>OZ012735.1:502284630-503662130 GCA_963859935.3 Lathyrus sativus | reverse complement strand
AGTTCGATCAAATTGCAAGGTCCCTTCGTCGATCATGGCCTGAATGCCCCGCTTCAAATCAGTACAACCCTCAGGCTGGGTCCAACACTCTAAATAGTATTCATCACAACCAGGGAATACTCCCCCTCTAAGCAACCTTCTTTTCACCTCACTCAATGGTGTCTTCAGTTCGTTAACATCCATCACCAAGTTCAAATTTTCTTTTGTCAAGATGGCATTTGCCCCATGATTAGGCATAGGCTGTTGTACAATATTAGTCCCAGCCTGGCCAAAGTTGACGGCTTTACTGTCCAACAAGTCTTGAACTTTATGCTTGAAAGCATGACAAGATTCTACATCATGTCCGGGCGCCCCGGAATGGAATTCGCAGTGCTTACTAGCGTCGTACCCATAAGGAAGTGTCGGTCCTGTAGGCGGCTCCAATGTTCTTTTCTCAACCAAGTTTAAGCCCAACAGTGTCTGAAGAAGCTCTGCATATGTCGACGGAGGATTATCAAATACCCTCTTTGGCTTTGCATTTTGAAACCTTCTCTGACCCTGATTCTGCCTTTGCTGCTATTGTGGTTGTTGCTGCTGCTGCTGTGGTTGAGGAATTGGAATAGTAACACTGGCTATTTGCTGAGGTTGACTGTACTGATTTCTACCTCTGCCCCGGCCTCTACCGCCAAATACAACGCTTGTATCACCCTGTCGTCTTCCGCCGAACGCTTTTCTCGCACTCCCAGCTGAGGTAGATTCGCATGCCTGAATCTTTCCAATTTTAATTCCATTTTCGATCCTCTCTCCCATAAGGATCATATCAGAGAAGCTACCCATAGAAACATTGAGTAACTTTTCATAGTACATTCCTGTAAATGTCCCCACAAACATGCCATTCATCTCCCTTTCAACCAAAGGAGGGTGCACCCGAGCTGCCATATCGCGCCACCGCTGCGCGTACTCTTTGAAACTTTCACCACTTTTCTACGACAGACTTTGCAACTGAACTCTGTTTGGCGCCAAATCGCTGTTATATTTGTAATGCATAACAAAAGCATCAGCCAACTGCTTCCAGCTCCTAATCTGGGCGGGCTCTAGTCCCATGTACCATTCCAATGATGGTCCCGATAAGCTGTCTTGAAAGAAATGCCTGAGCATCCTTTCATCATTGGAATACGCAGACATCCTTCTATAATAAGAACGTACATGGACCTTTGGGCAGGTATCCCCTTTGTATTTTTCGAATGTTGGAGCCTTGAATTTTAATGGCACCCTCAGCCCTGGTACCAACCCCATAGTAGTCATATCTAACCCAGCGGAGTTCTGATCAACCACACCTTTCATCTGCTCTTCTAGCATTCTGATCCTCTGAACAGGGTCAATGGGTCCCTCAGGTCCCATACCTCCTCCCGAAAAAGCGTCGTCCTGGTGATCCACCTTCCAGTCATTGCCATACCCATCGTAACCCATGTTGCAGCCAAATCCTTGCTGTCCTCGGTTGCCGAACCCTAGATTGACCCCAGCAGGTCCAAAACCATTGTTGAAAGGAAATACTTCAGCGCCGTTGTTATTCACGTTACCGAATCCACCATTACCGTAGCCATACCCTTGATTGTTGCCGTAACCGTCATTACCGAAGCCTTGATTGTTAAACCCGAAGTTCCCGTCCTGATTGACATTGCCATACCCATTGTTTCCAAAGCCAACATTGTCAACAAATCCTTGATCGGCATCCACAGTGTTGCCTTTGTTGTTAACAACATGCCCATCACCACCATTTCCAGTATTGCCATTACCAGCGCCAGCACCTGCACCAGTACTAGTGTTTTCGTTGACAGTCACAATAGGTGGAGTAGCAACTGCCGGTATCTTATCCTCCTGGCGAGGAGTTTCAACAGAAATATGGTCAGTGTTGCCATTTCCATTTGTCCGCGTCAGCAGCGGCTGCACCAAAGTCTAAAGATTCTTTTGGCCCTTGGCCATGCTCTTCATAGCTTGTATGAACAGAGTCAGCTTCTCGCGGATTTCCTGCATCTCGACTTGAACTTTATCCATTATCTTCTTGCAGTTGTTTCTGGTTGAATAGCGGTGGACTCTTTGGTCGTCAATCCTGAAAAACCTGTGAGATGAAGGAAATAAGATACAGATTCAACAAGTAACTGACAATGCAAAATGAATATGCAGATGCAATATGTGTCTGTGCGTTAAGGAGATCAACCCCTGATTCTAGTGCCAAAGTGCCAGTGAAGTGACCGTGATAGTGATAAGAAGCTTGGATCCATTCACGGGGATAAAGTTCCTCATATATTGCTGAAAAGAGCCCAACAAGGCAGAAATACAATATCACTGAGTGTACAATAACAAGAAGGCATGACCTCAACCAACAATCCTGGTGATGGCCAGCACAATGCAAACAAAGCATACAACAGTACATAAGGTAATCAAGTGCGACCATAGGCCCGATACTCCTCTAACAATCTCTTAGTCTTGGGATGATCCGGCTGAGAAAGCAACCCTTCAACGAGCGAGTCTCTTTGCCTGATAACACGCTGGAGATCGCCAATGGATTCCTCCCCAAGCACCCTCTTCAAAGCACTCCTCCAGCTTCCGCTTCTGGGATGCAGACTCTTTCTTACGCTTGACAACTTTGTTCAACGAATTCTGAACATCGTATCTCCGTATAACCTCTTTTTCAAACTTCTTCTGGCTAGCTTTCAACTAATCTTCCAGTTCAGAGATCTGCTACTTCAGTTTGTCTTCTCTTTCTTTATTATTTTCCAGTGTAGCATTCCAGGTTTTGTTGAATGTAGAGATCTCTCGGTAGGCTATATCAAGTGCTTTCTTCTTAGATTCCAGCATGTCATGAGAGCTCTTGAAATCTATCCCCAAGCATTCACGCTTCTTCCGTTGTTCAGTCAGTTCTGCACCTAACTGGTTCACCAGCTTTGATTGCTGCTCAAAGGAATATACAACTTCATTCCTTTCGCTCCTGAGTTGAACTAGCTCTTCTTCCAACTTCTCGTTGGCTTTCATCAGCTCTTCTTTCTCCTTCACAAACTGCTCATATCTCTCAATAGACACAGTAGTTGGCTCCTCAATCACGAGGGGAGCAGGAGGTAATACTGCAGGAAACGGCATCAGCGCCTGCTTTGCCCTATCTAGGATCCAGACTTGATATGGAGCATAGGCTTGACAATCATTCTTACCCAACAACGGCTTACCCTTCTTTTTGATATTATTCCAAGCACGCTGAAGCTTGGATAACAATTCTCCCTTCAAATCACCTGTGAAGTACATAGATTCCTGTACTTCCTCCTCTTTTGGCGGGCTTTTCAAAGCATAACCGAATTGCCTGATCAACAATGAAGGATTGTAGTTAATGCACCCTTTCCTCCCAATCAGAGGAACGTTAGGATACCCGGCGCAGGTGTAGATAATCTCAGATCCCAGTAAATCCCTATCAAACCAGACAACATCTTCTGAAGAAAGCCCCATCAGACGCTCAGACCATTCCACCGTAGCTGCAGACTCAGCAAAGATACCCTTCTCGGGCAGGTGACTATCAAACCACATATACAACAAAGGCACGCAACAAGAGACATTCTTGCCCCTCTTGTTCTCGTTCTTATAATGCATAGAGTGATAGAAGTCTCCAATCAGTGTAGGCACAGGATTTCCTGAAGCAAATATATGGAATGCATCCAAATCAACAAAGTCAGGCATATTAGGGAATAGTACAATGCCATATATACACAAAGCAAGGATAGCATTAAACACAACCCAACAGCCACTCTTGGCATACTCTTGTGCTTTCCCAACCAAGAACTTGAGAGAAAAACCAGAAACTTCGTTCCACGAGGTTAACAGCAACTCTGAGGAATCTAAATGCAAAGCAACAGCCAAATCCTCCAACTTGGGCTCAGCACCCATATGAATGAAGGGTACCCTGTTCTGAATGGTTAACTCCAAGATCTCAGCATATTCCTCCATGGTCGGAGCCAGAATGAAGTCAGGGAAAGTAAAACACCTCAGCGGGGGATCATAAAACTGCATCAGCGCGTACAATCCGTTCAGCTCATACGTGGATGGCTTGCAAACCAACCTAAGTAGTTTCCCATAACTCTTCCTGAAGCTTCTCCTCACATCATCATCAGCTAAAGATATCAAACCCAGCAAAGAAGAAACATCTGGAGTAGGCAACTTGTATGCCACAGTCTTCTTCAAAGTATCCATAATAGCAGCTGACAGAAATCCGGGCAACTAGAATCAGAGGGTATGAAATGCACCTGCAGCACAGACACACGTTAATGATATGCAAAATGAGTATGCAACAATGCAATATGCAACCAATGCAACAGGGATCAAGCGATATATTGCTGAAGAGTTCCATCCATAATATCTGTCTCAACAGACCCACAATACTGCTCAAACCCGGTCTCAACAGACCCATAATAATGCTCCAATTTGGTCTCAACTGTAACACCCTTCTAACCCCGCAGAATAAATATAAATAGATCAGAGTAATTATCATGCATTCATAAAAGGGTGTCACATAAATTTTCAAAACATCACACAACACCTGTCATGCTCAATAATATAAAAATAACTTCCTGCTTTTCATACACCTTCACATTAACATGTAGCAGCGGATTTGCTTTAATCATGATAGACATAATAAAAGTCTCATGTTCATCTCATTTTTAATACTTAGGCTTAAAAGCCAATTCTTCATATAATTCAAAATAACAACAACAGAATAAAGTAGAGTACATAAAATATCTCTCCAAATATGAAATCAAAATATTCTCCGGTGTTACATAATCAGAGCATGACTCGACCCAAAATAAATAAAGATACAACTCAAGCTACTCCAACGGCTACCTCGTGCTAGAAGCAACTCTACTCCTCAGTACCTGAGCGATGTCGTATAAAACATCATTCCAACAGAAGGGTGAGAATTCACATAATTATTGAAATTATAAGATAATATATAATTTAAGGCATACAAACATAATCACTATTATTCTCACACTTCAAAAGTTTCATCAACACAATATTATTCAAGTAACCATACTATTCACAAGTATATACACATAACTCCATAATTCACCAATTTATCAGTTCCACATATCACACATAATCTCATAGCACATAAATATACATAATGAGACTCAATGCAAAACTCAATGCAAGACTCAATGCAACTCATGCCATGTGGTACCAACACTTGTTATTATTTTTCGGATTTTACATTTAAACCGGGTCCGTTCCCTAGACCAATAACACACAAAAAGCCCATTCCCTAAGCTTTCAAACCCCGCTCTAGGTTTGGGACAAGTCACTAGCCCCCACGGAACTAACAAACATTGCCTCTTGACACCAATGATGCGTATGCAAATTCAACAATCATATGCAATTAAGATCATTCCTTAATCTTAATATTCATACATATATTCAATAATTCATCACACTTGAATTACTACACATTTTCACATACACAAACATCAACACAATTCAACCTCAATTCAAAAAACACACATTACTAATTAAATATAGAATAATCAATCTATCATCAATAATTAAATTCAATATTTATAAATAGTCAACATTCAATAAATAATTCAATATTCAATAGACAATTCAATATTTAATAAATAATTAATATTTTACATAAATATTCACCATTTTAATAAATACTCAATATTTTAAAAAATAAAAACACTAACTTAATTATGGCCATGGCATCACTGTGTTTACATTAAATATTATCCAAAATTATCATTGAAATTATAATCCAAAATTATCACTAGAATTATAATCCAAAACTATAACTAAAATTATATGTAAACTTAAATATTTCATATTGTGCATTATACCAACTAGAATATTGAAGTGATATCTCACAGCAGGGAGTTCAAACCAAGTCACAACCAGTGCATAGATATATAAAGAAAATTGTAATAGCTAGTACATTGATGGAAAATAAGTTCACCTATACCGTGTCGACCATACATCAAAATGCTAAAAAAAATTAAGTAAAACTTTCTGGAAAAAAAAAGGTAGATTGCCTATATATATTGAACTGTGAATTTGAAGGGGTACTAACTTAAATTTATCATAGTTATTTGTCTAGCATGCAATATATGGCAATCGACTTAACAAATTCAGCCATAATTACTTAAATCTGATGCATAATGGTGTGAATTACTCCTAGCATAGTTATAAAACATGAAACACCAATTACAATGAGATATGACTGACATTTTCCAAAACAGATACAATATATGTCATTCGTTTGGCTACAGTAATGAATTAGATAAAAAAAATATTCACAATTGCTTTACTATGATTTGCTGCAACACCTATGATAACTAAAAGTCATTTCAGAATGCTAAATTCTTGCGCTACAGCATTTGCCACACAATACTAAATTTCAATTTCTCCAATTTCAATGGTACTCTAAATATTAAATGGGTCTCTATACTATACTAGATATCAATTCCAAAAAAACACAATAAAATCAATCCATTTTAAAGTTGAATATTAAAACCTAACAATTTCTAATCTCATAGAAAATTTGGGGGTTTGATTCTAAACATGTTTCTACCCATTCTACACTATCAAATAATCCCAACAATCATATAAAAACCCACCCTTACCTTGATTTTCTTGGTGTTCTTGAGCTCTCTCTTGATTCTTCTTCTTCTTCCCCACTCTATTCTTCTTGCCTCCTTTTTCCTCTTTTTCTTACTAACATTCCTATTCTCTTCTATCTCCTTTCTCTTGTTTTATAAAATTCTCAAAATTCATTAACCTAATAATTTTTAATGGGCTTAGTAACTCATATCTATTCACACCCCCAAATAGGCCCCATCAATTAATCTAACAATTCTATATTATTCTACAAATTAGAATATATCATATAAGTTAAATAATAAAATTAAATCAATTATAAACCAAATAATTTATATAAATTCAATAAATCAACTAATTCAATTATATCAAATAAATCACATAATTTAGTTAATTCAATTAGGCCTAAAATCACATAATTAATCAATTAATTTAATTAATAAATAATTACTAAAAATTGGGGTGTTACAACCCTCCCCCACTTAAAAGATTTTCGCCCTCGAAAATTACCTCAAACGAATAACTCGGGGTAAGACTCACGCATCTGAATCTCAAGCTCCCAAATCACGTTTCCACCAGCTGGTCCTCCCCAAGCGACCTTCACCAAAGAAATCTCTTTGCCTCGAAGTTGCTTCAACTCCCGATCCTCTATCCGCATAGGTGATGTCTCCACAGTCAGATTATCTCTCACCTGCACATCATCTACTTGGACTACATGAGACGGATCTGCAACGTATCTCCTCAACTGAGATACATGGAACACATCATGAAGATTAGCAAGCGATGGCGGTAAAGCCACACGATAGGCCACTTCTCCTATCCTCTGCAAAATCTGATAAGGACCAATGAAACGCGGCGTCAACTTACGCGACTTCAATGCCCTACCAACACCAGTCATCAGAGTGACTCGAAGAAACACATGATCTCCCTCTTGAAATTCAAGTGTCTTCCTCCTCTTGTCATGATAACTCTTCTGACGACTTTGAGAAATTCTCATCTTCTCTTGAATCATCTTAATCTTATCCGTAGTATGCTGAACTATCTCGGGTCCAACTACCGAACTCTCTCCGGACTCATACCAACACAATGGCGTCCTACACCGCCTACCATACAATGCCTCAAATGGTGCCATTCCGATACTCGAATGAAAACTGCTGTTGTAAGTAAACTCAATCAAAGGTAAGTAGCTATCCCAAGCTCCTCCTTTCTCCAATACACAAGCCCTCAACAGATCCTCGAGTGATTGAATAGTCCTTTCGGTCTGACCGTCTGTCTGAGGATGATAAGCTGAGCTCAAACGCAACTTCGTACCCAAAGCACTTTGCAAACTCTCCCAAAATCTCGAAGTGAACCTCGGATCCCGATCCGACACAATACTGGATGGAATACCGTGCAAACTAACAATCCTCTCGATGTATAGCTTCGCCAATTTCTCTAACGGATAATCCATTCGCATAGGAATAAAGTGAGCAGATTTAGTCAATCTATCCACGATCACCCAAATAGCTTCAAATTTACCCGGCGTCCTCGGTAATCCAGACACAAAATCCCTAGAAATGCTATCACATTTCCACTCAGGAATAAACAACGGTTGCATCAAACCCGACGGTTTCTGATGCTCAATCTTCGACTTCTGGCAAGTCAAACAAGAATACACAAATTCGGCAATGTCCTTCTTCATACGAGGCCACCAAAATATCTTCCTCAAATCTTGATACATCTTAGTAGCACCCGGATGAATACTCAATCCGCTACGATGTCCTTCCTCAAGAATACTCTTTTTCAATCCATCCAAATCTGGAACACAAACTCTATCCCGACACCTCATAATACCATCCTCGTCAATCCGAAAATCACCACCTTGGCCTTGGTTGGTCAAAGTCAAACGATCAACTAAACTCAAATCAGATTTTTGACCTTCTCGTATCTCGTCAAGAATGCCACTAGTAAGTTTCAACATGCCCAACTTAACACCATAAGATGTCTCTTCACAAACCAAACTCATATCTCGAAATTGTTCAATCATTTCCAACTCTTTTATCATCATCATCGACATATGCAAAGATTTCCTACTCAATGCATCGGCTACCACGTTTACTTTACCCGGATGGTAATTCAAACCAAAATCATAATCCTTAAGAAGTTCCAACCATCTCCTCTGCCTTGCATTCAATTCTTTCTGATCAAAGAGATACTTCAAACTCTAATGATCACTAAATACCTGAAATCTCGAACCAAACAAATAATGCCTCCAAAGCTTCAACACAAATACAACAGCGGCCAACTCTAAGTCATGCGTCGGATAATTCCTCTCATGCACTTTAAGTTGCCTTGAAGCATAAGCTACAACTTGATTATTCTGCATCAACACACCTCCCAAGCCCATCAAAGAAGCATCACAATACACAACAAATGGGTCTTCTGAATTCGGCAAAATCAAAACAGGAGATGTCGTCAATCTTCTCTTAAGTTCTTGAAAACTTTCTTCACACTTTGCATCCCAAACAAAAGCTTGGCCTTTCCTAGTCAACTGTGTCAACGGCAAAGATAACTTGGCAAATCCTTCAATGAATTTCCGATAATAACCTGCCAACCCAAGAAAACTTCTAATCTCAAAAACTGATTTTGGAGCTTCCCATTGTGATACAGCTTCTACCTTCGATGGATCAACTGCAATACCTCTACTCGAAATCACATGGCCAAGGAAACTCACCTCCTTCGACCAAAACTCACACTTAGAAAGTTTAGCATACAACTGCTTCTCTTTCAACACAGACAACACAATTCTCAGATGCTCAGCATGATCCTCTTCACTCTTCGAGTATATCAAAATATCATCAATGAACACAACCACAAACTTGTCCAAATAAGGATGGAAGATCCTGTTCATGTACTCCATAAATACACCTTGGTGCATTAGTCACACCAAATGGCATCACAGAATACTCATAATGTCCATACCTTGTTCTAAAAGCAGTCTTTTGAATATCTTCAGCCTTCACACGAATCTGATGATACCCAGATCTCAAATCTATCTTACTGAACACACTTGCACCAACCAACTGATCCATCAAATCATCAATCCTTGGAAGTGGATACTTATTCTTGATAGTCACCTTGTTCAATTGTCTATAATCCACACAAAGCCTCATAGTACCTTCTTTCTTCTTAACCAACAAAACTGGTGCACCCCATGGTGACACACTCGGACGAATAAACCTCTTCTCAAGTAGGTCCTCAAGTTGACTCTTTAACTCTTTCAATTCCGATGCGGACATACGATATGGAGCCATCGACATCAGACTAATTCCAGGAACTAAGTCAATCGAAAACTCCACTTCTCGTTCCGGCGGTAAATCTCTTATCTCCTCAGGAAAAACTTCCGGAAAATCACGGACAATTGGTAAGGCATCAATTACTTCACTTTCGCCAATATTCAAAGTTGCCATCAACATGAATACCTTCGCACCATCTTGCACTGATTCCTTCACTTGCTTTGCAGTCATAAATAAGTCTCCTTCATCATCAGTTTCAGGAAAAATAACCGTTTTGTCAAAACAGTTAATATAGACACGATTGAATTCTAACCAATTCATCCCAAGAATAACATCAAGTTGATCTAAGTAAAGACACACTAAATCAACTCCAAAGTCTTTACCAAAAATACTCAACGAGCAATTCAAACACACATATGGGGTAGTTACTGAACCCGTAGCAGGAGTATCAATAACCATACCCCCACTCATAACAGACAACTCGAGATTTAATCTCTTAACACAATTCAAAGAAATAAAAGAATGTGTAGCTCCAGTGTCAATTATAGCAACTAAAGGTATACCATTAATAAAGCATGTACCTCGAATCAACCGATCTTCACTAGTAGTCTCAGATCCTGATAGAGCAAATACTTTCCCTTTTGCTTGAGCCTTCTTTGGTTTGTCACACTTGGTACTAATGTGCCCTTGCTCACCACAATTGTAGCAAGTCACATTCGCACCGCTTCTGCACTCCAAAGCCTTGTGGCCTGGCTTGCCACACTTGAAACACTTTTGCTCGACACTTGTGCACTCAGGAGCACGATGTCCTTCAACACCACATCTAAAACACTTCACTGGATTAGGAGCTCCTCCCCCACTCGGCTTCCTTCCATTACCAGCTTTCTGTTTCCCTTTATCAGCAGGAGTCACATACGGCTTCCCTCTGAATTGACCTTTTCCCCTCTTATCATTTAAACTCTTGTAGTGACTAGACCGAGCTCTACTATCTTCATCATAGATTCTACTTTTGTTCACCAACTCGGAAAATCGCCTAATCTCCTGATAACCAATAGCTTGTTTGATTTCAGGCCTCAAACCATTCACAAACTTAAGGCACTTGGATCTCTCAGCATTAGTAGTGTTGTAATGGGGACAAAACTTAATTAACTCCTCAAATCTTGCTGCATACTCGGCCACAGTTGAGTTACCCTGCTTCAGCTCAAGGAATTCAATTTCCTTCTTTCCACGCACATCTTCTGGAAAATACTTCTCCAAAAATGCCTCTCTGAAAACATCCCAAGTAACCTCAACCTCATCTTCTTCAAACCTTTGACGAGTGTTACCCCACCAGTCCTCAGCTTCCTCTTTAAGCATATGAGTGCCAAACTACACCTTCTGCACATCTGAACAATTCATGACTCGAAATATCTTCTCAATTGCCTTCAGCCATACTTGTGCTTTGTCAGGATCATGCGTTCCCTTGAAGATTGGTGGATTGTTCCTCTGAAACTTCCCCAAGGCACGAAACTCATCATCATTGTTATTTCCAGCATTCACATTAACTTGCGGATTCTGCCCAATTACTCCAGCCAACATCGCCAAAGCTTCAGCAATCGCTTCATCATTCCTACCTGCAACCATTGTTCTTGATTCCAACAACAAATCTTCGTTAGAACAAACAATATCGATAGTGCTACACACACATATCAAATACAAAAGGGATTAAACACACTAACAACTTGGTTAACTGACCAACCAGGCTCTGATACCAATAATGTAACACCATTCTAACCCCGCAGAATAAATATAAATAGATCAGAGTAATTATCATGCATTCACAAAAGGGTGTCACATAAATTTTCAAAACATCACACAACACCTGTCATGCTCAATAATATAAAAATAACTTCCTGCTTTTCATACACCTTCACATTAACATGTAGCAGCGGATTTGCTTTAATCATGATAGACATAATAAAAGTCTCATGTTCATCTCATTTTTAATACTTAGGCTTAAAAGCCAATTCTTCATATAATTCAAAATAACAACAATAGAATAAAGTAGAGTACATAAAATATCTCTCCAAATATGAAATCAAAATATTCCCTGGTGTTACATAATCAGAGCATGACTCGACCCAAAATAAATAAAGACACAACTCAAGCTACTCCAACGGCTACCTCGTGCTAGAAGCAACTCTACTCCTCAGTACCTGAGCGATGTCGTATAAAACATCATTCTAACAGAAGGGTGAGAATTCACATAATTATTGAAATTATAAGATAATATATAATTTAAGGCATACAAACATAATCACTATTATTCTCACACTTCAAAAGTTTCATCAACACAATATTATTCAAGTAACCATACTATTCACAAGTATATACACATAACTCCATAATTCACCAATTTATCAGTTCCACATATCACACATAATCTCATAGCACATAGATATACATAATGAGACTCAATGCATAACTCAATGCAAGACTCAATGCAACTCATGCCATGTGGTACCAACACTTGTTATTATTTTTCGGTTTTTACATTTAAACCGGGTCCGTTCTCTAGACCAATAACACACAAAAAGCCCATTCCCTAAGCTTTCAAACCCCGCTCTAGGTTTGGGACAAGTCACTAGCCCCCACGGAACTAACAAACATTGCCTCTTGACACCAATGATGCGTATGCAAATTCAACAATCATATGCAATTAAGATCATTCCCTGATCTTAATATTCATACATATATTCAATAATTCATCACACTTGAATTACTACACATTTTCACATACAAAAACATCAACACAATTCAACCTCAATTCACAAAACACACATTACTAATTAAATATAGAATAATCAATCTATCATCAATAATTAAATTCAATATTTATAAATAGTCAACATTCAATAAATAATTCAATATTCAATAGACAATTCAATATTTAATAAATAATTAATATTTTACATAAATATTCACCATTTTAATAAATACTCAATATTTTAAAAAATAAAAACACTAACTTAATTATGGCCATGGCATCACTGTGTTTACATTAAATATTATCCAAAATTATCATTGAAATTATAATCCAAAATTATCACTAGAATTATAATCCAAAACTATAACTAAAATTATATGTAAACTTAAATATTTCATATTGTGCATTATACCAACTAGAATATTGAAGTGATATCTCACAGCAGGGAGTTCAAACCAAGTCACAACCAGTGCATAGATATATAAAAAAAATTGTAATAGCTAGTACATTGATGGAAAATAAGTTCACCTATACCGTGTCGACCATACATCAAAATGCTAAAAAAAATTAAGTAAAACTTTCTGGAAAAAAAAAGGTAGATTGCCTATATATATTGAACTGTGAATTTGAAGGGGTACTTACTTAAATTTATCATAGTTATTTGTCTAGCATGCAATATATGGCAATCGACTTAACAAATTCAGCCATAATTACTTAAATCTGATGCATAATGGTGTGAATTACTCCTAGCATAGTTATAAAACATGAGACACCAATTACAATGAGATATGACTGACATTTTCCAAAACAAATACAATATATGTCATTCGTTTGGCTACAGTAATGAATTAGATAAAAAAAATATTCACAATTGCTTTACTATGATTTGCTGCAACACCTGTGATAACTAAAAGTCATTCAAGAATGCTAAATTCTTGCGCTACAGCATTTGCCACACAATACTAAATTTCAATTTCTCCAATTTCAATGGTACTCTAAATATTAAATGAGTCTCTATACTATACTAGATATCAATTCCAAAAAAACACAATAAAATCAATCCATTTTAAAGTTGAATATTAAAACCTAACAATTTCTAATCTCATAGAAAATTTGGGGGTTTGATTCTAAACTTGTTTCTACCCATTCTACACTATCAAATAATCCCAACAATCATATAAAAACCCACCCTTACCTTGATTTTCTTGGTGTTCTTGAGCTCTCTCTTGATTCTTCTTCTTCTTCCCCACTCTATTCTTCTTGCCTCCTTTTTCCTCTTTTTCTTACTAACATTCCTATTCTCTTCTATCTCCTTTCTCTTGTTTTATAAAATTCTCAAAATTCATTAACCTAATAATTTTTAATGGGCTTAGTAACTCATATCTATTCACACCCCCAAATAGGCCCCATCAATTAATCTAACAATTCTATATTATTCTACAAATTAGAATATATCATATAAGTTAAATAATAAAATTAAATCAATTATAAATCAAATAATTTATATAAATTCAATAAATCAACTAATTCAATTATATCAAATAAATCACATAATTTAGTTAATTCAATTAGGCCTAAAATCACATAATTAATCAATTAATTTAATTAATAAATAATTACTAAAAATTAGGGTGTTACATCAACAAACCCATAACATTGTCCTGATGAAGAACCCCAAGTAACCATACATACTGATCCAATATTGAGAAAACCGGGTAGTCTGGAGGTCAAGTTTTCTGCATGTCCCAATCCCTCTCATTGGTAGGTGTCCTATCAACTTACACAAGGTACGGCATCCTATGCGGTCATCGGCGTCACAGACTTTCAAGATTGATGATACGATACCCAGAAGGTGTGGCATCATCATGTCCTGAAGAGGCCTCACTTAGCCAACTCCCAATTGATCGGTCCCCAGAGTCGACAATCCAACTAACCAACAACCCCCTCAACCCAAAGGGTTGAAAAAGAAGTCAACCAGAAGAACCTCGTCCGAGCGTGGATTTTGTGGGACACTAGTACATGCAAAGCATGCACGCGCCCACTACTTTCCACAACTAATTCTAGGTGCACTCAAGCCCAGGTCCGACTTATCTCTCAATCTGACCCCCTACCCAGCATAACAACAATAATATAATGCTGAAAGTAAACACGAAAATGTAAATCCATACAAAACCCACGACAGGAAAACAAGCGTTAGGATTGACTCACGTAGGGAACCGTTGGTATCCTCAGCAGAGTCGCCAGCTGTCGCTACTGCGAAAATCGGCGCCGACTATGACAGAAGAGTCGCCAAAGGTGCATTATTTATCCCAACAGAGGGAAAGGAAACGCTCAGAGTAAACCTAACGCAAAACGGGAAAGGAATGGTCATCATAACCAAATCCTGGATTCGGGAGTCGATTACGCAAGGGGAAGGTATTAGCACCCCTCACGTCCGCCGTACTCGACGGGATCCATGCTTGTTTTCTAGTATGGATTGTTATTCTATCTACTCTACAGGTCTGGGTTAAAAAGAAAATAAAATGACTCGGCAAAGTATCGCACTTTATGCCTACGTATTCCCGTTTGGAACAAGAAATCAGAGTCAACGTAGTTCGCCTAACTATGGGTTAAAGGGGGGGAAGGTTGCTCGCTAGGATACGGCATCCTATGCCTACGTACTTTCATACAGCATGAAAGATCAGAGCAAACGTAGTTCGGGCTACGGAAGACACAAGCTTGTCTGACTGGTTTTTTATTACCTTATGAAAGGGTTTTTCTTGATTAAGAGTCCAAGCGGACAAAAATGACACTTTGATGTTTGTTTTGAATCTTTCACGAAAGAAGTGTTTTTTAGTTTGTGTGCAATCTCTGACGCACTAGAGACTATGATTTGAGAGTGACTACGTCGCGTGTCACCCAAAGGGTACCACACTAAGCAGCCAGACTACTGGAAAGAAGCTCTCCAGCAACCCTTTCTCAAATGGCTTAAGGCTCGTAACGTACGACATCGATTAACCTTATTACTGTATTTTTGAGTTGTTTTGAGATAAGAAGAGAAAGAAGCTCTAAAAAGCCTAGGGTTGAAAAGGGAATAAAAACTAACCTAATGTTGTCATGCATGGATAAGAATCCTAATGTCTGTCATAATTCCCTCCTGCACAGAGGGAATCAGAGATCCTAGGGGATAAACAGAAAAGAAAGCAAGCAAATACAGTAAAATGCATGCAATGCAGCAATACAAGCGAGGCAAGGGAGTCCGGCTCAACCTCAAACCTGGGAAAACAACAGGCAAAGTGAATCAACATTCACTTCAAACCTAAGGGGCAAGCAGCACAAGCCAACAAACAAAACAAAACCCAAAGCAGAGGAGGCAGCCCAAGCAGCAGCACCAAACTCCTACAGCAAACAGCACAAGCAGCAGCTCTGACAGCAACAAGTTGATTAAACAGCAAAAGTTGACAGCAACAACCTTCATCTTCATGAATAACCTCAGCAAACAAACTTCAACAAGCAACCAGCTTAAACCAGCAAACTTCAACCAGTAGACAGCTTCAACAAGCTCCTGACTCCATCTTCAACAAGCAGCAAAACCCTAGCTTCAATCAAGCAACCAGCTTCAGCAAGCACAAACCCCTAGCTTCAACAAGCACAAACCCCTAGCTTCAACAAGCACAAACCCCTAGCTTCAACAAGCACAAACCCCTAGCTTCAACAAGCACAAACACCTATTCTCAACAAGCTTCAACAAGCACAAAACTTTCTCTTTACCAAGCTTCAATAAGCACCTCCAAGGGAGAATCAAATCAACAAGACCAAGTTGAAGTGTTAAGGAATTCAGTGACAACCAAGGGAAGCCACTGAGAACTTAACACTGCAGTAGAAAAGTGCCCTCAAAGTTCTACTCTTAAAGCATGCCACTCATCCCTCCAAAGGAGAGATGTGATTTCTTTAAGAGGAATTTATGTCATTGTATTGAATGGAGATGAACAATATACTCCATGTTTGAAGAAACAAGCAGAACTAATCTAATGCTCTTCCTGAAACCCTAGTTTTCCTAAACTCCTGACAAGCCTCCAACAGATGAGAAAATCTTCACATCCAAGCTCCTTCAAGCTCTCCAAGGCATCTTCAATTGGTCTTCATGATCACCTAACCTCAAAAGCAACACCACCCTAATCTAAGGGGAAATATTGAATCAAACTAGTCAAGTTAGTTCATCAGAAACACCTAGAAGTTAGTCTTAAAACTAATTCTAATTAAACTACCAAAAGGGATTGTAAAATCCTACAAAAATTACTAAGGGTTCCTAAACCTCTTAAGAATCACTCCATACAAAAATCATGGGGTTAACCATTCAATTGGACCTAAAACTATGCCCTAAACCTAAGGGTACTATCTTAAAACCCTAATTCTAAACCACCTAATGTTCAATGTTCAAACTAGCCTACAATTCTCTCACATAAATATGAGAAAATTACTAGGGGTACATGCATATCTAATCTATCTAGCCCAAAAAGAATCAACTCAAAAGTCATCACCAATCATCCACAATAAAATCAACAAAATCATGTATCAAACATATTGAAAATAAGAGCAATTAAAATGAAAAAAATACAATTAAATTCTAAAATGCATGAATTATGAATTTTTTTTATCCTATTAAATTCTACACTTTCTAAGGAATCAAGGGGAAAAAACCTAGATTAAAAAGACTAATTTTCCTAATTATTGTGAATTATTTCCTAACTATATGCAAAATGTAAAAATGAAAAGAAAGTAAAGAAAATTGATAAAGTTGCGTGACAAATAGCAATAATATCATGTTGTAAACCAAACCTGGGCCCAAGAGGGGGTGCCTATATCAAATTGACTTAAGCCCAATCCACACTAAAACGAAATCAGGAAAAGAAATGGAAAATGAAAAATGCTTGTGCTGAATAGCAACTAATTCACGTTATAAATCCAACTTGGGCCACGCAAGAGGTGTTAATAACAAGGGTTCACTAAGCCCAACCAAACTCAGATTAAATGAAACGGTGAGTTTTGATCAAACTCACCCTCTTCAGGAATTAAAACGCATCGTGGCCATTGGTTCAGGTCTTCAGTCAAGGTCAATGCCTGATCTAAGGGCCATGGGTCATAGTCCCTAAAGGTTTGAAAAATGGAGGGAGTAACTCAGACAGTGGCCTGAGCTTTGTGCCACCGTCTTCTCCGGCGAAGACATCCTAAAACCTCATCAATTCTTACAACTAAAAACCCTATCCCACTCGAAATTTCATCCCGAGTCCAAAAATGACCTCCATTTCCATTGATTCTAACCCTAAAGCCAAACCCAATCCAAGTTGCAGAGATTCGTCCAATTCTTGATCACCACTAAAATTAAAATTAAAGCTCCTAAACTCATCTACACGCATCAGGCTTCAATTCTATCTATTCAAACATTCTTGAAACCTCAAGAATCATGAGATATTCCTCTCAACAGAATTCTGATCACAACCTAAAGTATCTCTAATCATCCCAAATTTGTGCCTAAATTCAACCTAGCAACATCTATATCCTAACCACATATCAAATGCTAATCAATTTCCCCTAATCTAAGCTAAAAAATGAAAGTTACAAACCTGGAAAAACTGGATGAACAGAAGGTGCAAATGCTCGATTCAACCTCCAATCTTTTGCAGAATCACTCAAGAACCACTTCTAAAGCTTCTCCAATCACCAATTTGCCTTGAATCCCCTTCAATCTCCAAAACCGATTCTGAGATGCAGTTGAGAAAATTCAGTTGCTCTCTCTGATTCCTTGCTCAATCCTTGCCAAAAAAACATCTGAATCAGTTGCAATGCTTATATAGAATGTGTGGGAAACCTCTAGAACCTTCTGTAACTAACTGAATGAGAAATTCAATTTCTCATATCCCTTGAAAATATCACATGCCAAAGTCATGCATTGCTCTGTTTCAGCCTTCAATCTTGCTTGAATTTCTCCCCTTGTGATATTTACAATTGAATTGGATGTGTAATTGCCTTGCTTTTGACCTTATGGAGTGTGATGGTTATGTTACTTCAACCTTAAGGTATCAAAGGGAACCATGTGAAATTGGCCTCAAATCCAAAATGTGGTAATGTCATCATCTTTAAAATGCCTTTTCTAATCAATTTGGTATATAACATGGACTTGTTTGACCATAAAACCAAGAAATCACATTTTTTTGCCTTATAATCACTTTAATTTCTGCATTTCAAAGCCATTTCAAACTAACTTCTACTATGAGCCAATTCAGAGCCTCTTTGATGCATGGCCAAGGTTAAAACCCTATTTTGAGCAACTTTCTAGTTGAACAATTTTCCATTTGAGGCCTCTAAGTTGGAGATTTTGACCCATGCTTGAGAATGACCTATAATCACCAATACCCAAAATACCCCTGGATTGCAAAGACCATAACCTGAGTTCTACAAATCCTCTTGAGGACTTCTAGTACTCTATGGAAATCTAAGATCAAGGTCTACAACTCTCTTGTTGGCCAAGAATCCATTTGAAAGCTTCTTGAAGGGAAAACGTTGCTTGGAAGTCAAGTGACTTTCACAGATAAATTTCAGTGTCCTCTAATGACCTGTAATTTGCAAGAACCATAACTTGAGTTCTATAAATCCCCTTGAGGACTTCTAGTATTAAAATTAAAGGTATTGAGATGCTCTACATGTTTCATGTTGGCCAAAGATCCATTTGAAACTTGTATTTTGACTTATGTGGCTTTGAAGTTAGGCACTAAGCAAGGGATTTTACACTGAAACCCTAATTTATAAACTTCCCACATTCTTGATCTTTCTTTGCATAACCTTGGCACAACACCACACATGTATCAACATACCAATTCATGAATCCCATGACCTCAAAGTAGGCTTTGATGCTCTTCAATTGCATATTTGACCCAGGATTGACCCAGATGAAACCCTAGTTGACTGCACCTCAACTGTGGCTCTTGTACTTGAATCAATGACTTGTACCAACTTCAATATGGCCCTATAGGCATCCCATGAGATCCATGCACACCTCAAATTCACATCCCATGCTTCTCATCCCACTGATGATTCTCAATATTCCTCAAGATAGGAGCAAAACCCACATATATGCACTCAAGCTTCTCAAGACTTCAAATCTCTTCTTGATGACTGGATTGACTTCTCAATCTTGGATAACACCTCTTGCTAGGCTCTTCCCTTGATAGACACCCTTGATCCCTTGTTGGAGGCATACTATGCTATGATATGCAAATGATTAGAGCTATGTACATGATGTAACTATGCAAATGAAATGCAATGAAACATAAATCAAGCAAGAAAAGGTTGAGCAAATTTTGGGGTGCAACAACTGCCTGGAATATGCCATACCTGCAACAACATAAACAAACAGACAAGACACCCTTCTCAAAGGGACCTATCAAGGTTATCATCCTGCGACAATGTTCAAGTAATTCAATGTTTCAACAATTAGTGGCCTAGGCCAGTAAGTTTATGTATGCGCATTTTATCAAAAACATCGGCGTTCTTTTTCGCAAACAAAACAGATAAATGCTTAAACAAACACACATAATTGTTGAATAGTATATGTTTCATTGATAACGAACCCCTGAATGGGCAAAAATGTTTTACAACAGATGCAAGCTCCTGGAATGAGGAAGCTGCGCAAGCATAACAACATAAATATACATCAGTATATACACAAATGTCGGCAATGTGGCGTAGACGAACACCATGAGTTGATCCCTCTATGACCCACTCTACTTCGATACTTCTCCAACGCATCAACTTCAGAAGAGATTGATTCAGATAAACGGCCCTCAGGTCTTCCAAACCACTAAACAATGAAAGTTCATACGCGTAACACAATCATTTGCTTTTTCAAATCCCTAACTTTTGCCTGAATCGCCCTTTCAGGTTTTCGATTCACCGGGATACCCTTTTTTGCCAAAGTCGCCCTTCCAGGTTTTCGACTTTGCGGGTGTACAGTTTTCATTTATATCCCTAACTTTTGCCCGAACCTTTTTCCTTTTCTATGGTTCGCCGGGATGCCCCATTTTTGCCTAGATATTCATTTTCTTTCCAGCGGGTCATTTTTAAGCAAAGTATTTTTTAACTGCGTCCGCGTTCACCGGGGATGCAAAGTCTTCGCCGTCCATTGTGGATAACAACAAGGCTCTTCCCGAGAAGACCTTGCTGACGACGTACAGACCCTTGTAATTGGGAGTCCACTTGCCCCTGTGATCGGAGTGTGGAGGAAGAATCTTCTTCAGGACGAGATCACCCGTCTGAAAGCTTCTAGGACGCACCTTCTTATCATAAGCTTTCTTCATTCGGATCTGGTACAGGCGACCATATGCAATCAATGCTAATCTCTTCTCGTCCATCAGGCTGAGTTGGTTTAGTCGGTTCTTAATCCATTCTGCCTCATCGAGTTTCACGTCCACCAAAACTCGTAAAGAAGGAATCTCAACTTCTAACGGTAGGACAACTTCCATACCGTACACTAGTGAGAAAGGAGTTGCCCCGGTTGATGTACGTATCATCGTACGATAACCGTGCAATGCAAATGGCAACATCTCGTGCCAATCCTTATAGGTCACAGCCATCTTCTGTACAATCTTCTTGATGTTTTTGTTGGCCGCTTCAACGGCGCCATTCATCTTCGGCCGGTACGGAGATGAGTTTTGGTGTTCAATCTTGAAACTTTGGCATAGCTCCTTCATCATCTTGTTATTCAGATTCAAACCATTATCAATAATGATCCGCTCGGGAATTCCGTAACGACAGATGATGTCCCTCTTTACGAATTTAGCCACCACCTGCTTGGTCACGTTAGCATACGACGCTGCCTCCACCCACTTGGTGAAGTAGTCGATGGCTACTAAAATGAAGCGATGACCGTTAGATGCAGTGGGCTCGATCTTGCCTATCATGTCGATGCCCCACATGGAGAACGGCCACGTGGAGGACATGACATTCAACGGGCACGGCGGCACATGAATTTTATCAGCATAAATCTGGCATTTATGACATCTCTTCGCGAATTTAAAGCAATCCGACTCCATCGTCAGCCAGTAATATCCTGCTCTCAGGATCTTTCTTGTCATAGCATGCCCGCCGGTGTGCGTACCAAATGTGCCTTCATGGACTTCTTCCATGAGCATACTCGCTTCTTTCTCATCTACACATCTGAGTAGCACGAGATCGTGGTTTCTTTTATACAGAACTCCATCAAAATTGAGATAGAAATTTCCAGACAGCCTCCTCAGAGTCTTCTTATCCTGGGTTGACGCTCCCGTAGGATACTCCTTAGTCATAAGGAAGGTCTGGATGTCATGGAACCCTGGCTTGCTGTCGGAGGCTTCCTCGATCGCAAAGACGAATGCATGTCTATCAAGACGAGAAAGGACAATCCTTGGAGCTTCATTCCAAAAATTGACTTTATACATCAAAGCCAACGTGGCTAAGGCATCAACCATCTGATTTTCAGCTCTGGGCACATGATGGAGTTCCACTCGATCAAAGAACGGAAGCAGCCTTCTGGCATAATTCATGTACATCACCATATTCGATTGACGAGTCTCCCACTCCCCTTTAATCTGGTTGATCACAAGTGCTGAGTCACCATATACATCTAGGTTCTTGATTCTCAAATCAATTGCTTCTTCTAGACCCATGATGCATGCTTCATACTCGGCTTCATTATTGGTGACCGGAAACGTCAGTCTAGCAGTGAATGGGATGTGGGACCCATGGGGAGTCGTGATGATCGCCCCTATGCCACTTCCATAAGAATTAACCGCTCCTTCAAATATCAATTTCCACTGGGATTTCCTGTCTGGACCCTCGTCGGGCAACGGTTCATCACAATCTTTCGATTTGAGAAACATGATATCCTCATCAGGGAATTCAAATTTCATCGGCTGATAATCCTCGATCGGCTGTTCGGCAAGGTATTCAGACAATACACTTCCCTTAATGGCCTTCTGGGAAACGTACTGAATGTCATATTCCATCAACACCATTTGCCATCTGGCAATCCTGCCCGAAAGCGCTTGTTTCTCGAAGACGTACTTGATCGGATCCATCTTCAAAATTAGCAGGGTTGTGTGATTGAGCATGTACTGTCGTAAACGTTTGGCAGCCCAGGCGAGTGCACAACACGTCTTCTCCAGCATTGAGTAACGGGATTCACAATCTGTGAACTTTTTACTCAAATAATAAATGGCATGCTCCTTTCTGCCCGTCTCGTCGCGCTGACCGAGAATACACCCCATACTATTCTCAGGAACTGTCAAGTACATGATTAAGGGTCTTCCGGCCAATAGGGGTATTAAGATCGGAGGTTCCTGTAGATACTATTTTATCTTATCAAATGCCTTCTGGCAATCCTCGTTCCAAATGATCGCCTGATCTTTCTTTAGTAGTTTGAACATCGGTTCACACGTGGCTGTTAGCTGAGAGATAAACCTTGCAATGTAGTTTATTCTGCCCAGGAAACCACGAATTTCTTTTTCGGTTTTTTGCGCTGGCATTTCTTGTATTGCGTTTATCTTCGCAAGATCAACCTCAATGCCTCTTTCAATCACGATAAACCCCAGTAGCTTTCCTGACCGTACTCCGAAAGTACACTTGTTAGGATTCAGCCTCAATCTGAACTTCCTAAGCCTCTCAAAAAGCTTCAGCAAATTGACCAGATGTCCCTCCTCCGTTTGGAACTTCGCGATCATGTCATCAACATAGACTTCAATCTCATGGTGAATCATATCGTGAAACAAAGTAACCATTGCTCGTTGGTAAGTGGCCCCTGCATTCTTCAGACCGAAAGGCATTACCTTGTAGCAAAATGTTCCCCAAGGTGTAATAAATGTAGTTTTGTCCATGTCCTCCGGCGCCATCTTGATCTGATTGTAGCCGGAGAATCCATCCATGAACGAAAACACGGAGAACTGAGTTGTATTGTCGACCAACACATCAATATGAGGGAGCGGGAAATCATCTTTAGGGCTCGCCATATTCAAATCCCGATAATCGACGCACATTCGTACCTTACCGTCTTTCTTCGGTACAGGTACTATGTTGGCGACCCACGGAGGGTAAGTAGTGACCGCCAAGAAGCCAGCATCAAGTTGCTTTTGCACTTCTTCTTTGATCTTAACGGCCATATCTGGTCGTGTCCTTCTAAGCTTCTGCTTAACGGGAGGACAATCTTCTCGCAGCGGCAAGTGGTGGACCACAATGTCAGTATCAAGTCCGGGCATATCTTCGTATGACTAAGCAAAGATGTCACTGTACTCTCTCAGCATCTCGACCAATCTCTTCTTGACATCACTCTGCAATGCAGCCCCTATCCCGACGTTCCTGACCAGTTCCTCAGAACCCAGATTCACAATCTCAATTTCTTCCTCGTGAGGCAGAATAACTTTCTCTTCTTGTTTCAAGAAGCGGGACAACTCTTCGGGAAGGTCTTCGTCTTCATCAATCTCTTCTTCGGCTTGATAGATCAGGCAATCGAATTCGAAGTGAGTCGTAGAAGGTCCAGAGTCAATGTCATCTGTGATGTGGATCCTGCAATAACAAGGGTTAAGCTTAAAACAAGGATATGCAGGTTAGCACAAACCCTATTGCCATTTTATTGTTTTTCAAAACAAATATAAAACAGGAATAACAGAGATCACAACATTTGAATGCGAAGAAAAACGCCTTTTGATTTATTGGTAAAATGCATGTACATAATCAAACAATGCCCTGACAATAAAACCAATATGCCTCGGGTAGGACATAGGGTTGTACAATAACTGGAGAAAGTAAATCATTACTCTTTGCCTGTCACTTGGATGGTATCCCTGATGGACCAGTTGTTGAGGCTCTAGCCTGGTTTGCTTGGCTGAATCTAGGAATCCAGGTCGCAATCGCTGTCTTCGCCGTCTTCAGACACTGCGTCGACACTTTCAAATATCACCCCGCCACTTGTAAACTGGATCGGCCCTTTACCTCGGGACGCACTGTGAGAGGAGGAGGCTTCAGCCGTAGGAGAGTATCCTAACCCAAACTTGTCCTGTTTGTTAGGTATTTCTAGAACTTGCCCCCAGCCTGGGGTAGCTCCGGCTTGAACAACGGCCCGGGCTTCCTTGAAGGAAGAGAGAGTCATCTCTGGTTTCTCAGTCATTACTGGAGTCACGTCCTTGACATTAACAGCTTCGAATGCCTCACATAGGGTTTCGTGGATCTCGCCATCCATCTCGATATACTTGAAGGACGACAAATGGCTCACCATTATATCTTCCTCGCCATAGACAGTTACAATGCTGCCCCCTACAGTATACTTGAGCTTCTGGTGCAACGTGAAGGTCACGGCACCAGCAGAATGGATCCATGGCCGGCCTAACAGACAACTATAGGCTGGCATGATGTCCATGATGTAGAAGACTGCGTCGAAAGTTTCCAGCCCAACTTGGATTGGTAGAGTTACTTCTCCAAAGACATGACGCTTGGTTCCATCGAAAGCCTTCACAACTAGATCACTGGGTGTGCAAATCAATCCTCTCGTATCCAGCTTCATCAATGCCTTCTTCGGGAGAACATTGAGAGATGATCTGGTGTCCACTAATACATGAGACATGACTGTTCCCTTACACTCTATCGAGATGTGCAGGGCGCTGTTGTGGTTTCTTCCCTTCGGCGTCAGCTCCAGGTCAGTGAACCCTAACCCGTTTCCAGCATTCACGTGGGCTACTACCCCTTCCAACTGGTTGACCGAGATCTCCTACGGTACATACGTGGCATTCAAAACCTTTAACAGCGCGTTGCGATGGGCCTCAGAACACAACAACAAATTCAGAATGGAGATTTTCGAAGGTGTTTGATGGAGGTGATCAACGATCTTGTAATCACTCTTCTTGATCAACCTCATGAACTCTTCAGCGTCCTTTACAAGTAAGTCCTTCTCTACCCCACGAGGGGTTTCCTCAACGACTTTGTTCTTCCCCTTATCAGTTTTGTCAGCTTTGTCTGCTTTGTCAACCACAATCTCAGGTGGAGCAAATACTCTTCCGCTACGTGTGATTCCGCCAGTTCCCACTAGGTTATCCACAGACTGCCCGGGTGGTTCCAGTTCCAATTTATGTCCGTTACAGTAGACGTCTGCCCCATAGTGCCATGGGACAGCGTTGGTGCTTTCAAAAGGTATCGGCCCAGCTTTTGTGATGGTAATTGTGGGCGGCCTGGGCGCAGAAATGGTTATTGTCTTGCGAGGGATGGTGATGGTGGCAACATCATCATCCTGTTTCAGCATTACCTCTCCAGATCCACATTCGGCCCTTCGGCTAAACTGCAAGATTCCTTCGGTCATCAGACTCTGAATCCCCACTATCAATTGTTCACAGCGATCAGGACGAGTCGCACAGCCCATACACAATTCTCCACAGCCTGGAAAGAAGCCTCTCTTCATCAGCTTGGCTTTAACGAAGTTGAGCGGTGTCTTCAGATCCTTGACTTCAGTCAACAAATCTAAGTTCTCTTCTTCAATAATGGCATTCACCCCACCTCCCCTATGGTTCGACATAGGGTTCTTTGTGACATTCGGCACATTATCTGAGAAATTGATGATCTTAGCATCCACCATATCTTGCACCTTGTGCTTGAAGGCTTTACAGTTTTCTATCGTGTGGCCAGGTGCCCCTGAGTGAAAATCACATGTTGCATTCGCATCATAACCCTGCGGAGGTGCTCCTGTCAAGGGAGCCAGGGTTCTTTTCTGGACTAGCTGTAACTGAAGCAGAGTTTGTAATAGCTAAGCATAAGACATGGGTGGTGTCTCAAGGTGATGATTTGCCAGAGGTGCCCCGTTCTGATACCTTCTGTACCCTTGCTAATTTGGCTGCTGCTGTTGCGGCTGCTGCTGCGGCTGAGGTTGTTGGACAGCAGGTATGGTTATTCTAGCAATCTACTGGCGCTGGACCTTACCTTTCCTTCGAGCGTTAAACACCGCGCTCATCTCTCCTTCACTCCTTTTGTTACTGTATGGTTTCTTTCCTCCTCCAGCTGAGGATAGATCAACACCCTGAATTTTTCCCAATTTGATCCCATTTTCAACGTGCTCGCCAGTAATGATGAGATCGGAGAAACTCCCTAACATACCGCTGACCAGTTTCTCGTAATATACCCCCCGGGAGAGTGGCTACAAACATCTCAACAAGCTCTCGTTCAACCATCGACGGCTGAACTCTAGCTGCTAATTCACGCCATCGCCGGGCGTATTCTTTGAACCCCTCATTGTTCTTCTGTGACAAGTTCTGCAGTTGAACCCGGTTTGGAGCCAAGTCACTGTTATACTGATAATGGTGTACAAAGGCCTCAGCAAGTTCTTTCCATGTGCGCACACTGGTGGGTTCCAAACCCATGTACCATTCCAGGGAGGGCCCGGACAAGCTATCCTGAAAGAAGTGCATCAGCAACTTCTCGTCTTCAGAGTGAGCGGACATCTTTCGGTAGTATGACCTTAAGTGGACACGAGGGCAAGTGGTGCCCTTGTATTTCTCAAAGTCGGGTACCTTAAATTTAGGAGGCACCTTGAAATCAACAATCAATCCCAGTTTAGTCATGTCGACACCCACAGTGTTCTGGTTCTCGAAATTCTTCATTTTGTCCTTGAGTGCTTTAAACCTCAGACGTGCTTTAGCAGTCAGTTCTCCCTCAGCACTCCTCTGCGAGAACAAATCTTCTTGACGATCTTCTAGCCATGGCTGAGTGCCATTAGGCCCATACAGATTTCCAACACCTGTGTTGCCATTGCCTAGTCCAGCATTGCCATTAGCCTCAAAGTTTCCATTACCGACGCCAGTCGTATTACCATTGGGCCCGATGTTAGTGATCACATTGCCGTTACCACTCCCATTCCCCCCGGTCACGGGGATGCCACCCTGAGGAGTTTCAACAGGTGGGGGGACTGGAACGCTCCCCCCATGAAGCACACCATTGCTGTCAACCCTTGCGATCAGTGGCTGAACTAGAGTTCGGAGCTGGTCTTGGCCGGTAGCGACCACTTGCATGAGCTCTATGAAGCAGTTCATCCTCTCTCGGAGTTCCTGGGTGTCAGTTTGCACTTGTTCCATTGATCTAGCTTGATTCGCTCTGGTCAAGTATCGGTGGATCGGTCTTCGGTCAATCCTTGAACAACCTGCATACCCAAAGGGTTAGAAAAAGACAAGGTGCTCGTTATGCAAATGCTTCGTGCAAATGCAAACGTGTGTCTATGCCTTGGGGAGATTCCCCCCCCCGATCCTAGTTTCCGAGACAAATAAAGTCTATCATCCAATCATGGAAAAGAAATCCTCATATATTCATCTGAAAAGCCCGCTTGGGTAGCGTACCACTATAATCACATACAACTGAAGCAACAAGGCATGACCCCAACCAACAGACCTGGTGGTGATCAGCATATCAATGCATAAAATGTACAAAGAAAATACAAAAAGATCAGGTGCGCCACGGGCACGAAAATCTTCTAACAACTTCTTTGTAGCGGGATGATCTGGCTGAGTAAGCAAACCCTGGATTAGCAGATCCCTCTGCCCGATGATATCTGGGAGGTTCTCGGCAACGCTCCTAGAAATACCTTCTTCAGAACGGTTCTCGACTCTACTCCTCTTAGCGTCAGCCCGGAGTTGGAAATCCATCAGGTTTGCCTTGGCTTCAACCAATCTATACTGGAAGTCACGTCGCATTGAGGCTTCAGCCTCTATCTTCTTGTCTTTCACCAGAATCTGAGCTTCTAGCTCGGCTACTTGCTGCTTCAGCTTTTCTTCCCATTCTTTGTACTTGGCTAGGGTGCTGCTCCAGACCTTCTCGTATTGGGTTAACTTCCAGTACACTCTGTCCAGATCCTGTTTCTTGGTTGTCAACACGCCATGTACTGACTTCAGATCCAACCCCAGACGTTCCCTAGCATCAGTTTCTTTGGTCAGATTGGCGCCCAGCAGGTTGATCATCTCCGTCTGCTTCTTGCAGGTATAAACGGCTTCAGTTTTCTCTCTCTGAAGTTGAGTGATCTCTTTCTCCAACTCTTCGCTGGCTTTTCGTAGCTCTTCCTTCTCTTGGAGTACCTGGTTGAATTTCTGAATATCAACAGTGGTAGGCTCTTTGTACACAGGAGGATACAATGGATCCATAGCAGGAAATGGCATTAGAAACTAGGTGGCTCTCTCTCGGACCCAAGCCACATATGGATCAAAGGCCTTGTTATTGCTTTTTCCTAGCAAGACTTTTCCCTTTCGGTGAATTTTGCTCCAAGCATTATGTACCTTAACCAAAGTGTCACCTTTAAGCAACCCTGTGAGATACAGAGATTCCTGTATCTCTTCCTCTTCAGGAGGACCTCGTAGTGCATACCCAAATTGTCGTACTAACAGAGATGGATTGTAGTTGATACATCCATTCCTTCCGACCAGGGGGACGTAGGAAAGCCACAGCAGCTATGTACAATATCTTTGCCCAGTAGATCTCTATCAAACTAGATAATATTGTCAGCAGTCAAACTCGTCAAACATGAAGACCAATGTGAAGACTCAGCAGAATCAATGAACAACCCTGACTTAGGAAGATGGCTAGCAAACCACTTATACAGTAAAGAAGCACAACATGCCACGTTCTTCCCCTTTCTGTTTTCATTTTTGCTGTGAAACGAATGGTAGACGTCTCCGAGGAGAGTGGGCACTGGGTTCCCGGAGGAAAAAATATGGCAAGCATCCATGCTTATGAAGTCCGGATGACTTGGTAATAGCACGATCCCATAGATACAGAGGGCTAAGAAGGCATTGAATACATCCCAGCGACCCTTCTTGGCAAACTTTCGGGCCTTTTCCATCAGGAAAGGCAAAGGGAAACCATGAACTCCAATCTTTCTGAATACCATCCCTTCCAACTCAAACTCATCTACAAGAAGAGCGTCAGTCAACTTACTCAATTTGGGTTCACCCTTAACACGGTAGTAAGGCATTTGATTCAACAAAGGCACCCCCAACAGGTCAGAGTACTCCTCCAGGGTCGGAGCTAGGACATAGTCTGGAAACACAAAGCATCTGAGCTGTGGGTCGTAAAACTGCAGAAGAGCGTAGAGGCCATTCAAGTCGTACGTAGGAAGCTTATACACAATACCCAGAAGTTTCCCATAACTCTTTCTGAAACTCTCCATCACTGTCTTATCAGCCAAACAAATCAAAGACCATAACTCTCGGATGTCAGGTGTTGGTAGCTTGTAAGCCACAGTCTTCTTCAGAGATGCCATATCTGCCATGAGGATCAAGATCACTAGAACTAGGGGAGAAATATGCACCTGCAACACAGACACACGTTAATGATATGCAAATAAGGATGCAAACGATGCAAAATGCAATCATGCAGCAGGAGATCAAGATGACTGTGCTGTTGAGGAGATGAAGGCTCTATATCACCAAAACCACAATACTGCTCTGTCAAGAACAAAACATCTCTCTGATGAGAAGAACCCCTAATACCAGACCATAAATCTGCTCTGTCAAGAACAACCACATATCTGATGATGATAACCTTTGATACCAACAGAACTGATTCACTGTCAAGAAAACCAGGTAGTCTGAAGGTTAAGGTTTCCTGCAACAAACCCGACCCTGCTCACAGGTATGGACCTAATCACGAAAAAGGTTCGGCATCCTATGCGGTCATCAGCGTCACAGACTTTCAAGAAACGATGATACGATACCCAGGAGGTGTGGCATCATCATCTCTTGAAGCGGCCTCACTTAGCTGAATTCCAAATGATCGATTCCCATAGTCGACAATCCTCAGATCCGGCAACCCCTCGAGTCCAAAGAACCGATAGGAAGTCATCAAAGAGAACCTCGTCTGAGTGTGGATTACATGGGAACTGATGCAAGCAAAGCAAACACGTCCTCCACTAACCCACTCTAATACTATGTAGCTCTCAAGCCTGGTCTGGCTTCTCACTCATCAGAATGCCCCTCCCACAACAGCACAAATAATCATATCATACTGAAAATAAAATGCGGGAAATAAAATGCGATAAATAAAACCCAACAGGTAAACATACAAGTGCTAGGATTGACTCTCGCAGGGGACGTTGGATCCCCATATTGACTCACATAAGGGACGTTGGATCCCAGGAAACTATCAAGTCCCCAGCAGAGTCGCCAGCTGTCGCTACCGCGAAAATAAGGTGCCGGCAAAACAGAAGAGTCGCCACCTTTCGTTATTTATCCCTCAGAGCGGGAAAGGAAACGATCGGAAAAACCTGACAAAAAGGTATAAGACAAGGTCATCGCAACCAATGTCTGGATTCCGCAGTCGGTTACGCAAGGGGAAGGTATTAGCACCCCTCACGTCCATCGTACTCGATGGCATCCATGCTTGTTGTGTTCATCTGACGGGTTTATTTACTATCTACCTATCAAGGCCGGTCTATAAAGAAATGAAAATGACTCGGCAAAGCGTCACGCTATATGCCTACGTATTCCCATCAGAGAATAAGAAATTAGATTCAATGTAGTTCGGCTAACTACGGGTTACGGGGAAGGTGGCTCGCCTATACGTTAGTATTGTGCCTACATACTCTCAACAGGCTTGAGAGATCAGAGCTTACGTAGTTCGGGAAAATACGGCTTATGGGGGGTTCAGATTCAGCTGTTTTTTCGAGTAGGGTTAACAAACAATTCCAACAGTTTGGGTGTACGCAGCTTGATCCTTGGAGACTTAGGCGTTACCGTTTGCGGTAGAACTGAGAGTTATCGACACTCCTTTCTTCAGAAAAGCTTCCTTTGACTTATGGGCCCACGGGGCAAAAAGATTTGAAGTTTTTTTTCTGTCTTTTACGGAAGAACTGTTTTTTATGTTTGTTTGTAGTTTGTACAACACTAGAGACTATGACTTGAGAACGAATGCGTCGCATATCGTCCAAAGGACGTATACTAAACATTCTAGACGATTGAGAGGAGACCGTTCAATTATCATTACCCAAGTAGCTTAAGGCTCGTATCGCGCTTATACTAACTTGCCTTTATTACGTTTTTTACTGTTTGTTTGAGATGAGAAGAGAACGAATTCTACGGGGGAGGGGGGGTATCAAGTCCTAATAGTTGTCATGCCAAGGATTCATCCTATGATTGAGGTTTGAAGCAGGGATCTCCTAGAAGTTATCATGCATAGGTTTCAACCTAAAGTTCTAATCATCACTTCCTTATCAAAGGAAGTGAGATTCCTAAGGGATCATGTCAATGATACAGAAACAGATAAAGCATCAGCTTAAACAGTAAACAGATATACAGTAAAATGCATGCAATGCAAGTGAGGGAGGAAATGTGTGTGAGGCATCAGCCTCCACAAGCTCGTCTCAACCTCAAGCCAGATATGAATAACTGCAAAAATAATAGAAGAAAATAGAATGCCATCAAGCAAACCACAGACCACACAGGCAAGGGAGCGAAGCTCTATCGAATACCAGCAAGCAAAGCCATACAGTAAAAATACAAGCAGAGGTAGGAACTCAACCTCTAATGCAATCATGCTCCTAGCTTAAAATAATCTAAACATGAACTTATTCTAATGCATCAAGAAAATCAAACAAGGGAGAGAAACCATAATGAGCAACAAGGAAGTCATCCCAGGCTGCATTAGGTTAGAGGTATATCAATACCAGAGTCCATCATGGGCTCAACCTCTTGAGGAATGCACAAAATCCAACCAAGGGAAGGATTAGGCTCTCCCAAGAGGGATCCTATGTCAATAGGACATAAAAGACTGGGTATTAGTCCTAGATATCAATCTAAGGGTAACTGACTATAGTGTATCAACACTGGATGTCCATCTCAGGCTCAACCTGTTGAGGAATGCACAAAATCCAACCAAAGGAAGGATTAGGCTCTCCCAAGAGGGATCCTAAGAAAAAAATACTTAAAGATGGATGACAGCGTATAAACCAAGGGAATATACCATGCCAAGAATGTTAATCCAAGGCTCTACCTCCTGAGGAATGCACAGAATCCAACCAAAGGAAGGATTAGGCTCTCCCAGGAGGGCTCCTCATCAAGACTTGAAGGATAAAGATAATACAAACCAAAGGAATGTACTATACTGAGGAATGTCAATTCAAGGCTCAACCTCCTGAGGAATGCACAGAATCCAACCAAAGGAAGGATTAGGCTCTCCCGGAAGGGTTCCTCTTCAAGACTTGAATAAAGAATGTGGGGCAAAGCCCAAGGAAGAAATCATAGGGGACAGAAGGCAACACAGCACTCCTGAGAAACGCTACCAACTAGCTACAAGGTTCACCTAAGCTAAGGGCATCAAAAGCTCTATAAAGGCTATGGCAAAGTTCTAAAGGGATCTCCCTATTTACCAATCTATCAAGAAAGGACTACACTATTTAGAATCATCTAATGGCTATTAACAATGTTAATCTATGAAACTCTCTAAGTTTGGATCACCTAAATTGAAGTTACTTTGTAAAAGGGGGAACTAATTGAAATTCACTCCTAAAAATTATAGTAAAAATATCCTATCATCCTACATGTATTCACATGTTCTAGTCCAAAAGTCAGAAATTAAATCTAAGTCTAAAAGTTTCAACCTAAACCTAAAGCTCAAGGTATCTCAAAAGGGGTTCAATCATGAACACTCCTAAACAAGCATACTAAACCCTCATTTACAATCATCTAAAAATTATGAAAAAAATCACAAGGCAATATCAATGTGTACTCAAACAGCATACAGAAAATTAAGATCAAATTCAGAACCATGAGGGAGAAAGAAAATTGACAAGATCACAACATCAATATTTCAACATTAAACACATGTTAAACTAAAATAAATGCAATAAAATGAAAATGCATGAAAAATGGAAAATAAAATCATGACAACATTCTAAACATTTTAAATTGTATCTACAATTTTTATCAAGATTTAATATCACTTTTACTATTTTTAGGGAATTAAAATCAAACAAGATAAAAACAAAAAATTAAAAGAGAAAGAAAATAGAAGAAAATGACTGGAGGGGTGCAGTCAGCAACCAAATCAACTGATGGCGCTTGGGCCCAGCAAAAGAGAGGGTGTTGGGAGCAACTGGGCGTGAGGCCCATCTGAGTATCAACTCAGTCACCAAAAATAACCATGGGAGGGGGTGCGTTGAGTAATCCTACCACGTTGTAAATCTCATTGGGCCTGGAGATGGGGGTGAGGATAGGAAGAGAAATTGAGGCCCAACGCTCTGAATTCATTCAGTTCAGCATAGTTCAAAAATTAAAAAGAAAAACAATACACGCGAGGTATCGAACTCGCTCTCTCTTGGTGAACACAGCGAAGCACAAAAGCCTGAGTTAATTGCTACCAAGACGCTGCGTTGAAGGGGGATGGTACATGGCGCAATGAGAGCGCTAGGATGGATGGACTGAGTCAATGTTTCAATGCGAATGGATGGTGAAGATTTCATCTTCTCCATTTTCAAACCTGCAAGCTCTCCCTCTGCACGCGCGAACCAAGCCATTGCCGGTGGCTTTTCCGGCCACCCTGGCACAACCCTAACTTCCTCTACACTCATCCATTCGCCACGATCTCTACATGAATTATGTCTAGAATTTCACCAGGAATCTAACCCTACCATTTATTCACTCTAAAAACGCAAGAATCTTGAAATCACAATCTCAACCGAAATTGGTACCCAACCTAAATTGTCTCTAATCATGCAATTGATCATCCTAAATCCAACTACACTTCATCTTGATCCTAACCACCTATGAAATGCTATCTAACACTGCCTAAATTATGAGTAATCAAGAAATTCACCAACCTGTGTTTGAGCTTGCAACAGAGATGGCTCTTGCACGATTCAGCCTCCACAAAAGTGCAGATTCACTCCACGATGCTTGATGAAGGTGATGAAATCCTCAGTTTGCTTTGATATGCTCTTGAACTCCAAAATGAAATTTCAACTTCAAGCTTCTTTCTCCACTTCTCTCCAATGGATTCTCCATGAAAATGAGCACTAGAAGCTTCCAATTCTGTTCTAAATCCTATTTATGATCTGTTTCAATGGGTTGGAGGCCCAAACCAAGCCCAATCATGAATTTTGGATTTCCATTTTCCTTCCAAATTTTCAATGTGGATATATGCCTTCAAGCTTTGTTCATACTCCAAATTCATTCAAAATTATTCACTTAAGCCTTATGGAGTGTATTGAAGTGGTTTCCCTCCCTTGATTTCAACTTATGGAGTATATGGGATATGTTTCTTATTTGTGAAGCAACCTTCCGAATGGCCATGTTATGGACTTCATATCAAAAATGTAATAATTCCATTCTCTTTGGAATATCAATTACATTCAAATTGACTACAAATTTGACTTGAAAATATGTTATTCTCAATTGTTTTGAATTTTCTCATTTTAATTCATTAAAATGGCCTTTTTATGAACTTTCTTCTACCAATGCTTGATATAATCCATATCAATGGACTCTTGAATCTTAGACAAGCTAAAAACATCATTTTGAACAACTTTCATGTTGAAAAAAATCCATTTGAGGCTTGCAAGATGGTGAAATGGACTTATGGTTCAAAATGACCTATAATGCCCAGATACCCAAAATACCCTTGACTTGTCAAAGCCATAACTTGAGTTCTACAAATCCAATCATGGACTTCTAGCACTCTATGGAAAGCTAAGAGAATAAGGAATAACATTCATGTTGACCAAAAGTTATTAGGAATCATCCTTCTAGTGAAAGAGTGTCATGCAAGTTGGGTAACTTTCAAGCTCCAAATTCACATGCCTCAGATGACCTGTAACTTGTCTGGCTCATAACATGAGTTCTATAAACCCTATCAAGGACCTCTAGTACTCAAATTAAAGCTAAGATCATGGCCTACAACAATCATGTTGGGGTTAAGATGATATGAAGATCATATCTTGAGTTAAATAGCCTTGAAGTCAGGGGTCAAACTAGGGGATTTTACACTGTCAAGTCTTAGAAACCCTAGCCTGAAACTTCTCAAACTCTTCAATCATGATGAGTTAACCTTGGAATCATCCTTATAACATCTCAATGTATCAATCCATGGTCACATGGCTCTTGGATTAGGTCTCAACCTCCTCCAAATCATCAGTTGACTTAGGGTTGACCCAGTCAAACCCTAATTGCACCACTCATGGCTGAGTCTTCTTAATCTTACACAATGACCTGTCTAGGCATCAAAGTGATCTTCAACACTTGCCATGAGCTCTCTCAAGATCTCAAGTCCATCCTCATGACCTCAGAATCATCTGATGGCTTCCCACAACTCTCAAGTTAGGAGACCTACCTCTTGGTTACAACCACTCTCTCTGAGGATCTTTTAACTTCTCTGACAAGGATATCAACCCTTGAACACCTGAATAAGCCTCCCAGCTAGCTTCAAAGTCTTGGGTAGCCCTTAATTGGTAATCATACCTCTTGATCTCCTGCATACATGTCAATGAAATGCAAATGATAATGCTAATGTGAATGAAATGAAACACAAGCTAGGTGAAGAAGTGTTGGGAAAATTTTGGGGTGCAACACCTGATCACTTAGACTGCATACAACTCTACTGGGGATAGAGATGCAAACTCCGCTTGCTGGGGAATAAACTTAGGCTGGAGATAAAATGAATTTCATCCACACCTCTTTGCCCTAAGGGTAACGAACCCGCAAAACTGAACAAATAGACAAGATATCCTACACAAACGGAACTATCTCAGTCATCATTCGTGACGTTGTTCAATTAATTCAAAGTTTTAACAATTATTGGCCAAATCCTGGAAGTTTATGTATGTGCAAGTTTATCAAAACATTGGGCGTTTTTCACAAACAAAACAGTAAAAGTTAAAACAAAACAAATGAGATACTGAATAGTATATGTTTAATGATAAATGGCCTGTAAATAGGAAAAGTTTTACAACAGATGCAACCCTTGAAAAGAGGAAGCTGCGCAAAAACAATAAAGATATGCACAAAAATATACAAAAGTGTACAGAAATGTCGGCAATATGGCACAGAAAAACACCATGAGTTGATCCCTCTATGACTCGCCTGACATTGATGCTTTCCCGATGCTTCGTCTTCAGAAGAGATTGATTCGGATAAACGGCCCTCAGGTCCTCCCAATTCACTAAGCAATGAAGTTCCAACACAGACCGCAGTCATTTGCTTTTCAATTCCTAACTTTTGCCTGAACCGCCCTTTCGGGTTTTCGATTCACCGGGATACCCATTTTTGCCAAAGTCGCCTTTTCAGGTTTTCGACTTTGGGGGTTTACATCTTTTCATTTTTTATCCCTAATTTTTGCCTGAATCCATTCTCTTTTTTATGGTTCGCCGGGATGCCCCATTTTTGCTTGGATATTATTTTTTCTTTCCAACGGGTCTCTTTAAGCAAAGTATTTTTTAACCGTGTCTGCGTTCACAGGGGATGTAAAATCCTCACCATCCATGGTGGACAACAACAAGGCTCCTCCGGAGAAAACCTTTCGAACGACATATGGACCTTCATAGTTGTCCATTTCCCCTGTGATCCAATTGTGGTGGGAGAATCTTTTTCAACACAAGATTGCCCGTCTGAAAGCTCCGAGGACGCACCTTCTTGTCGAAAGCTTTCTTCATCCGGCTCTGACACAACTGACTGTATGCGATAGACGCTAGCCTCTTCTCATCCATCAGGCTAAGCTGATTCAATCTGTTCTTTATCCATTCTGCCTCATCGAGCTTGACGTCGACCAGAACTCTTAAAGAAGGAATCTCGACCTCTAATGGTAGGACAACTTCCATACCATATACCAGCGAGAAAGGAGCATCCTTGATTAATGTGTGTACCTTAGTACGATAACCGTGTAAAGCAAAGGGAAACATCTCATGCCAATCCTTGTAAGTGACAACCATCTTTTGCACTATCTTCTTGATATTCTTGTTGGCCGCTTCAACAGCGCCATTCATCTTCAGGCGATAGGGAAATGAGTTGTGATGTTCGATTTTGAAATTCTGGCATAATTCTCTTATCATCTTGTTATTTAAATTCAAACTATTGTAAGTAATGATTCGCTCGGGTACTCCATATTTGCAGATGATGTCCTTATTTATGAATCGGGCTTATGACACTGGCATACGAGGCTACTTCAACCCATTTGGTGAAGTAATCAATGGCGACCAAGATAAAACGATGACCATTAGATGTGGTTGGCTCAATCTTGCCAATCATATCAATGCCCCACATGGAGAAAGGCCACGCGGACGCCATAACATTCAATGGGCACGATGGTACGTGAATTTTGTCTGCATAAATCTGGCATTTATGGCATTTCTTCACAAATTTGAAAAATCTGACTCCATGGTTAGCCAATAATACCCTGCTCGTAACAAATTCCGAGACATGGTATGCCCGCCGGCGTGTATACCAAAAATACCTTCGTGGACCTCTTCCATAAGCAACGTTGTTTCCTTTTCATCCACACATCTCAATAACACCAAATCCTGGTTTCTTCTGTAAAGCACACCATTTGGGTTCAGATAAAAGTTACCGGACAACCTCCTCAGAGTCTTCTTATACTGAGCCGAAGCCCCTGGCGGATACTCCTGCTTCTTAAGGAAGTTTTGTATGTCATAAAACCATGGCTTGCCATCTGCAGCTTCCTCAATGGAGAATATGAAGGCAGACCTATCAAGGCGAGAGATGACTATTCTTGGAGCATCATTCCAATAGTTCACTTTATACATCGAAGATAGCGTTGCCAAAGCGTCTGCCATCTGATTCTCTGCTCGCGGCACATGGTGGAACTCTACCCTGTCAAAGAAGGGTAACAACCTTCTTGCGTAATCCTTGTAAGGAATTAGATTTGGCTGACGAGCTTCCCATTCTCCCATAATTTGGTTAACCACTAGCGCTGAATCGCCATATACATCTAAATTCTTGATTCTCAAATCCATAGCCTCTTTCAGACCCATGATGCACGCTTCACACTCGGCTTCATTATTAGTGCAAGGGAACGTCAACCTGGCACTGAACGGGATATGAGTGCCATGAGGAGTTGTAATGATTGCCCCAATTCCACTACCATAGGAGTTGAAAGCACCGCCGAATATCATCTGCCATTGAGAACCTTTCTCTGGACCCTCGTCAGGTAATGGCTCTTCACAGTCCTTCATCCTGAGGAACATGATGTCTTCGTCAGGAAACTCAAACTTCATCGGCTGATAGTCTTTGATTGGCTGTTCAGCGAGGTACTCTGAAAGAACACTTCCCTTGATGGATTTATGGGAAACATATTGTATATCATACTCTGTCAGTACCATTTGCCACCTGGCAATTCTTCCTGAAAGCGCTTGCTTTTTGAAGACATACCTGATCGGATCCATCTTCAAAATCAGCATGGTTGTATGATTAAGCATATATTGTGTCAAGCGTTTGGCAGCCCAAGCAAGTGCGCAACACATTTTCTCGAGCATTGAGTAACGGGACTCACAGTCTGTGAACTTTTTACTCAGATAATAGATCGCATGCTCTGTTCTTCCAGTCTTGTCGTGTTGACCGAGAACATAACCCATACTATTCTCAAGAACCGTTAAGTACATGATTAAAGGCCTTCCAGCTACTGGGGGTATCAGTATCGGAGGCTCCTGCAAGTATTCTTTTATCTTATCAAATGCTTTTTGACAATTTTCATTCCAGACGACCGCCTGATCTTTCTTTAGCAATTTAAACATTCGTTCACACGTGGCTATGAGATGAGATATGAACCGAGCAATATAGTTCAATCTCCCCAAGAAACCATGGACTTCTTTTTCTGTTTTTGGCGCTGGCATATCTTGTATAGATTTTATCCTTGCAGGATCGACCTCGATTCCTTTTTCACTGACAATGAACCCCAATAACTTTCGGGATCAAACTCCAAAAGTGCACTTATTTGGATTCAACCTCAACCTGAACTTCCTGAGCCTCTCAAACAACTTCAACAAGTTAACCAGATGCTCTTCCTCTGTTTGCGACTTTGCTATCATGTCATCAACATAGACTTCAATCTCCTGATGAATCATATCATGAAACAAAGTGACCATAGCCCGCTGGTAGGTTGCCCTGCGTTTTTCAACCCAAAAGGCATTACCTTGTAACAGAATATCCCCCACGACGTAATGAACGTCATTTTCTCCATATCTTCCGGTGCCATCTTTATTTGATTATAACCGGAAAAGTCATCCATGAAGGAAAATACGAAGTATTGAGAAGTATTGTCAACCAGTACGTCAATGTGAGGGAGCGGGAAGTCATCCTTTGGGCTCGCTTTATTCAAATCTCTGTAATCTACGCATATTTGTACCTTCCCATCCTTCTTAGGTACAGGCACGATATTAGCGACCCGCGGAGGATAAGTTGTTATGGCTAAAAATTCTGCGTCTAATTGCTTCTGGACTTCTTCTTTGATTTTCACAGCCATATCTGGTCTTGTCCTTCTAAGCTTCTGCTTGACCGGTGGACATTCCTCACGCAACGGTAAGCGATGAACCACTATATGAATGTCGAGCCCGGGCATGTCTTCGTACAACCAAGCAAAGATGTCACTATACTCTCAAAGCATCTCAGTCAGTCTTTGCTTGATGTTACTCTGTAGCGCAGCCCCTATTCGAACATTCCTGACAACTTCTTCAGAACCCAGATTAATAACCTCGATTTCCTCCTGATGAGGCAAAATAATCTTCTCTTCTTGTTTCAAGAGTCTAGCTAGCTCTTTGGAAAAGTCTTCATCTTCATCAATCTCTTCTTCAGCTTGATATATCGGTTGATCAAAGTCGAAGCGAATCATAGGAGGTTCTGAATCGGTGTCATCTGCAATAGGAATCCTGCAATAAAAATGGTTAAATGTTTCAAATGATATGCAAACGAGTACAAACCACATTGCCATTTCATTGTGAGAAACAAAAATAAGAAAGACAAGGATCACAAAATTTGAATAAGAAAAACGCCCTTTGATTAATTGATAAAGCAATGTTCAAACATAAAGAATAAAGCCCTGAAACAAAATACCGCTATGCTCCGGGTAGAACATAGGGTAGTATAATAATCGGGAAAACAAAGCATTACTGTTTTGTTGTCACTTGAACGAATTCTTCAATAGACCAGTTGCGTAGGCTCTGTCCTTGAGTACAAGGCTTGATCCAAGCGTCCATGTCCCAATCATTATCTCCTTCTTCGTCTGACACATCGTTGATCCTTTCGAAGATAACTCCTCCTTTAGTGAACTGGACAGGTTCTTTATAGCGCAGCGCGCTTTGCGAGGATGAAGGAGAAGAAAATGATGGGCGGTACCCTAAACCAAACTTGTATTGCTTGTGGGGAATCTCTAATACTTGTCCCCAACCTTGCGCTGCCCCAGCCTGCTCTGCTGCTTGGGCCTCTTTAAAAGAAGACATGGCCACTTCCGGTGCTGTGCTCACAACAGTAGATTTATCTTTAATCTTGACTGTTTCAAAAGCCTGACAAAGGGTTTCATGTATTTCTCCGTTCACCTCGACATACTTGAAGGATGATAAGTGACTGATCATTATATCCTCTTCTCCACACACCGAAACAACACTACCGCCAACCATATACTTTAGCTTTTGATGCAGCGTCAAGGTCACAACTCCTGCTGAATGAATCCATGGACGGCCCAATAAATAATTGTAGGCAGGCTGGATGTCTATAATGTAGTACACTACATCAAATGCTTCCGGTCCACCTGGATCGACAATGTCAATTCTCCGAACACAGACCTTCGGGTACCATAAAAAGCACGCACCACCAAATCACTTGGTGTGCAAATCAATCCCTGCATGTCCAACTTCATTAGGGCTTTCTTTGGAGGTAAGTTCAAGGATGATCCTGTATCCACGAGTACATGAGACATAACAGCCCCTCGGCATTCTAATGATATGTGCAACGCACAATTATGGTTCCTGCCCCTTGGCGTCAAATCCGGGTCCGTAAAACCCAAGTCGTTTCCTGCTTTTATGTGTGCAACAACCCCTTGGAGTTGATTAACCGAAATTTCTTGCGGCACGTAAGCAGTATGCAGTATTCTCAACAGTGCATTCCTATGCGCTTTAGAACATAGTAACAAAGACACGACAGAAATCTTAGAAGGAGTTTGCTGCAAATGATCAACTATCTTGTAGTCACTCTTTCGTATCAGCCTCATAAACTGTTCTGCATCCTTTAACAAAGATTCCTTCTCTCCAGCCTGAGAAGTTTCCACTACCACAACTTTACTTTTTCCTTTGCCAACCCTATCAACAACCACTTCAGATGACGAAAAGACTCGGCCACTACGGGTAATTCCTCCTGCTCCCACAAGATTATCTACTGAATCCGCAAGGCGACCATTCAAATATAGTTTCTGTCCGTTGCAATACACTTCAGCTCCGTAGTTCCACGTAATAGCTTCGGTGCTTTCAAACGGTATGGGACCTGCTTTAGTTATGGTTATTGTTGGTGGTTTTGGCGCATAGATGGTAACGATTTTGTACGAAATGGAAATTGTTGCAATCTCACCCCTTTTCTCAGCCACCAACTCTTCAGGCTTACTTTCAACAGACCGGTCAAACTGCAAGACCCCACTATCCATCATATCTTGAATATATCCTTTCAACTGTGCACATCCCTCAGGATTACTCAAACACTCAGCACAATCTTCAGCACAACCTGGGAAAACACCCACCTTCAAAATTCTAGCTTTCACAAAGCTCAATGGTGTCTTCATCTCATTAACATCTGTTACCAAATCTAAAACATCCTCCTCAATAATTGCATTGACCCCAGCTTGACCATAATTTGGCATGGGATTTTGTATGACATTGGGAAAGTCATTGGAGAAGTTAATTTCTTTACTGTCAATCATATCCTGCACTTTATGCTTTAAGGCCTTACAATTATCGATGTTATGCCCCGGGGCACCTGAATGAAACTCGCAGCGAGCATTTGCGTCATACCTGGGTGGAGGAGGCCTAGTTAGGGGAACCATGGTCCTCTTTTGAATTAACTACGGTTGCAACAAAGCTTGCAATAGCTGAGAATACGGCATGCGAGGAGAGTCAAAATGTCTATTCACTGCCGCCCAACCTCGGTCCTGATATCTTCTATAACCCTGTTGCGGTTGTTGTTGTTGTTGCTGTGGTTGTTGCTGAACTGCGAGAATTGTAATACTGGCAATCTGTTGTTGCTACCGATTCTGTCCTCTACCTCTCCCATGAGAAATGGACACGGAATTGGTATCTCCTTCTCGTTTCTTGTTACCGAATACTTTCCTACCTCCTCCTCCAGCTGAGGGCATTTCACCAGCACTTATCTTCCCTAACTTGATACCATTTTCCACCCTCTCTCCGGTGATGATTAAGTCAGAGAAACTACCCAACATGCTACTAATGAGCTTCTCGTAATAGACGCCTGGCAAAGTGGCGACAAACATATCAATGAGATCATGTTCCACCATCGGCAGTTGCACCCTGGCTGCTAACTTCCGCCACCTTTGGGCATATTCCTTAAAGCACTCAGTGTTCCTTTGTGAAAGATTCTGAAGCTGGACCCTGTTAGGAGCAAGGTCGTTGTTGTATTGATAATGTTTCACAAAGGCCTCAGCCAAGTCCCTCCAACTGCGGACATTCACGGGTTCCAGACTCATGTACCATTCTAACGAAGGACCAAACAAACTGTCCTGAAAGAAATGCATGAGAAATTTCTCATCGTCTGAGAGGCAGACATCTTACGGTAGTAGGATCTCAGATGAACTCTCGGGAAGGTGGTACCCTTACATTTTTCAAAGTCTGGGACTTTGAACTTTTGCGGCACTCTTAGATCCGGAATCAGTCCCAAATTAGCCATGTCAAGGCGCATGGAGTTTTGACTTTCAAGGGACTTCATTTTTTCTTCAATCATCTTAATCCTCTTATCAGCTTCGGAGGGTAACTCAGCAGCCACAACCCTCGGTGAGAACACATCATCTTGCTTGTCTTTGTTCCCGAGGTGATCCATATTACCATGTATAACACAAGTGGTGTCAGGACCATAACCATTCCCATTAACATTACGATTTCCAACATTACCAAGACCATCGTTGTTGAAACCTGCAACATTACTGGCACCAACAACATTACCACTCCCTCCAGCAGTAGGGATAATCAAATTAGGCATGGAGTTATCAGCTCGAGGAGTCTCAATATGTGGAGGATTAGCAGCGTTCCCACCATGCAACACACTGTTTCCATCAACATGTGCAATCAAGGGCTGCACTAAAGTACGAAGTTGCTCTTGTCCATTAGCCACTCCCTGCATTACCTCCATGAACTGGGCCATCCGGTCACTCATTTCATGCATCTCTGCTTGCATCTGCTCCATTACTCTCTTCTGATTCCCCCTAGTTGCGTATCGGTGAGTCGTTTGATCGACAATCTTGAAACACATTACGAACCACAGGAAATAAGATTAATAGTTCTGATGCACCTGCAATGCAAAAATGCGAAAATGCTAACATGTATGTATGCAACAGGGAAATCTCCCCCTCGATTCTAGTTTCCGAGAGAAACACAACAATGGAGAACCCTACAGACAAGCATATAACAGAACCTCCTCGTATATAATCACAGGACAACAGGCAATGTAAAAACAACAACATCTGAGTACACACAGAAATGACCTCAACCAACAAGCTTGGTGATGGTCAGTACAACAAGCAATAAGCAACAAGCTACAACAGATAAACAAGATAGTCAAGCTGGATGACGAGATCGGAAGTCCTCTAGCAGCTCCAGTGTCTCAGGATGATCTGGTCTAGCAAGTAGTCCCTAAATAAGTAACTCTTGCTGGCTAACAGTGTGCTGCAGACTCTCAACATGGTCTTTCCAAGCTCCTTCCCCAAAGCACGCCTCGAGCTTGCATCTCTTGGAATCAGATCTCAACATGCAGTCTTTCAAATTTGCAATAGCTTCGTTCATTCTGTACTCACTATCCCGTCTGAGTGACGCCTCTGCTGCAATCTTCTCGTCTTTGGCATTGAGCTGCGTCTTCAACTTGCTGATCTGTAGCTTTAACTTATCTTCGCACTCTTTGTTGTTGGTGAGTGTAGCATTCCATTAGTTGTTAAACTTAGAAATCTCTAAGTAAGCTCTATCCAAATCTTCCTTCTTGGAGGCAAGAACACTATTAACAGCCTTGAAATCCAAACCCAAACACTCCCGAGAATTGGTCTCCTTGGTGAGATCCGTACCCAATTTGTTTACAAGCTCAGTTTGTTTCTTGAAGGAATGAACAACCTCAATATTCTCACTTCGAAGCTGAATGATTTCATTCTCTAACTCCTCATTGGCTTTTCTCAACTCTTCCTTCTCAAATAATAACTGATTGTACTTCTGCATGTCTACAGTAGTGGGTTCCTCAATCATGAGAGGATACAAAGGTGAAACTGAAGGAAACGACATCAGAAACTTCGCAACTCTATCATGAATGCAAGTCATGTAAGGGTCATATGATCGACTATTACTCTCCCCAATAAGGCTTTCCCCTTCCTGTGAATTTTGTTCCAAGCATGTTCAAGTCTGCCTAAAGTCTCACCCTCCAACAATCCGGTGAGATACAGAGATTCCTGTATCTCCTCTTCCTTAGGAGGATCCCTCAGCGCATATCCAAACTGCCTAAACCAACAAAGACGGGTTATAGTTGATACACCCTTTCCTTCGGACCAAAGGGACGTTAGGAAATCCACTACAACTGTAAACAACCTCTGTACCAAGCATATTCTTATCGAACTAAGTGATGTTCTCAGCTGATAAACCCATCAGACGTTTCGACCACTCCAATGTACCTGCAGAAGTGACAAACAGACCGGTCTTGAGCATATGACTAGCAAGCCACCTGTACAGCAAAGGAACACAACATGACACATTTTTCCCTCTTCGGTTCTCATCCGTGTAGTGCACAGAATGATAAACATCACCGATCAACGTAGGTATTAGGTTTCTTAAAGCTAGTATGTAAAAATCATATGCATCCACGAAGTTCGGAAGATTAGGGAACAATATAATGCCATAGACGCAAAGAGCTAGGATGGCGCTAAATACGATCCAACAACCATCCTTGGCACACTGTTGAGCTTTCTCAACCAAACAAGGCAAAGGAAATCCAAACATCCTACTTCTCTTGAGCATCTTTCCCTCTACCTCTAAAGCATCCAAATGTAGAATAGCGGCAAGCTTAGCCAGATTAGGCTCAGCATCCGTATGGAAGAACGACATCTGATCTAGAACAGACATATCTAACAAAGCAGAGTATTCCTCTAGAGTAGGCGCCAGAACATAATCAGGGAAGACGAAACACCTCAGTTGGGCATCATAAAACTGTAGAAGAGTGTAGAGACCATTGATCTCATATGCAGAAGGTTTACAGACACATCTCAACAGCCTCCGATAAGACTTCCTGAAATCTTCCATTACTGCCTTATCAGCCATGGCAATCAAACTCAACAAAGGACTGATATCTGGAGCTGGAAAATTGTAGGGCAATGTCCTCTTCAGGGATTCCATGTCGGGAATAATGCACAAGATCACTAGAATCAGGGGGAAATATGCACCTGTAACATAAATACACGTTAATGAAATGCAATATGATAATGCAAATGTAGATGCAAATATGCAAACAAGGGATCAAGATTGATGTGCTGTATCTAGAGAAGAACCAGTGCTTCGCTTTGACAAGAACACTAGCAAAGCTTTGACAATAGGAACCATTGATATCAATAACTCAGATTCACACTGCGAAGAAAACCGGGTAGTCTGAAAGCCAAGGTTTCATGCATAACCTAATCCCTTTCACAGGTATGGACCTATCCACTAATAAGGTTCGACATCCTATGTGTTATCAGCGTCACAGACTTTCAAGAAACGATGATACGTTCACCATTTCTGGTTTGGCATCATCATCTCTCGAAGAGGCCTCACTTAGCTGAATCACAAATTATCGGTCCCCAGAGTCGACAACTCTCAAATCCAAAATCCCGCCAGACCGTCAAGACTGGAAAGGAAATCATCAAAGAGAATCTCGTCTGAGCGCGAATTTCATGGGGAATTGTGTCTGCTCAGCAAATAGGCCTCCCCACTAGTCTCCACTACTAATGATAGGTTTATACTCAAGCCTGGGTCTGGCTTATCACTCATTAGAACTTCCCTCCCCACAACACAGTAATAATTATATAATGCTGAAAATAAATGCGGGAAAAATCAAAATAAAGCACATATATACAACACCCAAAGATAAACAAACAAGTGCTAGGATTGACTCGCATAGGGAACTAGATATCCCCAGCAGAGTCGCTAGCTGTCGTAACTGCGAAAAACAGCCGGCAGAAAATAGATGAGTTGCCACCTTTCGTTATTTATCCCAAAGAGAGGGAAAGGAAACAATCGGAAAAACCTAACGAAAAAGGGAAAAGATGAGGTCATCGCAACCAAGTCTTGGATTCGGGAGTCGGTTACACAAGGGGAAGGTATTAGCACCCCTCGCGTCCATCGTACTCGATGGGATCCACACTTTGTTGTCTATCTAAAAGGATGTGTTGAAACTATCTACGCTAAAGGTCAAGGGAAAAAAGAAAAAGAAAGGACTCGGCAGAGCATCGCCACTCTGTGCCTACGTATTCCCTTGTGCAATGGGAAAGTCAGAGTTAACGTAGTTCAGCTAACTATGGGTGAAAGGGAGGAAGGTTGCTCGCCAAGACATCACGTCTTGTGCCTACATACTCTCAACGGGTATGAGAGATCAGAGCAAACTTAGTTCGGGCTAACAAGAACACCGGTTGGTTCAAAAGTTTTTGGGCCCGAGTAGGTTTAACAAGCGGTTCTAGCAGTTGGTGTATGCAACTCGACCATTGGAGACTTAGGCGTTACCGTTTATGGTAGAACTAAAAGTTAACAACACTCTTTTTATCTGAAAATATTTTCTGATTAATCCCGAAGGAAAAAAAAGAAGTTTGAACTTGGTTTTGTTTTTTATTAGAGAAGTGTTTTGAATGAATATCTATAATGTATGTTGTGCTAAAGTCTAAAACCTAGGAGCGAATGCGTCGCATATCATCCTAAGGACGTATACTAAACACTCTAGGCAATTGAGAGGTAGCCACTCAATCACCATTTCCCAAGTACAAGGCTCATGGCACAACATCCATTATCTTTATTAAGTATGTTAGAATTGTATGAAGATGAAGAAGAGAGAAAAGACTCTAAAGGGGACTAACTCAAAACCCTAAAGTTATCATGCAAAGTGGACTTAGAGTTGGGATGCAAAAGGGGACTACCTAATGTTAGCATGCATAGTTCGAATCCTAATGTTTATAACCATCCTTAAACAAGGAATTTTAGGTCCTAAGAGGAACATGGCAAGGAAAGACCAAAAGGAGAAAACACAATAGAATACAACATACAAATACATAAATGCACACTTAGAATGGTGGGAGGTAGGAAGAAGTGTGTGGGGCAGCAGTCACCACAAGGTCGTCTCGACCTTAACAGGGATGCGAGAATGATGCAAACATGGAAAGGAAAGCCAAAGATAGAAACAAACGAAACATGCAACGAGTCATCACTTTGAACCACATCCATAAGTATGCATCCAAGTGGAAAATGAACACAAGTATCGACAAAAACATGATCAACCAAACACAAACAGTGGCAAACACCAAATACATTTCATTCCTAATGCATCATATAAATTTATGAAGATTCAAAGTGAAACGGTATCTGAACAATCAAACAAAGTAGCAAAATAGGCCTGTCAGCACATTGTTAATCGGTTAACACACTGTTAACATTTGAAAATTTTGAAAATTTGAACTGGTTAATCGGTTAACCATATGCGTTAACTGATTAACATTGTGAAAACATTAAAAAACCTGAATATTTGAACTGGTTAATCAGTTAACCATATGCGTTAACCGATTAACACTGTGCTGACAGCAGAAAACAGCAAATGATGCCAATGATCACATAATAAGCCATGCACAAAATTAAATCAGAAAACCATGATTCCAACAACATGTATACAGATCCAAACAGCATCAACACAGATCATGTGAATCAAAATGCAGCAAACCATTCAAAAATGAAAATGATCCTGATGAACATGCAATTAAGCCAAAAACAGAATCGGATCGAAAATTTCCAACCTACGAAGTGGAGATTTCCTTCTGTGGATATTGATTTACTGAAATGAGTAGATCGAAGCAAGAAACCCAGAATACTTCAAGATCCAAGATAATCCTTGTAGTAGAGATGGAGATCCTTCAAGATTAAGCTAAATTGCTTCAAATAATCACTTCTAGCTTCACTTCAAATTTCAGATATGAATTTGCACGAAAATTGAATGAAGAAACTGATCCAATGGAGATGATAGATCAAGTTTTAAGCTCAAGAATTTATGGATTCCAATAAAGAATCATTCATTCAATGGAGGAAGAGCTTTGGTGAGGGTTTTGGAAATGATGAAATTGAGAGAGAATTGAGAGTAATTTTGAATTTGAAATGGGAATTATGAGAGTTAGATTAGTGTGGTTTGGAGTGAATCACTTAAGTACTCTTTTGGCTTGGATCCAAAGTAAGGTTTGGAGAGTGGATTGGAAAATTTGGAATGGAATTAGGAGTGGGATTTTGGAGGGAATTGAATTAATTTGAAAACTAATCCAAATTTCAAAAGGGTTCTAGATCCTTCCCAAGTGTAAAAATGAATTTTCAAATGACCAAAATTGGACCCCAAATGGCTCTACATTGAAAAATCACGTACAGAGGCAAAAATCACATTGGTTAATCGGTTAACCATATAGGTTAATCGATTAACCCCTTTGAATTTTTGAATCTGGGCTAATTTTTCATTGGTTAATCGGTTAACCATATTGTCGCTACTGCGAAAATAAGGTGTCGGCAAAACAAAAGAGTCGCCACCTTTCGTTATTTATCCCACAGAAGGGGAAAGGAAACGATCGGAAAAACCTAACGAAAAGGTATAAGACAAGGTCATCGCAACCATGTCTAGGTTCGGGAGTCGGTTACGCAAGGGGGAGGTATTAGCACCTCTCACGTCCGTCGTACTCGACGGGATCCATGCTTGTTGTGTTTATCTGACGGGTTGGTTTAACTATCTACCTATCAAGGTTGTTCTGAAAAGAAAATAAAATTGACTCGGCAAAGCATCACGCTTCATGCGTACGTATTCTCGTCAGAGAACGAGAAATCAGAGTCAACGTAGTTCGGCTAACTACGGGTGAAGGGAAGGTTGCTCGCCAAGATATCGCATCTTGTGTCTACGTATTCTCGTCAGAGAAATCAGAGCAAACGTATTTCGATACTACGAAACACGGGTTTGATTCATCTGTTTTTCGAGTAGGGTTAACAAACAGTTCCATCAGTTTGGTGTATGCAGCTCGCTCGTTGGAGACTCGTGCGTTACCGTTTGCGGTAGAACTGAGAGTTAACGACACTCTTTTTCTGAAAACGTTTTCCTCGGATTATGGGCCCACGGGGCAACAAGAGGTTTGATATTTGTTCCGTGTCTTTTACGGAAGAAGTTTTTTTTATGGATGTTTGTAGTTCGTACGTCACTAGAGACTATAACTTAGGAGTGAATGTTTCGCATGTCACCCAAAGGGTACCATACTAAACATCCTGATTATTGGAAGGAAACCCTCCAATAACCATTTCCTAAGTGGCTTAAGGCTCGTAACGTACTATACCAACTTTCCTTTATTACGTATTTTACTGTTGTTTTGGAGATGAGAAGGAGAAAGGACTACAGGGGAGACTATCAAGATTCCTACTGTTGTCATGCAATGGATTCATCCTATGGTTGGGTTTGAAACAGGGAACTCCTAGATGTTATCATGCAAAGGTTTCAACCTAAAAGTCTATCATCACTTCCTTATCAAAGGAAGTGAGAACCCTAAGCGATCCTGTCAAAGGGAAACACAAACAAACTGCAAAAATCATTAAAGCAGATAAAACAGAAAAGCCAACAGTAAAGATGCAAATGGAATGCAACATTACAAGCAGAGGGAGAAACTCAACCTCTAAGCAGACAAGCAAAGAGAACAAACAAAAACAGACAAGAAAAGGGAGGGTCACCTCAACCTTTCAATGCAAACACATCAGTTAGAAAAAAGGAAAAGGGAGCTCAGCTCAACCTTTCAGTGCAGTCATGCTCCTAGCCTAAAATACTCTACACATGAGACTATCCTAATGCATCAAGCAATGTCAAACAATCATGAATGAAGGGATGAACAATATGACATGTAAGGAAATCATTCCAAAATAATCAAACAAGGCATCTAACCTAGAGAGAAGATTGATGGATGGATGCATGTATGATGTAAACCAAAGGAATACATCAAGGCATTCAAACAAAGATGAAATTTAATGATGGGAAGCATGATGTATACCAAAGGTATCCATCATGACACTCAACCACTCATGAAAGAATTGAAATCATGGGAAGCATGATGTATACCAAAGGTATCCATCATGACACTCAACCATTCACGGGAGAATTGAATGAATGGGAAGCATTCAAAGAAGAATCATCTATGAAAACCTAAAGATTAGTTCCAAATATCACCTAACTAAAAAGATTTAGAAGCTCTATCAAGGCTTAATCAATTTTCTAAATAGGTATCAACCTAAGCTTTATTCTATCAAGAAGGAATTTGAAGCCTAAAGTTTGCTAAGGTTCACCTTATATCTTAAACTATGAGGCAAGCTACATTAGGGTCACCCTAAACACAATCAACTTGTAAATTCTAAGAAAAATACCAAAATCAATCCTAAAAGGCTAGGAAAAATTCTAAAGCTTCCTAAGTGTGATAAGGAATCATGGTACAAAATCCAGAGGCAAGACCTAAATCTAAAGGGTCTAAACAAATTCTACACTTAAAGGTATGCTTAAGGAATCCACAAGGGGAAGGTCCTAGAAATCTATCTCAAACCCATACCTAAAAGCATCTAAAAAATGCAAGAAAAATCATACAACTCTATCAAGATATCTAAAACAATCATACAAAAACTCAGCCCTAAATTCAAATACATGAGATAGCACAAAAATCAGAAAGAAAATCAATCATTTTTTAAATTTTTTAATCATCAAATAAAAATGGAAAAATAGCAATAAATGGAAATTTCATCAAAAATTCAATTAGGTTGCATACAAAAATCAGGGACATGCCAAAGATCAATCAGGATTTTTTTCATATTTTTCTCACAATTATTTCTATTTTTAAAGCATTAAAAATGATTAAAGAATAAAAGAAATTCCAAAAAAGAATTAAAAGAAATCAAAAGCTGAGAAAATAACGTGGCCTTTGGATCAACAGACCAGTCAAACCATCCAAGCCCATAGCACGTACCACGTAGCACTGGGGAGTTTTAATGAAATGATTCGTTTCATAGATGTTCACATGAGGCTGTGTTGACTATGGTTCACCCTATCTTTTAATCTTGCACGTCCATGTAAAAAGTATGATAATCCAACACACATCAGCGTGCCACATCACATGTCAATGGTCAATATTCCTCAAAAGCAATCACACACGCTAGATCTTAATACCAAGTCCACTCAGTCAAGATGATCTAACGGTTCACACATCGTCTTCTTCCTTTTGATCTGCAAATTGAGGGGGGGGGGGGGGAACTCATGGTGGCCGAAGAAGACTCCGGTCGTCTTCTCCGGTGAGTCTACGGTGGCCAGAACTTAGACAACACCAAACTTCATAAAATTTACCTAGATCTCTTCCTCTACTCACGAGGATCACCATGGTACTTTTCTTTTTTTTGTTTTTCTCAAAGATCAAGCATATACGATCATGAACAGAAATATCACTCTTAGGCAAATCATCACCAAACTCTACAAAAAGCATACAAATCTCTTCTACACATAACACTAGTTAAGAATCCACAAATAAAACTTGATATCAACCAAGATTAAGGCCTAGCCGATCCTTCCAAATTTTCATCCATCATCAAGAAACTTCACCAATGGCTCCCAAATCAAACCTAAATCCATCCATGACTTAAGTTCTACCTAACCACATACAATAATTACTCTAATTCATCACCAATAGAGTGTAATCATGAAAAGAAGAAAACCTGGTTTAAGCTTCAACAGAGAATGATACAACCACCAATCTTTATCCAAAACCGTGCAGAATCACTCCTTGATGATGATAGAAGCTTCTTCAACCTTCAATTTCCTCAGAAATGCCTCAAATTGTGAAATTCGATTTTCACTTGTAACTAACTTTTTCCAACTGTTTCTTACCTCTGCAAGCTCATTCCATCACCAAACCTGCTCTGAACTCATTCATGAGATTATATAGAACTGATCTGGGCTGAAATGGGGGCCCAAAACTTGCTTGAAAGTCCAATTCCATTTTCACACTTTCCTTCAAAACTCACTTGGTGAACTTCACGAAATTGCTCTGTTTTACCTTCCATCCAGTTCAAATTCATTGCTGGTATGTTAGTGAGGATGAAGGGTCAAGATTAGTTCCTTGAATCCAATCAACGGTGCGTGTAATTGATGTAACTTCAATCTTAAGAAATCTCAAAATTGTCCATGAAACCAACTTCAACTTGGAAATGTAAAAATTCCAAAGTGTTCCAAATGTCCTTTACCTTCAAAAAATGCACAAACTTGTAACATTTTGAACTAAAATGATTGATTTTGTAATTTTCTCATTTAATGCCTTTTAATGCTTCCTTCATGAAAATTTCTTCATACACTTCTCAATCTAATCCATATCAATGAATTCATGGGTCATGGTTGAACAAATAACACTATTTTGAACAACTTTCAATTTGAAAAAAAGTCCATTTGAGGTATGTAAGATGGTGAAATTGACCCATAATAAAAAATGGCCTATAATCTCATTCTCAAAATGCCCCTATCTTGCAAAGCTTATATCTTGAGTTCTACAAATCCAATCATAGACTTCTAGTACTTTTTAGATAGCTAAGAAGATAAGGAATAACATTTATGTTGGCCAAAAGGTCATTTGAAACTTCTTTCTAGGGCAAAAGTGTCATGCAAGTTGGTTGACTTTCAAGCTCGAAATTCACATTCATCTGATGACCTGTAACTTGTCTGACTCATAACTTGAGTTCTATAAACCCTATCAAGAACTTCTAGTACTCAAATTAAAGCCATGGTCATATTCTACAACAATCATGTTGGTGTCAAGGTGAGATGAAAATCACATCTTGAGTTATGTGGTCTTGAAGTTAGGCACTAAACCAGGCGATTTTACACTGTCAAGCTTAGAAACCCTAGCCTAGGAACTCCTCACACTCTTGATTCATGTTGAGTTGACCTTGGAATCATCCCTTGGGAATCTTAAGACATCAATCCATGATCACATGGCCTTGAAATTGGGTCTCAACCTTCTTCAAATCATCTATTGACCTAGGGTTGACCAGACGAAACCCTAGTTGCACCCATCTTGGTTGTAGCTTCATATACTTCACATGATGACCTGTCTAGGCTTCAAAATGACTTCCAATACTTCTCATGAGCTCTCCCAAGGTCTCAAGTCCAACTCTATGGATTCAGAATCATCTGATGACCTCTCACAACCTTCAAGTTAAGAGGCATACACTCTTATATCCAACCCCTTCTCTGAGGATCTTTGTCTTCTTTGATGAGGATATCAACCCTTGAGTACTTGATTGAAGACTCTTAGATAGCTTCATAACCTTGGTAGCCTCTTGTTTGTAGTTATACCTCTTGATCTCCTGCACACATGTCAATGCAATGCAGATGATAATGCTAAAATGAATGCAATCAAACACAAGCTAGGTCAAGAAAAAAGATTAGGCAAAATTTTGGGTGCAACAGCTGCCCCTATTCAAATGGCTTGGACCTAACTGGGTGAGAAGCGAATGGCTCTCAAACAATCAACGTAAAAGACGGTTGAATACCAATAAACCCAGAAATTTGCCAACCGCACAAGTAAACGATACTCTGATGGGGACAAACTCTGAAACTGAAATGACAGTTGCACGACAACTTGCTGGTGAACGATTAATCTCAAACCTCCGTCAGGATGATCAACTAATTTTGCTGTAGAACTTCGTCCTCAAGTCATCAAGTGATCACCGGTTACATGGTAACTGGTGAAGGATTAATCTCAAATCTCCATCAGGATGATCGTCTGATTTCACTGTAGAACTACGTCCTCAAGTCATCAAGGGATCACCAGTTACACGGCAACTGGTGAAGGGTTAATCTCAAATCTCCGTCAGGATGATCATCTGATTTCATTTAAGAACTACGTCCTTAAGTCGTCAAGGGATCACCGGTTACACGGTAACTGGTGAAAGATGGTCGATTATGCCGTCGGGCATTCTGGGCCACAGCAGAAGAATTCCTTATCGTCACCTATGGACTCGTTAGGTCGCTAGGAACGTTCGACAATCTTTGTCGAACTCCGTCAATAAGTCAATAAGGGATCACTAGTTATAAGGTAACTGGTGAAGGATGGTTGATTTTGCCGTCGGGCATTCTGCGCCATAGCAGAAGAATTTCTTATCGTCACCTATGGACTCGTCAGGTCGCTAGGAACGTTCGACAATCTTTGTCGGACTCCGTCAGTAAGTCAATAAGGGATCACTGGTTACACGGTAACTGGTGAAGGATCGTCGATTATGTCTTCAGGCATTCTGCGGCATGGCAGCAGGATTCCTCTGAACTCGTCAGGTCACTGGACGTTTGACAATCAAGTTAATTATGTTGTCGGGCATTCAAGGAAATTCTCAGGCGTCAGCCAGACTTCGTCAGTAAGTCGAAAATAAGATCCATAGGCAATCATGAACCAATAGGGATATCTTATCTTTTATCGTCAGGCACTCTGCGTCATCTAGAGGAACTCCTTTGACATTTCAGTCGGACTTCATCAGTAAGTTACGAGGAGTTTGGCACTGCTACCGGACTTCAATCATTAACTCTTCAAGGGAAATTTCAACTTCTCTGTTTGACACCTGCTGGGGATGACACATCTCCACTGGGGATTCTGGAGAACTATCAAGTAACTCTGCTCTGGGGCTTCAGGAATCATCCTGGACGAATAAACTCTGCTGAGGAATTCAAGAATCATCCTGAACAAACAACTTCGCTGGGGGCTTCAAGAATCATCTTGAGCAAACAACTCTGCCGAGGGACACCTGCACACAAGAACGATAACGACCTAGCTCATGTTTCACATGTATATGTTTGGCAATGGCGAAATGCTCCACACGGTGGAAATGCTATGCGTTTAGGATAGATGCTATGCAATCATGCAAAATTCTACGGAACCAAATCAACAAAATAAATGCTGAAGGAAATCCTGCGGTCAAGGAGAAATAACCGTTCTGATAGGGAGAAGGAATCATCCTGCCGAGGAGAAGAAATCACACCAATCTCAATTGGACTTAACTTGGGGAAACGAACCTCAGACGACTTTCCACTAGGAAACAAAGTTCTACGAGAACATGTACTTGCTCAAATTGGTATACGGACCACAAACTGCTGAGGATACGATGTCAATCACAGAAATAAATTGCACGACCTTCGCAGATAGAATCTTCTTGGAGATACGGACTCCGATGGGGAAGTATGGCAACAGCTATTCGACCACTCTCTGTTGGGGAAAACCAATAATGGCTTGAACGACTTCCAAGGACTCAGCTCTCTTGGAGGACTGCAAACTCGACTGGGGATATGCAACCAGATGCTGGAGTAAATCCTACCTGCCATGGAGAACACAACTCTGTGGGGAGTTCAACTTTGTTGGAGACTTCAGTCTGAACTATCAAAAGCTGGACACTTACGGATAGTCTTCTACGAGAAAACTTATTGTTAACCCACTGCTGGGAACGAGTATACACTTCTGCGCATGACTCAGCTAGGGAGATGATGATCCTTCCTAGGATACATCTTGTCATACTGCCTGAAGGGTGACGGCCTTGCAAGAAAGTGAACAAACAGACAAGATACACTTCACAAAGGGACCTATCAAGGTTATCATCTGTGACAATGTTCAGGTAATCCAATGTTTTAACAATTATCGGCCTAGGCCAGCAAGTTTATGTATGCGCATTTTAACAAAAACATCGGGCATTTTCACAAACAAAACAGATGAAAGCTAAACAAGCAACCAAAAATACCGAATAGTATATGTTTATTGATAAACGAGCTTGTGAATAGGCATAATGTTTTACACCAGATGCAAGCTCCTAAAATGAGGAAGTTGCGCAAGTATATACAGAAATATACAACAATATACACAAATGTCGGCAATGTTGTGTAGACGAACACCATAGGTTGATCCCTCTAGGACTCACTCGTCTTCGATACTTCTCCGACGCTTCAGCTTTTAGAAGAGACTGATTTGGATAAACGGCCCTCAGGTCTCCCCAAACCACCAAACAATGAAAGTTCACACGTGGAACGCAGTCATTTGCTTTTTTAATCCCTAACTTTTTCCTGAACCGCCCTTTCGGGTTTTCGATTCACCGGGATACCCTTTTTTACCAAAGCCGCCCTTTCAAGTTTTCGACTTTGCAGGTGTACATTTTTCATTTATATCTCTAATTTTTGCCCGAACCTTTTTCCTCTTTTATGGTTCGCCGGGATGCCCCATTTTCGCCCGGATACTCTTTTTTCTTTCCAGCGGGTCATTTTAAGCAAAGTATTTTTTGATTGCATCCGCGTTGACAGGGGATGCAAAATCTTCGCCATCCATATTGGATAAAAGTAAGGCTCCTCCGGAGAAGACCTTGCTAACGACATATGGACCTTCGTAGTTAGGAGTCCACTTGCCCCTGTGATCGGAATATGATGGAAGAATCTTCTTCAGGACGAGATCACCCGTCTGAAAGCTCCTAGGACGCACCTTTTTATCATAAGCTTTCTTCATTCGGCTTTGGTACAGACGACCGTATGCAATCGATGTTAATCTCTTCTCATCCATCAGGCTGAGTTGATTCAATCGGTTCTTAATCCATTCTGCCTCATCGAGTTTCACGTCAACCAAAATTCGTAAAGAAGGAATCTCGACCTCCAACGATAGGACAACCTTTATACCGTACACTAGTGAGAAAGGAGTTGCCCCGGTTGATGTGCGTACCATCGTATGATAACCGTGCAATGCAAATGGCAACATCTCATGCCCATCTTTGTAGGTCACAACCATCTCTTGCACTATCTTTTTAATGTTCTTATTGGTCGCTTCAACCGCACCATTCATCTTCTGCCGGTAGGGAAATGAGTTGTGATGTTCAATCTTGAATTTCTGGCATAACTCCTTCATCATCTTGTTGTTTAGATTTGAACCATTGTCAGTAATGATTCGCTCAGGAATTCCATATCTTCAGATGATGTCCTTCTTTATGAATCTTGCTACCACTTCCTTGGTCACGTTTGCGTACGAGGCTGCCTCCACCCACTTGGTGAAGTAGTCGATAGCCACCAAAATGAAGCGGTGTCCATTAGATGTAGTGGGCTCGATCTTGCCAATTTTATTAATACCCCACATGGAGAACGACCACGGGGATGACATGACATTCAACGGGCACAGCGGAACCTGTATTTTGTCAGCATAGATCTGGCATTTGTGACATCTCTTCGCGAATTTCAAACAATCCGACTCCATCGTCAGCCAGTAATACCCTGCTCGTAGTATCTTTCGAGTCATAGCATGCCCGCTAGCGTGTGTACCAAATGTGCCTTCGTGGACCTCTTCCATAAGCAAGCTAGCTTCTTTTTCATCCACACATCTGAGTAGTACGAGATCGTGATTTCTCTTATACAGAACTCCATCAGGATTTAGATAGAAATTTCTAGACAGCCTCCTCAGAGTCTTCTTATCCTGGGTTGACGCTCCCACTGGATACTCCTTAGTCATAAGGAAGTTTTGGATATCGTAGAAGCATGGCTTGCCACCGGAGGCTTCCTCAATTGCAAAAACGAATGCAGGCCTATCGAGGCGGGAAATGACAATTCTTGGAGCTTCATTCCAAAAATTGACCTTGTACATCGAAGCCAACGTGGCTAAGGCATTAGCCATCTGATTTTCAACCCTAGGCACATGATGGAGTTCGAATCGATCAAAGAACGGAAGCAGCCTTCTGGCGTAATTCATGTAAGGGACCAAACTCGACCGACGAGTCTCCCACTCCCTTTTTATTTGCTTAACCACGAGGGCCGAGTCACCGTTACATCCAGGTTCTTGATTCTCAAATCAATGGCTTCTTCTAAACCTATGATGCATGCCTCATATTCCGCTTCATTGTTGGTGACCGGAAAAGTCAATCTAGCAGTAAACGGGATGTGGGATCCCTGGGGAGTCGTAAGGATCGCCCCAATTCCACTTTTGTATGAATTAACTGCACCATCAAATATCAATTTCCACTGGGACTTCCTATCTGGCCCTTCATCTAGTAGCGGTTCATCACAATCTTTTACTTTGAGAAACATGATATCCTCGTCAGAGAATTCAAATTTCATCAGTTGATAGTCTTCGATTGGCTGTTCGGCAAGGTACTCAGACAAAACACTTCCCTTGATGGCCTTCTGGGAAACATATTGAATATCATACTCTGTCAGTACCATTTGCCATTGGCCAATCCTACCTGAAAGAGCCTGCTTTTCGAAGACGTACTTGATCCGATCCATTTTTGATATTAACATGGTCGTGTGATTGAGCATATATTATCGTAAACGTTTGGCAGCTCACGCGAGTGCGCAACACGTTTTTTCCAGCATTGAGTAACGGGACTCACAATCTGTGAACTTTTTACTCAAGTAATAAATGGCATGCTCCTTTCTGCCAGTCTCGTCGTGCTGACCGAGAATGCAACCCATGCTATTCTCAAGAACTGTCAAGTACACGATCAAGGGTCTTCCGGCCACTGGGGGAATCAAAATTGGAGGTTCCTGCAGATACTGTTTTATCTTTTTAAATGCCTTCATGCAATCCTCGCGCCAGATAATCGCCTGATCTTTTTTCAACAGCTTAAACATTGGTTCGCATGTGGCCATGAGTTGAGATATGAACCGATAAATGTAGTTCAATCTCCCCAGGAAATCACGAACTTCTTTTTCAGTCTTTGGCGCTGGCATATCTTGTATTGCTTTTATTTTTGCAGGTTCAACCTCAATTCCTTTTTCGCTCACAATAAACCCCAGTAGTTTTCCGGACCGTACTCCGAAAGTACATTTGTTAGGATTCAGCCTCAAACTGAACTTCCTAAGCCTCTCAAATAGCTTCAGCAAATTGACCAGATGTCCCTCCTCCGTTTGGGACTTTGCAATCATGTCATCAACATAGACTTCAATCTCATGGTGAACCATGTCATGAAACAAAGTGACCATCGCCCGCTGGTAAGTTGCCCCTGCATTCTTCAGACCGAAAGGCATTACCTTGTAGCAGAACATCCTCCATGGTGTAATGAACGTGTTTTTCTCCATGTCTTCCGGCGCCATCTTGATCTGATTATAACCGGAGAAGCCATCCATGAACAAAAACACGGAAAATTGAGCAGTATTATCAACCAATACGTCAATATGAGGAAGCGGGAAATCATCTTTAGGGCTCGCCTTATTCAAATCCCGATAATGAACGCACATCCGCACCTTACCGTCCTTCTTCGGTACAGGTACTATGTTGGCGACCCACAGAGGGTAAGTAGTCACGGCCAAGAATCCAGTATCCAACTGCTTTTGGACTTCTTCTTTGATCTTAACGGCCATGTCTGGTCGTGTTCTTCTAAGCTTCTGTTTAACTGGAGGACAATCTTCTCGCAGTGGTAGATGATGAATCACTATGTCAGTGTCGAGCCCGGGCATATCTTCATACGACCAAACAAAGATGTCACTATACTCTCGAAGCATCTCGACCAGCCTTTGCTTGACATCGCTCTGTAACATGGCCCATACTCGGAAATTTCTGAAAAGTTCTTCAGAACCCAGATTAATAATCTCAATTTCTTCCTCATGAGGCATAATGATCTTATCCTCTTGTTTCAACAATCGAGCCAACTCCTCTGGAAGGTCTTCATCCTCCTCAATCTCTTCTTCAGCTTGATATATCGGGCAATCAAAGTCAAAGTGATTCATAGAAGGTTCAAAGTTAATGTCATCTGTAGTGTGAATCCTGTAATAACAAGGGTTAAACTTAAAAAGAGAATATGCAGGTCAGCACTAATCATATTGCCATTTTATTGTTTTTCAAAAAAAAAATAAAACACGAATAACAGAGATCACAAAATTTGAATGCAAAGAAAGCGCCCTTTTAATTATTGATAATATGTACATGCATAAGCAATCAAGGCCCTGACAATAAACCTGTTATGCCCCGGGTAGAGCATAAGGTTGTACAATAGTTGGAAGAGACAAAGCATTACTCTTTACGCGTCACTTGGATGACATCCTGGACGGACCAATTATTGAGGCTCTGGCCTGGCTTGCACGAATGAATCCAGGAGTCCAGGTCACAATCAATATCCTCGTCGTCTTCAGACACGTGTTGACATTCTCAAATATTACTCCACCTTTTGTGAATTGAATCGGCCCCTTGATGCACGACGCACTGCGAGAGGATGAGGAAGCAGGAGGAGAATACCCTAACCCAAACCTATCTTGCTTGTTAGGGATATCCAAGACTTGCCCCCAGCCCGAGGCAGAACCAGCTTGAACCACAACCTGAGCTTCCTTGAAGGAAGAGAGGGTTACCTCAGGTTTTTCGACCATCGTCGAAATCGCGTCCTTGACATTAACGGCCTCAAACGTCTAGCACAAAGTTTCGTGGATCTCGCCATCCACCTCAACATACTTAAAAGATGACAAATGGCTCACCATTATGTCCTCTTCTCCACAGACGGACACAATGCTGCCACCCACAACATACTTCAGTTTCTGGTGCAATGTGGAGGTTACTGCACCCGCAGAATGGATCCAAGGCCGGCCCAACAGACCGCTATAGGCAAGCATGATATCCATGATATAGAAAACCGCATCAAAGGTTTCTGGCCCAACCTGAATGGGCAGAGATACTTCTCCAAAGACGGTCTGCTTAGTCCCATCAAAAGCTTTTACCACCAGATCACTGGGTGTACAAATCAGCCCTCTTGTATCCAACCTCATCAGAGCTTTCTTAGGGAGAACGTTCAGAGATGATCCCTTGTCCATGAGCACATGGGACATGATCATTCCTCGACATTCTATCGAGATATGCAAGGCACTGTTATGGTTCATTCCTTTTGGCGTCAGGTCTAAATCATTAAACCCTAATCCATTACCAGCATTCACATGAGCAACCACTCCCTCTAGCTGGTTGATGGAGATCTCTTGCGGTACATATGCTGCATTCAGAACCTTCAGCAGAGCGTTGTGGTGTGCCTCATAACACAACAACAGATTCAGAATAGAGATCTTAGACGACATATGATGAAGATGATCAATTATGTTATAATCTCTTTTCTTGATCAATCTCATAAATTCCTCGGCGTCTTTCACAAGCAGGTCTTTTCCTACCTCACGGGAGGTTTCTTCGACGACCTTACCTTTACCTCTGTCAGTCTTCTCGGCCTAGTCAGCTCTGTCAGCTACAGTCTCTGGTGGAGAGAACACTCTTCCACTACGCGTTATTCCCCCAGTCCCGACTAGGTTGTCAACAGATTGCCCGGATGGTTCTAACTCCAATTTATGTCCATTGCAGTAGATATCTGCCCCATAGTGCCATGGAACAGCGTTAGTGCTCTCAAACAGTATAGGACCAGCCTTCGTGATGGTGATTATAGGTGGCCTTGATGCAGAAATGGTAATTATTTTACGGGGGATGGTGATAGTGGCAACCTCATCCTTCTGCTTCAGCATTACTTCCCCTGATTTGTTCTCAGCCCTCCGAATAAACTGCAGAATTCCTTCGTTCATCAAGCTCTGGATCCCTGCTACCAACTGACCACAGCCGTCTGAATGGTTCGCACAATCCATACAGAACTTGCCACAGCCCGGGAAAATACCTTTCTTCATCAACCTGGCTTTAACGAAACCAAGTGGTGTCTTTAGGTCTTTGACATCAGTCAATAAGTCCGAATCCTCTTCTTCGATGATGACGCTAACCCCATCTCCCCCATGGTTGGGCATAGGGTTCTTCGTAACATTCGAAACATTATAAGAAAAGTTGATTATCTTGGCGCCAACCATATCTTCTACTTTGTGCTTAAATGCTTTACAGTTGTCAATCGAGTGGCCAAGTGCCCCCGAATGAAACTCGCATCTCACATTTGAATCGTAGCCAGGTGGAGGTGCCCCTGTCAAGGGTGCCAAAGTTCTCTTCTGAATCAGCTGCAACTGAAGCAACGTCTGCAATATCTGAGCGTACGACATAGGTGGGGTTTCAAGGTGACGACTTGACAACGGTGCTTTACCCTGGTACCTCCGGTACCTTTGTTGGTTCCGTTGCTGCAGCTGCTGAGGTTGCTGGACAGCAGGAATAGTAATGCTAGTGACCTGTTGGCGCTGGCCTTTTCCTTTTCCCCGAGCACTAGACACAGAGCTTGCCTCACCTTCGCGTCTCTTACCACTGTAAGGCTTCTTTCCCCCTCCAGCTGAAGGTACATCTACACCCTGAATCTTTCCAAGCTTGATGCCATTCTCCACATGTTCTCCAGTGATTATGAGGTCGGAGAAGCTTCCCGACATACCACTGACAAGCTTCTCATAATAAACACCTGGAAGGGTAGCCACAAACATCTCGACAAGTTCTCGCTCAACCATCGGTGGCTGAATTCTCGCTGCCAGTTCACGCCACCTCTGAGCGTACTTCTTAAATCCTTCGTTGTTCTTCTGAGACAAATTTTGTAGCTGAACCCGGTTGGGAGCCAGATCGCTGTTGTACTGATAGTGGCATACGAATGCTTCAGCAAGGTCTTTCCAATTATGTACGCTTGTGGGCTTTAACCCCATATACCACTCCAGCGAGGGGCCTGACAGTCTGTCTTGGAAGAAGTGCATCAGCAACTTCTCATCTTCAGAATGTGTAGACATTTTTTGATAATAGGACCTCAGATGGACACAGGAACAAGTGGTGCCCTTATACTTCTCGAAGTCAGGTACCTTAAACTTTGGAGGCACCTTGAGGTCTGAGATCAGCCCCAGCTTGGTCATATCAACGCCCATGGAATTCATGTTCTCAAGACTCCTCATCTTGTCTTCGAGCGCTTTAAACCTCAAACGAGCTTCAAAATTCAGTTCTCCCTCGGCTCCTTTCTTTGAGAATAAGTCCTCCTGACGATCCTCATGCCAAGGTTGATGGCCATTACCATGAGCAAACCCAGCAGCATCAAGACCATACTAATTACCAACACCGGCGTTCCCAGTGTTACCTGTTCCACCAGTATTGCCATTGCCCATACCAACATTACCATTGGCTTCAAAGTTGCCATTTCCGGCTCCAGTCGTATTCCCATTAGCTCCAACATTAGTAACAACATTACCATTGCCACTTCCATTCCCTCCAGTAACAGGGATGTCAGCATGAGGGGTCTCAACAAGCGGAGGGTTGGCAGTATTCCCACCGTGTAACACGTCATTGCTGTCAACGCGTGCAATCAGAGGTTGCACCAGAGTTCTGAGTTAATCCTGGCCATTGGCGGCCACTTTCATGAGATCCATAAAACGATCCATCCTCTCCCTGAGCTCTTGAATGTCAGTCTGAACTTGTTCCATTACTCTGACCTGATTTGCTCTGGTAGAATACCGGTGAATCTACCTTCGCTCAATCCCAATACAAACCTGCAAGCACAAAGGGTTAGAAAAATAGCTCGAGGTACTTGTTATGCAAATGATTCTTGCAAATGCAAACGTGTGTCTGTGCCTTAGGGAGATTTCTCCCCGGATTTTAGTGCTAGAGTGCCAGTGCTGATAATAAGAAGTCCAGATCCAGTCGTGGAGATAACGTCTCGTATATATATAAAGCCCAACAAGGCAGCATACAATGTCACTGAGTACATGTGGAATCAACAGCATGACCTCGACCAACAAGTCTGGTGATGGTCAGCATACAACAATGATCAGAAAATACAAAGGATTACAAAGTAGTCAAGTGCGGCAACGGGCGCGAAACTCTTCTAGCAACTCCTTCGTTTTGGGATGATCAGGCTGAGTGGGTAACCCTTCGACAAGTAACTCCCTCTGTATAACAGTGTACTGAAGACCTTCAACGGATTCCTCCCACTCTTCTTTGCTAAAACAGTCTTCTAATCTTCACTTCTTAGACTCAAAAATCTGCTTGTGATCCTTCAGGTTTGCAATATCCTTGTTCAACATGTCTTGAGTGGCGTACCTACGAGCAGTTTCATCATCAAACTTCTTATCACTGGCCTTCAACTGAGCCTTTAACTTGGAGATCTGTTGCTTCAGCTTGTCCTCCCGCTCTTTGTTGTTGGCCAGAGTGGCATTCCACTGCTGGTTGAATTTGGAGATCCTCAATTAAGCATTATCCAGGTCCTGCTTTTTGGTGGCAAGCACATCATTGACAGCCTTGAAATCCAAACCTAAACGTTCACGTTCAGCCCTCTGTTTGGTCAAGTCTGTGCCTAGCCGGTTCACCAGCTCCGTCTGTTTTTTGAAGGAATAGACGACTTCGTTCTTCTCGCTTCTAAGATGAAGCAGTTCTTTCTCCAACTCCTCGTTGGTCTTCTTCACCTCTTCCTTCTCAGCTAATACCTGGTTGTATTTCTGAATGGACATTGTAGTAGATTCTTCAACCACTGGATGGAAATCTTGCTTAACAGGTGGAAAAGGCATCCCTATTGTTTCTGCCCTGATTTGAATCCAAGTCACATAAGGAGCATAAGCCTGGCTGTTGCTCTTACCCAACAGTGCTTTCCCTCGCCTGCTGATGTCGTTCCAAGCATGCTTGAGCTTGGCTAACATATCCCCATCTAGAAGCCTCGTGAGGTACAGAGGTTTCTGCACCTCCTCGTCCTTCGGCGAACCTCTCAAGGCGTACGCAAATTGCCTGACAAGTAATAGGGGATTATAGTTAATACAACCTTTTCTCCCAATCAGGGGAACATTAGGAAAACCACTGCAACTATAGATAACTTTAGTACCCAGCATATCCCGATCAAACCAGATGATGCTCTCCGCTGATAAACCCATCAGGCGTTTAGACCACTCAGTTGTGGCTGCAGAGGAAACAAAGAGACCCTTCTTGGGCATGTGGCTATCAAACCATCTGTAGAGTAAGGGCGCACAACACGACACATTTTTACCCCTTCTGTTTTCATTCTTGTAATGAACAAAATGATATAAATCCCCAAGCAAAGTGGGCACTGGATTTCCCGATGCAAAGATATGGAAGGCGTCCAAATTTATAAAGTCCGGCATGTTGGGAAACAAGACGATGCCATAGATGCAGAGGGCGAGAATAGCGTTGAATACGATCCAACACCCGTCACTAGCGCACTATTGGGCCTTCCCAACCAGAAATTGTAGAGAAAAACCAGGAACTCCATTCCATTTGGTCAGAAGCAGCTCTGAAGCATCCAGGTGAAGAGCAACAGCTAGGTTAGCCAGATTCGGCTTAACATCCATGTGAACAAACGACATTTGATCCTTAACAGGCACACCCAACAGCTCATCATACTCTTCTAAGGTAGGCGCAAGAATGAAATCCGGAAAAGTGAAGCACCTCAACGAAGGGTCATAGAACTGTAGCAATGCATACAACCCGTTCAACTCATAGACTGAAGGTTTACGAACCAGACTGATCAACTTCCCATAAGATTTCTTGAATTCTCCTTTTACTGTACTATCTCCCAAGGCAATCAGACTCAGTAGTGAAGCAAGGTCTGGGGTAGGGAGCTTGTAAGCCACATTCTTCTTCAATGATTCCATGCTAGCAAACAGAGGGCAAGATTACTGGAATCGAGGGATAGTATATGCACCTGTAACACAGACACACGTTAATGACATGCATATGGGTATGCAAAAATGCAAGATGCAATCATGCAGCAGGAGATCAAGAGTGTGCTGTTGAGGAGGCCAAGGCTCTGTTTCAACATAATCACATCACTGTTCTGACAATAAGACCCTGATGTCAATAATACTAATTCATATTGTCAAAAGAACCAGGTTGTCTGAGGTCAAAGTTTCCTGCACAACCCAACCCCACTCACCAGTATGAATCCTATCTACTGACAAGGTATGGCATCCTACACGTTTCCCAGCGTCACAGACTTTCACGAAATGATGATACGTTCACCATTTCTGGTTTGGCATCATCACGCCCTGAAGAGGCCTCACTCAGCTGAGTCATAAATGATCAGTCCCCAGAGTCGACAACCCTCCAGACCAACAACCCCTCAAGCCCAAAGGGCTGGAAAAGAAGTCAACCAAGAGAATCTCGTCTGAGCGTGGATTTTGCGGGACACTAGTACATGCAAAGCATGCACACGGCCATTACTTTCCACAACTAATGCTAGGTATACACTCAAGCCTGGGTTTGGCTTATCACTCATCAGAGCCCCCCTCCCACAACAGCACAGCAAATAATCATATTATACTGAAAATAAAATGCGGAAAGTAAAGTGCGATAAATAAACGCAAACCCAACAGGTAAAAACGCAAGCGCTAGGATTGACTTGCATAGGGGACATTGGATCCCCAGCAGATTCGCTAGTTGTCGCTACTGCGAAAATAAGGTGCCGGCAAAACAGAAGAGTCGCCACCTTTCGTTATTTATCCCACAGAAGGGGAAAGGAAACGATCGGAAAAACGTGACGAAAAGGTATAAGACAAGGTCATCGCAACCATGTCTGGGTTCGGGAGTCGGTTACGCAAGGGGAAGGTATTAACACCCCTCATGTTCGTCGTACTCGACGGGATCCACGCTTGTTGTGTTTATCTGACGGGTTGGTTTAACTATCTACCTATCAAGGCTGGTCTGAAAAGAAAAGAAAATTGACTCGGCAAAGCATCGCGCTTCGTGCCTACGTATTCTCGTCAGAGAACGAGAAATCAGAGTCAACGTAGTTCGACTAACTACGGGTGAAGGGAAGGTTTCTCGCTAAGATATCGCATCTTGTGCCTACCTATTCTCGTCGGAGAAATCAGAGGGAACGTAGTTCGGGATACTACGTAACACGGTTTTGATTCATCTGTTTTTCGAGTAGGGTTAACAAACAGTTCCAGCAGTTTGGTGTATGCAGATCGCTCGTCGGAGACTCGTGCGTTACCGTTTGTGGTAGAACTGAGAGTTAACGACACTCTTTTTGTGAAAATGTTTTCCTCGGATTATGGGCCCACAGGGCAAAAAGAGGTTTGATATTTGTTTCGTGTCTTTTACGGAAGAAGTGTTTTTTATGGATGTTTGTAGTTCGTACGGCACTAGAGACTATGACTTAGGAGTGAATGCGTCGCATGTCACCCAAAGGGTATCATACTAAACATCCTGATTATTGGAAGGAAACCCTCTAATAACCATTTCCTAAGTGGCTTAAGGCTTGTAACGTACTGTACCAACTTGCCTTTATTACGTATTTTACTATTGTTTTGGAGATGAGAAGGAGAAAGGACTACAGGGGAGACTATCAAGATTCCTACTGTTGTCATGCAATGGATTCATCCTATGGTTGGGTTTGAAACAGGGAACTCCTAGATGTTATCATGCAAAGGTTTCAACCTAAAAGTCTATCATCACTTCCTTATCAAAGGAAGTGAGAACCCTAAGGGATCCTGTCAATGGGAAACACAAACAAACTGCAAAAATCATTAAAGCAGATAAAACAGAAAAGCCAACAGTAAAGATGCAAATGGAATGCAACATTACAAGCAGAGGGAGAAACCCAACCTCTAAGCAGACAAGCAAAGAGAACAAACAAAAACAGACAAGCAAAGGGAGGGTCACTTCAACCTTTCAATGCAAACACATTAGTTAGAAAAAAGGAAAAAAATAACACACAAGAAGAGGGAGAACACTAAACCTCTAAAGCAAACAAGCAAAGGGAGCTCAGCTCAACCTTCCAGTGCAGTCATGCTCCTAGCCTAAAATACTCTACACATGAGACTATCCTAATGCGTCAAGCAATGTCAAACAATCATGAATGAAGGAATGAACAATATGACATGTAAGGAAATCATTCCAAAATAATCAAACAATGAATCTAACCTAGAGAGAAGATTAATGGATGGATGCATGTGTGATATAAACCAAAGGAATACATGAAGGCATTCAACCAAAGATGAAATTTAATGATGGAAAGCATGATGTATACCAAAGGTATCCATCATGACACTCAACCATTCATGGAAGAATTGAAATCATGGGAAGCATGATGTATACCAAAGGTATCCATCATGACACTCAACCATTCAAGGAAGAATTGAAATCATGGGAAGCATGATGTATACCAATGGTATCCATCATGACACTCAACCATTCACGGGAGAATTGAATGAATGCAAAGCATTCAAAGAAGAATCATCTATGAAAACCTAAATATTAGTTCCAAAGATCACCTAACTAAAAAGATTTAGAAGCTCTATCAAGGCTTAATCAATGTTCTAAATAGGTATCAACCTGAGCTTTATTCTATGAAGAAGGAATTTGAAGCCTAAAGTTTGCTAAGGTTCACCTTATATCTTAAACTATGAGGAAAGCTACATTAGGGTCTCCCTAAATACAATCAACTTGTAAATTCTAAGAAAAATACCAAAATCAATCCTAAAAGGCTAGGAAAAATTCTAAAGCTTCCTAAGTGTGTTAAGGAATCATGGTACAAAATCCAGGGCCAAGACCTAAATCTAAAGGGTCTAAACAAATTCTACACTTAAAGGTATGCTTAAGGAATCCACAATGGGAAGGTCCTAGAAAAATCAAGGACATGCCAAAGATCTGTCACACCCTCATTTTCACCCTTAGCTTTTCATACCCCATATTCGGCATATCATACATTTTTCAATTTGCATATCGAGCATGCGGGTTCACAAGGTGCGGTTTAGGTTGGTTTGTTATCTTCCATTTCAAATAAAAGAAATTGACTATTTTGGGCTACATGGAAGGAAAGGTTCATCACCTAAGGTTTGATCTAAGTTGGAAAAGTCTACTCATGTAGATTCCTTCAAAGAGAAGTTACTTGGAAATATATTCAAGATTAATTCCTAATGGACAATAAATGCAAGGCATAATTCGAGATTTCTTTATCCAACTTTGTATCAAGTTCTTGATCAAGTGGAATTCAAATTTGCAAAGCATGAGTCAAGATCACAAGTCCATAGTTCAAGACTTCATCCATTTCAAGCTTAATGGTTCTAAGAAAATCCATCATGAATTCAAGATTGGAGGCAAGAATATTACAAAGATAAATTTTTATGACATTACAAGAATGCCATTTGTTACAAGATTTCCAACTCTAAGTAATGATTAGAAATTAATCTATTTCTAATCTTCATTCAAGTCTCTAATCAAATCCATGATATGGTACTCTTCATGCCACACCAAGTTTTCATGTGCTACATTATGCTCACAAATATCCAAAGGAAAATACTTAAGAGTTAAATCAACATTGGTATGTTTCAAGATCAAGACCATGTATGTTCAACCATGAGCAATAGGAATACAATCCAAAACAGCCCCATGCAAGAAGTGGCAATATGTATCATGTTACAAAATCATTTTATGTCACAAAATCAAGAGAACAACATGTGACAATGCATCTAAAATATCAGAATTTTCAAAGTGCTGTCAAAGGATAGTAGCATTGACCATAAAAGCTGTCAAAACACATAACCAACCAATGGATACAAGGATGGATGGCAATGTAGAGTGCTGCAGAAGAAAATACAGCAAAACATGCATAGAAATGGAAAGGAAGTGGGGCTGTACCAAGAAAGTGGTAATAGATGTTGCCAAGAATGGAAATTCAGAAAATGGGAGAATGTGCAAGAGATATGGTTTTGGTACAGCAGGAAAAAGCAGCAAAAAAAAGTGGAAAAGGGCTGTAAACAAAAGGGAGTTCATTACACACAAAACAGATGATACACCATACATTGAGGGATCCATTCACTATCATTCACATTGACAACATTGAGAGGGCAAGAGAGAAAAAACCAGAAAAAGTGAGAGCAAAAGATAGAGAGAAAACCAGAAAAAAAAAGAGAGTCACATAAAGATACAAGAGGATTCTTGAGAAGCAAAGCCTTCATAACATAGAGTGAAGGGTGAAGGGAGCATCCAACAAAAACAGTGAAGGACTTGCAAGAAGAATAGAAAGCTCTTGGGTATCCATTTCATCAAACCTTTCTCTTTTTACTTTTTGCTTTTATATTTATTTTACTTCCCCTTTTATGTGTTGTTGTACCGAGTATATCATGTAAGGTTCTAAGGGTTCCAAAAAACCATTTTTAAGAACCAATAGAAAGGAAGAAAACCACAAAAGACAACAAAAAATACAGCAAATACTGTATTTTTCGCTTCAGGTCGCGGCGCGACCCATGTTCGCGGCGCGAACTGTCAAAAACAGAATGAAAACTTTTCTCAGTTCGCGGCGCGAACACCCTTTGCGGCGCGAACTGTCAAAAACAGAATGAAAACTTTTCTCAGTTCGCGGTGCAAACACCCTTCGCGGCGCAAACTGATCAGTTTGTTTATTTTCTTGTTGTTTTTACCTTATGCTTTTTTTGCAAAGGGTGTTAACCCCACATGTTTGTATGATTTTAGTATGTGAATATTGTTATTGTCCTTGTTGACTTTTTATTCCAAAACCATTTTCAAAAACAAAATCTCGATTTTATCGAGCCATTTTTAACCTTGTAAGTCGATTGCCTTGCGCATCGCCATCGACCTTGTCCGTATCGCTTCAAATACATCTTTACAAACAATATACCTTGATCCAACATCAAGTGATCCTTTTTCTCGTAAAAATCCAAAACACAATAAAATATACGATTAGAATTATGCACCATGAACTTTAAAGTGGTGGAGAAGGAATGAGAATGGAATCCTCCTACACTCGTTCCGAATGTTTTGAATACAAGGCGGTCGACTTGGTTATTCGAGACATTCATCTCTATCCAAAGTCTTTTGTATAATCCTAGTCAAGAATAAATTCTTCCCTAAGAAAAACCTAAAAACAACATCAACTCATAAAACTTCTTTTGCCTTAGGGCGTCAATCCGAAAACCCTTTTTCAAGGTATAAAATCAACCAATACACAATTATTTCTTAAGTGGCCGAACTACGGCTGCTCTGATTTCTCACACATGTTGAGAATACGTAGGCATAGGATTGTGATGATCCTAGCGAGCACAATTTTCTTTCTTTCCCATCTTTAATCATCCATACCCTTTAACCCAAGGACATGTTACGTCCGTTCTACCGCAAACAGGTAACGCATAAGACTCCAAGAGCGAGCCGCAATACACCTAACTGCTAGAATGCGCACGATAGCATTGTCCACCCAACATCCCGTTTTCCACTGTAGTCCCATGAACTACGAATGCTCTGATTCTTCACTTCATACAAGTGAACATACGTAGGCACAAGGGCCCCAATCCTTGGCGAACACTCTAATAAACACCAACCCCTCTTTCTTTAAAACAAGCAAACTTTTAGAATAAAAATACCCATTCACGCCAAACAACCTAGGAGGTTCCCATCGAGTACGATGGATGCGAGGGGGTGCTAATACCTTCCCCTCGCATAACCGACTCCCGAACCCTAAGATTTGGTTGCGATGACCACGCTCTTTTCCCAAAGGTTTTATCGCTATTTCCCTTTCCCTCCTTGGGATAAATAAAATCCGGTGGCGACTCTGTGTCATTTTTCGCGTAGCGACAAGATCAATCATGATTTTTTTCATATTTCTATAACAATTATTTCTATTTTTAAAGCATTAAAAATGATTAAAGAATAAAAGAAACTCAAAAAAAGAATTAAAAGAAATCAAAAGCTGAGAAAATAATGTGGCCTTTGGATCAACAGACCAGTCAAACCATCCAAGGCCATAGCGCGTGCCACGTAGCACTGGGGAGTTTTAATCAAACGATTCGTTTCATAGATGTTTACATGAGGTTGTGTTGACTATGGTTCACCCTACGTTCTAATCTTGCACGTCCATGTAAAAGTATGACAATCCAACACACATCAGCGTGCCACATCACCAGTCAATGGTCAATATTCCTCAGAAGAAATCACACACGCTAGATCTTAATACCAAGTCCCCTCAGTCAAGATGATCTAACGGTTCACACATCGTCTTCTTCCTTTTGAACTGCAAATTGGGGGGGGGGGGAACTCATGGTGGCTGGAGAAGACGACCGAAGTCTTCTCCGGCCAGTCCACGGTGGCCAGAACTCAGACAACACCAAACTTCATAAAATTTACCCAGATCTCTTCCTCTACTCACAAGGATCACCATGGTACTCTTATTTTTTTGTTTTTCTCAAAGATCAAGCAGATATGATCATGAACAGAAATATCACTCTTAGGCAAATCATCACTAAACTCTACAAAAAGCATACAAATCTCTTCTACACATAAAACTGGTCAAGAATCCACAAATAAAACTTGATATCGACCAAGATTAGGCCTAACCGATCCTTCCAAATTTTCATCAATCATCAAGAAACTTCACCAATGGCTCCCAAATAAAACCTAAATCCATCTATGACTTAAGTTCTACCTAACCACATACAATAATTACCCTAATTCAACATCAATAGAGTGTAATCATGAAAAGAAGAAAACCTGGTTTAATATTCAACATAGGATGATACAGCCACCAATCTTTATCCAAAACCGTGCAGAATCACTCCTTGATGATGGTAGAAGCTTCTTCAACCATCAATTTCCTCAGAAATGCCTCAAATTATGAAATTCGATTTTTACTTGTAACTAACTTTTTCCAACTGTTTCTTACCTCTGCAAGCTCATTCCATCACCAAACCTACTCTGAACTCATTCATGAGATTATATAGAACTGATCTGGGCTGAAATGGGGGCCCAAAACTTGCTTGAAAGTCCAACTCCATTTTCACACTTTCCTTCAAAACTCACTTGGTGAACTTCACGAAATTGCTCTGTTTTTCCTTCCATCTAGCTCAAATTCATTGCTGGTATGTTAGTGAGGATGAAGGGTCAAGATTAGTTCCTTGAATATAATCAATGGTGTGTGTAATTGATGTAACTTCAATCTTAAGAAATCTCAAAATTGTCCATGAAACCAACTTCAACTTGGAAATGTAAAAATGTCAAAGTGTTCCAAATGTCCTTTACCTTCAAAAAATGCACAAACTTGTAACATTTTGAACTAAAATGATTTATTTTGTAATTTTCTCATTTAATGCCTTTTAATGCTTCCTTAATGAAAATTTCTTCATACACTTCTCAATCTAATCCATATCAATAAATTATTGGGTCATGGTTGAACAAATAACACCATTTTGAAAAACTTTCAAGTTGAACAAAAGTCCATTTGTGGTAATGTAAGATGGTGAAATTGACCCATAATAAAAAATGGCCTATAATCTCAAGTTCCCAAAACGCCCTTGTCTTGCAAAGCTCATATCTTGAGTTCTACAAATCCAATCATGGACTTATAGTACTTTTTAGAAAGATAAGAAGATAAGGAACAACATTCATGTTGGCCAAAAGGACATGTGAAACTTCCTTCTAGGGCAAAAATGTCATGCAATTTGGTTGACTTTCAAGCTCCAAATTCACATTCATCTGATGACCTGTAACTTGTTTGACTCATAACTTGAGTTCTATAAACCCTATCAAGGACTTATAGTACTCAAATTAAAGCTATGATCATGGTCTACAAAAATCATGTTGGGGTCAAGATGAGATGAAAATCACATCTTGAGTTATGTGGTCTTGAAGTTAGGCACTAAACCAGGGGATTTTACACTGTCAAGCTTAGAAACCCTAGCCTAGGAACTCTTCACACTCTTGATTCATGTTGAACTGATCTTGGAATCATCCCTTGGGAATTTTAATACATCAATCCATGATCACATGGCCTTGAAATTGGGTCTCAACCTTCTTCAAATCATCTATTGACCTAGGGTTGACCAGATGAAACCCTAGTTGCACCCATCTTGGTTGTAGCTTCATATACTTCACAGGATGACCTGTCTAGGCTTCAAAATGACTTTCAATACTTCTCATGAGCTTTCTCAAGTCTCAAGTCCAACTCTATGGATTCAGAATCATCTGATGACCTCTCACAACCTTCAAGTTAGGAGGCATACACTCTTATATCCAACCCCTTCTCTGAGGATCTTTGACTTCTTTGATGAGGATATCAATCCTTGAGTACTTGAATGAAGACTCTTAGATAGCTTGATAACCTTGGTAGCCTCTTGTTGGTACTCATACCTCTTGACCTCCTGCACACATGTCAATGCAATGCAGATGATAATGCTAAAATGAATGCAATGAAACACAAGCTAGGTCATGAAAAAAGGTTAGGCAAATTTTGGGGTGCAACACATATGCGTTAACCGATTAACACCTTCAAAATTTGAATTCTGGTGCCTTTTGGAGGGAAACCTGCCCGTTTTCCTGTTTCTTGTTGTTTCTAACCCTATTAAGCTTCTGGAATATGTTCTTGAACGCTGTAACCATGAGACTACTTGTGATAGCCTGAATGTTACTTTCTTGGCTGAAAATAACCTACAAAACAAAATAAAATCGGTCACCCGACCGCTGGGCAAAATAAGTGTCGGAGTCCGCTGCTTTGATTGCTTGCACTGAAGGTGAATTCTGAGCCACAGGAAAACCTCGATCCCCTGTCTCAAGAACAAAGGTTATGCAATGCAGAGATGCTAGAAGAAAATGAAACAAAAGCCAAGCCAAGAAAAGGTTGGGCAAATTTTGGGGTGGAACAAGTACCAAATGTGGTAATCCCTCCAAAGTTTAAGACGCCAGATTTTGAAAAGTACAAAGGAGATATCTGTCCAAAGAACCATTTGGTAAATTTTTGCCGAAAATGACATCCTATGCTCATGACGAAAAGTTAATGATTCACTATTTTAAAGAGAGTTTGTGTGGGGTGTTGTTGAGTTGGTACATGAAACTAGAAAAGAACCACATCTAATCATGGTTGGAACCTAGCTAACACCTTTTTGAAGCAATACAAATACAATTTGGACATAGCTCCCGATCACATACAGTTGTGAGGTTTATCTTAAGTGAGCAATGAATCCTTCAGAGGGTATGCCCAAAGATGGAGAAAATTGGCGGCTCGTGTTTAACCACCAATCTTAGGAAAAGAATTGGTTGACTTATTCATGGATACCTTGAAAATTCCATACTTCTAAAGGATGGTAGGAAATGCATTATTTGACTTTTATCACTTGGTGTCAGTTGAAAAACACATCGAGAGCATGCTAAAAAATGGAAAAATCTCAGGCACCTTGAACACCCAGGCTAGTGAGAGTGAATACCTTGTCAGTTCCCAAGATGGAGAAAAGGATCAAATTTATGCAATTTGGGAAGCTCCACAAGCTCCACCCTGACATCTCATTATCAGTACCCGTATGTGTCAGTTGTTCAGAGTCAACAACCTTTTGGGACTCCATATCAGACCCCATCCTCTCCACAAGGTCAATATCTTCCTACAAATCTAAGATTTCTTAGTACTAACAACATCCACACCGATGATAATATGCTCCACATTAGCAGCGTCAATACGGCTGGCAAAGGCCAAGAAAGCCAGAGAAGCATATCGATCCATTTCTAATACCGTACAATCAAGTATTGCCATATTTGATCAGTGGGGGGATGATAATGCCAAAGGAATTAGATCTAGTGATTCCTCCACACCCACCAGGCTCCGACGCCAATGCCCAATGTGATTACCATGTAGAAGCACACAAGCACTCAACTGAAGATTATAAAATGCTAAAGAGCCAGGTACAAAACTTGCTCGACTCCAAGATGTTCTCCTTTATGCCTCAAGGCCTTCAAATCAACAATAATCCTTCACATGGTCATGTGGGTCCATCAGCCCATGCTATGGAGGAAATTTCCAAGAATATGTGTGAAGATGATTATCGTACTGGTCAGGATGAACAACTATGAAGAAGGCTAGCCCAGTAGTGAATCAAGAGAGGAAAGCTCAGTTCCTTAATGTTAGCAATCATTAGCCCATATCATTACTTTGCATCTGTAGTTTCTTTTCTGTTAAGTGTTATTTCTTGTTAGATATTGTTGTTTATTAAAGGTATTGTTAATGAAATGAGAATGTATGTTTTGAACGAATCCATTAGTATTCATTCATCTTTTCTCATTTATCAAATATACACAAATATATTATCCACTTGACTTCCTTTATCAAATTGTTGTTTTAGCAAAAGTGGAGGGAGAAAGACGCAAACAAAATACCCATAATTGCTAACACTATGATTTCAGATAAAATCCTGTTGATGATGTACAAGTATTGTTTCAAATCCCCAAACACTAGAGAGATAAAGAGTTAGTCCCTAGTTAATCACATCGAGCCTAGAAGTAGGAGTTTCTTTCGGATCTAAAAATCCTTACACTTAACCCGGGGCAGGGTAGTGTTCAATTAATTTGGCTACACATTCGAATTACGAGATGAAACATCCCATATGGTGATCAACCACATGCCATTCTTCGCATATGTCCTGAAGTATCGAAGAAACTATGCAAAATCCAAAGGTTATTTCAGTTTTTCTTTAACAACCATTGACTTGGTAATCACAACCCTTCAATAAAATAAACTAAAAAGTGAAAAAAGAAATCTCGCTAAGTCGAACACCCAAAGAGGCGACTTAGGCAAAAATTTGGACAATCCTGATGGACCAAAAGCTTCAAAAAACGGTATAGGCAAAATTATGGATAAAAAAAAGAAAAATATAAAAAAGTAAATTAAAAGAGGTTGTGTTAAATCCTCAGCAAAAACAAAACAAGATTCAGTGACCATCATATCAAGAATCAAAGGGCCACTAACATCCATGACAGAAGCAAAATAAAGTGACTGCCATTTCAAAAAAAAGGGTGGGTTAGGCCATGTTACAACCCTCAAAAGACCTAATTAAAGTAGGATTTATTTTGAAAGCATACTATAGAAAGGTTGCATAAACTGACTCCTAGAGATTTGCTAACAATATGTATTGGCATCATATTCACGTTATATCTTTCATAAACTAGCTAAATCAACATTGCATTTGGACTAATGGTCCACTCGCCACACACTACAACATCATTCCAATAAATGATTTTTTCAAAATCTACATGAATGTCACTTTAAAATTACCATTTTTGAATGAAAAATATTAACTACAAGTAAGTACTTGGCATTAAGGAAATTAAAAGAAGTAAGTAGAGAGGAACTTGAACATTTTTTGGTGTCGACTCAAATTAGTACCACCTCATAACCGTATGGATCAGGGGCATGGCATCCAATGACTATACTCAACAAGTATCAAGTAGACTGTGTAAGATATTAGTTGCATTCTCAACAAGTGTTAAGGGATCACGCTAATACACCATCCTATCTCCTCCTAGCAGGAAGCCTTATGGCAGAGAAAATGTACAATCGTCATGCGTTGATCACATCGATACGCTCATGATGTCATTTGCAAGCCGTCAAGGCATATCAATAAAGAACTTGAAGTTTTGAGGAACAAACACAGAGCTTTAGCAAGGGATCAAACTTGGGGCACCAAGAGCATCCACATCTATCTTCTGATAATAGCATCGTCCAAAGACCGAGTGTCGGGAAATCAAATCCTTTCATAAACCCAAAGTCCAATCTCTTATGGGGTACTACCAAAAAACCAAAGTCCAATCCTTATTGGCATCCTAAAAATCCAATGTCCAATCGATATTGGAAACTACCGTAAAAAACCTAAAGCCCAATTTGCATTGGTCTTCCAAAATAAAAGTTCACCTTGCTGGCATCATCATAAATCCAAATCCAATCAACATTGGTACCATGAAAAGATCTCACCTTCGAAAAAAGGGAGACCACATCTAAAAACCAATCACCTGCTTGCATTCCTACATGCATTGCATACAACACATATGCATAACTTTCTTGCCGAAATAAGAAGTTTCATATCAAAATAGCTCTCTTGCTGAAACGAGAAATGCTTATCCAAACATGCATCACTACAGGCATATATTTTCTTCCGAAATAGAAAATTTCATCCATAAATTTCTTGCCGAAATAGAAAGTTTCATATCAAAAGAGCTCTCTCGCTAAAATGAGAAGTTTTCATTAAAATAACATGCACCACATGCATACATAACAATTTCTTTCCTTGAACCCTTTGACGACAACAAATTTTTCTCCATCCACCCTTTGATGATGATAGTCCAAAAATGTTTCTTTTCCATAAACTCTTTGATGGCGACATAATATAATTATTCTTTTCCATCAACCCTTTGATGATGACAATCTTTTACAGTACTTTTCATCGACCCTTTAACAATTATATTACCTATATAAAGCCTTTCCATCAATCCTTTGATAATGATATTACCTAATCGAGTCCTTTTCCGTCAACTCTTTGATGATGTCGTCAATCCATTAATGATGACATAACATGATTATTCTTTTCCATCAACCCTTTGGTGATGACAATCCTTTATAGTTCATTTCCATAAACCCTTTGATGATGTCATTCCATAGTGAAGTCCTTTCCATTAACCCTTGGATGATGATGTTCTATAATAATTTTTTTTCCATCAACCCTTTGATGATGACATTCACTATCTTCTATCAACCCTTTGATGATGATATTCCCCAATAATCTTTCATCAGAAACAAAAATAAAGCCCTACCAAACATCCAATTACCTAGTTGCATTCCCAAATACATCGCATATCGATCATCAGCATTCCTATGCATAACATTCTCGCCGAAATGGAAAGGTTCATAAAAAATGAAAAATTATTCGCATTTTTACATGCACGTAAAAATCTCCAGCAGTTGCTGTTGCACCCCAAAATTTGCCCAACCTTTACTGTACCTAGCTTGTGTTTCATTGCAATCTGTTGCACCCCAAAATTTGACCAACCGGGTCTCGTATTTGGCTCGATGTTTCGACGCACTACCGCATTCGCATCTGCATATCGCATACATTGCATTTTTCATTTGTTTTGATTTTATCAGGGATCACAGCTCTCGTCTCGTGTTTCAGGTGTTTTTAATCAGTTTAGTAGGTAGAATCGATTTTTGGGATATTTCGGTGCCCGTTTATTTTTACCGATTATTTTTGTGTCGTTCTGTGCTCATTTTGTCCCTCTGGGAATTATCGTGATTTTTCTGGATTTTGTTGGCATTTTTTAGGGTTTAAATAGCTTTTAAATCATTTTTTAGGGTTAATAGGATTTTTTAATAGTTTTTAATAGTTTTCTTAATCATTTTAGATATTTTTTAATAGCATTTTCTCATTTTTAGAATATTAATAGTTTAAATAGATTTTTAAATCATTTTAGGGTTTAATAGATTTTAGATAAACAATATAGATTTTTAGAATATTAATTGATTTTTTTGAAAAGTTTCTTTTAAATAATGTAGAGTTAATAGATTTTAAATAGTGATTTAATTCATTTTTTAGAAATAATATAGAATAGATTTTATCTTTTTTAATAGGATAATATAGATTTTCTTTTTAAATAGAATTTAAATAAATAATATAGAGTTATTAGGATTTTATTAGTGTTAGGTTTAATTAGATTAATTAGTGTTAATTCTTTTTTTTTTTTTTTTTCATTAATCATTTGCAGTTTTTTTAGGGGGTTTATTATACATTTTCGTGTGGGCTTTTCGCAGGCCCAATGCATGATTTTTTGTCCATTTGTCCAGAAAAGGTCCAGCTTCTTCCAGCCAATTCCAGCAAACTCCAGATTCTTCTAGAAGCTCCCAGAAGATCTCAGCCTTTATAAGCAACCAGACGACACGTGTTAACGAGGGGGAGGGCCCACATCTCTGCATCACAGCACGCCACGCCATCACCCATTCAGGCCTCTCTCTCTGCCACGCATGGGGACACGCGTCCCACATGCATCCCTCCTCACCACTGACGCAGCCACGCGTCACCCTCTGAGGGCTCCCCTGTTGCATGGCCGGCGGCCATGCAGCCGCCGCGCCTGAATCTCTCCGGCCACCGTGCCATCACCGGAAACCCTACATCCCCAGAATCCGCCCACACTCATCTTCCTCCGATCATCCTCCTAATCAACCTTCATCTCCAACCTGCAACCTGCAACCTCCACCTTCAACCACATTCATATAATTCCCAGATCCTGTTCAAAGATCGTCAAGAAGATCCATGGGTGTTCTTCGTTTTCCAGAAGTTGATCCATGAACTCCATCAAATGTTCATGCGACCTTCTTTCCAGATCGTCTTCAGAATCACCAAATGTCTCCAAAAGATCTTCATCACTCCAAGAATGCGTATCCAGAAGAACTTCTTCAAGCCATCGTCACCAGATTTCCAGCAACAAGAACATGCAAGACCTCATTCAAGCAAGTCCTTCCAGAACGCAGCAATCATCAACTATCAACAGGGACCTTCATCAATGGTTTCCCAGGAGTTCATCATCCTTCAATCTTCACCCAGATTCCCAGAAGCACAACACCCAACCAGCTTCAAGAAATCTCCAGAATACTCATCTTCCTCAAGCAATATTCATCGGGTCTTCATGAGCTTCCCAGATTACTCATCGCGCCTTCAAACAAGAGCTTCATGAAGAACAAATCTTCATCGCATCAACAGGCGACCAACCGTTTATCATCAAGAACGTGGTTCATCTTCAACGAGCTTTCATGGTTTCTGTCGTTTGGAATGGAGAGAGGGAAAGATGTTGATAGGCTCAAAGGATGAACGGAAGTGGTGGAGAATTGAACGGTTGAGAGAACGAAGAGGCGGCGGCGGCGGCGCTGAGAGGGAGGGTTAGTGGATTAGGTTTCTTTGCTTGTTCTGAGAGTGGAGAGAAGGGAGGAGAAGGTTGAGATTGGGCCAGGCCCAATAGTTTTTTTGGTCAACTCCCTCCCTCACGTTTTTTGGCTGTTCTGGGCTTTGGGCCCAATGAAGCTAACTGCTAAGCCACATCCCCAGTGTACTCAGCGCACCCCCTCATTTTTTGCAGAAAGCAACTGGGCTGGGCCCAACTGGCCTTTTTTTTTATTTTTGCTTACTGACCCCCCCCCCCCCTGTAATCCAGTACCCCCTGTTTTTCTTTTCTTTATTTTTTCCATTTTTGTTTAATTTTGTAGAAAGAAAATGTTATAAAAAATGATATTGTGAAAAAATATGAAAAGAAAGGAAAAGAAATATTATGAAAAAAGGAAAAGAATAAAGAAAAATATTTGAAAAAATAGAGAAAGAAAAGAAATATTGTGAAAAGAAAATATTATGAAAAAGAAATAAAAAGAAAAGAGATATTTGAAAATGGAGGAAAATATGGAAAAATAAGGAGAAAATATTGTGAAAAAAGTAGAGAAAAATATTTGGAGAAAAGGGAAAAATATGTTGAAAAGAAAAGAAGAAAAAGGAAAAAATATTAAAGTGTCGATTTAATATTTTTAAGTGCATTTTCTTTTAGGGATATTTTTATAGAGATTATTTTCCCGATTTTAGATAGTTTAGAAGCCCATTTGTCAGGGGGCTATTTTCATTCAATTTTTCAAGATAGGATAGGATAGCGTTTCCTAGGAGATTGATTTTCAGTATTCAACTCATTGTAATCATTTTTCAGAGATTAATAAAACGAGATTTGAGCTGTGGTCCCAAAGTAGCCGAACTACAGCTGCTCTGATTCTTCGTACCAGACGAAGATATGTAGGCATAGGATGCGATATCCTAGCGAGCATACTAACGACTAACTTCTGTTCTCTCGCTGCTGTGCGATCGAGACTTTCCCGTTGACGATTAATTGTAACCCTTTTTCTCTCTTGCCCGAGTGCATTTGAGACCGAACCGTAGTGTTGCCCATAGGTTCCCGACCCTGTGAAACCAGTTGTTTTTCTCACTGCTGTGTGAGAATGTTTTGTTTAGCCGTAGTTAGTCTGAACTACGTAAAGCTCTGATCTTCCATCCAGTGGAAGTACGTAGGCACAAGACGCGAGGTCTTGGCGAGCCAATTTTCCCCGTAGTCCCGAACTACGTTGACTATGACTTTCTCTCTCGAGAATACGTAGGCATAGAGTGCGACGCTCTATCGAGTCAATTCCCTTCCGTTTAGATTTAGCAGCCGTAGATAAGATTGTTTTGCATCCAGTAGACAAACCAAGCAAGCGTGGATCCCGTCGAATACGACGGACGTGAGGGGTGCTAATACCTTCCCCTTGCGTAACCGACTCCCGAACCCAGGCTATGGTTGCGATGACCATACCTTTTCCCCGTTTTTGCGAGGTTTACTTCGAGCGTTTCCTTTCCCGCTCTGAGGGATAAATAACGCACGGTGGCGACTCTTCTGTCAGCCAGCACCGATTTTCGCAGTAGCGACAGCTGGCGACTCTGCTGGGGATAAAAAGAGTTTCCTAGGGATTCAACGTCCCGAAAGCGAGTCAATTTTGGGATCCAACATCCCTTAAGAGAGTCAATCCTAGCGCTTGTTTGCTTGTCTATTTGAGGCTTATTTATCGATATTATCTGTTACTGTTGGGGCGTTACGGGTGTTCTATGATTGAGATAAGCTGAACCTGGGCTTGAGTATGAGTATGCACCTAGATATAGTTGCGGAGAAGTAGTAGACGAACCTGTCTGCTGAGCAGGCACAGTTCCCTACGAAAATTCGCGCTCAGACGAGATTCTTGCAGAGGTGCTCCTTTCCGGTCCTGAGGATCTGAGGGGAGTCCAGACGTGAGGATTGTCGACTCTGGGAACCGATCATTTGGAAGTTAGCTAAGTGAGGCCTCTTCATGAGATGACGATGCCACTCCTTCTGGGAATCGTATCATTCCTCATGAAAGTCTGTGACGCTGACGACCGCATAGGATGTTGTACCTTGTCAGATATAGGTCCACACCTGTGAGTGGGGGGTTTTTTGTGTGCAGGAAACTTGACTTCCAACCTACCCGTTATTCTGGTCTTCTCTTCAAAGCAACCGTACTCCGTCAGCAGTGCAGCAGTTTTTAGATTGTGTGGGGGATGTGATCCCGTGTTTGTTGCATTGCATTGCATTTGCATAGGCATCTTCGCATCATATTGCATACCATTCGCCAGCTAGTCAGAGCTCTTATCCAGCCATTATTTTGATTCTGAAGGTGAGTGTTGAAGACGACCAAGGGGTTGAAGCAGATCTGAAGCAGATTTGATCAGAGTCAAACAGTGGAGTCAACTGACAGTCATTGGTAGCTATGTCAGAGAGCGGCTTCCAGTTTGTTGATACCTTGTCAGGTTTCACCGTGACGTCCAATCCTCTGTATGGATCTCCGCGCGACGAAGATTTTCCGCAAGTAAACAACCTTACTGCAGCTCAGCTTGTGCAGCCATCTGTTGAAGACCAAGGTCTGCGTGAGCAGTTTGTTGTCCGAGGTGAACGTTCTCCTTCTGTTGATGTCTCAGACTACCAGGGTTTTGCCTTCCCTGTGCCAAAACCCCGAAGAGAGGTCCCAACAGCAAAGAATGAAGACCCATTAGCTCCCGTGTACGTCGAAAGGTTTCGTGCATTAGATGAGAGATTCAAAGCCTTGAAAGGTAAAGACGCTGTTACTCCTAGTGCTGCAGATATGTGTCTGGTTCCTGGCCTAGTGTTACCTCCAAAGTTCAGAATGCCGAGGTTTGAAAGGTACAAAGGAGATAGTTGCCCGAAGCAGCATTTGGTGATGTTCTGCCGAAGAATGACTTCATTTGTGCACAACGACAAGCTGATGATTCATTGCTTTCAAGATAGTCTGACTAGGGCACCTCTGAGTTGGTATATGCAGTTAGAGTGTGATCAGATCCGATCATGGATGGATTTGGCCAAAGCTTTTCTGAAGCAGTACGACTATAATCTTGACGAAGCTCCTATTCGCATGCAGCTGCAAGAATTGTCTCAAGGGAACAATGAATCTATCAGGAAATATGCTCAGAGATGGAGAGAATTTGCTGGTAGAGTGCAACCACCGCTCCTAGATCAAGAGCTGAAAGGCATGTTCGTGAACTCCTTGCAGAGCCCGTACTTCGAAAGAATGCTTGTAGCCGCACCAAATTTCACTGAGTTGGTAAGGACAGGAGAGCACATCGAGTATGGTGTAAAGACTGGAAGAATCCCGAATGTTTCAAGAGGTCAGGCCAGTGAAACTGAATCTCTCTATAGCTCTCAATCTGAGGATGAAGCTATGATCAATGCAGTTCTGACAGATGTTGGATATCCTCAAGTCGAATCGGTGAAATCTGTTGGTTCTCCGTCTTCTCAGCGGTCAGTATCTCCTGTGTCTCGTTATTCTGGACAGACAGCCGTGCCTGGGGCACCATACCAGGAACCTTATGTCGCTTCCATTGCAAATCAGCGAACTCGTGGCCGAGGTCACCAGAATCAGCGGCAGAATCAGAACATACCTCGTAACAATTTGGAACGAAGGAATGCTCCTTCTCACCCAGTGCCGATGCCGTATAGCCAGTTGCTACCATCTTTGACCCAGAAGTCTTTGGTGGAGCCGAAAGCTCTTAAGCCAATTCCAGAACCTTACCCTCCAGGGTACAATCCCCACGTGCAGTGTGGTTATCATGGTGGCTCTCCGGGGCATTCGACGGAAGATTGTAAAGCATTTCAGGCGAAGGTACAGCAGTTGATTGATCAGGATCGCATTTCCTTTCGAGAAGGGTTTTTGTTTGTTCATCCCAACCGTTCAGCTGTCTAAGTTCGTAGACTCGGAAGGCATTCCCCAGCAAAAGCCAGTGGTTCCGACAGGCAGGCGCCTCAGCATTGGCAGTTCTCAGACTTTTTTACCATTTTGCATTTGTAGTTTCTTTTCTGTTAGTTACTACCTGCTTTAAACATTGTATGTTTTGAATGGTGATAATAATAAAGGGATTATGCATTTTTCTGAATTAGTCATGTCGTTGTCGCTCATTTACTGCATTGCGCTGACACTTGCATTTATTTCACTCCACTTTATCGCTGTGACTAGCAAAGATTGGAGGGAGGATGACGAAACTGAAACTCATAATCGATGATCGTATGCCTTCAGATAAGACCGTACCGATGACGTACAAGGCATTGTTTCAATTCCCCAAACATTGGAGATATAAGGAGTTAGTCCATTGTTAACCACTTCGAGCCAGGAAGTAGAAGTTTTTTCGGACTTTTTTAACCCTTACATCTTAACCCGGGGCAGGGTAATTGTCAGTTAGCTTGACCTAGCATTCAAGTCTTACAGAGGAGTGTTGTCTTTCGAGGACCAATCAGTTGATACCTTTCAAGAGGTCATACCTCACCAATCAGGAGTGAGACAGTTACGATCCTTTCGGAGCAATCAAGACAACCAGTGTCGCACGACTTTGTTCCAAAAGAAAGAAAGAAAGAAAGCCCGCTAAGTAAAAAGAAAGAAAAGCTGGAAAGCTAAATACTTAGGCAAAAATCAGGGCATCCCGCTGGACTTCAAAAGAAATCGAAAAATCGAAAGGAACTCAAAATGAGTCAGTCCAGGCAAAAATTAGGGAATCAAAAGAATGAAAAAGAGGGATTAAAAAGAAATTTTTCCCCAGCAAAGCACAAAGTCGTGTACACAGACGCCGAAAACGAGAAGGAGTAACTGTCACTCCAGAAAAGCATTGTGAATTCCTTAATCGTGGTTCTTACCATTCAACATACTTCTCGAAGAGGCGAGTGCTTGTGCCAGGTTAACTGAACCTTAGGATCGGAGATCATCACGTAGAAGGGGTGGGTACAAATCAAATTTGAGCCGAATATCCTTTGTTTCATGAACCGTGAACCCGACCACAATACAACCCTCAAAAGACCTAATTGAGGTAGGGTTATTCTGAAGCGCATTACGATAAGGTCGAGTAATCTGACTCCTTCTTGACTTGCTAGTCACATCCTTGTTGTATTTTCACTGACCACGTAAGCACTACGTTTGAACTTCGGTTCCCTCGTCACTCACAATTATCATTGCATGTAAATGAGTGACAGCTCAAATTTTTTCAAAATCTGCATAACCATTGCATTAAGATTACCATTCGTAGACAGACGATTCTAATTGCAGGTTAGTAGTTGGCATGAAAGAAATTCCAGCAGGAATAATCAAGCAGGACTGAGTAATTCAGCAATCTGAACCAGAATGGTGAATGTTGTGAAGCCTTGTGAATCAGGGGCATTATCTTCCGGTAAGTTCAGTATCAGTCAGTCTGAGGACAAGTCCCGAAGCTCTAGTTGATCAGGGGCAGTTTTGCTTGAGAAGCAGTTGATCAGAAGTGCGTCTTCTTGAGAGCCAATCAGGGGCAGCTATTCAGAGCATTAAGATTTGAAAGCAGATGCTTCCAGTGGATAATCAGATCCGGTTAAGTCGCTAGAACGCTCATTCAGGGGCAAGTCAGTTCAGAAATGATGAAACCATTTAGGGTAATAGGCGTCTAATGGAGATTGAATTCTGTTGTCGTACAGATACCGGGGCAAATATTCTCGAAGTATTCTCGAGGCAAGCTGTTCAGAGCAAGTATTCCCAAGAGTTAGATTGGGGCAAGTTGAATTGTACTGGGGCAAGTTGTGCACGCCAGTCTTTCTATCCCCAGCTGAGTGTACTGGGGCAGGTTGTTCAAGCTAGTCTGTCTATCCCCAACCGGAGTTGAGTATCGGGAATCATGTCAATACCCTTTTCAAAAACCTTAGCGTTCTGAAGAAGGTCTTGTTGTCGTTGGATCATTATCCTGCAGTTTAAACCTGTTGCGTGTCAGTAACCAGTCGTTTCCAAAGTCCAGTTCTCGCCTGGCAAATCGGTAACCAGTTCTCGTCTGGCCACCCTTTCGTAAGCAGCAGTTCCCGTCCTGGTGCAGTTTATTGTAAGCAGCAGTTCCCGTCCTGGTGCAGTTTATTGTAACCAATTCTCGTTTGGTTACCGTTTCTTCAAGTGTTATACCAGTTCTCGCCTGGTGTACGTCAGCTTTCAACCAGTTCTCGCCTGGTTGTCTTTTCCTCAGTCTGTTATCCAGTCAGCCTCGTCTGATGTTCAAAACACAAAAATCAATGTGTGTTCAACTTTCCTATCAGTTCTCGCCTGGTAGTCTACCTTTGAATGCTAGTTCTCGTCTAGTATTTTCCATTCCACTGTGTACATAGTCCATGTTTATTCTAAACCAGAAAAAACAAAAATCTAAAGGTATCTGACACAATATTTCCCAATGACCCGCATGTTGTCATGTTCCCCGACACGAAGCTCAACGGATGCCAGCGCTCCGGTTAATGTTTGAATTCCTCGTGGATGTTGTTAAATCAGAATTGCTACTCTTCAGCAGATGAAAGCTGCTTATTATCCCCGGAAGAATCGAGATTGTATTTTACCCCGTGTCAGAGTGGGATCAGGAGTATCTTTAGCAGATTAAAATTGATATCCTTGATAGTAGGGGCATTTCCAGCAGTGTGCCGCGCGTAATCAACCTCAGTTTGGGTCAATCCCCGCAGAGCGCAATCAGTTGCCAATGGTTTGAAGGAAGCATCCCCGAGCAGAGTTGTTTTCTTTCCCCAGTGAAGTCGCCAAGCAGGATTGCCTTTTCATTTCCCCAGCAGGATGATTATCCCCAGCAGATTTGATTTCCCGTTTCCAGCATTTATTTTGCTGAGATGGTTCTGTGGCTTCGATTCATCCCCAGTAGAGTTGGCGTTACCTTCGGCATTTATTTTGCCAAGTGGCTTTCAGACCTGGTGTTCTCTGGCAGCTAGAGCCTGCATTAGCATTTGCATATATAGCCATTGCATTTATACAAGCATATAGTATATCCATGCCGTCTGGGCATCGCATTTTCAAACAAAACGCATAGCATATTCATGTCATATAGGGCATTGCATCATTATCAAGCATACGCATGTCGAAACATGGACCAGGATGGTTACCTATTGGATTTCGAATTTGTTCACCTGCAGAGTTGTTTGGTTCAGCTTCTCGACTTCCCCAGCGGAGTGATTCTTCATATTTGGTTGTTACATCAGCATCGGAAAAAACAACAACAACAACAACGGAGATTGACATATATCAGATTTCTGAAGCTCCGGCATGTTGACAGAATGGGTGCCAAGCAGTCGATTCAGAATTCCCCCAGGAGAATTGTCCTCAAGTTCGCAGTGAACTGTGACTTGACCAGATTTGATCCCATGAGAGAAATGGGAATCAAGTCGTTTGATTTTCCGAAGCATTATTTCAATACTTGTGGCGTTACACAGGTGTTGAAAAGGAGAAGAAAATTTATCAGAAAATTGACCAGTTGCTGCCGTGACAACCAAACTTCAGTCTATTGGAAGCTTTTCCTCAGGCAGTTTTGCAGTATATTCCCGCGGTTGGCAAATTTCAGGGTTCGATTTGTATTCAATCGTCATCTACCTTGAATGTTTGAAGGCTGAGCGCTCTTCACCCATTCAGGTCGAAGTCGCTTGAATAGGGGCAGCTGTTGCACCCCAAAATTTGACCAACCGGGTCTCGTATTTGGCTCGATGTTTCGACGCACTACCGCATTCGCATCTGCATATCGCATACATTGCATTTTTCATTTGTTTTGATTTTATCAGGGATCACAGCTCTCGTCTCGTGTTTCAGGTGTTTTTAATCAGTTTAGTAGGTAGAATCGATTTTTGGGATATTTCGGTGCCCGTTTATTTTTACCGATTATTTTTGTGTCGTTCTGTGCTCATTTTGTCCCTCTGGGAATTATCGTGATTTTTCTGGATTTTGTTGGCATTTTTTAGGGTTTAAATAGCTTTTAAATCATTTTTTAGGGTTAATAGGATTTTTTAATAGTTTTTAATAGTTTTCTTAATCATTTTAGATATTTTTTAATAGCATTTTCTCATTTTTAGAATATTAATAGTTTAAATAGATTTTTAAATCATTTTAGGGTTTAATAGATTTTAGATAAACAATATAGATTTTTAGAATATTAATTGATTTTTTTGAAAAGTTTCTTTTAAATAATGTAGAGTTAATAGATTTTAAATAGTGATTTAATTCATTTTTTAGAAATAATATAGAATAGATTTTATCTTTTTTAATAGGATAATATAGATTTTCTTTTTAAATAGAATTTAAATAAATAATATAGAGTTATTAGGATTTTATTAGTGTTAGGTTTAATTAGATTAATTAGTGTTAATTCTTTTTTTTTTTTTTTTTTTCATTAATCATTTGCAGTTTTTTTAGGGGGTTTATTATACATTTTCGTGTGGGCTTTTCGCAGGCCCAATGCATGATTTTTTGTCCATTTGTCCAGAAAAGGTCCAGCTTCTTCCAGCCAATTCCAGCAAACTCCAGATTCTTCTAGAAGCTCCCAGAAGATCTCAGCCTTTATAAGCAACCAGACGACACGTGTTAACGAGGGGGAGGGCCCACATCTCTGCATCACAGCACGCCACGCCATCACCCATTCAGGCCTCTCTCTCTGCCACGCATGGGGACACGCGTCCCACATGCATCCCTCCTCACCACTGACGCAGCCACGCGTCACCCTCTGAGGGCTCCCCTGTTGCATGGCCGGCGGCCATGCAGCCGCCGCGCCTGAATCTCTCCGGCCACCGTGCCATCACCGGAAACCCTACATCCCCAGAATCCGCCCACACTCATCTTCCTCCGATCATCCTCCTAATCAACCTTCATCTCCAACCTGCAACCTGCAACCTCCACCTTCAACCACATTCATATAATTCCCAGATCCTGTTCAAAGATCGTCAAGAAGATCCATGGGTGTTCTTCGTTTTCCAGAAGTTGATCCATGAACTCCATCAAATGTTCATGCGACCTTCTTTCCAGATCGTCTTCAGAATCACCAAATGTCTCCAAAAGATCTTCATCACTCCAAGAATGCGTCTCCAGAAGAACTTCTTCAAGCCATCGTCACCAGATTTCCAGCAACAAGAACATGCAAGACCTCATTCAAGCAAGTCCTTCCAGAACGCAGCAATCATCAACTATCAACAGGGACCTTCATCAATGGTTTCCCAGGAGTTCATCATCCTTCAATCTTCACCCAGATTCCCAGAAGCACAACACCCAACCAGCTTCAAGAAATCTCCAGAATACTCATCTTCCTCAAGCAATATTCATCGGGTCTTCATGAGCTTCCCAGATTACTCATCGCGCCTTCAAACAAGAGCTTCATGAAGAACAAATCTTCATCGCATCAACAGGCGACCAACCGTTTATCATCAAGAACGTGGTTCATCTTCAACGAGCTTTCATGGTTTCTGTCGTTTGGAATGGAGAGAGGGAAAGATGTTGATAGGCTCAAAGGATGAACGGAAGTGGTGGAGAATTGAACGGTTGAGAGAACGAAGAGGCGGCGGCGGCGGCGCTGAGAGGGAGGGTTAGTGGATTAGGTTTCTTTGCTTGTTCTGAGAGTGGAGAGAAGGGAGGAGAAGGTTGAGATTGGGCCAGGCCCAATAGTTTTTTTGGTCAACTCCCTCCCTCACGTTTTTTGGCTGTTCTGGGCTTTGGGCCCAATGAAGCTAACTGCTAAGCCACATCCCCAATGTACTCAGCGCACCCCCTCATTTTTTGCAGAAAGCAACTGGGCTGGGCCCAACTGGCCTTTTTTTTTATTTTTGCTTACTGACCCCCCCCCCCTGTAATCCAGTACCCCCTGTTTTTCGTTTCTTTATTTTTTCCATTTTTGTTTAATTTTGTAGAAAGAAAATGTTATAAAAAATGATATTGTGAAGAAATATGAAAAGAAAGGAAAAGAAATATTATGAAAAAAGGAAAAGAATAAAGAAAAATATTTGAAAAAATAGAGAAAGAAAAGAAATATTGTGAAAAGAAAATATTATGAAAAAGAAATAAAAAGAAAAGAGATATTTGAAAATGGAGGAAAATATGGAAAAATAAGGAGAAAATATTGTGAAAAAAGTAGAGAAAAATATTTGGAGAAAAGGGAAAAATATGTTGAAAAGAAAAGAAGAAAAAGGAAAAAATATTAAAGTGTCGATTTAATATTTTTAAGTGCATTTTCTTTTAGGGATATTTTTATAGAGATTATTTTCCCGATTTTAGATAGTTTAGAAGCCCATTTGTTAGGGGGCTATTTTCATTCGATTTTTCAAGATAGGATAGGATAGCGTTTCCTAGGAGATTGATTTTCAGTATTCAACTCATTGTAATCATTTTTCAGAGATTAATAAAACGAGATTTGAGCTGTGGTCCCAAAGTAGCCGAACTACAGCTGCTCTGATTCTTCGTACCAGACGAAGATATGTAGGCATAGGATGCGATATCCTAGCGAGCACACTAACGACTAACTTCTGTTCTCTCGCTGCTGTGCGATCGAGACTTTCCCGTTGACGATTAATTGTAACCCTTTTTCTCTCTTGCCCGAGTGCATTTGAGACCGAACCGTAGTGTTGCCCATAGGTTCCCGACCCTGTGAAACCAGTTGTTTTTCTCACTGCTGTGTGAGAATGTTTTGTTTAGCCGTAGTTAGTCTGAACTACGTAAAGCTCTGATCTTCCATCCAGTGGAAGTACGTAGGCACAAGACGCGAGGTCTTGGCGAGCCAATTTTCCCCGTAGTCCCGAACTACGTTGACTCTGACTTTCTCTCTCGAGAATACGTAGGCATAGAGTGCGACGCTCTATCGAGTCAATTCCCTTCCGTTTAGATTTAGCAGCCGTAGATAAGATTGTTTTGCATCCAGTAGACAAACCAAGCAAGCGTGGATCCCGTCGAATACGACGGACGTGAGGGGTGCTAATACCTTCCCCTGGCGTAACCGACTCCCGAACCCAGGCTATGGTTGCGATGACCATACCTTTTCCCCGTTTTTGTGAGGTTTACTTCGAGCGTTTCCTTTCCCGCTCTGAGGGATAAATAACGCACGGTGGCGACTCTTCTGTCAGCCAGCGCCGATTTTCGCAGTAGCGACACATTCATTTTAGCATTATCATCTGCATTGCATTGACATGTGTGCAGGAGATCAAGAGGTATGACTACCAGTCAAGGGCTACACCAGGATATGAAGCTAGCTAAGAGCTTTATCCAAGTGTTCAAGGCTTGATATCCTCACCAGAGAAGCCAAAGATCCTCAGAGAGAGTGTCTGAAGCCAAGAGTGTACATCTACTAACTTGAGAGTTGTGGGAAGCCATCAGATGATTCAGAGGCCATAAAGTTGAACTTGAGACCTTGAGAGAGCTCATGAGAAGTGTTGAAGATCATCTTGAAGCCTAGACAGGTCATTATGCAAAAGATGTGAAGATATATCCAAGATTGGTGTAACTACGATTTCATCTGGTCAACCCTAGGTCAACTGATGATTTGAAGAAGGTTGAGACCTAATTCCAAGGCCATGTGATCATGGATTGATGTCTTAAGGTGCCCAAGGGATGATTCCAAGGTCAACTTATCATGGATCAAGAGTGTGAGGAGTTGCTAGGCTAGGGTTGCTATGCTTGACAGTGTAAAATCCCCTGGTTTGGTGCCTAACTTCAAGACCACATAACTCAAGATGTGATTTTCATATCACCTTGACCCTAACATGATTGTTGTAGAGCATGATCATAGATTTAATTTGAGTACTAGAAGTCCTTGATAGGGTTTATAGAACGTAAGTTATGAGCCAGACAAGTTACAGGTCATCAGAGGAATGTGAAATTGGGGCTTGAAAGTCAACCAACTTGCATGACACTTTTTCCCTAGAAGGATGATTCTCATGAACTTTTGGCCAACACGAATGTTGTTCGATAACTTCTTAGCTTTCTAGAAAGTACTAGAAGTCCATGATTGGATTCGTAGAACTCAAGTTGCAAGCTTTGCAAAATAAGGGCATTTTGGGAATTTGGAATTATAGGTCATTTTTGGTTATGGGTCAATTTCATCAACTTAGACATCTCAAATGGACTTGTGATCAACCTGAAAGTTATTAAAAATGGTGTTATTTGTCAAACCATGACCCAAACATCCATTGATATGGATTGAATATGGAAGTGTATGAAGAAAATTTGAAAAAAAGATAATTAAAAGGCATAAAAAGTGAAAATTCCATTTTTATTCATTTTTGTGCAAAACTTCACAAATTGGTACTTATTTTGATTGCAAATGGAATTTTGAATACAATGGCATTGGTAGAATTTTGATTTGAGGCTTGCTTCATGGACTTTGTTTGGATTACTTCCTGATGAAGTTACACATCAAAGATTGGCCATTGGATTAAATCAAACTTTCAATTTGATCCATTCACCTTCACCAAGTGTTATGCAAGCCATTTGGGTGAAAATGAAGCTGAAATAGAGTGGGAATCACGACTGCCATAGTTGCACATTGAAGGAAAATTGAAATTTTGGATTAATCAAATTGGGCCAGGTAATGATCTAAATAGCTTCTATTTAAGTCTTGGATCATGTCCAGATCGTTTTTTGGGCGCCATTTTGAGAGAAAGCAGTTATTACAGTTGGAGTTTTGGAGCTTTCGAGCAAGAAACAGTTTTGGAGTTTGAGGAAGAATCAAGAGCTTCTGAGTATCAAGAATCATTCAGCAAGCTTCAGTGAAGAAATATGCAGCATTTGAAGTCAAGATTCACACTCAAGAACCTCCAATTTCAAGCTTCTACTCAGGTTTTTATCCTTCAAAATTCCTCTTGATTTAGGCTGATTTAGAATGAATTTGGCATGTGGTTAGGTTATAGATGCAACCTAGATCGTTTCAGGATTGAAATCTTGAGGTTTAGTGATGATTTAGGATTGGATGACATTTCTGTTTAGACTTGTATCTGGCTTATTCTTAAGAGTTAGGATGAATATAATAGTGATTTGTGATCCTTGAGAGGTGGGGAAGAGTTTTGTGTAAAGAATTTGGAGTTTGATGACACTTGTGGAAATGGTGATTTTTTTGTTCATCATCGTGTTTGATCATTCATGAGGAATCAGTGAGAATGGAATGGATCTTGATGTTCAAGGTGGAGAGACGAGTGGATTCATGTATTTTTTGTTATGTTCAGTTGAGTTTGGAACCAGAGCATGATTGCTCTCACCGGAGAAGACGATGGAGCTCTTCTCCAGCCACCACGAAATGATTTCCCTCCTTGTATCAGTTCAGAGTAAGAAGATGAGGATGAACTGTTAGATCCTTTTGAATTCGTAGACTTGGTCTGAACATCCAGCAGATAAGATTTAGTTTGACCTTGACTTGGTGAGGTGTCACACTCTGAAGCCTATGATCAGCATACTTTTCCATTGAATGGATATGATTAGTCCACACCATACGCGCTAGTCAACTGAACCACACCCTGATCACTTGTCAAAATGAACCGTTTTATTAATTGAGGTGGCACGCGCGTAGCCTTTAAATGAGTGGATTGGTATTCTGATCCAACAGCTGTGATATTTCCTGAGTTTCTTATTTCTTTTAATTCATTTTCCATTTATTTTAATTGATCTCGTCATCTAAAATTCATTTTAAATAGTTTTATTGATCAAAAAATTATGGAAAAAATATGTGAGTGATCCTTGTTTAATTCCTGATTTTTCCATACTTTTGGATTTTATTTTGGTGCTGTTTTAAATTTAATGTCCATTTTTCTATTTTCAATAATTGATTAATAATGCATAATATGAGTAGTTTGCTTGCTGATTTTGTTACTAGTTCATGCTTGGGAATTTGATGCTGAAATTTTGCCTGCTTGTGATAGACTCCTTGATAGGATTGTGAGATTTTTGTTGTAATTTTTAGATGATTCTAAGTAGGAGTTTGAGATAGATCTTTAGGAGCATTCTATGCTGGTTTCCCTTTAGCACACCCTTGGAATTTAGATTTTATTAGAACCTTTAGGATTAGGTTTTGCCCCTGGTTTTTGTACCATAGATATGGAAGAATTCATCCATTCCAAGTGCACTTTGTAAAATATTTATTGCCTTTTTGTCGTAGAGAACTTTCTTCTTATCATCATCATCCCATGATCCTTGCGGCTTTGATGATTCAACTCTGTTGACCACCGTTGTAGGAACAAATGGGCCATTTTGGACAGCCTCCCATATTTCACTTCCTTGTGCTTCTAGATGTGCCTTCATGCAGATTTTCCAGAAGTCGAAATATTCGCCACAAAATAGAGGAGGCTTGTTGCTACTGCCACCATCTTTGAATACAAGATTGTTATTTGCGGAAGCCATCTGGATTGGATAGGAACAGGTTACCTATAACCTGCTCTAATACCAATTGTAAGTAGTAACTGCGCCTAAGAGGGGGGTGAACTAGGATCTTAAAAATTTACTTGCAATCTTGTATGGTTCCTTGGTTCTTTTTCGGTTATTAGTTAATGACGGAAAGTAAAGGCAGGAAAGAAAAAGAGACACAGGAAGATTTATAGTGGTTCCCTTCACACGCCGAAGGTACTCCACTCCCCTTTCGACTCGAAAGAGAATTTCACTATAGTTCAAAATAATTGTTAAGCCTAATCACACAAATGTGATGCTTACTATCTAAACCTATAGGTAATTCCAAGTGTTCAAGAACAATACTCTTCAATACACTTCACTTGTTTCCAACAATTCTAGAAAACAAGGTAATACACAAAAATGCTCTTGAGAAAATATTTGATGGAAAGTTGTTTATCAATCTGCAAGGTTGATCTTCTTCTCAAAACAAATTATACTCAGATAAGATACACAAGTGTTCTTTGTGAAAGACAGCAGTGAGAGTGTGAAAATTTAATCAATGGCTTCTTTCAAAAATTGGTTTTTGAACACTTAGAATGAAAATTCAGATTTTGAGAAAGTGAGTAATTTTGGTAATTTTGTTTCAAGGAGGTTGTTTTTGATTTTGAAATAGCAAACAATTTATATGAGTGAAAAACCTTTCCAAACAGGTGTGAATTTGTAACAGCAAAAATAGCCACTAAGAAGAATTTTAAACAATGTAATTTTCCATGAACAGCTGCCATTTTTGCTTGTTACAATGTTAATCGGTTAACCAAAAGGGTTAATCGGTTAACACCTTTACAACGTTCAAAATATTTGAAATTTATATGTGTTAATCGGTTAACCCATATAGTTAATCGGTTAAGACTGTTGTAAAATGAAAAAACACATAATTTAGAAATGTGTTAATCGGTTAACCATAAGCGTTAATCGATTAAGACTGAAGGTTTTTCTGAAAATACTTAATTTTAAATAGAATGAGTATTTTAAAAATGTTTTGAAAGTGTTGGGATAATTGTGCAGTGAAAAGTGATATTTTAAGAACACTTGTATAACTTTTCTAAAGTAAAAATGTTATACCGTTCCTTTGAATCATCATCACTACTTGTAGCTTGTAGACGATACTTTGATCCATAAATTCATATGTGATGGTACTTTCCTTGATCTTGATGTTCTTTGAATTGCTTGCGTCTCTTGCTTTTTGCGAAGAATTCAGAAGAAAGGTGATTCTGGTTTAATCTTCAATATATACCCCTACGGGTGTGCTTCTGGATTTATCTTCAATATATACCCCTACGGGTGTGTAGTATAAGTATCTTGCGTACCATGCTTGTACTAGTTTATCTTCATCAAAACATAGAGGCCTTGAAGCTTGCTTCTACAGATTCATATCTCATCTCACAACCACGTGCGAACCAATGTTCAAATTGCTAAAGAAAGATCAGGCGGCTGTCTGGAATGAAAATTGCCAAAGGGAATTTGATAGAATAAAAGAATATTTGTAGGAACCTCCAATACTTATACCCCCAGTCGCTGGAAGGCCTTTGATAATGTATCTAACGGTTCTTGAGAACAATATGGGTTGTGTTCTCGGTCAGCATGACGAGACTGGAAGAAAAGAGCATGCAATATACTATCTGAGTAAAAAGTTCACAGATTGTGAGTCTCGGTACTCGATGTTGGAGAAAACGTGTTACACACTCGTGTGGGCTGCCAAACATTTGAGGCAGTATATGCTTAATCATACAACCATGCTGATTTCGAAGATGGATCCGATTAAATATGTCTTCAAAAAGAAAGCACTTTCTGGAAGAATTGCCAGGTGGCAGATGGTATTGGCAGAGTACGACATTCAATATGTTTCCCAGAAAGCTATCAAAGGGAGTGTTCTATCAGAGGATCTCGCTGAACAGCCGATCGAAGACTATCAACCGATGAAATTTAATTTTCCAAATGAAGACATCATGTATCTGAAGATGAAAGATAGTGATGAATCGTTGCCTAACGAAGGTCCTGAGCTTGGCTCCCAGTGGCAAATGATATTTGATGGTGCTGTTAACTCATACGACACTGGAATTGGGGCAATCATCACGACTCCCCATGGGTCTCATATACCATTCACTTCCAGGTTGACATTTCCTTGCACCAATAACGAAGCGGAGTATGAAGCGTGCATCATGGGGTTGGAAGAAGCTATTGATCTGAGGATCAAGAACCTAGATGTGTACGACGATTCGACGCTAGTTGTAAATCAAATCAAAGGAGAATGGGAGACCAGACAACCCAATCTAATTCCTTACATGAACTATGCAAAGAGGATGTTGCCATTCTTTTACCGTGTAGAGTGCCATCACGTGCCGAGAGGGGAAAACCAGATGGCATACGCTCTAGCAACGTTTTCCTCAATGTACAAGGTGAACTATTGGAATGATGCTCCAAGAATAGTCATCTCGCGCCTTGATAGGACGACGTTTGTATTTTCCATTAGGAAGCCTCTGATGGCAAGCCGTGGTTTTATGACATCCAAAACTTTCTTAAGAAACAAGAGTATCTGCCAAGGGCGTCGACCCGGGATAAGAAGACTCTGAGAAGGTTGTCTGTAAACTTTTATCTGAATCAGGATGGTGTAATCTACAGGAGGAAATATCACTTGGTATTATTACGATGCGTGGACGAGAAAGAAGCAAGCTTGTTTATGGAAGAGGTCCATGAAGGAGCCTTTGGTACGCATGTCGGCGGGCACGCCATGTCTCGAAAGCTGTTACGAGCAAGGTATTATTAGCTGACGATGGAATCTGAATGCTTTAAATATGCAAAGAAATGCCAAAAATGTCATATTTATGCAGACAAGATTCATGTGTCGCTGTGCCCTATGAATGTCATGGCATATCCTTGGCCCTTTTCCATGTGGGGTATCGACATGATTGGTAAGATCGAGCCAACCGCATCCAATGGGCACCGTTTCATCTTGGTAGCCATTGACTACTTTACCGAGTGGGTGGAAGCAGCCTCCTATGCGAATGTCACGAAGCAAGTCGTAGCCAGATTTATCAAGAAAGACATCATCTGTAGATACGGATTGCCCGAAAGAAACATTACTGACAATGGTTCGAACTTGAATAACAAGATGATGAAGGAACTATGCCAGAGTTTCAAAATCGAGCATCACAACTCATCACCCTATCATCCGAAGATGAATGGCGTTGTTGAAGCGGCCAACAAGAACATCAAGAAGATAGTGCAGAAGATGGTTGTAACTTATAAGGATTGGTATGATATGTTGCCCTTCGCTTTGCACGGATATCGTACTACGGTGCACACTTCAACTGAGGCAACTACTTTCTCGCTGGTGTATGGTATGGAAGTTGTCCTACCATTAGAAGTCAAGATTCCTTCTCTGAGAAAAGGCTAGCGTCTATTGCATATGGTCGATTGTATCAGAGCCGAATGAAGAAAGCTTTCAACAAGAAGATGCGCCCTCGAAGCTTTCAGACGGGTGATCTTGTGCTGAAAAAGATTATCCCGCCACAAACAGATCACATGGGCAAATGGACTCCCAACTATGAAGGTCCATACATCGTGTGAAAGGTCTTCTTTAGAGGAGCCTTGCTATTATCCACCATGGATGGTAAGGATTTTACATCCCCTGTGAATGCAGACGCAGTTACAAAATATTTTGCTTAAAGAGACCCGCTAGAAAGATAAAAGAATATCCAGGCAAAAATGGGGCATCCCGGCGAACCATAAAAAGAATGGGTTCAGGAAAAAATTAGGGATATAAAATGAAAAGATGTAAACCCGCAAAGTTGAAAACCTGAAAAGGCGACTTTAGAAAAAATGGGTATCCCGGTGAATTGAAAACCCGAAAGGGCGATTCACGCAAAAGTTAGGGATTTGAAAAGCAAATGACGACGGTCTGTGTATTAGATTTTCAGAGCTTAGTGGATTGAGGGAGGACCTGAGGGCCGTTTATCTGAATCAATCTCTTCTGAAGACGAAGTATCGGTAAAGCATCAGAGTCATGCGAGTAATAGATGGATCAATTTATGGTGTTCGTCTGTGCCACATTGCCGACATTCTATATATTTTTGTGCATTTCTGTATATTTTTGCCTATTTACAGGCCCATCTATCAATAAAACATATAATATTAAGTAATTGTTTGTTTTGCTTTAGCCTTACTGTTTGTTTGCAAAAAACGCCTAATAAACTGTGCATACATAAACTTGCAGGCTTTGCCAATAATCGTTAAAACTTTGAGTTATTTGAACAACGTCACGGATGATGACTGAGATATTTTCTTTGTACAGGATATTTTGTCTGTTTGTTCATTTTTGCAGGGTTGTTACCCTTGGGGCAATTCGTCAGAGGTGTATCTCCGGTATGATCACCATTTCCCCTCAGCTTTTGAAGTTTGAATATCCCTATCCTCGGTAGAGTTGTATGCAGGTGGATCGAGTTGTTAAGTGTGTATGCTTATCCCTGACAGTTGGTTGGTACACATATAACTCTTTGCAGTTTGAGACCGAAGTCTCTAGCAGAGTAAGGCTATCGCAAGAGGGTCGAGTTGATATCCCTCATGCAGATCAGATTAAGTGTGTATGCTTATTCCTAGCAGTTCGTCAGTATACATTTAATCTCCGTAGGTTGTAGGTATGCAGTTACTCTCCAGCGAGTCGAGACTGGATTTCTTTCCACCGTGCAGGTGTGGAACGTTTCCCAACAGCGAGGCAATGTCAGGTGATGTCTCTCCACAAAGTTTGAACGTATAACTTTGTATCCCCTCAGAGTTCGAGTTGTTGACTCATGCCTAAGCAGAGGTCGATGTCATTTCCTTGTTGGGCGATTCCCAATAGAGTTGGCTTTTCTCCCTTGCAGGATCGTAGAGTTTTCTCTATCCTCAGCGAAGTCGACATGAAGTAGTTCTATTTCCCTACAAAAATGGACTATTTCCCAGCGAAGTTGGTAAGTTTGTGATTCCCTGGAAGAGTGGATCTATAGCAGAGATAGATTATTCCTCAGGTGAGTAATTCCCGACAGGTTGAAGTTTGACTGCTTCCCCAGTAAGTCGTCACTTTCAGGTGAGTATTTGTGAGCCGCTCAGAGCTATTTTCTTCAACAGGGAATGTTTTGAATCTCGGTGGTTAATTCCGGATCCCCCATAGAGTTGTTGGTTCCCCAGTAGGGTGGATTTTGTTTTCAAACATCTTGCTATCTATCCTCGGTAGAGCCGCCTATATCTAGAAGAGTGGTATTCGGGAAGGTCGTTCAGAGCGTTTTCCTCAGCAAGTTTTGATGTGAATTCCCGATTGAGTTTGAACTTCTTGTTCTCGTAAGAACTTTGTTCCCTAGTAGAGAAGCCATCCAAGGCTCGTATCCCAGTTGAAGTCCAATTGCGATTGGCATGTGTTAACTGTTTCCCGAGTAGGGTGGATCATGGGTTTCTCTTCAACATTTATTTTGCTGGTTTGGTTCCGTTACATTTTGCATTCGTACATAGCATCCTCCCAAACACGTAGCATTTCCATTTCGTATGGAGCATTACGCCATATTCAAACATACGCATGTGAAACATAAGTTGGGTGGTTACCTCTTTGTTTGCAGGTTTATTTCCAACAGATGGTTGATTTACTTTACCCGCATGGTGTTCAGACCCGACAAGTTTTGACTAATATCTTGTTGCCCGAATGTTATCTAGGCCATGGCAATTTCCGTTAGCCCGCGTGGTATCCAGACCCCATTTTACGTCTTTTCCAGCAACATCGCCTGAGTTTGGCTGATGATGCCTTCATAAGCTCATGTGGTATCCAGACCTTGATGAGTATGTTGATGGTTTACTTTGCTCGTGTGGTATCTAGACCCCGACAAAGGTTGTTTTTCTGACCAAATGGTACCTAGACCATGGTGATTTGATTTTTTTTTCCCGTTGAGTATCCAGACTCCGGTCAATCTCGTTGAGTATCCAGACTCCGACCAATTCCGTTGAGTATCCAGACTCCGGTCAGTTACGTTGAGTTTTCAGACTCCGGCCATTTGAAAGGTTATCTTCTGCCCGTATGGTATCCGGACCATGGCAAGTTGTGATTGATGTAGTTGCTCGTATGGTGTTCAGACCTTGACGACTAGTAATTTCTTGTAGCCCGTGTGGTATTCAGACCCCAGCTTATGTTATTCCTCAGCGGTGTTGCCAGACGTCATCTGTTCATGTTGTTATGAACTCATGAGTATATTTGGGTTGTATTCCTTTGTCCGTCGAGTATCCAGACTTTGATTATTTCGTTGAGCATTCAGACTCCGGTTATTTCGTTGAGCGTTCAGGCTCTAGTTATTTCGTTGAGCGTTTAGGCTCAGGTTTTTTTCATTGAGTATCCAGACTCTGGTTATTACGTTGAGCGTTCAGGCTCCGGTCATTTTCATTGAGCGTTCAGGATCCGGTTATTTTCATTGAGCGTTCAGGCTTCGGTCATTTTCGTTGAGTATTTAGACTCTGGCTTATTTCGTTTTGTATCCAGACTCCAATTTTTACGTCGAGTGTTCAGACTTCGGCATAGTCCATTGACTCATTTTGTTCGTTGAATATCCAGATTCCGACAATTTGAAGTAGTATGTTTTAAGTCTATATGGTATCCAGACCATGGCGCAGATTTTTGAAGGATGTGCTCATCTTTTTAGATGTTATCCAACGTAGTTACTTGATTCAGTTCCTCTTGTTTCCCTAGTGGGGTCGTCAATAGAGTTACTGGTTTAAGTTTCTCTTTGTTCCTAAGCAGAGTTATTTGGTTAAATTTCTCTCTTTCTCCCTGCCAGAGTTGCTTGGTTAAGCTTCTCTCTTCCCCAGCGGAGTATTCTCAAGATGTTTATCAGCTTCGGTTGATCCGCCCTTAGGGTTTGATGCTCGCTTTTATTTAGTGAATGCTTGCGCGTTAACATATGTCTCTTCTGACCGCGTGTCGAAGGTTGTTAATCAATAAGCTTGTTGCTGGTGCAACTATCAGTTTAGTTACTTCCGGAGATTTTTATCCCCAATCGGAGTTTGCAGTTTATTTTGGTGGTTGGCAAATTTCCGGGTTCGTTGGTATTCAACCGTCTTTTACCTTGATTGTTTGAAAGTCGTTCGCTTTTCACTCATTCAGGTCCAAGTCTCTTGAATAGGGGCAGCTGTTGTACTCCAAAATTTGCCCAACTTTTCTTTACTTGGCTTATGTTTTCATTGCATTCTTCTAGCATTTGCATTTGCATATCATTATTCATTTGCAGAGGATCAAGAGAGGTGTGCATAGCAAGGGAAGGTTACCAAGGGTCTAAGCCTAAGCAAGAGGTTTTATTCATGTGGTCAAGTGCTTATCATCACCAAGAGAAGGTCAAGGTTCTCTGAAGGAATGGATGGATAGTTGTGGTTTAGCTTCTATCTTGGAGACCAATTGAAGATCATTAGAAGATCACAAGTTCATGGATATGTATATGAGATATTGTGAAGCTCATTGAGTTCCTTGAGAGCCATTGTGGAGCTTATGCAAGTTGTTATATCATGTGCAAGAGGTTGCAGTCAAAGGATTGTACACCTAGGGTTTCATCTGCCTAGTGCAAAGTCAAGTGTGGATTTGAAGGAGATTAAGAATCATTATAAGTCTTTGGAGTCATGGATAGTTGCATTGAGGCATATAAGATGTTTTTTCAAGATCAATTCAAGAAGAATCAAAGGTGTGAGAAGTTACTAAATTAGGGTTTCAGAGGTTTGTCAGTGTAAAATCCCCTGTTTAGTGTCTAACTTCAAGTGTAATCTCACTTTGACATAAACATGAGACTTGTAGAGAATGTTCTTTGATTTATTTTGAGTACTAGAACTCATCCATTGGGTTTCTATAACTCAAGTTATGATGCTGACAAGTTATGGGTCCTCAGATGAATGTATTTTCAGTCAACAAAAGTCAACCAACTTCCAATGCACTTTTGACCTAGAATATTGTTTCTCCTCGACTTTTGATGAACATGAAAGTTGTTCCTCATGATCTTAGCTTTCCAAAAAGTCCTAGAAGTCCATCATCTCATTTGTAGAACTCAGGTTATGAGGCTTGCAAGGCAGGGATATTTTGGGAAAGTGAGATTATAGGGCATTTTTGATTATAGGTCCATTTCATGATCTTGTTCACTTCAAATGGAACTTTCTCCAACATGAAACTTACTTCAAATGATCTTAATTCCATCATGGAACATCTAATTGTCATGGATTTGTCATGGATATGAAGATGGGTGAAGAAATTCAATGGAAAATGGACTTTAAAGTCATGAATTAAATTGATTTGGTTTTCGAATCATTTCATGCCATGTTTGCGCATATTTTGAGTCAGAATATCACACTAAGAAAAATGCACAAATTGGATTTGAGTTATGCAAGCTAGAACTCATGTAATTTCAAGTTACTTCAAAGAGAAGTCTCACATTCAATCTCCACCCTTAGATCAAATGAAGGGCTAATTCTCATCCACATGATCCATCCTAAGTCCCAACAACTGGTTTGAATCAGAAACAAGGGAATTGGAGCCATTTTTCATGTGCGTATGAAGCTTCCACTCCAAATTGGGCATTTCAAGATTACTCCATAACCAGGCCAAATTGGGCCTCCAAATCATTTCTGATCCAACATACAAAAGCTTCAGATGAAGATTACACCCTCATTCGTGCATTTTGGTGGAGAAAACACATAGTTGCAGTTGAAAAATTCAAGAACCAAGTGAAAAGTGGAAACTGAAATTCAAGCAAATTCAAAGCAATTCAATACAAGAATCATCTTCAGGGAACTTCATTGAGTGAATCTGGATAGTTTTGCGCAAGCTTGACACCATTAGAAGATCCAACGGAGAGGATCCGTTAGGTAATTTCCTTTTCAAAATTTCTCACTTAATATGCATTGATTCATCTCCATTCTTGTTGCATACTGAAGTCCTACATGTGTAGGCAAATTCTAGATAGGTTAAGGTTGTGTTTATGGCAATTTCAGTTTGATACTTGAAACTTTGATGCTTCGATTCACTTTGTTTACACATGATAAATGGAAATTGAACCTAGATTCATGATCTTTGCAACTTGGCATTCATTTTGCTCTAGAATTTTGTGAAATTGGTGAGGTTTTGAATCTCAGCTTCGGCCAGGTTCACCGAAGTAGACAACCGGAGAATAGTGCTCCGACGTCTGATTCCCTTTCCATTTTGCTTATGTGGACGACATGTGTGTGCGTAGACCTTTTGACTGAGCGAGATCTGTGTCAAAGATGTTTGATTGGCTTACGTGTAGTCAGCTTGCCACGCGTGTTAAGTGAAACGGTGTGTTTCGCCTTATACTTTAAGATGGGCTCAAAGTGTTACGTGCACCCCCCTCTCAGTCCAGCCTAATTGTTTTGCCTTGAATAGTTGCTATTTGCACCATTATTTTTATTTCTTTTATTTTCATTTTATTTTTTGTGCTGTTTTGATTTTAATTCAATAAAAATACTTCCAAAAGTGATAAAATCCTACAAAAATATTTTTAGGATATTTTAGGAGGTCCTTTAATTTTAGGAAATTTTTATTTTATTTTTTGGATTATTTTTCAATTAAAATGGTATTTATTCTGTGGAAGTGTTTTTTAATTGAGTTCTTTCTTGCAATTTTGGTTTCATGCTTTGTTTTGATCCAATGATTGAAACTTTTTCCTCATATCCATGATGAGTTGAAGAGTTTTTAGGGACACTTTTGCCCCTGGTTTGACCAGTTTTGGTTTGACTTTTAAGTCATTTTGTTTGACCCTCGATTATTCCATTTCAAAGTGGTACACCTTAGGGATTTAGTTCTTTTGGTGGTGCTTTGATGGAATTTTGCCCTTGGGCTTTTGACCTCTGGTTTCCAACATTTTAATGTTCATTTGAGATTTTATTTGGATTATTTTGAACCTTTTTTCTATTTTTGAGGTGACTTGCAAGTCAAATTACTTCTAAGGGAGGTTCATACAACTACTTGACCTAGTTTGCTTTGGAAATGGAACTTGTGGATCCATTGAGCTCTCATTTCTTATTGACTCATACTTCTAACATGTTGAGGTATTTGAATGCTCATTTTTAGGTCATAAACTTGTTTATTGCTTGTTGAGATTTGCACTTCTTTTTAGGCTTTCCACTTGAAGTTCAAGTGTTGAATATGCTTAAGACCTAGGTCTTTTGCCTTGCCTATTCTTGCATTCCTCTTTGTGTGATTGATCATTGGCTTTGTGCAACTTCTCCTCCCATATTTGCTTCTTTCCAATGACTTTAGAATTCAATTTGAGATGGCTTAGTCCCTCCTCTGGAGGTACTTAAAGCATATCATAAATGGTGATTCTTTGAGATGGCTTATGGTTAAGTTGCCCATGAGAGTTCCTTGCTATCCTCACATTGACTCCCATTCTCTCATTTGATCATGGCGTCTTCTCTTTTTTTTATTTTTTATTTTTTGGTTTGCCTTAGGGCTTGTGGTTGATGACAAATGGTTGTAGGATTCATTTTCTCCCATTTCATCCCATTTTTTTGCACTTATTTGATCTCTTTTGTGTGCATTCTTTCTTCCTTCTCCCTTGCATTTCTCATATGCATGCTCGAGGTTGAGATGTGCTTGTGGAGGCTACTACCCCACACTATTTTCCTCCCTCACTTTCATTCTAATTGTGCATTACATGTTTGCATATTGCATTTTTTCTTATGCTTTCTTCTTCTTCTTCTTTCTTCTTTGCCATGTTCCCTTGGGATCTCTAATCTCTTTTGTTTAAGAGGGATTATGATAGACCTTAGGCTTGAACCCGTGCATGATAACATTAGGAAGCATTCCCTTTTATCCCAATCATAGGTGCACTTTGTATGAGAACATTAGGTTGAGTCTTAGTCTCCCTTTAGAGTGTCTTTCTCTTCTCATCTCAAAACACTTTCAATACACATAATAAAGGTTAAGGATTGTTGTACGTTACGAGCCTTAAGTACTTGGGAAATGGTGATTGGGGGGACGCCTCTCAATTATCTAGAGTGTTTAGCGTATGTCCTTTGGACGATATGCGACGCATTCGCTCCTAGGTCATAGTCTTTAGTGCAACATGAATTACAAACAATAATCAATACACTTATCCTCTGAAAGACACAATAACAAACTTCAAATCTTTTTATCCTTCAGGATCATAATTTGGAAACCTTTTTCAGAAGAAGAGTTTTGTTAACTCTTGGTTCTACCGCAAACAGGTAACGCCTAAGTCTCCAACGGTGGAGCTGCATACACCTAACTACTAGAACTAAGTTTTAACCTTACTCGGGCCTAAAGCATTTGAACCAATCTGTGGTCGTGTCATCCCGAACTACATTTGCTCTGATTTCTCGTACCAGACGAGAATACGTAGGCACAAGAAGATGATGTCTTCGCGAGCAACCTTCCCCACCTTTCACCCATAGTTAGCCGAACTACGTTGACTCTAACTTTCCCATTGCACGAGGGAATACGTAGGCATAGAGCGGCGATTCTCAATCGAGTCTCTTTTCTTTTGTTTTGTCCTTGAGCCATAACTTAGATAGTAAGCACCCTTTTAGATAGACAACAAAGCATGGATCCCGTCGAGTACGACGGACGTGAGGGGTGCTAACTCCTTCCCCTTGCGTAACCGACTCGCGAACCCGAGACATGATTGTGATGACCTGTCTTTTCCCGTTTTCCCCAGGTTTTCTCTGATTGTTTCCTCCTGCTTTTGGGATAAATAACAAACGGTGGTGACTCTTCTGTCATTTCCTGCCCCTCTTCGCAGTGATGCGACAATATGCTCTAAAAGCAACTCCACATAGCCAACTTCATATCATTGTAACTTAGTAAGTTTTGGCTTAAATTATGAGATCTTCGGCTCAAATGACAGTGTAAAGATTAAGGAGCAAGTTTCATGTTCAAAAAATTTTTAAATGAGGTTTGGAGGCATGAGGAAAATTGAGTAGAATTTGGATGCACAGAACTGTCCCAAGTAACTTAGAAAATTTTCTAAGTCATTGATGTTTGACATCTTTGGATCATCATCTTTGAATTCACATAACTTGAGGAGTTTTGATCCAAATGACCCATACTTCAAATGGTTGGAGAGCTTAGGATGAGTACTACAACTTTCATGTTTCGCCAGGAATGAAATGAAGCTTGTAACATGATGAAAACTTCCTTGCAAGATGGCTAAAAATGGATGAAAACTTTCCTGAAATAGAAAGTCTTAAAAACCCTAGTTTTCTAAATTTGGCAACCTTGCACATCTTGATTTTTTGATGATACCTTTATCATTTCTTGATCAAATTTGGTCCATTGATGATGTTTAACATGAGGACCTCAAGAGTTGAATTTTTCTCTGCTCAATTGACTTTTCCACAAATTCCTGATTTTTAATTCATTGATCAATTGAAAGCTTTCCACATCAAATTGATGGCAAATCTTGTACATCAAGGTACCTTAGAACATGTATACAACCATAAGCTCAAATATTGCTTCAAGAAACAGAAGTAAACTGACCAATTGCAAAACCCTAATTTTAGCCCCAGATGCTAGAAGGAAATGACTCAGGCTCTAAATTCAAATTCATCTGAGTATGATGTAGGATCCCTTCACCAAAGACATAACATGATTCATGATGATGAAATTTCTTAATTGATATTTCCCATATGGGATTTGTGTACTCAATTGACAAAAACCCTAATTCCACAGCTTCAAGGAATAGGTTGTTGATTCCAATGCTTGTCCATGATCCAGATGAAATTCAAGTATGATAAGATAACATGAATGCCTTGAGACTTAAGGATGCTAAAAGCTTGAGAAATAAACTCCACTTTCCTTGAGAAAAATGACTTCTTGAGCCAAGTCAAAATTTGAGTTCTCTTGTCTAGAGCTTGAACCATGCACTCATGAAGATGTAAATGCTAATGCTAATGATAATGATATGGAGGTTAAAGGTTGGGTTGAAAAAAGGGTGTGACAGTATTCGAACCACGAAATCTCTAATTTCTCATTCTCATCCGAATGAGCATACGTAGATACAAGGGTGTTGTACCCCAAAATTTGCCCAACCATTTCTTGTACTTGGCTTGTGTTTCATTTCATTTTCGCATTTCTGCATTTGCATAGCATTTGTGTTAGAGGCAGGGGATTAAGGTTTTCCGTGGCTCAGATTTCTTTTAGTGCAAGAGAATGAACAGCGAACATTAGAGGCTTCGACATTTATTTTGCCCAGCGATCGAGCGGTCGATTTTATTTTGTTTTGCAGGTTATTTTTAGTGTAGGAGACAGCATGTAGGATATATCAAGCATTCTCACAGTTGGAATATTCGAGAACAAGTTTCAGAAGCTTAATAGAGCTCAAAACGATTGAAAACAGACCATTGTGCAGGTTTCCCTCCAAAAGGCGCGAAATTCAAAATTTTGAAGGTGTAAATCGATTAACCAATTGGTCAACCGATTAACCAAGTCAAAAACATGTCAAATTCAAACATTCGAGGGTGTTAATCAATTAACCATATGGTTAATCAATTAATCAGTGCAAATTTCAGCTCTGCACATGAATTTTCAAGTGAATTCACTTTGGGGTTCATTTTGATCATTCTTGAAATTGATTTTATACTAAAGGAAGGATCTAGAACCATTTCAAATTTTGGTTAACTTTCAAATCATTTCAAGTTCCCTCCAAATTCCCATTCCTAATTCCATTCCATTTTTTACAAACCACATTACAAACCTCATTTGGATCCTAACCTAAGGGGTATTTAAATGATCTACTCTAAGCCTCACGGATCTAATCCTCATAATTTCCATTTCATTTCAGAATTCATTCTCACTCTCTCAATTTTCTCTCAACTTATCCATTCCCAAACCTTCACCAAAGCTCTTCTTTGTTTGAATTCATTGATTCTCCATTGGAATCATTGATTTCTAAGAGCTAAACCTTCATCCATCATCCGCATTGGATCAACTTCTTCATCCAATTTTCGCGCAAGTTTGGATCTGAATTTTGAAATTGCCTTGAGGAGCTTATTTGGACTATTTTAGCTTAATTGTGGTGGATTTTCATTCCTACAACAAGAACACACTTGGATCTTGAAGAATCTCCAGGTTTCTTGCTTCAATCTACTTATTTCCAGCGATTATATGAATCTCCATGTTTCTTGCTTCGATCTTAAATTCGGGCATAATTGATTATATGATCATCCAGATTATTGGATAAGTGCTTGTGTGCTGAAAATGCAGTTCTGCTGCTATTTTTATGCTTCTGGCACAGTGTTAACCGATTAACAAATTGGTTAATCGATTAACCAATACAAATATTTAAATTTTCAGGAATTTTTCAATGGTTAATCGATTAACCCCTGGTGTTAATCGATTAACACTGTGTCAGCAGGGCAGTTTTGTTGTTTTTCTTGCTTGTTTTGGTGCTTACTCACTTCGAATCTTCATGGATCAATATGACGCATTAGGATTGAGTTGTTTGGGATATATGTTGATGTTCTTGGTTGTTTAATCATGATTTCGTCAACATGCGTTTCGTTTTCCACTTGAATGCATACTCTCGTATATGTTGTTCAAAGTGATATTTATCATTGGTCTTTGCATAAGTTTGAAGAATGACTCGGTTGAGACGCGCTTGTGGTGGCTGCTGTCCCGCACTCTTTTCCTCCCGCTTTTCTTCGGTGATTGATGCTTGAATTGTTGTAGGGGTTATGACTTCTCCCATTGCATCTCACTTTTTGGCTTGAACTTGTTTGAGCTCATTTTGTTTGCTTTTGTATGGAATTTCTTTTGGTTCTTGCATCTCTCATTTGCATGCTTGAGGTTGAGATGTGCTTGTGGTGGTGTTTACCCCACACTTTGTTCCTCCCTCACTTTCATTCTAATTGTGCATCACATGTTTGCATATTGCATTTCCCTTATGATTTCTTCTTCTTCTTCTTTCTTCTTTGCCATGTTCCCTTAGGATCTCTATTCCTTCTTATTCAAGATGCATTATGATAGAACTTAGGCTTGAACCCATGCATGATAACATTAGGTAGAATTCCCTTTTATCCCAATCATAGGTTCACTTTATATGAGAACATTAGGTTGAGTCTTAGTCTCCCTTTAGAGTGTCTCTCTCTTCTCATCTTCAAACTTTCTCAAAACATCTAATAAAGGTTAAGGATTATTGTACGCTACGAGCCCTAAGTACTTGGGAAATGGTGATTGGGGGGCCTCCTCTCAATTATCTACAGTGTTTAGCATATGTCCTTTGGACGATATGCGACGCATTCGCTCCTATGTCATAGTCTTTAGTGCAACATGAATTACAAACAATAATCAATGCACTTCTTCTCTAAAAAGCACAAAAACAAACTTCAAATCTTTTTATCCTTCGGGATTTAATTTGGAAACTTTTTCATAAGGAGAGTTTTGTTAATTTTTGGTTCTACCGCAAACAGGTAACGCCTAAGTCTCTAATGGTCGAGCTGCGTACACCTAACTGCTAGAACTATGTTTGAACCCTACTCGGGCCTAAAAACATTTTGAACCAACCGGTGTTCTTGTTAGCCCGAACTACATTTGCTCTGATTTCTCATACCAGATGGGAATACGTAGGCATAAGATGGCGATGTCTTGGTGAGCAACCTTCCCCCACCTTTCACCCGTAGTTAGTCAAACTACGTTGACTATGACTTTCCCATTGCACGAGGGAATATGTAGGCATAGAGCGGCGATGCTATATCGAGTCTACTTTCTTTTCTTTTGTCCCTGAGCCGTAGTTAGATAGCAAACACCCTTTTAGATACACAACAAAGCGGGGATCCCGTCGAGTACGATGAACGTGAGGGGTGTTAATTCTTTCCCTCGCATAATCGACTCCCGAACCCGAGACATGGTTGCGATGACCTGCCTTTTCCCGTTTTCGTTAGGTTTTCCTTGATCGTTTCCTTTCCATGTTTTGGGATAAATAACAAACGGTGGCGACTCTTCTGTCCTTGCTAGCCCCTCTTCGCAGTAATGCGACAGCTGACAACTCTGCTGGGGACTTTTCCCATCCCCTATGTGAGTCAATCCTAGCACTTGGTTGTTTATCTTTTTGGGTGTATATATGTGTTGTACTTTATTTTCCTGCATTTACTTTCAACATGGTATATATCAGTTTTGTTGTACTGTTGGGGGGGAAATGTTCCATTGAGAGACAAGCCAAACCCGGGCTTGAGTACAAACATAGCATTAGAAGTGGAAAGTAGTGGTGAACCTGTATGTTTGGCATGCACTAGTTCCCATGAAATTCGCGCTCAGACGAGATTCTCTTTGATGATTTCTTTTCTGGCCCTTTAGGCTCGAAGGGATTTTGGATTTGAGGATTGTCGACTCTGGGAACCGATCATTTGTGATTCAGCTAAGTGAGGCCGCTTCGTTAGACTATGATGCCAAACCAGAAATGGTGAATGTATCATCGTTTCTCGAAAGTCTGTGACGCTGATGAACACATAGGATGCCGAACCTTGTTAGTGGATAGGTCCATACCTGTGAGAGGGATTGGGTTATGCAGGAAACCAGGACTTATAGACTACCTGGTTTTCTTTGCAGTGTGAATATGTGTTCTTGATACAAGGGGTTCTGTTGCACCCCAAAATTTGTCAAACCTTTTCTTAACTTGGTTTATGTTTCATCTAATTTTCTTCTAGCATTTGCGTTGCATAGTGTTGCACCCCAAAATTTTCCCAACCTTTTCTTATCTTGGTTTATGTTTCATTTCATTTATTTCTAGCATTTGCATTTCATAGAATTTTTCATTGAATAAGGGATCAAGAGGTTGTGCATAGCAAGAGGAGTCTACTCAGAGGGTTGAGCCTAAGCAAGGGGTGTTACTCAAGTTTGAATGGTCATCAGGTCATCTAGAAGTTGGCAATAGTCTTGTGAAAAGATTGATGGATGTATGTGGGTCAGTGTAACGCCCCCTTTCTATACCCCAAAATAATCACATATCAAATCATATAGTTACGAATACAAGTGTTTTTATTTTCATCAGAGTGTATTTACATTAAGGTATAAAAGAAGTGCGTCACAATACTCACGAAACGACCACTTGAATATTAATGTTTAAAAAGAATTAACTTAAAAGCGGTAAATCTCAACTAAAAATAAACGCATGATTCTTCGAAATTACATATTCATGTTTTCTTTTAAAGCGGAAGACTAAAACATATATATATTCACTTAAGACATGACAAAATATAATTACATGTCATCTGGTTGTTCACAACTTCATTCACATACAAACAAAACATCATTAAGACATTCTACAAGCCTATCTACCCAAAGTTACATATCAGAGCGACCGACACGAGGGAAAGGAACTATACTCCAAAGGAAACCTCCAGCGAATCCTAATCTGCAATGCCTCGTAGGGCATTATAAAACAACAGAAGAGTGAGAAACATTATCATAATAATCAAGGCATAAGATATATATATATATATATATATATATATATATATATATATATATATATATATATATATATATATATATACATATATATAAATGTACAAGTACCGAATGCCTATACCTCATACTTATTCACTACAATGCATAACCATAGATTCTCACCGCATCAAATACACATAGACATAATCGCTCACACTTAACGGTCTATTCATCGGTCAATATCTTTCACATTTATTTATTTGCTAACGCATCTCATCAATTCCAACACATACGCATATTTACATATGACAATCGCGATCACACCATGCGATCCATATAAGACTCATTCACTACCCTCAATCCTCTTTCTGGACTATGGGTACGTCGCTTATGCTCTACCGGGAACAACGTCTCGGCCATTCTACCCCGGTAACTACCTCACTAGGAACGACGCATCGCCGTTCTACCCTAGTGAGTAGAATCTCTCTACATATACATCGACCTCATTCTCATATTTACCAGACACAATAAATATATATATATATATGTATACATACACTAATACCTTCTCAATGCATTATTTTCAATTCATCATATGGAGATGATAATGCACTCATAGAGACCGACACCTCGACCCTATGCAACTACAACCACGGTACCGACTCATTCGTCCGTCAGATTCTCTTAGAGTTCACTCCTCTTGCACTTATACGGTTACACTAAAACTCATCAGATTTTCCTAGGAATCATTATATAACCGTCACATCAAGCGAGGTTCTGCAGATCCTACACGGGATCAAATATAACCATCGCATCAAGCGAGGTTCTGCAGATCCTACACGGGATCAAATATAACCATCGCATCAAGCGAGGTTCTGCAGATCCTACACGAGATCAAATATAACAATCGCATCAAGCGAGGTTCTGCAGATCCTACACGAGATCAAATATAACCATCGCATCAAGCGGGGTTCTGCAGATCCTACACGGGATCAAATATAACCATCGCATCAAGCGAGGTTCTGCAGATCCTACACGGGATCAAATATAACCATCGCATCAAGCGAGGTTCTGCAGATCCTACACGGGATCAAATATAACCATCGCATCAAGTGAGGTTCTGCAGATCCTACACGAGATCAAATATAACAATCGCATCAAACGAGGTTCTGCAGATCCTACACGAGATCAAATATAACCATCGCATCAAGCGGGGTTCTGCAGATCCTACACGGGATCAAATATAACCATCGCATCAAGCGAGGTTCTGCAGATCCTACACGGGATCAAATATAACCATCGCATCAAGCGAGGTTCTGCAAATCCTACACGGGATCAAATATAACCATCGCATCAAGTGAGGTTCTGCAGATCCTACACGGGATCAAATATAACCATCGCATCAAGCGAGGTTCTGCAGATCCTACACAGGATCAAATATAACCATCGCATCAAGCGAGATTCTGCAGATCCTACACGGGATCAAATATAACCATCGCATCAAGCGAGGTTCTGCAGATCCTACACGGGATCAAATATAACCATCGCATCAAGTGAGGTTCTGCAGATCCTACACGGGATCAAATATAACCATCGCATCAAGCGAGGTTCTGCAGATCCTACACGGGATCAAATATAACCATCGCATCAAGCGAGGTTCTGCAGATCCTACACGGGATCAAATATAACCATCGCATCAAGCGAGGTTCTGCAGATCCTACACGGGATCAAATATCACAAATGCATACATATTCACAAATATATTATCATGCATTCTTCACACATCAACACGTACAATTATCATGCACTCACAATGTGTATTATATTCATCATTCATCACCATTGCCATGCATTTTTATTCAATTCTAAACAATGCATAATTTTCCCAAAGGCTACGATTCAAAATCACATTCATACACTAGGATTCACGCCTTACGGCTACCCACAGCACATCACAAACCAGCACATAAGCTATTAAAATCAAAGAAGGGTCGATCGCAACCGAAACCCCAAGCCACGACGGCACCATGCGACAGGGAAAATTCATCCTGCTACGTTCGCTACACGCTCGCTTAGCGAGCTGCTAGCGAACGTTCGCCACCTTCTCGCCTAGCTAACTGCTAGCGAGCAAGAATAGAAGTTACAGACTTCGTTCGCTACCTCGTTCGCCATAGCGAACCCCCAGCGAGTCATTCGCTACTACATTCGCTGCCAGCGAAGGAGACCAAAACACCACTGTCCCAAGTCTGGGACCATTCGCTACGCACTCGCCTAGCGAGTCGTTCGCTGCGTGCTCGCCTAGCGAGCTGCTAGCGAGTCGCCTGCGAACAGCAACATTCAGTTCTGCTCTAGCACTTCTAAACCCACCAAAATCGCCCGATTAAATCCAAAGTTGTTCCAGTAGCCTTAGTCTAACATATCCCGACTAAGCTACGAAAGTTATTCTCGATTCTAACCGTCCGAACATCGGCTTCTATCGATTTCTATCATTTCGACCTAAATGGAAACAAGGTTGGAAAAAAACCAAACTCATCCACACACATACACAATCATACACAATGATTAAGATAGTAAGATTTCACACCCTTACCTTGGATTAATCGAAGCTTTGAGTTGTTCTTGATGATTCCACTCTTTTCCTCTTCTTCTTCTCTTTTCTCTTCCTTTTTCCTTCTTCTCCCTTTCTTTCTATCCTTCTCTTTTCTTTCCTCCTTTACTCTTATATCTTTTCTTTCCATTCTATTTCCTCCAATACACCTATTATTCCAATCAATTTCCATAAACCATCCACTTAACCATTAATTGAGATTGTCCGAAATATTTCCCACTAAACTTTCCAAAACTCTACAAATGATAAAATAGCATAATATGTAGACATAACATATTATCACACTATCCCATAATTAAAATAATTCCAATAACTAAATTAATTAGTTAAACCGAAATTGGGCTGTTACAACTCTCCCCCACTTTAGGAATTTTCGTCCTCGAAAATGTTATCCAATTTAGACAACTCGGGATGTGACTCACGCATCCCAATCTTCCCAATCCGATTCCATCTAGTTGATTCTTCCCAAATACCTTTACCAAGACAATCCCTCTTTCCTCGAAGTTGCCCCAGTATTCAAATTCTCTCTCACTCACACACCATCCATCCGGATTGATGCACTTCCTCAGCTTAGACACGCGAACACATCGTATAGTTTCCTCTAGTGACAGTGGTGAAACAATCTAACATGTTATTCCCCACGCTTCCGCTGCACTACTCTGATACAGTTACAACGAGTCACGGTGTGCTTCCGAGACTTCAAGCTCGACTACACCAGTTACTATCGTAACTCTCAAAACACGTCTTTTCTTGGGTCCTCTAATCTCTTCAGTCGTCTTTTGCACAAACCTCGGGTCCGAGTACAACACTCTTGCCTGAATCATATTAATACAAATGAGCCTTACACCTCCTGCCCTACAAGGCTTCGGATTCCCATCCGACACAATATTCGGTGATACTACATACGGTCTTTATCACTTCGGTGATATCCATCACAACTAGTTCCAACATAGAATGATTAATCTTCTCTGACAGGAAAAGGGTCAATCCAGTCATTCCATCCAGAATCTCATCAACAAAATCATATTCTCACATCCTTCGGAAAACCCCACGCAAAATTCATGGAATTACCCTCCGATCTCAACTCTGGAATATACAACGATCACATTAGACCTATCAATCTCAGACGTTCATTCTTCGACTCTCGACCAGTCACACCAGCACATACAACTACTGCTTTCTCCATCTGTGGCTACCAAAATAATTCTTTCAAAATACTCTCATCCAATCCCCTTTATTCGGACTCTTAGACTCTATCACAACATCTCATGTCACCATCTCCACCAATCCAAACATCACTCATTCGATTTTTAATTCGTCAAACTCAATCACCCTACTAACTCCAATTAGAATTCCAACCTTCTCGAATCTCGTCGAGAATACCAATAATCAGTCTCATCACCTAAGGTTCCGCAATTCGTTGTCGTAGCATACACACCAGACACAAGTTTCCAAAACAACTCAATCAATTTTAATCCTTTTACCATCTAAGTAGACATACCATACGGAGCTCTCAATATCTGACTAGTTTCCGCAACTAATTCGATTGTAACTCCACTTCACGTCCTGGTTGTACAACACTTATCTTGTCAGGATAACTCCCGGGCAACAGCAATCAACCAGTAAACCGCCAACTTCCCACTTTCATTATTACTCAAAATTTCCCTCAAAGTTAAACTTCTTAAGCTCTCAAGGCCATTACTCGCCTCAAATCTCAACTAAACAATTGAAGCTCTCAAACTCTGGCACAACACACAACAAATGGTCTGATCGGGTTCGACATAACCGACACACAAGTTGTTGACGGTTCTTCCAAAACTCCTTGAACTTCTTCATAGTGACATAACACTGCTTTCTCCTCCAACACGGATAACACCAGCTCTTGATGTTCAACAATACACCTAGCTACAGATCCACACTTGTAGCATCTTGGAGAACCACAAGTTCTCCCCCACTTGGATCATTCCTACCTCTGCAGACAATGGCTAAACAACAAACACGTACCGACAGTGTCTTCACACACATGTCGTGTACAAGGGAACAACCAACATTAGACAACTTGGCCGGATGGACCGACCTGCTCTGATACCACTTTGTAACGCCCCCTTTCTATACCCCAAAATAATCACATATCAAATCATATAGTCACGAATACAAGTGTTTTTATTTTCATCAGAGTGTATTTACATTAAGGTATAAAAGAAGTGCGTCACAATACTCACGAAACGACCACTTGAATATTAATGTTTAAAAAAAATTAACTCAAAAGCGGTAAATCTCAACTAAAAATAAACGCATGATTCTTCGAAATTACATATTCATATTTTCTTTTAAAGCGGAAGACTAAAACATATATATATTCACTTAAGACATGACAAAATATAATTACATGTCATCTGGTTGTTCACAACTTCATTCACATACAAACAAAACATCATTAAGACATTCTACAAGCCTATCTACTCAAAGTTACATATCAGAGCGACCGACACGAGGGAAAGGAACTATACTCCAAAGGAAACCTCCAGCGAATCCTAATCTGTAATGCCTCGTAGGGCATTATAAAACAACAGAAGAGTGAAAAACATTATCATAATAATCAAGGCATAAGATATATATATATATATATATATATATATATATATATATATATATATATATATATATATATATATATATATATATATATATATATATATATATATATATATATATATATATATATATATATATATATATATATATATATATATATATATAAATGTACAAGTACCGAATGCCTATACCTCATACTTATTCACTACAATGCATAACCATAGATTCTCACCGCATCAAATACACATAGACATAATCGCTCACACTTAACCGTCTATTCATCGGTCAATATCTTTCACATTTATTTTTTTGCTAACGCATCTCATCAATTCCTGCACATATGCATATTTACATATGACAATCGCGATCACACCATGCGATCCATATAAGACTCATTCACTACCCTCAATCCTCTTTCCGGACTATGGGTACGTCATTTATGCTCTACCGGGAACAACGTCTCGGCCATTCTACCCCGGTAACTACCTCACTAGGAACGACGCATCGCCGTTCTACCCTAGTGAGTAGAATCTCTCTATATATACATCGACCTCATTCTCATATTTACCAGACGCAATAAATATATATATGTATACATACACTAATACCTTCTCAATGCATTATTTTCAATTCATCATATGGAGATGATAATGCACTCATAGAGACCGACACCTCGACCCTATGCAGCTACAACCACGGTACCGACTCATTCGTCCGTCAGATTCTCTTAGAGTTCACTCCTCTCGCACTTATACGGTTACACTAAAACTCATCAGATTTTCCTAGGAATCATTATATAACCGTCGCATCAAGCGAGGTTCTGCAGATCCTACACGGGATCAAATATAACCATCGCATCAAGCGAGGTTCTGCAGATCCTACACGGGATCAAATATAACCATCGCATCAAGCGAGGTTCTGCAGTCCTACACGGGATCAAATATAACCATCGCATCAAGCGAGGTTCTGCAGATCCTACACTGGATCAAATATAACCATCGCATCAAGCGAGGTTCTGCAGATCCTACACGGGATCAAATATAACCATCGCATCAAGCGAGATTCTGCAGATCCTACACGGGATCAAATATAACCATCGCATCAAGCGAGGTTCTGCAGATCCTACACGGGATCAAATATAACCATCGCATCAAGCGAGGTTCTGCAGATCCTACACGGGATCAAATATAACCATCGCATCAAGCGAGGTTCTGCAGATCCTACACGGGATCAAATATAACCATCGCATCAAGTGAGGTTCTGCAGATCCTACACGGGTTCAAATATAACCATCGCATCAAGCGAGGTTCTGCAGATCCTACACGGGATCAAATATCACAAATGCATACATATTCGCAAATATATTATCATGCATTCTTCACACATCAACACGTACAATTATCATGCATTCACAATGTGTATTATATTCATCATTCATCACCATTGCCATGCATTTTTATTCAATTCTAAACAATGCATAATTTTCCCAAAGGCTACGATTCAAAATCACATTCATACACTAGGATTCACGCCTTACGGCTACCCACAGCACATCACAAACCAGCACATAAGCTATTAAAATCAAAGAAGGGTCAATCGCAACCGAAACCCCAAGCCACGACGGCACCACGCGACAGGGAAAATTCATCCTGCTACGTTCGCTACACGCTCGCTTAGCGAGCTACTAGCGAACGTTCGCCACCTTCTCGCCTATCTAACTGCTAGCGAGCAAGAACAGAAGTTACAGACTTCGTTCTCTACCTCGTTCGCCACAGCGAACCCCCAGCGAGTCATTCGCTACTCCATTCGCTGCCAGTGAAGGAGACCAAAACACCACTGTCCCAAGTCTGGGACCATTCGCTACGCACTCGCCTAGCGAGCTGCTAGCGAGTCGTTCGCTGCGTGCTCGCCTAGCGAGCTGCTAGCGAGTCGCCTACGAACAGCAACATTCAGTTCTGCTCTAGCACTTCCAAACCCACCAAAATCGCCCGATTAAATCCAAAGTTATTCCAGTAGCCTTAGTCTAACATATCCCGACTAAGCTACGAAAGTTATTCTCGATTCTAACCGTCTGAACATCGGCTTCTATCGATTTCTATCATTTCGACCTAAATGGAAACAAGGTTGGAAAACAACCAAACTCATCCACACACATACACAATCATACACAATGATTAAGATAGTAAGATTTCACACCCTTACCTTGGATCAATCGAAGCTTTGAGTTGTTCTTGATGATTCCACTCTTTTCCTCTTCTTCTTCTCTTTTCTCTTCCTTTTTCCTTCTTCTCCCTTTCTTTCTCTCCTTCTCTTTTCTTTCCTCCTTTACTCTTATATCTTTTCTTTCCATTCTATTTCCTCCAATACACCTATTATTCCAATCAATTTCCATAAACCATCCACTTAACCATTAATTGAGACTGTCCGAAATATTTCCCACTAAACTTTCCAAAACTCTACAAATGATAAAATAGTATAATATGTAGACTTAACATATTATCACACTATCCCATAATTAAAATAATTCCAATAACTAAATTAATTAGTTAAACCGAAATTGGGCTGTTACAGTCAGCTCCTAACTTGGAGGCCGGTTCAAGATCATCAGAGAATTGTGAATTCATGATTATGGATATAAGATTTTGAGAGAGCTTATTGTGTGCTTTGAGATGCATGTTGGAGCTTATTCAAGTTGTTGTGTGATGTGAAAGAAGCCATAGTCAAGAATGTTGCAGCTAGGGTTTTCATCTGGTTAATCCTCAATCAATTGTGAAATTGAAGGAGATTAAAACTTAATTCCAAGTATTTTATGTTATGGGATGTTGTGTTGAGGTGTCTAATATATCATTTCAAGATCAATTCATCAAGAATCAAGAGTGTGAGAATTTACTAAATTAAGGTTCTTAGTGTAAAATCCCCTATTTAGCCCCCAACTTCAAGACCACCTACCTCAAGATACAAGTTATATCTCAACTTTTTACCAACATGAAACTTGTAGATCATGTTCTTAGATTTCTTTCGAGTACTAGAAGTCCTTGATTGGATTTATAGAACTCAAGTTATGATACAGACAAGTTACAGGTCATCAGATGAATGTGATTTTGGTCAACAAAAGTAAACCAACTTCCAAGCCATTTTTGACCTAGAAGGATGTTTCTCCTCAACTTTTAATGAACATGAAAGTTGTATTTCATGGTCTTAGCTTTCCAAAGAGTACTAGAAGTCTTTCATCTGATTTGTAAAACTCAAGTTATGAGGCTTGCAAGTCAGGGGTATTTTGGGAAAGTTAGATTATAGGTCATAAAATTATAGGTCCATTTCACCAACTTGCACACCTCAAATGGAGATTTTTCAAACATCAAACTTGCTCCAAATGGTGTCAATTGTTCAACCAAGCATTGAGAAGTCATGAATTTGACTTGGAATGGTGAATTCCTAAATTGATTTTCATGGAAAAGGACTTAAAATGAGAAAATTGGAATTAATTCATTATGGATCACTTTTGTGCAAGTAAGTTCATATTTTGAGTGCAAACTATATTTTAAGAACATTGGCAATGTTAGAATTTGAATTTGGTGTGTTTTGATGAGCCATTTTCAATCCTACTTCAAGCTTAAGTTACACAATCAATATCAACCATGGAGATCAAACAAGGATCAAATCACAGCCATTCATACTCCATACACTATCAGCAAGCAAAGTCCATCATTTTGGAGGCAAGTTGGAGGCATTTTCTTGCACTTGAACAAGTGAAAAAGTGAAGAAAAGTTGGATTTGCAATTGGGCTCTAGGGGCTGCCATTGTGCTTTCTAATGATTCAAATCCATCATATAAAAGGTTTCTATCATTCACAAATCATCAGAACACGAATTGGGTGAAGAATTGGAGCTAGAGCATTCTGAAAAAGTGAAGGAAACTCAAAATTCGAATTCTGAGATCCAAGCCATTTCAAGCTAAATTGAAGAGTGCAAAAGCTTTATTGAAGTTTGTGGAACGTTTCTGGACATTTTTCTCTGAGCTTCATCAAGAGTTGAAGGCTCAGTGGAAGTTCCCCACTAGTTATTTACAATTCAACTTATCTCTCTCATTATGCCATGATTCTCTGCCATTTTTGCATATTTGAGACCTAGGAAACATGTAGATCATTAATCACTAAAACGAACTGGCATTTGTGACAATTGTTGGATGAAGCTCCAAACTGTTTTGATCTGGTATGGCTTGTTCTTGTGATGTTTTGCTTAATTATTGCTTGATCTGTGATCTCCATAACCTGTAGATGATTTCTGGACAAAATTGAGTGATGTTTGAGAACTTTTGATTTTGGTGCACAAACTTGTTTGCTTCGAGTTGCATTGTGTGCATAATTAATGAATTTGGATGCTAGATTTGGATTCCTTGTGATGTGTAGATCAATTTTCATATAAGGTTTGCTAAATTTGGTGAAGTTTTCATGCCTGCTTGTTGTTGTTGGATACGCGGTGGCCGGAAAGTCTTCTCCGGCCACCACTGTGTGTTCCCTCCATCTTTGAGGATTTGAATGAGGAAGATGAGTCCATGACCGTTGGATTGTGTGACTTCTTTGAATTAGTACGCTCATCTAACGCGTGAGAGTTGATCTCAGGTAGTTGACTAGGGCTTCGCTTACGTGGCTTCGTGTAGAGTGTTGGATTGGAATACTTTTGAAAGGAGCGTTCAAGATTAAGACTCACGGCGTAGCAAAGTCAACCAAACCACACCCAATCCCCAGTGAAACGCTGCGTTTCACTTAAACCTCCCTAGCGCTTGCGTGGCACGCTCTAGAGCCTTGGATCTATTGACCAGTAGGCTTATCAGTTGGCTGTGCTTTTTTTTCCTTGCATTTTCTTTTTCTTTTATTTCTTTTAGTATTTTCTTTTATTCTTATTTGAGTTTATTTCATTAAAAATATCTCCAATGTTCTAAAAAATTCACAAAAATATTTTTTACAAACCTTGAGGTATCTATTATTTTTAGACAATTTTTATTTTATTTTTCAGATTATTTTTCATTTTTAAATATAATTAAACACTGGAGGTGTTTTTAAATGAGTTAAATTGTGATATTGTTTGTTCTTTATTTTTTTTCTCTCATTCCTTTTTGATCCAATGAATGAAAACTGATCCTCATATCCATGATGAGTTGAACAATTTTTGAGGACCATTTTTCCCCTGGTTGGTTGACTTTAGGGTTGACTTTTGGTGCTTTTCTTTTGACCCTCGATTCTCCCATTTCAATGTGGTACATCTTGAATATTATTTTCTTTTGATGGTGCTTTGAGTGGATATTTGCTTTGAGCTTTTGGCCTCTGTTTTCCAACATGTTTAGGTACCTTGTGTATTTTATGTGATCATTTTTGAACCATTTTCCTATTTTTGAGGTAACTTGCAAGTCAAGTTACCTCCAAGGGAAGTTCATACATGCACCTTGACCTAGTTTGACTTGGATGTGACATTTTTGGATCCTTTGAACTCTCAATGCCTCTTGTTTCATGTTGCTAAAATGTTGAGGATGATGTTTGTTCAATTTTAGGTCATGATATTATTTCTTCCTTAGTCATTTGTTTGTTTTCTTTTGAGCTTTCAATTAGGGTTTCAATGTGAAGTATGCATGCGTTCTCTTATGTTTTGGTTTGCATTTCCTTTTGGTGTGATTTGCTTTTGCTTTTGAGCTTTCCTTTTTATCTTTACCTTCTGTCCGATGACTTTGGAACCTCATTTAAGGTATCTTAGTCCCTCCTGAGGAGGTACTTGAAGTATACCTAAAATGATGGATCCTTGAGGACTCTTTTGTGCTTCTTTTGCACTTGGTTTGTGATGATTATGGTTGAGTACCTATTATGAGGTCCTTGCTGCCCTCATTTGGTCTCCCATTCTCACTTGGCTTTGGGTTTTGTTTTACCTTTCATTAGGTTTAGTTTTTGTGGTGTGGTTGATGTTGTTTGACTTAGGTCGTTTCATCCCACTTTTGGTGCATCTTTGTGTGGTTTGCTCTTGTTTGATTAATTGCCTCTTGTGCATTTCTTCTTCTTATTTCTCCTTTGCATTTCCCATATGCATGCTTTATTGAGATGAGCTTGTGGAGGCTACTGCCCCACACTATTTTCCTCCCACTTTCATTCTATTTGTGTATCTTATGTTTGTATCTTCATTTGCATATGCTTTCTTTTCTTCTTCTTCTTTTGCTTTTCTTTGCCATGCTCCCCATAAGTTCTCTAACCTCTTGAGGTTATGATAGACATTAATTGCTTAACCATGCATGATAACATTAGGTAGTTCCCTTTTGAATCCCAACTTTAAGTCCACTTTGCATGATAACTTTTAGGATTGATTAGTCTCCCATTAGTGTTCTTTCTTCTCTTCTGATCTTCAAACATTCATAAAACACTTAATAAAGAATGACAAGTGTTGTACGCTACAAGCCTTAATCTATTTGGGAAATGATGATTAGGTGGTTGCCTCTCAATTGTCTAGAATGTTAGTATATGTCCTTTGGACGAAATACGACGCATTCGCTCCTGAGTCATAGTCTTTAGTACAACATGAGCTACAAATCAAGTTCAAAACATTTCTTCTCTAAAAAAAAAAAATACTTCAAATCTTTTTCATCCTTTGGGATCTTAATCAGGAAAATCTTTTCAGATAAAAGAGTTTCGTTAACTCTTGGTTCTACCGCAACGGTAACGCCTAAGTCTCCCGTGGTCTAGCTGCATACACCAACTGCTAAAACTACTTGTTAACCCTACTCGGGTCTAAAAACTTTTGAACCAACCTGTGGTCCTTTTAGCCCGAACTACGTTTGCTCTGATCTTTCATACCAGATGAAAGTACGTAGGCACAAGACGCGATGTCTTGGTGAGCAACCTTCCCCCATTCTTTACCTGTAGTTAGTCGAACTACGTTGACTTTGACTTTCCCATTGCACGAAGGAGTACGTAGGCACAGAGCGGCGAGTCACTTCTCTTTTCTTTTTCTTTTGTCCCTGAGCCTTTAGCTAGATAGTTTCAACACAGTCTTTTAGATAGACAACAATGCATGGATCCCGTCGAGTACGACGGACGTGAGGGGTGCTCATATCTACCCCTTGCATAACCGACTCCCGAATCCAGACATGGTTGCGATGACCTTGTCTTTCCCTTTTCCGTCAGGTTTTTCCGATCGTTTTCTTTCCCTCTCTTTGGGATAAATAATGAAAGTGGCGACTCTTCTATTTTTCCGCCGATTGTTTTTCGCAGTTGCGACAGCTGGCGAATCTACTGGGGACTCTGGTTCCCTATGCGAGTCAATCCTAGCGCTTGTCTGTTTATCTTTGGGTGTTGCATATATGTGATTTATTTATCTTTTTCGCATTTACTTTTAGCATCATATATCATTATTGCTGTGTTGTGGGGAGGGAAGTTCCACTGAGCGATAAGCCGGACCTGGGCTTGAGTACAAACATAGTATTAGAAGCGAAAAGTAGTGGTTAACCTGTATGTTAGGAATGCACTAGTTCCCACGAAATTTGCGCTCAGACGAGATTCTCTATGATGACTTTCTTTCCAGCCCAGTGGGCCGTTGAGAGGATTTCAGATTTGAGGATTGTCGACTATAGGGACCGATAATCTGTGATTCAGCTAAGTGAGGCCTCTTCGCGAGATGATGATGCCAAACCCGAAATGGTAAATGTATCATCATTTTTCGAAAGTCCGTGACGCTTATGAACACATAGGATGCTGAACCTTGTCCGTGGATAGGTCCATACCTGTGAGAGGGATTGGGTTATGCAGGAAACCTTGGCTTTCAGAATAACCGGTTCTTTACAGTGTGAATCTGTTTATCAGTGGGTCCTATTGTCGGTACTTTGTTCTTACTAAGGCGAAGCACTGGTTCTTCTCGACCAACAGCGTAGCAGTCTTGATCCCTTGTTTACATTTGCATTTGGATTTTCATTTGCATTTCATTAACATGTGTGTATGTTGCAGGTGTATATTTCCTCTTCGATTCTGGTGATCTTGTTCTATTATTGCTGACATGGAGCCCTTGAGAAGGAGCTTGGCCTACAAATTTCCTACGCCTGATATTAGAACTCTGCGAAGTTTGATTTCTTTAGCTGACAAGAAGGTTATGGAAGACTTTAGACAATCCTATGGGAGGCTCTTGAGTGTTGTTTGTAAACCTTCTTTGGTTAAGTTGAATGGCCTTCAGACGTTGCTGCAATTCTATGATCCTCCGTTGCGAGGCTTCACCTTTCAGAGTTATGTGCTAGCACCAACGTTGGAGGAGTTCTCTGTACTGCTAGGAGTGCCCATTTTGAACCAGATACCATTCTATCATATTGAGGGAGAGCCGGATCTGGCTGAACTTGCTAAAGCTTTACATTTGGATGCCTCTGAGTTGAAAGGGAAGTTAGCTAGTAGGAATGGAATCTTTGGGTTTCCGTTGCCTTTTCTTGTGGATAAGGCTCGACAGTTTGGTAAGAAAGGTTGTTGGGTGGTATTCGGCGCTATCTTATCCCTATGTATTTATGGCATTCTTTTATTCCCGAATATCCCAGATTTTGTAGATGTGGATGCATTCCGTATCTTTGCTTCGAAGAATCCCATACCCACACTGTTGGGTGATGTTTATCATTTCGTGCATTACAAGAACGAGAACAGGAGAGGGAAAAGTGGATCTTTCCATGACTCTATATATGGTTCATGAGCCACCTTCCCATGACTGGTCTGTTCTCTGATACTACGGGTACATCGGAATGGTCCGAGAGTTTGATGAGATTGTCTGTCGAGGACATCTTTTCGTTTGATAGGGATGTATTGGGCATTGAGATTATCTATAGTTGTGGAAGCTTTCCTAACGTCCCTCTAGTTGGAAGGAAGGGTTGCATAAACTATAACCCGTCCATTGCTATCAGACAGTTTGGGTATGCATTGAGAGGTCATCCGAAGGATGAAGAGATACAGGAATCTCTGTATCTCACCGGTTTGTTGGAGGGGGATACCTTAGCTAGAGTTGAACATGCCTGGAGTAATGTCCACAGGAGAGGAAAGGTTGTCTTAGAAAAGAGTAATAGTCAAGCATACGCTCCCTATTTGGTTTGGATTCAGAGTAGAGCCAAGGAGCTGATGATGCCATATTCGTCTGCTAAGCCTATGCACCCTCTTGATATTGCAGAACCTACTACAGTAGACATTCAGAAGTATAATCAGGTTTTGCTCGAGAAGGAAGAATTGAGAAAAGCTAATGAAGAATTGGAGAAAGAGATTTTCCCGCTTCGAAGTGAGAAGATCGATGCAGTTCATTCTTTCAGGAGACAAACCGAGCTTGTGAACAAACTGGGTACGGATCTGACTAAGGAGACTAGCGATAGAGAGCGCACAAGCCGAGATTTGAACATCGTCCACAGTGTTCTTGTCACTAAGAAGGAAGAGTTAGATATGGCTTACTTGAGGATCTCCAAGTTGGAATCAATATGGAATGCCACGCTCACTAACAACAAGGAGCGCGAAGACAGGTTAAAACTTCAGATCAGCAGGTTGAAGGCGCAGCTTAATGCCAAAGACGGGGAGATTGCAGCAGAAGCATCACTTAGACGGGACAACGAGTACAGGTTGAGAGCTGACTCCAAGAGACGCAGGCTTGAGGCATGTTTCGGGGAAGAAGCTTTGGAAGACCACGTCGATAGTCTACAGCATACTATTAGCCAGCAGGACTTGCTTATTTAGGGACTACTTGCTAGGCCGAATCATCCTGAGACGCTGAGGCTGTTAGAGGACTTCCGATCATGTCATCCTGCTTGACCTGTTTTGTCTATTTTTGTTGTAGTTTTTGTTGTTTATTTGTTGTATTGACCATCGCCAGGCTTGTTGGCCGAGGTCTTTTCTTTATTTGTACTCAGTTGTAGTTTGTACTTTTCCTGATGGCTTTTTGATTTATATATGAGGAGTTGGTATTCTATGCTTTTCCGCAGGGTTCTCCATTGTTATGTTTTGCTGGAAACTAGAATCGAGGGGGAAATACCCCTGTTGCATAAATACATGTCTGCATTTTAGCATTTTTCTCGCATTTGCAGGTGCACCGGAACTGTTAACTATATTTCTCCTGTGGTTTGCTAGTGTTTCAGGACTGCTGACTTGACAACTTACTGGTATGGTACCAGAAGAAATCAGAAAAGACTGATCGATCAAATGCAGGCAGAAATGCAAGAGATGAGAGATCGGATGGCACGGCTGATGGAGGTCATGCAAGGGGTTGCTAGTGGCCAAGCGCAACTTCAGAGTTTAGTGCAACCTTTGATTGCACTAGTTGATAGTGATGGTGTGTTGCATGGTGTAAATGTTGTTAACCCTCCTCATATTGAGACCCCTTGTGCAGAAAATTCTATGCCAATCTTAGTCATCCCTACTGCTGGAGGGAGTGGTCACGCTGCTGGTGCTAGAAATGGTGGTACTGCTGGATTTGCTAATGGTGGTAATGGTAATGGAAACAATTATGGTCTTGGCACCACGTGTGCCATACACGATAATATGGACCATATCTGGAATGAGGATAGGCAGGAGGATATGTTTTCACCAAGAGTTGTAGCTGCTGAATTGCCCTCCGAGGCTGATAGGAGGATTAAGATGATCGAAGAGAATATGAGGTCTCTTGAATGCCAAAACTCTATGGGGCTGGATATGTCTAACCTGGGGGTGATCACGGGCTTGAGAGTACCACCAAAGTTCAAAGTCCTAGACTTTGATAAGTACAAAGGTACCACTTGGCCTAGGGTTCATATGAGGTCTTATTATCGCAAGATGTCTGCGCATTCCGATGAAAGAAACTACTTATGCATTTCTTCCAGGATAGTTTATCCGGTCCCTCGCTGGAATGGTATATGAGCTTGGAGCCTGCAAATGTCTGTAGTTGGAGGGATCTGACCGAAGCATTTGTGAGACATTATCAATATAATAGTGACCTTTTTCCCAACAGGGTCCAGCTTCAAAACCTCTCACAAAAGTGCAATGAATGCTTCAAAGAATATGCTCAGAGATGGCGAGAATTGGCAGCTAGGGTACAACCACCAATGGTAGAACGGGAACTTGTGGATATGTTTGTCGCCACCCTGTGAGGCGTCTATTATGAAAAGCTTATCAGCAGCATGTTAGACAACTTTTCTGACTTTATAATCACCAGGGAGAGGGTGGAGAATGGAATTATGTTAGGAAAGATTAATGCTGGTGAGATGCCCTCAGCTGGGAGGAACAAGAAGGTATTCAGAAACAAAAGGCGAGAGGGAGATACTAACGTTGTATCCAGTTCACGGGGAAGAAATAGAGGTCAGAATCGGAAGCATCAGCAAATTGCCAGCATCACCATTCCAGCAGTTCGACAACCATAACAACAATAGGGTCAGCAACAACAATAACGACCACAACAAAATCAACAGGGGTACCGAAGATACCAAGATAGAGGCCAGGCAGCAAATAGGCATTTTGATGTGCCTCCTATGCCTTACTCTCAGTTATTGCATGCTTTGTTACAGCTGCAGTTGATTTAGAAAAGGACTTTGGCTCCCTTGACCAGACCTCCTCCACCTGGGTATGATGCAAATGCTCGCTGTGAATTTCATTCGAGTGCTCCAGAACATAACATTGATAATTGTAAAGCCTTCAAACATAAAGTACAAGACATGATTGACAGTAAGGCGATCAACTTTTCTAATGATGTTCCCAATGTGGTACAGAATCCCATGCCGAATCATGGGGAGGCTGGGGTTAATGCCATTATCAAGGGGGAGGTGTTGAATTTGGTAACCGATGTTGATGAATTGAAGACACCCTTAAGCTTTGTGAAAGCCAGATTGCTAAAGGGGGGTGTTTTCCCAGGTTGTGCTGAGAACTGTGTTGAATGTTCTGCTGATCCTGAGAGAGGATGTGGATTGTTGAGAAGATGTATTCAGGAGATGATGGATAACGGAGTTTTACAGTTTGACCGTTCTATTGGAAGAAAGTCTGAGGATTTGGTGGCTGAAGAAAAGGATGAGATTGCGACAATTTCCATCCCGTACAAGACTGTTACTATCTACGCACCAAAACCACTAACGATAACTATCACAAAAGCAGGTCCTGTGCCGTTTGAGAGCACTAAGGCTATTCCGTGGAACTAAGGAGCCGAAGTGTACTGTAATGGGCAGAAGATAAACTTGAATGATCCCCCTGCAAGTTCAGTTGACAATCTCGTGGGAGCAGGAGGTATTACTCGCAGTGGCCAAGTCTTTTCGTCGCCTGAAGTGACTGTTGATAAGGTGGACAAGGGGAAAAGACCAGTAGTGGAGGAGACTTCTCAATCTAGGGAGAGAGAATCTTTGTTGAAATACGCGGAGGAATTTATGAGGCTGATTTGGAAAGGAAACTATAAGATAGTCGATCATTTGCAGCAAACTCCCTCCAAAATATCTATCTTGTCGTTGCTCCTTTGCTCTGAGGCGAATAGGAATGCATTGCTGAGAATACTAAACATTGCTTACGTGCCGCAGGAAATCTCGGTCAACCAACTCGAGGGAGTTGTGGTACACGTAAACGCAGGAAATGGCTTAGGCTTTACAGACTTGGATTTGACGCCAAGAGGCAGAAATCATAATTGTGCGCTGCACATATCTTTAGAATGCCGAGGGGCTTTCATGTCTCACGAGCTTGTGGATACGGGATCGTCTTTAAACGTGCTTCCAAAGAAGGCCCTAATGAAGTTAGATATGAAGGGGTTGATTTGCACGCCAAGTGATTTGGTGGTGCGTGCGTTTGACGGAACCCGAAGATCCGTGTTTAGGGAGGTAACTTTGCCTATTCAGGTGGGACCTGAAGTCTTTGATGCAGTGTTTTATATCATGGATATCCAGCCGGCCTACAGTTGTTTACTAGGTCGCCCATGGATTCATTAAGCGGGAGTTGTAGCCTCAACGCTGCATCAAAAGCTGAAATATATGGTTGGTGGTAGCGTTGTTACGGTATGCAGGGACGGAGAGATCCATGAAACTCTTTGCCAGGCCTTTGAAGCGGTCAAGATTAAAGACAAGTCTCCTGTAGTGAGAAAAGAGCCTGAGGTGGCTATGTCTTCCTTTAAAGAAGCGCAGATTATGGTGCAAGCTGGTTCAGCCCATGGCTGGGGGCAGGTGATTGATATACCTCAAAAGCAAGACAAGTTCGGTCTGGGGTACCGCCCATCGTCTTCACAAAGCACGCCGAGGTTCAAGGGGCCGATCAGGTTTACTAGTGGAGGTGTCTTCTTTGAGCAGATTAATGCCATTTCTGATGATGAAGCTGGAGACACCGATTGTGATATGGATGCCTGGATCAAGCCGTGTATTCCGGGACAAAGCCTGCACAACTGGTCAATTGAGGAATTCATTCAAGTGACGATAGAACAATAATGCTTTGTTTTTCCAATTATTGTACTACCCTAAGTCCTACTCTAAGTGATATTTTATTTCAGGGCTATATCTGTTTATGTCTAAACATTGTTTATCAATTAATCAAAGGGCGTTTTCTCATACAAATTTTGTGATCTCTGTTTTTCCTATTTTTATTTTTCACAATGAAATGGAAATGTGGTTTATACTTGTTTGCATATTATTTGAAACCTTTAACCATTTTCATTGCAGGATTCCTATTGCAGATGACACCGATTCAGAACCTCCTATGACTCGTTTTGACATTGATCAACCGATATAACAAGCTGAAGAAGAGATTGATGAGGATGAAGACTTGCCTGAAGAGTTAGCCAGACTTTTGAAACAAGAAGAGAAGACCATTCTGCCTCATTAGGAGGAAATTGAGGTTATTAATCTGGGTTCTGAAGAAGTTGTCAAAAATGTTCGGATAGGGGCTACGCTACAGAGTGATATCAAGCAAAGACTGATCGAGATGCTTTGAGAGTATATTGACATCTTTGCTTGGTCGTATGAGGATATGCCCGGGCTTGATACCGACATAATGGTTCATCGCTTGTCGTTGCGCGAAGAATGTCCGTCGGTCAAGCAGAAGCTTAGAAGGACAAGACCAAATATGGCTGTAAAAATCAAAGAAGAGGTCCAAAAGTAGTTGGACGCTGGATTTTTAGCCGTAACTACTTACCCTTTGTGGGTCGCCAACATCGTGTCGGTACCAAAGAAAGATGGTAAGGTACGGATGTGTGTAGATTATAGGGATCTGAATAAGGCGAGCACAAAGGATGATTTCCCGCTCCCTCACATTGACGTATTGGTCGACAATACGACTCAATTTTCGATGTTTTCCTTCATGGATGATTTCTCCGGTTATAATCAGATAAAGATGGCACCGGAAGATATGGAGAAAACAACATTCATTACCCCATGGGGAACATTTTGCTACAAAGTAATGCCGCTTGGGTTGAAAAATGCAGGGGCAACTTATCAGCGGGCAATGGTGACTTTGTTTAATGATATGATTCATCATGAGATCGAGGTCTATGTTGATGACATTATTGAAGCTGTTTGAGAGGTTGAGGAAGTTCAAACTGAGGTTGAATCCAAATAAGTGCACTTTTGGAGTTTGGTCCGGAAAGTTATTGGGGTTTATTGTCAGTGAAAAAGGAATCGAGGTCGATCCTGCAAAGATAAAAGCCATACAAGACATGCCAGTGCCAAAAACAGAAAAGGAGGTTCGTGGTTTCCAGGGGAGATTGAACTACATTGCTCGGTTCATATCTCATCTCACAGCCACGTGTGAACCAATGTTTAAATTGTTAAAGAAGGATCAAGCGGTTGTCTTGAATGAAAACTGTCAAAAAGCATTTGATAAAATAAAAGAGTATTTGCAGGAGTCTCTGGTATTGATACCCCCAGTAGCTGGAAGGCCTTTAATCATGTACTTAATGGTTCTTGAGAATAGTATGGGTTGTGTTCTCGGTCAACATGACGAGACTGGAAGAAAGGAGCATGCGATTTATTATTTGAGTAAAAAGTTCACAGATTGTGAGTCCTGTTACTCAATGCTCAAGAAAACATGTTGTACACTTGCTTGGGCTGCCAAATGTTTGAGACAGTATATGCTCAATCACACAACCATGCTGATTTCGAAGATGGATCCGATTAAGTATGTCTTCGAGAAGCAAGCGCTTTCAGGAAGAATTGCCAGGTGGAAAATGGTACTGACAGAGTACGATATACAATATGTTTCTCAGAAAGCTGTCAAAGGAAGTGTTCTGTCAAAATACCTTGCCGAGCATCCAATCGAAGATTATCAACTGATGAAGTTTGAATTTCCTGACGAGGATATCATGTTCCTCAAAGAAAAAGATTGTGAAGAGCCATTACACGGTGAAGGTCCGGAGAAGGATTCTCAGTGGCAGATGATATTCGATGGTGCTTTCAACTCCTATGGTAGTGGAATTGGGGCAATTATTACAACCCCTCATGGTACTCATATCCCATTCACTGCCAGGTTGACGTTCCCTTGCACTAACAATGAAGATAAGTACGAAGCGTGTATCACGGGCTTGGAAGAGGCTATTGATTTGAGAATCAAGAATTTGGATGTATATGGCGATTCAGCACTAGTGGTTAATCAAATCAAAGGAGAATGGGAAACTCGTCAGCCGAATCTAATTCCTTACAGAGATTACACAAGGAGGTTGTTACCCTTCTTCAATCAGGTAGACTTTCACCATGTACCACGAGCAGAGAATCAGATGGCCGATGCTTTGGCAACGCTATCTTCGATGTATAAAGTGAATTTCAGGAATGATGCTCCCAGAATAGTCATTTCCCGCTTGGACATACCCGCTTTCGTATTCGCCATTGAAGAGGCTGCTGATGGCAAGCCATGGTTTTACGATATACAAAACTTCCTCAAGAAGCAAGAGTATCCACCAGGGGCTTCGGCTCAGGATAAGAAGATGCTAAGGAGGTTGTCTGGCAACTTTTATCTAAACCCAGATGGTGTGCTTTACAGAAGGAACCATGATTTGGTGTTGTTGAGATGTGTGGATGAAAAAGAAGCAACGCTTCTTTTAAAAGAAGTCCATGAGGGTACTTTCGGTACACATGCCGGCGGACATGCCATGTCTCGGAAACTATTACGAGCAGGGTATTATTGGCTAACTATGGAGTCAGATTGTTTCAAATTTACGAAGAAATGCCATAAATTCCAGATTTATGCAGATAAGATTCATGTACCGCCGTGCCCATTGAATGTTATGGCGTCCCCGTGGCCTTTCTCCATGTGGGGCATTGATATGATTGGCAAGATCGAGCCCACCGCATCCAACGGTCATCGTTTCATCTTGGTTGCCATTGATTACTTCACCAAATGGGTTGAGCCAGCTTCGTATGCCAATGTGACCAAGCAAGTCGTAGCAAGGTTTATAAAGAAGGACATCATTTGAAGATATGGGATTCCCGAGCGAATCATTACTGACAATGGTTTGAATCTGAACAATAAGATGATGAAGAAGTTATACCAGAACTTCAAGATTGAACATCACAACTCATCACCCTATCGGCCGAAGATGAATGGCGCTATCGAAGCGGCCAACAAGAATATCAAAAAGATAGTGCAAAAGATGGTTGTCACTTATAAAGGTTGGCATGAGATGTTGCCGTTTTCTCTGCATGGTTATCGTACGACGGTACGCACATCTACCGGGGAAAGCCCTTTCTCGCTGGTATATGGTCTGAAGGTTGTCCTACCATTGGAGGTCGAGATTCCTTCTCTAAGAGTTCTGGTTGACGTCAAGCTTGATGAGGGTCTTCAAACACATTCTATATATACTTGTGAAGTGATACAGAGCTAGAGTTGGAGAGAATTGAAGGAGATTGGAGAGATTGCATTTTAACTTTTCCATTTGCAAACAGAATTCTGTTACACGGTTTTAGCCACTTTCCATCCATTCTTTTGATCTAAAAAGCTTGCTCTAGCATTGGTGGATGATTCCAGATAGAATCCATAGCAAGAGCATTGAAGAACTGTGATATTGCACTTGGAATTTTCAGCCTGCAACTCAAGATCGAATTCAAGAATCCAAGTCATTTCAATTCATCTCTTTGCATACAGAAGCCTCCTTGGGTGTTGGTGAAGGTGTCTGGAACTTATTGAAGCTTATCTTGAAGCTTTGATCACTCTGTTCATCTCAAAATTGCAGGTATGTAAACTTCACTCCATGGCTTGATTTAGGCAGTTTTAAAAGGCTTTGAATGGTTAGATCCAATGTAGATGATCATGGGGAGCTTTTTGGTAGCATTAGGGTTGATTTAGAGACAATTAGGTGAGTGACTCAATTTCTGTTCATGCTTGTATCTTCGTGTTCTTGGTGTTATAATCTTAGTTTGATAGCCAGAAATGCTCAGTGAAACATGGTGAAGAGATTGAGCTATTCAATTTCAATTTTGATGAGTTTTGGTGATTGATCAATTTCTGAGGAGTGTATCGTGTTTTGAGGAAGAAGGTGATTCAATGTGTTTAGATGCCATGGTTGAATTCCTTGTGGAATTTCAAGTGAGTTAGGGTTTTAAATTTAAAGTTTTGATGAAGATTTGAGGGAGCATGACTTGGAGAAGATGAAGTTCTTGATTCAGGCATCCATGGCTTTTTTCCCTCCATCCACGATTCAAAGGTTGAAGACAACCTGACCACCCTTAGATCTTAGGAAGAACTTTGACCCAATCCAAATCCAACGGCCACAGATTCGTTTCCATTTGTGAAGGAGAAGTCTGATTACCAAAACGCATCGTATCACTTAAGTTGTAGCATTGGGCTTAAGTTGTAATTTGATACTCACACCCCTTGTTCAAAGCCCAATAGGAAATACACTACGTTGGCTTGGTATTCATACCGTGAGTTTGTTTTTTTTCTTTACATTTTCTTTCTATTTTCTGAAGTGGAATTGGGCTTAGCACGCGCTACTACACGCACCCCCTTTTGGGCCCAGATGATTGTTTACACTGCATTGGATTGCTATTGGGCACGCTCATTTTTCATTTTTCTCATGTTTTCTTTTATTTTCACATTTATTTTAAGTTCTTTGAAAATTCATAATAAATTGGAAAATTAATATTTTTGCATGGGAGATTTTCCCCATTTTCCACAAGACATAAAGAAAATTATAAAATAATAAAAATGTCATTTCATTCATTTTCCATTTTTTGGCTTATTTTTACTTTTAATTGCTTTTATTTCATTTTTGTTTGACAATGCAACTTGCTGATTTTAGTATGATCATGTGGCTTTTATTTTTGATGTAATTCTTTTTGCTATGGTTAGTATATAGTATTAGGTTCCCCCTGGAATTTTATCACATTTTTGTGATTTAATTTTAGTTAGTTTTGAATAAGAAACTTTAGCATGCTAGAATTAGGGTTTCAACTTGACATAGGTGCATTTCAACACATAGTTTTGGGTTTTGTAGTTTGATTTAGGCCTTGGGGTTTATGTGGGGTATAGGGTACCTAGTTAGGATCCCTTAGAAATTAATCTAGGATTTTATGATGAGTATTTCCATTTTATCTGATTTTTTGCAAGTTGGTTGATATTGGTGTGTTGCCCTCTTGGGATGTTGTTTGTTTGTTGGGTTTTGGGCTTTTCTTTGGGTGTTGGGGCTTGTGATTGGCTTGTGGAGCTCATGAAGACCTTGGAGATGATTGAAGACAAATAATGATGCTTGGAGCTTGAAGTTTCTTGTGCCTGAGATTGCTTGATGAAGTAGGAGATAGGAGATATAGGGAGAGCTCGAGAGTAGACTGATTTCTTCTGTCAAACATAGAGAGCTTCTTGTGCCTCTATTCCATCCTATGACACAAGGTCCCCCAAAAGAGCTCCATCTCTCCTTAGGAGGGATGTAGCGCATGCTTTGATTGGGTAGAACCTTGAGGATACCTTTCACTTGCTGTGTTAAGATCTTGGTGATTTCCTAGGGTTTTCACTGAGTCTCTTAACATTCCAACTTCCTCTATTAAGTTGATTCTCTCCTGTGAGTGTTGGCATTGAAGTTGAAGATTTTAAAGATAAGAAATTCATTGAAGACTGTTGAAGATGAAGCTTGTACCTGTTAAAGTTGGATATCTGTTGAAGACTAGGGTTTTGCTGCTGACTGAAGCTGTCTACTTACTGGGTTTCAGTGCTTGCTAAAGCTAAAGATTACTGGGACAAGAGCTTATCTGAAGTTTGAATATCAATGGAAAGTGAAGATGGGATCTTGCTTGAAGTTGTTACTGTCAACCTTTTGCTGTTAATCAACTGTAGCTGCCAGAGCCAGTGCTGTTTGAGCTGTTTGCTGTAAGAGCTGGTGTTGCTGTCAGAGCTGTTGTTGGATTTTAGTTCTTTTTCTGTATTGTCTGTTGGCTTGTTCAGCTTGCCCCTTAGGTTTGAAGTGAAGTTGCTTCACTTTGCCTATTGTTTTCCCAGGTTCGAGGTTGAGTGGGATTCCCTTGCCTCGCTTGTATTGCTGCATCTCCTGCATATTTACTGTTTATTGTATATCTGCTGTTTCTTTTCCATTTATCCCCTAGGATCTCTGTTTCTCTCTGTGCAAGAGAGAAATATGACAGACATTAGGTTGTAATCCATGCATGACAACATTAGGGTAGTTTTGTTTCCCCTTTCAAACCCTAGGTGTTGTAGACTTCTTTCTCTTCTATCTCAAAACATTTCAAAACACAGGAATAAGGATAATCGATGTCGTACGCTACGAGCCTTAAGCCATTTGAGAAAGGTTGCTGGAGGGTCACTCTTCAGTAACCTGATTACTTAGTGTGTTACACTTAGGGTGACATACGACGTAGTCACTCTCAAATCAAAGTCTCTAGTGCGTCAGAGATTGCAACATCATAAAAAAACAGTTCTTGCGTAAAAGACTGAAAACAAACATCAAAACGTCATTTTTGTCCGCTTGAACTCTTAATCAGGAAAAACCCTTTCTTAAGGAGATAAAAAAACATTCAGACAAGCTTGTGTCTTCCGTAGCCCGAACTACGTTTGCTCTGATCTTTCATGCTGTATGAAAGTACGTAGGCATAGGATGCGAGATCCTAGTGAGCAAGCTTCCCCTCCTTTCCCGTAGGTAGGCGAACTACGTTGACTCTGATTTCTCGTTCTAGACGGGAATACGTAGGCATAAAGTGCGATACTTTGCCGAGTCATTTTCCTTTCTTTTTAACCCATACCTTTAGAGTAGATAGAATAACAATCCGTACTAGAAAACAAGCGTGGATCCCGTCGAGTACGACGGACGTGAGGGGTGCTAATACCTTCCCCTTGCGTAACTGACTCCCGAATCCAGGATTTGGTTGCGATGACCATTCCTTTCCCGTCTTCGCGGTAGGTTTACTTCGAGCGTTTCCTTTCCCTCCTTTGGGATAAATAACGCGCGGTGGCGACTCTTCTGTTCAGCCGGCGCCGATTTTCGCAGTAGCGACAGCTGGCGACTCTGCTGGGGACAGGTATATCCCATATGCGAGTCAATCCTAGCACTTGTTTTCCCGTCATGGGTGCTGTATAGATTTACTTTTCTGTCTTTACTTTCCGCATTTTATTATCAGCTTTATATTATTATTGCTGCTGTGGGAAGGGGGTAATCTATTGAGAGATAAGCCGGACCTGGGCTTGAGGTTACACATAGACTTAGAAGTAGAGAGTAGTGGTTAGCCTGCTTGCTTAGCTCGCACCAGCTAGCCGCAAAATTTACGCTCGGACGAGATTCTCTTTGATGCTTCTTGCCTGGCCCTTAGGGCTCGACAAGTTGTCTGACCCGAGGATTGTCGACTCTAGGGACCTATCAATTGGGATTCAACTAAGTGAGGCCACTTCAAGGGATGATGATGCCACACCTTCTGGGTATCGTATCATCGCTCTTGAAAGTCTGTGATGTTGAACCCGCATAGGACGCCGTACCTCGTCTGCGAATTAAGTACATACCTGTGAGGGGTAGGTGGGTCTGTTTGCAGTAAACCTTTGACCGCAGAATACCTGGCTTATTTCTGTCAGTGAGATGTGGTTACAAGGTTCATTTGAGTGGTTGGTTTGAGATGAAGATTGGATGGTTCTCAGGCTGCAGTATAGAGCAACCCAGTCTATCAGCATTGCACTTGGTCCTTTGTTTGCATATGCATGTGCATTTTCATGATTGCATTTCATTAACATGTATTTATGTTGCAGGTGATCATTCCCCTCTGATTCTAGTGTATCTTCTTGCCAGACATGGAGTCCCTGAAGAAGACAGTTGCTTACCGGTTGCATTCGCCAGATATCAGTTCCTTGTTGGGATTAGTTGCTCTTGCAGATCAGAGAGTGAGGGCTGAGTTCAGGGTATCCTATGGGAGATTGCTTAGCTTGTTATACAGACCTTCAGCATTTGAGACGACTGGGGTGTATACATTGATGCAGTTTTATGAGCCGCAGCTGAGATGTTTCTTATTTCCTGACTGTATTCTGGCACCCACTTTGGAGGAGTATTCTGCTATGTTGGGAGTTCCCGTGTTAGACTAAATACCCTTTGTACATGTTGATGCTGAGCCTGAGTTGGCTACGCTCACTGAGATTGTCAGTTTAGACGCTTCTGAGTTCCCGGGAGGCTTGGTCAAGCTGAATGGAGCTTTTGGTCTTCACCTGTCTGTCCTGGTTGAGAAGGCTACACAGTGCGCGAAGAGCGGATGTTGGGTTTCTTTCAGTGCCATTCTGACTGTCTGCATCTATGGGATTGTCTTGTTTCCTAATGTGCCAGACTTTGTCGACTCAGATGCCTTCTTGATTCTTGCCTCGAAGAATCCCGTTCCTACTCTCTTGGGCGATGTTTATCATTCCATTCACTACAAGAATGAGAAACGCCGTGGCAAGAATGTTTCCTGCTGTCTTCCTCTCTTGTATAGGTGGTTCCAGGGGCACCTTCCGAAGACAGGACCTTTTGTTGATGCTGTTGATACTTTGGATTGGTCTTCCCGGTTGATGGGACTATCTGCTGAGAACGTCATTTGGTTTGATCGGTGTATGCTTGGTACTAATATCATATATAGTTGCAGTGGCTTTCCGAATGTTCCCCTGATTGAACGGAAAGGCTGTATTAACTATAACCCTTCATTGCTGGTACGACAGTTCGGATATGCTTTGAGGGACGCTCCTATTGAGAAGGAGATACAGGAATCTCTATATCTCACGGGCTTACTAAACACAGTTGTTTTGATCAGATTGAGACATGCATGGGTTAACACCCATAGGAGAGGGAAAGCTTTGCTCGGTAAGAGCAATAGCAGAGCTTATGATCCTTATTTGGCTTGGATCCGCGAGAGAGTTAGTACTTCTTTGGTGCCTTATCCTGCTATGGAACCTTTGTATCTTCCATTGATTGAGGTACCCGCTTCAGAAGAAAGTGAGAAGTATAAAAAATTGTTGGCTGAAAACGAGGAACTGAAGAAAGCCAATGAGGAGTTAGAGAAGGAGATCTTCCAGTTACGTCATGAGAAGAAGGAAGCCACCTTCACTGTAAAGGAACAGACTGAATTGATTAACAGGTTGGGATCAGAATTGACGAAAGAGACCAACAAGAAAGAAAAAGTGGGAATAGCCTTAAACGGTGTTAGCAAGGTGCTTACTTCCAAGGAGGAACTTCTAAGCAAAGCTTATGCCCGTCTCAGCAAGTGGGAAGCCTTGTGGAATACCACGCTTACCAAGCGGAAGGAGCGGGAAGAAGAACTGAAACTGCATATTGCCACGCTAGAGTCACAGATTAGAGCCCAAGACGCAAATATTGCTGAAGAGACATCACTTAGGAGCGCTGCTGAGCTCAGAGTAAGTGACGTTGACGAGAAGCCGAGAGGTTATGAAGTGAAGGCTGGTTCCAAAAGGTACAGATTTGACGAGAGTTCCGGCGAAGGAACCTACCAGGACGATGCCAAAAAGCTGAGATCCACTACCGAGCAGCATGCTTTACTGATTCAGGAGCTGATCTCCCGACTAGGGCACTCGGAGACGTTGAGGATATTGGAAGATGTCAGAGCACGCCATTTGGCCTGATTTATCTTTGTCTTGCCTTTGTTATTTGTACTTGTATTGTGACCATCACCAGGCTTGTTGGCTGAGGTCTCTTCAGTTGTATTCAGTTGTACTCTTGTACTCAGCCTCTTGGCATTTGTTATATATGAGGGTTTTCTGATTTCGTGCTTGCTGGATAGGGACTCCATTGTCGTGATGGCCTTCTCTCCGAAACTAGAATCGGATGGGGGATATAACCTGTAGCATATTTACATAATTGCATCTGCATTCATATTGCATGACCGGTATTCTCTGATCTGTGTCTTATTTCCTGCATTTGCAAGTTTCCAGGATTGACGAACCAAGAGTTCACCGCTACTCAACCCGAAACAACTGCAAGAGAATTATGGGTCAAGTCCAAGTGGAGATGCAGGAAATTCTCGAGAAGTTGAACCTGTTCATGCAGGCCATGGAGAGCATTGCTAAAGGCCAGGAGAATCTCCAGACTTTGGTGCAGCCGCTGCTGACGCGGGCTAATGGGAACGACAATAATGACCACAACTCTGTGCATGTCGAAACTCCTCATGAGGATGGGCCCCCTACGCCTGTGGTTCCTCCTGTGGTGACCCCACCTGTTGTGGTTGTAAACAATGATGCTGGCGCTGGCAACGACAACGCGGGGAATGGAAATGAGACTGTTGTCAACAATGTTGGATTCGGAGACGCCAATCTGGGTGGTGGTAACAATAATGGCGGTAATGGTTTCAGTAACAATGGATTCGGCTATAATGACCAGGGGTTTGAGTACGGAAATCATGGCGGAAAGTTCGGCTTCAACACTCAGGGTTTCGGCTATGACGGTTTTGGTAACGCTAACCAGGGTTATGGTGGAAATGGTGCTGGATTGATTCCTCTCAACACTGGTTTCGGGCATGTTGGGGTCAATCAAGGTTATGGGGGACGAGGTCCCATGACTAATCAGCAAGGGTTTGGTCGCAACACTGGTTATAATGGGTACGGAAACGAAAATGTGAACTGGGGCGAAGACTGTCAAGAGGACGCCTTTTCGGGAAGAGGCGTGGGATTTGAGGGACCCGTTGACAATACTCAAAGGATTAAAATGCTGGAAGAACAGATGAAGGGTATGGCTAATCAGAATTCTACCGGACTAGACATGACTACCATGGGCTTGGTGCCTGGGCTGAGGGTGCCACTGAAATTCAAAGCCCCCACTTTCGACAAATATAAGGGGGACACTTGCCCTAAGGTGCATGTTCGCGCTTATTACAGAAGGATGTCCGCGTATTCAGATGACGAAAGGATGCTTATGCATTTCTTTCAAGACAGCCTATCAGGACCGTCACTCGAGTGGTACATGGGGTTGGAGCCCGCTCAAATCAAAACCTGGAAGCAATTGGCAGATGCTTTCGTCATGCATTATAAATATAATAGTGATCTGGCACCGAACCGAGTTCAATTGCAAGGGTTGTCGCAGAAGAACGGGGAAAGCTTTAAAGAGTATGCGCAGAGATGGCGCGATATGGCAACAAGAGTACATCCTCCGTTAGCTGAAAGAGAAATGAATAGTATGTTCATTGGGACATTTACGGGGATATATTACGAAAAATTGTTTAATGTTTCGTTGAGCAGTTTTTCAGATTTGATTCTCATGGGTGAGATGGTCGAAGACGGTATTAAGGTTGGAAGATTCCACGCAGGTGAGTCTGCCCCCGCAGGAGGTACCAGAAAAGCATTCGGTGGTAGGCGACAAGGTGATTCTAGTGCCGTGTTCGGAGGCAGAGGCCGGGGCAGAGGACGAAGTCAGTATGCTCAACATCAACAGGCTGCTAGTGTTACCATCCCTTTTCCACAGCAACAACAACAACAACAACAGCCACAACAGCAGCAACAACAACAACAACAACAACAGCCACAGCAGCAGCAACAACAAAGGCAACACCCTGCCCAACGCAGAATTCTAGAGGGCAAGCCAAGGCGAGTATTTGAAACGCCTCCTTCAACATACGCCGAACTCCTTCAGACACTGCTAGGATTAAAGTTGGCCGAGAAAAGGACCATGGCACCGTTAACGGGCACTCCTCTGTTTGGCTATGATGCTGGTAAGCACTGTGAGTTTCACTCCGGGGCGCCCGGACATGATATTGAAGGCTGTCATGCGTTTAAACATAAAGTCCAAGACTTGTTGGACAGCAAGGCTATCAACTTTGGACAGGCGGGTCCAAATATAGTACAACAGCCTATGCCCAACCACGGGGCAAACGCCATCCTGACTGAGTAGAATTTGAATCTAGTGACGGATGTCAAGGAGCTGAAGACACCGTTGGGTGAGATCAAAAACAGGTTGTTAAAAGGGGGTGTATTCCCGGGGTGTGATGAATTTTGCTTGGATTGTTGGATACAGCCGGAGGGTTGTAATGATTTGAAACAGGGTATTCAGGCTTTGATGAATGAAGGAACATTGCAGTTTGATAGAACCACGGTTGAAGAGCCTGTAGAGGCATTTTGTGAAGAGCGAAACGATATTGCTACAGTGACAATTCCGAGGAAAACGATAACAATAACGGCACCCGCCAGGCGGCCGACGATCACTATTACCAAAGCAGGGTCAGTCCCTTTTGAAAGTACCAAAGCAGTACCATGAACTTACGGGTTGGAGGTATATTGCGACGGTGAGAAAATTGAAGTAAATAAACAACCAGCTGGAATTGTAGATAATGTTGTTGGAACAGGAGGTATGACCAGAAGTAGAAGAATCTTCACATCGCCTGAGGTAGAGGCATAAAGATTGGCAAAGGGGAAAGCCAAGGTTGACGAGAGTGGCCCCTCGCAGATAAAGGAAACGGAAACATCACTTAAGGATGTGGAAGAGTTCATGAGGCTCATCCGTAAAAGTGATTACAAAATCGTTGAGCATCTCCAGCAAACGCCATCAAAGATCTCGATCTTGTCACTGCTATTATATTCCGAGGCCCATCGGAATGCTTTGCTGAAGATCCTAGACACGTCATTCGTTCCTCAAGACATTTCGATTAATCAATTAGAAGGGGTGATGGCGCATGTTAATGCAGGGCACAGTCTGGGATTTACGGATTTTGATTTGACTCCAAGAGGGAGAGAGCATAATATGGCGCTGCACGTCTAAGTTGAATGCAGGGGCACGGTTATGTCCCATGTTTTGGTGGACACTGGATCTTCCCTGAATGTGCTACCGAAGAAAGCCATGATGAAGTTGGATATCAGGGGAATCATTTGTACGCCTAGTGACTTGGTGGTCAGGGCATTCGATGGTATGCGGAGGCCAGTTTTTGGATCCATAACATTGTCGTTGCAAGTGAGGCCTGAAATCTTTGAAACTGAATTCTATATAATGGACATCCAGCCAGCGTATAGTTGTCTTCTTGGGCGCCCATGGATCCATGCTGTCGGGGCAGTCACATCCATGTTACATCAGAAACTGAAGTATATGGTGGGGGACAGCGTCGTCACAGTTTGTGGAAAAGAAGATATTCTGGTCAGTCATTTGTCGTCATTCAAGTACGTGGAGGTCGACGGCGAAATCCACGAGACACCCTGTCAAGCATTTGAAGGGTTAAAGATTAAAGACAAAGCTCCAGTACCCAAGACATCAGATGTAGCAGTGTCATCGTACAAAGAGGCTCAGGCTCTAGTGCAGGCAGGCAAAACCAAGGGTTGGGGTCAGGTGTTGGAGATTCCCGTGAAGAATGATAGGTTCGGACTTGGATATCATCCTTCGTCATCAGCATCCTCTTCAGAAGCACCCAGGTTCAGAGGGCCGATAACCATCACACCAAGCGGGGTGAGCTTCGAGAATATCAATGCTGTTTCCGATTCTGAGGAAGAAGATAGCGACTGTGATATGGGCGCATGGATCAAGCCCAGCGTGCCAGGACAAAGTCTCTGCAATTGGTCTATCCGGGAAACTGTTCCGATGACAACTAAATAGTAATGATTTGTTTTCTTAATTGTTGAATAATCATGTGTCCTACTCAGGGCATAATGATTTTGCTTAGGGCCATTTGGTTATGTACATTACATTGTTTAATCATGAATAAAGGCGTTTTTTCATATACAAATGTTGTGATCCCTGTTTTTCCTGTTTTTATCTTTTACAATAAAATGGCAACGTGGTTACTTGCTTTGTACGCGTTTTAAAGCATTTAACCATTTCCTTTGCAGGATTACTATTTCAGATGACATCTATGATCCGCCTATGACTCATTTCGACTTTGAGCACCCGGTATTTCAGGTTGAGGAAGAGATTGTCGAAGATGGCGAAGTACCGGAAGAGCTGACCTGGTTATTAAAACAAGAAGAAAGAATCATTTTGCCTCACGAGGAAGTCATTGAGATCGTCAATTTGGGGTCGGAAGGGGTCGAAAGAAACATCCGTATAGGGGCTGTGCTGCAAAGCGACGTCAAGCAAAGGTTGATTGTGATGCTCAAAGAGTACAGTGATATATTCGCTTGGTCATATGAGGATATGCCTGGGCTGGATACGGATATGGTTGTTCACCGTCTGCCATTAAAAGAAGAATGTCCGCCTATTAAGCAGAAACTCCGAAGAACTCGACCGGACATGGCTGTGAAGATCAAGGAGGAAGTTCAAAAAAAGTGGGATGCTAGTTTCCTAGCTGTTACAAAATATCCCTCATGGGTCGCCAATATTGTGCCAGTGCCAAAGAAAGACGGTAAAGTGTGAATGTGTGTAGACTACCGTGACTTGAACAAAGCGAGCCCGAAAGATGATTTTCCACTTCCTCACATCGATGTGCTGGTTGATAACACTGCTCAATTCTCTGTATTCTCCTTCATGGATGGCTTCTCGGGCTACAATCAGATCAAAATGGCGCCAGAAGACATGGAGAAGACTACCTTCATTACGCCTTGGGGAACATTTTGTTACAAAGTGATGCCCTTCGGATTGAAGAATGCTGGCGCAACATATCAACGTGCTATGACGACTCTCTTTCATGACATGATGCATAAAGAGATCGAGGTTTATGTTGATGATATGATTGCCAAATCCCAGACGGAGGAGGAGCATTTGGTTAATCTGCTGAAATTGTTCAAGAGGCTTAGGAAGTTCAGGTTGAGACTGAACCCAAACAAGTGCACCTTCGGGGTGAGGTCGGGTAAACTACTGGGGTTTATTGTGAGCGAAAGAGGAATAGAGGTTGATCCTGCGAAAATAAAAGCAATACAAGAAATGCCGACGCCTAAAACGGAAAAAGAAGTGCGTGGATTTTGAGGGAGGTTGAACTACATCGCCCGGTTCATATCTCACTTAACTGTGACATGCGAGCCGTTATTCAAGCTGTTAAAGAAAGATCAGGCTGTGACCTGGAATGAAAATTGTCAAAAGGCGTTCGACAAGATAAAAGAATACTTGCAGGAACCTCCTGTTTTGATACCCCCAGTGGCCGGGAGACCGTTGATTATGTATTTGACAGTTCTTGAGGAAAGTATGGGTTATGTTCTCGGTCAGCACGATGAGACAGGGCGTAAAGAGCATGCAATATACTATTTGAGTAAGAAGTTTACTAATTGTGAGTCCAGATACTCAATGCTCGAAAAAACGTGTTGTGCACTAGCCTGGGCCGCCAAACGTTTGAGGCAATACATGCTAAACCATACAACCCTACTGATATGAAAGATGGATCCAATCAAATACGTGTTTGAGAAGCAAGCACTCTCTGGTAGAATTTCCCAATGGCAGATGGTGTTAACCGAATACGACATCCAATACGTTTCTCAGAAGGCTATTAAAGGTAGTGTCTTGTCAGAGTACCTTGCGGAGCAGCCTGTTAAGGACTACCAATCGATGAGGTTTGATTTTCCTGATGAGGATATCATGTACCTGAAAGTGAAGGATTGCGAAGAACCGTTGCCGGATGAAGGACCAGAATTGGGTTCCAAATGGCAGTTAATATTTGATGGAGCTGTGAATTCCTATGGTAGCGGAATAGGGGCAATCATTACCACTCCCCATGGGTCGCATATCCCATTTACTGCTCTATTGATCTTTCCAGTTACAAATAATGAAGCTGAATATGAGGCTTGCATTATGGTTCTTGAAGAAGCTATTGATATGCGAATCAAACATCTGGATGTATACGGAGACTCAGCTCTAGTGGTGAATCAGATAAAAGGAGAGTGGGAGACAGGTCAGCCCAATTTGATACCATATATGAATTATGCAAGGAGATTGTTGCCTTTCTTTGACAAGGTGGAATTGCATCATGTGCCGCGAGCAGAAAATCAAATGGCTGACGCCCTGGCGACATTGTCCTCCATGTATAAAGTTAACTTCTGGAACGAGGCTCCCCGGAATGTTATCTCTCGGCTTGACAGACCCGCTTTCATATTTGCCATTGACGAAACATCTGATGATAAACCCTGGTACTATGACATCCAGAATTTCCTGAAGAATAAGGAGTACCTGGCTGGTGCATCCAGTCGAGATCAGAAGACTCTCAGGAGATTGGCTGGCAATTTCTATCTGAATCCGGATGGTGTTCTATACAAAAGAAATCATGACTTGGTGTTGCTACAGTGTGTAGATGAGAAAGAGGCGAAGGTGCTAATGGAGGAGATACATGAGGGTACATTTGGTACACATGCTGGTGGGCATGCTATGACAAGAAAGTTGCTACGGGCAGGTTATTACTGGCTAACTATGGAAACAGACTGTTTCAAGTTTGCGAAGCGGTGTCATAAATGCCAAATTTATGCGGACAAGGTCCATGTCCCCCCAAGTCCTCTGAATGTGATGTCATCACCATGGCCATTCTCGATGTGGGGAATTGATATGATTGGTAAGATTGAGCCTACAACATCCAACGGACACCGGTTCATCTTGGTAGCAATAGATTATTTTACCAAATGGGTGGAAGCGGCATCGTATGCCAATGTGACCAAACATGTGGTAGCCAGGTTTATTAAACGAGATATTATCTGCAGATATGGGATCCTTGAGCGGATTATCACAGACAACGGTTCGAATTTGAATAACAAGATGATGGAAGAGTTGTGCCAGAATTTTAAGATTGAACATCACAACTCTTCTCCTTACCGACCCAAGATGAATGGCGTTGTTGAAGCGGCCAATAAGAACATAAAGAAGATTGTCCAGAAGATGGTTGTGACGTATAAGGACTGACACGAGATGCTACCTTTCGCTTTGCACGGTTATCGTACGACGGTACGCACATCAACCGGGGCAACCCCTTTTTCATTGGTATACGGAATGGAGGCAGTGTTATCGTTGGAGGTTGAGATTCCTTCCTTGAGGGTTTTACGAGATGTCCAACTTGACGAGGCAGAATGGGTAAAAGACAGGTTGAATCAGCTGAGCTTAATGGATGAGGAGAGGCTAGCTTCTCTCGCATACGGTCGGTTGTATCAAAGCCGGATGAAGAAAGCATACGATAAGAAGATATGTCCGCGAAGCTTTCAAACGGGCGACCTTGTGCTGAAAAGGATTCTCCCGCCACAAACAGATCACAGGGGCAAGTGGACCCCTAATTACAAAGGGCCGTACGTTGTCAGAAAAGTTTTCTCTGGAGGGGCCTTGCTACTATCCACCATGGATGGTGAAGACTTTTCGTCTCCTGTGAATTCGGACGTAGTTAAAAAATACTTTGCTTGAAAGTGACCCGCTGGACAGTAAAAAGAGCGTCCAGGCAAAAATGCGGCATCCCGGCGAACCAAAAATAGAATAAAAGGGTTCAGGAAAAAGTTAGGGATAAAATTGAAAAGATGTACACCCGCGAAGTCGAAAACCTACATTGGGCGACTTCGGCAAAAAAGGGTATCCCGGTGAATTGAAAACCCGCAAAGGGCGATTCACGCAAAAGTTAGGGATTGAAAAAGCAAATGACTGCGGTCCGAATTCGATACTGCATTGTTTAGTGGGTTGGGAGCGCTTGAGGGTTCGTTTATCCAACACAATCTCTTCCGAAAATTGAATACCGAGAAAGCGCCATAGTCAGGCGAGTCATAGGAGGATCAGCTCACGATGTTTGTCTGCACCACGTTGCCGACATGTGTACCAATTCGAGTTGTATTTGTATTTTTATGCTTTTTGTGCATATATGTATGTGTGTGTGCGTAACTACCTCTTTTCAGGAGTTGCATCCGAAGTACAAAACTTTTCCTATTCAGAGGCCTGTTATTAATAAAACATGTTATTCAGTATTTGATGTTTGTGCTTTACTGTTTTGTATGTGGAAAACGCCAATGTTACGATGAACTTGCATATGCATAACTTTGTTGGCCCTTGCCAATGATTGATAAAACTTCGAATTGACTAAAGTAATGTCACGGACGCTAACCCAAATAGGTTTGGTTGTATAGATTTGTCTTGTCTCGTTTGTGTTTTGCAGGGTTCTCGCCTTTAGAGCGGGCAATCAGAACGTGTGGCTCTAGTCGGAGGTTCATGGTGAAAAAACTTGACTTTGCGCTATGCCAATCCCCAGGCAGGTCGCACCTCAAAAGTTGGGATGATTTTTGTCCCTTACCGAAGAGATCAATTTCCCCAGCTAGTCGTAGTTTATACCCAGAGGATATCCCCAGCCAGTCAAAATCAGTATCCCCTGCAGAGGTTGCACTCCCTAGAGAGTCGAGTGAGAACGATCGATCCCCAGCTGGGAGAATGCCCGCAGTGTTTAACCAAGTCATAGTTGGTTCAAAAGGATTATCCTCAACGGAGTGGTAGTTCCGAGTTTGTAAGCTGTGCCCAGGCAACATCGTTTCCTCCAGAAGGGCGTTCCCTAGCTGGGTCGTTTCTTGCTCAGTCAGTGTACTTTCCCCAAGAGAGTCGTTTCTTCCCCCAGCTGGGTTACTCTCCCCAGCCGAAGATGTTGTTCGTTCCTCCCAGTGGAAATCAAAGTTTAATCTCTCCCCGATGGAGTTGGTTGTATGTCCGGCATTTATTTTGCCGGAGGACTTTATGATACTCATTCATCCCCAACATGGTGGTATTTGCTCTCAACAGCTGTGTTGAAGCAAGCTTGTCAGAGTTTCCCTAGCAGCTTGAACCTGCATTCGCATTTGCATACATTGTCATAGTTGCATTTACCCAAAAACGCGTAGCATTTCCATGCTGTATGGAGCATTACGCCATTCTCAAACATGCGCATTTTGAGACATAAGCCAGGTCGGTTAACCTTCGACTTTCAAGTGTTGTTTCCCTTGCAGGTGGAGAAAGCTCTTGCTCAGATCAATTACCAAATATTAAAAGTCTCAGCGTTTTGTCATTATTCCCCACAGAGTTGGTTGTTTAAGTTCCTCTTACCCCTCCAGCGGAGTATTTCTTCAAAATTGTTGCTATGTCAGTATCAAAAAGATTTCGTGAATCAATTTTTGGAAATTGCCGCCTATGTCGAAGTAGGTGTCTGGCAATTTGGGTTCAGGAAAATCCCCAGTAGAGTCCTTCTCAGATATGTTGCCGTGTCCGCGCTAAAAGTTTGAAGATTGGACCCTTATGTGTTACCCATTCGATTGATGGAGTTAGCTACTGCAAAGATAGGCAGATGAGCTGTATTCAAAGTTATTTCCCGTAGTGATGGCGAAGTTACTACCCGTAGTGATGGCGGTGTTATTTTCCCGTAGTGGTAACGGAGTTATTACCTGTAGCGATGGCGGTGTTATTTTCCTGTAGTGGTGACAGAGTATTACCCGTAGCGATGGCGGTGTTGTTTTCCCGTAGTGGTGACGGAGTTATTACCCGTAGCGATGGCGGTGTTATTTTCCCGTAGTGGTGACGGAGTTATTACCCGTAGCGATGGCAGTGTTATTTTCCCGTAGTGGTGACGGAGTTATTACCCGTAGCGATGGCGGTGTTATTTTCCCGTAGTGGTGACGGAGTTATTACCCATAGCGATGGCGGTGCTATTTTTCTGTAGTGATGACAGAGTATTACCCGTAGCGATGGCGGTGCTATTTTCCTGTAGTGATGACAGAGTATTACCCGTAGTAATGGCGGTGTTATTTTCCCAGAGTATTTTCCCGTAGTGGTGGCGGAGTTATTACCCGTAGCGATGGCGGTGTTATTTTCCTGTAGTGATGACAGAGTATTACCTGTAGCGATGGCGGTGCTATTTTCCTGTAGTGATGACAGAGTATTACCCGTAGTGATGGCGGTGTTATTTTCCCAGAGTATTTTCCCGTAGTGGTGGCGGAGTTATTACCTGTAGCGATGGCGGTGTTATTTTCCGGTAGTAATGACAGAGTTATTTCCCGTAGTGGTGGCGGAGTTATTTCCCATAGTGGTGGCGGAGTTATTTTCCTGTATCGGTGGCAGAGTCATGTTTTGTTGACAGAAGTACTTCCCCAGTGGAGTCGTCCAGGTTATTCCTATATTGACAAGTTTGGTGCTGCGCAGGCAGTTAGTGTTGAAATCAGATCTGTATCATGTGGTTGATTAGTTGTTACCGTAACAATCAGGTTCAATTGATGGATGGGGTTCCCCAAGCAGTGATGCAGTTTATTTCTGCGGTTGGCAAATTTTCATGTTCTTAGTATTCAACCGTCTCGTACCTCGAATGTTTGAAGGCCGTTCGCTCTTCACCCAGTCGGGTCCAAGCCGTTTGCATAGGGGCAGCTGTTGCACCCTAAAATTTTCTCAACCTATTTCACCTGGTTTATGTTTCAATTGCATTGTCATAATAAGTCATGTACATAGTCTAATCATTTGCATAACATAGCATAACAAGTCATCTAACAAGGGATCAAGTGTCATTCTTATCAGAAAAAGGCCCATCAAGGGGTTTTATTCAGGCTCAAGACCATCCAAGTCATCAAGAAAGGTTTGAGGCTTTGAAAAGTTTGAAGGTCAACCAGTGGATTTCTCTCCTAATCTTGGGGGGTTGAAGATCATCAATGAGTGTGTGAGCCATGACTGAGGGTATGGAATATGCACAAAGATAATGGAAGACCTAGAGGGTCATTTTGAAGATGAGACAAGTCATTGATTCAAGTACAAGAGCCACAGTTGAAGTACAGTCAACTAGGGTTTCATCTGGGTCAATCCTAGGTCAACCCTAGGTCAACTGAGTGATTGAAGAGCATAAAGGCTTAGTTGAAGGATGTGGGATTCATGAATTGAAATGTGGATACATGTGTGGGGTTGTGCCAAGGATAAATCAAAGATGATCAAGAGGAGGAGAAGTTACTAAATTAGGGTTTCAGTGTAAAAAACCCTAATTTAGGCCTAACTTCCAAGCCAGATAAGTCAAAATGAAAGTTTCAAATGGATTCTTGGTCAACATGAAACTTGTAGATATTCTCAATATATTTAATTTGAGTACTAGAAGTCTTCAGGAAGATTTGTATAACTCAAGTTATGGTTCTTGCAAGTTATGGGTCCTTAGAGGACACTGAAATTTATCTGTGAAAGTCACTTGACTTCCAAGCAACTTTTCCCCATGAAGGAGTTTTCAAATGGATTCTTGGCCAACATAAGAGTTGTAGATCTTGATATTAGATTTGATTTGAGTACTAGAAGTCCTCAAGAGGATTTGTAGAACTCAAGTTATGGTCTTGGCAATCCAGGGGTATTTTGGGAAAGTTGAATTACAGGTCATTTTTCAACATAGGTCCAAATCTCTATCTTCCACTCCTCAAATGAAGAAATGTTCAACATGAGATGTGTTCAAAATGATGTTTTTAGGCTAGATAAGAGGTCATGAGAGCTTGGAATGGCTTGCTTCACAAAGTCACCAAAATGGCCTAAAATGAAGGTGAATTTTAAATAAACCAAAGTTGAAAATTAGGGTTTTTGATCTACAAAACCAAACCAAGCCATATGACATACCAATTTGACTGTAAAATCCATTTTGAGAACATTGACATTGCCAAAATTTTGAATTGAGGATTAGTTCAATGACTTACTTTGTAAATTGGTTACTTGCATCATAAGGCACAATTGCAAAACCACACTTCAAGGCAAATGCAAGGCTCCCTTCCATCCTAACACATCTAATATCTCATTAGAAGACAATTTGGATCAGAATTGAGTGCAAATACAAGCTAAAACATGAGCTGATATGAACCAAGTATGAGATGAGATTTTCATGACATGTGATGGTGAATTTCTCATTGGATCAATCTAGAACTTTCTAGGGTCTTCAAACACATTTTATATATACTTGTGAAGTGATGCAGAGCTAGAGTTGGAGAGAATTGAAGGAGATTGGAGAGATTGCATTTTCACTTTTCCATTTGCAAACAGAATTCTGTTACACGGTTTCAACCACTTTCCATCCATTCTTTTGATCTAAAAAGCTTGCTCTAGCATTGGTGGATGATTCCAGATAGAATCCATAGCAAGAGCATTGAAGAACTGTGAGATTGCACTTGGAATTTTCAGCCTGCAACTCAAGATCGAATTCAAGAATCCAAGCCATTTCAATTCATCTCTTTGCATACAGAAGCCTCCTTTGGTGTTGGTGAAGGTGTCTGGAACTTATTGAAGCTTATCTTGAAGCTTTGATCACTCTGTTCATCTCAAAATTGCAGGTATGTAAACTTCACTCCATGGATTGATTTAGGCAGTTTCAATAGGATTTGAATGGTTAGATCCAATGTAGATGATCATGGGGAGCTTTCTGGTAGCATTAGGGTTGATTTAGAGACAATTAGGTGAGTGACTCAATTTCTGTTCATGCTTGTATCTTCGTGTTCTTGGTGTTATAATCTTAGTTTGATAGCCAGAAATGCTCAGTGAAACATGGTGAAGAGATTGAGCTATTCAATTTCAAGTTTGATGAGTTTTGGTGATTGATCAATTTCTGAGGAGTGTATCGTGTTTTGAGGAAGAAGGTGACTCAATGTGTTTAGATGCCATGGTTGAATTCCTTGTGGAATTTCAAGTGAGTTAGGGTTTTTAATTTTGAGTTTTGATGAAGATTTGAGGGAGCACGACTTGGAGAAGATGAAGTTCTTGGTTCAGGCATCCATGGCTTTTTTCCCTCCATCCACGATTCAAAGGTTGAAGACAACCTGACCACCCTTAGATCTTAGGAAGACCTTTGACCCAATCCAAATCCAACGGCCACGGATTCGTTTCCATTTGTGAAGGAGAAGTTTGATTACCAAAACGCATTGTATCACTTAAGTTGTAGCATTGGGCTTAAGTTGTAATTTGATACTCACACCCCTTGTTCAAAGCCCAATAGGAAATACACTACGTTGGCTTGTTATTCATACCGTGAGTTTGTTTTTTTTCTTTACATTTTCTTTCTATTTTCTGAAGTGGAATTGGGCTTAGCACGCGCTACTACACGCACCCCCTTTTGGGCCCAGATGATTGTTTACACTGCATTGGATTGCTATTGGGCACGCTCATTTTTCATTTTTCTCATATTTTCTTTTATTTTCACATTTATTTTAAGTTCTTTGAAAATTCATAATAAATTGGAAAATTAATATTTTTGCATGGGAGTTTTTTCGCCATTTTCCTCAAGACATCAAGAAAATTATAAAAGAATAAAAATGTCATTTCATTCATTTTTCATTTTTTGGCTTATTTTTACTTTTAATTGCTTTTATTTCATTTTTGTTTGACAATGTAACTTGCTGATTTTAGTATGATCATGTGGCTTTGATTTTTTATGTAATTCTTTTTGCTATGGTTAGTATATAGTATTAGGTTCCCCCTGGAATTTTATCACATTTTTGTGATTTAATTTTAGTTAGTTTTGAATAAGAAACTTTAGCATGCTAGAATTAGGGTTTCAACTTGACATAGGTGCATTTCAACACATAGTTTTGGGTTTTGTAGTTTGATTTAGGCCTTGGGGTTTATGTGGGGTATAGGGTACCTAGTTAGGATCCCTTAGAAATTAATCTAGGATTTTATGATGAGTAGTTCCATTTTATCTGATTTTTTGCAAGTTGGTTGATATTGGTATGTTGCCCTCTTGGGATGTTGTATGTTTGTTGGGTTTTGGGCTTTTCTTTGGGTGTTGGGGCTTGTGATTGGCTTGTGGAGCTCATGAAGACCTTGGAGATGATTGAAGACAAATAATGATGCTTGGAGCTTGAAGTTTCTTGTGCCTGAGATTGCTTGATGAAGTAGGAGATAGGAGATATAGGGAGAGCTCGAGAGTAGACTGATTTCTTCTGTCAAACATAGAGAGCTTCTTGTGCCTCTATTCCATCCTATGACACAAGGTCCCACAAAAGAGCTCCATCTCTCCTTAGGAGGGATGTAGAGCATGCTTTGATTGGGTAGAACCTTGAGGATACCTTTCACTTGCTGTGTTAAGATCTTGGTGATTTCCCTGGGTTTTCACTGAGTCTCTTAACATTCCAACTTCCTCTATTAAGTTGATTCTCTCCTGTGAGTGTTGGCATTGAAGTTGAAGATTTTGAAGATAAGAAATTCATTGAAGACTGTTGAAGATGAAGCTTGTACCTGTTAAAGCTGGATATCTGTTGAAGACTAGGGTTTTGCTGCTGACTGAAGTTGTCTACTTACTGGGTTTCAGTGCTTGCTAAAGCTGAAGATTACTGGGACAAGAGCTTATCTGAAGTTTGAATATCATTGGAAAGTGAAGATGGGATCTTGATTGAAGTTGTTACTGTCAACCTTTTGCTGTTAATCAACTGTAGCTGCCAGAGCCGGTGTTGTTTGAGCTGTTTGCTGTAAGAGCTGGTGTTGCTGTCAGAGCTGTTGTTGGATTTTAGTTCTTTTTCTGTATTGTCTGTTGGCTTGTTCAGCTTGCCCCTTAGGTTTGAAGTGAAGCTGCTTCACTTTGCCTATTGTTTTCCCAGGTTCGAGGTTGAGTGGGATTCCCTTGCCTCGCTTGTATTGCTGCATCTCCTGCATATTTACTGTTTACTGTATATCTGCTGTTTCTTTTCCATTTATCCCCTAGGATCTCTGTTTCTCTCTGTGCAAGAGAGAAATATGACAGACATTAGGTTGTAATCCATGCATGACAACATTAGGGTAGTTTTGATTCCCCTTTCAAACCCTAGGTGTTGTAGACTTCTTTCTCTTCTATCTCAAAGCATTTCAAAACACAGTAATAAGGATAATCGATGTCGTACGCTACGAGCCTTAAGCCATTTGAGAAAGGTTGCTGGAGGGTCACTCTTCAGTAACCTGATTACTTAGTGTGTTACACTTAGGGTGACATACGACGTAGTCACTCTCAAATCATAGTCTCTAGTGCGTCAGAGATTGCAACATCATAAAAAACAGTTCTTGCGTAAAAGACTGAAAACAAACATCAAAACGTCATTTTTGTCCGCTTGGACTCTTAATCAGGAAAAATCCTTTCTTAAGGAGATAAAAAAACATTCAGACAAGCTTGTGTCTTCCGTAGCCCGAACTACGTTTGCTCTGATCTTTCATACTGTATGAAAGTACGTAGGCATAGGATGCGAGATCCTAGCGAGCAACCTTCCCCTCCTTTCCCGTAGGTAGGCGAACTACGTTGACTCTGATTTCTCGTTCCAGACGGGAATACGTAGGCATAAAGTGCGATACTTTGCCGAGTCATTTTCCTTTGTTTTTAAACCAGACCTTTAGAGTAGATAGAATAACAATCCGTACTAGAAAACAAGCGTGGATCCCGTCGAGTACGACGGACGTGAGGGGTGCTAATACCATCCCCTTGTGTAACCGACTCCCGAATCCAGGATTTGGTTGCGATGACCATTCCTTTCCCGTCTTCGCGGTAGGTTTACTTCGAGCGTTTCCTTTCCCTCCTTTGGGATAAATAACGCGCGGTGGCGACTCTTCTGTTCAGCCAGCACCGATTTTCGCAGTAGCGACACCTACTCGGGCCTAAAAATATTTTGAACCAACTGGTGTTCTTGTTAGCCCGAACTACGTTTTCTCTGATTTCTCATACCAGATGGGAATACGTAGGCACAAGACGACGATGCCTTGGCGAGCAACCTTCCCCCACCTTTCACCCGTAGTTAGCCGAACTACGTTGACTCTAACTTTCCATTGCACGAGGGAATACGTAGGCATAGAGTGGCGATGCTATATCGAGTTTCCTTTCTTTTCTTTTGTCCCTGAGCCATAGTTAGATAGAAAACACCCTTCTAGATACACAACAAAGCAGGCATCCCATCGAGTACGAGAGACGTGAGGGGTTCTAATTCCTTCCCCTCGCGTAATCGACTCCCGAACCCGAGACATGGTTGCGATGAACTGCCTTTTCCCGTTTTCGTTAGGTTTTCCCATATCATTTCCTTTCCCTCTTTTGGAATAAATAACGAACGGTGGCGACTCTTCTGTCCTTGCTGGTCCCTCTTCGCAGTGATGCGACAGGTGGCGACTCTGCTGGGGACATTTCCCATCCCCTATGCGAGCCAATCCTAGCACTTGGTTGTTTATCTCTTTGGGTGTATATATGTGTTGTACTTTATTTTCCTGCATTTACTTTCAACATGATATATATCAGTTTTGCTGTGTTGTTGGGGGGGGGGGGGGGGGAGGAATGTTCTATTAAGAGACAAGCCAAACCCGGGCTTGAGTACAAACATAGCATTAGAAGTGGAAAGTAGTGGTGAACCTCTATGTTTGGCATGCAGTAGTTCCCATGAAATTCGCGCTCAGACGAGATTCTCTTTGATGATTTCTTTTCTGGGCCTTTAGGCTCAAAGGGATTTTGGATTTGAGGATTGTCAAATCTGGGAACCGATCATTTGTGATTCAGCTAAGTGAGGCCGCTTCGTTAGACTATGATGCCAAACCAGAAATGGTGAATGTATCATCGTTTCTCGAAGTCTGTGACGCTGATGAACACATGGGATGCCGAACCTTGTTAGTGGATAAGTCCATACCTGTGAGAGGGATTGGGTTATGCAGGAAACCTTGACTTCTAGACTACCTGGTTTTCTTTGCAATGTGAATATGTGTTCTTGATACAAGGCGTTCTGTTGCACCCCAAAATTTGCCAAACCTTTTCTTAATTTGGTTTATGTTTCATCTCATTTTCTTCTAGCATTTGCGTTGCATAGTGTTGCACCCCAAAATTTGCCCAACCTTTTCTGAACTTGGTTTGTGTTTCATTTCATTTCTTTCTAGAATTTGCATTGCATAGCATTTTTCATTGAATAGGGGATCAAGAGGTTGTGCATAACAAGAGGAGTCTACTCAGAGGGTTGAGCCTAAGAAAGGGGTGTTACTCAAGTTTGAATGGCCATCAGGTCATCTAGAAGTGGGCAATAGTCTTGTGAAAGGATTGATGGATGTATGTGGGTCAGCTCCTAAATTGGAGGCCAGTTCAAGATCATCAGAGAATTCTGAATTCATGATTATGGATATAAGATGTTGAGAGAGCCCATTGAGTTCTTTGAGAGCCATGTTGGAGCTTATTCAGGTTGTTGTGTGATGTGAAAGAAGCCACAGTCAAAAATGTTACAGCTAGGGTTTTCATCTAGTTAATCCTCAGTCAACTGTGAAATTGAAGGAGATTAAAACTCAATTCTAAGTCTCTATGGTTATAGGATGTACGTAGGCACAAGACGCGATGTCTTGGCAAGCAACCTTCCCCCCTTCTTTACCCGTAGTTAGTCGAACTACGTTGTCTCTGACTTTTCCATCAAACGAGGGAGTACGTAGGCACAGAGCGGCGATACTCTGTCGAGTCACTTCTCTTTTCTTTTTCTTTTGTCTCAGAGCCTTTAGCTAAATAGTTTCAACACAGCCTTTTAGATAGACAACAATGCGTGGATCCCGTTGAGTACGATGTATGTGAGGGGTTCTCATACCTTCCCCTTGCATAACCCACTCCTGAATCTAGACATGGTTGCGATGATTTTGTCTTTCCCTTTTCCGTCAGGTTTTTCTGATCGTTTCCTTTCCCTCTCTTTGGGATAAATAACGAAAGTGGCGACTCTTCTATTTTTTCCGCCGGTTGTTTTTCATAGTTGCGACACATAACACTGTTCATTTAGCAAGGGATTAAGAGGTTGTGCATAGCAAAAGAAGGTCACCAAGAGTGTTGAGCCTAAGCAAGGGGTTTTACTCAAGCATGAGTGGTCATCAAGTCACCAAGAAATGGTCAAAGTTTGGTGAAAGAGTTTATGGATGTATGTGGAATATCTCCTAACTTGGAGGCCAGTTGAAGATCATCAAAGGTTTGTGAATTCATGATTATGGATATGGGATGTTGAGGAAGCTCATTGAAGGCTTTGGGAGCCATATTGGAGTTTATTCAAGTTGTTGTGTCATGTGTAAGAGGCCACAGTCAAGAGTGGTGCATCTAGGGTTTTCATCTGGTCAAACCTCAATCAATTGTAAAATTAAAGGAGATTAAGACTCAATTCCAAGTCTTTGTTGTCATGGAATGTTGTGTTAAGATGTCTAATATATCATTTCAAGATCAAATCAAGAATAATCAAGAGTGTGAGAAGTTACTAAATTAGGGTTCCCAGTGTAAAATCCCTTATTTAGTGCCTAACTTCAAGACCACATATCTCAAGATACAATTCTCATCTCATCTTGACCCCAACGTGAAACTTGTAGAGCATGTTTCTAGATTTCTGATTTCTAGAACTCAAGTTATGATGCTGACAAGTTACAGGTCATCAGATGAATGTGATTTTGGTCAACAAAAGTCAACCAACTTCCAAGCCATTTTTGACCTTGAAGGATGTTTCTCCTCACTCTGACCCAAACATGAAAGTTGTTCATTGTGATCTTATCTTTCCAAAGAGTACTAGAAGTCCTTCATCTTATTTGTAGAACTCAACTTATGAAGCTTGCAAGGCAGTGGTATTTTGGGAAAGCAGGATTACAGGTCATTTTCATTATAGGTCCATTTCACTATCTTGCACACTTCAAATGAAACATTTCTCAACATAAAACGTGCTTCAAATGGTCCTAATTTCATCACCAAACCATCTCCTGTCATGATTGAAGCTTGGATTGGAGAATTGGTGTGAGATTTTTTCATGAAGAAAGCTTAAAAGGGGGAAATGGCGATTAATTGATTTTGAACCAAAACAAGTCATGTTCATACATATTTTGAGTACCAAGGATGTAACAAACAAGATGCAAGAATTACATTTGAGTTTTGGTATGGTTTTCAAGTGTAATTTCATTGCAACTTTGATTGAAATTTTGACAAACCTATCTCAACCACGTGATCAAACCAAGGGTTGAATGCCATCCACATGATCAAAGTGAAGTTCCAGAAATGATTTTGAATGAGAAACAAGGGGAATTAAGGCTTGTTTCACGTGTGCATAAGCATGAAAAAGTGGAATTGGGAATTTTGCAAATTCACACAATTGAGCTGCAATTGGGCCTCCAATTGATTCCCAACCCATCATATATAAAGTTAAACTGAATTTTGAGCATTCATTCATGCTAATTCGTGCCCAGAAAGCTCAAGAGCAGTTGGAGTAAGCAAGCCAAATTCCAAAATCGTGAATCATAATTGAGGAGTTTTCAAAGCAATTCAAGGTCAAATTCATCTTCCTCAAGCTTCCCTGAGTGGATCTACAGAGTTTCCTCAAGCTTCAACCTCATTCTAAGGCTCAGTGGAAGCACTCTACTAGGTAAGCTTCAATTCAACTTTTCTCTCTGTATGTGATGCAATTGAGTGCCATTTTTGCATAATTGTGATCTATGAGATGTGTAGTTGGATTCTGGATACAATTGATTGTTGTTCATTAACTTTTGTGATTTGAGCTTCAAACTATTTGTCTTCGATTTTCTCTATTTATGAACTAAAAATGAAAATAAACCATAGATCCGTGTTCTATGTTACATGAGGATGAATTTGGACTATGATTTTGTGTGTTTTGGTGAACTTAAGTTTCACCTGCGTTTTGTATCGTCGGAGAAGATGACCGGAGCCACCATGCTCCGGCCACCTGCAATACTCCCCCTCTTTTCTTGTTTGAAGATGGTGATAGCGTGGCTTGATGTAAGCCTTTTGATCCATGTTTGTTTATTCACCTAGACCTGATCTGATGGTCGAGATTCATTTCTAATTTGTGTTGATTTTCTGTTGCTTGCGTGTCATGTCCTTGGCCTTTGGATTGTTTGACTCAGGTTGCATCGTGTGGCCTTGATTTGGTTTCAGGGATTGACTTCCCTTTAAGTGAAATGGTGCGTTTCACTGGTTTGCACCTCAGCCTTTGATTTGTTTAACTGGTCTTGGATCTTGTGGCTGTGATTTATTTGCATTTTGTGTTTTATTCTAATTGCACGTGTGTCCTCCCCTCACCCCTTGGATTGATTGACTGGTATTTAGATCGTATGGCTGGATTTGTTCCTTGGATTAGTTGACTGATTTAATGGACAGGGCCCTCAATTGCTTTTGGCACACCCCTCAAGCCAGGCCCAGCTGTTTACGCATTATTTTGTTGCTATCTGCACCTTTTATTTTCTTTTCTTTTTTATTTTTGTTTTGATCTGTTTTGAATTAATTCAATATAAAATATTCCTCCAATTGATAAATTCATCAAAAAATACTTTCTGGACAATTTGAAATGTCTTTTATTTTTTAGAATTTTTATTTTATTTTTTTTGGATTATTTTTCATTTAAAAAAAGAATTATTAATTGGAGGTGTATTGTTTGGATTAATTTTTGACTTTGTTTGGTTTTTGATTTGTTTCTCCCTTTTCCTTTTGATCCAATGACTGAAAATCAATCCTCATATCCATGATGAGTTGATTGATTTTTGAGGACCATTTTGCCCCTGTTTGGTTTACTTTTGGTTTGACTTTGATTGCATTTCATTTGACCCTCGACAATCCTCATTCACAATGGGACACCTTTGTGAATCAATTTCTTTGGTGGTGTTGTGAATTGACTTTGATTGTAATTTCTAGGCTTCTATTTTCCAACATGTTTATTGACTTTTTGCATTTTATTTGGTTTTTTTGAATCATTTTCCTAATTTTGAGGTAACTTGCAAGTCAAGTTACCCCAAAGGGAGGTTCATACATACACATTGACCTAGTTTACTTTGGAGATGACATTTATGGATCCTTTGAGCCCTTTATTCCTTTTTATTCATGTTTCTAACATGTTAAGGTTGCTGGTTGCTCAATTTTAGGTCATGATATTGTGTTTTGCTTGTTCATTTGTGTGCTTCTTTTGATGTTTCCATTTAGGGTTTCCATATGTGACATGCTTGCATCCTCTTGTGTATAAGCTTGTTTTCTCTTATGATGTGATTGCTTTTGCTTTTGAGCTATCTTCTCTCATCTCACATTCTGTCCCATGAACTTGGAATCTAATTTAAGGTGGCTTAGTCCCTCCTTAGGAGGTACTTGAAGCATACCTAAAATGATGAATCCTTGAGGACTCCTTTGTGCTTCTTTTGCATCTTTGCTTGTGATGCTTATGGTTGAGTGCATATTATAAGTTCCTTGCTAACCTCATATAGCCTCCCATCCTCACTTTTGTTTTGAGCTTCTTTCCTTTCATTTGATTTGGCTTTTGGCACTTGTGGTTGATGTTGTTTGACTTAGGTCGTTTCATCCCACTTTTGGTGCATTTTTGTGTGGTTTCTTCTTGTTGTTTGATTTAACTTTATGCATTTATTTCTCTCTTCTTTTCTTGCATTCTCATATGCATGCTTGAGATTGAGATGAGCCTGTGGAGGCTACTTCCCCACACATATTTCCTCCCTCACATTCATCTTATTTGTGCATTCTATGTTTGAATTCTTGCATTTGCATGTTCTTTCTTCTTCTTCTTCTTCTTTTGTCTTCTTTCCCTTAGGATCTCTAATCTCTCTTCTTCGAGAGAGGTTATGATAGACATTAGGTGCTTAACCATGCATGATAACATTAGGTAGTTCCCTTTTGTATCCCAAATCTAAGTCCATTTTGCATGACAACTTTTAGGATTGGATTAGTCTCCCATTAGTAGTCATTTCTTCTCTTCTCATCTTCATACAATCTTAACATACTTAATAAAGATAATGGATGTTGTGCCATGAGCCTTATACTTGGGAAATGGTGATTGAGCGGTTACCTCTCAATTGCCTAGAGTGTTTAGTATACGTCCTTAGGACGACATGCAACGCATTTGATCCTAGGTTATAGACTTTAGTACAACATACATAATAAACACTCAATAATTAAAACACTTCTTCTCTAAAAAACACAAAAACACTTCAAATCTTTTTCACCCTTTGGGGTTCTTAATCAAGAAAATATTTTCAGATAAAAGAATGTTGTTAACTTTTAGTTTTATCGCAAACGGTAACGCCTAAGTCTCCAATGGTCGAGCTGCATACACCAACTGCTAGAACTACTTGTTAACCCTACTCGGGCCTAAAAACTTTTGAACCAACTTGTGGCCTTTTTAGCCCAAACTACATTTGCTCTGATCTTTCATACCAGATGAAAGTACGTAGGCACAAGACGCGATGTCTTGGTGAGCAACCTTTCCCCATTAACCCGTAGTTAGCCGAACTACGCCGACTCTGACTTTCCCATTGCAAGAGGGAATACGTAGGCATAGAGCGGCGATGCTATGCCGAGTCTCCTTTATTTTTTCTTTTGTCTCTTGACCTTTAGATAGATAGATGATCACCCATAGACTAGACAACAATGCGTGGATCCCGTCGAGTACGACGGACGTGAGGGGTGCTCATACCTTCCCCTTGCGTAACCGACTCCCGAATCCTAACTTGGTTGCGATGACCTTGTATTTCCCTTTTCGTCAGGTTTTTCCGATTGTTTCCTTTCCCTCTCTTTGGGATAAATAACGAAAGGTGGCGACTCTTCTGTTTTCCGCCGGGTGTTTTTCGCAGTTGCGACAGGTTCCTATCAATGACAATGCTATGTTCTTGTCAAAGCGGAGCGCTGGTTCTTCTCTATCAACACCACAACAGTCTTGATCCCTTGTTTGCATTTGCATTTGCATTTTCATATTGCATATTCATTAACATGTATTTATGCTGCAGGTGTACATTTCCCTTTGATTATAGTGTTCTTATTTCTCTGACATGGAGCCTAGTCTGAGAAAGACAATGGTATACAAGTTTCCAACACCTGATATCGGATCTCTTCTGGGTTTGATTTATGTGGCTGACAAGAAAGTGATGGAAGACTTCAAGGAAACCTATGGGAAGCTTCTGAGTGTTGTCGACAAGCCATCAGTGTATGAGTTGAATGGTCCTATGCTCTCTTGCAGTTTTATGACCCACAACTGAGGTGCTTTACTTTTCCTGGTTATATTCTGGCGCCTACCTTAAAGGAGTTCTCTGTGTTATTAGGAGTGCTTGTTCATGGTCAGATGCCATTCTATCACACTGAAGCTGAGCCTGATCTGGCTAAGCTTACTGCTGCTTTGCATCTGGATGTTTCTGAACTATAGGGGCATTTGGCTAAGAGGAGTGGAATGTCTGGTTTCCCTTTATCCTTTCTGATTTAAAAAGCTCAACACTTTACCAAAGATGGTTGCTAGGTGGTTTTTAATGCTATCTTAGCGTTATGTATCTATGGTATCATGTTATTCCCTAACATTCCAGATTTTGTAGATTTGGATGCGTTCTATATCTTTGCCTCAGGGAATCCTATACCTACGCTGCTAGGTGACGTTTATCATTTTGTGCGCTACAAGAATGAGAATATAAGAGGGAAGAAAGTATCTTGTTGCATGCCTTTGTTGTATATGTGGTTTGTTAGTCATCTTCCTAAATCTGGTCCTTTCGTTACTAATGCAGGTACTTCAGAATGATCTGAAAGGTTGATGGAGTTGTCTGCTGAGAACATTATTTGGTTTGATAGGGATATGCTTGGTACTGAGATCATTTATAGTTGCAGAGGTTTTCCTAACGTCCCGTTGGTCGGAAGGAAAGGATGCATCAACTATAATCCATCTTTGGTGGTCAGACAGTTTGTGTATGCTTTGAGAGATCATCCTAAGGAAGAGGAGATACAGGAATCTCTGTATCTTACTGGATTGTTGGAGGGATATACCTTGCTTAGGGTTGAGGATGGCTGGAGCAGAATTCACAGGAAAGGGAAAGTTTCTCTGGGGAAGAATAACAGTCGAGCTTATGACCCTTATTTGACTTGGATCTAGGATAGAGCAAAGAGGTTACTGATGCCTTTCCCATCTGTAGAGCCTTTGTACCCTCTCATGATTGAGGAACCTACCATTATGGATATCCAGAGGTACAACCAGTTGTGGCATGAAAAAGAAGAGCTTCGAAAGGCTAATGAAGAGTTAGAAAGAGAGATCATTCAGCTCCAGAGTGAGAAGATTGAAGTTGTGCACGCTTTCAAGAGGCAGACTGAGCTTGTGAACAGGTTGGGTATAGATTGTACTAAGGAGACTCGTTCCTGTGATTGTTTGGGATTAGATCTGAAAGCCGTTAGTGATGTTCTCGCTTATAAGAAGAAGGACTTAAATAGGGCTTATCTGGAGATTTTCAAGTTCAATGAGCAATGGAACGCTACTCTTTCCAACAACAAGGAGCGTGAGGATAAGTTGAAGCAGAAGATTGCTAAATTGAAGACCCAGCTCAGAGCGAAGGATAAAAGGATTGCAGATGAAATCTCACTCAGGCGTGACATTGATTGTAGATTGAACGAAGCTTTGGTAACCTTGGAGGATTACAAGCTGATGGGTGATTCAAAGAGGTGCAAGCTAGAGGATGTCTTTGGTGAGGGATCCTGGGAAGACTATGCTCAGGGTTTACAGACCACGATTAGCCAGAGAGAGGCGCTCATTCAGGGGTTACTCTTCAGACCATACCATCTTGAGACACAGGAGCTGTTGGAGGGGTTTCGTGCTTGTTGTCGTACCTGATGTCTCTCTTTTCCTTTGTAGCCTGTTGCTTATGTTTGTATTGACCATCACCAGACCTGTTGGCTGAGGTCCTTTTGTGGATTCATTGTACTCAGTTGTATGCTTGTACCTTGCCTGTTGGGCCTTTTCTTGTATGTATGATGTGTTTGGCTCTATGCTTGGCTATGGGTTTTCCTATGTCTCGTTGTTCGCGCAAGAACTAGAATCGAGGGGAAATGTCCCTAATGCATATATACATGTCTGCATTTTGCATAGCAGGTGCAGCGAAATCATTTTTCTTACCCCTATTGGTTTGTTAGATTGTTTTAGGATAGACGGCCAGACTACTCACCGGTACGCCACAAGAGGGAATCAGTGCAGAGTTTTGGAACAAGTGCAAGCTGAGATGCAGGAGATGAGGGACAATATGGCTCAGTTTATGGAGCTGATGCAGGGTGTGGCATATGGCTAGGAGCAACTAAGAACCTTGGTGCAGCCTTTGATTGCCAGACTGGACAACAATGGTATGTTCCACGGAAGAACCGCTGCTAATCCTCCTCGTGGTGATGGTACGCCACATGCTCACGTTATTCCTACAATAGTTATCCCTCCGGGAGGAGGCAAAGTAGGTGGAATCCCAGAAGTAGTGTGTGATGTGCATGGCAACAACGTTCCTCAATGGGATGAGGACCAGCAGGAAGATGCAGTTTCTATGCGAGATATCGGTGCTGGACAACCGTATGAGGCTAATAAAAGGTTTAGGCTGATTGAAGAAAAGATGAGATCTTTTGAAAATCAAAATTCCATGGGACTAGACATGGCCAATCTGGGGCTGATCCTAGATTTGAAAGTTCCGCTGAAGTTCAAAATCCCTGACTTTGACAAGTATAAGGGAACTACTTGCCCATGGGCCCATTTGCGTTCTTATTACCGCAAAATGTCTATTTACTCGGATGACGAGAAATTTCTCATGCACTTTTTTCAAGACAGTTTGTCTAGACCCTCGCTTGAGTGGTATATGGGACTGTAGCTTGTTAATATCCGCAGTTGGAGAGACTTAGCTGAAGCCTTCGTGAAGCATAATCAGTATAATAGTGACCTTGCTCCTAACAGGGTCCAACTCAAGAATTTGTCTCAAAAGACAGGTGAATGCTTTAAGGAATACGCCCAGAGGTGGCGCGAACTTGCAGCAAGAGTGGAGCCTCCGATGGTGGAGCGTGAATTGATTGATCTGTTCGTGGCTACTTTGCCTAGTGTTTATTATGAGAAGCTTATCAGTAACATGTCTGGTAGCTTTTCCGACTTGATCATCACTGGGGAGAGAGTAGAAAATGGTATAAAGTTGGGAAAGATCCAATCTGGTGAAGTGCCCTCAGCTGGAGGAGGAGGTAAAAAGGTATTTGGTAATAAGAAGAGTGAAGGTGAGACTAATGCAGTGTCTAGCTCTCGTGGTAGAGGTAGAAATCAGTGTCCGTCTTATCGTCAGCAGCAACAGGTTGCTATTATCACAATTCTAGTCGTTCCTCAACAACAACCACAACAACAGTAGCAACAACAGAATCAACAGGGTTATAGAAGGTTTCAAGATCAGAGTCGGACCGCAAATAGACAATTTGACGCACCTTCGATGCCTTATTCCCAATTTCTCCAACATTTGTTTCAGTTGCAGTTAGTACAAAAGAGAACTTTAGCTCCTCTGACAAGTGCATCACCACCCGGTTATGATGTGAATGCTCGTTGTGAGTTCCATTCCGGAGCACCTGGGCATAATATCGACAACCACAAGGCCTTTAAACACAAAGTTCAGGATTTGGTGGATAACAAGGCAATAAACTTTTCTCACGATGCTCACAACATGGTGCAGAACCCCATGCTCAACCATGGGGCCGCCGGAGTCAATGCAATCATTGAAGACGAGAGTTTAGAACTGATAACTGATGTTAATGATTTAAAGACACCGTTGGGCTTTGTGAAGGAGAAGTTATTGAAGGGAGGGATATTCTCGGGCTGTAATGAATCATGTGCTGAATGTTTGAGTCATCCCGAGGGATGTGCAAAACTGAAGAGTTGTATTCAGGGTATGATGAATGATGGAATGCTGCAATTTGACCGGGTTGTCGAGAATAAGTCTGAAAAGGTAATGGTTGAAAAAAGGAATGAGGTTGCAACGATCTCAATTCCATACAAAACTATAATTATTTCTGCGTCGAGGCCGCTAACCATTATCATCACCAAAGCTGGTCCTGTGCCGTATGAGAGTACCAATGCAATTTCGTGGAACTACGGAGCGGAGGTATATTGTAATGGGCAAAAACAGGAATTGAAGATCTTGCTGGTTAATTCAATGGATAATCTAGTTGGAGCTGGGGGAATCACTCGAATCGGAAGAGTGTTCTCATCACCTGAAGTGGTTTCTGACAAGGCTGATAAGGGGAAGAAAGAAGTCGTTGAAGAAACTTCTCAAGCTGGTGAGAAGAGTTCATTGGAGAAGGAAGCGGAGGATTTCATGAGATTGATAAGAAAGAGTGATTACAAGATAGTTGATCACTTGCAACAGACTCCCTCCAAAATTTCTATTCTATCGATGTTGCTATGTTCAGAAGTGCACCAAAATGCTTTATTGAGGATATTGAACACTACTTACATGCCGCAAGAGATATCGGTTAACCAACTCGAAGGGGTTGTAGCGCATGTCAATGCAGGAAATGGTTTGGGATTCACGGACTTGGATTTGACGCCAAAGGGCAGGAATAATAATAGTGCAATACACATTTCAATTGAATGTCGTGGAGTCGTCCTGTCTCATGTGCTGGTAGATACAAGATCGTCTTTGAATGTGCTTCTGAAAAAGGAGCTGATGAAACTAGATACTCGAGGCATAACATGTACGCCAAGCGACTTGGTAGTACATGCTTTTAACGGTACCATAAAATCTGTATTTGGAGAGCTGACGCTGCCTATTCAGGTGGGTCCCGAAGTATTTGATGGAGTATTCTATATTATGAACATTCAGCCTGCCTATAGCTGTTTGTTGGGCCGTCCATGGATTTACTCGGCGGGAGCCGTAACTTCCACGCTGCACCAGAAGCTCAAGTACATGGTGGGTGGCAGCATTGTCACTGTATGCGGAGAGGAAGATATAATGATCAATCATTTGTCTTTGTTTAAATATGTTGAGGTGGATGGTGAAATCCATGAGACTCTTTGTCAATCCTTTTAGACGGTATAGATTAAAGACAAAGTGTCTGCTGTGAGCAAAGCGCCCGAAGTGGCCATGTCATACTTTAAGGAGGCCTAAGCAGCAGTGCAGGCTGGGGCAGCACCAGGTTGGAGTCAAGTGTTGGATATACCCCATAAGCAGGATAAGTTTGGTCTGGGATACCGCCCATCTTCTTCGCCATCCTCACAGAGTGTGCCTCGCTACAAAGGGCCGGTACAGTTTACCAAAGGCGGGGTTATGTTTGAGCGGGTCAACCCTATTTCACAGGAAGACGGGGATAGCGACTGTGATATAGACTTGTGGATTAGGTCATCCATTCCAGGACCAAGCCTCAACAATTGGTCTATCAAGGAATTCATTCAAGTGACAACGGAAGAGTAATACTTTGTTTTTATGATTATTGTACAACCCTATATTCTACCCGGAGCATAGTGGTTTTTGTCTTCAGGGCCTTATTGTTTATTCTTGCACAATCTTTTTCAATTAATCAAAGTGTGTTTTTCTGCATTCAAATATTGTGATCTTGGTTTTCATGTTTTATGTTTAACAATAAAATGGAAATGTGGCTTTGTGCTCGTTTTGCATATCATTTTAAGCATTTAACCATTATCATTGCAGGATTCACATTGCAGATGACACCGCGCCAGAGACATCTGTGAATCGCTTCGACTTCGACAATCCGATATTTCAAGCCGAGGAAGAGATTGATGAAGATGAAGACTTTCCAGAAGAGCTAGCTAGACTTTTGAAACAGGAAGAAAAGGTTATTCTGCCTCATCAGGAGGAAATCGAGGTCATTAACTTGGGTTCTGAGGAAGTTGTGAGGAATGTTCGGATAGGGGTTGCGTTGCAGAGTGACATCAAGCAAAGATTGGTTGAAATGCTCCGTGAGTATAGTGATATCTTTGCTTGGTCATGTGAAGACATGCCCAGGCTTGACACATACATTGTAGTTCATCGCTTGCCATTGCGTGAAGAATGTCCGCCAGTTAAGCAGAAGCTCAGGCGAACTAGACCAGATATGGCTGTGAAAATTAAGGAAGAAGTCCAGAAGCAGTTGGACACAGGATTTTTAGCCGTTACAACTTACCCTCTGTGGGTCGCCAACATCGTACCCGTTCCTAAGAAGGATGGCAAGGTATGGATGTGTGTTGATTACAGAGATTTGAATAAGGCGAGCCCGAAGGACGATTTCCCGCTCCCCCACATTGACGTATTGGTTGATAATACTGCTAAATATTCCGTGTTTTACTTCATGGAAGGTTTTTCCGGTTATAACCAGATTAAGATGGCACCGGAGGATATGGAGAAATGACATTTATCACGCCGTAGGGGACTTTCTGTTATAAGGAAATGCCTTTTGGGTTGAAAAACGCAGAGGAAACATATCAGCGGTCAATGGTCACTTTGTTTCATGACATAATTCATCATGAGATCGAGGTCTATGTTGATGACATGATAGCAAAGTCGCAAACAAAGGAAGAACATTTGGTCAATTTGTTGAAGCTGATTGAGAGGCTCAGGAAATTCAGATTAAGGTTGAACCCTAACAAGTGTACTTTTGGGGTCAGGTCAGGAAAGCTGCTGGGGTTCATTGTCAGTGAAAAAGGAATCGAGGTCGATCCTGCAAAAATAAAAGCTATACAAGATATGCCAGCACTGAAAATGGAAAAAGAGGTTCGTGGTTTCTTAGGGAGATTGAACTACATTGCTCGGTTCATATCTCATCTCACAACCAGGTGCAAACCTATGTTAAAATTGAAAAAAGAAAGATCAGGCGGTCGTCTGGAATAAAAATTGCCAAAAGGTATTTGATAAAATAAAAGAATATTTGTAGGAACCTCCGAAAGGGCAATTCACGCAAAAGTTAGGGATATTTGTAGGAACCTATGTCAAAGGAGAATGGGAGACCAGGAAGCCTAATCTGATTCGTTACATGAACTATGCAAGGAGGTTGTTGCCATTCTTTGATCGTGTAGAGTTACATCACGTGGGGCAAATCGACTCTGATTGTTTCAAATATGCAAAGAAATTCCATAAATGCCAGATTTATGCAGACAAGATTCATGTGTCGCTGTGTCCTCTGAACGTCATGGCGTATCCTTGTCTCTTTTCCATGTGGGGCATCGACATGATTGGCAAGATCGAGCCAACCACATCCAATGGACATCGCTTCATCTTGGTAGCAATTGACTACTTTACCAATTGGGTGGAAGCAGCCTCCTATGCGAATGTCATGAGGCAAGTCGTAGCCAGATTTATCAAGAGGGACATCATCTGTAGATACGGAGTGCCCGAAAGAATCATTACTGATAATGGTTCAAACTTGAACAACAAGATGATGAAGGAACTGTGGCAGAGTTTCAAAATCGAGCATCACTGCTCATCGTCCTATCGTTCAAAGATGAACGATGCTATTGAAGCGGCCAACAAAAAATCAAAAAGGTAGTGGAGAAGATGGTTGTAAACTATAAAGATTAGCATGAGATGTTGCCCTTCGCTTTGCACGGATATCGTACTACGATACGCACTTCAATTGGGACAACTCCTTTCTCGCTGGTGTATGGTATGGAAGTTGTCCTACCATTAGAAGTCGAGATTCCTTCTCTGAGAGTTCTGGTCGACGTCAAGCTCGATGACGCAGAATGGGTAAAAAACAGATTGAATCAGCTTAGCCTGATGGACGAGAAAAGGATAACGTCTATTGCATATGGTCGGTTATATTAGAGCTGGATGAAGAAAGCTTTCGACAAGAAGGTGCGCCCTCAAAGCCTTCAGACGGGTGATCTTGTGGTGACAAAGATTCTCCCTCCACAAACAGATCACAGGGGCAAATGGACTCCCAACTATGAAGGACCATATATCGTGCGAAAAGTATTCTCCGGAGGAGCCTTGTTGTTATCCACCATGGATGGTGAGGATTTTACATCCCATGTGAACACAGACGCAGTTAAATAATACTTTGCTTAAAGAGACCCGTTGGAAAGAAAAAGAATATCCAGGAAAAAATGGGGCATCCCGGCGAACCATAAAAATAATGGGTTCGGGCAAAAGTTAGGGATATAAAAAAACGATGTAAACCCACAAAGTGGAAAACCTAAAAAGGCGACTTTGGCAAAAATAGGTATCCCGGTGAATTGAAAACCCGAAAGGGCAATTCACGCAAAAGTTAGGGATTTAAAAAGCAAATGACTGCGGTCTGCGGGTGATCTTCAGAGCTTAGTGGATTGAGGGAGGACCTGAGGGCTGTTTATTTGAATCAATCTCTTTTGAGGACGAAGCATCGGTGAAGCATCGGAGTTATGCGAGTCATAGATGGAACAACTTATGGTGTTTGTCTGTGCCACATTGCTGACATTCTGTATATTTCTATGCATTTTTGTATACTTTTGCACAGCTTCCTCTTTTCAGGGGTTGCTTCTGTTGTAAAATCTTTCCTATTTATAGGCCCATCTGTCAATAAAACATATACTATTCAGTAATTGTTTGTTTTGCTTTAGCCTTAATGTTTTGTTTGCAAAAAGCGCCCGATGTTTTGATAAACTGTGCATACATAAACTTGCAGGCTTTGCCAATAATCTTTAAAACTTTGAGTTATTTTAACAACGTCACGGATGATGACTAAGATAGTTCCTTTGTACAGGATATCTTATCTGTTTGTTCATTTTTCGCAGGGTCGTTACCCTTGAGGAAATTCGTTAGAGGTGTATCTCTTGTATGATCACCATTTCCCCCCGGTAGATCTGTATGCAGGTAGACCGAGCAGTTAAGTGTGTACGCTTATCCCCAGCAGCTGGTTGGTACACATCTAGCTCTTCGTAGTTCGAGACCGAAGTCTTCAACAAAGTAAGGCTATTCCCAGAGAGCCGAGATTGATATTCCCAGCAGATTAAGTGTGCTCGCTTATTCCCAGCAGTTGGTCCGTACACATTTAACCCCCGCAGGTTGCAGATGCGCCTATACTCCCCAGCGAGTCGAGATGGGATTTCTCCCCACAGAGTCTGAGCAGGTGATTTCGTATCCCCTCGGAGTTCAGTTTGTTGAATCATCCCCAAGCAGAGGTTGATGTTGTTCCCTCGTTGGGCGATCCCGAGTAGAGTTGGTTTTCTCCCTTGAAGGATCGTAGAGTTGTCTCTATCCTCAGTAAAATCAACATGAAGTGGTTCTATTTCCCTGCAAAGATAGACCATGTCCCAGCAAAGTCAGTAAGTTTATGATTCCCTGGCAGAAAGGATCTATAACAGGGATAGTTTGTGCCTCAGGTGAGCAATTCTTGGCAGTTTGCATATTGACTGCTTCCCCAGTAAGTCGTCGCATTTAGGTGAGTATTGGTGAGCCATTCAGGGCATTTTCCTCAGCAGATTTTGATATACTCCCCAGCCGAGTTTGAACTTCTCGTTCTCGTAAGAACTTCGTTCCCCAGTAAAGCAGCCATCTAAGACTCGTTTCCTAGTGTAAGTCCAATTGTGATTGACATGTATTAACTGTTTCCCCAGCAGGGTGGGTTTCTTCTCAGCATTTATTTTGCTGGTTTGGTTTCGTTGCATTTCACATTATGTGCATAGCATCCCCCAAACGCGTAGCATTTCTATTTCGTATGGAGCATTACGCCATTTTCAAACATGTGCATTTGAAACATAAGCTAGGTTGTTACCTCTCTGTTCTTAGGTGTATTTCCAACAGATGGTTGATTTACTTTACCCGCATGGTTTTCAGACCCAGCAAGTTTTGACTGATATCATGTTGCCTGAATGGTATCCAGACCATGGCGATTTCAGATTTGTTTGTGTAACAGCCCAAATTTCATTAAATAATTAATTGTAGTAATTAATTGATTTAGTGGGATTTTATGTTAATATTGGAATTAATTTTTATTAATTGGAATTAATAGAGAATTGAAAGGAAATTGGATGGAAAGAAAATAATAGAGAGGAAGGAAAAAAAGAAAAGAAATAAAAGGATATAAAAAGGGGATTGGAGAGAAAGAGAAAGATAGAAAGAAAGAAAGAAAAGAGAAAGAAAGAAGAAGAGGAGAAATGAAGAGGAAAAAGGGAAAAAGCTTGGAGAATCTTCAAGAACCAATTTCGAAGCTCCGATTAATCGAGGTAAGGTTGAGAAATGTTTCTATTTGATCATTGCATGATGTTATGTATGTTGGGTTGGGGTTTTGGTAGAGTTTTCATCACTTTCCAATTAGGGCAAATGTTGGATTAATCGGTAGATTGATGATTTAATCGGTTGGAACTGAGTAATAACGCCGTAGAATAGTCGGGTAACATGTATTGATGCTATTTGTACTGATTTGGATGTTCAAGAGTTGGTGGATGGTGGAATGGTGAAGGAGGGACAGAATGGGGTTCTGTTCTGCGCAGGTTCGCTGGCTCTCGCCAGGCGAGTGAAGGCGAAGCTTCGCCGGGCGAAGCCCAGCGAATGCTGGCGAATAAATATGATTAAGTCCAAGTGGACTTCGCTGGCGGGTTCGCCAGGCGAAGGGTTGTTGGCGAATGTTCGTCGGGCGAGCATGCTGGTGAATGGTGGCGAACCAAGTCAGTAGCTACTGACTTTGCTCGCTTGGGAGTTCGTCGGGCGAAGTTCCAGCGAGTATTCGCTGCGAGGGTTCGCCAGGCGAATGAAGGCGAATCAGACAACATTCTTTTTTTTATTGTGTTGTTCATGTGGTGATTGTTTGGTTGATTCACATAGGTTAATACCTCTATGATATGAATAAGTATGTGATCCATGGTGATGATATGTGCTGTGGGTAGCGTTTGGGCGTGAATCCTAGATTTGTGGTATGAGTATTAATCAGATCGATTATAAATACATGAGAACATGATAATGATTATGTGTGTATTATTTAATAATGGTAATGTGCGTATTATTTGATGAGTTTGTGAAGGTTTGATGTAGTGTACAATTAGGTAATAAGTATGCATGAGAACATTGTGGATATATGTGTGCATAGCTTATAATTGTATTATTGGTACTGTGACATGTATACCTTGTATGAAATGGCATGAGATGAATAATAAACATAATACAAAAATGTATTGTGGATGTATATTGTTTATATGCGGTTGTATGTTAAGATACATGAAGAATGTATGAGAGCATATTGATGGATATGCATGCATCGTTTGATAAATATGATGTTTGTATTGATTGGATGCGATTATGTATGAAAAATGCGTGAGAATATATCGTGAATATATGTACATTGCGTGGTAAATGTGTTATGTGTGTAAGCATGATGTAATTCTTGTATGATGAATTACTTGAGAATGCATGAGAACATATTGTGGATATGTGTGCATTGTTGATAATGCGGTGATGATATTGAATTGTGAATGTATATTGTTGGTATATGGTGGTATGAATAGAATGCATGAGAACATGTCATGGATATCTGTGCATTGCTTGATAGATGTTGTAAATGCATATTGTATGTATGTGATTAAATGTGAATAATGCATGAGAACATATCGTGGATATGTGTGCATTGTTTGATAACTGTGAAGAATGCATGAGAACATATCGTGGATATGTGTGCATTGTGAGTGATAATATGGTGATAGTGTTGAATTATGAATACATCGATGAATGTTATGTGAATATGTTGTGTGTGCAATCATAATGTAATTCTTGAAGAGATGAATTATTTGAATGCATGAGATTAAGATGTCGGTCTTAAGTGCATTTGTTGTGGCTGATTGTACATGCATCATTTAGTCAAGAGGCAATGTCTGTTAGTTTCGTGGAAACTAGTGGCTTGTCCCAAACCTAGAAGAGTGGGTTTGAAGGCTTAGAGGACGGGCCTTTGTTGTTATCGGTCTAGAAGAGTGGACCCGGTTTAATGTAAAAACCGAAAAATGATAACGAGTTATCGGTCTAGAAGAGTGGACCCGGTTTAATGTAAAAACCGAAAAACGATAACGGAAGTCGGTACCGCATTGCATTGAGTTGCATTGAGTTGTTGAGTCACATTGTATAATGTCATTGATATATGAAGTATGCATGTGAATGAGATGTTTGTTAAATACTTATGAAGCGTGCATGAAGAGATGCTTACGTGTGAATGTTAAGATTGTGGAATTGTGGATGTATGCATGATGTAAAATGCTTGGTGAATATTCATGTTGTATGTATATATAAGTGACGATGTAAATGACTATGAGTTGAATTGTGGTGAGAAATAGGGAGTTAATTATATGATACCTATGTATACATGATTTTATGCTTTGATTATTATGGTAATATTTCTCACCCTTCTGCTGTTTTATAATGCTATATGAGGCATTGCAGATTAGGTTGCTGGAGGCCTTTATGAAGTTCTGCTTGTAGTTCGAGGTTGCTACGTGTGTAGCAGTTTAGTAATTATTTATGGGTCGAGTCATGCTCCGGTCGTGTAACACGGGGATCGATTGTTTATGTTTTAGGATTACATTAACCTAAGTTATGTTTTCATATTTGGAGTAATTGAGATAATGAGATGTTGGCCTTAGTGCCTAGAGATGTTGATTTTATATGATGAAAGTAAATGTTTCTTTTAAAGGATTTTCATTAATGAATCCGCTGCTAAATGGAAAGGTGTTTATGAGCATGACAGATTGTTTTAATGTGGTGCAAGTTTTGTGTGATGCCCTTTTATGGATGCATGTTAACTTTTACTCTGATTATGCATATATTATTTGTGGGGTTTAGAAGGGTGTTACATTAGTGGTATCAGAGCAGGTCGGTCCGTCCGGCCAAGTTGTCTAATTTTATTTGTTCCCTTGTATGCGACATGTATGTGAAAACATTGTCGATACATGTTGTTGCTTAACCTTGTCTGGAGAAGTGGGAATGATCTAAGTGGGGGAGAAGTTGTGCTTCTCCAAGATGCTGCAGGTGTAGAAGTTGTAGCTCAGTGGGTGGTTAACACTCTTGTGGTTTGGTAAAGATAGTCTATACTCCATCATGATTTTCAGCTGCCTATTGACAAATTGAGGAACTGATCACCCTTAATCTCTTGTTGATAGTAGTTGGAGTTCTGTTGGATGGGATGGACGTGTCTTGCAAGCTTAGGTGGTGTGAGCAGAGAATTATTTGGAGCTAAGCCAGGTGCTTAAGAAGTGTGTTGATGAGTCGGCACGAGACAGTGAGGAGATGGTTAATTTTGATGGGAATTCGGGGTGCTAATGAAAGTGGGAAGATGGCGGTTTTGCCGACTAATTATATCTGTTTGGACAGTCGAAGAATTAAATTGATTGAGTAGTGTTGAGAATTATGTCTGGTGTGTGTGCTACGGCAACAGATTGTGGAGTTGAGTATAAGGGTGGATAATGACTTCTAGTGATTACTAAAGGAAATGAGATGTGGAATACATGGTTGGTATAATTGGACCCTTAAGCATTTCAAGAGTTGGAGAGGTATTGGATGACCTTTAAGTGTGGAAGGGTTGTTTCCGTGATTTTGTCGTAACGGAAAACCATAATTCGGAATGACGCAAGATTAGAAGCGTTGGAAGATATTACAGTGCTCTATGTGATGGGAAAGTAGTGACATGGAATTAAGTATTTATTGGCGAAAAATGTTTGGATGTTATGGTAAGCGCGGAGAGTGCGGTTTGTGTTATCACCATAAGTTCACAGCTGAGTGTCCGTTTGATATAATGATTTTCCACACTTGATTGAGAGAGTCAATGGTTATGTAACCGATGGTGTTTGGATATGTTCGGAGAGTATAGGGGTTCATGTTGAGCGTCGGGAACTTGAGTTATTAGTATTGGGGAAGAGGCAGTGATGTACTACTGTGAAGAAAGTTCAAAGAGTTTTGAGAAAGCTGTCAACAGTTTGTGTATTGGTTTTGCCAAGTCCGACAGGATTGTCGTTGTGTTTTGAGATACTTTGTTGATATGATTAAGAGATGTGTTAAGTACAACATTAATGAGTTTTGGTTATGCTTGAAGGCAATATAAAGTACAGAGAGGGATTATCTAACAAGTAATTTGGAGTGGGTTGCTGTTGTGTGTTTGTACCGGAGTTTGGAAGCCTCAATTGTTTAGTTGAGATTTGAGATGGTTACTGACCTTAAGGTATTTGTTTTATTTGAGAGAAAGTCAAATATGAGACAAAGAAGTAATCGGAACTCCTGAAGGAGTATGGTTTTGGTTAAATTACCATTCGGATGAGACAAAGTGGTAGCTAAGATATCGAATCGGGAATTTTGGTATACACTAATGAAAATGGTAAGGAAGTTAGAACTGATTAAGCAAATTCAGATATGAGTTCGGCCTGTGAAGAGACTTCTTATGGAGTTGAGCCTTGGATGTTGAGATTGACTTTTGGTATTCTAATGAGGTTCGAGGAAATCAGAATTCTGAGTTGAGTTGATAGATTAATTGAATTTAATGGATAAAAGTCAGAGGGCTTATTTTCGGATTAAGGGAAATGGTATTGTGAGATGTCGTGATGAAGTGTGTATTCTGAATAGTGTGAGTTGGATAAGAGTACTCAGGGAGAAGTACATCGAGAAAGATGGAGTATCCGTGCAGGTACTAGGAAGATGCGACCGAATTTGAGAAATAGTTTTGGATAGCCATAGATGGAGAAGGAATTGATTGAGTTTGTATATGTTGATTAGACTTGCTGGGAATTGAAGTGTGGACATTAGAGATGGTTGGATCTGATACAACTGTTGAGTATTTCGAGTGGGATGGGATAGTATTCCCATGGGCTTTGTGCCGGGTTTTCTGATGAATTTGAGGAAGTATGATCCGATTTGGACAGTTAAGAATGGATTAACAAGAGTAACTCGTTGCCTACCAGTGAAGATGAATCATTCTGTTAGATGGGAACTCAAGTTTTTCGTTAAGATTATGGGAAAGATTGCGAAAGCGGTTGGGTGCCATGTTGAAGATGAACTCTGACTAGCGTCCGTGAATGGCATGGACAAACGAAGAAAACTATCAAGTATGAATAGGACTCGTTGAGAGCTTGTGTGTTGGACCAAGATGGATCTAAGGGTAGTTAATTATCGTTGATGGAGTTGCCTACAATAACTGTTGCCATTTCGTATCGGAAACAACATCGTATGAAGTTCGTTGGGTAAGAGGGTATGACTCCTTTGTGTTGTTGCATGTCCAACGGGAGTGTTGTACTCGGATCAAAGACCGTGCAAGGGACGATGGAAATGATCAAAGAATCCAAGTAAGGCCGTGTTTTGAGAGTTATGGTAGTAATTGGTGTTGGTCGAGCTTGAAGTCTCGTGAGCACCCTGTATTTTGTTGATCTGTATCAGAGTAGCGCAGCGGAAGCGTAAGGCGGATAGCATGTTAGACTGTTTTACCGCTGTCGCTTGAGAGGATTGCATGAGGTCTTCATATGTCTAAGTTGAAGAGGTACATTGATTCAGGTGGATGGTGTACAAGTGAGAGAGAATTTGACTTCGGAGGCGTGGCTAGTTCTAGTTGTTGATAAGAAACAACTTCGAAGTATAGAGATTCCTTTGGTGGAAGTAGTTATGGGAGAATTGGATTTGGAAGAATTGGAATGCGAGAGTCGTAACCAGAGTTGTTTGGATCAGATAACATTTTCGAGGACGAAAACTCCTAAAGTGGGGGAGGGTTGTAACAACCCAAATTTCATTAAATAATTAATTGTAGTAATTAATTGATTTAGTGGGATTTTATGTTAATATTGGAATTAATTTTTATTAATTGGAATTAATAGAGAATTGAAAGGAAATTGGATGGAAAGAAAATAATAGAGAGGAAGGAAAAAAAGAAAAGAAATAAAAGGATATAAAAAGGGGATTGGAGAGAAAGAGAAAGATAGAAAGAAAGAAAGAAAAGAGAAAGAAAGAAGAAGAGGAGAAATGAAGAGGAAAAAGGGAAAAAGCTTGGAGAATCTTCAAGAACCAATTTCGAAGCTCCGATTAATCGAGGTAAGGGTGAGAAATGTTTCTATTTGATCATTGCATGATGTTATGTATGTTGGGTTGGGGTTTTGGTAGAGTTTTCATCACTTTCCAATTAGGGCAAATGTTGGATTAATCGGTAGATTGATGATTTAATCGGTTGGAACTGAGTAATAACACCGTAGAATAGTCGGGTAACATGTATTGATGCTATTTGTACTGATTTGGATGTTCAAGAGTTGGTGGATAGTGGAATGGTGAAGGAGGGACAGAATGGGGTTCTGTTCTGCGCAGGTTCGCTGGCTCTCGCCAGGCGAAGCCCAGCGAATGCTGGCGAATAAATATGATTAAGTCCCAGTGGACTTTGCTGGCAGGTTCGCCAGGCGAAGGGTTGTTGGCGAATGTTCGCCGGGCGAGCATGCTGGTGAATGGTGGCGAACCAAGTCAGTAGCTACTGACTTCGCTCGCTGGGGAGTTCGTCGGGCGAAGGTCCAGCGAGTATTCGCTGCGAGGGTTCGCCAGGCGAATGAAGGCGAATCAGACAACATTCTTTTTTTTATTGTGTTGTTCATGTGGTGATTGTTTGGTTGATTCACATAGGTTAATACCTCTATGATATGAATAAGTATGTGATCCATGGTGATGATATGTGATGTGGGTAGCCTTTGGGCGTGAATCCTAGATTTGTGGTATGAGTATTAATCAGATCGATTATAAATACATGAGAACATGATAATGATTATGTGTGTATTATTTAATAATGGTAATGTGCGTATTATTTGATGAGTTTGTGAAGGTTTGATGTAGTGTACAATTAGGTAATAAGTATGCATGAGAACATTGTGGATATATGTGTGCATAGCTTATAATTGTATTATTGGTACTGTGACATGTATACCTTGTATGAAATGGCATGAGATGAATAATAAACATAATACAAAAATGTATTGTGGATGTATATTGTTTATATGCGGTTGTATGTTAAGATACATGAAGAATGTATGAGAGCATATTGATGGATATGCGTGCATCGTTTAATAAATATGATGTTTGTATTGATTGGATGCGATTATGTATGAAAAATGCGTGAGAATATATCGTGAATATATGTACATTGTGTGGTAAATGTGTTATGCGTGTAAGCATGATGTAATTCTTGTATGATGAATTACTTGTGAATGCATGAGAACATATTGTGGATATGTGTGCATTGTTGATAATGCGGTGATGATATTGAATTGTGAATGTATATTGTTGGTATATGGTGCTATGAATAGAATGCATGAGAACATGTCATGGATATGTGTGCATTGCTTGATAGATGTTGTAAATGCATATTGTATGTATGTGATTAAATATGAATAATGCATGAGAACATATTGTGGATATGTGTGCATTGTTTGATAACTGTGAAGAATGCATGAGAACATATCGTGGATATGTGTGCATTGTGAGTGATAATATGGTGATAGTGTTGAATTATGAATACATCGATGAATGTTTTGTGAATATGTTGTGTGTGAAATCATAATGTAATTCTTGAAGAGATGAATTATTTGAATGCATGAGATTAAGATGTCGGTCTTAAGTGCATTTGTTGTGGCTGATTGTACATGCATCATTTAGTCAAGAGGCAATGTCTGTTAGTTTCGTGGAAACTAGTGGCTTGTCCCAAACCTAGAAGAGTGGGTTTGAAGGCTTAGAGGACGGGCCTTTGTTGTTATCGGTCTAGAAGAGTGGACCCGGTTTAATGTAAAAACCGAAAAATGATAACGAATTATCGGTCTAGAAGAGTGGACCCGGTTTAATGTAAAAACCGAAAAACGATAACGGAAGTCGGTACCGCATTGCATTGAGTTGCATTGAGTTGTTGAGTCACATTGTATAATGTCATTGATATATGAAGTATGCATGTGAATGAGATGTTTGTTGAATACTTATGAAGCGTGCATGAAGAGATGCTTACGTGTGAATGTTAAGATTGTGGAATTGTGGATGTATGCATGATGTAAAATGCTTGGTGAATATTCATGTTGTATGTATATATAAGTGACGATGTAAATGACTATGAGTTGAATTGTGGTGAGAAATAGGGAGTTAATTATATGATACCTATGTATACATGATTTTATGCTTTGATTATTATGGTAATATTTCTCACCCTTCTGCTGTTTTATAATGCTCTATGAGGCATTGCAGATTAGGTTGCTGGAGGCCTTTATGAAGTTCTGCTTGTAGTTCGAGGTTGCTACGTGTGTAGCGATTTAGTAATTATTTATGGGTCGAGTCATGCTCTGGTCGTGTAACACGGGGATCGATTGCTTATGTTTTAGGATTACATTATGTAACCTAAGTTATGTTTTCATATTTGGAGTAATTGAGATAATGAGATGTTGGCCTTAGTGCCTAGAGATGTTGATTTTATATGATGAAAGTAAATTTTCTTTTAAAGGATTTTCATTAATGAATCCGCTGCTAAATGGAAAGGTGTTTATGAGCATGACAGATTGTTTTAATGTGGTGCAAGTTTTGTGTGATTCCCTTTTTAAGATGCATGTTAACTTTTACTCTGATTATGCATATATTATTTGCGGGGTTTAGAAGGGTGTTACAGTTTGCGTCCGTTAAGTATTCAGACTCCGGTTTATTACGTTGAGTATACAGACTCCGACTATTCCGTTGAGTATTCAGGCTCCAGTCTATTTTCGTTGAGTATTTAGACTCCGGCCATTTGAAAGGTTGCTTCTTTCGCTCGTATGGTATCCAGACCATGGCTGTTTCTGTTAGCCCGCATGGTATCCAGACCCCGACTTACATTTTCCCCAGCGGTGCCACCAGACCTCAGCTTTTGTTATAAACCCATGTGGTATTCAGACCCTGATAAGTACATTTGTGGTGTATCCCTTCATTCGTTGAGCATTCAGGCTCTGGTCATTTTCGTTGAGTATCTAGACTCCGGTTATTACATTGAGTGTTCAGGCTCCGGTTATTTTCGTCGAGTATACAGACTCTGGTTATTTCGTTGAGTATCCAGACTCCGATTTTTTATATTGGGTGTTCAGGCTCCAGCCAAGTCCATTGACTCATTTTGTTCGTTGAATATCCATATTCCGACAATTTGAAGTAGTATGTTTTAAGCTTGTATGGTACCCAGACCATGGTGCAGATTTTTGATCGATGGGTGCGTCTTTTTAGGTGTTATCCAACAGAGTTACTTGGTTAAGTTCCTCTTCTTTCCCCGGAGGGGTCGCCAATAAAGTTACTTGGTTAAGTTTCTCTTTGTTCCTCAGCAAAGTTGCTTGGTTAAGATTCTTCGCGCTCCCAAAGCAGAGTTATTTGGTTAAATTTCTCTCTTTCTCCCTGCCAGAGTTGCTTGGTTAAGCTTCTCTCTTCTCCAGTGGAGTATTCTCAAGATGTTTATCAACTTCGATTGATCTGACTTTAGGGTGCTATGCTCGCTTTTATTTAGAGAATGCCTGCGCGTTAGCAGATGTCTCTTCCGACTGCGTGTCGAAAGTTTGGTAATCAGTTCGTTTGTTACCATTGCAATTATCAGTGCATTATTTCCAGAGATTTTTATCCCCAATTAGGGTTTGCAGTTTATTTCTGCGGTTGGCAGATTTCTGGGTTCTTTGGTATTCAACCGTCTTTTACCTAGATTGTTTGAAATTCATTCTCTTTTTACTCATTCAGGTCCAAGTCGCTTGAATAGGGGAAGCTATTGTACCCCAAAATTTGCCCAACTATTTCTTGTACTTGGCTTGTGTTTCATTCCATTTTCGCATTTCTACATTTGCATAACATTTGTGTTAGAGGTAGGGGATCAAGGTTTTTCGTGGCTCAGATTTCTTTTAGTGCAAGAGACTGAACAACGAGCATTAGAGGCTCCGGCATTTATTTTTCCCAGCGATCGAGCGGTCGATTTTATTTTGGTTTGCAGGTTATTTTTAGTGTAGGAGACAGCATACAATCTATATCAAGCATTCTCACAGTTGGAATATTCAAGAACAAGTTTTAGAAGCTTAACAGAGTTCAAAACTATTGAAAACAGATCATTGTGCAGGTTTCCCTCCAAAAGGCGCCAAATTCAAAATTTTGAAGGTGTTAATCGATTAACCAATTCGTTAACCAGTTAACCAAGTCAAAAACAAGTCAAATTCAAACATTTGAGGGTGTTAATCGATTAACCAGATGGTTAATCGATTAACAAGTACAAATTTCTGCTTTACACGTGAATTTTCAAGTGAGTTCACTTTGGGGTCCATTTTTATCATTCTTGAAATTGATTTTACACTAAATGAAGGATCTAGAACCATTTCAAATTTTGGTTAACTTTCAAATCATTTCAAGTTCCCTCCAAATTCCCATTCCTAATTACATTCCATTTTTCACAAACCACATTCCAAACCTCATTTGGATCCTATCCTAAGGGGTATTTAAATGATCTACTCTAAACCTCACAAATTTAATCCTCATAATTTCCATTTCATTTCAGAATTCATTCTCACTCTCTCAATTTTCTCTCAACTTATCCATTCCCAAACCTTCACCAAAGCTCTTCTTTGTTTGAATTCATTGATTCTCCATTGGAATCATTGATTTCTAAGAGCTAAACCTTCATCCATCATCCGCATTGGATCAATTTCTTCATCCAATTTTCGTGCAAGTTTGGATCTGAATTTTGAAGTTGCCTTGAAGGAGCTTATTTGGACTATTTTAGCTTAATTGTGGTGGATTTTCATTCCTACAACAAGAACACACTTGGATCTTGAAGAATCTCCGGGTTTCTTGCTTCGATCTACTCATTTCCAGGGAATCAACACTAACCGAAGCAATCATCCGCTTCGTAGGTTGGCGATTCTCGATCCAATTCTGTTTTTGAGCTTATTTGCATAATTATCGTGTGGATCTTCATTTTTGATTGATTTTGCTAATTTGATTCATATGATCTGTGATCTTGCTGGTTTAATGTGTTTACATGTTAATTGGATCACTATTTTCTGGTTTAAATTCGGGCATAATTGATTATATGATCATCCGGATTATTGGATAAGTGCTTATGTGCTGAAAATGCTGTTCTGTTGCTGTTTTTCTGCTTCTGGCACAGTGTTAACCGATTAACAAATTGGTTAATCGATTAACCAATACAAATATTCAAATTTTCAGGCATTTTTCAATGGTTAATCGATTAACCCCTGGTGTTAATCGATTAACACTGTGCCAGCAGGCCTGTTTTGCTATTTTTCTTGCTTGTTTTGGTGCTTACTCACTTCGAGTCTTCATGGATCAATATGACGCATTAGGAGTGAGTTGTTTGGGATATATGTAGATGTTCTTGGTTGTTTAATCATGATTTTATCGACATGCGTTTCATTTTCCACTTGAATGCATACTCTCGTATATGTTGTTCAAAATGATGTTTATCATTGGTCTTTGCATAAGTTTGAAGAATGATTCGGTTGAGACGCGCTTGTGGTGGCTGTTGTCCCACACTTTTTCCTCCCGCTTTTCATCGGTGATTGATGCTTGAATGGTTGTAGGGGTCATGACTTCTCCCATTGCATCTCACTTTTTGGCTTGAACTTATTTTAGCTCATTTTGTTTGCTTTTGTGTGCAATTTATTTTGGTTCTTGCATCTTTCATTTGCATGCTTGAGGTTGAGATGTGCTTGTGGTGGTGTTTACCCCACACTTTGTTCCTCCCTCACTTTCATTCTAATTGTGCATCACATGTTTGCATATTGCATTTTCCTTATGCTTTCTTCTTCTTCTTCTTTCTTCTTTGCCATGTTCCCTTAGGACCTCTAATCCTTCTTGTTCAAGATGGATTATGATAGAACTTAGGCTTGAACCCATGCATGATAACATTAGGTAGCATTCCCTTTTATCCCAATCATAGGTGCACTTTGTATGAGAACATTAGGTTGAGTCTTAGTCTCCCTTTAGAGTGTCTCTCTCTTTTCATCTTCAAACTTTCTCAAAACATCAAATAAAGGTTAAGGATTGTTGTACACTACGAGCCTTAACTACTTGGGAAATGGTGATTGGGGGGCTTCCTGTCAATTATCTAGAGTGTTTAGCATATGTCCTTTGGACGATATGTGACACATTCGCTCCTAGGTCATAGTCTTTAGTGCAACATGAATTACAAACAATAATCAATGCACTTCTTCTCTAAAAAACACAAAAACAAACTTCAAATCTTTTTATCCTTCGGGATTTAATTTGGAAACTTATTCATAAGGAGAGTTTTGTTAACTCTTGGTTCTACCGCAAACAGGTAACACCTAAGTCTCCAATGGTTGAGCTGCATACACCTAACTGCTTGAACTAAGTTTTAACCATACGCGGGCCTAAAAACATTTTGAACAACCCAGTGTTCTTGTTAGCCCAAACTACGTTTGCTCTGATTTCTCATACCAGATGGGAATACGTAGGCACAATACGGCGATGTCTTGGCGAGCAACCTTCCCCCACCTTTCACCCGTAGTTAGCTGAACTATGTTGACTCTGACTTTCCCATTGCAAGAGGGAATACGTAGGCATAGAGCGGCGATGCTCTATCGAGTCTCATTTCTTTTCTTTTGTGCCTGAGCCATAGCTAGATCGCAAACACCCTTTTAGATAGACAACAAAGCGTGGATCCCGTCGAGTACAACGGACGTGAGGGGTGATAATACCTTCCCCTCGCGTAATCAACTCCTGAACCCGAGACATGGTTGCGATGACCTGTATTTTCTCGTTTTCGTTAGGTTTTCTATGATCGTTTCCTTTCCCTCTTTTGGGTTAAATAACGAACGGTGGCGACTCTTTTGTCCTTGTCGGCCCCTCTTCGCAGCGATGCGACAAAGGGGCCCCATCTTTGGCGAACACCCTATTCTTAAACCACCCATTTTCTCCTTAGTATCGCTTCCTTTTATTGCACCGTTTCACATTTATCATTGAGAAGAAAACACATAAGCTTATATAACGCCCATCGCAAATCGAACTAAGAAGTTTCCATTGAGTACAATGAACGTGAGGGGTGCTAATACCTTCCTTTCGCGTAACCGACTCCTGAACCCAGAATGTGGTTGTAAATGATCATGGTCTGTGTTCGATCTGTAAGCTTGTGAGCAGTCATTCCGAAGGAAAGAAATCAGTCCAGTCAGTCTTGTCAGAAGACGAAACAAGGGGAACATCGAAGACATATAAGTTATAGCCTAATCGACACATGGTGGTTGTCTGTTTCCACATTGCCGACATTTGTATTGTATTTGTTTTTTGTTTTGAGCAATTGCCTTTTTTCAGGAATTGCATCTGAATTGTAATTTGCCTATTTACAGGCCTTTCATCAATAAAGTATTCACTTCAGTCAAAGAGCTTTCTTTTTCTTGTCCATTCTACTATTTTGTTTGCGAAATGTCTGTTATTTTGGTAAACATTACAGGTAAAAGCAAGAGGTTGTACAGAGCATAACGAAAGCGCTGACTTTGCTTGATCGGCAAGTATCATGGATGGTAACTAAGGTAACCATTTCACATGTAGAACATTTCTGGTGTTTTTTTCTTTGTTGCAGGTCAACAGGGTTATCACAACCGGGTGAGATTCCCTTATCCTCAACAGTTCAAGTCGCAACAAGTGGCAGTTTTTGTCAGCCGAGTATTCTCAGCGGATTAAGTGTGATACTTCTGGAAGAACGGACTTGTTCCCCACAGGTTAGTGCAGTCAGGCATGAGCAACGAGTAGGTATGCTTCCCATAGCAGAGATTTCGCTTCTCTAGTGAAGTGGTCATCTTCTCTCCGACAGAGTTGTGTCCTCTCCCTGGAAGAATTCGATTATGCAGTTTGAAATGTTATATCCCCAACAGAACAGAGCTTTGTCTTCGTGAGAAAGTGAGTCCCTGGCAGGGTGGAAGTTTATTCTCAGAAGAGCAGGATAGAAGAGTTCCCTCAGCGGTAGGGTGATTTGTAAACCAATTTTCTTCACCAGCAGAGGCAACGTCGGTGACGCCCTTTCCCCACGGAGTCGGTTCAGGATTTTCTCCAGCAGAGTGTAGTGCTGATTCCCTCGGCAGAGTAAGTGGTAGAACAGGAGTCTAGGATTTCCCCAGTAGATTCAAGTTCCCCGTAGAGTAGGAGTATTTGATGTTCCTTGGAAAGACAGGTTGATATTGGATGTAATCCCAAGCAGAGTGGACTTTCTCCCCGAGCAGGATAGAGTTTTTGGGAATGCCATTCATGGATGGGTTCTTGAGCAGGATAAAGTCAATCCTCGGTGGTCGATTGTTTTTCCCCCACAGAGCTATTCAAGTCCCTAGAAGATTTAATCCCCAGCGGTGTGGATTTCTCTTCTCGGCGGGGTTGTTCTCTCTTCTCGGCGGAGTGGGTATCTTTTCTCCCTATCATTTATTTTGCTAGGCTGGTTCTTTTGCATTTGCATTTTGCATTAGCATCCTTCCAAATGCGTAGCATTTCCATTTCGTATGGAGCATTACCCCATTTTCAAACATAAGAATCTGAAGCATAAGCCAGGTTTGGTGTTTTGGGACCAGATATTCTTTTCAGCAGAGGCTGTTTGAATCAAGGGGCTTTCGTGTTATTCGCATCAAGATGGATTTTGTGGGTTGGTTATTTTATCAAATTCTTCCCAACTGAGTCGTTTGGATAAATGTTTTCGCTTTCTTCAAGTGAGTCACTTGCGAGTGTTGCCTTCCCTAGTCAAGCTGGTGGTTCTTTCCCAACAGAGTTAGTCCGACTTTTGGTTGGTCATCGTTGTTTAATTTCAACTTTTGGTTGATGACCTAGTGGCGTATGGATGTTATTCCAACTTTTGGTGGTTATTCTTTATTTCTCTCAGCAGAGTCGAGGATTCCAACTCTTGGTTGGCACCCTCCAGCGTAGTTCAAATGGGTGTATTTGGTGTTCCTACTTTTGGTTAGCCTAGAAGGTGATCCCAACTGTTGGTTGGTAATCTTTGGTTTCTCCGCGCAGAGTCTCTATTCCAACTTTTGGTTGGCAATCTTTGTTGTTCTAACTTTTGGTTAGTAGATGTTGTTCTAACTTTTGGTTAGTAGTTCTTGTTCTCACTTTTGGTTAGTAGCTGTTGTTCTAACTTTTGGTTAGTAGATGTTGTTCTAACTTTTTGTTAGTAGATGTTGTCCTAACTCTGGGTTTGTGGCCTTTTATTTCAACTCTTGGTTGATAATTTGGGATGACCATCCCAACTTTTGGTTAGCAGTCTTTTGTGGTGGAGTCAGCTTTGTTTAGCGTCCACCAGCTATCCTAACTCTTGGTTAGTAGCTTTTGGTTCCGATTTATGATCGAAGAGGATCTTTCCTCCAGCTATCCTAACTCTTGGTTAGCAGCTTGTGTTCCGACCTCTGATCGATGGTGTTTCATGGTGATTCTAACTATTGGTTAGTACCTTTGTTTCCCAACTTATGGTTGGATGTTATCCCTTGATTGGTTGTCCCAACTTTTGGTTGGTAGTCTTCCCTTATTCATCCGTAGAATCGTTATTTCAACTTTTGGTTGATGAAGAGATTTGGCGTTTTCCAACTTTTGGTTGGTGGTTATGGTTTCTCCGGTAGGGTCAGTCGTGGATGTCGGTTTGTCTTCCAACTCTCGGTTGGTAGTCTTTGATTCCCCAGTGAGGTCGCCATATCCGGTGTGGTCAATTTGTTGACGTTTTTCCAACTCTTGGTTGGTAACCTTTGTTCTCTGGTTGTTGATTCCGACTTTTGGTCAGTATGCCTCCCCAGCGAAGTCGGCTCGCTGTGGAAGTTTCGGTTAGTGATGTGGTAATCCCAACTCTTGGTTGGTAGTGTTTGGTTTTTATCTTAGAGAGTAACCTTTATCCCATCTCTTGGATGATATCCTTTGATTGTTGCCTTTTGGTAGATGCTTATTCTCCATAAAGTCGTCTGATTAGTCTACTTTTCCCCGATGAAGTCGTCAAGATGTTTTCTCGCACGATGTGTTTTGTCTGATGGGTTTTCTCTTTTGTTCCCCAGCAAGGTTTGTTCCAACTCTTGGTTGGTATCCGTTGGTCTTTGTTCCAACTCTTGGTTGGTATCCGTTGGTCTTTGTTCCAACTCTTGGTTGTTATCCTCTGGGCGTTTCCCCAACTTTTGGTTGGTATCTTTTGGATGTATTTCGTATTATATTGGATGGTTATACCCAGCGCGTCGTTTTCTGACTCTTGGTTAGTCGTTATTTGCATTCCCGCGGGGTGCAAATTTTCGGGTTCTTTTGTATTCAATCACCTTATACCTTGAATGTTTGAAAGCGGATGCTTTTCCTCCCTCCAGGGCCAAGTCGTTTGAATAGGAGCAGTTGTAGCACCCCAAAATTTTCCTTTTGTTTTAACCGTAACTGGCTTTTGTTTCTTTGCATTTTTGCATTTTTTGCATTGCATAGCATTCGTTCTTGAGGCATGGGATCAAAGCGTTCCTGTGACTCAGGTTCATTTTGGAGCAAAAGACTGAACAGCAAACAGCGAGCATCAAAGGCTCGGACATTTACTTTATCCAGCGGTCAGGCGACCAATTTTTATTTTTTGCAGGTTAATTTTAGAGCAGGATCAACACTCAGGCTCAGGTCAAGTATTTTCACAATGATAACAGTCAAAAATGAGGTTCAAAAGCTAAACAGAGCTCCAGACAGTTGAAACAGGGCAAATGGACAGATTTCCCTCCAAAACGTGCCATAATTCAAAATTTGAAGGTATTAATCGGTTAACCTATATGGTTAATCGATTAACCAAAGGAAAATTAGCGCAAATTTGGAATTTTAACAGTGTTAACCGATTAACACATATGGTTAATCGGTTAACCATAGCAGATTTTTCCCTGTACGTGATTTTGCAAGCCAATTGCACTTGGGGTCCAATTTTGATCACCTTGGAATTCAAATTTTCACTTGGGAAGGATCTAGAACACCTTTAAATTTCAGATGTCCCTCCAAAATCCCATTCCACATTCCAAGCCTTGATTTCCAGTCCAATTTCCAAGCCTTGCTTTGGGATCCAAACCTAGATGGTATTTAAGTGATTTACTCCAAACCAAACCATCCAATTTTCATTTCTCACATTCACTTTTCAGAATTGATCAGAATACTCTCTCAAATTCTCTCAACTTTTCGATTTCCAAAACTCACTCAAAGCTCTTTTTCATTGGAATTCTTGATTCTTCATTGGAATCAATGGATTCTTGAGCATAAACCTCCATTTACCATCATCATTGAATCAATCTTCATCTTCAATTTTCGTGCAAGCTTGGATCTGAATCTGGAGTTGGATCTAGAAGTAATTATTCGAAGCTTTTTGACTCAAATTTGGTGGATCTTCATTCATACAACAATAATTATTGTGGATCTTGAAGTTTTTCGGATTTCTAGCATTTGATCTACTAAAATTCAGTTGATCAACATTTATCGAAGCAAATCTCCACTTTGAAGGTTGAAATTCTCGATCCGATTTAATTTTTGAGCTTATCATGTTAATCTTCAAATTCGATTGAATTTAGTTGATTTTGATCCGTTCGATTTGTGATATTGTTGTGCAATTGTGTATCCATGTTGTTGGATCTCTGTTTTCTGTTGTTAATTTCGAGCTTAATTGATAAGTTAATCTGTTGGAACCTTGGATAAGTTGTTTCTGTGCTGGAAGTGATTTTCTGCTGCTGTTTTTAGCTTCTGGTGCAGTGTTAATCGGTTAACCTATATGGTTAACCAGTTAACAAATTCAAATTTTCAAAAAAATTTCAAATATTAACAGTGTTAATCGATTAACGCATATGGTTAACCGATTAACCTATTCAAAACTTCAGTTTTTTCAAGCTTTTTAAGGTGTTAACCGATTAACAGTATGTGTTAACCGATTAACACTGGGCCAGAATGCCATATTTGTTGTTTTGCTTGCCTGTTTGCATACCGTATTGATTGGAACCATCATAGATCAGTGTGATGCATTAGGATTGAATTGTTTTGGATAATTGTCACTGTTTGTGGTTGATTAATCATGATTTTGTTGACATGTATGTTCATTCTTCCATTTGTTTACATGTTTGTGTATGTGATTCGAATTGATCATTTATTTGCATGTTCATTCGCTTTTATCTCTTGCTTTTCTCCACGTGTTTGCATCATTCTTGCATCGTTGTTGAGATCGAGACGCGCTTGTGGTGGCTGCTGCCCCACACACTTTTCCTCCGTCCCAACATTCTAAATGTGCATTTTCGTGTTTGCATTTTCTACTTGTGATTGATCCTTCCTTTGTTCTTCTTGTGCTTTTTGCCATGATTCCCATAGGATTCCTAGTCCCTCAGTTTAGGACGGAGATAGGACAGACATTAGGCGTTCAATCCAAGTATGCTAACATTAGGGTAGATGTTTCCCCTTTTTATCCGAACTTTAGGACCACTTTGCATGACAACGTTAGAGCCGAGTTTCCCTTAGACCTTCTGTGTGTCTCTCTTCTCATCTCAAAACCATGCTAACTCATCTAATAAAGGCGATAAACGTTGTGCGCTACGAGCCTTAAGCTACATGGGGAATGATGAGTGAGGGGTCTCCTCTCGCTTATCTAGAATGTTTAGTATACGTCCCGTTTGGGGGAGATATACGATGCATTCGCCTCCATGTCATAGTTTTTAGTGCAACGTGAATCATTAACCGAATAAATTCACTTCACTGAAAAACAAAAACAAAATTCAAACCTTTTTCCTCCGGGATTAATCGGAAACCTTTTTCAGAAAAGAATGTTGTTAAGCTTTGGTTCTACCGCAAACAGGCTTTGGCCCTAACTGCTAGAACGGATGTTTAACTCTACCCGTGGTTTCGTGTCCGCCGGAACTACGTTTGCTCTAGTCTTTCATACCAGAAAAAAGTACGTAGGCACAAGACGCGACGTCTTGGCGAGCAACCTTCCCCCCCTTTTCTCCCGTAGTTAGCCGAACTACGTTGACTCTAACTTTCTCGTTGCACGAGGGAATACGTAGGCACAGAGCGGCGATGCTCTGCCGAGTCTCTTTTCTTTTTTCTTTTTGTCCGCAAGCCTGTAGCGTAGATAGTTTAAACACACCCTTAAATAGACAACAAGCATGGATCCCGTCAAGTATGACAGACGTGAGGGGTGCTAAAAACTATGACAGGACTCTTCTGTTTTCCGCTGGGTGTTTTTCGCAGTTGCGACAATTATTAGGACAAATGCTTTATCAACGACTGGTTCATTTGAATTAGGGTTTTATGCAATGTATTGGTATACATGTGACAAGTCGTTATATTCCGATTTCAATACATTTTTTGCTCATCCAATGGTGGATTCATATGAATTCGAGGCTTAGATTCAAAGTGGATTCAGGTGTTTCCTTCATTTTTCAATGATTCAACTTGAGTGATTTCGTTTTCAAGTGAAGATCCAAAAGTGTTCAAAATTTGGCTTTGAATGGGATTCATCTCAAGATAAAGGCATGTTGGATGGAATTTGGATTCAAGTGATGTTCAAAGTCATATATCATCGTTCAAATTTAAATACTAGTGCATCATAGACGTTACAAGAAAACTAAGATACGTGGTTTGAATACGAGGGTTCACATAACACTTGTTAAGCCCAAGTAAAAGTCCATACAAAAATTCATATTACATTATCCAAAAACTCAAAGCCCATTTATCATTCAAAGAGTTTTATAATTCAAAGTCCAAGTTTATACAAAAGTCAAAATTATAACAACAACAAGAATTCATTAAAGCCCACATTACATAACGAACCAATTTCAAAAGATAGAAACTCATCACCATTTCATTCAAATCCATTTACAAAAATACTACACAAAAAATATAGAGACCATATCATTCAAATCCCATTACAATTTTCTTTTTTACAAAAAAATAATAGTACAACAAAATTCTAAAAATAATAGAAGCCATACAACAAACTTAGCCCATGAGAAATTTACAAAAATCAAATTGGATTACAACCTTCACAAAGTCAAACGATCCATACAAAACTCAAAAAACCAATCTCATAATATTCCTACGCAAGATGCATACCACGAATAACCATACACAACATGATCATCCTCGTTATTGCAGCTACTACTACTACCATTAGCCACACAAGCCATTACAAAAGCAGGATGTCAGAAAAGAGTCTTTTACCTGCAAATCACCCACAAAAATCGCTCAACAAAACCTTATGCCAACATTTCCATAGAATTCCTTTAAACCACCACACATACTCATTGAAAAAGTATCATTGTACAACAACATTGCAAAACTCGTACCCACAGGGCTCGCCGTCATCCACTGCATAACACACGCATTTACCTTATTCCAAGTGACCTGCAAAAGACAAAATAAAAAAAAACTCATAATTCTCTTTTCTATTCCAAGGACCCCACTTGAACATTTCAAAAATGTATTTCATATGACACAAACGGTACGATACATATTGCAACACAATTCACACAAGTGACCCCAAGTGACTCGTACGTGGTTGCGACCCTACAACATAAAATCCTTCTGCACAAGGTCTTCCAAACGAAGCCAAAATAATTTCATAATATGACGCTGAAAAACGGGAGCAATGAGTAACCAATTTCACACCAAATACCCTGCCCCTCCCCTATGAATCACACGTCTTTCTCACCCTCAAGGGGGAGCTCTCTTGAGCCAAAATACCCCTGCATTCTTCCTTCAACCAACCCATAATCCTCCACTAAATCTTCAACCTTATCCCAATTCCTTCACCTCCAAACTCTCAAACCAAACCCCAAAATCATCAAATTAAATCACCTTTAACCCATTCATATACAGACACAAAATAGAAACAGAAGAAAGGGGAAGGAGAATATGAGATGATTTGAAAACCTTACAAACCTGAGTCGTGAGCTAGAACACGAAAAGTTGAAACCAAAAGTAGGGTGTCACATTGCTGCGAAAGGGGGCCGGCAAAGACAAAAGAGTCTCCACCATTCGTTATTTATCCGAAAGAGAGGGAAAGGAAACGATTAGAGAAAACCTACGAAAAGGGGAAAGACAGGTCATCACAACCAAATCTTGGGTTCGGGAGTCTGTTACGCGAGGGGAAGGTATGAGCACCCCTCATGTCCGTTGTACTCAACGGGATCCATGCTTGTTGTCTACTCTATGGGTGAAAAACTATCTAATGTTATTGCTAAACGGGGGTCAAACGGAAAGAACTGACTCAATAAGACATCGCCGCCCTATGCCTACGTATTCCCTCATACAATGGGAAAGTCAGAGTCAACGTAGTTCGAGAAACTACGGGGGGAGGTTGCTCGCCAAGACATCACGTCTTGTGCCTACGTATCCTTATCTAGTATGAGAAATCAGAGCAAACGTAGTTCGGGCTAACTACGGAAAAGGCGATCTCGATCGCACGGGTGCGAGAGAAAAGGGTTCAGAGCAACAGGTTGGTCTTGATTGCACAGGGGAAAGAGAAGGGGAGGTTAGTTGTTAGTGTGAAAGTCTCGATCGCATGGAGGCGAGAGAAAAGGAAAATTAGTTGTTAGTGTGAAAGTCTCAATCGCACAGAGGCGGAAGAAAAGGGAAATTAGTTGTTAGTGTGCTCGCCAAAGCATCGCGTCTTGTGCCTTTGTATTCTCATATGGTATAAGAAATCAGAGCAGCCGTAGTTCGGCTAACTACGGGAAATGATCTCGATCGCACGGGGGCGAGAGAAAAGGTTCCAGGCCTGGAACACTTAAACAGGGAGGAATCGGATCGGGACGCACACGCTAAATCCTAAGACGTAGGAGCGAATGCATCGCATATCGCCCAAAGGGCATATGTTAAACACTCTAGACGAAGTGAGAAGAGGCTTCCCACTCATTATTTCCTACATATCTAACGCTTATAGCTCACATAACTCATCCCGGTCTATAGATTGAAAACGGTCCGAAAGGGTTAATGAATCAAATCGGGACCAATGTGATGCTAAACCGTCGTAACTTGACTTATGAAGGAAGTCAAACTATAGGAGGTCACGTAATTGATATTCGTGCTAAGGACAAGATAGAGAAATGATATTGAGAATCATTCTCCAATTGAATCGTGTCGCACATACCAAAACAGTGGGATCTCGTCTTAATCGTAAACATAATGTCGATTAATCGAAGGTTGTAACAGCCCAAATTTCATTAAATAATTAATTGTAGTGATTAATTGATTTAGTGGGATTTTTTATTAATTGGAATTAATAGAGAATTGAAAGGAAATTGGAAGGAAAGAAAATAAAAGGAATATATAAGTGAGGAAGAAAAGAAATGAAAGATAGAAAAACATTTGGAAAGAAAGATGAAAGAAGAAGAAAGGAGAAAAAGAGAAGAGAAGAAGAGGAAAAGTGGAAATCATCAAGAACCAACATCAAAGCTCCGATTAATCGAGGTAAGGGTGAGAAATGTTTCTATTTCATCATTGCATGATGTTATATATGTTGGGTTGGGGTTTTGGGTGTAGTTTCCATCCTTTTTCATTTAGGGCAAAAGTTGGAATAATCGGTAGATCGAGGATTTAATCGGTTAGAAACTGAATGTAATGCCGTAGAATAGTCGGGAAACATGTTATGATGCTATTCGTACTGATTTGGATGTTCAAGAGTTGGTGGATGATGGATTGATGAAGGAGAGGCAGAATAGGGTTCTGATCTGCGCAGGTTCGCTGGCTCTCGCCAGGCGAGTGAAGGCGAAGCTTCGCCAGGCGAAGCCTAGCGAATGCTGGCGAATAATTAAGTTTAAGTCCCAGTGGACTTCGCTGGCGAGTTCGCCAAGCGAAGGTGGATAGTGAAGGTTCGCCTAGCGAAGGTGCCGGCGAATGGTGGCGAATGAAGTCAGTAGCTACTGACTTGGGCTCGCTGGGAAGTCTCGCTAGGCGAAGCCTAGCGAAGGTTCGATGCGGGGTCTCGCCAGGCGAATGTGGGCGAGTTTGACACCATTTTTCTTTTGCCGTGTTGATCATGTGGAGATGGTTTGGTTGTTCCACATAGGTGGATACCTTATGATATGAATATAGATATGATCTATTGTGATAATGTGTGTTGTGGGTAGCCTACGGGCGTGAATCCTAGAATTATGATTCAAAGGTTAATTGCATCAAGTGTAAATACATGTGAACATAATAAGTGATTATGTGTGTATTATTTAATGAATTTGCGAATGCTCGATGTGTATACAATTATGTAATGAGTATGCATGAGAACATTTTGAATATGTGTGCATAACTTATAATTGTATGATTGGTATTGCGATGTGAATACCTTGATTGTTATGATAATTAGAGATACATGGGAATACAATGAGGAATGTATGTGTATCTTCTAATGAATTGTGAGTGCATATATGTATGCGATTGTTGTGTGAATGCATGGGAACATATGTGATATGTGTGCATTGTTGTTGAATATGATGATATGTGAAATGAATACATTGATAAATGTTTGATATATGTTGTATGTGCAATCATGATGAAATTCTCGAAGGGGTGAATTATTCGAATGCATGGGATTAAGACGCGGAAACGGTCTTAAGTGCATTTATTGTGATTGGTTGATTGTACATGCATCATCCAGTCAAGAGGCAATGTCTGTTAGTTTCGTGGAAACTAGTGGCTTGTCCCAAACCTAGAAGGGTGGGTTTGAAGCCTAGGGGACGGGCTTGGTTGTTATCGGTCTAGAAGGGTGGACCCGGTTTAAAGTAAAAACCGAAAAATGATAACAAGTTATCGGTCTAGAAGGGTGGACCCGGTTTAGAGTGAAAACCAAAAAAAGATAACTAATGTTGGTACCGCATAGCTTTGAGTTGCATTGAATATGTTGAGTCACATTGCATAATATTGTTGTTGTATAAATGTGCTTGTGAATGATTGTGAAATTAAGCATGAAGGGATATGCTTGTGAATGTTCATAATGTTGATATATGTGAACGTGATATAATTATGATTATGAGAAATTGAATTGTGGTGAGAAATACGGAGAGGAACTTGTATTGATTACCTATATATATAATCTTATGCTTTGATTATTATGGTAATATTTCTCACCCTTCTGCTGTTTTATAATGCTCTATGAGGCATTGCAGATTAGGATGCTGGAGTCCTTTGTGAAGTTAATCTTCATTCTTTTGAGTTGACTGCTCTGATATGTAACACCGGATAGTTAGACTAGTATAGTCATTCTTTTGTGATACATTGCGATGTATCAGCTGATGTAGTTTTGTAATCTAACTGATATGATGTATTAATCTGGATGACTTATGTGCATTTGAATTAGTATTTTGGAACTGATTAAATGATGTTATCTTCCGCTTAAATGAAATGTTGAAATGTGATTTCTAAAACTACGAAAATGTTACATATTTTATGGAGCAAAATGTTAAAGAGTTTTGTTGGTGAAACTGTGACATTCTTCCTTTATACCTTATTATAAAACTTTTTTTTTCTCTGATGAATTTGTATGTGCTTAACTGCTTTATATGCATTTATTTGGGGTATAGAAGGGGGTGTTACAATAGTGGTATCAGAGCAGGTCGGTCCGTCCGGCCAAGTTGTTAGAGTGTTTTTTTCTCCTGTGTGTTATTGATATGCGTGTGTTGCATTATCAATATTGGTTGTTCTTACGTGGTTCTGTTGTGGGAATTAGTAAGATGGTTGCAGGAAGGAACGACGAAGCGATTGCGGAGGCATTGTCGAGATTGGCGGGGGCAATTGGGCAGAATCCTCCGGCCAATGTGAATGTGAGGAATCATGCTGATGATGGATTTCGTGCTTTGTGGAAATTCCAAAAGAATAACCCTCCGGTCTTCAAGGGAACTCATGAACCGGACAAGGCACAAATTTGGTTGAAAGTTGTGGAAAAGATTTTTAGAGTTATGAATTGCTCGGATGCATAGAAGGTGCAGTTTGGGACTCATATGCTCGAAGAAGAAGCTGAAGATTGGTGGGGTAATACTCGCCAAAGATTTGAGGAAGATGATATTGTGATTACGTAGGATTTGTTTAGAGAAACTTTTCTGGAGAAGTATTTTCCAGAGGATGTGCGGGGGAAGAAAGAGATCGAATTTCTTGAGTTGAAGCAAGGTAATTCGACGGTTGCTGAGTATGCGGCGAAATTTGAGGAGTTGATCAAATTTTGTCCTCACTATAATACTGGTAATGCTGAGAGGCTAAGTGCCTCAAGTTTGTGAACGGTTTGAGACCCGAGATTAGACAAGCTATTGGGTACCAGGAAATCAGACGGTTTTCTGAGTTGGTTAACAAGAGCAGAATCTATGATGAAGACAATAGGGCTCGGTCTAGCCACTACAAGAGCCTAAGTGATAAGAAAGGAAAAGGTCAATTCAGAGGAAAACCTTATGTGACTCCTGCAGACAAAGGGAAGCAGAGAATGGGTTATGGCAAGAGGCCAAGTGGGGGAGTTTCTACTCCGGTGAGATGTTATAGGTGCGGTGAAGCGGGACATCGTGCTCCCAAATGAAAAGGTGTTGAGAAGACGTGTTTTAAGTGTGGCAAGCCAGGCCATAAGGCTCTTGAGTGCAGAAGCGGTGCGAGTGTTACTTGTTATAACTGTGGTGAGAGAGGGCACATCAGTACCAAGTGCGATAAGCCGAAGAAGAATCAAGGAAGCGGAAAAGTGTTCGCTCTATCTGGATCTGAGACTGCTAGCGACGATCGATTGATCCGAGGTACGTGCTTCATTAATGGTACACCTTTGATCGCTATAATTGATACCGGAGCTATGCATTCTTTTATTTCTTTAGATTGTGTTAGAAGGTTGAATCTTGAGTTGTCTGTGATTGGTGGCGGTATGGTTATTGATACTCCTGCTATGGGTTCGGTAACTACACCGTATGTTTGCTTGAATTGCTCGTTGAGTATTTTCGGTAGAGATTTTGGGATTGATTTAGTGTGTCTTCATTTAGATCAACTGGATGTCATTCTTGGAATGAATTGGTTAAAATTCAATCGTGTGTATATAAACTGTTTTGACAAAACGGTTATTTTTCCCGACTCAGATGTTGAAAGGGAATTGTTTATGACGAGGAAAAAAGTGAAGGAATCGGTACAAGATGGGGCTAAGGTATTTATGCTTATGGCAACTTTGAGGATTGGTGGAAGTGAGGAGATTGATGCTTTGCCCATTGTTATAGATTTTCCGGAAGTTTTCCCTGATGAGATAAAGGATTTACCGTCGGAACGAGAAGTGGAGTTTTCAATAGATTTGATTCCTTGAACTAGTCCGATATCGATGGCTCCTTATCGTATGTCGGCATCAGAATTGAAAGAGTTGAAGAGTCAACTTGAGGATTTGCTTGAGAAGAGGTTTATTCGTCTGAGCGTGTCACCGTGGGGTGCACCGGTGTTGTTGGTTAAGAAGAAAGAGGGTTCTATGAGGCTCTGTGTGGATTACAGACAGTTGAACAAGGTGACTATTAAGAATAAGTATCCACTTCCAAGGATTGATGATCTGATGGATAAGTTGGTTGGTGCAAGCGTGTTCAGCAAGATTGATTTGAGATCTGGGTATCATCAGATCCGTGTGAAAGCCGAGGATATTCAGAAGACGGCCTTTCGGACGAGGTATGGACACTATGAGTATTCCGTGATGCCATTTGGTGTGACTAATGCACCAGGTGTATTTATGGATTACATGAATAGGATTTTCCATCCTTATTTGGATAAGTTTGTGGTGGTGTTTATCGACGACATCTTGGTTTATTCGAAGGGCGAAGAAGAGCATGCCGAGCATCTGAAGATTGTGTTATCTGTGTTGAGAGAGAAGCAGTTGTTTGCGAAGCTTTCTAAGTGTGAGTTTTGGTTGAAGGAAGTTAGTTTCCTTGGTCATGTGATTTCTAGTAGTGGTATTGCGGTCGATCCGTCGAAGGTTGAAGCGGTGTCGCAATGGGAGACTCCGAAGTCAGTTTTTGAGATCAGAAGTTTTCTTGGTTTAGCCGGTTATTATCGAAAGTTTATTGAGGGATTTGCTAAGTTATCGTTGCCGTTGACGCAGTTGACTAGGAAAGGTCAATCCTTTGTTTGGGACGCCAAGTGTGAAGCGAGTTTTCAAGAACTTAAGCGAAGGTTGACGACAGCTCCTGTTTTGATTCTGCCAAATCCAGAAGAACCATTCGTTGTGTATTGTGATGCTTCTTTGATGGGTTTAGGGGGTGTGTTGATGCAGAATAACCAAGTTGTGGCTTATGCTTCGAGGAAACTCAAAGTGCATGAGAAGAATTATCCGACGCATGACTTAGAGTTGGCCGCCGTTGTGTTCATGTTGAAACTTTGGAGGCATTATTTATTTGGCGCAAGATTTGAAGTGTTTAGTGACCACAAGAGTTTGAGATATCTTTTTGATCAAAAGGAATTGAATGCAAGACAAAGAAGATGGCTTGAAATTTTGAAGGATTATGATTTTGGCTTGAATTACCATCTGGGTAAGGCGAATGTAGTAGCGGATGCATTGAGTCGGAAATCATTGCATATGTCGGCATTGATGGTGAAAGAGTTGGAACTGATTGAGCAATTTCGGGATTTGAGTTTGGTATGTGAGAGGACTTCTTTTGGATTTAAGTTGGGTATGTTAAAGCTTACGAGTGGTATTTTGGACGAAATTCGAGAAGGACAGAAATCAGATTTGAGCTTAGTTGATCGATTGACTTTAATCAACCAAGGCCAAGGTGGTGATTTTCGGATTGATGAGAATGGGATTATGAGATGTCGGGATCGAGTTTGTGTTCCAAATATTGTTGAGCTGAAAAAGAGTATCCTTGAGGAAGGACATCGTAGCGGATTGAGTATTCATCCGGGTGCTACTAAGATGTATCAGGATTTGAGGAAAGTATTTTGGTGGCCTAGTATGAAGAAGGATATCGCGGAATTTGTATATTCTTGTTTGACTTGCCAGAAGTCAAAGATTGAGCATCAGAAGCCATCGGGTTTGATGAAGCCGTTGTTTATTCCTGAGTGGAAATGGGATAGTATCTCCATGGATTTTGTATCGGGTTTGCCGAGGACGCCGAGTAATTTTGAGGCTATTTGGGTTATCGTGGATAGGTTGACTAAATCTGCTCACTTTATCCCTATGCGTATGGATTACCCGTTGGAGAAGTTGGCTAAGTTGTATATTGAGAGGATTGTGTGTTTGCCTGGTATTCCGTCGAGTATTGTTTCGGATAGAGATCCGCGGTTTACTTCGAGATTTTGGGAGAGCCTGCAGAGTGTTTTGGGTACTAAGTTGCGTTTGAGTTCAGCGTATCATCCTCAGACTGATGGTCAGACGGAGAGGACGATTCAGTCGCTTGAAGATCTTTTGAGAGCTTGTGTATTGGAAGAAGAAGGAGCTTGGGATAGCTACTTGCCTTTGATTGAGTTTACCTACAACAACAGTTTCCATTCGAGTATTGGTATGGCACCATTTGAGGCGTTGTATGGTAGGCAGTGTAGGACACCATTGTGTTGGTTCGAGTCCGGAGAGAGTTCTGTTGTTGGACCCGAGATAGTTCAACAGACTACTGATAAGATCAAGACGATTCAAGAGAAGATGAGAATTACTCAGAGTCGTCAGAAGAGTTATTATGACAAGAGGAGGAAGGCACTTGAATTTCAAGAGGGAGATCATGTGTTTCTTCGAGTCACTCCGATGACCGGTGTTGGTAGGGCACTGAAGTCGCGCAAGTTGTCGCCGCGTTTCATTGGTCCTTATCAGATTTTGCAAAAGATAGGAGAAGTGGCCTATCGCGTGGCTTTACCATCGTCGCTTGCTAATCTTCACGACATATTCCATGTATCTCAGTTGAGGAAATACATTGCGGATCCGTCTCACGTAGTCCAAATAGATGATGTGCAGGTGAGAGATAACCTGACTGTTGAGACATCACCTATGCGGATTGAGGATCGGAAATTGAAACAGCTTCGAGGTAAAGAGATTGCTTTAGTGAAGGTCGCTTGGGGAGGACCGGCTGGTGGAAATGTTACGTGGGAGCTTGAGAGCCAGATGAAGGAGTCTTATCCAGAACTGTTTGAATCAGGTAACATTTTCGAGGACGAAAATTCCTAAAGTGGGGGAGAGTTATAACAGCCCAAATTTCATTAAATAATTAATTGTAGTGATTAATTGATTTAGTGGGATTTTTTATTAATTGGAATTAATAGAGAATTGAAAGGAAATTGGAAGGAAAGAAAATAAAAGGAATATATAAGTGAGGAAGAAAAGAAAAGAAAGATAGAAAAACATTTGGAAAGAAAGAGGAAAGAAGAAGAAAGGAGAAAAAGAGAAGAGAAGAAGAGGAAAAGTGGAAATCATCAAGAACCAACATCAAAGCTCCGATTAATCGAGGTAAGGGTGAGAAATGTTTCTATTTGATCATTGCATGATGTTATATATGTTGGGTTGGGGTTTTGGGTGTAGTTTCCATCCTTTTCATTTAGGGCAAAAGTTGGAATAATCGGTAGATCGAGGATTTAATCGGTTAGAAACTAAATGTAATACCGTAGAATAGTCGGGAAACATGTATTGATGCTATTCGTACTGATTTGGATGTTTAAGAGTTGGTGGATGATGGATTGATGAAGGAGAGGCAGAATAGGGTTCTGATCTGCGCAGGTTCGCTGGCTCTCGCCAGGCGAGTGAAGGCGAAGCTTCGCCAGGCGAAGCCTAGCGAATGCTGGCGAATAATTAAGTTTAAGTCCCAGTGGACTTCGCTGGCGAGTTCGCCAAGCGAAGGTGGATAGCGAAGGTTCGCCTAGTGAAGGTTCGCCTAGCGAAGGTGCCGGCGAATGGTGGCGAATGAAGTCAGTAGCTACTGACTTGGGCTCGCTGGGAAGTCTCACCAGGCGAAGCCTAGCGAAGGTTCGCTGCGGGGTCTCGCCAGGCGAATGTGGGCGAGTTTGACAGCATTTTTCTTTTGCTGTGTTGATCATGTGGAGATGGTTTGGCTGTTTCACATAGGTGGATACCTTATGATATGAATATAGATATGATCTATTGTGATAATGTGTGTTGTGGGTAGCCTACGGGCGTGAATCCTAGAATTATGATTCAAAGGTTAATTGCATCAAGTGTAAATACATGTGAACATAATAAGTGATTATGTGTGTATTATTTAATGAATTTGCGAATGCTCGATGTGTATACAATTATGTAATGAGTATGCATGAGAACATTTTGAATATGTGTGCATAACTTATAATTGTATGATTGGTATTGCGATGTGAATACCTTGATTGTTGTGATAATTAGAGATACATGGGAATACAATGAGGAATGTATGTGTATCGTCTAATGAATTGTGAGTGCATATATGTATGCGATTGTTGTGTGAATGCATGGGAACATATGTGATATGTGTGCATTGTTGTTGAATATGATGATATGTGAAATGAATACATTGATAAATGTTTGATATATGTTGTATGTGCAATCATGATGAAATTCTCGAAGGGGTGAATTATTCGAATGCATGGGATTAAGACGCGGAAAAGGTCTTAAGTGCATTTATTGTGATTGGTTGATTGTACATGCATCATTCAGTCAAGAGGCAATGTCTGTTAGTTTCGTGGAAACTAGTGGCTTGTCCCAAACCTAGAAGGGTGGGTTTGAAGCCTAGGGGACGGGCTTGGTTGTTATCGGTCTAGAAGGGTGGACCCGGTTTAAAGTAAAAACCGAAAAATGATAACAAGTTATCGGTCTAGAAGGGTGGACCCGGTTTAGAGTGAAAACCGAAAAAAGATAACTAATGTCGGTACCGCATAGCATTGAGTTGCATTGAATATGTTGAGTCACATTGCATAATATTGTTGTTGTATAAATGTGCTTGTGAATGATTGTGAAATTAAGCATGAAGGGATGTGCTTGTGAATGTTCATAATGTTGATATATGTGAACGTGATATAATTATGATTATGAGAAATTGAATTGTGGTGAGAAATACAGAGAGGAACTTGTATTGATTACCTATATATATATAATCTTATGCTTTGATTATTATGGTAATATTTCTCACCCTTCTGCTGTTTTATAATGCTCTATGAGGCATTGTAGATTAGGATGCTGGAGTCCTTTGTGAAGTTAATCTTCATTCTTTTGAGTTGACTGCTCTGATATGTAACACCGGGTAGTTAGACTAGTATAGTCATTCTTTTGTGATACATTGTGATGTATCAGCTGATGTAGTTTTGTAATCTAACTGATATGATGTATTAATCTGGATGACTTATGTGCATTTGAATTAATATTTTGGAACTGATTAAATGATGTTATCTTCCGCTTAAATGAAATGTTGAAATGTGATTTCTAAAACTACGAAAATGTTACATATTTTATGGAGCAAAATGTTAAAGAGTTTTGTTGGTGAAACTGTGACATTCTTCCTTTATACCTTATTATAAAACTTTTTTTTTTCTCTGATGAATTTGTATGTGCTTAACTGCTTTATATGCATTTATTTGGGGTATAGAATGGGGTGTTACAAAGGTAGCCTATCGCGATCCTAAAGTAAATAAAATGACTCAAATGGTCATTTTCCATAGATTTAAAATCGGGAAGGTTATCGACTTTGAAAATTCGACGCTTACGGATACAAGACTTCATCGATCCAAGAAAGTCAAAATAAAATCGAAAAGAAGAAGAAATGAGGAGAGAAAGGAGGTGGTCTCGGATCCAACATTATTCATCAATAATTTGACTGGTAATGGATTATAGAAGTCTCGTCATAGACCCAAAAAGGCAAAAATGGAACAAAATGTTCAATAATAAATGTGAAATAAAATCTAACTTCTAAAAAGAAAATATTCTAAAACTTAAAAGAAAATAATAATAAAGTTCTAAAAGAAAATATATAAAAGCTTCTAAAATAAATATAATATATTCTAAAGAAATGTAAAAAGGAAATTAATATATAATATATAACTTATTTACAAAATATAGTACATAATATCAGTCTAATTAAAAAACCAATATATAATATACTTACATAATAACTAATAATAATATATAAACAAAAACAGAATGGGATTTAGACAAAAAGGAAAGGTGTATATTCAGATCGGTGGACCTAAGGCCCATCCCAACAAGTCCAAAAAGTCCTAATAGTACATCTACGAAACAACAACATCACCTCCTCTTCTTCATTTCTGAAATACAAAATAGAACTAGCCTCTGAAATCGCGTTGGCTTCATCTTTACGCCCTCCATTCCCCTTTACTACTCTCTCTAGTTCGTCTTCTTTTCCTGTTTCAAAATTCTGGTTTGGTGTTAAAGGAAATAGGTATCAGATGTGTCTCGATGGTGTTTGATTTTGGGGGTTAAGGAAGGTGACGAAATGGGGATTCAACATGGAGAGGGATGAGTTTATTTGGTGGGTTTTAATGAGTTTTCATGGAGTTTGAACGGAGGTCTTATGGAGAAATGGTGGAGGAGAAAACGGTTGAGGGAGAAGACAAAAGTTTGGAAGGATAAGTTGTTGTTCGCTGTGGATTGAAGGTGGTGAAGGCTAGTTCTAAAAATGGGTAAAGGGTGTCGCTACTGGGAAAAGAGGTGCCGACAATGACAGAAGAGTCGCCACCATTCGTTATTTATCCCAAAAGAGGGAAAGGAAACAATCAGAGAAAACCTAATGAAAATGGTAGAAGACAGGTCATCGCAACCATATCTTGGGTTCGGGAGTCGGTTACGCAAGGGGAAGGTATTAGCACCCCTCACGTCCGTCGTACTCGACGGGATCCACGCTTGTTGTTTATCTAAAAGGGGTGTTTACTATCTAACTAAAGGTCTCAGGGACAAAAGGAAAGAAAAGAGAATCGGTAGAGCATCGCCGCTCCGTGCCTACGTATTCCCTTGTGCAATGGGAAAGTCAGAGTCAACGTAGTTCGGCTAACTACGGGTGAAAAGGTGGGGAAGGTTGCTCTCCAAGAAATCGCCGTCTTGTGCCTACGTATTCTCATCTGGTATGAGAAATCAGAGCAAACGTAGTTCAGGCTAACAAGAACACCAGTTGGTTCAAAATGTTTTACCCGAGTAGGGTTAAAACTTAGTTCTAGCAGTTAGGTGTATGCAGCTCGACCATTGGAGACTTAGGCGTTACCTGTTTGCAATAGAATCAAGAGTTAACAAAACTTTCCTTATGAAAAAGGTTTTCCAATTAAGATCCCGAAGGATAAAAAGGTTTGAAGTTGTTTTTGTGTTTTTTTAGAGAAGAAGTGTTTTGAGTTTGATTTGTAACTCATGTTTCACTAAAGACTATGACTTAGGAGCAAATGCGTCGCATATCACCCTAAGGGTGTACACTAAACACTCTAAGAAATTGAGAGGAATCCACTCAATCACTATTTCCCAAGTACTTAAGGCTCGTAACGCACAAAATTCATTAGCTTTTGTTAAGTGTTTTTTGAAATTGTTTAAAGATGAGAAGAGAAAGGACACACTAAAGAGAGACTAACTCAAACCTAAAGGTTGTCATGCAAAGTGGACTTAGAGTTGGGATGAAAGGGAATGCTACCTAATGTTCTCATTCATAGGTTCAATCCTAAGGTCTATCATAATCTCAAGAGATTAGAGGTCCTAAGGGAACATGGCAAAGAAGAAAGAAGAAGAAGGGAGCATAAAATAATAAAGATGCAAGTATGCAAACACATAATGCAAAATTAGAATGATAGTGAGGGAGGAACAAAGTATGGGGTAGTAGCCTCCATAATCACATCTCAACCTCAAGCATGCATATGAGAGATGCAAAAGAGAAAGAAGAAAGAATGCACAAAAAGAAATCACACAAGCACACAAAGATGGGATGAAATGGGAGAAAGAAACCTACAACCATTACCATCAACCAAAATGCCAAAAGGCAAAGCAAATGAAAGGAGATGGAACCAAAATGAAATGTGTGAATGGGAGGCAATATGCGGACAACAAGGAACTTATATGGGAAACTCAACCAAAGGCCACACAATAAACAAACAAAGAAGCAACAAAAGGTCCTCAAGGATTCACCATTCATGATATGCTTCAAGTACCTCCTAAGGAAGGATTAAGTCATCTCAAATGGGCTTCCAAAGTAATTGGACAGAAGTGTGGATGAGAGGAAAAGATGCACAAATCAAACATCAAATACAACCAAAAAAAATGCAAGAAGAGGCAAGGAGAAAGACCTAAGTCTTAATCATGTCCAACACTTGAAGCACAAGTGGAAAACCTAAAAGAATTGCACCATTCAACAAGCAATGAACAACTTTATGACCCAAAAATAAACATTCAAGTACCTCAATATGTTAGAAGCATGAATAAAGAGGAATTGAGAGCGTAATGGATCCATAAAAGTCATTTCCAAAGCAAACTAGGTCAAGCACTTGTATGAACCTCCCTTGGAAGTAACTTGACTTGCAAGTTACTTCAAAAATAGGAAAAAGGTTCAAAAATAACCAAATAAAATCTCAAGAAAGCATCAAAGAGTTGGCAACCAGAGGCCAAAATATTACAACCAATGTCATCTCAAATCATCATCAAAGAATTTGATTCACAAGGATGCACCAATTTGAGAGAGGGTTGTCGAGGGTCAACAAAAATGCTATCAAATTCAAACCAAAAATGCAAAAAACCAGGGGAAAAATGGTCCTAAAAAATAACCCAACTCATTATTAGCATGAGGATTCATTTTCAGTCATTGGATCAAAAGGAAGAATTAAAAACAAAACAAAAACAAGACAATGTCAAGAAATAGTTCAATTAAAACACCTCCAATTGATAAATTCTTTTTTAATTGAAAAATAATCCAAAAAATAAAATAAAAATTCTTGAAATCAGAGGACATCTCAAAGTGTCTAAAAAATATTTTTTGGGAATTTTATCATCATTGGAGGTATTTTATTTTGAATTAATTCTCAACATAAATAAAACCAAAAGAAAAACAAGTGGTGCAAAAAGCAAGTTGGTGTTGCACCCCAAAATTTGACCAACTTTTCTTTACCTAGCTTGTGTTCCATTTCATTCACATTAGCATTATCATTTGCATTTCATTGACATGTATGCAGGAGATCAAGAGGTATGAGTACCAATCAAGAGCTATACAAGACTATGAAGCTAGCCAAGAAGGTTATTCAAGTGTTCAAGGGTTGATATCCTTGTCAGAGAGGTCAAAAGATCCTCAGAGTGAGTGGTTGAAACCAAGGTTGTGTGCCTCCTAACTTGAGAGTTGTGGGAGCTCCTTAGATGATTCTGAAGCCAAGAATATGGACTTGAATCCTTGAGAGAGCTTATGAGATGTCTTGAAATCCATCATGAGGCCTAGATAGGTCATTGTGCAAGTTTAAGAAGACTCAGCCATGAGTGGTGTAATTAGGGTTTGATTGGGTCAACCCTAGGTCAGCTGATGATTTGAATAAGGTTGAGACCTAATCCAAAGACCATGTGATCATGGATTGATGCATTGATATGCTATAAGGATGATTCCAAGGTCAACTCATCATGATTGAAGAGTTTGAGAAGTTTCAAGCTAGGGTTTCTAAGGCTTGACAGTGTAAAATCCCCTAGTTTGACCCCTATCTTCAAGGCAGTTCAGCTCAAGATTTGATTGTCATCTTATCTTACCCCCAACATGAATGTTTTAAAGCTTGTTCTTAGATATAATTTGAGTACTAGAAGTCCTTGATAGGATTTTTAGAACTCAAGTTGTGACTTTGACAAGTTACAGGTCATCTGAGGTATGTGAATCTGGGGCCTTGAAAGTTACCCCACTTGCATCAAACTTTTTCCCAAGAAGGATGATTCCTATGAACTTTTGGTAAACATGAATGTTGTTCCTTATCTTCTTATCTTTCTAGTGAGTACTAGAAGTCCTTGATAGGATTTGTAGAACTCAAGTTATGGCTTTGACAAGTCAAGGGCATTTTGGTCATTTGGAGATTACACGTCATTTCAAGCATAGGGCCATAACTCCTATTTCCAAGCTTCAAATCGAAAAATCTTCAACATCAAACTTGTTCAAAATGATGTTTTAAGGCTAGTAAGGAGGTCATGAGATGATGGAAATGCTTGTAGCTCAAATTTGCAAAAATGACCTAAAATAAAGGCATAAGTTAAATAAACCAAAGTTGGAAATTGATATTTTCAACCTACACATCCAAACCATGGCATGTAATACATCATTTTGACTCTAGAAAACATTTTAAGAATATTGGTTTAGCCACATTTTTGATTTGAGGTCTAAATTGTGGACTTGCTTTGAAAAGCACTTGCTTGCATATTAAGTAACACTTGCAAAACTCAAAATCAAGGCATGAGCAAGGCTTTTTGCAAGCTAAACACCTCTAATATCTCACTAGGGGAGAAATTGAAAGTGAATGGGATGAATTCCAAGCTGTTTGCAAGGATTGTACATGTCATGATACATGATTGGAAATCTCATGACATGAGAAGTGGAAAATCTCATTGGAAGGATCTAGAGGGTTCTAGATCATCCAAACTTCATCTATATAAGGAGTAGAGTGGATCCATTGAAGAGGTTGGTGATCATTGAAGGATTGAGCTTAGTTTGAGATTGAAATTTCATAGCTTGCAAGTGCAATCGGTTTCACAAAATTCCTCAATTTCCTTCCATTTTCTTGATTGATACTTCTTCCATGAATGTCAAGGAGTGATTCTAGATCATTTTCAAGAAGAATTAGTTGCTAGATCGTGTATGAGCAAGTGATTTTCAGAACCTGCAACTCACCATCGGGTTTCAAGATTCAAGCACTTTCTATTGATTCTTTTGCATACAGAAGTAAGAAGAAGGTTCTTTGATCGTATCTAGAAGATTAGAGAGCTTGATTTGGAGGATTAGTGCATCTGTTCAATCAAAATTCTCAGGTTGGTACCTTTCTTCCTATAGCTTGATTTAAGTAGAATTAGGTTGAATTAAGGTGTTAGATTGATTGTAGAATGGTGTAGGATGGATTTCAGATAGTTAATTGGAGAGTTAGAGACAAATTAGGTGAGTTGCCATTTTCGGTTGAGATTGGGATATGGTGAATGTTGAGGTTTCAGAGGAAACTAAGGGTATGGTTGAGTTCGTGGCAAGATTTGGGATGAGATTCATGTTTTGACCTCTTGGATTGGAGGCCTCTAGGGAGAACTAGGGTTGAGGAAGATGATCGGAGTTCCACCGACGGTGGCCGGAGCTGGGCGCGAAGTTGCAGAGGTTTGAATGGAGAAGATGACTCTGGGACCATCAGATCTTGTTTTGACCTTTGACTGGGAGCTGATCCAATGGCCACGTTTTAAAGTTGATTTGTGAAGGATTCTGATGAATGAAACGCACTGTTTCATTTATTCAGGTGTTTTGGGCTTAGTGAACTAGGCGCTATCCACACCCCCCTGATGGCCCAACCCAGATTTTAAACTAATTCTAATTACTATTGGCACCGTGCGCTTGATTAATTTAATTGGATTTTCTTCTTTTTTTAATTTTATTCATGATTCTTGAAAAATTCATAATAAATTGAAAATTTGTCCAATTAAACCCATTCTTTTTGCATATTACTCATGACTGAGTCTATTATTTTTTAGAGAAAAATATTTTCATTTCATGTAACTTCTGATTTAATTGGAATTTTATATTTTAATTGATATTAAAATAATTATGTTTGATACATATTTTTGTGGAATTTTGTATGATCTCATGGTGAAGATTTTGATCCTAATTTTTTGTGTGTGATTAGGTTAGACATGTATGATCCCATAGAATTTTTCTCACATTTTTGTGATGAAATTTGGTGTGCTTTCTAGATTGATATTTATGTGCTTCCTTTTAGGGTTTAGGTTTGATACCTTGTAATGTAGAATTTAGTTCTAGGTCCAATTTGATGGTTTTATCTTTGAAATTAATGTGGTAGAGTCATGATTGACCTAGGTTCCCATAGTAATTTTTGTAGGATTTTACAATTGATTTTAGTATTTTAGTTAGGACTAACTTTAGTACTAGGTTTTAGGTGATCCTAATTTACTAATTCAACTAGTTTAACTTCTCTAGTCCCCTTAGATTAGGGTTTGTGCTTGGGTTGCCTTTGGTTGAGATTGAAGACAAGTTGAAGACACTGTGAGGATGCTTGAAGTTGCTTGGAGCTAGGAGTTGCCTGTGCCTGAAGGTGTCTGATGAAGATTAGGAGATAGGACATAGGGAGAGCCTTGTAGGTAGAATGATTTCTTTCACAAACATGGAAAGCATGTTGTGCTTCCATTCCTCCCCATGACTAAAAGTCCTTCTCAGATATTCACATCCCTCCTTTGGAAGGATGAGTGGCTTTATCTGGGAAGTAGAACTTTGAGGGAACCAGTCTCTCATAATGATGAACCCTTACAGGCTTCCTTTGGTTGTCAGTAAGCTGTTTATCATTTCCACTCATCCTGTTAAATCAATTGTCTTCTGATTGGAGTATCTTGAGAGATGTTAGACTTGAGTTTGAAGATGAGGACTTCATTGAAGAGTGTGGTAGAGGATGATTCCTTGAGCATTGCCATTGCAGCTGAAGCTTGAAGAGCAGGAAGAACAGGTTGATACTTGAAGAATCCAATGAAGATTGAATGAAGAGTGAGGAGTTCCTTGCTTGAAGAAGAATTGAAGGATGAAGTTGACACTTCCAGATGATTGAGGACTACTCTGAGAAGCTGAAGCTTGTAAGAGAAGAAGACCAATTTGAGACTGATAAAGCAAAGAGAGCTGAAGCTTGAAGACTAAGTTGATACTTATGAAGAGGATTCGATTGAGATTGAGTGTGGAGCTGAGGCTTGAAAAAGAATGAAAGATGAGTTGATACTTACATTGATGCTTGGAGAGCCTGAAGGAATCAAGTTGATGCTTGCAGTTAAGAGTGAAGCCTGAGGGTGGAATTGACTGAAGAGCTGAAGCTTGGAGAAGAGAGAATAAGCTGATACTTATGTTTGATGTGTTTAAACCTTGGAGAAGCAAATTGATATTTGTCATGAGAGATGGTAGCCTTGAAGGGTGATTGAAGTCTGAAGACTGGATTGCTGTTAGAAGAGCTGAAGCTTGGAATTGAGAGAGTTGTTGATCTGCTTTCCTGTCTGTTTTCTTTTTTGTATTGTTGGTGTGCCTTATTTGACTTGCTTGATGCATTAGAATAAGTCCATGATTAGACTGACTTCAAGCTAGAAGCATGATTGCACTAGAGGTTGAGTTGCTCCCTCTGCTTGTATTGTTACTGTGTGGCTTTGCTTGCGGGTATTCGGTAGAGCCCAGCTCCCTTGCCCATGTGGTTTATTTTGCTTGATAGCATTTTACTTCTTCTGTATGATTGCAGTCTGTATTTTGCTTGATAGCATGTTTTATTTCTTTAGTATGATTACTGTTATTCATTCTGGCTTGAGGTTGAGATGAGCTTGTGGAGGCTGTTGCCCCACACACATTTCCTCCCTCACTTGCATTGCATGCATTTTACAGTCGTTTATTGTTTACTGTTTAAGATGATGCTTTATCTGTTTCTGTTTATCATTGATATGATCCCTTAGGAATCTCACATGGTTTGATAAGGAAGTGATGATAGAACTTTAGGTTGAAACCTATGCATGATAACTTCTAGGAGTTCCCTGTTTCAAACTTCAACTATAGGATGAATCCTTGGCATGACAACAGTAGGACTTGATAGTCTCCCTTTAGTTGAGCCTGTTCTCTTCTCATCTCAAAACAGCTTAAAATACAGTAATCATGAATGATTTCTTTCGTACGTTATGAGCCTTAAGATACCTGAGAAAAGATTACTGGAGAGCTTCTTTTCTACAGTCTGGATGTTTAGTATGGCACCCTTTGGGTGACATGCGACACATTCACTCTCAGGTCATAGTCTTTAGTGCGATTGAAATTGCAAACACAATAAAAAACACTTCTTTCGTAAAAGACAGAAAACAAACTTCAAACCTTTTTGCCCCGTGGGCCTATAATCCAAAGGAAGCTTTTCTGAAGAAAAGAGTGTCGTTAAACTTCAGCGCCAACGCAAACAGGCTTTGTCCCTAACTGCTGGAACTGCTGTTTAACCCTACTCGATAAAACAGATGAATCTAAATTCCCGTAATCCGTATTAGCCCGAACTACGTAAGCTTTGATCTCTCAAGCCTGTTGAGAGTACGTAGGCACAATACTGATGTATTGGCGAGCCACCTTCCCCGTAACCCGTAGTAGGTCGAACTACGTTGACTCTGATTTCTCATTCTCTGATGAGAATACGTAGGCATAAAGCACGACGCTTTTCCGAGTCATTTTCTTTTGTTTTCAAGCCAGCCTTGATAGGTAAATAGCTAAACCAACTCGTCCAGTAAACACAACAAGCGTGGATCCCGTCGAGTACGACGGACGTGAGGGGTGCTAATACCTTCCCCTTGCGTAACCGACTCCCGAACCCAGACAACGGTTGCGACGACCTTGTCTTATACCTTTTTCGTCAGGTTTTTCCGATTGTTTCCTTTCCCGCTCTGAGGGATAAATAACGAAAGGTGGCGACTCTTCTGTTTTGCCGGCACCTTATTTTCGCGGAAGCGACAACTGGCAAGGTAAAACTGACTGGGCCTGCACAAAAAGGGGCGCGAATATCACTTCTGGCCCAAAATCCACAACACAAATCAGCCACGATGAAACATATCGTTTCATTTATGATGTGGCAGTCAACACATTCAAAATGACCAGTCAAATGCATCTGGATCGTTGATCTCGCTCCAGTTAAACATTCAACATACACACATGGCAGCCAACTCACCCAAAATGGAGGAAAACCCAGACGCCGAAGCACTATGCTCCGGTCGTCTTCTCCGATCAACCATCCGCAGACGAAGGTGCAAAACATCCCTAAAATGAGTGAAATCTTATACCAAATTGATCCTCACGTTATGTAGAACATGAATCCAAGTTTAGTTTTCATCTATCACTCATAAACAAGCCAAATCAAACAAAACAAAAATCAAGCATCATACTGAAATGTTCATAAACAACACCAATAATTGTCCAGATTTTGCCTACCAAGTGTAGGGCTTCAGAATTCACAACAATGGCAGTAAATCAATGCATATTGAGAGAGAAAATTGAGATAGAAGCTTACCCAACGGAGCCTCTCTGTTGGAGCTTCTACCAATGTTTAAGCTTGATGAAACTGTGCAGATCCACTCACTAGAGCTCAAGGAAGATGATTTTGAAGTTGAATTGCTTTGAAATTTCTTCAATTGTGATTCACGAATTTGAAATTTCTCTTATCTTCTCCAATTGCAACTGAGCTCTCCTTCCATGAAATTCACTGAATGAATGCTCAAAAATGATCTGAACCTTTTATATGATGGGTTAGGAATACTTTGGAGGCCCAATTGTGGTTGATTTGAGTGTAATTACGAAATTCCCAATTTGAATTTTCAAGTTCCATGCACATGTGAAACAACCTCAATTCTCCATGTTTTTTATTCAAACTCAGTGCTTGGACATCAAACTAATCATATGGACTGAAATCATCCCTTGAATTGATCCAATGGTTAGTATTTAATCTGTGACTTGCACTTGAAGTAACCATGAATTTTCACGTGAAATTGGCCTCAAAATTCAAATCCAATTTGTGCATCTTGCTTTTTATGTTCTTGGGACTCAAAATATGCACAAACATGCCTTGTCAAAGTTCAAAAATCAAATTAATTGAATTTCCCCTTTTAAAGACTTTTTCATGAAATTTCCTTCACCAATCTCCAAACCCTAGCCAAATACATGACAAATGAGTGTTCTAAGATGATATTGGGATCATTTAAATCAAATTTCATGTTGGGAAAAGTTTCATTTGAAGTGCACAAATGGATGAACAAGATCTATAATGAAAAGGACCTATAATCTCACTTTCCCAAAATACCCCTGCCTTGCAATCTTCATAACTTGAGTGCTACAAATCAACTGAAGGACTCCTATGACTTTTTGGAAAGCTAAGATCATGAGGAACAACTTTCATGTTTGGGTCAATGTGAGATGAAACATGGATCTAGGTCAAAAATGCCTTGGAAGTTGGTTGACTTTTGTTGACTAAAATCACATTCATTTGAGGACCTGTAACTTGCCAGCATCATAACATGAGTTCTAGAAATCATATGGATGAGTTCTAGTACTCAAAAGAAAGCTAGAAACATGATCTACATGTTTCATGTTCACATCCAAGAGATATTAGGCTTTTATCTTAAGGTATGTGGTTTTGAAGTTAGGCACCAAACATGGGATTTTACACTGACAAGTTTAGAAACCCTAATTTAGTAACTTCTCACACTCTTGATTCTTCTTAAATTGAACTTGAAAAAAAATCTTATATGCTTCAACACAACTTTCCATGACCATAATGACTTAAAACCAAGTGTTAATCTCCTTCAAATCTCCAATTGATCCTACACTAGGCAGATGAAACCCTAGGTGTACAATCCTCTGACTGCAACCTCTTGTACATGATATAATCACTTGGATAAACTCCACAATGGCTCTCAAATCATTCAATAAGCTTCCACAACATCTCCCATCCATAACCATTGATTCATGATCCTCTGATGGTCCTCAATTGGCCTCCAAGATAGGAGCTAAACCACAACTATCCATCTTCTTTCTCCAAGAGTTTTCACCTTCTCCTAATGACTTGGTGAGCACTCATGCTTGAATAAAACGTATTGCTTTGGTTCAACACCCTTAGTAACCTTCTCTGGCTATGCACACCTCTCTTGATCCCCTGCAAATGAACAATGATATGCAACTCAAAATGCTAAAAGATGAAATGAAACACAAGCCAAGTAAAGAAAACGTTGGGCAAATTTTGAGGTGCAACAAAGGTTTGCCGTTGAATGGGTTAGATTTTGTGAAATTGGGAGAGGACGAGATTTGGGTTTGTTGATGGTTGGAGTTTTAATGGTGAAAATGGAATGGTGGAAGAACAAAAATAGGTAGGCGGTGAGGTAGTTGAAGCTTTCGATTGGGAGAAGAAATGGTTTGAAGTTTTTCAGAAAATGATGAAGGGAAGTTTAAGATGCAGGATGGTGGTTTTACGGTTGTGGAGAAGATGAAGTGAAGGAAACGGGTTCTGGGTTAAGATTCGAAGAAGGTTTTAAGCTTTGATTTTCGGAGAAATGGAGAAGGGTGGTGCGTCTGTTTTGCGATGAAGATGATGATGATGGTGTTTCTGGAAAAATGAAGGAGAGTGATAAGGAAGATGATCAGTGAAGGCTACGGTTAGAGTTCTTGGGATCTCCGCGAAGAAGGAAATGAACAGTGGGTTATATACCCACTGTTCGATACGTGGCGTAGCAATTTGTTTTTTGTTTTTGGTTTTTGGTTAATTAACTGATAAATAAAATTCTGGTTTAAAAAGTAAAAGATGTACCATAATTAAATACTCATTAATTTTGTAATTTGTCCTTTTCTAATTAATTAATGAAAAATTGCATGTAATTAGTCTATTAATTATAATTTTGCACTAGTTCTAAATAAAATCTACATTATTCTTATGGAATACCAAACTAATTCCTAATTAATTCTAACAAAAATTAACCTAAACTAATTACTTAACTAATCTAGTTAAGGCTAAAAACTAATCCTAATATAAAATTAATATAAATTTAATCAATAAAAATCTAAAACCCTAATCCTACTCCTATTTAAACTAAACTATTTTCTAATTCTAATAAATCTATTTAATTCTAATTCCATTCTGTCAATTTCTAAAAAACCAATATCAAAATTCTATTATATAGAACTTAAATTCTAAATTCTAAAAAGAATTCTTATGCTAACAAAAATTTAAATTTAAATCTATTGAAAATCTATAAAAAAGAAAATTAAAGCAAAAATAGAAATAAAAATCACAAAATGCCATGGAAAAAGAAACGGAAAAATGGCCGAACACCGAAAATGCGCCAAATTATCAGCACGGACTGAATCACCAAAAAGAGAGTGATTTTCACTCGATTTTCACATGGAACTTCTCATTTGAATTGATTTGAATCGCCTGAAATGCGACCAAAGTGGCTAAAATCTTGATAAATTCAATCTGGCTGGTGATATGGGTAAGATGCGACCTAAATGATATGCAAATGAAATGCGAGGCAAAAGCCATTCAAAGTTAAAAACGGGTGGGCAAATTTTAGGGTGCAACGGATGCCCCTATTCAATCAACTTGGACTGGAAGGGATGAAAAGCAACCGCTTTTAGATATTCACGGTAGAAGGTGATTGAATACAAAAGAACCCGAAAATTTGCAGTCTGATCAGAATGGTAAACTGTAGAATTTGTCAATCAGGCTCACCTGAGAAATGTATCTGAAAGTTGCAGGAAAATGAGCTAACTCATCACCAATTAGAAAGCATCAACACGTAATTGGAAGAACATCTGCTAACACGCAGGCAACGATACTAAGTCGGTAACATCTGCTAATCCAAGCAGGCATCCATTAATTAAAATGAGCATCGAACCCGAAGGCCGGTTCACCACGAAGTTAAGAACATCTGCTAATCCAACCAAGCATCCACTAATTAAAATGGGCATTGAACCCGGAGACCGGCTCAACACGAAGTTGAGAACATCATATCCAAATGTCACATCGTCTAATGATAGACGGGAAGCAAACCATATCCAAAACCTCACATCGTCTAATGCTAGACGGGAAGAAACAACATATCCGAAATCACATCATCTAAGGATAGACAGAGAGAAAACCATATCTAAAATATCACGTCGTCTAAGGATAGATGGGAAGAAATATCATATCCGAAAACTCACATCGTATAATGATAGACGGAGAGAAAACCATATCCAAAATATCACGTCGTCTAACAATAGATGGGAAGAAGTATAATATCTGAAAACTCACATTGTCTAATGATAGACGGAGAGAAAACCATATCCAAAATATCACGTCGTCTAAGGATAGACGAGAAGAAATATATCTAAAGTCACATCGTCTAACGGTAGACGGGAAGAAAACATATCCAAGATCACATCGTCTAATGGTAGACGGGAAGAAAACACGTCCAAGACCACATCGTCTAATGGTAGACGGGAAGAAAAATATCTGAAGTCACATCGTCAAATGGTAGACGGGAAGAAAATACCATATCCGAGAGTCACATCATCTAATGGTAGATGGGAAGAAATATCGTCATATCACATCGTCTAATGGTAGACGGGAAGAAATATAATATCCAAAACTCACATCGTCTAATGATAGACGGGAAGAAAAATATATGAAGTCACATCGTCTAATGGTAGACGGGAAGAAAATACCATATCCAGGGAAACACCTCATCAATATGAATCGACGGAAATATAACCATATCAAAGAACCACATCGCCAATAGGAATTGACGGAAAGAAAAACAAATCCGGAATCACATCATCTAATGGTAGACGGGAAGAAAACACATCCAAAGAACACCTCTGGGAACTTCAGAACCACTTCGTCAATATGAATCGGCGGAAAGAAAACCTGTTGGGGATGCACATCGTCAATAGGAATTGACGGAAAGAAAATCTGCTCGGAGATGTCATCATTAGAGGGTTGATGGACAAAGCATGATCGACGTATGATCTGAAACCCAAAAGAAAGAAAGCCGATGAGCTGTCTCAACAAAGCTAAAGATATGCCACTGTCTTGATTGAAGAGCTTATTCAGGTTACCACGAAAGGCTAACAAAACTGGCTTATGCTTCGCATGCACATGTTTGAATTTTTTTATGGCTTAAAGCTCTATACAAAATGGAAATGCTATGCATTTGAGGATGAAATGCAAAGATGTTAACTATATGCAAAATGCAGTTGCAGGCTCAGGCTGCTAGGGAAAGCTGGATGTGAAAGAACCACTCCAGCAAAATAAATGCCGAAGAGACAAAGCCAATTGTCACACCTCGAAAATTCATTCGAAAATATGACCCTCGCGCTAAAGGCGCAGAAATGCGGTTCGACAGAGTCTCCATCGAACTTTATTTATCCCAAATGAACGGGAGAGGAAAATATTGAGAAAACCTCTTAAAAATGGAAGGAACACGGTCGTCGCAACGTGATGTTCTTGGGTTCGGGAGTCAGTTACGCAAAGGGAAGGTATTAGCACCCCTCACGTCCGTTGTACTCAACGGGAAACTCTTAATTAGAAATGTGATGAAAGTTAACTAAGCTTAATTCTTCTCTTCTCAATACTAAATACTAAAACGGTACTATAAAGGGATAAAGACGCTAAAGGGAAACAGGATTGTTAAAGGATAGGGTGCTCGCCAAGGATTGAGGTCCTTGTGCCTACGTATGCTCATTCGGACGAGAATGAGAAATCAGAGCATTGTAGTTCGACTATGGGAAAGGATGGGGAAGTTGTGGATGGGATAATGGAGGAAGGTAGAAGTGTGCTCACCAAGATCATCGCAATCCTGTGCCTACGTATCTTGAATCCAAGAATGAATGAAGAATCAGAATGTCCGTATTTCGTGGTAACAACCACGAAGAGAAACGGGATTGAATGGGTTTAAAGGTATGGATGACGATCACTCGAAGCTTAAGAAAGACTTGTTGGACCCAAGTAATCGAGAGAGTGAACCAAAGACTTGGAACTCTCTCTTTTTCATCTTGAAGGAAATGTGTTTGAAAGGTGAGTTTGAACTGATGAGGATTACTTGAAGCTTAAGAAAGACTTCTCGGATCCAAGTAATCGGGAGAGTGAACCAAAGACTTGGAACTCTCTTTTTTTCATCACGAAATGAAGTGGTGGTTGAATGGTGTTTGAATAAGTGGTGGGAATCGGATGACAATTACTCGAAGCTTAAGAAAGACTTCTCGGACCCAAGTAATCGAGAGAGCGAACCAAAGACTTGGAACTCTCTCTTTTTCACCACGAAAAGAAATTCGTTTGAATTTGAAATGGTGTTTGGAATGATGAATAGTTGAAGGATGATTGAACGTTGTCGAGTTGTTAATGTTATTTAAAGGCGTCAATTTCTCACGCACGAATAAGATAACTCGCATCCGAACAATCGAAAGCAAGATCAAAGACTTAAGTCCACTCTTTACACATTGAAAAGAATTAAATAGTTATTAATTGATTGGTAGTTTGTTACGAAAATCCGCTTGATGTTGGATCAAGGGTTTGACTTATTATCGCGTGCAGAACGTGTAGTGGAATGGAAATGGTTTGAGAGACGGAACCGACTTGACTTACGCATCAATGGTCGAATTGTGAGAAACGATACTAGTCCCTAAGGGTGCCCCCAATATTGAATCCACGGTGAAGTGTGTGCAATAGGTTGATGGAGAATACGTATGAGTACTCGACTTACGAGGGGGTTTGAAAGTGGCTCAATGAGGAATCGAAATTAGTTTGATCTACGCTAGTCCCTATGGGTGCTCCTAGAAGATACACTATAATCAAAGAAATGCGAAACATACATCGAAATGTGAGAGGGGTACATGTAATTTACACGGGATTGCACGAAATAAAGGGGTCTCATTCTCAGGTAGCCCAAGAGAAAGCCTTGTGTGGAATGTGTCATATACTACGCCTTGAGCAAAGTCGGGCACGACTCAATATTAGGGTTCCTGCAAATTACCAATGATCCAACAATCCACCAAATTGCCTTTTAGCATTTCGATATTTTATTAATGTTTTCGAATATGGGTGAACAAGAATGAATATGATATGACAATATGAATAATATACAATAATATCCACAATGATATTTGACGGAATTTAAAGCAATTAATATTTTACGGAAATTGAAGTTAGTGGTTAGTTTGGTTAGGAATTAAATTGGGGCAAATGTAACGCTAAACCATCGTAGCTCGACTTATAATGAAAGTCGGTCTATAGGAGGTCACGTGAGTTGATATCCGTGCTATGAACAAGATAGAGAAATGATATTGAGAACCATTCTCCAATTTAATCGTGTCGCATGAACCAAAGGTATCTCGTCTTAATCACAAACATTATGTCGATTAATCGAAGGTAGCCTATCACGATCCCAAAGTAAAGAAAATGACCAAAATGGTCATTTTCCATAGATTTGAAGTCGGGAAGGTTATCAACACCGATAAATATGACGCTTACGAATACAAGACTTCATCGATCGAGAAAAAGTCAAAATAAAATCGAAATGGACAAGAAATGAGGAGAGAAAGGAGGTGGTCTCGGATCCAACATTATTCATCAATAATTTGACTGGTACGGAAGTCTCTTCATTGACTGCAAAAGAGGAAAGTGAAATAAAATGTCCAATGATAAATGAAAAATAAAATCTAACTCTAAAAAAAATATAGATTCTAAAACATAAAAAAATATTAAAGAGTTTTTTTTTAATATAAAACTAAGAGAAATAATATATTAACAATTTCAAAAGCTAAATATAAAATATATACATATATAATAATAGTTTGTTGTTAGAAAAATAATATATAAAGTTATAAACAATTTATATAAAAAATGATGTACACTTTCTTAAAAAAAATAAAGAAGCACAGTATCATCATTTTTTAAAACAAAACAGAGTAAAAAAAAAAATCACAAGGAAACAACAACTTCATCGCACTTGTCGCTCATCTCAACTTCACTTGTTTCAAACTCTCTCTGAAGATTATTATTTGATTTTAGTTCTTTTCCTGCTTCAGAAAATCTGGATTTGGATTGTAGGTGGCTAAAAAATGGGTCGCGATTTTGAGTTGTTGAAGAAATTTGGGGGTGGTTCGAAGGTTTGGTTGCTGTTGATGGAGTTGCGACGGGTTGAGTTCTGCGGATGGATGGAAGAAGATGAAGATTTATTGGGGTTTGAAAATGGAGGTTGGGTTTTGTCAGATGGGTGTTGCGTGGTTGGTTTGTGTTCGAGTGAAGGTTGAAGAAGATTTGCTTTGAAATGGGATTTTGCGTTGAAAGATGTTCGGTCGAGATTTCACGGTGGAAAACGGGTTTTTGGTTTATTATAGATGTTGAAGAAGATGAGTGAGGCGGCTGAAAAGATGGTCCGAGAGAGGAAAAGATTAGAAGGGGATGAGGGTCATGGTTTCTAGGCAGAAAATAAAGGTTTGGTATTATGGAGGTTTCGAGGGATAGCTTCAAGGTTGAAGAAGGAAGTGAGATTATTGGAGGTGATTGTTAACAGGTTGAAGAAAGGAAGATGGATTTGTGTTGTTTAGGAAGAAAGTGTTCCGTTGGGTGTTAGGGTGTAGTATTTGATGGTTCTGTTGTGGATTGAAGGAAATATTAAGCTTTTGAAAATGTTGTTGTTTTGGCTTTAGCAGGAAAAAACATATGTAGGTTTTCTCCCTTTTAATGAAATGAAGGAGGTTCTATATATATTCATCCAAGGCACTTAAAGAAAGAAATGGGTGACGGCTGGAATTTGAGGTAGAATCCGTAAATGAAGGGTGAGGATACTATCCATTTTGCAAGCTATCATTGTATTATCCCTTAATATGTACTGTCTGTGAAAGGAAATGTCGGGGGCCTGGAGAGAATACGGTTTTGCTGCTGTAAGTGGGTGTGCTGCTATCTTTTATTGTAGGTTGTGTGAGAGTGGGATTATTGAGGATTCGTTTTGGTTGCTGTACGGTTTGCAATTTTATGGTTATGTGGGTGTAAAAGATATATTTGTTGCGGGTCTTTCCAGTAAATGGAGGTCGTGAATTTTTATGAATGATGTCGTATGGACGCGAATCATGGATGCATGGCCACTATCTGATGCACTCTTTGTGCGCATCCTGTTGCCAAACGGAGCATGTCCCCTTGAAGCACGTTGTGGGGTCGCATGAATCATGGATATGCAGCTCGATTTATGGAGACGTTTTGCACCGAAGGTTTGTTACCCGTACAAATGCGACTTGCAAGGAGCTGGTGTGATTAGCGGTTTGGAGAGTCATGGATTGTACAGTTTGTGGTCTTGTGAAATCCTCTCACAAACCCCTATTTCCTTTTGTGTGGGTCCGGTTGTGAAGCGTTTTCACATTCATTCAAGCTGTTGTCATTTCTTGCAACTTATTCTTTTTTGAATTCATCATCTACAGGTTTAATTGGTCAGCTTGTGTGTTAGGATTGCAGCTGGATTTGGGAATTCACTGAGGTACAAGATGCCACGGATCCTTTGTCATGGCTTGGTGTACTGATTTGTTGCTGTTTGTGAATTAGTGGTGGCTCATGACCTTTTGTACTGCATAACGGATTTTCTCTTTTTTGATTTTGCAAGATTCTCGTGCGTGGTAATTAGAAGCTAGGTCACGTGAAAACAGAAAACTCACGCCAGTTTTAAGTGTTGTATTTGGGAATTGGTTTGGCGTGTTGTGTGTTACGTTGCGAATTGTTTGCGACAGATAAAGGGGCATCACAAGAGGAGCAACATCGTTTTTCTCTTTTTGTGAAAAAATGTTGCGGCTGGTATTTTTGTTTCACCACTTTTCTTTTCTTTTTCTTCTTCAGATTTTATCTATTGTATGGTTACTGATGATGTTTTACGCATATCTTTTGGGGAAACAAGTTGTGGTACGAAATGAACATGAGGTGCGTTGCGGACCTGTTGCGGATTCTAACAACTTTCTGCATTGCCTTTTGCTGTTTGCAGGTTATTTGGAAGGTTAGTGGATGAATTGTGTTACGGTTTTGAAGTTGCGGCCATGGAGTGAGAGTCGTAACAACTTGTTGGTTTTGAAAATTACCTCCATGTCTTGTTTGTTGCATTTCACAGGTTATGGTTCATGAATCACACGCTGGTTCTACCAACTTTGCACAGTAGGATGATTAATGATCGTTGCGGCGAAGTATGAGCTGTGTTTCGGTCACCATGTATTTGCTGGGGTCTTGTTATCATTGAATTTTTGTATTTGTTTTGCCGCAAGTTGTGCAAATCGTAACTGGCGGTAGGCTCTACTGTACAACTCAATTGACAGATGATATTGGTGGCTGGTGGTGGGTATCACAAGTGAGGTCAGCTTGACCTATACTATCATGAAAATTGTTCATTGTAATACCCTTGTACGTGATAGCTATGCGACACGTCTTGCACCGTCATGGCGATGGTTGGATGTCCAAAAATTTGTTACGCTCTTATTGTTTCATAGGTACATGAACTATCTTAATTTTGCAGGGGGGTATAATTGGTAGGTAAATGGGTGTTTCTTTTGTTCTTTTTTTGAGTGCTACAAGTGAATTTACCATGTGCAAGTTTAAAGTTATTTGAATTTGGTTTATGTGACTGCATTGTGGTAGTGTGTCGTGGAAGGAAAGTTATTGTTGAAGGCTTGCAGCAGCTGCATATATAAGCCGATGCGGATTATGGAGAAATGAAGGCAACTTGATGATGAAGACTTTCGAAAGCTTGAATGATGTCCCAAACGGATTCAAAATTGACAGATTTTAGATCTTGCTCTTTTGACATAACTTGTAATACTAACTTCAAGTGTTGGATGCACTGTGTATTCCAAATTTATACATTTTAGAACCTTGGCAGTGTTTATTAATTAAAACCGATGGTTTGTCTCTTGAATGCTAGTGTTGCTGTATTAATATCCTGTTAATAATTTGTATCAACAAGGCATAATAAGGGGATTTAGATCCTCTCCTTTTTTATATATCATGCCATCTCTCATGTTTCTAATCTAACGGTTCAGAATTTATAATGAATAATTAAATAAAAAAAGTCATTTAAATGATTCACGTAAATAGTCAAATTACTTATCCATTTCTCTCTCCTATTAAATGACTGTTTTTATTTAATTATTCATTATAAATTCTGAACCGTTAGATTAGAAACATGAGAGATGACATGATATATAAAAAAGGAGAGGATTCAAATCCGCTTTGGCTAATTCCCAAAAAAGTAAACAAGGCCTAAGCACCCTTCATCATGGCCTAGTGATATCATCATGGCCTAAACCGTTTCGAAAGTCTAGAAGTCCTCTGAACCAACACAAAGGGAAAGGGGATTAAAATGAAATTATATCCACGTGAGGATGACGAAACACGTTCCGTGCTCATAAAATGGATCATGTCAAGATATTAAATTATAAATCTTATAATGTTTAAAACTTCCCTCAAGAATATCTTAAAGGATAATCATATCCTATAAAAACCCCAAATTATACTTAGACGTCTTGGGCCATGGTTTCAGCCTCTGTTTCGTGACACCAATTGCACCTCCTTGCTTGAACTTGAATCAATGGCATCTTGAGAGTTATCATTTATTATCTTCCATGTAAGCTCAACAAAATTTGTTTCAATACACGAACGCCCTTATTGGTGAAACCACTCTTAGAAGCACACTTAAGATCCATGGTCTTACAAACAAACTAATCACCTTTTTAACCACGTATTGGTCATGCCATGAGCTCTTTTGAAGCTTTACTTTCATATGTCTTAACTATTTACCAAACTTTGAATTAATTCAAACTTGGATTAAACAATTTTAAACATGAGCTTAGTATTATACTTAAAACCTATCTGTCATAATTTCGAAATGTAATCTCATTCCAGCTAGAACCTAACCGGCCACAACTTGACCCATTAATCATGGGGATAAGGGTACATCCTATTCTTTACCTCCACAAGGATTCCACAAAACCTTACTAAGGGAAACAATCACTATGGGTACACATCAAGTCTTTATGTGCAAAGTCTTACAAAAATCAAAAGCCCAAACAATCACCTAGAAAAAGATATGAATCCATACAGTAGAATATAATAGGTGGGAGGATAAATTTGGGGTATGATAGATGCCCCTATCTAACTGGCTTATATGGCGCTCACTCTTTCAAGGTAAAAGACAATTAGATATGAAGAAGACCCTGAATTTGTTGGAAAAGAAAAGGAATGCTTGGGAAAAGGTCAACATCACCAAAGGATAATGGCGTGAAATACAAACGGGCTACTACCACCAAAAGGTTGATAGAGCAAAACACACTCGCACAATCTGACATCGAAGAAATGACAGACCCACCACCAAAAGGATGACAGAGTCGAAACTCACACCGGCCACTACCAACAAAAGGATGATAGGATAAAACACACTCGCACAATCTGACATTGATGAAATGCCAGACCCGCCACCAAAAGGATGACAGAGCGAAATACATACTGGCCACTACCGCCAAAAGGATGATAGGAGAAACACTATCGCACAATCTAACACTAGAAGAGATGACAGACCCCCAACCAAATGAATGACAGAGCAAAACCCACACTGGCTACTACCACCAAAAGAATGATAGAGGAAAACACTCGCGCAATCTGACATTAGACAAGATGACAGACCCACCAACAAAAGGATGACGGCACGAAACCCACACCGACTACTACCACCAAAAGGATGATAGAGCAAAACACTCGCATAATCTGATGTTAGAAGAGATGCCAAACCCACCACTAAAAGGATGATGGAGCGAAACTCACACCGGCCACTACCACCAAAAGGATGATAGGACAAATACTATCGCACAATCTGACATCAATCGAAATGACAGACCCCCCTAGCAAAAGGATAACAGAGCGAAACTCACACCGGCCACTACCATCCAAAGGATGATTGGACAAACACTATCGCACATCTGACATCAATTACGATGACAAACCCCTTACCAAAATGATGACGGAGCGAAACTCACACCGGCCACTACCACCAAAAGGATGATAGGAGAAACACTATTGCACAATTTGACATGAATTATGATGACAGACCCTCACTAAAAGGATGACATCGCGAAAGTCATACCGGCCACTACCATCAAAAGGATGATAGGACAAAAACTATCGCACAATCTGACACCAACGAGATGACAGACCCCTCACCAAAAGGATGCCGAAGCGAAACTCACACCGACCACTACCACCAAAAGGATGATAGGACAAACAGTATCGCACAATCTGACATCAACAAGATGACAGATCCCCCACCAAAATGATGACAGAGCAAAACTCACACCGACCACTACCACCAAAAGGATGATAGGACAAACACTATCGCACAATCAGACATCAATAAGATGACAGACCCCCCACCAAAAGGATGACGGAGCGAAACTCACATCGGTCACTACCACCAAAAGGATGATAGGACAAACACTTTCGCAAAATCTGACACCATACGAGATGACGGACCCCCCACCAAAAGGATGACGGGGAAAAACCCATGCTGGCTACTACCACTAAAAGAATGATAGAGCAAAACACTTGGACAATCTGACGTCAAACGAGACGAAAGACCAACCACCATAAGGACGACAGAGCAAAACTCACCACGCCCATTACCACCAAAAGGATGATAGGACAAACACTATCGCACAATTTGACATCAATCAAAATGACAGACCTCCCTACAAAAGGATGACAGTGCGAAACTCACACAGGCCACTATCACCCAAAGGATGATAGGACAAACACTACCACACAATCTGACATAAATTACGATGACAGACCCCCCACCAAAAGGATGACAGAGCGAAACTCACACCGACCAATTCCACCAAAAGGATGATAGGACAAACACTATCGCAAAATCTGACCTCAATTACGATGACAGACCCGCCACCAAAAGGATGACAGTGAGAAACTCATACCGGCCACTACCATCAAAAGGGTGATAAGACAAACACTATCACAAATTCTAACCCTAGACGAGATGACATACGCCTCACTAAAAGGATGATGGAGCGAAACCCACATTGTCTACTACCACCAAAAGGATGATAGAGAAAAACACTCGCACAATTTGACATCAGACGAGATGACAGACCCACCACCAAAAGGATGACGGAGCAAAACCCACACCGGCTACTACCACCAAAAGGATGATAGAGCAAAACACTCGCACAATTTGACATCAGATGAGATGACAAACCCACCACCAAATGGATGACGAAGCGAAACTCTCACCGGCCACTACCACCAAAGGATTATAGGACAAACACTATCGAACAATCTAACCTTAATCAAGATGACAGACCCCCCACCAAAAGGATGACGAAGCCAAACTCACACAGGCCACTACCACCAAAGGATTATATGATGAACACTATCGCACAATCTGACATTAATAAGATGACAGACCCCCCACCAAAAGGTTGGCGGAGCGAAACTCACATTGGCCACTACCGCCAATAGGATGATAGGACTAACACTATTGTACAATCTAACACCAGACGAGATGACAGACCCCCCACTAAAAGGATGACGGGACGAAACCCACACTGTCGACTATTACCAAAAGTATATTAGAGAAAAACACTCGCACAATCTGACATCAGACGAGATGACAGACCCACCACCAAAAGGATGACGGAGCGAAACCCACACCGGCTACTACCACCAAAAGGATGATAGAGAAAAACACTCGCCCAATCTGACGTCAGACGAGATGACAGACCAACCACCAAATGGATGACGCAGCGAAACTCACACCGGCCACTACCACCAAAATGATGATAGGACAAATACTATCGAACAATCTGACATCAATCAAGATGACCGACCCCCCACCAAAATGATGACGGAGCCAAACTCACACCGGCCACTACCACCAAAGGATTATAGGACGAATAGTATCGCACAATTTGACATCAATTACCATGACACACCCCTAACCAAAATAATGACGGAGCGAAACTCACACCGGCCACTACCACCAAAAGGATGATAGGATAAACATTATCACAAAATCTGACATGAATCCAGATGACAGACCCCCCACAAAAAGGATGACGGAGCAAAAGTCTCACCGACCACTACAACCTAAAGGATGATAGGAGAAATGTAACACCCTCGTAAACCCCACGAAAAACATATGAATAATCAGAGTAAATTGTCATGCATTTACAAATGGGTGTCACACATAAATTCCGAAACATCAAAATCACCTGTCATGCTCATTAACATTTCAATGTAAAATCATGCTTTACAAAATTTCATTTTGCATGTAGCAGCGGATTCATTTTATAACATAATACCCCTAACGGAAACATTCGTGTTCATCACATAAACCAACATGGTTTGGGCACTAAGGCCAACATCATAATATCTCAATAATATGAAAACATAGTATATCACTACAATATAAACCAAGCGATCCCAGTGTTACATGACCAGAGCATGACTCGACCCAACATAATCAATTACTAAACAACTACACCAAAAGCAACCTCGCAACTACAAGCAGTACTACTCCTTGATACCTGCACGATGTCATGTAGGACATCATTCTAGAAGAAGGGTGAGAAATATTATCATAATAACAATGCATATAATCATATATAAATGGACAATTACAAAATACATATATTCCACATTTTCTCACCACAATTCATTATAATCATCATATACATCACAAAGTATATATACACAAACAAATATGGACAACCATAAAACATGTTTCATCATGCAGACATCCATAATCCACAATTTCCACACACAAGCATATTTCATATAACAATGACATTCATGCTATGTGACTCAATACAACTTAATGCAAACTCATGCCATGTGGTACCAACAGTCGTTATCATTTTTCGGTTTTTACATTAAACAGGGTCCACTCTTCTAGACCGATAACCACCAAAAGCCCGTCCTCTAAGATTTCAAACCCACTCTTCTAGGTTTGGGACAAGTCACTAGTCTCCACGAAACTAGCAAGCATTGCCTCTTGACTAAATGATGCATATGCAATCAACCACAAAAATGCACTTAAGACCGTTCTCGCATCTTAATCTCATGCATTCAAATGATTCCTCTCTTCAAGAATTATAACATGATTGCACACACAACATATTCACATCATTCAAGTATTCATACTTTAAATCATCATATTTATCAAGCAATGCATACATATTCACAATATGTTCTCATGCACTCTTAACACATAAACACAAGCAATGCATACATATTCACAATATGTTCTCATGCACTCTTAACACATAAACACAAGCAATGCACACATATTCACAATATGTTCTCATGCACTCTTCATACATTTTTAATCAACTTAAACAATCTATTACATTTGTCAAAAGACCATAATTCAATTTAATTCAACAATCTAGGATTCACGCCATACGGCTACCCACAACATATATATCACAACATAATCTATGTCTTAAGGTAAAGGGTTAATCATACTAGAATCGGAAAACAAACCTCGGATGGAAACTCCAAGAAAAATCACAATCTGTCATGCTCGCTACCTTGCTTGCTCAGCGAGCCCCTAGCGAGTATTCGCTGCATGTTCGCTCAGCGAACAAGCTCGTGAAGGCAAATAGAAGCTACTGACTTCGTTCGCTACCTCGTTCGCTCAGCGAAAGCCTAGCGAACCTTCGCTACCAGCGAACACCACAAAATGCATTCTGCCCAAGTCTGGGACCGTTCGTTACTGGCTCGCTACTAGCTCGCTTAGCGAACGTTCGCTACCAACTCGCTCAGCCAACACACTAGCGAATGTCTGCGAACTTCAAACCTTCACTGTCCAACTCCCACCAAACTCTCCAAAACCGACCGATTCTCACCGAACAAGTTTCGTAACCTTAGTCTAACATCCCCCGACTAAATACTGCCACTTATCCTCATTTTTAACCGTAAAAACTCGGTTCCTATCGATTAAACATCTTTTGCCCTAGAATGGAAAATGAGGAAAAACAACCAAACAATCCATACATAATCACATATATTGGTAAGATAACAATATTTTACACCCTTACCTTGATTAATCGGAAGCTAGAAATCATTCTTGATGATTTCCAGGTTTTTCCCTTCTTCTTCCTCTTTTCTCCTCTTCCTCTTTCTTTCTCTTCTTTTCTTTCTATCTCTTTTCTTTTCTCTCTATTTTCCTTTTATATCCTTCTATTTTCCTTCCACCATAATTCTTCTCTCAAAATATCTATCCATTCCTTTTCTCACCAAAATATCTCATCTTATCATTAACATAGAGAATATCCATTAAATCCACATTATTATTCCAAATAGGATAAATCAGTTAAATCCATTAACACATATGAATTAAATAAATCCAATAATCCATTTAAATCAGATAAATCACATAAACCAATTAATTAGTACAATTAATCAATTATGGAAAAATTGGGCTGTTACAACTCTCCCCCACTTTAGGAATTTTCGTCCTCGAAAATGTTACCTGATTCGAACAACTCTGGATACGACCCTCGCATCCCAAATCCCAAACTACTTCCACTAAAGGAATCCCTTTACCTCGAAGTTGCTTCTCGTTCATCAACCTGAACTAGCAATGTCTCAACAATCAAATCCTCTCTCACTCGTACACCACCCCATCTGAATGAATGCACTTCCTCAACTTAGACACATGAACACATCATGCAATTCCCACAAGTGACAATGGTAAAACAGTCCAACATGCTATTTTCCCCACGCTTCCGCTACGCCACTCTGATACAGATCAGTAAAACATAGTGGGTGTTTCTTAGACCTCAAGCTCGACCAACACCAGTTACTATCGTAACTATCAAAACACGTTCTTTCTTGGATGCCTCTTGATCTTTCCAATCGTCTCTTACACAATCTCAGGTCCGAGTACAACACTCTCACCAGACACACATAAACACAAAGGAATCCTACACCTCCTACCATACAAATCCTGATACGATGTTATTCCGATAATAGAATGATAGCGATTATCGTAGGAAACTCAATCAGCAATGATTAACTATCCCCTGATCCATCTTGATCCAACACACAAGTTCTCAACAAATCTTCTAGATACTAGATAATTCTCTTTTTCCGCCCATCCGTCCACGGATGCTAGACAAAGTCCAACTTCAACACGACACCCAAAGCATCTACGAACCTTTCCAAAATCTCAATGGAAAACTCAGGTTCCCATCTAACAAAATGATTCATCTTTACTGGTAAGTAACGAGTTACTCTTGTTAATCCATTCTTAACCATCCAAATCGAATCATATTCCTTCAACTTCTTCAGAAAACCCGACACAAAATCCATGGGAATACTATCTCATTCCACTCAAAATAAACAACGGTTTCATCAGGCCCAACAGTCTCTGATGTTCACACTTCGACTTTCAATAAGTCTGATCAGCATATACAATCTCAACCACTTCTCCCTCCATCTATGGCCACCAAAACAATTTCCTTAAATCCGGTCACATCTTCATAGCACTTGGATGGATACTCAATCTATCTCAATATCCTCCTTCCAAAGTACTCTTATCCAACTCATGCTATCTGGAATACAACTCCATCATGACATTTTATAGTACCATTCTTAGCTCTTCAACTTTAATCCATTAAACTTTATTAATCTCTTAACTCAAATTAGGATTCCAACCTCCTCGGATCTCATCGAAAATAACAATAGTTAGCCTCAACATATAAAGCTCAATCCCATAAGAAGTCTCTTCACAGATCAAACTCATATCCCGAATTTGCTTAATCAGTTTTAACTTCCTTACCATCATATTCGACTTTTTCAAATAAAACAAATACCTTAAGCTCTTAAGATCATGAACCATCTCAAATCTCAACTAAACAATCGAGGCTTCTAAACTCTGGTACAAATACACAACAGCAACCAACTCTAAATCACTTGTCAGATAATTCCCTTATGTACTTTAAGTTGCCTTAAAGCATAACCAAAACTCGCTGATGTTGTTCTTAACATATCTCCCAATCATCTCAATAAAGAATCACAAAACACAACAATTAGTTCTGTCGGATTCGGCGAAACCAACACACGAGCTATTGACAGCTCTCCCAAAAACTCTCAGAACTTTCTTCACAGTAGCATATCACTACTTCTTCTCAAAAACTGATAACTCAAGTCCCCGATGCTCAACATGATCCTCTATACTCTTCGAGTAAACCCAAATATCATCGGTTACACACCATTGACTTACTCAATTGAGTATGGAAAATCCCAAGCCAAACAAACACTCGATCTGTGAGTTCTGGCGGAAACACGAAACTCGCTGTTCGCACTTACTGCAACATCCAAACATATTCCATCAATAAATAACTTAATTCCATGTCATTACTTCACCATCTCCTAGGGCATTGTAATAACTCCCAACGCTTCTAATCTTGCATCATTCTGAATTACGGTTCTCCCGTTACGTCAACAATACGAAAACAACGTTTCACACTTAGAAGGCCATTCAACGCATCTTCAATTCTCAAATTGTTTAAAGGTCTAATTATACCAATATTGTATTCCACTTCTTACTTTCTTTAGTGATCACCAGAAGTCACTATTTACCCTTTATATACTCGACCTCACAATCTATTGTCGTAGCACACATACCAGACACAAGTCTCAAAACTATTTGATCAATTTAATTCCTTGACTTATCCAAACAGACATATGATATGGAGCTCTCAATATCGGACTAGCTCCCATAACTAAGTCAATCACAATTCCACTTCACGTCCTGGCTGTACATCACTATCTTGTCAGGATAACTTCCAGACAACCACAATTAATCGGCAAACCGCCAACTTCCCACTTTCATTAACACTCAAATTCCTATCAAAATTAAGCATCTCAACACTGTCCTGCGCTGACTCATCAAAACAATTCTTCAGCACTTGGCTTAAGTCTAAACAATTCACTGCTCATGCCTTCCAAGCTTGCAAGACACGTCTATCCCATCCAACACAATCTCAACCACTATCAACAAGAGATTAACGGTGATCAGTTCCTCAATTTATCAATAGACAGCCAAAAATCATGATGGGGTATAAACCATCTTTACCAAACTATAATAGCGTTCAACCATACTCTGAGCTACAACTCCACACTTGCAGCATCCTGGAGAAGCACAACCCTCTCCCCCACTTGAATTATTCCCAATTCTGCAGATAGAGGTTAGGCAACAAACATGTATCGACAGTGCTTTCACACACATGTCGCCTACAAAGGGAACAACCAACATTAGACAACTTGGCCGGACAGACCGACCTGCTCTGATACCACTAATGTAACACCCTCCTAAACCCCACTGAAAACATATGAATAATCAGAGTAAATTGTCATGCATTTACAAAAGGGTGTCACACATAAATTCCAAAACATCAAATTCACCGATCATGCTCATTAACATTTCAATGTAAAATCATGCTTTACAAATTTTCGCTTTGCATGTAACAACGGATTCATTTTATAACATAATACCCCTAACGGAAACATTCGTGTTCATCACATAAACCAACATGGTTTGGGCACTAAGGCCAACATCATAATATCTCAATAATATGAAAACATAGTATATCACTACAATATAAACCAAGCGATCCCAGTGTTACATGACCAGAGCATGACTCGACCCAACATAATCAATTACTAAACAACTACGCCAAAAGCAACCTCGCAACTACAAGCAGTACTACTCCTTGATACCTGCACGATGTCATGTAGGACATCATTCTAGCAGAAGGGTGAGAAATATTATCATAATAACAATGCATATAATCATATATAAATGCACAATTACAGAATACATATATTCCAGATTTTCTCACCACAATTCATTATAATCATCATATACATCACAAAGTATATATACACAAACAAATATGGACAATCATAAAACATGTTTCATCATGCACACATCCATAATCCATAATTTCCACACACAAGCATATTTCATATAACAATGACATTCATGCTATGTGACTCAATACAAAACTTAATGCAAACTCATGCCATGTGGTACCAACACTCGTTATCATTTTTCAGTTTTTACATTAAATCGGGTCTACTCTTCTAGACCGATAACCACCAAAAGCCCGTCCTCTAAGCTTTCAAACCCACTCTTCTAGGTTTGGGACATGTCACTAGTCTCCACGAAACTAGCAAGCATTGCCTCTTGACTAAGTGATGCATATGCAATCAACCACAAAAATGCACTTAAGACCGTTCTTGCATCTTAATCTCATGCATTCAAATAATTCCTCTCTTCAAGAATTATAACATGATTGCACACACAACATATTCACATCATTCAAGTATTCATACTTTAAATCATCATATTTATCAAGCAATGCACACATATTCACAATATGTTCTCATGCACTCTTAACACATAAACACAAGCAACGCACACATATTCACAATATATTCTCATGCATTCTTAACACATAAACACATGTAATGCACACATATTCACAATATGTTCTCATGCACTCTTAACACATAAACACAAGCAATACACACATATTCACAATATGTTCTCATGCACTCTTCATACATTTTTAATCAACTTAAACAATGTATTACATTTGTCAAGAGACCACAATTCAATTTAATTCAACAATCTAGGATTCACGCGATACGACTATCCACAACATATATATCACAGCATAATCTATGTCTTAAGGTGAAGGGTTAATCATACTAGAATCGGAAAACCAATCTCGGATGGAAACTCCAAGAAAAATCACAATCTGTCATGCTCGCTACCTCGCTCGCTCAGCGAGCCCCTAGCGACTTGTTCGCCCAGCGAACAAGCTCGCGAAGGCAAACCGAAGCTACTGACTTCGTTCGCTACCTCACTCGCTCAGCGAAAGCCTAGCGAACCTTCGCTACCAGCAAACACCACAAAATGCATTCTGCCAAGTCTGGGACCGTTCGCTACTGGCTCGCTTAGCGAACGTTCGCTACCAGCTCGCTCAGCGAACACGCTAGCGAATGTCTGCGAACTTCAAACCTTCACTGTCCAACTCCCACCAAACTCTCCAAAACTGACTGATTCTAAATGAACAAGTTCTATAACCTTAGTCTAACATCCCCCGACTAAATACTACCGCTTATCCTCATTTTTAACCGTAAAACTCGGTTCCTATCGATTAAACATCTTTTGCCCTAGAATGGAAAATGAGGAAAAACAACCAAACAATCCATACATAATCACATACATTGGTAAGATAACAATATTTCACACCCTTACCTTGATTAATCGGAAGCTAGAAGTCGTTCTTGATGATTTCCAATCTTTTCCCTTCTTCTTCCACTTTTCTCCTCTTCCTCTTTCTTTCTATCTCTTTTCTTTTCTCTCTTTTATATCCTTCTATTTTCTTTCCACCATAATTCTTCTCTCAAAATATCTATCCATTCCTTTTCTCACCAAAATATCTCATCTTATCATTAACATAGAGAATATCCATTAAATCCACATTATTCTTCCAAATAGGATAAATCAGTTAAATCCATTAACACATATGAATTAAATAAATCCAATAATCCATTTAAATCAGATAAATCACATAAACCAATTAATTAGTAAAATTAATCAATTATGGAAAAATTGGGCTGTTACAACTCTCGCCCACTTTAGGAATTTTCGTCCTCGAAAATGTTACCTGATTCGAACAACTCTGGGTACGACCCTCGCATCCCAAATCCCAAACTACTTCCACTAAAGGAATCCCTTTACCTCGAAGTTGCTTCTCGTTCATCAACCTCGCAACATGCCACAGATCCTTTGTCATGGCTTGGTGTACTGATTTACTGCTGTTTGTGAATTAGTGGTGGCTCATGACCTTTTGTACTGCGTAACAGATTTTCTCTTTTGTGATTTTGCAGGATTCTCGTGCGTGGTAATTAGAAGCTAAGTCACGTGAAAACAGACTACTCACGCCGGTTTTAAGTGTTGTATTTGGGAATTGGTTTGGCGTGTTGTGTGTTGTGTTGCAGATTGTTTGTGACAGATAAAGGGGCATCACATACGGAGTGATATCGTGTTGTTTTTTTTGTGAAAAAATGTTGCGACTGGTATTTTCGTTTCACCATTTTTCTTTTCTTTTTCTTCTTCAAATCTTGTCTATTGTGTGGGTACTGATGAAGTTTTGCGCATATCGTTTGGGGAAACAAGTTGTGGTACGAAACGAACACGAGGTGCATTGCGGGCCTGTTGTGGATTCTAACAACTTTCTGCATTGCCTTTTGCTGTTTGGAGGTTATTTGGAAGGTTAGAGAATGAATTGTGTTTCGATTTGAAGTTGCGGCCATGGCGTGAGAGTAGTCACAACTTGTTGGTTTTGCAAATTACCTCCATGTCTTGTTTGTTGCATTTCACAGGTTATGGTTCATGAATCACACACTGGTGCTACCAACTTTGCGTAGTAGGATGATTAATGTTCGTTGCGGCGAAGTATGAGCTGTGTTTCGGTCACCATGTATTTGCTGGGGTCTTGTTATCATTGAATTTCTGTATTTGTTTTGACAGAAGCTGTGCAAATCGTAACTGGCGGTAGGCCCTATTGTACGACTCAATTGACAAATGATATTGGTGGCTGGTGGGTGTCCCATCACGGCGAAGAGGGTCGGTGGAAGACAGAAGAGTCACCACCGTTCGTTATTTATCCCAAAGAGAGGGAAAGGAAACGATCAGAGAAAACCTACGAAAAGGGAATAAGACAGGTCATTGCAACCATGTCTCGGGTTCGGGAGTCGGTTATGCAACGGGAAAGTATTAACACGCCTCACGTACGTCGTACTTGACGGGATCCACGCTTGTTGTCTACTATATGGGTGAAAAAAAACTATCTACGACTGCTAAAACTAAAACGGAAAAAACAGACTCGATAGAGCATCGTCGCTCTATGCCTACGTATTCGCTCGTGCAACGGGAAATTTAGAGTCAACGTAGTTCGGGAAACTAGGGGGGATTGCTCGCCAAGACATCGCGTCTTGTGCCTACGTATTCTCGTCTGATACGAGAAACAAGAGCAAAACGTAGTTCAGGCTAACTACGGGAAAACAAGGTGTTCTCGATCGTATGGGGACGAGAGAAAAGGTAGACGATACTAGCACACACATTCTATCAGTTAGGTGTATTGCTGCTCGACCATTGGAGACTTAGGCGTTACCTGTTTGCGGTAGAACGGACGTAGCATGTCATTGGTTTAAAGGTATGGGTTACCTAAAGGGGGAAAAAGGAAAAGTGCTCGCTAGGATTATTGCAATCATATGCCTACGTACTCTCAACAGATATGAGAGATCAGAGCCGTCGTAGTTCGGCCAAATATGGAAAACGGTCTCAATCGCACTGAGGCGAGAGAAAAAGGGGCTCTCGATTGCTCGGGGGCAAGAGAGGGGATCTCAATCACCAGGATGCGAGTGAAAGGAGTTTTGATCGCATTGGGGCGAGAGAAAAGAGGAACTAGGCCAAGAAACGCCTAAATGGGAAGGAACTTGGCACACGCTAGAACCTAAGGCGTAGGAGTGAATGCGTCGCATATGGCCCAAAGGGTATACACTAAACACTCTAGACGAATGAGAGGAGGCCCCCCACTCATCATTTCCCATGTATCTATTGCTTAGAACTCACAACGCTCGACGGTTGATTAAAAGACTTTAATTAAAAAGATATTACCGAACAGAGTGGTTCTGTTGACCCTTGACATTGTGCACAAGATCCATTCCAATCTTCTCCTCTTTTGATCCTTGATGATGCTAAGAATCGGGACCAATGTGACGCTAAACCGTCATAGCTCGACTTATAAGGGAAGTCAAACTTTAAGAGGTCGCATATTGATTTCTGTGCTATGGACAAGATAAAGAAACAATATTGAGGATTGTTCTCCAATTGAATCGTGTCGCACAGACCAAAACAGTGGGATCTCATTCTGCAGATACAAGACTTCATCGATCACCAAAAGTCAAAATAAAATCGAGAGATGAAGAGAAATGACGAGAGAAAGAAGTGGTCTCGTATCCAACATTATTCATCAATAATTTGACTAGTAATGAATTACGAAAATGTCGTCATCGACCTAAACAGATAAAAATTGGTCAAAATGACCAATAACAAATACGAAATGAAATTCAACTTCTAAAAAAGAAAATCATTAAAATTCTAAATAGAAAATATAATGATAAGTCTAGAATATGTAAATCAAAACCCTAAAAGAAAACTAATATATTAACTATTATGAAAATAATATATACAAAATAAAAATAGTTTATAAATTTCTAAAAGACGAATTAATAAAGCTATTAAGAAAATATAATAAAAATATAATATATAATTTTTGACAAGATAAAATACATACTAATAATATTATTACAAAATAATTTAAACAAAACATATTAAAAAAGAAGGGAAGGGGTTAGAGATGGAAACAGGGGTAAGATGGGAGAGTTACGGGCTTTGTGAGCCCCAAATGCACAAGAAAAATCTGAATGAAGATTAACAAAACCAAAAATAAACAGCAAACGATGGTGAGAAAACGAATGGGATTTGTGAAAGCCCACTATCCACAGAAATCCAAGTCAACAGACGAAAGAAGAATAAACATAATCAGCAAAAAGAAAAAAAACAAAAATAAAATCCTCTTCTTCACTCGATGGTTCTGCGACATCACCCACTCCGTTTCTCTCTCTCAAATCTCATTTCAAATCAAACGCTCCTTCTCTCGAAATGGTTGGAGATATCCTGAAATGGGTTGAAGCGAGAATGGGTTTGGTGGAGGTGTTTGAAGTTTTACGGTTATGGAGTGTGGGTTTGAGGAACATTTAAATGGGTTTCACGCGGTTGTTGAAGGAGGTAAAGGGTTCGAGGTTTGGAGTTAAACGGATGAGATGTTGGATGGGTTTCGTTGTGTCGTCTGGGTTGATGGTGGTTTGAGTTGTTAGAAGATCGAAACGATTGTTTGTTGTTGGTAAGTTGAAGAGAGAGTTGTGGGTGTTTCGACAGAAATTCGGTGTGGGTTTTGTGTGGTTTTCGAAGGTGAATATGGGTTGTGAAGGAGACGTGGGTAGGTCTAAGTGTGAAAATGGAAGATGGTTCTTATGGGTTTCAGAGTTTTGGTTTGCGGGTTACCGGCGAGAGACGAATCTTTTGATTTTGAAAGTTTTGGAGCTGTTCATCAATGGTGGGTTTTGAAATCTGGGTTACAGTGGTGGGTTGTTGTGTGTTTGTTTGGTTTTTAAGAGTTTTGACGTTTATGATGGTTTTGAGTTTTGGTTGAAGATTGTTGAGGTTTATGGAAATGGAAGGAAGGTGGTTGGAGAGTTGCGGGTGGGTTTGCTTAAAGTGGTCCGGCGTGGTTTTTTTTTTTTGAGTTCGTTTGAAGATCTGGAAATGGGTTTACTGGTTTTGAATATGGTTTGGAGGTTAAGGTGAACTGGGTTTTTTTTTTAGATTTGAAGTGAGGGTTGTTGCGAGTAAGGTATGGTTGTTGAAGCTTTGCATTGTTGAGTTTCAAAAATGGCGGAAGGGTGAGCTTGATGTTCAATTTGAGTGAGTTGTGACAGGAAGTGCTTATGGAGAAGGAAGAAAATGGTGAAGGGGTTTGCTGGTGAGGGAGATGGCAGCGTCGTGGTTTGCGATGAAGATGAAGTAGAGGTTTAGTGGTGGTTCAAATGAGGTTTAATGGAGGTTAGAGGGTGGCGACAGTCAGTTTCATGAAGAAGAAGAGAGTGAACAGTTGAGGGCGGCTGACCTAGGTTTAGGGTTGTCTCAAGGAAGGAGATAAATAGTGCCCTATATAGCAAATGAATGACACATGGCAGAGCATGCTAATGACTCAATGATTAAAGATGACTTAATTAATTAATGAAAAGCTTGATTAAAAAGTTTATTATGGAATATGCTGATGATTGACTTAATTAAAGCTAATGTTAGTTAACGTAAAATTAAACTAAATTAATGAAATAATAAACCTAACTAGTAAACAAATAAGTATTAACTCCTAATTAAATAACCAAAAATAATTAATAATAAACTAAACTAAAGTTCTAATTTAAAAGAAATAATTTCCAAAGAAAATTTAAATAAATAAAATTTTATATCTAAAAATGTCTAATAAAACTCTACTTCTATTTTCCATTTAAAAAAAGAAATAATTAAACTAATTGAAATTCTAAATAAAACCAATTAAAAATCTATTTAAAAAAACAACTAAAAGGTTAAATTCTAGAAATTATATAAAAAACCTAATAAAATCAAATTAAATTATATTCTAAAATTAATAAAAATATAACAAATAAAATCTATATTATAAAATTAAAAAAAAACAATTCCATCTATTTTAAAAAAACAATATAATTCTATTTAAAAGAAAAATAATTCTATTGAACTCCAATAAAAAATCAATTTAAAGTATCTCCTAAATAAATAAAAAATAAAACCAAAATAGCCATATAAATTGAAAAATGCTATGGAAAAGCGGGCGGGCACCGAAATGCGCCAAATTATCAGTACGGATTGAATCATCAAGAAGAGAGCGATTTTCGCTCGTTTTTGACACTGCACTTCTTGTTTGAATTGGTTTGAATCGCCTGAAACGTGAGCAAAGCGGCTAAAATCCTGATAAATTCAATCCGATCGATAACACGGGCAAAATGCAACCTAAATGATATGCAGATGAAAACGAAGCAAAAGGCAGTCAAAGCTAGAAAATTGGTGGGCAAATTTTAGAGTGCAACAGTGGGTATCACAAGTGAGGTTCGCTTAACCTGTACTATCATGAAAATTGTTCTTTGTAATACCGTTGTACGTGATAGCTACGCGACACGTCTTGCACCGTCATGGCGATGGTTGGATGTCAGAAAATTTGTTGCGCTCTTATTGTTTCACAGGTACATGAACTATCATAATTTTGCAGGGGGATATATTTGGTAGGTAAATGGGTGTTTCTTTTCTTTTTTTTTTAGTGCTACAAGTGATTTACAATGTGCAAGTTTAAAGTTATTTGAATTTGGTTTATGTGACTTCATTGTGGTAGTGTGTCGCGGCAGGAATGTTATTGTTGAAGGCTTGCAGCAGCTGCGTCTTGGGCCATGGTTTGAGCCTCTGTTTCATGACTCCAATTGTACCTCCTTGCTTGAACACGAATCAATGGCATCTTGAGAGTTATCATTTATTATATTCAATGTAAGATCCACAAAATTTGTTTCTATACACAAACGCCCTTATTGGTGAAACCACTCTTAGAAGAACACTTAAGATCCATGGTCTTACAAACAAACTAATCACCTTTTTAACCACGTATTGGTCATGCCATGAGCTCTTTTGAAGGTTTACTTGCATATGTCTTAACTATTTACCAAACTTTGAATTAATTCAAACTTGGATTAAACAATTTTAAACATGAGCTTAGTATTATCCTTTAAACCTATCTTGGTCACAATTTCGAAATGTAATCTCATACCAGCTAGAACCTAACCAGCCACATCTTGACCCATTAATCATGGGGGATAAGGGTACATCCTATTCTTTACCTCCACGAGGATTCTACAAAACCTTACTAAGGGAAACAATCACCATGGGTACACATCAAGTATTTATGTGCAAAGTGTTACAAAAATCAAAAGCCCAAACGGTCATCTGGAAAAAGATCATGAATCCATATAGTAGAAAATAATAGTTGGGTAGGACAAATTTGGGGTATAAAATATGCCCCTATCTAACTGGCTTAAACTGAGTAACATGAACGGCTATGGCGCTCACTCTTTCAAGGTAGAAGCCAATTATATATGAAGAAGACCTTGAATTTGTCCGAAAAGAAAAGGAATGCCTGGGAAAAGGTCAACATCACCAATGGATGATGGGGTGAAATACACACAGGCTACTACCACCAAAATGATGATAGAGGAAGACACACTCGTAGAACCTAACATCAATGAAACGACAGACCCACCATCAAAAGGATGACGGAGCGAAACTCACACTGGCAACTACCATCTGTTGCACCCCAAAATTTGCCCAACTTTTCTTTACCTAGCTTATGTTTCATTTCATGCACATTAGCATTATCATTTGCATTTCATTGACATGTATGCAGGAGATCAAGAGGTATGATCGCCAATCAAGAGCTACACAAGACTTTGAGGCTAGCTAAGAAGGTTATTCAAGTGTTCAAGGGTTGATATCCTTGTCAGAGAACTTAAAAGAGCCTCATAGAGAGTGGTTGAAGCCAAGTGTGTAGGTCTCCTAACTTGAGAGTTGTGGGAAGCCATCAGATGATTCTGAGGTCATGGAGATGGACTTGAGGTCTTGAGAGAGCTCATGTGAAGTGTTGAAGATCACTTTGAGGCCTAGACAGGTCATTGTGCAAGATTAAGAAGACTCAGCCATGAGTGGTGCAATTAGGGTTTGACTAGGTCAACCCTAAGTCAACTGAGGATTTGAAGAAGGTTGAGACCTGATTCAAGGGCCATGTGATCATGGATTGATACATTGAGATGTTATAAGGATGATTCCAAGGTTAACTCATCATGATTGAAGAGTTTGAGAAGTTTCAAGCTAGGGTTTCTAAGACTTGACAGTGTAAAATCCCCTAGTTTGACCCCTGACTTCAAGACTATTTAACTCAAGATATGATTGTCATCTCATCTTGCCCCCAACATGATTGTTGTAGAGCATGATCTTAGCTTTAATTTTAGTACTAGAAGTCCTTGATAGGATTTGTAGAACCCAAGTTATGGCTTTGACAAGTTACAAGTCATCTGAGGTATCTGAATTTGGAGCTTGAAAGTTACCCAACTTGCATGAAACTTTTTCCCTAGAAGGATCATTCCTATGAACTTTTCGTCAACATGAACGTTGTTCCTCATCCTCTTAGCTTTCTAGAGAGTACTATAAGTCCTTGATAGGATTTGTAGAACTCAAGTTATGGCTTTGACAAGTCAAGGGTATTTTGGACATTTGGTGATTATAGGTCATTTGTGATCATAGGCCATTTTCACCAACTTAGAGGCTTCAAATGAAGTTTTGTTCAACTAGAAGTTTGCTCAAAATGGGGTTTTAACCTTGACCATGCATCAAGGAGGCATTGAAATGGCTCAAGGAGAGACTTGGTTCAAGAAATTGTGGAAAAAGGAAGAATTAAAAGGATTTAATGGTCAAAAATTCAAATAATTCATTTGGTGACCAAATGAGACAAACTTATAGGTCATTTTGATTGGAAAATACATTTTAAAGACAGTGGAAATGTTGGTTTTTTCATTTGAGGCCCAATTCAAAGGTTTGCATTTGGTAGCTTATGATGTAAGTTACATATGCCAAAATATGCACAAGATCAAAACCAAGGTTCCAATCCATCCCAACACATTAAAAATGTCATTTGAGGAGAATTTGGGTGAGAATGAGGGGCTGCAACAAGCCAAAGCAGAACTGTCATGGATGAGCATGAGATGAGAAATTCAAGAGCAAGAGATATTTGATATCTCATATAGATGGTTCTAGGAACTTCTAGATCATTCCTACTGGTTCTATATAAGCTTTAGAACTGGATCAAGGACAAGGTTGGTGGAAATTGAGAGAGAATAGAGAGATTGCAAACTGAATTTTCTTCTTACAAATCAAATTCAGTTACACGGTTTTGATCCATTTCAGTCCAAATTCTTGCTTTCAACATCTTCCTCTTGAGTGTATGAGTGATTCCAGATAGAATTCAAGCCAAGATCATAGCAAAATCGTGAGAGAGCACCTTGAGTTCATAGCTTGCAAGTCAAAATCAAATTCAAGGATTCGGAGAGTTTCAATCCAATTTGTTGCATACAGAAGCTTCCTTTGGTGTTAGTGAAGGTATCTGGAGATTCTTGGAGGTTGATTTGAAGGTTTCAGTGCTCTGTGCATTAAAAATTTGCAGGTATGTGATTCTCATCGTGTAGCATGATCTATGTAGTTTGGATACGTTTTGATAGGGCAGATTCATTGTAGATCATTGCTAGAAGCTTTCTGGATAATTAATTTGAAGATTAGTGACAATTTAGGGATGATGCCATTTTCGGTTGAGATGGATATTTTTTGATCCTGGCGTTTTTAGCACGATTGGCTAGTATAGTTGGATTCCTGGTGAAATTTAGGAAAAGATTCGTGTAGAAAGCGTGTGAAATGGTGGTATGTAGAGGGAGTTAGGGTTGCTTGATGGTGACCGGAAAAGCCACCGGCGGTGACCTTCGCGCGCGCAGGTTGAGAAGCTTCAGAAATTTGAATTGAGGAAGACGTAATCTAGGACGTCCATTTGTGTGGAAGAATTGACTTGGTATGTGGATCCCAGGGCTCACATTGCGCCACATACCCCCTTCCCCTTAAACGCGTCGTTTTGTTTAGTAGCCTGATGAGTTTCGCTGCGTGGACTAAAGGGTAAGAGTTTGAACCATGGCGTGTGTATGTTTTTTTCTCATTCTAATTGCTGAAGAAATGCAAATGGATCCAAGCGCCTGGGCCTATGAAGCACTTGCTCTTCACACCCACTTTATGGCCCAAACATTGAATTGAACTAGTTATTTTTGCTATTTGCCACGCTGATTTAATCAATTTCTTGAATTTCTTTTGATTTTCATCATTTCATGTGACTTAGTAAATAATTCATAAAAAATTGAAGATTAACTCAATTAATTCCAATTTTTTTTCCATTGATTCATGATTGAATTTAGAATTTTGTAGATAAAAAATATTAATAATTCATGCATTTTTGATTTTATTTGCATTTGTTGAATATTAATTGATATTAAAGTAACCATGGTTGATACCTTGTTTTGATGAATTTGGTTTGATCATTTGGTGATGATTCTTGCCTTGATTTTTTGTGTGTAGCTAGCATAGATATGCATGCTCCGTTAGTAATTTTCTCACATTTTTGTGAAGAAGTTTAGGGCTAGTTTTAAGTTGAAACTTTAGGTGCCCTAGTTTTACGGTTTAGGGTTAGTACCTTATGATTTAGGGTTTATTTCTAGGACTTGGTGGATGATTCAATCTCTGAATTTGGTAGGATGTGTGGCTCTTCACAAGTTGGTAGAACCTTTGAGGGTCCCTTTCTCTGATGATAGGATGCTTAGTGGTGACCTTTGGTCTTCACTCTGCTACCAATCATCCAAACTTTGCTCTTGTTAGATGAATCTTTCTCCCTTGCTAGAGGATGGAGTTCCTTGCTTGAAGAAGATTGAAGGCTAGAAGTTGCTACTTCCCTGTGTTTGAAGACTGCCCTTGGAGCTGAAGCTTGAAGATCAAGGAGAACAAGTTGACACTTGTGTGAAGAAGATCAAATGGAAGTTGAATGAAGAAGCTGAAGCTTGAGGTTGGAAAGCAAGTTGATACTTATGAGTTCAATGTTTGGAAAGCCTGAAGGAACAAGTTGATACTTGCCATTAGGGTTGAAGCCTGAAGGTGGAGTCTACTTTGGAGCTGAGGCTTGAAGAAGAGGGACAAGTTGATACTTGTGTTTGATGCATTGAAAGCTTGAAGAAGCCAGTTGATGCTTGCTGTTGAAGATGATAGCCTTGAAGAGCAGTTGAAGACTGAGGACTGAATTGCTGTCAGAGGAGAGCTTAGCTGAGGGAGTGGTTGATCTGCTTTCTTTCTTGTCTTTTTTCTTGCTGTGCAATTGTATTGGTGTGACTTGTTTGATTTGCTTGATGCATTAGAATAAGTTCATGTTTAGATTAATTTAAGCTAGGAGCATGATTGCACTAGAGGTTGAGTTGCTCCCTCTGCTTGTATTTTTACTATATGGCTTTGCTTGCGGGTATTCGGTAGAGCCCTGCTCCCTTGCCTATGTGGTCTTATATCTTGCTTGATAGCATGTTATTTCCTTTGTATGATTACATTTATTCATATTTGGCTTGAGGTCGAGATGAGCTTGTGGAGGCTGATGTCCCATACGCATTTCCTCCCTCACTTGCATTGCATGCATTTTCCAGTCGTTTAATGTTTACTGTTTAAGCTGATGCTTTATCTGTTTCTGCATACCATTGACATGATCCCTTAGGAATCTCATTTCCTTTGATAAGGAAGTGATGATTAGAACTTTAGGTTGAAACCTATGTATGATAACTTCTAGGAGTTCCCTGTTTCAAACCTCAACCATAGGATGAATCCTTGGCATGACAACATTAGGACTTGATAGTCTCCCCTTAGTTGAACCTGTTCGTTCTCTCTTCTTATCTTCAAACAAATCAAAATACAGTAATAAAGGTTAACTGACGTCGTATGTAACACCCCACTTCCCGTATTAAATAAAATATAAATATTATAATAATAATCAGAGTTTTCACCAAAAAGTGGGATATCACATCTCCAAATTTTATAAAAATACTTTATTCATTCTTTTCAAAATAATACAGCGGAATTTGTTTCATAAAGTAAAATACATCAAAACATGATACGTCACAGGATTTCAACACGTTTGACATAAAACAATTACAACACCCATATCCCGTGTTACGTATCAGAGCATCCTAGACTCGACGGTCACACCAATATCTAAGCTAGCTAAACACCTGGATTATCTGTACTTCCGAAGAAGCACAGACCACAACAACAACAAAGGGGTGAGAAATAATGATCAGAATATAATGGTAATGTAATACATGTAAATAAGGTAGTAAAACACACCAACACACCAATATTCACCCCCAACAACTCCATATGACGAACCTACTGTTCAAATTACAATATAACATATTATAATGCAAATATGCAACTCAACACCATGCATGCGGTACCGACTCATTGGTTCATTCAATCGAACCTGGATAGATCACTTACGCTCCTCCTGAGACATGATCTATCCCCCACCATTCTCCACAAAGGAGTACGGATGAATCACTTACGCTCCTCCTGAGACATGATTCATCCCACAAAAACACCATGATACGCACACACACCAATGCATAACTAATATATTTAGGCACTCAACGTGCACACGATCCTCCTGATCATATCATCATACATCAATGCATATATGTACAGATATAACATACGCCAACACCATATAAATCAATTCACACAGTGAGCAATCTCACATTCTAACACCAAGTATAAACACATCCCAACACTCGGGGAATACACGATCCTACTGATCACTGCACCATAATCATATACATGATACACCCATCATTCATTTTAATTAAATTAGATATTAAACGAGTTCACACTCTAACACCATATATAAACACATCTCAACACTCGGGGAATACACGATCCTACTGATCACTACATACATATACATCAACTAATTGTCCACCAGTCATTATTATGGGAAACATGCACTATCACCAAGTACACAAGTTAGTTCCCACACTCATCATTCTTACAGTGCATCAAGGCCAAACTGTACCTATCATCTCAACTCGGATCCTCAGTCTATTCTAGTACCAATCTTGCACATTACCGTAACCAATAGGTTTCTAATTCCTATTCCCAAAATCATCACATACACACTTTACCGATACCTCAAAAGCCATACGGAATTTCCCCTAAAAACTGTAAAACACCCTATATGCCCTATATGCCAAATCATCCCAAAACACCAATTCATTAACGATTACTATATAATTACTAGTTATCATCAAACACAAACACACCAATAAACATTATACTTACCAATTATCCTATACTTCCTACTCTAGAACCAACATTACGGTACATTACCGACACTTCAGAGTCACTCTGAATCTCACCAAGGTTCTATCCATAGTCATTAACGACACTATAGGGAAACAACACATAATTTTCCCCAAAGCTATAATCATGGTCATTACCCACACTACAGTAACAACACAGAATCTCACCAAAACTCTATTTATATTTACTATCAACACTGCAGTAACAACATATAATCTCACTAACATCACCATAATATATATACACCAAATTCACCAATACCAATCAACAATTCATCAATATCAAGCATCAATTTAGCATTAGCAACAACAATAACAAGCATGCCAATATAAAACTTCATAGATCGGAATTTTTCTACGGGGTTAAGGAATCCCCTCTACCCTATACATGTATATACCATCCCAAATCAAGTTTCTCCCCCCTTACCTTGTTAGTCGGTTGATCGATGAAAGAATCCTTCAAGGTTTGGCCAATTCTGATTTTCCCCTGTTCCTTCGTTCTTCGCTCCCTTTTCCGTTCTCTCCTTTCTATCGTTCTTTTTCCACTTTCTCTAACTTCTCACAATGTATCGTAAAACTACTAACCCCTCACGTTCTCTATTTTAATTCTCTAATCCCAATAATAATAATAACTTAATAAAATAATAATAATAATAATAATCTTAATAGTAATACTAATATAATATTACTAATATAAATAATAACACTTATTATTATTAATAATAATAATAATACTAATATTATTATTTCACCAAAATAATAATATTAATAATATTAACAAATATAATAAATATAATAATAATAATAATAATAATAATAATAATAATAACACCCCCACCAATGTCGCTATTATTTTTATATTATTATATTCCACACCAAAATACCACCAATAATCCTCCCATATCAGGGACACCCACCAATAGTAATATTCATACCGATGATAATAATAATAATAATAATAATGATAATAATAATAATAATAATAATAATAATAATACCACCAATATTACTATTAACTATTATATTATTATCTCCACACCACCAATGATCCTTATATATCAAGGATACTCACCAATCACATACCAACACACCCCACCTAAGGGCACACCAACATAAAATAATTAAATTAACACCAAAATGACTAAATAAATAAAATGGGTGTTACATCGTACGTTATGAGCCTTAAGCTATCTGAGAAAGGATTGTTGGAGAGTTTCTTTTCAACAGTCTGGATGTTTAGTATGGCACCCTTTGGATGACATGCGACACATTCACTCTCAGGTCATAGTCTCTAGTGCGGTATTGGTTGCAAACATCCATAAAAAGCAGTTCTTCCGTAAAAGACAGAAAACAAACTTCAAACCTTTTTGCCCCGTGGGCCCATAATTCAAGGGAAGCTTTTCTGAAGAAAACAGTGTCGTTAACTCCCAGTTCTACCGCAAACGGTGACGCATAAGTCTCCAAGGGTCGAGCTGCGTACACCAAACCGCTGGAACTGTTTGTTAACCCTACTCGAAAAACAGATGAATCTGAATTCCCGTAATCCGTATTATCCCGAACTACGTAAGCTCTGATCTCTCATACCTATTGAGAGTACGTAGGCACAATACTGACGTATTGGCGAGCCACCTTCCCTGTAACCCGTAGTTAGCCGAACTAAGTTGACTCTGATTTCTCATTCTCCGATGAGAATACGTAGGCATAAAGTGTGACGCTTTGCCGAGTCATTTTCTTTCCTTTTTGACCAGCCTTGATAGGTAGATAGTAAAACCAACCCGTCAGATAAACACAACAAGCGTGGATCCCATCGAGTACGATGGACGTGAGGGGTGCTAATACCTTCCCCTTGCGTAACCGAATCCTGAACCCAGACATTGGTTGCGACGACCTTGTCTTATACCTTTTCGTCAGGTTTTTTCGATCATTTTCTTTCCCGTTCTGAGGGATAAATAACGAAAGGTGGCGACTCTTCTGTTTTGCCGGCACCTTATTTTCGCGGTAGCGACAGCTGGCGACTCTGCTGAGGACTTGATAGTTTTCTGGGATCCAACGTCCCTTATGTGAGTCAGTTCGGGGATCCAACGTCCCCTGCTAGAGTCCATCCTAACGCTTGTATGATTACTTGTTGGGTTGTGTTTATTTATCGCATTTTATTTCCCGCACTTTATTTTCAGTATGATATGATTATCTGTGCTATTGTGGGAGGGGCATTCTGATGAGTGAGAGGCCAGACCCAGGCTTGAGTGTACCTAGCATTAGTTGTGGAAATTAGTGGGCGCGTGCTTGCTTTGCAGGCACTAGTGTCTCATGAAATCCACGCTCAGACGAGGTTCTCCCGTTTGACTTCTTTTCCGGCCCCTTGGGCCTAAGGGGTTGTTGGTTTGGAGGATTGTCGACTCTGGGGACCGATCATTTGGAATTCAGCTGAGTGAGGCCGCTTCAGGAGACGATGATGCCACACCTTCTGGGTATCATATCACCCCTCTTGAATGTCTGTGACGTTGATGACTGCATAGGATGCCGAACTTGTGTCAGTTTAGGTCCATGCCTGTGAGCAGGGTCGGGTTTGTTGCAGGAAACCTTAACCTTCAGACTACCTGGTTTTCTTGATAGTGAATCAGTTCTGTTGGTATCAGAGGTTCTCATCATCAGATATATGTGTTCTTGACAGAGCAGATTTATGGTCCTATGTCAGAGGTCCTTATTGTCAGATGTATGATTGTTCTCGACAGGGCAGAGTTATGGTCCTGTGTCAGAGGTCCTTATCTTCAGAGATGTGTGTTCTTGACAGAATAGATCTATGGTCTGATACCAGGGTTTTCTTCTTATCAGAGATAATGGTTGTTCTTGACAGAGCAGAATTGTGGTTTTGTTGATACAGAACCTCCATCTCTTCAACAACACAGTTGTCTTGATCTCCTACTGCATGATTGCATTTTGCATTGTTTTGCATACCCATTCGCATTTCATTAACGTGTGTCTGTGTTGCAGGTACCGTCTCCCCCCGATTCAGGTTTCCTTGCCTTCTATTGTGCCATTATGGGTTCTCTGAGGAAGACCGTGGCCTACAAGCTCCCCACTCCTGATGTTGTTCAGCTGACTGGTTTGATTGCGTTGGCAGATGATTATGTTAGAGGTGAATTCGGAAAGTCTTATGGGAAACTGCTCAGCCTGGTTCGTAAACCTTCTGTGTTCGAGTTGAATGGGCTGCACGCCTTGCTGCATTTCTACGATCCTCCTTTGAGATGCTTTACTTTCCCGGATTTTGTTCTCGCACCTACACTAGAGGAGTATGCTGATTTGTTAGGTGTGCCTATCAAGAGTCAGATGCCTTTTGTTCATATGGATGCTGAGCCTAATCTGGCTAGTCTAGCTCCTTCACTTCATCTGGATGCCTCCGAGTTGGTCTTGTCTAGTTGGAACAGGGTTCCCGGTTTCTCCTTGCAGTTCTTAGTGGGAAAGGCCCCGCAGTGCGCCAAAGACGATTGTTGGATCATGTTCAATGCCATCCTTGCTCTATGCATATATGGCATCATTCTATTCTCCAATATGCCCGACTTTGTAGACTTCGACGCTTTCCACATCTTTTCATCAGGGAATCCAGTCCCTACCTTGATAGGAGATGTCTATCATTCCGTCCACTATAAAAATGAGAACAGAAGGGGCAAGAATGTCTCGTGCTATGTGCCCCTACTCTATAGATGGCTCGATAGTCACCTACCCAAGAAGGGTCCCTTTGCCTCATCTGCAACCACAGCTGAGTGATTTGAGCGTTTGATGAGTCTGTCAGCGGAAGACGTGGCCTGGTTTGATAGAGATAGGTTGGGTACCGAGATTATCTTCAGCTGCAGTTGGGTTTCCGAATGTGTCTTTGATAGGCAGGAAGGGCTGTATCAACTATAATCCATCTTTGCTGGTCCGACAGTTTGCTTATGCTTTGAGAGCTCCGCCGAAGGATGAAGAGGTGCAGGAATCTCTATACCTCACTGGTCTTCTAGAGGGGGATATGTTATCTAAGCTTTAGCACGCTTGGAAGGGTATCTGTAAGCGGGGCAAGCCGTTGCTGGGGAAAAGTAATAGCCAAGCCTACGCTCCGTATGTGACCTGGATCAGAGCCAGAGCAGATATTATAGGGATGCCGTTTCCACCTGCCCAACTAGAAAGCCCTCCAGTGATTGAAGAGCCTACCACCGTGCATATTCAGCAGCATAATCAGGTGTTAGCTGAGAGAGATGAGCTGAAGAAGGCAAATGAAGAACTGAAGAAAGAATTGGCTTAACTCAGAAGCGAGAGAAGCGAAGCCGTCCATTCCTTTAAGAGGCAAGCAGAGCTGGTAAACCAGTTAGGGACGGATTTGACTAAGCAGATGGCTGAGCGTGAGCGTTTGGGTCGGGACTTCAAAGCTGTCAATGACATACTGGCCACTAAGAAGCAGAACTTGGATGAAGCGTACCGGAGAATATCCATGTTTAATCAGCATTGGAAGGCCACCTTGGCCAATGGCAAAGAACGAGAGGATAAACTGAAGCAGCAGATCTCCAAGTTGAAAGCCCAGGTGAAGGCTAATGAGAAGAGGTTTGATGAAGAAACCGCTCGCCGATATGCCGCTGAAGGCCTGCTCAACAAGGCTCTTGCTAACCTGAAGGAGCACAAATTGACGTTTGAATCCAAGAAGCGGAAGTTAGAAGATTGTTTCGGCGAAGGAGCATGGGAAAACTCGGTCGAAGGTCTTCAATACACTATTATGCAGAGGGAGTTACTCGTCGAAGGGTTGCTCACTCGGCCTGATCATCCAGAAACGAGGGATCTGTTAGAAGAGTTTCGCGCCCGTGGCCGTACTTGACTGTATTTATAATCCTTTTGTTTTGATCATTGTTGTATGCTGACCATCACCAGGCTTGTTGGTTGAGGTCATGCTATTGATTCTGCTTGTACTCAGTGACATTGTGTACCGCCTTGATGGGCTTTCTTTATATATGAGATGTTATTTCCATGACTGGACTCAGACTTCTTATTATCAGCACTGGCACTCAGGCACTAGGATCGGGGGGATACCACCCTAACGCACAGACACACGTTTGCATTTGCATGAAGCATCTGCATAACGAGCACTTTGTCGTTTCTTCTAACCCTTTGTGTATGCAGGTTGTTCCAGGATTGATCAAAGACCAATCCACCGCTATCCGACCAGAGCGAATCAAGCTAGAGCAATGGAACAAGTGCAGACTGACGTTCAAGAACTCCGAGAGAGGATGGACCGCTTCATGGAGCTCATGCAATTGGTCGCCAACGGCCAGGACCAGCTCATAATATTGGTCCAGCTTCTGATTTCAAGGGTTGACAGCAATGGTGTACTCCATGGTGGGACTGTTCCAACCCCTCCACCTGTTGAAACTCCTCAGAACGGCATCCCCGTGACCGGGGGGAACGGCAGTGGCAACGACAACCAGATCGCTAACATGGGGCTCAACGGTAATACGACTGGCGTCGATAATGGGAATTTTGAAGCTAATGTCAATGTTGGACTGGGCAACGACAACATAGGTGTTGGAAATCTGTATGGGCCTCAGCCATGGTTAGAAGACCGTCAAGAAGATTTGTTCTCCCATAAGGGTGCTGAAGGAGAGCTGACTGCTGAAGCACGTCTGAGGTTTAAGGCACTCGAGGACAAGATGAGTAATTTCGAGAATCTGAACACTATGGGCGTCGACATGTCTAAATTGGGATTGATTGCTGATTTCAAGGTGCCTCCCAAGTTCAAGGTACCCGACTTTGAAAAGTACAAGGGCACCACCTGCCCTCGCGTCCACCTGAGATCATACTACCGGAAAATGTCTGCTCACTCTGAAGACGAGAAGCTGCTGATGCACTTCTTTCAGGATATCTTATCCGGGCCATCCTTGGAATGGTACATGAGTCTGGAGCCTACCAGTGTGCGCACGTGGAAAGAACTTGCTGAAGCATTCGTGCACCATTATCAGTATAACAGTGACTTGGCTCCGAACCGAGTTCAACTGCAGAACTTGTCACAGAGGAACAACGAAGGGTTCAAGGAATACGCCCAGCGGTGGCGTGAATTGGCAGCTAGAGTTCAACCGCCGATGGTTGAACGGGAGCTTGTTGAAATGTTTGTAGCCACCCTCCCAAGGGTTTATTACGAGAAATTGGTTAGCAGTATGTCTGGAAGCTTCTCAGATCTCATCATCACCGGCGAGCACGTTGAAAATGGGATCAAACTGGGGAAAATTCAAGGTGATCTATCCTCAGCTGGAGGAGGAAAGAAACCGTATGGTGGCAAAAGGCGGGAAGGAGAGACGAGCGTCGTGTCCAACGCTCGAAGGAAAAGTAAGGGCCAGCACCAGCAGGTGGCTAGCATAACCATCCCCGCTGTCCAACAACCCCAGCCACAGCAACAGCAGCAGCAACAACCAAATCCGCAAGGGTACAGAAAGTATCAAAACAGGGCACGTCTGTCGAGTCGTCACCTTGAGACGCCGCCTATGTCTTATGCCCAGCTGTTACAGACTCTGCTTCAGTTACAGCTAATCCAGAAGAGAACCCTGGCTCCCTTGACAGGGGCACCTCCGTCGGGTTATGATGCGAATGCAACTTGTGAGTTTCACTCGGGGGCACCAGGCCACACGATAGAAAACTGCAAAGCCTTCAAGCACAAGGTGCAAGATATGATGGATGCTAAGATCATCAATTTCTCAGATAATGTGCCAAATGTCACGAAGAACCCTATGCCGAATCATCGGGGAGGTGGGGTGAATGCCATTATTAAAAACGAGAACTTGGATTTATTGACTAACGTCAAGGATCTGAAGACACCGCTTAGCTTCGTTAAAGCCAAGCTGATGAAGAGAGGATTCTTTCCAGGCTGTGGAGAACTGTGTATGGGCTGTGTGACTCGTCCTGATGGATGTGAACAGTTGATAGAGGGGATTCAGAGTCTGATGACCGAAGGAATCTTGCAGTTTAGCCGAAGGGCCGAATGTGGATCTGGAGAGGTAATGCTGAAGCAGGATGATGAGGTTGCCACCATCACCATCCCTCGCCGGACGATCACCATTTCTGCACCCAGACCGCCCACAATTACCATCACCAAGGTCGGGCCAATCCCTTTTGAAAGCACCAATGCTGTCCCATGGCATTATGGGGCAGACGTCTACTACAACTGACAGAAGTTGGAACTGGAACCATCTGGGTCGACTGTGGATAACCTAGTGGGCATTGGCGGAATCACTCGCAGCGGAAGGGTATTTGCTCCACCTGAGATTGTGGCGGACAAAGCGGACAAAGCTGATGTAACCGATAAGGGAAAGAGTAAAGTCGTTGGGGAAACCTCTCGCATGGTAGAGAAGGACTTACTTGTTAAGGACGCTGAAGAGTTTATGAGGTTGATTAAGAATAGTGACTACAAGATCGTGGATCACCTCCAGCAAACACCCTCGAAAATCTCCATCCTGAATCTGTTGCTGTGTTCGGAGTCACATCGTAACGCGCTGTTAAAGGTTTTGAGTACCACGTATGTACCGCAGGAAATATCGGTCAACTAGTTGGAAGGGGTCGTAGCCCACGTGAATGCTGGAAACGGGTTAGGGTTCACTGACCTGGAGCTGACGCCGAAGGGAAGAAACCACAACAGTGCCCTGCACATCTCGATAGAGTGTAGGGGAACGATTATGTCTCACGTGTTGGTAAACACGGGGTCGTCACTCAATGTTCTTCCGAAGAAAGCATTGATGAAGTTAGATACTCGAGGATTTATTTGCACACCCAGTGATCTGGTTGTGAAAGCGTTCGATGGAACCAAACGTCATGTTTTCGGGGAGGTGACGCTACCAATCCATGTTGGGCCGGAAACATTCGACGCAGTCTTCTACATCATGGACATCATGCCTGCCTACAGCTGTCTCCTAGGCCGGCCATGGATCCACTCTGCTGGCGCCGTGACCTCCACGTTGCACCAGAAACTCAAGTACGCTGTGGAAGGCAGCATCGTAACCGTATGTGGCGAGGAGGATATAATGGTGAGCCATTTGTCATCCTTCAAATATGTTGAGATGGATGGGGAAATCCACGAAACCCTATGTCAGGCGTTCGGAGCTGTTAAAGTCAAGAACGTAGCTCCTGTAATGACTGAGAAACCAGAGATGACTCTCTCTTCCTTTAATGAAGCCAGGGCCGCTGTTCAGGCCGGATCTACCCCAGGGTGGGGGCGAATTCTGGAAATACCTAACAAACAGGACAAATTTGGGTTAGGATACTCTCCGGCGGCTGAAGCCTCATCTTCTCACAGTGCGTTGCCCGGTAAAGGGCCGATCCAGTTTACCAGTGGCAGGGTGATATTCGAAAGTGTCAACGCGGTGTCTGAAGACGGCGAAGACAGCGACTGCGATCTGGACTCTTGGATCCAGCCAAGCAAACCAGGCGAGAGCCTCAACAACTGGTCCATCAGGGATACCATCCAAGTGACAGGCAAAGAGTAATGATTTACTTTCTCCAATTGTTGTACAACCCTATGTCCTACCCGGGGCATAGTGGTTTTATTGTCAGGGCCTTGTTTGATTATGTACATGCATTTTACCAGTAAATCAAAAGGCGTTTTTTCGTATTCAAATGTTGTGATCTCTGTTATTCCTGTTTTATGTTTGTTTTGAAAAACAATAAAATGGCAATGGGGTTTGTGCTAACCTGCATATCCTTGTTTTAAGCTTAACCCTTGTTATTGCAGGATCCACATAGCAGATGACATCGACTCTGGACCTTCTACGACTCACTTCGACTTCGATTGCCTGATCTATCAAGCCGAAGAAGAGATTGATGAAGACGAAGACCTTCCCGAAGAGTTGGCCTGCTTGTTGAAACAAGAAGAGAAAGTTATTCTGCCTCACAAGGAAGAGATTGAGATTGTGAATCTGGGTTCTGAAGAACTGGTCAGGAACGTCAGGATAGGGGCTGCATTGCAGAGTGATGTCAAGCAGAGATTGGTTGAGATGCTGAGAGAGTATAGTGACATCTTTGCTTGGTCATACGAAGATATGCCCGGACTTGACACTGACATCGTGGTCCATCACTTGCCGCTGCGAGAAGATTGCCCTCCTGTCAAGCAGAAGCTTAGGAGGACGCGACCAGATATGGCCGTTAAGATCAAAAAGAAGTGCAAAAGCAGCTTGATGCTGGCTTCTTAGCGGTCACCACTTACCCTCCGTGGGTCGCCAACATAGTGCCTGTACCGAAGAAGGACGGTAAGGTGCGAATGTGCGTCGATTATTGGGATTTGAATAGGGAGAGCCCTAAAGATGATTTCCCGCTCCCTCATATTGATGTGTTGGTCGATAATACAGCTCAGTTCTCCGTATTTTCGTTCATGGATGGCTTCTCCGGCTATAATCAGATCAAGATGGCGCCGGAGGACATGGAGAAAACTACGTTTATCACGCCTTGGGGAATGTTTTGCTACAAGGTAATGCCTTTCGGTCTGAAGAACGCAGGGGCCACTTACCAGCGAGCAATGGTCACTTTGTTTCATGACATGATTCATCATGAGATTGAAGTCTACGTTGATGACATGATTGCGAAGTCCCAAACGGAGGAGGGACATCTGGTCAATTTGCTGAAGCTTTTTGAGAGGCTTAGGAAGTTCAGGTTGAGGGTGAATCCTAACAAGTGTACTTTCGGAGTACGGTCTGGAAAACTACTGGGGTTTATCATGAGTGAAAGAGGCATTGAGGTTGATCCTGCGAAAATAAAAGCAATACAAGAAATGCCAGCGCCAAAAACCGAGAAAGAAGTTCGTGGTTTCCTGGGCAGAATAAACTACATTGCAAGGTTTATTTCTCAGCTCACGGCCACATGTGAACCGATGTTCAAACTACTAAAGAAAAATCAGGCGATTATCTGGAACAAGGATTGCCAAAAGGCATTTGATAAGATAAAATAGTATCTGCAGGAATCTCCGATCTTGACACCCCCAGTGGCCGGAAGACCCTTAATCATGTACTTGACAGTTCTTGAGAATATTATGGGGTGTGTTCTCGGTCAGCACGACGAGACGGGCAGAAAGGAGCATGCCATTTACTACTTGAGTAAAAAGTTCACAGACTGTGAATCTCGTTACTCGATGCTGGAGAAAACGTGTTGCGCACTAGCCTGGGCTGCCAAACGTTTACGACAGTACATGCTCAATCACACGACCATGCTAATTTCGAAGATGGATCCGATCATGTACGTCTTCGAGAAGCAAGCGCTTTCGGGCAGGATTGCCAAATGGCAGATGATGTTGACGGAATATGACATTCAGTATGTTTCCCAAAAGGCCATTAAGGGCAGCGTATTGTCTGAATACCTCGCCGAATAGCCGATCGAAGATTATCAGCCGATGAAATTTGAATTCCCTGATGAGGATATCGTTTCTTAAAGCAAAAGATTGCGATGAACCGTTGCCCGAAGAGGGTCCAGACAGGAAATCCCAGTGGAGATTGATATTTGACGGGGCGGTTAATTCTTATGGAAGTTGCATAGGGGCGATCATCACGACTCCCCACGGGTCCCACATCCCGTTCACCGCTAGATTGACTTTTCCGGTCACCAATAACAAAGCGGAGTACGAAGCATGCATCATGGGTCTGGAAGAAGCAATTGATTTGAGAATCAAGAACCTAGATGTATAGGGTTACTCAGCACTTATGATCAACCAGATTAAGGGGGAGTGGGAGACTCGTCAATCGAATTTGGTGCCGTACATGAACTATGCCAGAAGGCTGCTTCCGTTCTTTGATCGAGTGGAACTCCATCATGTGCCTAGGGCTGAAAACCAGATGGCTGGTGCCTTAGCCACGTTGGCTTCGATGTATAAAGTCAATTTTTGGAATGAAGCTCCAAGAATTGTCCTTTCTCGTCTTGATAGACCTACATTCGTCTTTGCGATCGAGGAAGCCGCCGATGGGAAGCCATGGTTCCATGATATCCAGACCTTCCTTATGACTAAGGAGTATCCCGCGGGAGCGTCAACCCAGGATAAGAAGACTCTGAGGAGGCTGTCTGGAAATTTGTATCTCAATCCTGATGGGGTTTTGTATAAGAGAAACCACGATCTCGTGCTACTCAGATGTGTAGATGAGAAAGAAGCGAGTATGCTCATGGAAGAAGTCCATGAAGGCACATTTGGTACTCACGCCGACGAGCATGCTATGACGAGAAAGATCCTGAGAGCAGGATACTACTGGCTGACGATGGAGTCGGATTGCTTTAAATTTGCGAAGAAATGCCATAAATGCTAGATTTATGCTGATAAGATTCATCTGCCGCCGTGCCTTTTAAATGTCATGTCCTCCCCGTGGCCTTTCTCCATGTGGGGCATCGACATCATAGGCAAGATCGAGCCCACTGCATCTAATGGTCATCGCTTCATTCTAGTAGCCATCGACTACTTCACCAAGTGGGTGGAGGCAGCCTCATATGCTAATGTGACCAAGCAGGTGGTGGCTAAATTCATAAAGAGGGACACCATCTGTCGTTACGGAATTCCCGAGCGGATCATTACTGATAATGGTTCGAATCTGAATAACAAGATGATGAAGGAGCTGTGCCAGAGTTTCAAGATTGAACACCACAACTCATCTCCTTACCGGCCGAATATGAATGTTGCCGTTGAAGCGGCCAATAAGAACATTAAGAAGATTGTGCAGAAGATGGTTGTGACCTATAAGGACTGGCACGAGATGTTGCCCTTTGCACTGCACGGTTATCGTACGACAGTATGTACATCAACCGGGGCAACTCCTTTCTCACTGGTATACGGTATGGAAGCGGTCCTACCGTTAGAAGTTGAGATTCCTTCTTTACGAGTTTTGGTTGATGTGAAACTCGATGAGGCAGAATGGATTAAGAACCGACTAAACCAACTCATCCTGATGGACGATAAGAGATTAGCATCGATTGCATATGGCCGTCTGTACCAAAGCCGAATGGAGAAAGCCTATGACAAGAAGGTGCGTCCTAGAAGCTTTCAGACGGGTGATCTCGTCCTGAAGAAGATTCTTCCTCCACACTCCGACCACCGGCGCAAGTGGACTCCTAATTACGAAGGTTCGTACGTCGTCAGCAAGGTCTTCTCAGGAGGAGCCTTGTTGTTATCCATGATGGATGGCGAAGATTTTGCATCCCCGGTGAACGTGGACGCAGTTAAAAAATACATTGCTTAAAAAATGACTCCTGGAAAGAAAAAGAATATCCAGGCAAAAATGGGGCATCCCGGCGAACCATAAAAAAGGAAAAAGGTTCGGGCAAAAATTAGGATATAAAAGAAAAGAATGTACACCCGCAAAGTCGAAAACCTAGAAGGGGGACGTTGGCAAAAAAGGGTATCCCGGTGAATCGAAAACCCGAAAGGGAGATTCAGGCAAAAGTTAGGGATTTGAAAAAGCAAATGATTGTGTTCCGCGTGTGGACTCTCATTGTTTAGTGGTTCGGAAGACCTGAGGGCCGTTTATCTGAATCAATCTCTTCTGAGGCTGAAGCGTCAGAGAAGTATCGAAGTCGAGTGGGTCATAGAGGGATCAACTCATGGTGTTCGTCTACGCCTCATTGCCGACATTTGTGTATATACTTATGTATATTTATGTTTTTATGTTCGCGCAGCTTCCTCATTCCAGGAGCTTGCATCTGTTGTAAAACATTTTTACCCATTCAGGGGTTCGTTATCAATAAAATGTATACTATTCAGCAATTCTGTTTGTTTGTTTAACATTTATCTGTTTTGTTTGCGAAAATGAACGCCGATGTTTTTGATAAAATGCGCATACATAAACTTACTGGCCTAGGCCACTGATTGTTGAAACAATGAATTACTTGAACATTGTCGCAAGATGATAACCTTGATAGGTCCCTTTGAGAAGGGTATCTTGTCTGTTTGTTTGTGCTGTCACAAGTATAGCATATTCCAGGCGATACACCGTATGGTTCCCCAAGCAGGATGATTCCTTTTTCTCCAGCCAGTTCAGCAGCATCTCCCTGCGGAGTCGGAACATGAGATCATAAGCATTGATATTTCTCCCCAAGCAGAGAAAATCTCTCTCCAATCAGATGCATCCTGAAGGATCGTCGTTTCCCCAGCTGAGTCATATACTGAAGTGTGCAGCGCTCGATATTTCAGATTGAAGCCTCCAGGAGAATTGAAATTCCCCGCAGAGTTGCACTCTCCCCTGTAAGCAAGATGATTCCTTCTTCCCCAGCCAAGTTTGCAGATCCCCAAGAGAGCCGAGTCCTTGGAAGTCGTTTGGGCCATGATTGGTTTTCCCCAGTAGAGCACTGAATAGCCGATGCTGTATTTCCCCAGCAGAGTCGATACCTCCAGGAAGGTTTAGCCACGAAGGCTGTGCAGTTTATTTCTGCGATTGACATCGTTTTTCCTCGGCAGGATGAGTCCTTCCTCCACCAGAGCGGTTCTTTCTCCTTGACAGGAGGCTTTTCCCTTCATCATTTATTTTGCTGATGGGGTCGTAACATTTTGCATGATTGCATAGCATTTACCCTAAAAATGCGTAGCATTTCCACCGTGTGGAGCATTGCGCCATTGTTAAAGCATATGCATACGAAACATGAGCTAAGGCGTTACCGTTCTTGTTTTGCAGGTGTTCCTCCGCAGAATGGTTTGCTCAAGATGATTCTTGAATTCCCCAGCAAAGTTGTTTGCTTAAGATGATTCTTAAAATCCCCAGTGAATTCGGCAGAGTGTTTGCTCAGGATGATTCCTGAAATCTCCAGCAGAGTTATTGGTTCAGGATGATTCTTGAAGTCCCCGGCGGAATTACTTGTCCAAGATGATTCTTGTAGTCCTCAGCGGAGTTGATTCATCCAGAATGATTTCTGGATCCCCGAAGCAGAGTTATTTGATAGTTCTTCAGAATCCCCAGCAGAGATGTGTCATCCCCAGCAGGTTTTTAAATGGAGGAGTTGAACTTTCCTTGAAGACTTGATGGTTGAAGTCCGACTGCGAGGCCAAAGCAGTTCTCCCAGCTGACGTGGAGTGCCTGATGGTAGAAGTTTGTATATCCCTATTTGGTTCATGATTGACCGAGGATTCTGTTTTCGACTTACTGACGAAGTCCGGCTGACGCCCGAAAATTTCTTTGAATGCCTGATGGCATGATTAACTTGATTGTTAAAAAGTTCCTAATGACCTGATGAGTCCCGAGGAATCCTTCTGCCGCAATGCCGCAGAGTGCCTGACGGCAATATCAGCTATGTATCACCGGTTACCGAGTGACCAGTGAGCCCTTGATGACTTGAGGACGAGTATCTACAGCAAAATCAGATGATCATCCTGACGGAAATTTGAGTTTAGACCTTTCACCGGTTACAGTGTGACCAATTCCCCAGCAGAGTTGGCGTGCAACTGTCCTACTCAGTTTTGAAGAGGTTCCTACCAATCAGAGTATCGTTTACCTATGAGGTTGGCAGATTGCCAGTTACCGTGTAACTGATGACCCTTTGATGATTTGAGGACGCAATGATATCAGATAAATCAGAGAATCATCCTGACGGAGATTCAGATCAGTATTTCTCCAGCTAGTTGTCGTGCAGCTATTGTTTCAGTTTCCCAAGATTTGGCCCCATTAGAGTACCGTGTACTTGTGCAGTTGGCAAATTTCCGGGTTTATTGGTATTCAACTGTCTTTCACCTTAATTGTTTGAGAGCCGTTCGCTTCTCACCCAGTCAGGTCCAAGCCGTTTGAATAGGGGCAGCTGTTGCACCCCAAAATTTGCCCAACTTTTCTTTACCTAGCTTATGTTTCAATTCATGCACATTAGCATTATCATTTGCATTTCATTGACATGTATGCAGGAGATCAAGAGGTATGATCACCAATCAAGAGCTACACAAGACTTTGAGGCTAGCTAAGAAGGTTATTCAAGTGTTCAAGGGTTGATATCCTTGTCAGAGAACTTAAAAGAGCCTCATAGAGAGTGGTTGAAGCCAAGTCTGTAGGTCTCCTAACTTGAGAGTTATGGGAAGCCATCAGATGATTCTGAGGTCATGGAGATGGACTTGAGGTCTTGAGAGAGCTCATGTGAAGTGTTGAAGATCACTTTGAGGCCTAGACAGGTCATTGTGCAAGATTAAGAAGACTCAGCCATGAGTGGTGCAATTAGGGTTTGACTGGGTCAACCCTAAGTCAATTGAGGATTTGAAGAAGGTTGAGACCTGATTCAAGGGACATGTGATCATGGATTGATACATTGAGATGTTATAAGGATGATTCCAAGGTTAACTCATCATGATTGAAGAGTTTGAGAAGTTTCAAGCTAGGGTTTCTAAGACTTGACAGTGTAAAATCCCCTAGTTTGACCCCTGACTTCAAGACTATTTAACTCAAGATATGATTGTCATCTCATCTTGCCCCCAACATGATTGTTGTAGAGCATGATCTTAGCTTTAATTTTAGTACTAGAAGTACTTGATAGGATTTGTAGAACCCAAGTTATGGCTTTGACAAGTTACAAGTCATCTGAGGTATCTGAATTTGGAGCTTGAAAGTTACCCAACTTGCATGAAACTTTTTCCCTAGAAGGATGATTCCTATGAACTTTTCGTCAACATGAACGTTGTTCCTCATCCTCTTAGCTTTCTAGAGAGTACTATAAGTCCTTGATAGGATTTGTAGAACTCAAGTTATGGCTTTGACAAGTCAAGGGTATTTTGGACATTTGGTGATTATAGGTCATTTGTGATCATAGGCCATTTTCACCAACTTAGAGGCTTCAAATGAAGTTTTGTTCAACTAGAAGGTTTCTCAAAATGGGGTTTTAACCTTGTCCATGCATCAAGGAGGCATTGAAATGGCTCAAGGAGAGACTTGGTTTAAGAAATTATGGAAAAAGGAAGAATTAAAAGGATTTAATGGTCAAAAATTCAAATAATTCATTTGGTGACCAAATGAGACAAACTTATAGGTCATTTTGATTGGAAAATACATTTTAAAGACAATGGCAATGTTGGTTTTTTTCATTTGAGGCCCAACTCAAAGGTTTGCATTTGGTAGCTTATGATGTAAGTTACATATGCCAAACTATGCACAAGATCAAAACCAAGGTTCCAATCCATCCCAACACATTCAAAATGTCATTTGAGGAGAATTTGGGTGAGAATGAGGGGCTGCAACAAGCCAAAGAAGAACTTTCATGGATGAGCATGAGATGAAAAATTCAAGAGCAAGAGATATTGGATATCTCATATAGATGGTTCTAGGAACTTCTAGATCATTCCTACTGGTTCTATATAAGCTTTAGAACTGGATCAAGGACAAGGTTGGTGGAAATTGAGAGAGAATAAAGAGATTGCAAACTGAATTTTCTTCTTGCAAATCAAATTCAGTTACACGGTTTTGATCCATTTCAGTCCAAATTCTTGCTTTCAACATCTTCCTCTTGAGTGTACGAGTGATTCCAGATAGAATTCAAGCCAAGATCATAGCAAAATCGTGAAAGAGCACCTTGAGTTCATAGCTTGCAAGTCAAAATCAAATTCAAGGATTCAGAGAGTTTCAATCCAATTTGTTGCATACAGAAGCTTCCTTTGGTGTTAGTGAAGGTATCTGGAGATTCTTGGAGGTTGATTTCAAGGTTTCAGTGCTCTGTGCATTCAAAATTTGCAGGTATGTGATTCTCATCGTGTAGCATGATCTATGTAGTTTGGCTACGTTTTGATAGGGCAAATTCATTGTAGATCATTGCTAGAAGCTTTCTGGATAATTAATTTGAAGATTAGTGACAATTTAGGGATGATGCCATTTTCGGTTGAGATGGATATTTTTTGATCCTGGCGTTTTTAGCACGATTGGCTAGTATAGTTGGATTCCCGGTGAAATTTAGGACAAGATTCATGTAGAAAGCGTGTGAAATGGTGGTCTGTAGAGGGAGTTAGGGTTGCTTGATGGTGACCGGAAAAGCCACCGGCGGTGACCTTCGCGCGCGCAGGTTGAGAAGCTTTAGAAATTTGAATTGAGGAAGACGTAATCTAGGACGTCCATTTGTGTGGAAGAATTGACTTGGTATGTGGATCCCAGGGCTCACATTGCGCCACATACCCCCTCCCCTTAAACGCGTCGTTTTGTTTAGTAGCCTGATGAGTTTCGCTTCGTGGACCAAAGGGTACGAGTTCGAACCATGGCGTGTGTATGTTTTTTTCTCATTCTAATTGCTGAAGAAATGCAAATGGATCCAAGCGCCTGGGCCTATGAAGCACTTGCTCTTCACACCCCCTTTCTGGCCCAAACGTTGAATTGAACTAGTTATTTTTGCTATTTGCCACGCTGATTTAATCAATTTCTTGAATTTCTTTTTATTTTCATCATTTCATGTGACTTAGTAAATAATTCATAAAAAATTGAAGACTAACTCAATTAATTCCAAATTTTTTCCATTGATTCATGATTGAATTTAGAATTTTGTAGATAAAAAATATTAATAATTCATGCATTTTTTATTTTATTTGCATTTGTTGAATATTAATTGATATTAAAATAACCATGGTTGATACCTTGTTTTGATGAATTTGGTTTGATCATTTGGTGATGATTCTTGCCTTATTTTTTTTGTGTAGGTAGCATAGATATGCATGCTCCCTTAGTAATTTTCTCACATTTTTGTGAGGAAGTTTAGGGCTAGTTTTAAGTTGAAACTTTAGGTGCCCTAGTTTTAGGGTTTAGGGTTAGTACCTTATGATTTAGGGTTTATTTCTAGGACTTGGTGGATGATTCAACCTCTGAATTTGATATGGTAGATTCATGATTGAATTAGGGTCCCTTAGGAATTTTTGTAGGAATTTATAATGTAGCTTACTATTTTAGCTTGATTTTAGTTTAGGTGCTAACTTTAGATGATTCTAATGTACTAATCTGACTAGATTAACCCCTTAGGTTCCCTTAGAGTAAGCTTGTGTTGTTTTTACCCTTGGTGGAAAATGAAGGCAAGTTGAGGATGCTATGGAGTGTTTGAAGAAGCTTGGATGTGAAGACCTCCCTTCTTTTGGTGTAGTATGGATTAGGTGTTGAGATTAGGGTTTGTAGGCAGAGCTTCTAGTTAGATTCTCTTCTTTCATAAACATGGAAGGTGTTGATCACTTCCATTCTTCCCTATGATGCAAGGTCCCCTTGTAAAGGCCTCATCCCTCTTTTAGTAGGATGTGTGGCTCTTCACAAGTTGGTAGAACCTTTGAGGGTCCCTTTCTCTGATGATAGGATGCTTAGTGGTGACCTTTGGTCTTCACTCTGCTACCAATCATCCAAACTTTGCTCTTGTTAGATGAATCTTTCTCCCTTGCTAGAGGATGGAGTTCCTTGCTTGAAGAAGATTGAAGGCTAGAAGTTGCTACTTCCCTGTGTTTGAAGACTGCCCTTGGAGCCGAAGCTTGAAGATCAAGGAGAACAAGTTGACACTTGTGTGAAGAAGATCAAATGGAAGTTGAATGAAGAAGCTGAAGCTTGAGGTTGGAAAGCAAGTTGATACTTGTGAGTTCAATGTTTGGAATGCCTGAAGGAACAAGTTGATACTTGCAATTAGGGTTGAAGCCTGAAGGTGGAGTCTACTTTGGAGCTGAGGCTTGAAGAAGAGGGACAAGTTGATACTTGTGTTTGATGCATTGAAAGCTTGAAGAAGCCAGTTGATGCTTGCTATTGAAGATGATAGCCTTGAAGAGCAGTTGAAGACTAAGGACTGAATTGCTGTCAGAGGAGAGCTTAGCTGAGGGAGTGGTTGATCTGCTTTCTTTCTTGTCTGTTTGCTTGCTGTGCAATTGTATTGGTGTGACTTGTTTGATTTGTTTGATGCATTAGAATAAGTTCATGTTTAGATTAATTTAAGCTAGGAGCATGATTGCACTAGAGGTTGAGTTGCTCCCTCTGCTTGTATTTTTACTGTATGGCTTTGCTTGCGGGTATTCGGTAGAGCCCTGCTCCCTTGCCTATGTGGTCTTATATCTTGCTTGATAGCATGTTATTTCCTTTGTATGATTACAGTTATTCATATTTGGCTTGAGGTCGAGATGAGCTTGTGGAGGCTGATGTCCCACACGCATTTCCTCCCTCACTTGCATTGCATGCATTTTCCAGTCGTTTACTGTTTACTGTTTAAGCTGATGCTTTATCTGTTTCTGCATACCATTGACATGATCCCTTAGGAATCTCATTTCCTTTGATAAGGAAGTGATGATTAGAACTTTAGGTTGAAACCTATGTATGATAACTTCTAGGAGTTCCCTGTTTCAAACCTCAACCATAGGATGAATCCTTGGCATGACAAGATTAGGACTTGATAGTCTCCCCTTAGTTGAACCTGTTCGTTCTCTCTTCTTATCTTCAAACAAATCAAAATACAGTAATAAAGGTTAACTGACGTCGTACGTTACGAGCCTTAAGCTATCTGAGAAAGGATTGTTGGAGAGTTTCTTTTCAACAGTCTGGATGTTTAGTATGGCACCCTTTGGATGACATGCAACACATTCACTCTCAGGTCATAGTCTCTAGTGCGGTATTGGTTGCAAACATCCATAAAAAGCAGTTCTTCCGTAAAAGACAGAAAACAAACTTCAAACCTTTTTGCCCCGTGGGCCCATAATTCAAGGGAAGCTTTTCTGAAGAAAAGAGTGTCGTTAACTCCCAGTTCTACCGCAAACGGTGACGCATAAGTCTCCAAGGGTCGAGCTGCATACACCAAACCGCTGGAACTGTTTGTTAACCCTACTCGAAAAACAGATGAATCTGAATTCCCGTAATCCGTATTATCCCGAACTACGTAAGCTTTGATCTCTCATACCTGTTGAGAGTACGTAGGCACAATACTGACGTATTGGCGAGCCACCTTCCCTGTAACCCATAGTTAGCCGAACTACGTTGACTCTGGTTTCTCATTCTCCGATGAGAATACGTAGGCATAAAGTGCGACGCTTTGCCGAGTCATTTTCTTTCCTTTTTGACCAGCCTTGATAGGTAGATAGTAAAACCAACCCGTCAGATAAACACAAAAAGCATGGATCCCATCGAGTACGATGGACGTGAGGGGTGCTAATACCTTCCCCTTGCGTAACCGACTCTCGAACCCAGACATTGGTTGCGACGACCTTGTCTTATACCTTTTCGTCAGGTTTTTCCGATCATTTCCTTTCCTGTTCTGAGGGATAAATAACGAAAGTTGGCGACTCTTCTGTTTTGCCAGCACCTTATTTTCACGGTAGCGACACCATCAAAAGGATGATAGGACAAAACACACTTGCACAATCTGACATCCACGAAATGCCAGACCCACCACCAAAAGGATGACAGAGTAAAACTCACACTGGCCATTACCGCCAAAAGGATGATAGGCCAAACACTATCGCATAATCTGACGCCAGACGAGATGACAGACCCCCCACCAAAAGGATGACGGAGTGAAACCCACACCGGCTACTACCACCAAAAGGATGATAGAGCAAAACACTCGCACAATCTCACATCAGACGAGAAGACAGACCCACCACCAAAAGGATGACGAAGCGAAACCCACATAAGCTACTACAACCAAAAGGATGATAGAGCAAAATACTCGCACAATCTGACATAAGACGAGATGACAGACCCACCACCAAAAGGATGACGGAGCAAAACTCACACCAGCCACTACCACCAAAAAGATGATAGGACAAACACTATCGCACAATCTGACATAAATCAAGATGACGGAGATAAACTCACACCAGCTACTACCACCCAAAAGGATGATAGGACGAACACTATCGCACAATCTAACATAAATTACGATGACAGACCCCCCACCAAAAGGATGATGGAGCAAAACTCACACCGGCCACTACCACAAAAAGGATGATAAGACAAACACTATCGCACAATCTGACATCAATTACGATGATAGAACCCCCACCAAAAGTATGACAGAGTGAAACTCACACAGACCACTATCACCAAAAGGATGACGGAGTGAAACTCACACCGTCCACTATCACCAAAAGGATGACGGAGTGAAACTCACACCGACCACTATCACCAAAAGGATGATAGGACAAACACTATTGCACAGTATGACATCAATTAAGATGACAAACCCCCACCAAAAAGGATAACAAATTAAAACTCACACCGGCCACTACCACCAAAAGGATGATAAGACACACACTATCGCACAATCTGACATTAATAAGACGACAGACCCCCCGCCAAAAGGATGACGGAGCGAAACTCACACCGACCACTACCACCAAAAAAATGATAGGACAAACATTATTGCACTATCTGACATCAACAAGATGACAGACCCCCCACCAAAAGGATGACGGAGCGAAACTCACAACGGCCACTACCACCAAAAGGATGATAGGACAAACACTATCGCACAATCTGACATCAACAAGACGACAGACACCCCACCAAAAGGATGACGGCGCGAAACCCACACCGGCCACTACCGCCTAAAGGATGATAGGACAAACACTATCGCACAATCTTACACAAGACGAGATGACAAACCCCATACCAAAAGGATGACGGAGCGAAACCCACAACAGCTACTACCACCAAAAGGATGATAGAGCAAAACACTTGAACAATCTGACGTTAGACGAGATGGCAGACCCACCACTAAAAGGATGATAGAGCGAAACTCAAACCAGCAACTACCACCAAAAGGATGATAGGACAAACACTATCGCACAATCTGACATTAATCAAGATGACGGACCCCCCACAAAAAGGATGACGGAGCTAAACTCACACCGGCCACTACCACACAAAGGATGATAGGACGAACACTATCATATTATCTGGCATGAATTACGATGACAGACCCCCCCACCAAAAGGTTGATAAGACAAACACTATCGCATAATCTGCAATAAATTACGATGACAGACCCAACACCAAAAGGATAACGGAGTGAAACTCACACTGAACACTACCACCAAAAGGATGATTGGACAAACACTATCGCACAATCTGACATCAACAAGATGACAGACACCCCACCAAAAGGATGATGCAGCGAAACATACAGCGGCCACTACCACCAAAAGAATGATAGGACAAACACTATCGCACAATCTGACATCAATAAGATGACAGAACCCCCACCAAAAGGATGACGGAGCAAAACTCACATCGACCACAACCGCCAAAAGGATGAAAGGACAAACACTATCGCACAATCTGACACCAGACGAGATGACAGACTCCCTACCAAAAGGATGACGGAGTGAAACTCAGACCGGCCACTACCACCAAAAGGATAAGCCGAACACTATCGCACAATCTGACATCATTTACGATGACAGACCCCCCAGCAAAACTATGACAAGGTGAAACTCACACCGACCACTATCACCAAAAGGATGATAGGCCAAACACTATCGCATAATCTGACATCAAGTAACATGATAGACCTCTGACCAAAAGGATGACAGAGCGAAACTCACACCGGCCACTACCACCAAAAGGATGATAGGACAAACACTATTGCACAATCTGACATTAATAAGACGACAGACCCCCCGCCAAAAGGATGACGGAGCGAAACTCACACCGACCACTACCACCAAAAAAATTATAGGACAAACATTATTGCACTATCTGACATCAACAAGGTGACAGACCCCCCACCAAAAGGATGACGGAGCGAAACTCACAGCGGCCACTACCACCAAAAGGATGATAGGACAAACACTATCGCACAATCTGACATCAACAAGACGACAGACACCCCACCAAAAGGATGACGGCGCGAAACCCACACCGGCCACTACCGCCTAAAGGATGATAGGACAAACACTATCACACAATCTTACACAAGACGAGATGACAAACCCCATACCAAAAGGATGACGGAGTGAAACCCACAACAGCTACTACCACCAAAAGGATGATAGAGCAAAACACTTGAACAATCTGACGTTAGACGAGATGGCAGACCCACCACTAAAAGGATGATAGAGCGAAACTCAAACCAGCAACTACCACCAAAAGGATGATAGGACATATACTATCGCACAATCTGACATTAATCTAGATGATGGACCCCCCACAAAAAGGATGACGGAGCTAAACTCACACCGGCCACTACCACACAAAGGATGATAGGACGAACACTATCATATTATCTGGCATGAATTACGATGACAGACCCCCCACCAAAAGGTTGATAAGACAAACACTATCGCATAATCTGCAATAAATTACGATGACAGACCCAACACCAAAAGGATAACGGAGTGAAACTCACACTGAACACTACCACCAAAAGGATGATTGGACAAACACTATCGCACAATCTGACATCAACAAGATGACAGACCCCCCACCAAAAGGATGATGCAGCGAAACATACAGCGGCCACTACCACCAAAAGAATGATAGGACAAACACTATCGCACAATCTGACATCAATAAGATGACAAAACCCCCACCAAAAGGATGACGAAGCAAAACTCACATCGACCACAACCGCCAAAAGGATGATAGGACAAACACTATCGCACAATCTGACACCAGACGAGATGACAGACTCCCTACCAAAAGGATGACGGAGCGAAACTCAGATCGGCCACTACCACCAAAAGGATAAGCCGAACACTATCGCACAATCTGACATCATTTACGATGACAGACCCCCCAGCAAAACGATGACAAGGTGAAACTCACACCGACCACTATCACCAAAAGGATGATAGGCCAAACACTATCGCATAATCTGACATCAAGTAAGATGATAGACCCCCCACCAAATGGATAACAGATCGAAACTCACACCGGCCACTACCACCAAAAGGATGATAGGACAAACACTATTGCACAATCTAACATCAATAAGATGACAGACCCCTCACTAAAAGGATGACGGAGCGAAACTCACACTGGCCACTATCACCAAAAGGATGATAAGACAAACACTATCGCACAATCTGACATCAATTATGATGACAGACCCAACACCAAAAGGATAACGGAGTAAAACTTACATTGGCCACTACCACCAAAAGGATGATTGGATAAACACTATCGCACAATCTGACATCAACAAGATGACAGACCCCCCACAAAAAGGATGATGCAGCAAAACACACAGCAGCCACTACCACCAAAAGGATGATAGGGCAAACACTATCGCACAATCTGACATCAATAAGATGACAGAACCCTCACCAAAAGGATGACGGAGCGAAACTCTCACCGACCACTACCACCTAAAGGATGATAGGACAAACACTATCGCACAATCTGACACCAGACGAGATGACAGACCCCCTACCAAAAGGATGACGGAGCGAAACTCACACCGGCCACTACCACCAAAAGGATAAGCCAAACACTACCTCACAATCTAACATCATTTACGATTACAGACCCCCCAGCAAAAGGATGACGAGGTGAAACTTCCACCGACCACTATCACCAAAAGGATGATAGGACAAACACTATCGCACAATTTAACATAAAGTAAGATGACAGACACGCCACCAAAAGGATAACAGATCGAAATTCACACCGGCCACTACCACCAAAAGGATGATAGGACAAAAACTATCGCATAATCTGACATCAATAAGATGACAGACCCCTCACTAAAAGGATGATGAAGCAAAACTCACACCGGCCACTACCACCAAAAGGATGATAGGACAAACACTATCGGACGATCTGACATCAACATGATGACAGACCCCCCACCAAAAGGATGATGAAGCGAAACACACAGCGGCAACTACCACCAAAAGGATGATAGGGCAAACACTATCGCACAATCTGACATCAATTAAGATGACAGACCCCCCACCAAAAGGATGACGGAGCGAAACTCTAACTGGCCACTACCACCAAAAGGATGATAGGACAAACACTATCGCACAATCTGATATCAACAAGATGACAGACCCCCCACCAAAAGGATGACAGAGCAAAACTAAAACTGGTCACTACCACTAAAAGGATGATAGGACAAACACTATTGCACAAGATGACAGACCTCTGACCAAAAGGATGACAGAGCGAAACTCACAGCGGTCACTACCACCAAAAGGATGATATGACAAACACTATCGCACAATCTGACATCAATAAGATGACAGACCACTCTCCAAAAGGATGACGGAGCGAAACCCACTTCGGCCACTACCGCCAAAAGGATGATAGAACAAACACTATCACACAATCTGACACCAGACGAGATGATAGACCCCATACCAAAAGGATGACGGAGCGAAACCCACACCGGCTACTACCACCAAAAATATGATAGAGCAAAACACTCGCACAATCTGACGTCAGACGAGATGACAAACCCACCACCAAAAGGATGACGCAGCGAAACTCACACCAGCAACTACAACCAAAAGGATGATAGGACAAACACTATCGCACAATCTGACATCAATCAAGATGACAGACACCCACAAAAAGGATGACGGAGCTAAACTCACACCGGCCACTACCACCCAAAGGATGATAGGACGAACACTATCGCATAATCTGACATGAATTACGATGACATACCCCCTACTAAAAGGATGACAGTGCGAAACTCACACCGGCCGCTACCACCAAAAGGATGATAAGTAAAACACTATTGCACAATCTGACATCATTTACAATGACAGACCCCCCACCAAAAGGATGACGGAGTGAAACTCACACCGACTATTATCACAGAAAGGATGATAGGACAAACACTATCGCATAATCTGACATCAATTAAGATGACAGACCCCCCACCAAAAGGATAACAGATCGAAACTCACACCGACCACTACCACCAAAAGGATGATAAGAACAAACATAATTGCACAATCTGACATCAACAAGATGACAGACCCCCCACCAAAAGGATGAGGCAGCGTAACACACAGCTGCCACTACCACCAAAAGGATGATAGGACAAACACTATCGCACAATCTGACATCAATTAAGATGACAGACCCCCCACCAAAAGGATGACGGAGCGAAACTCACAGCGGCCACTACCACCAAAAGGATGATAGAACAAACACTATCGCACAATCTGACATCAACAAGATGACAGACACCCCACCAAAAGGATGACAGAGTGAAACCCACACCGGCGACTACCGCCAGAAGGATGATAGGACAAACACTATCGCACAATCTTACATAAGACGAGACGACAGCCCCCATACCAAAAGGATGACAGAGCGAAACCCACACCGACTACTACCACCAAAAGGATGATAGAGCAAAACACTCGCACAATCTGACGTCAGACGAGATGACAGACCCACCACCAAAAGGATGACGGAGCGAAACTCACACTGGCCACTTCCACCAAAAGGATGATAAGACAAACACTATCGCACAATCTGACATCAATTACGATGACATACCTAACACTAAAAGGATAACAGAGTGAAACTCACAATGGCCACTACCACCAAAAGGATGATTGGACAAACAATATCGCACAATCTGACATGAACAAGATGACAGACCCCCCACCAAGAGGATGATGCAGCGAAACACACAGCGGCCACTACCACCAAAAGGATGATTGGACAAAGACTATCGCACAATCTGACATCAATAAGATGACAGAACCCCCACAAAAAGGATGATAGAGCGAAACTCACGCCGACCACTACCGCCAAAAGGATGATAGGACAAACACTATCGCACAATCTGATACCAGACGAGATGTCAGACTCCCTACCAAAAGGACGACGGAGCGAAATTCACACCGGCCACTACCACCAAAAGGATAAGCCAAACACTATCGCACAATCTTACATCATTTACGATGACAGACCCCCCAGCAAAAGGATGACGAGGTGAAACTCACACCGACCACTATCACCAAAAGGATGACAGGACAAATACTATCGCACAATCTGACATCAATTAAGATGACAGACCCCCCACCAAAAGGATAACAAATCGAAACTCACACCGGGAAAAAGGATGATAGGACAAACACTATCGCACAATCTGAAATCAATAAGATTACAGAACCCTCACTAAAAGGATGTGAGAGGGAAACTCACACCGGCCACTACCACCAAAAAGATGATAGAACAAACACTATCGCACAATCTGACATCAACAAGATGACAGACCCCCCACCAAAAGGATGACGGAGCAAAACGCACACCGACCACTACCACCAAACGGATGATAGGACAAACACTATCGCATAATCCGATATCAACAAGATGACAGACCCCCACCAAAAGGACGACGGAGCGAAACTCACAACGGCCACTACCACCAAAAGGATGATAGGACAAACACTATCGCTCAATCTGACATCAACAAGATTACAGACCTTCCACCAAAAGGATGATGGAGCGAAACTCACAGCGGACACTACCACCTAAAGGATGATAGGACAAACACTATTGCACAATCTTACATCAATAAGATGACAGACCCCTCACCAAAAGGATGACGGAGCAAAACACTCACCGGCCACTACCGCTAAAAGGATGATAGGACAAACACTATCGCACAATCTGACACCAGACGAGATGACAGACCCCATACCAAAAGGATGACTGAGCGAAACCCACACCGGCTACTACCACCAAAAGGATGATAGAGCAAAACACTCGCACAATCTGGCATCAGACGAGATGACAGACCCACCACCAAAAGGATGACGGAGCGAAACTCACACCAGCAACTACTACCAAAAGGATGATAGGACAAACACTATCGCACAATCGGACATCAATCAAGATGACGGACCCCCCATAAAAAGGTTGACGGAGCTAAACACACACCGGCCAGTACCACCCAAAGGATGATAGGACGAACCCTATCGCATAATCTGACATGAATTACGATGACAGACCCCCCACCAAAAGGATGACGGTGCGAAACTCATACCGGCCACTACCACCAAAAGGATGATAAGACAAACACTATCACACAATCTGACATCAATTACGATGGCAGACCCCCAACCAAAAGCATAACAGATCGAAACTCACACCGGCCAAAAGGATGATAGGAGAAACACTATCGCACAATCTGACATCAATAAGATGACAGACCCCTCACTAAAAGGATGACGGAGGGAAACTCACACTGGCCACTACCACCAAAAGGATGATAGGACAAAAACTCTCACACTATCTGACATCAACAAGATGACAGACCCCCCACCAAAAGGATGACGGACCGAAACTCACACCAGCCACTACTACCAAAAGGATGATAGGACAAACAATATCGCACAATCTGATATCAACAAGATGACAGACCCCCCATCAAAAAGATGACGGAGCGAAACTCACAGCAGCCACTACCATCAAAAGGATGATAGGACAAACACTATCGCACAATCTGACATCACCAAGATGAAAGACCCCCCACCAAAAGGATGACGGAGCGAAGCTCACAGCAGCCACTACCACCAAAAGGATGAGAGGACAAACACTAACGCACAATCTGACATCAATAAGATGACAGACCCCTCACCAAAAAGATGACGAAGTGAAACTCACACCGGCCACTACTGTCAAAAGGATGATAGGACAAACATTATCGCACAATCTGACACCTGGCGAGATGACAGACCCCCCTACCAAAAGGGTGACGGAGCGAAACCCACACCGGCCACTACCACCAAAAGGACAAGACAAAAACTATCGCACAATCTGACATCATTTACGATGACAGACCCCCCACCAAAAGGATGTCGAGGTGAAACTCACACCGACCATTATCACCAAAAGGATGATAGGACAAACACTATCGCACAATCTGACATCAATTAAGATGATAGACCCCCCACCAAAAGGATAACAGATTGAAACTCACACCGGCCACTACCACCAAAAGGATGATAGGACAAACACTATCGCACAATCTGACATCAATAAGATGACAGACCCCTGTCGCTACCGTGAAAAACGAGGCCGGAAAAACAGAAGAGTTGCCACCTTTCGTTATTTATCCCTCAGAATGGGAAAGGAAATGATCGGAAAAACCTGATGAAAGGGTATAAGACAAGGTCATCGCAACCAATGTCTGGATTCGGGAGTCAGTTACGCAAGGGGAAGGTATTAGCACCCCTCACGTCCATCATACTCGATGGGATCCATGCTTGTTGTGTTTATCTGACGGGTTTGTTACATCTATCTACACTAAAGGTCTGGTCTGAAAAGAAAAGAAAATGACTCGACAAAGCGTCACACTTTATGCCTATGTATTCTCGTCTGGAACGAGAAATCAGAGTCAACGTAGTTCGCCCAACTACGGGGGAAAGGTTGCTCGCAGCTCGTGCCTACGTACTTTCACACAGCGCGAAAGATCAGAGCGAACGTAGTTCGGGACACGAGAGACACAAATTTGTCTTTTTTATCCGAGTGGGGTTAACAGACGGCTCCAGCAGTTTGGTGTATGCAGCTCGCTCGATGGAGACTTAGGCGTTTACCGTTTGCGGTAGAACGGGGAGTTAACAGAACTCTCCTTCTGAAAAGGGTTTCCAAGAATTAAAGGTCCAAGAGGACAAAAATATGTTTGATCTTTGTTTTCTGTTTTTTAGAGAAGTATCTTTTATGGATGTTTGCAACTGATATTGCACTAGAGACTACGACCTGAGAGTGAATGCGTCGCATGTCACCCAAAGGGTGCCATACTAAACATCTAGACTGTTGGAAAGAAACTCTCCAACAACCCTTTCTCAAGTAGCTTAAGGCTCGTAGCGTACGACGTCAATTAACCTTTATTACTGTATCTTGATTTGTTTGCAGGTGAGAAGAGAAAAGACGCACTAAAGGGGAACTGATCCAATCCTAAAGTTGTTATGCAAAATTGATCCTATGGTTGCGGTTAGGAGGGAACTACCTAATGTTATCATGCATGGTTAGAACCCTAATGTCTGTCATAACTTCTCTTGAACAAGATAAGTCTGAGTTCCTAGGGGAACATGGCAAAGGAAAACAACGACAAAAGAAATAACTGTAAAGAAACAACTGTAAATAAAATGCATGCAATGCAAAAAACAAGAAGAAGGAGCCAAGCTCAACTTCTAGAGCAAGCAAGCCTAAAGGAAACACACAAAGCACAAGCAAGGGAGACAGACTCAACCTTAAGCCAACAAGCAAAGCCAATCAATAATAGTCAAGCAGAGGGAGAAAGACTCAACCTCTAGATGCAGACAAGCAAAGGGAGCTATTCTCAACCTTTAGTATGCTCCTAGGCCTAGAAACATCTACATGAGTCCTAGTCTAATGCAACACACAGTCAATCAGTCACATAAGAAAGCAGGGCAGTCAGAAAAACAGCAGACAAAATAGCAGACAAACAGCTCAACAACAAAGCAGATAAACAACAAACAATCAAACAGTCTGCAAACAAACTCCAAGCCCAAGCCACATCAAGAGAATTCTTCACCTTCAAGCTCCAACAAACGAGAAGAGAGTAAACATCAAGAATATTGGATTGATGATGGGAAGCAGGAAGGAAACCAAAGGAATCCAACCTGACGCTCAACCAATCGTCTAAGGTAGGCATCCTCAAAGGTTCTACCTCTTGTAAAATGCCACACATCCTTCCAAAGGAAAGATGAGGCTTTCAAATAGGGACCTTGAATCATAGGATGAGAATGGAAAGCCATCAAAGCAATCCATGTTTATTTAAAGAAAGAGAAAGCAATTAAGCTCTTCCTAAACCCTATTTGAACAAGCTCAAAGAAAGCTACTAAAGGGAGGTCTAAATACCAAAACCAAGGACCACCATCAAGAAAACAGAAGCTTACACATGTCTAAAGCACCACCAAAGAAGATTAGAAAACCTATTATGCAGTAAAGGCCACCATTGATGTCATTCTAAAGCAAGTGCTATGTTGAAAACATCTTAAACTAGCCTAAGTATTAAATCTAATTACAAATACTAAAACTACTTCTAAAATCATAGGAAATTATCTAAGCGAGCCTAAACATGTTAAGGACCTATAGTAGAAAGATCAGGGATCAAATGAAAAGGGAAGGTCACCTAAAAAATCCTAGATCACCAGGTACCAAATGAAAACCCTAAAATGGAAGGTCTAAAGATCCTAATTCAAAACCGAACCTAATGTTGTCTAAAAAAATCTAAATTAAATCATAGGGGATCATGCATCTCTAATCTACCAGCTAGCAAAAAATCAGCCCCAAATTCAATACCAAATGAAATAACAAAAATCATCAAAATCATGTATCAAATATGCAAAATTAAAGAAATAACAAAAATGAGAAAATTTCAAATAAATTGAAAATCAGGCAAACATCAAATGAAAAAGCACAGAAAAATCACAAATAAAATCATGGTCATGGACATATTTTTATTTTATTTTTCTGATGATTAATAAATTTAATATGAATTTTAAAAGATTAAAGCAATTAAAAGAAAAGAAAATCAATTAAACACAATTTAAATGCTGAAAAAAATGAGAGGCGTTGGATGGAATGACTGGTCAAGCTAATCTAAGGTCTCACAGGCTGCCACCTCATTTAATGAAACGCAGCATTTCAATCAGGTCCAAGGCAATTTTGAAATTAAAACGTGGCCACACGATTGGAATACAAAGTCAAGGTCTCAGGATGATCCAAGGGTGCACACTTCATCTTCTTCGTTTGAAAGTCCAGTTGGAGGGAAACAGTCCAGCGGTGGCCGGAGAAAGACGTCAGTCGTCTTCTCCGGCGAGGCATCATGTACAGGTCATGGATCCTTAACCAAAATCATACAATCTCACTCCAAATTTCGTGTAGATTCCAAATATCACCTTCATTTCCTCTAATTCCTCATAGATTTTGAAATTTGAACACAAACAGAAATTACACCACAATTCTGATCCTCACCAAACCTTAATCTAAAACCATAGATCTCCACCTTATGCTTCACCGATCATCCTAAACTATCTAGATTGTGTTGAATCCTTAAGATCAAGCCACATCAACTCCAAACAGAAATCACACCTCATCCTAATTTGTCTCTAATCCTTCAATTATAGATCCAGAATCCATCTAAGCAACTTCCTAAAGCCTAACCACATGCAAACATATGCTAAATCAACATGAATCTTCAGCAATTTTGAAAACTACATACCTATGTTAGAGCTTCAAATTGGAGCAGTTAGGACACGATTCTCAGCTGAAGGTGAGAAAAACACTTAGAGGGGGGGGGTTGAATAAGAGTTTTAAGAATTATGACAATAAAAACAACTCAAGATTTTTATCCTGGTTCGTTGAACTCAACTACTCCAGTCCACCTTATCAAAGATGATTTGCCTTTCTCCATAAGGACTTAATCCACTATTGATCAACTGATTACAATAGAAAGCACTAAGAACAATTGTCTTAGTCTTCTTAAGAACTACTGACCATACCTTGGTCTTCTTAAGGAACTTCTTACAAATTAATGTAAACTAACAAGTGTTTGAATGCTTCAAATAAGCTGTATCACAACTGTGATATATACACTTAAGATTAAGTACAACAAAAACTATACAGTTTTATGAAAGGTCAAATGATTAAGATCTTTGTAAGATTTTCTCTTTGGTGAATCAAGCGTGTATTTCTCTCTGAGTGAACTAGCAATGAGCAAATGGTGAGTAGTGAATTAGCAGCTTCAAAATGTTGTAGAAGTTCTCCTTTTATAGCTTTTCTAAATTGCTTTGAGTGATGTGCAGCTGTATATAATATTAGATTATAAGACTTTTCATTACCCAAAAAGTATGGGCAGAGATATGCTTTCTGCAGAAAGGTATAGTTGTAGAAGCCTTCGGATTTGTACCACGTCACTTCTTTGGACAAATTAGCCGTTGGTTACTTTGGAAGTAGCACCACGTCTAATCAAGTTTTACAGCTTCTTCAACAAGCTTCCTTCAGGATGAAGTCTTCATAATCTGCACTTCAGAACATGTAGCACGCTTAAATGAATGAAATATTTTAAGATGATCAGAGCTAAAATGAATGAGATGATCAGAGCCTTGATAGATGATCAAATCTTAATATATCAGAGTCTCAATCTTGATCAGAGTCTTTATTAGAGTGTGCAACAGTATGTGCTTGAGCGTGAATATTATTTGATTAGATTCTGATGATCAGAGCCTCTGTTCTTGCAGTGAAATGAACTTCAGAGTCTGATTTGATCAAAGATTTCAACTATTCTTTCATCAATACTTCAGATCATTCTGCAGCTTTTGCTTCAGATCCTTCTGGCAGCGCTTCAGAATCTTCTGATGGTCTTGCATCTGATGCTTCAGAGCTTTGCATAGTTTCTTGTACTTATGTATTTTGCTTCTTTAAGAGTATTTAATTTTATACCTGAAACAATAATACTTTGAACAAATTTTAGAGTGTATATTTTCTTACTACAGAATTCCATAAATGTTATCATCAAAACATATAGATATAAGAAACACCAATCTGTGTTCTAACAATCTCCCCCTTTTTGATGATGACAAAACATAGGGAATTTTGTTCAATAAAGAGAAATAAAATATATAACTCCCCTTGAGATTAAGAATCTCCCCCTGAAATGAATACTCTAATAGAAGAGAACACTTCCCTTTTTGCTTGAGTATATTTCATAACCTGGTAGAAATCCTTTTTATGCTTTCTAGAATCAGATTCTGATGATTTCCTTCAATTTAAGAGTTCTGGTATATCTTCCAGAATCAGAGTCAAATTTTCTTCAAGGATCAGAGTCTGGTTGGGTAACTCTTAGGGTAACTTCAGATCATTTTTGTCAAATGAAATAATAAGATCTGAAAGTCTTAAGAATCAATGTTAGATTAAAACAATGTCTGAATTTCATTTTAGTATTGCTTATGGATTGAACAATCAAATTCTCTTTCTCCCCCTTGTTGTCATAATCAAAAAGAATTTTAAAGACAGAAAAGATAACAGAAGAAGAGAAAAACACAACACATAAATTAAAAACATAACAGCTAGATTCATTCATCTTCAAACAGAACAAAAAACATAAGATGTTCATACAGCAGATGACAGAACATAGGACAAACAGAAAACAAGTGCAAAACAAGAATGCAAACATATGGAAAAGAAAACTAGGACTGGCGAGAAGCAATCAAGGTCAAAAGATCTGTAATCTTAGCAGTGGACTCTTCTTGCTTGGCCATCCAAGTCTTGATCTCTTCAGTAGTCTGTTCCGGTTTTATCATCCATGTTCTGATTTCCTTGACTTCTTGGACAACATCTGGAATCTCAGTTTTCATCTCAGATGCAGAAGGTTCAGAAGCAAATGCAGTTGCCATTGGATGATCAATCTCCATGTCAGATGTAGGAGTATCTTCTATCATTGCAGAATCTTCAGCAGGAGCATCTTCCAGAAGAAGCACTGAGGTTGTGATAATGCTCAGAGAGTCTGTCTGACCATTTCAGCAAACTTTGCCTTTGCATCATCAGCATAGAGTGTTCTGAGGTCAGATGCAGCAGAGTTGAACTATGAGATGAATCTATTCCAAGAAGCTTCATATTCAGTAGGATCCATACTAGCTATGCACTCCTTCTCCATAGAAGCAATCCCCATATGTATTTCCTTCTTGAAATTCTTGAACAGAGTAGAAACATCTGATCTGGTTTTAGGCTTCAGAAAGTCATCTATGGTGACTGGTTGTGATGGTTCAGGAGGTGTTTGGTTTTGTTCAGAAGGTGGGTGATCAGATGATGGTTGTTCAGATGGTGGTTGTTCAGATTGTTGGGGTATGGATGGTTGTGGTTCAGATGGTTGTGATATGGATGTTTGAGGTATGGTGAGTTGAGTAGAGGTGTCACCATCAGATGGTGTTGATGTAACAACATCAGATGAGGGTGGTATAAAATCAGTGAAGTTGAATTTGAAGCGAAGAGGGTTGTCAGATGCAGGTAGGTCAGATGATAATGGTTTATAAGGATCATGAATTTGTAAGCTAGTTGGTGAGGGGACTTCAAATTCATCAGAATCAGATGATTCAGTTGAATGATATGAAGTTTAAGAGAGGACATACATGGTGTTGCACCCCAAAATTTGCCCAACATTTCTTCACCTAGCTTGTGTTTTATTTCATTCACATTAGCATTATCATTTGCATTTCATTGACATGTATGCAGGAGATCATGAGGTATGATTACCAATCAAGAGCTATACAAGAGTTTGAAGCTAGCTAAGAAGAGTTTGAAGCTAGCTAAGAAGGTTATTCAAGTATTCAAAGGTTGATATCCTTGTCAGAGAAGTTAAAAGATCCTCAGAGAGACTGGTTGAAGCCAAGAGGGTGTGTCTCCTAACTTGAGAGTTGTGGGAAGTCATCAGATGATTCTGAAGCCATGAGGATGGACTGGAGGTCTTGAGATAGCTCATGAGAAGTGTTGAAGATCACTTTGATTCCTAGACAGGTCATTGTGCAAGATTAAGAAGACTCAGCCATGAGTGGTGCAATTAGGGTTTGACTGGGTCAACCCTAAGTCAACTGATGATTTGAATAAGGTTGAGACCTAATTCAAGAGCCATGTGATCATGGATTGATGCATTGAGATGTTATAAGGATGATTCCAAGGTCAACTCATCATGATTCAAGAGTTTGAGAAGTTTCAAGCCAGGGTTTCTAAGGCTTGACAGTGTAAAATCCCCTAGTTTGACCCCTATCTTCAAGGCAGTTTAGCTCAAGATGTGATTGTCATATCATCTTACCCCCAAAATGAATGTTGTAGAGCATGATCTTAGATTTAATTTGAGTTCTAGAAGTCCTTGATAGGATTTGTAGAACTCAAGTTATGACTTTGACAAGTTACAGGTCATCTGTGGTATGTGAATTTGGGAGCTTGAAAGTTGCCCAACTTGCATGAAACTTTTACCCTAGAAGGATGATTCCTATGAACTTTTGGTCAACATGAATGTTGTTCCTTATCCTGTTAGCTTTCTATAGAGTAATAGAAGTCCTTGATAGGATTTTTAGAACTCAAGTTATGGCTTTGACAAGTCAAGGTTATTTTGGTCATTTGGAGATTATAGGTCATTTCAACCATAAGGCCATAACTCCTATTTCTAAGCTTCAAATGAGAAAATGTTCAACATCAAAATTGTTCAAAATGATGTTTTAAGGCTAGTCAAGAGGTCATGAGATGTTGGAAATGCTTGTAGCTCAAAGTTGCAAAAATGACCTAAAATAAGGGTATAAGTTAAATGAACCAAAGTTGGAAATTGATACTTTTGATCTACACATCCAAAACAAGGCATGTAATAGGTCATTTTGACTCTAAAAAGCATTTTAAGAACATTGGTTTAGACACATTTTTGAATTGAGATCTAATTTGTGGACTTGCTTTGAAATGTAGTTACTTACATTATAAGTAACATGTGCAAAACTCAAATTCAAGGCATGATCAAGATCCCTTGCAAGCCAAACACTTCCAAAATGTCATGAGGGGAGAAATTGGAAGGAATTGATATTGGTTTCAATCTGTTAACAGAAGTTGTGCATACAATGGCATATTATGAGAATTCAAGTGAACTTCTCATGTCATGAGAGATTGATTTTCTCATTGGAAGGATCTAGAGGTTTCTAGATCATCCCTACACACTCTATAAATGGAATAGAAGTGGTTCAGATCATTTTTTGGTGATGATTGAGAGAGAGAACTGAGCTTGCACTTTGAACTTCCTCATTGCAAATCCAAATCGATTACAAGGTTAGAGGTCATTTCAGTCCAAGAAATTGATCTCAATAGCTTGCTCTGAGGTTGGTGATCAATTCCAGATCAAATTCAAGGCACTGTGGTGGAAGAATCGTGAAGTAGCCATTGGAGAGTGAAGCTTGCAACTCAGAATCGGGTTTGATAATTCAAGAAGATTCAACTCTTTTCTTTGCATACAGAAGATTGATTGTAATTCAGTGAAGGATTCTGCAAGTTCTTGAAGGTTGAGTTGAAGATTCAACCCTTCTGTTTGTTCAAATTTACCAGGTATGTACCTCTTGTGCCATGGCTTAAATTAGGTAGAATCAAGATGAATTGTGTCGCGGTGAAATTTTGATACCAAACTATTGATTAGTTTGAATCTTTAATTCGATTTGCAACCGAACTTTGATTTGTCCAAAGGAAGAGATAAAGATCGAAATTCCCACAATGCAATGCAAATGCAAGCTAGAGAGTTATAGGTTCGGGGGTTGGTTAAACTTAGGGAAGGTACTAGCATCCTAAGTTTCTGTAGTACTCTACAGGAACCTCTTGTTTTATGTTTGTTTATTGCTAAGGGCTTATCTGCTTAATGTCTGAAAGACCTAAGGGTTTATTTCTAAGTATACTCGATAAGATATCGCATCTTATGCCTACATATCCTTACGGGAGTGGAATCAGAGTATCTGTAGTTCCCCTAAAGGGTTTGAGGAGTTCTTTGACTGTGGCCAAAGTTCCTACGGGTTTAGGGTAGTTGATTGATTGATTTTAGGAGAAGAGATGTGTCTTCATTTTAAGAGAGATTTAACCGCCACAAGGTGTAGGAAAATAGTCTTTGCATCGTCTTAAGAAAAGGGCTTAAGTACTCGGATTGTTTGACGAGTATGCCTTTATTTCTCTTAAGGCAAAGTCCCTACGGCTTGATTGTATTGTTGTGGGGGTGGAGATTCTATCTCACTTAAGATGATTGACATCTTTCTCTAATGTGTTTGAATTTTGAATGTTGAGTTGTTGGATGTTTGAATATTGATTGTATTGTGTTTATTGTTTTCCTATGTTGTAAAATAAAGAACAATCCTTCCTATGGGGTAGGATCTACCCTAGGAGATCGACTTGAATGGGATCAAGGATCAAGGGGGATATGATACGAATGATATGCACTACACACGATTGTTGAATCATGTGTAGGGTTTTCCTTTGGACGGATGTGATGCAATAATATAAACGCGATAATGTAAATGACTGGAAGGTAAATTGCGGAAAAGTAAACCATACACGTACGCATGAAAGCGCTGAGGTGTAGGTGCGAGTGTCGTGAATGTGATTGTGCGCGTTTAAGTTGTTTTTACGCTGTGAATTGATTTTATTTGTTTGATTTGATTTTAAGAAAAAGTTAATATTAAAAGGATTTCTAAGGTTTTAAATAAAATATCCTAATACACTAAATAAATAATTTAACATATTATCTATCTTAAAAAAAGTAACTTAAATGTGAAATGATTTATTTTTAGAGAAAAAAATTTATGGTTATTATTAAAAGTTAATTTAAATTATGAAAAGGTTTTTTAATGTACAAATAGTTTTTAAGAAACAAGTTATTTAGGGAAGATTTTGGTGATTATATTATTATTTTTTTAAAGGTAAATAAATAAAAATAATAATTTAAGTTATTAATTGTTTCTGTTTAAAAAAGTTGATTATACAAGGCTACTCATGGTTAGTTAATTTAAAATTAAAATTAAGTTTCATAAAAAAAGAGTTTAAACGGCAGATTAGGAGTTGATTAGAAAAATTAATTAAAGGTTTTGTGGTTGATTAGGGGGTGATTAAGGGAGAGCATGCGTTGTGTGTGGTAGTGGTGGTGTGTGTACGTGATGATTGTGTTTACATAAAAAAACAAGATAAACAAAAACAGGCAAGATAAACCCTAAGCCCCAAATCGGAGATCCTTCCCGCTCTCTCTCGCTTGCGACTTTTCAATCCATCATCTTCCTCTTAATCTCCTTCGATCGTTTCTCTCTAATCGAAGGCGTCTTTGGCTTCCTCTTCGTCCCCTCCAATTTCGAACCTGAAAACACAGCAACAAACGTCAAAAGTTCAATGATTCAGACATGGATCTAAGGTTTACCGATGGTCGGGACGGCGGGGGCTGGAGAGACGCGACGGCAAGGCGATGATGATTTTTGATCTGAGCTTTGTGGCGTCTTCTCTTCCTTCGTCGTGATGATGGATCGTTTCGGTATGGCCGGAGCTTTATGGTGGTTTTGGAGTTTTGTTGTGTGATACTTTGTTCTTTTCCGCGTGATCCTCCTTTTCTTTCTGAAGGTGGCTCCTTTTATAGGTGAGAAGAGTGGGCCTCCATCTGAATTGCCCTGAGAACCTTCCCGTTTCGGTTGATGCTGTCGGGTTTGATTTGAATAAAAACGTTTAATCCCTTCCTATTTCGTCTTGGTTTGTTTGGGCTATTCAATTCCTTCCTTATTTGCTTTAATTTTGTCGGTGACAAGCTGGCTTCTGATTTTGGGAAGTTCGAACTTTTCTCTTCGTTTGACTTTGTCGTATCTTAAACCAAATCTGCTGGCTTCATTGACTTTGTTATTAATGCTTTTCCTCTCTTTTTCGCAGGGAAAACTTCATATGACTTCAGATATTTGCTTGATCTTATGCCGCGGTTGAGATAGGGTTAAGCCGACGATGACGACATCGTGTCCGAGCTAGGAGTTGCAGCTGCTATTTCCTTTTGTCTCTTTATTTGCTTGGGACGCATTTACTCTCTAAACTTTGGTGCTTGGTAGGAAGCTGGCGACGGTACCCGTGGCCCTTCCGGCTGCTCGAGATTGTGCCCAATGATGAGTTTTTTGAAAAAAAAACTGAGGGCCTTGTGCTTTTATTCTTATCGAGATGCTTATCGTTATGGTGAATGCTTGTTTTCAAATGTTCTGTTTGGTATTCGCAGCTGCTATATGTATGCTTCTCTTGCAAGTATTATTTTGCAACCGCTGTTGATGTATGTTGCATTGTTGTTGTTAATGGTTACTCTTGAACTTGTTTGCAGATGCTAACCGTGGCTTGTTGTTGCTAATGCTATTCTGTTAGCCTGCGGTTACTTGCTTGCAAGTATTTGCGGATGTTCTGATAGATATTGTTGTCTTTGATTACCTGTGACAGAATCTCGAGTTGTTCGGCGAGCAAACTAACTTTCTTCTTCTTCTCTCAGGGCCTATCTATAAGTTCAGAAGCTGCCGATTTTTGTCGTTGCCGAGAAAGGTTCAAAATTTGGTTATGATGACGTTGACAGTCTGAACCATTTGGAAAAATGTGGTTGTTGCCTTGCAGCTTGGAAGCTGATGTTGCCTTAGAAGGTTTGAGGCGGTAATGATGATTTGTGAATCTGAACCGTTGTTAGAGGTTGTTGTTGTGATGTTGGTAGCTTACGAGCGATGCTTTCTCATAACTGATATGCTCTGTGATTAAATACCTATTGTAGTTGACACTTGCTTGTTACTGATATTGCGAAAAGACTTGTTGTCGTACCGTGATGCTTGCAGCTGATACCCTTTTGTTACCGCAGGTTGTAATTCGTGTTGCTTCCCTTTGCTTGTTGTAACTGATGTTGGTAGCTTACTCACGGTTGGTATTATTTGCCACTGATATTTTGCTTTGAATTTACCTGACTTCTCTCTCTCTTTCAGGACCCTGTCAACGGTGCGGAATCTGCCGGTCTTGGTTTTGGTTTGAGAAAGGTCCCAAGGTGGTAGTGATGACTTACGTGTCTGAACCTCGAATGAAAGAAATGTTGTTGTTTCAATTGTGTTTCACATTGTTGAACTGTATGCTAGTTGTCTTTTGCGTTCGAATCCCAACCATCGATGTTTAGTAGGAAGCTGGTGACAGCCTTGGCTGTTACCCTCCCGACTGCTCGAAACTGCCCGATGATGTTTAGAAAAAAACTGAGGACTGAAACTTCTTACTTCATCTGAACTTGCCTCTTAATTTGTCTCTTTAACGGTATTCTAATTTCCGGTTGGCATTTTTGACAGGTTGAAAAGGGAGCTGAAGTTGATGGTATGGGAATTAATTTTGAGCTGGTTGTATTTTGCAGGTGGGCTTCAAGTACAGGTTCTATTGGCACTGGTGAATTGGAAGGTTGAGATTCATCATTTTCCACATCTTCAGTTCATCATTTGCAGATGAAGAAGTGCAAGAATCATTAGAGTTCGTCGATCTTCATCAGAATCATACTTCGACGATATGAGAGAGGCGCTGAAGGAAGCATCGAGAGTCATGGCAGAAGGAAAGGTACATCTCCATTCAGCCAAATATTCTCAAGATTTGATGAAGGAGATGGTAGAACTTCCTCTGTTGCGGAAGCTGCTCTTAGTGGATAGCCCAGTGCAGGTCTTAATACCGTGCTTATTACATTATGATTTTGCGGAAGTTAATTTTGACACCGCACCATGTCGTAAATTAGAGTGATGCTAATCCAATATTGACTGAATTTTGGCTCTCATTTGTATGTTCAGGAGATAGTTGATGGCATATGGATGTGTCAATTTGATCTCCTCAAATTCAGTTTCGTCCATCCTGCAGAAAGTAAGAACTGCTCGAGATGGTTGGGACATAAGATCTGCATACACCTTCAGCTTTTTCTCCATCACAACTCTTTCAACTCTGAACCGAAGCAGGCTTCGCATCTGATTTGTTCTTAATAGGCCATGATTTCGCTTAAGAAATACCTCCGGAACTAAGTGTTTGATGGTTCACAGGGCCGTCAATTGCGGTTCATGGCAGATTCTACGTATTGGTAATTCGTGTGCGTAATCTAGTTCTTCTTCTTTGACATTAGCTTAAGGGCTATCACAAATGACGATCCTCACTTTGTTGTAGGTTCTGGAGAGGAAATTGTAGCGGTTTATGTATTCTGAACAGAGCTTTATCGTTAATCAACCGTTATCACGGCTTCACGGCGTGGGAGAGAGAAGAACGTTTGCAAACTCCCTGCTTCCCCCATAATTTCTTGCTTTTGTGAACCTTCTTTCTTCATCTTATTGTGAATGACATTGTCTGGAAACTTACGGTCCAGAGATAAATGTTGGACTGCTGCTTCTTAGTTCTTGGATTAATGCTTTGTTGATCACTTTTCAAGAGTTCCTTCACATTAAAATCTTGTAAATCATGTCCTTAATTATCCTTGTATTAATTCAATCTTTACATTATTACTGTCAACGCAATGGTGTAGTAGACTAGGAACCTGAAAGCCTCTCCGTTGTTGCCATGATAATGTTCGTACAGTGGTCTAATGTATAATAGTAATAGCTTTTCCTTAGTCAAATTCTCCAACAATGATGAAGTTTTTGAGTGAACTAAATCTTACTCATAATGCAACACTCTTTTCAAATAACACTTGTGAATTAATGGCGACTCGGGCAAATCTCGATATAGTCGGGAGCTTGAGCTTCTAGATTTCCGTGAGGATCAAGATTCACGAACTTCCCTAAAAGTCTTCTTTGCAATCTTAACATCTCGAAACAAATTGATCATAAACCAAAATTAAGAACGTCCTCGTTCTTTCTTTGAACGTAATGTCACCATGTCCTGAGCGATCTTTTGAAAGAGGAATACAACCTAAAATTCCACGTCTTGGAGTATTTAAATTGTGGAGATTATCTCCATTTGGAATCACTATATCTGCACGAGTTTGTTAGTCGCAAAAAAAAATATAAATATTAAATTAAAGTAAAATAACAACAGAAAAACACACAAAAAAGAGGTGGGATCTTATGGTCAAAAATTAGGGTGCAACAAATTGCTATGGTAGATGCATAGTAGAATGGTGTAGGAAGATTTCTAGATCATCAATTTGGAGAATAGTGACCAATTAGGGTTCATGGAATTTTCGGTTGAGATTGTTATTCTTGGATTCTTGAACTGTTAGCATGATTAAATGGCATAGGAAGATTCCTTGTGAAAATTGGAGTGAGTTTCATGTAGAGACCTCTTGGAATGGAGGCTTGTGGAGAGAGTTAGGGTTGGGGACGATGACCGGAGCACCACCGGCGGTGGCCGTGGATGCGCGCGAGGTTCAGAGATTCAAACGAAGAAGATGACTTTAGAGCCCTTGGATTTAGGTGGACCTTTGACTGGAGAAGTGATCCAACGGCCACGCGTGTGTTTCATTTTGTGAAGGATCTGAACTTTAATGAAACGCATCGTTTCATTTGGTTGTGTTTGTGGGATTAAGGATATAACTGATACTTGCACCCCCCTGTTGGCCCAATCATGAATTGAACTGATTTCTATTTCTATCTGCACCGTGCATTTATTATTTTCTTTGGATTTTTATATTATTTTTCACTTTATTCATGGTTTTTGATTAAATCATAACAAATGGAAAAATAGCTCAACTGACCCCATTCTTTTTGCATTAGATTCATGATTGAGTCTAGTATTTTTTAGATAAAAAATATTTTTATTTCATGCATTTTCTGATTTTATGGGAATTTTTACATTTTAATTGATATTAAAATAGTCATGTTTGATACTTGATTTTGTGGAATTTTGTGTGATCATGTGATGATGATTTTGATCTTGATTGTTTGTGAGTAGTTAGCATAGATGTGCATGATCCCCATAGATGTTTATCACATTTTTGTGATGAACATAAGTGGTAGTTTAGGTTGAAACCTTTAGAAGCTCCATTTTTAGGGTTTATGGTTGATACCTTTGGATTTAGGACTTAATTTTAGCACTTAATAGATGATTTAGTCCCTGGTTTTTGTATGAGGCATTCTTAAGTGAATTAGGATCCCTTAGGAATTTTTTTAGAAATTCATAAGATAGTTTACTATTTTTGATTGATTTTAGTTTAGGTGGTAGTTTTAGATGATTCTAAGGCACTAACTCAACTAGATTAACTTCTTTAGTTCCCTTAGATTATGGTTGTGCTTTGCTTGTTCTTGGATGATGTTGAAGGAAAGTTGAAGATGCATTGGATTGCTTGAAGAGGCTTGGATTTGAAGATCTTCCCTTCTTGTAGTGTAGTTTTGATTAGGTTAAGATTAGGGTTTTGTAGGCAGAGCTTCTAGATAGTTCTCTTTCTTCATAAACATGGAATATGTTGATCAATTCCATTCTTCCCTATGATGTAAGGTCCCTTGTAAAGGCCTCATCCCTCCTTTGGTAGGATGTGTGGCTCTTTGCAAACTGGTAGAACCTTTGAGGGTACCTTTCTCTGATGACAGGATGCTTAGTGGTGACCTTTGGTCTTCACTCTGCTACCAATCATCCAAACTTTGCTCTTGATAGATGAATCTTTCTCCCTTGTTAGAGGATGGAGTTCCTTGCTTGAAGAAGATTGAAGGATGAAGTTGATACTTCTTTGTGGTTGAAGATTACTCAGAGGAGCTGAAGCTTGTAGGAGAAGAGGACCAAGTTGATACTGGTAAAGCAAAGAGAGCTGAAGCTTGAAGACCAAGTTGATACTTGTGAAGAAGATCCAATTGAGATTGAGTGAAAAGCTGAGGCTTGAAGAATAAAGGATAAGTTGACACTTACATTGATACATTGAGAGCTTAAAGGAATTAAGTTGATACTTGTAGTTAGGAGTAAAGCCTAAAGGTGGGATTTACTGTAAAGCTGAGGCTTGAGGAAGAGAGAATAAGTTGATACTTATGCTTGATGGGTTGAAACCTTGGGGGAGCAAGTTGATACTTGTTATTGAGGATGATAGCCTTGAAGGGTGATTGAAGTCTGAAGACTGAACTGCTGTCAGAAGATTGCTTTGCTGTGAAGCTGTGGGAGTGGTTGATCTGCTTTCTTTTCTTGTCTGTTTTCTTTTCTGTATTGATGTGGCTTGTTTGATTTGCTTGATGCATTAGAATAAGTCCATATTTAGACTGATGTAAACTAGGAGCATGACTGCACTAGAGGTTGAGTTGCTCCCTCTGCTTGTATTTTTACTGTATGGCTTTGCTTGCGGGTATTCGGTAGAGCCCAGCTCCCTTGCCTATGTGGTTTGTGTTGCTTGATAGCATTTCATTTACTCTGTATGATTGCAGTTACTCATTATTTTTCTTGATAGCATGCTATTTCTTCTGTATGATTGCAGTTATTCATATCTGGCTTGAGGTTGAGATGAGCTTGTGGAGGCTGCTGCCCCACACACATTTCCTCCCTCACTTGCATTGCATGCATTTTACAGTCGTTTACTGTTTACTGTTTCAGCTGATGCTTTATCTGTTTCTGTTTATCATTGGCATGTTCCCTTAGGAATCTCACTTCCTTTGATAAGGAAGTGATGATAGAACTTTAGGTTGAAACCTATGCATGATAACTTCTAGGAGTTCCCTGTTTCAAACCTTAACCATAGGATGAATCCTTGGCATGACAACAGTAGGACTTGATAGTCTCCCCTTAGTTGAGCCTGCTCTCTTCTCATCTCAAAACAAATGAAAATACAGTAATAAAGGTTAACTGACGTCGTACGTTACGAGCCTTAAGTTATCTGAGAAAGGATTGTTGGAGAGTTTCTTTTCAACAGTCTGGATGTTTAGTATGGTACCCTTTGGGTGACATGCGACGCATTCATTCTCAGGTCATAGTCTCTAGTGCGATACTAGTTGCAAACGACAATAAAAAAACAATTCTTCCGTAAAAGACAGAAAACAAACTTCAAACCTTTTTGCCCCGTGGGCCCATAATTCAAAGGAAGCTTTTCTGAAAAAAAAGAGTGTTGTTAACTCCCAGTTCTACCACAAACGGTAGCGCCTAAGTCTCCAAGGGTCGAGCTGTGTACATCCAATTGCTGGAACTGTTTGTTAACGTTACTCCCGAAAAATAGATGAGAGTACGTAGGCACAATACTGATGTATTGGCGAGCCACCTTCCCCGTAACCTCTAGTTGGCCGAACTACGTTGACTCTGATTTCTCATTCTCTGATGAGAATACGTAGGCATAAAGCGCGACGCTTTGCCGAGTCATTTTTATTTTCTTTTCAGACCAACCTTGATAGGTAGATAGATAAAACCAACCCGTCCAGTAAACACAACAAGCGTAGATCCCGTCGAGTACGACGGACGTGAGAGGTGCTAATACCTTCCCCTTGCGTAACCGACTCCCGAACCCAGACAATGGTTGCGATGACCTTGTCTTATACCTTTTCGTCAGGTTTTTTCGATCGTTTCCTTTCCCGTTCTGAGGGATAAATAACGAAAGGTGGCGACTCTTCTGTTTTGCCGGCACCTTATTTTCGCGGAAGCGACACATGGTTGCAATAGGTTGCACATCCAGAATGTCTTCAGATGGTTGTTGGACAGATGGTTCAGGATTTTGGATGATTGGTTCTTCTGGTGGTTGAGTAGAAGAGACTGGTTCAGATTGTTTTTGTGGTTCAGATTATGTTTGTTGTTAAGAGGATTGTTGTTTTTGTGGTTCAGATGGTAGTTGATCAAAAGATGGTTGAGAATGTTTGTGAGGAGATGAAATGGGTTCAGATGAATGAGGTTCAGATGGTTGAGGAGGAGATGGTGGAGGTGAAGGTGAGGGTGAATGTACAGATGGTTTGGGATCAGATGTTAATACCTGTTGAATTGTTTCTCTAATTTCTTCTATGGTAGCTTCTGGAGGATTTTCCTTCTGCTTCTTGTCCTTCTCAGGTTTGTCAGCAGCATCAGAGGCTTTCCTCTTGGGCTGTGCAACAGATCCTTCCTCAGCTTTCCTCTTCTTGCGCCTTTCTCTCAGAATATTTGGCAGTACTTCTCCTTCCTTCTGAACTATGTTAGCAGGCAGAGGGATACCATTCTTAAGACAATCAACAATGAATGTCAGAATGATGTTCCTAGGTTCATCAGCACTGAACATAGGAAAATCTGCTAAAGGAATTCTCCTTCTACTGACTTCTTCAGAGTTAAATTTCTTGGGTTTTCCAGCAAGCTCTGAAATGACCTTCATTCTTTTCAGAGTGTTCCCATTTATGACAGATCCTACAACATAAGACAGATTATCTATCACTCCAGCATTAGACAGATGCTTCACAAGACCATTCTCTGTTAGAATGTCTAATATCAGCCTTCCCATAGGGATCCAATTTCTGATCTTCCAGCTTTAATCCTTACTTCTTCTCTTGTTTCTTTGATATGGTTCAGAAGATGACTGAGCAGAAGATAAGGCAGATCCACCTTCGTGCCTTTACTCATACAGAACATGAAGTACATTTGTTCTGAGTTCACATAATCTGGTGAGTTAGAAGATTACCTATGAAAGATAGAACTCATGAAAATCTTAGCCCAGATTCTGTAAACAGGCTTAAGATCTCTGACCTTGTTGGATGGTTCCCCAGAAACACAAACTTCTTGAAAAATGTCAGCCAAATCCACACGATCAGTAGCCATACTTGTGATTCCATCAGTTTCTTTATACTCAAGTAGTTGTCTGATTAATTTTTCAGTGATGACAATTTCCTTCCCAAGAACAGAAGAATGAATGAACTTAGGGCAAACTTGAGCGTGTATCTTGAATTCCTTCACCAATGTTGGATAAACAGGACCCATTGTTGCACCCCAAAATTTGCTCAACATCTTTTACCTGGTTTATGTTTCATTGCATTATCATTTGCATAGTTCTATCACTTGCATATCATTCATCCAACAGGGGATCAAGTGTGATTATTATCAAGAGAATCCTAGCAAGAAATCTTATCCAAGCTTGAGAAGTCATCCAAGTCATCAGGAGGTGGTGGGAGGTCTTGATCAGCTGAGGACCATCAATGGGATGTGAAGTATGAGGTGTGAATATAAGATGTGTATAGAGCTCATGGAGTTCCTAGAGGGCCATGTTGGAGCTAAATCAAGTCATTGTGTCAAGTGCAAGAGCCACAGTTGAAGTGCAGACAATTAGGGTTTCATCTGGATCAACCCTAGGTGAATTATGCAATTGAAGAGTATCAAAGCATACTTTGAGGTCATGGAGTTCATGGAATGATGTGATAAGACATTTGTGGTGTTGTACCAAGATCAAATCAAGAAGATTCAAGAGTGTGGGAAGTTGCTAAATTAGGGTTTTAGTGTAAAATCCCCTATTTAGTGCCTAACTTCAAGGCCACATAAGTCAAGATACAAGTTTCAAATGGATCTTTGGCCAACATGAGACTTTTAGAGCATCTCAATACCTTTAATTGGAGTACTAGAATTCCTTAAGGGGATTTGTATAACTCAAGTTATGGTCCAGACAAGTTACAAGTCCTCAGATGCTTATGAAATTTGTCTGTGAAAATCATCCGACATCAAAGCTATTTTTGAATTAGAAGGAACTTTCACCTGAACTTTTGGTCAACATGAAATTTGTTCCTCATGATCTTAGCTTTCTAAATTGTACTAGAAGTCTCCCATCTAACTTGTAGAACTCAAGTTATGAGGTTTACAAGTCAGGGGTATTTTGGGAAAGTGAGATTATAGGTCCATATCTCCAACTTGCAAGCTTCAAATGGAGATTTGTTCAACATGGAACTTGCTTAAAATGATGTTTTGAGTGCAACAAAGTGGTCATGAGAGTTTGGTTTGGCTCATTTCAAAAAGTCACTTAAAATGGCTTGAAAAGGAAGAAAATTCAAATGATTAAAGGAGGGAAAAATGTGATTTTGTGCTAGATGCCTCAAACCAAGCAAGTGGGTACATTTTTTGATTGGAAATTTCATTTTGAACACTTTGGCACTTTTAAATTTTTGATTTGAGGCATAATTCCATGACTTTCAATGCTGTTACTTCATGAACAAGTCACATATCAAAATCAATTACCAAGGCAATTCAACACTCCTTGTTGGTCCAGAAACTTTCACAAGGGATTTTGCAAGGTGTTAGAACCTTCTAGAACAAGAAATTAGCTTGTATGGCACGACTGGTGTATGAACTTGCAAGCAAAAATCAGAAAATGTGAATGACTGTTTTAGGCTTCAATTTGGATCCAAAAGCCCATGAAACTCTTCTATATATTCATTAGAGTAAGTTCAGATCAAGGTTGAGCATTATTTCGCACCAGAGCAAGAAAGAGCAAGAAAATTTTCTCAACTGCAAGTTCAAATTGGAATCTGAGTTTGGAGCCAATTCAAGCAAAATTGAAGTGTGCAATCTCTTCCTTGTGGGTCATTGAAGCTATTTGGAGCTTTTTGAAGCAAGCCACGAGTTCTAACTGCACGTATTTCAAGATCTATACCAGGTTAGCATCTCTCAAAATTCAGCATGATTTAGCATGATTTAGTTAGCGTTATACTTGTGGTTAGGATCTAGACATGACATAGATCGTTTTAGGCTTGATTTGGACTCAATTGGTGATGTTTGAAGATGACATGTAAGATCTGTTTGGACCTGAATCTCTTGATTCATGAGGAGTTAATGCTAAATGTTTAGATCAGGATGATGTAGGCAACATGAGGATGATATCTATACCAATAGTTTGGATTTTAGTGATGATCAAAGTTGACATGATTTCTGAAAATGGATTCGTATTTTGAAACCTAGCCCGATCTAGAGGATTTTGATGAGATATTTGGAATGTACGTGAAAAACTGAGTGGAATTTGTGTAGAGATTGTTATTTTTGGTTGCCTGAACCTGGACCCTCGCCGGAGAAGACGACCGGAGTCTTCTCCGGCCACCACCAACCACCATCCTGGATCCCCACTCTGATGACCTGAGATTTGGAGAAGATGAGATGTAGACCACATGATCTTGCCTTGACCATTGACTGACCTGAAGATCCAACACTTGTGTTTTAATCTGAGGAGAAGAGATTTTAATTCAAAACGCAGGCGTTTCACTTAATGCACTGGCAAGCTCTAGCGCGTTGGATTGCTTGACCAGTCTCCAGATCCAATGGCTCATGTTTTATTTCAGCATTTTATTTCTTTTATTCATTTTTGTTTTATTTTAAATGCTTTATTGCTTCCAAAAATCATATTAAATTCATTCTTGATCATAAAATTATTTTAAAAATACCTCCATGATCTTGAGAGAATTTGTGATTTTCTGAAATCAATAAAATGCATTTTCATGCATTTTTCAATTTAATTTGTTTTTTCTTATTTTTGTTAATTCTTTTAATTTTGCATATTTGACCATCTGTTTTGCTGAATTTTGTTCTTCCAATTGGTGATGAGTTTGGCTTTGATTTTTTAGTATGTTTAGGGTAGATATTCATGTTCCTCTAGCATTTTTATTAGAATTTTAGAACAACATTAGGTTCTGTTTTAGGTGTTGAGATTAGGACCCTCCCAAACTTGTGGATTCCCTTGACCTATCTCAATGTAGGAATTGTTTAGATAACTTAGAAGTTGATTTAAGCTTCAATCTTTTTACATTAGTTTGTTTAAGCATTTATGTTACCCTAGGAATTTTATTAGAATTTTTCAAATTCATTTCCTATTTTAGTTGTATTTTGCAAATGGCTTGTATTTGTGGATTCCTCTCTTGAGTGCTTTGGATTGTTTGGTTTGGTTGGCTACTTTGGAGTGGGTTTAAGCTTGAGTTCCTTTTGGTGGAGCTTCTGGATTCATTGAAGAGTATTGGGATTGAGGATTGGAGCTTGGAGTTGAAGGCTTTTCTTCTTGTGGAAGTTTCTTAGGAGCTTAGGAAATTAGGGTTTTAGGAAGTGCCTTAGACCTAGTTTTGATTCTTTCTTCAAACACGGTGTGTATTATTTGCCTCTATTCTATCCAATGACATAAAGTCCTCCTTGGGAAGCTCCATCTCTCCTTAGGAGGGATGAGTGGTATGCCCAAGTGAGTTGAACTTTGAGGATACCTTTCATTTGCAATGTTGAGTTCTTAGTGATTTCCTTTGGTTGTCATTAAGTTCCTTAACATTATAACTTGATCTTGATGATTAATCCTCCTCTTGGAGTGTGCTTGTTGGAGCTTGAAGATTGATAAAGCTTGAAGATAGAAGCTTGCTTGAAGATGAAGTCTTGCTGTCAACTTTGCTGTCTATCCAACCTTGCTGTTTAGAGTTTGTTGTTGCTGTCTGCTGTAGGAGTTAGTTGCTGCTGCTTGGGCTGCCTTCTCTGTATCTTTTGTTTTTCTCTGTATTGTCTATTTGATTGTGTTGATTACCTCTAGGTTTGAGGTGGAGTTGGTCTCCTCTTGCCTATTGTCTTCTCCCTTGCTTCTCTTATACTGTTGCATATCATGCATGTTTACTGTTTACTGTAATTGCTTGCTGTCTTTTGCTGTTTATCCCCTAGGATCTCTGATTTCCTCTGTGCAAGAGGAAATTATGACAGACATTAGGTTTTGACCCATGCATGATAACATTAGGTTAGTTTCCCTTTCAACCATAGGTTTTTTAGAGCGTCTTTCTCTTCTCATCTCAAAACAATTCAAAAAGCCAGTAATAAGGATAACCCGTGTTGTACGTTACGAGCCTTAAGCTATTTGAGAGAAGGTTGCTGGAGGGTCACTCTTCAGTAATTTGGCTGATTAGTATGGTACCCTTAGGGTGACATGCAACGTAGTCATTCTCAGATCACAAGTCTTTAGTGCAGTACAAGTTGCAAACAGACTAAAAAACAGTTCTTTCGTAGAAAACTCAAACAAACATTCAAACTCTGTTTTTATCCTCTTGGCCCTTTAATCAGGAAAACCCTTTCTTAAGGAGATAAAAAACTGTCAGACAAGCTTGTGTCCTCCGTAGCCCGAACTACGTTTGCTCTGATCTTTCATGCCGTATGAAAGTACGTAGGCACAAGAGGCGATATCTCAGCGAGCAATCTTCCCCTCTTTTCCCGTAGGTAGGCGAACTACGTTGACTCTGATTTCTCGTTTCAGACGGGAATACGTAGGCATGAAGTGCGATACCTTGCCGAGTCATTTTCTTTTCTTTTTAACCCAGACCTGTAGAGTAGATAGAATAACATACCCTTAGATAGAAAACAAGTGTGGATCCCGTCGAGTACGACGGACGTGAGGGGTGCTAATACCTTCCCCTTGCGTAACCGACTCCCAAATCCAGGATTTGGTTGCAATGACCATTCCTTTCCCTCTTTGCGTTAGGTTTACTCTGAGCGTTTCCTTTCCCTCTTGTGGGATAAATAACGCACGGTGGCGACTCTTCTGTCATAGTCGGCGCCGATTTTCGCAGTAGCGACAGCTGGCGACTCTGCTGGGGACTCCAACAGTTCCCTATGCGAGTCAATCCTAGCGCTTGTTTTCCCGTCTGGGGTTTTGTATATATTTACATTTCTGCCTTTACTTTCAGTACTCTATTATTCTTGTTGTGCCAGGAAGACGGTTAGTTTGAGAGATAAGCCGGACCTGGGCTTGAGTTTGCACATAGACTTAGAAGTAAAAAGTAGTGGTTAGCCTGCTTGCTTAGCTCGCACCAGCTAGCCGCGAAATCTGCGCTCGGACGAGATTCTCTTTGATGCTTCTTGCCAGGCCCTTAGGGCTCGACAAGTTGTCTGACCCGAGGATTGTCGACTCTGGGGACCTATCAATTGGGATTCAGCTAAGTGAGGCCGCTTCAAGGGATGATGATGCCACACCTTCTGGGTATCGTATCATTGCTCTTGAAAGTTTGTGACGTTGAACCCGCATAGGATGTCGTACCTCGTCTGCGAGTTAAGTACATTCCTATGAGGGGTAGGTAGGTCTGTTTGCAGGAAACCTTTGACCTCAGAGCACCTGGTTTATCTCTGTCAGTGAGATGTGGTTACAGGGTCCTTTTGAGTGGTTGGTTTGGTTTGAGGCGAAGATTTGATGGTTCTCAGGCTTCAGTACAGAGCAGCACAGTTCATCAGCATTGCACTTAATCTCCTGTTTGCATATGCATGTGCATTTTCATGTTTGCATTTCATTAACGTGTATTTATGTTGCAGGTGTGATTATTCCCCTCTGATTCTAGTGTATTTTCTGGCTAGACATGGAGTCCATGAAGAGGACAGTTGCTTACCGGTTGCATTCACCAGATATCAGTTCCTTGCTGGGATTAGTTGCTCTAGCAGATGAGAGAGTGAGGGCTGAATTCAGAGTATCTTATGGGAGATTGCTTAGTTTGTTGTACAGACCTTCAGCATTTGAGACGACTGGGGTGTATACTTTGATGCAGTTTTATGAGCCTCAGCTGAGATGCTTCCTGTTCCCCGACTATATTCTGGCACCCACTTTGGAGGAGTATTCTTCTATGTTGGGAGTTCCTGTGTTAGACCAGATGCCCTTTATACATGTTGATGCTGAGCCTGAGATGGCTACACTTGCTGAGATTGTCGGTTTAGACGCTTCTGAGTTCCCTGGAGGTTTGGTCAAGCTGAACGGAGCTTATGGTTTTCACCTGTCTGTCCTGGTTGAGAAGGCTACACAGTACGCGAAGAGTGGATGTTGGGTTGCCTTCAGTGCCATTCTAGCTGTCTGCATATATGGGATTGTCTTGTTTCCCAATGTGCCAGATTTTGTTGATTCAGATGCCTTCTTGATTCTTGCCTCGAAGAATGCAGTTCCTACTCTCTTGGGCGATGTTTATCATTCTATTCACTATAAGAATGAGAAACGTCGTGGCAAGAATATTTCCTGCTGTCTTCCTCTTTTGTACAGGTGGTTCCAGGGACATCTTTCGAAGACAGGGCCTTTTGTTGATGCTGCTGATACTTTGGATTGGTCTTCCCGGTTGATGGGGCTATCTGCTGAGAACATCATTTGGTTTGATCGGAGCATGCTTGGCACTGATATTATATATAGTTGCAGTGGCTTTCCGAATGTCCCTTTGATTGGACGGAAAGGCTGTATCAACTATAACCCTTCTCTGTTGGTGAGACAGTTTGGTTATGCCTTGAGAGATGCTCCTATTGAGGTTGAGATACAGGAATCTCTGTATCTCACAAGCTTATTAGACGAGGCTGTTTTGATCAGGTTGAGACATGCATGGGCTAACATCCATAGGAGAGGGAAAGCTTTGCTTGGTAAGAGCAACAACAAAGCTTATGATCCTTGTTTGGCTTGGATCCACGAGAGAGCTAGGATTTCCTTGATGCCATATCCTGCTGTGGAACCTCTGTATCTTCCAGTGATTGAGGTACCTACTTCGGTAGAGATTGAGAAGTATAACAAATTGTTGGCTGAAAATGAAGAATTGAAGAAAGCCAATGATGAGTTAGAGAAAGAGATCTTCCAATTGTGTCATGAGATGAATGAAGCTACCTTCACTGTGAAGGAACAGACTGAGTTGATTAATAGGTTGGGTTCAGATTTGACTGAAGAGACCAACAAGAGGGAAAAAGTAGGAGTAGCCTTGAACGGTGTTAGCAAGGTGCTTGCTTCCAAGAAGGAACTCTTAAACAAAGCTTATTCTCGACTCGACAAGTGGGAAACATTGTGGAATACCACGCTTACCAAGCGGAAGGAGCGTGAAGATGAGCTGAAGCTGCAGATTGCCACGCTAGAGGCGCAGATTAGAGCCCAGGATGCAAAGATTGCGTAAGAGACATCTCTTAGGAGCACTGTTGAGCTTAGAGTGAGTGACCTTGGCAAGGAGCTGAGAGGTTATGAATTGAAGGCCGGCTCCAAGAGATGCAGACTCGACGAGTGTTTTGGCGAGAGAACCTGCAAGGACGACGCCAAAAAGTTGAAATCCATTGTTGAGCGACATGCATTACTGATACAAGAGCTAATCTCCAGACTAGGTCATTCGGAGACTTTGAGGATATTGGAAGATGTCAGAGCGCGCCATTTGGCCTGATTTATCTTTGCCTTGCTTTTGTTATCTGTACTTGTATTTTGACCATCGCCAAGCTTGTTGGCCAAGGTCTCTTCAGTTGTATTTGTACTCTGCCTCTTGGCATTTGTTTATGTATGAGGATTTTCTGATTCCTGGCTTGCTTGATTGGGACTTCATTGTCGTGATGGCCTTCTCTCTGAAACTAGAATCGGGGGGGGGGGGGGGAGATAACCTGTAGCATACTTATACATTTGCATCTGCATACTCATATTGCATGACCAGTTTTTTTGAATATGTATCTTATTTCCTGCATCTCAGTTTTCAGGATTGACAACCAGAGAACGCATCGTTATTCTACCAGGAACAACTGAAAGAGAATCATGGATCAAGTTCAAGTTGAGATGCAGGAAATTCGTGAGAAGTTGTCACTTTTCATGCAAGCAATGGAAACTGTGGTCAAGGGCCAGGAGAATCTCCAGACTCTGGTGCAACCGCTGCTGGTGCGGGCGAATGGAAATACTGATTATCACTCTGTTGGAACTCCTCGCAAGGAGGATGGGATACCTACAGTGGTCGTTCCAACAAGTGGTGGAGTTGGTGCCGGTGATGGCAATGGCAATGGAAATACTGGCACTGGTGCTGGTAATGGTAACACTGTTATTGGTAACACTGGTACTGGAAACGCTGGAAATTGTGATGGGAATGGTGTTAACAATACTGGCAATGCTGGAGATGCTAATCAAGGGTTCGGTGACAACACTAGTTTTGAAAACAATAACCAAGGGTTTGGCATTGGTAATCATGATGGTAATTTTGGTTTCAACAATCAAGGATTTGGCTACGATGGCTATGGTAACAACAATAAAGCGTATGGAAACGGTGATGTTGGCTTTGGTAACATGAATAACAACGGTGCTGGGATGGTGCCTTTCAACACCGGTTATAGACTAGGTGGGGTCAACCAAGGATTCGGTAACAGAGGACGGGATCCTATTTTCAATCAACAGGGATATGGCCGTAACGTTGGTTACGAGGGATATGACAATGAGAATCTGAACTGGAGCGAGGATCGCCAGGAAGACGCTTTCTTCGGACAAGGCGTGGGATTTGAAAGGCCTAATGACAATGATAGGAGGTTCAAAATGCTGGAAGAGAAGATTAAAGGATTAGCCAATCAGAACTCTGCTGGGTTGGATATGACCACTATGGGACTAGTTCCTGGGCTGAGGGTGCCTTTGAAATTCAAAGCTCCAACATTTGACAAGTATAAGGGGGATACATTCCCTAGAGTTCATGTACATTCTTATTACAGAAGAATGTCTGCATACTCTGACGACGAGAAGATGCTTATGCATTTCTTTCAAGACAGTTTATCGGGACCATCGCTGGAATGGTACATGGGACTGGAGCCCACCCAAATTAGAAGCTGGAAAGATTTGGTTGATGCTTTTGTTAAACATTACCAATATAATAGTGACTTGGCGCCAAACAGGGTCCAGCTCCAGAGTTTGTCTCAGAAAAATGGTGAGAGCTTCAAGGAGTATGCGCAGCGCTGGCGTGATATTGCGGCTAGGGTTCATCCCCCTTTGGTTGAAAGAGAGTTGATTGATATGTTTATTGGAACATTCTCTGGAATGTATTACGACAAATTGCTCAATGTCTCGATGGGTAGTTTCTCCGACATGATTCTCATGGGAGAACAGATTGAAAACGGAATTAAGATTTGGAAGATTCAGGCAGGTGAATCCACCTCAGCTGGAGGTGCAAGGAAAGCCTTTGGTGGAAAGAGACAAGGCGACGCCAATGCGGTATATGGTGGTCGAGGTCGTGGAAGAGGTAGGAATCAGTATCAGCCACAGCAAGTTGCTAGTGTTACTATCCCGATACATCAGCAAAAACAACAACAACAACAACAACAATAGCAACGGCAACAACAACCGCAGCAACAGAGAATGCACCCTGCTCAGCGTAGAATTCAAGAGGGTAGGCCAAAGAGAGTATTTGAAGCACCTCCTTCAACTTATGCTGAACTGCTTCAAACGCTGTTAGGTTTGAATTTGGTTGAAAAGAGAACGATGGCCCCGTTGACGGGAACTCCTCCATTTGGTTTTGACGCTGGTAAACATTGTGATTTTCATTCTGGGGCCCCGGACATGATATTGAAGGTTGCCATGCTTTGAAACATAAGGTTCAAGATTTGCTTGATAGTAAGGCCATTAACTTTGGTCAGGATGGTCCCAATATTATACAACAACCCATGCCGAATCATGGAGTGAATGCTATCCTAATGGAAGAGAATTTGAACTTGGTTATGGATGTAAATGAACTGAAGACACCATTGAGTTGTGTTAAAAGCAGATTGTTGAAAGGGGGTGTACTCCCCGGATGTGACGAATATTGTATGGATTGCTGGACCCAACCAGGGGGTTGCGCTGATTTGAAAAGAGGTATCCAAGCCATGATAGATGAGGGGATTTTGCAATTTGATCGGACTGCTGTTGAGAAGCCTGTTGAGGCATTGTTTGAAAAGCATAATGAGATTGCAACTGTTACGATCCCAAGGAAGACTATTACGATATTGGCGCCCGCCAAGCGGCCGACTATCACAATAAAAAAAGCAGGACCTGTTCCTTTTGAGAGTACAAAAGTTGTTCCATGGACATATGGGTTAGAAGCATACTATAATGGAGAAAAGATTGAGGTGAATAGCCAGCCCGCAGGGGCAGTTGACAATGTTGTTGGAACGGGAGGCATGACCCGTAGTGGAAGAATCTTCACCGCACCTGAAGTTGAAGCAGAGAAGATTGCTAAAGGCAAGGCCAAGGTGAATGAAAGTGGACCATCCCAGTTGAAAGAGAAAGACACGTCGCTCAAGGACGTAGAAGAGTTCATGAGGCTAATTCGCAAGAGCGATTATAAGATTGTTGAGCATTTACAACAGACACCCTCAAAAATTTCAATCCTATCTTTGTTGCTTTGTTCTAAGGCTCTTCGAAATGCTTTGTTGAAGATATTGGACACGTCATTTGTACCTCAGGAGGTTTCTGTCAACCAGCTAGAGGGGGTACTGGCGCATGTCAATGCTGGACATAGTTTGGGTTTCACTGATTTTTATCTAACACCCAGAGACCAAGAGCATAATATGGCTTTGCACATATCGGTGGAATGCTGGGGCACCGTAATGTCTCATGTTCTTGTGGATACCGGATCATCTCTGAATGTATTGCCTAAGAAGGCTATGATGAAGTTAGATATCCGGGGAATTATTTGCACGCTGAGTGACTTGGTTGTGAGGGCGTTTGATGGAACGAGAAGGTCGGTGTTTGGATCGATAATGTTGCCATTGCAGGTCGGGCCAGAAATATTTAACACTGAATTTTATATCATGGATATTCATCCAGCTTATAGCTGTTTACTTGGGCATCCATGGATACACTTTGTAGGGGCTGTGACGTCCACGCTGCATCAGAAGCTTAAGTTTGAAGTTGGTGGTGGCATCGTTACCTTTTGTGGGGAAGAGGACATCTTGGTCAGTCATCTCTCATCATTCAAGTACGTTGAAGTGGATGGAGAAATCCATGAAACGCCCTGCCAAGCCTTCGAAGGGTTGCAAATTAAAGACAAGTCCAGTGTTCCCAGCAAAGTGCCAGAGGTTGTTGTGGCTTCGTATAAAGACGCTCAAGCATTGGTTTAGACTGGTGAGACCAAGGGTTAGGGTCATGTGCTGGAAATTCCTGTCAAGATGGACAAGTTTAGACTAGGGTATCGCCCAACATCAACATCTTCTTCACAGAAAGCACCCAAGTTCAAAGGACCGGTGGTAATTACTCCAAAGGTAGTCTGCTTTGAGACGATTAATGTTGTTTCCGACTCTGAAGACAGAGATAGTGATTGCGATATGGACGCGTGGATCAAGCCTAGCGTGCCAGGACAAAGTCTCTGCAACTGGTCCATCCGGGAAATTGTCCTAGTGACTACAAAACAGTAATGATTTGTTTTCTTGATTATTGTATAATCCCGTGTCCTACCCGGGGCATAGTGATTTTGTTTTAGGGCCACCTGCTTATGTGTATGCATTGTTTAATCATTGAATAAAGGCGTTTTTCTCATACAAATTTTGTGTTCCCTGTTGTTCCTATTTTTATTTTAACAATAAATGGCAACGTGGTTATGAGCTTTGTTTTCACTCATTTGAAGCTTTTAACCATTTCCTTTGCAGGATTCATATTTCAGATGACACCGAACACGAACTTCCTATGACTCGCTTGGACTTCGAGCACCCGATATTTCAAGCTGAGGAAGAGATTGTTGAGGATAGCGACTTGCCAGAGGAGTTGACTCGACTGTTGAAACGGGAAGAAAGAATCATTCTGCCTCATCAGGAAGAGATTGAGATTATCAACGTGGGGTCCGAGGGAGTTGTCAGGAACATCCGGATAGGGGCTGCGCTGCAAAGCGACATCAAGCAAGGTCTTATTGAGATGTTGCAAGAGTACAGTGATATCTTTGCTTGGTCGTACGAGGATATGCCAGGATTGGATACTGACATGGTTGTTCATCGTCTGCCATTGCGAGAAGAATGTCCGCCTATTAAGCAGAAACTCAGAAGAACCAGACCAGATATGTCTGTGAAGATTAAGGAGGAAGTTCAAAAACAGTGGGATGCCGGTTTCCTTGCTGTTACAACTTATCCCTCATGGGTCGCCAATATAGTACCGGTACCAAAGAAAGACGGTAAGGTGCGGATGTGCGTAGACTATCGTGATTTGAATAGGGCGAGCCCAAAGGACGACTTTCCGCTTCCTCATATCGATGTGCGGGTCGATAACACTGCTCAATTCTCCGTGTTCTCCTTCATGGATGGCTTCTCAGGTTATAATCAGATAAAAGTGGCGCCAGAAGACATGGAGAAAACAACCTTCATTACCCCATGGGGAACATTTTGCTACAAAGTGATGCCCTTTGGTTTGAAGAACGCTGGGGCAACATATCAACGTGCAATGACGACGCTCTTTCATGACATGATGCATAAAGAGATCGAGGTTTATGTTGATGATATGATTGCCAAATCCCAGACGGAGGAAGAGCATTTGGTTAATCTGCTGAAATTGTTCAAGAGACTTAGGAAATTCAGGCTAAGTCTAAATCCTAACAAGTGCACCTTCGGTGTGAGATCTGGTAAACTATTTGGGGTTTATTGTGAGCGAAAAAGGAATTGAGGTTGATCCTGCTAAGATAAAAGCAATACAAGAAATGCCAACACCTAAAACAGAAAAATAAGTGCGTGGGTTTTTAGGGAGGTTGAACTACATTGCTCGGTTCATATCTCACCTAACCGCTACATGCGAGCCATTATTCAAATTGTTGAAAAAGAATCAGGCTGTGACCTGGAATGAAGATTGTCAAAGGGCGTTTGAAAAAATAAAAGAATATTTGCAGGAACCTCCAATATTGATACCCCCAGTAGCCGGGAGACCATTGATTATGTATTTGATGGTTCTTGAGGAAAGTATGGGTTGTGTTCTCGGTCAACATGACGAGACTGGACGTAAAGAGCATGCGATTTACTACTTGAGTAAAAAGTTCACAGATTGTGAATCCCGTTACTCAATGCTCGAAAAGACGTGTTGTGCGCTAGCCTGGGCTGCCAAACATTTGAGACAGTACATGCTAAACCATACAACCATGCTAATTTCAAAGATGGATCCGATCAAATACATATTTTAAAAGCAAGCACTCTCCGGGAGGATTGCTCGATGGCAGATGGTGCTGACAGAATATGATATTTAATATGTTTCTCAAAAGGCTATCAAAGGTAGTGTTTTGTCAGAGTAACTAGCGGAGCAGCCGATTGAAGATTATCAACCAATGAGGTTTGATTTTCCTGACGAGGATATCATGTACTTGAAAATGAAAGATTGTGATGAGTCATTGCCGGATGAAGGTCCAGAGTTGGGTTCCAAATGGCAGTTGATATTTGATGGCGTTGTTAACTCCTACGGTAGTGGAATAGGGGCAATTATCACTACTCCTCAAGGGACGCACATTCCCTTTACTGCCAGATTGACCTTTCCAGTTACCAATAATGAGGTTGAATATGAGGCGTGCATCATGGGTCTTGAAGAAGCTATCGATCTGAGAATTAAAAATCTTAATGTATACGGGGACTCTGCTCTAGTGGTCAACCAGATTAAAGGAGAATGGGAGACGCGGCAGCCCAATCTGATACCCTATATGAATTATGCAAGGAGATTGTTGCCTTTCTTTGACAAAGTAGAATTGCATCACGTGCCACGAGCAGAAAATCAGATGGCCGACGCTCTTGCGATGTTGTCTTCAATGTATAAAGTTAACTTCTGGAATGAGGCTCCTAGGATTGTTATATCTCGCCTTGATAGGCCCGCCTTCATATTCGCGATTGAGGAAACATCCGATGGCAAACCGTGGTATTTTGATATCCAGAATTTCCTGAAGAACCAAGAGTATCCGACTGGGGCGTCCAGTCGAGATCAGAAGACTCTTAGGAGATTGGCTGGCAATTTTTATTTGAATCCAGATGGCGTCCTGTACAAGAGAAACCACGACTTGGTGTTGTTGCGGTGTATGGACGAGAAAGAGGCTAAGTTTCTCATGGAAGAGATTCATGAAGGTACATTTGGTACGAATGCTGGTGGACATGCAATGACGACAAAACTGTTGCGGGCAGGTTACTATTGGCTAACGATGGAAACAAATTGTTTCAAGTTCGCGAAGCGGTGTCATAAATGTCAAATTTATGCGGACAAAATTCATGTGCCTCCGAGCCCTCTGAATGTTATGTTATCACCGTGGCCTTTCTTGATGTGGGGAATTGATATGATTGGCAAGATTGAGCCCACAACATCAAACGGACACCGGTTCATTTTGGTAGCTATTGATTACTTCACCAAACGGGTGGAAGCAGCGTCATATGCCAATGTCACCAAACAAGTGGTAGCCAGATTTATCAAAAAAGATATTATCTGCAGATATGGAATCCCGGAGCGGATTATCACCGACAACGGTTCAAACTTGAATAACAAGATGATGAAAGAGCTGTGTTAGAATTTCAAGATCGAGCATCACAACTCTTCTCCTTATCGTCCCAAGATGAATGGCACTGTCGAAGCAGCCAATAAGAACATAAAGAAGATTGTTCAGAAGATGGTTGTGACTTACAAGGACTGGCATGAGATGTTGCCTTTCTCTTTGCATGGTTATCGTACGACGGTACGCACGTCAACCGGGGCAACCCCTTTCTCATTGGTGTATGGCATGGAGGCAGTGTTACCATTGGAGGTTGAGATTCCTTCTTTGAGGGTTTTACACGATGTCCAACTTGATGAGGCAGAATGGGTAAAAGATAGACTGAATCAGCTCAGTTTAATGGATGAGAAGAGACTGGCTTCTCTCCATATGGTCGGTTATATCAGAGCCGGAAGAAGAAAGCTTACGATAAGAAGATATGTCGTCGAAGCTTTCAGACGGGGGATCTTGTGTTGAAAAAGATTCTCCCACCACAATCGGATCACAGGGGAAAATGGACTCCCAACTACGAGGGTCCATATGTCGTCAGAAAGGTTTTCTCTGGAGGACCCTTGTTGTTATCCACCATGGATGGTGAGGACTTTACGTCTCCTTTGAATTCGGACGCAGTTAAAAAATACTTTGCTTAAAGTGACCCGCTGGACAGAAAAGAGAGAGTCCAGGCAAAAAATGGGGCATCCCAGCGAACCATAAAAAAGGAATAAAAGGTTCGGGCAAAAGTTAGGGATAAAATTGAAAAGATGTACACCCGCGAAGTTGAAAACCTGAAAAAGGCGACTTCGGCAAAAAAGGGTATCCCGGTGAATTGAAAACCCGCAAAGGGCGATTCACGCAAAAGTTAGGGATTGGAAAAGGAAATGACTGCGGTCCGAGTTTGATACTGCATTTCTTGGTGGTTTGGGAGTACCTGAGGGTCGTTCATCTAAAACAATTTCTTCCGAAGATCGAGTACCGAGAAAGCGCCGAAGTCGGGCGAGTCATAGGAGAATCAGCTCATGGTGTTTGTCTGTACCACGTTGCTGACATGAGTATCAAATTTGTTTTGTATCTTTCTTTGTGCTTCTTGTGCATATATTGTATTTTTCTTGTGCGTAACTTCCTCTTTTCAGGAGTTACATCCAGTGTACAAAGCTTTGCCTATTTACAGGCCCATTCAATAAAGCATGTTATTCAGTACTTCATGCTTGTTCTTTACTGTTTTGTTTGTGAAAAACGCCGATGTTTTTGATGAACTTACACTTACATAAACTTGATGGTCCTTGCCAATAATTGCTAAAACTTCGAATTGACTGAATAAACGTCACGGATATTAAATCAGATAGATTTTGTTGTGTAGATTTGTTTTGTCTCGTTTGTGTTTTGCAGGGTCCTTACCTTTGAAGCAAACGGTCAGGAATTGTATTCCCCAACCAATGTCTCTTGACGTAGGACCTGACTTCAGTTGATGTCGTTCCTTAGCAAGTCGCATTTTATCCACAGAGAGTGGGGACGACGCTTATTCCTACAAGATGTGGAATTGTCCTCCCCGAGAGAGTATCACCAGGAATGTCGCCTGAAGAGTATCCTCATGGAAGTTGTCCATAGGATATCCCCAGCAGGTCAAAATCTATATCCCCGGCAGAGGACGCCTCCCTAGAGGATGGTTATTTCCTTTCCCTGCAGGTTGTCATTCTTTCGTCAGGATGATTATCCTCAGCAGAGTTTGTAGCTTTGAGTTTGTAGACTGTGTCCCGACAGTGTAGTTCTTCCCCCAGAAGGGTCACATCTCTCCCCAGCAGAGTTGGTTGTTGTTTCCGGCATTTATTTTTCCGGAATACTTTGTGATACCCGTTCATCCCCAGCGGAGTTGGTTTTGTTCTTAGCCATTTCATACCAGAGTGTTTCTCAGTAGTTTGAGCCTGCGTTAGCATTTGCATATATCGTCATATTTGCATCTACCCAAACGTGTAGCATTTCCATGTCGAATGGAGCATTACGCCATTGTCAAACATACGCATTTTGAAACATAAGCCAGGTTGGTTAACCTTCTGTTTTCAAGTGTTGTTTTCCCTGCAGGTGGAGGGAGCTCTTGCTCAAATTAATTACCAAACATTCAAGGTCTCGGCGTGAGACGTGTAATGATAATGTTCATTTTGTCATTATTCCCCACAGAGTTGCTTGGTTAAGTTTCTCTTATCCTTCCAGTGGAGTATTTCTTCAAAATTGTTGTTATGACAGTATCAAAAGATTTCGTGAATCAATTTTTGGAAGTTGCCGCCTATGTCGAAGTAGGTGTCTGGCAGTTTGGGTTCAGAAAATCCCCAGTAGAGTCCTTCTCAGATTTGCTGCCATGTCCGCACTATTAGTTTGAGGATTGGACCAGTATTTTGTTACCCATTTGATTGATGGAGTTAGCTACTGCAAAGATAGACAGAGAAGCTGTATTCAGAGTTATTTCCCGTAGTGGTGACAAAGTTATTTTCCTGTATCAGACAGAGTTATTTTCCCGTAGTGATGACAGAGTTATTTTCCTGTATTTGGCAGAGTTATTTTCCCGTAGTGGTGACGGAGTTATTTTCCTGTATCGGACAAATTTATTTCCCGTAGTGATGACGGAGTTATTTTCCTGTATCGGACAGAGTTATTTTCCCGTAGTAATGACGAAGTTATTTTCCTATATCGGACAGAGTTATTTCCCGTAGTGATGACGGAGTTATTTTCCTGTATTTGGCAGAGTTATTTTCCCGTAGTGATGACGGAGTTATTTTCCTGTATTTGGCAGAGTTATTTTCCTGTAGTGGTGACGAAGTTATTTTCCTGTATCGGACAAAGTTATTTCCCGTAGTGATGACGGAGTTATTTTCCTGTAATTGGCAGAGTTATTTTCCCGTAGTGGTGACAGAGTTATTTTCCTGTATCGGACAGGGTTATTTCCCGTAGTGATGACGAAGTTATTTTCCTGTATCGGACAGAGTTATTTTCCCGTAAGAGTGACAGAGTTATTTTCCTGTATCGGATAGAGTTATTTTCCCGTAGTGATGGCGGAGTTATTTTCCTGTATTCGGATATAGTTATTTTCCCGTAGTGATGACGGAGTTATTTTCCTGTATTTGACAGAGTTATTTCCCGTAGTGATGACAGAGTTATTTTCGTGTATTTGGCAGAGTTATTTTCCCGTAGTGGTGACGGAGTTATTTTCCTGTATCGGACAGAGTTATTTCCCGTAGTGATGACGGAGTTATTTTCCTATATTTGACACAGTTATTTTCCCGTAGTGATGACGGAGTTATTTTCATGTGGTGACAGAGTTATTTCCCGTAGTGATGACAGAGTTATTTTCCTGTATTTGGCAGAGTTATTTTGCCGTAGTGGTGACGGAGTTATTTTCCTGTATTTGGCAGAATTATTTCTCGTAGTGGTGACGGAGTTAGTTCCTGTGTTGTTGGCAGAGTTATTTCTTATTTGTTGATAAAACTATTTCCTCATTGGAAGTCGCAAAGTTATTCCCAGTGTTGTTGGCAGAGTGAAGTTGTATTTTCGTATTGACAAACCCCATAGCAAAGATGGAGTATAATTTGGTGGATTTTATTCTCCAAATAGTTTGTGCAGTTCGTGTCTACAGTTGGCAAATTTCCGGGTTTCTTGGTATTCAACCGTCTTTTACCTCGATTGTTTGAAGGCCGTTCGCTCTTCACCCAGTCGGGTCCAAGCCGTTTGAATAGGGGAAGCTGTTGCACCCCAAAATTTGCTCAACATCTTTTACCTGGTTTATGTTTCATTGCATTATTATTTGCATAGTTCTATCATTTGCATATCATTCATCCAACAGGGGATCAAGTGTGATTATTATAAAGAGAATCCTAGCAAGAAATCTTATCCAAGCTTGAGAAGTCATCCAAGTCATCAGGAGGTGGTGGGAGGTATTGATTAGCTGAGGACCATCAATGGGATGTGAAGTATGAGGTGTGAATATAAGATGTGTATAGAGCTCATGGAGTTCCTAGAGGGCCATGTTGGAGCTAAATCAAGTCATTGTGTCAAGTGCAAGAGCCACAGTTGAAGTGCAGACAATTAGGGTTTCATCTAGATCAACCCTAGGTCAATTATTCAATTGAAGAGTATCAAAGCATACTTTGAGGTCATGGAGTTCATGGAATGATGTGATAAGGCATTTGTGGTGTTGTGCCAAGATCAAATCAAGAAGATTCAAGAGTCTGGGAAGTTGCTAAATTAGGGTTTCAGTGTAAAATCCCCTGTTTAGTGCCTAACTTCAAGGCTACATAAGTCAAGATACAAGTTTCAAATGGATATTTAGCCAACATGAGACTTGTAGAGCATCTCAATACCTTTAATTGGAGTACTAGAAGTCCTCAAGGAGATTTGTAGAACTCAAGTTATGGTCCAGACAAGTTATAAGTCCTTAGATGCTTCTGAAATTTGTCTGTGAAAATCATCTGACTTCAAAGCAATTTTTGACTTAGAAGGAGGTTTCACCTGAACTTTTGGTCAACATGAAAGTTGTTCCTCATGATCTTAGCTTTCTAAATTGTACTATAAGTCCCCCATATGATTTTCATAACTCAAGTTATGAGGTTTACAAGTCAGGGGTATTTTGGGAATGTGAGATTATAGGCCATTTTCAATCATAGATCCATATCTCCAACTTGCAAGCTTTAAATGGATATTTTCTCAACATGGAACTTGCTTAAAAAAATGTTTTGAGTGCAACCAAGTTGTCATGAGAGTTTGGTTTGGCTCATATCAAAAAGTCACTTAAAATGGCTTGAAAAGGAATAAAATTCAAATAATTAAAGGAGGGAAAAATGTGATTTTGTGCTAGATGCCTCAAACCAAGCAAGTGGGTACATTTTATGATTGGAAATTTCATTTTGAACACTTTGGCACTTTTACATTTTTGATTTGAGGCATAATTCCATGACTTTCAATGTTGTTACTTCATGAACAAGTCACATATCAAAATCAATTACCAAGGCAATTCAACACTCCTTGTTGGTCCAGAAACTTTCACAAGGGATTTTGCAAGGTGTTAGAACCTTCTAGAACAAGAAATTAGCTTGTATGGCACGAATGGTGTATGAACTTGCAAGCAAAAATCAGAAAATGTGAATGACTGTTTTGGGCTTCAATTTGGATACAAAAGCCCATGAAACTCTTCTATATATTCATTAGAGTAAGTTCAGATCAAGGTTGAGCATTATTTCGCACCAGAGCAAGAAAGAGCAAGAAAATTTTCTCAACTGCAAGTTCAAATCGGATTCTGAGTTTGGAGTCAATTCAAGCAAAATTGAAGTGTGCAATCTCTTCCTTGTGGATCATTGAAGCTATCTGGAGCTTTTTGAAGCAAGCCACAAGTTCTAACTGCACCTACTTCAAGATCTATACCAGGTTAGCATCTCTCAAAATTCAGCATGATTTAGCATGATTCAGTTAGCTTTAGACTTGTGGTTAGGATCTAGACATGACATAGATCATTTTAGGCTTGATTTGGACTCAATTGGTGATGTTTGAAGATGACATGTAAGATCTGTTTGGACCTGAATCTCTTGATTCATGAGGAGTTAATGCTAAATGTTTAGATCAGGATGATGTAGGCAACACGAGGATGATTTTTATACCAATAGTTTGGATTTTAGTGATGATCAAAGTTGACATGATTTCTGAAAATGGATTCGTATTTTGAAATCTAGCCCGATCTAGAGGATTCTGATGAGATATTTGGAATGTACATGAAAAACTGAGTTGAATTGGTGTAGAGATTGTTATTTTTGGTTGCCTGAACCTGGACCCTCGCCGGAGAAGACGACCGGAGTCTTCTCCGGCCACCACCAACCACCAGCCTGGATCTCCACTCTGATGACCTGAGATTTGGAGAAGATGAGTTGTAGACCACATGATCTTGCCTTGACCATTGATTGACCTGAAGATCCAACGCTTGTGTTTTAATCTGAGGAGAAGAGATTTTAATTCAAAACGCAGGCGTTTCACTTAATGCGCTGGCAAGCTCTAGCGTGTTGGATTGCTTGACCAGTCTCCAGATCCAATGGCTCATGTTTTATTTCAGCATTTTATTTCTTTTATTCATTTTTGTTTTATTTTAAATGCTTTATTGCTTCCAAAAATCATATTAAATTAATTCTTGATCATAAAATTATTTTAAAAATACCTCCATGATCTTGAGAGAATTTGTGATTTTCTAAAATCAATAAAATGAATTTTCATGCATTTTTCAATTTAATTTGTTTTTTCTTATTTTTGTTAATTCTTTTAATTTTGCATATTTGACCATCTGTTTTGCTGAATTTTGTTCTTCTAATTGGTGAAGAGTTTGGCTTTGATTCTTTATTATGTTTTAGGGTAGATATTCATGTTCCTCTAGCATTTTTATTAGAATTTTAGAACAACATTAGTTTCAGTTTTAGGTGTTGAGATTAGGACCCTCCCAAAGTTGTGGATTCCCTTGAGCTATTTCAATGTAGGAATTGTTTAGATAACTTAGAAGTTGATTTAAGCTTCAATATTTTTACATTAGTTTGTTCAAACATGTATGTTCCCCTAGGAATTTTATTAGAATTTTGCAACTTCATTTCCTATTTTAGTTGTATTTTGCAAGTGGCTTGTATTTGTGGCTACTTAGTATGGTACCCTTAGGGTGACATGCGACGTAGTCATTCTCAGATCACAAGTCTTTAGTGCAGTACAAGTTGCAAACAGACTAAAAAACAGTTCTTTCATAAAAAACTCAAACAAACATTCAAACTCTATTTTTGTCCTCTTGGACCTTTAATCAGGAAAACCCTTTCTTAAGGAGATAAAAAACTGCCAGACAAGCTTGTGTCCTCCGTAGCCCGAACTACGTTTGCTCTGATCTTTCATGCCGTATGAAAGTACGTAGGCACGAGATGCGATATCTCGGCGAGCAATCTTCCCCTCCTTTCCCGTAGGTAGGCGAACTACATTGACTCTGATTTCTCGTTTCAGACGGGAATACGTAGGCATGAAGTGCGATACTTTGCCGAGTCATTTTCTTTTCTTTTTAACCCAGACCTGTAGAGTAGATAGAATAACATACCCTTATATAGAAAACAAGCGTGGATCCCGTCGAGTACGACGGACGTGAGGGGTGCTAATACCTTCCCCTTGCGTAACCGACTCCCGAATCCAGGATTTGGTTGCGATGACCATTCATTTCCCTCTTTGCGTTAGGTTTACTCTGAGCGTTTCCTTTCCCTCTTGTGGGATAAATAACGCACGGTGGCGACTCTTCTGTCATAGCCGACGCTGATTTTCGCAGTAGCGACGCCCATCATCCTGTCAAAATACTTTTCCCAATTCTGAGTTTTGATGGTTGAATAGAGATCAAAACCATTTTCTTTGATGGATTCAAAATCCACAAAGTTCTCACACAGAACTTCAAGTTCTTTGATTGGAGTGAGAAGAGTTCTGACAGGTGCTTTGTACACAACATCAGTTTGGGATGAACCGGCAGCATTTGGAGATAATGCAGTAGCGGTTGAGGTTTACATCTGAGCAGATGTTGAAGATGGTGAAGCCATTGAAGTTCTTGAGATGCGTCTGGGTTTACGAGAGGTTTTGGGTTTTGAAATGAGATGGAAACAATAGAGAAGACAGAAATGCATATGAGAGGTGAAGAGAGTGTAAAGTGTGATTTGTGAAGTGTTGTGAGAATTTATAGAGCAATTTAGGGCATGCAAAAAGAGACACAATCTCACGCGTACACACAAGCATTGAATGAAGTGAAACATAATCATATCAAGCAATTAATGCAAGGAATAAAATCATATCAAGCATTTAAGATTCTGACAGAATGGGGGGAAAATCAAGAGATTTTGGATTTTCAAAGCAATACCTCAAACGTCACTTCAGTATGGTGCACTTTACCTTTCCAGATTTTGAGCTACACGTGTTTGCTTGCATATGCCTCTGAAACTCTTTGAGAAATGAAAAGTTAGGAAACATTCAGATCCTCTGAGCCTTGTTAGTTCAGATTTACACACAAATAAATAAACACATAATTGAAAAGAAGAAATACTTCAGAGTTTAGACATTTATCATCTGAAGAAAAATTTCATTTGATGAATATTTTATTCTGGACAAAAGTCCATACTTATATTTTTCAGAATAAATTTATATTTATCTTCAGCAAGGGGTTTTGTAAAGATATCATCCCACTGATGATCTCTATCCACAAAGTTTAAATTGATAATTCCCTTCTGAACATAGTCTCTGATGAAATGATGTTTAATCTCTATATGCTTAGCTTTAGAGTGTAAAATGGGGTTTTTAGATAAGCATATAGAAGAACTATTATCACAGAAGATAGAAATGTTACTCTCAAAAATCTGATAATCTTCCAGTTGACTTTTCATCCATAGCATCTGGGTGCTACAACTAGCAACAACAATATATTCTGCCTCTGTTGTTGAAAGTGCAATTGTGGGTTGCTTCTTACTGAACCAAGAGATCAGATGACTTCCAAGAAATTGACAGCTTCCAGAAGTACTTTTACATTCTACTCTGTCTCCAGCATAGTCAGCATCACAGAATCCAACTAATTTATACTCATCAGATCTTCTGTAACACAGACCCACATTAGTAGTACCTTTCAGATACCTTAGAATCCTCTTAACAGCTGTTAAGTGAGATTCTCTAGGATCTGATTGGAATCTAGCACACAGACACACACTAAATAAAATATCAGGTCTTGAAGCAGTCAAATATAAGAAAGATCCAATCATACCTCTGTAAAGTTTTTTATCAACTTTCTTACTTACCTCTTCCTTACCAAGTGTGCTTGTAGGATGCATTGGAGTCTTTGGCAATTTGCTTTCATTCAGATTGAATTTCTTCAAAAACTCTTTGACATATTTAGTCTGGTGAATATATGTGCATTTTGGAGTCTGATTTACTTGGATTCCCAGAAAGAATCTAAGTTCTCCCATCATGCTCATTTCAAATTCAGCCTTGCTACTGGAGCATAAGTTTCAGTGTAATCAATTCCTTCTTGTTGACTGTAACCTTGAGCTACTAACCTTGCTTTGTTCTTAACAACTTCTCCTTGTTCATTTAGTTTATTTTTGAATACCCATTTTGTTCCAATAATGTTGAAACCTTTTGGTCTAGGAACTAGATCCCACACATCATTTCTTGTAAATTGATTCACCTCATCTTGCATTGCAAGTATCCAATCATTGTCACTCAGAGCCTCATCCACAGATGTTGGTTCAATAATAGACAACAACCCAAGAAGTGATATTCTAGATGATCTGATAAACGACCTTGTTCTTATAGGGTCATCTTTCTTCCCAATAATCATTTCTTCTGAATGAGAAGCTTTAATTTTGGATGATGCTTTAACTGTTGGTTCTTCAGAAATATTCATGTTATTCATCTGAGTAGCCAATGGAGTTGCATCTGGCGTAGCTTCTTCTTGAGCTTTCTCTACCTCTGACTTCTCAGATTCTATGAGAATAACTTCTCCATCTTCAGATTTTTCAATCTGCTTTGGCTTTTGATTGCCAAGCTTATCATCAAATCTAACATGTATAGATTCCTCCATAATCTGTGTCTCAGTATTGTATACTCTGTAGCCTTTAGAATGTTCAGAATATCCAAGCATGAAACACTTTTGTGCTTTAGAATCAAACTTGTTAAGATTCTCTTTAGTGTTCAGCATAAAACAAATACATCCAAAAGGATGGAAATAAGAAATGTTTGGCTTTCTATTCCTCCACAATTCTTAAGGATTCTTTTCCAGAATAGGTCTAATAGACACTCTGTTCTGAATGTAACATGTTGTGTTAATTGCTTCTGCCCAAAAATGTTTTTCCATGTTAGTCTCATTGATCATGGTTCTGGCCATCTCTTGCAAAGTTCTATTTTTCCTCTCTACAACTCCATTCTATTGTGGAGTTCTAGAACAGGAGAAATCATGAACAATGCCATTTTCATTAAAGTATTTTTTAAAATGTTTGTTTTCAAATTCACCACCATGATCACTTCTGACTTTAACAATTTTGAAATCTTTTTCAGTTTGGACTTGTTTGCAGAAGTCAAAGAACACAGGATGTGACTCATCCTTGTGTTTTAGGAATTTTACCCATGTCCATCTGCTGTAGTAATCAACAATGACTAATCCATACTTATTGCCTCTGATGGATGCAGTTTTCACTGGTCCAAACAGATCAATGTGAAGTAACTCTAATGGTTTTGAAGTTGAAACAACATTTTTGGATTTGAAAGATGATTTTGAAAATTTTCCTTTCTGACATGCTTCACAAAGAGCATCTGAGTTGAACTTCAGATTAGGAAGTCCTCTGACCAGATTAAGCTTATTAATCTAAGATATACATCTCATATTAATATGACCCAATCTTCTATGCCAGACCCATTGCTCCTCATTAACAGACATAAGGCATTTAACATTCTGTACCTTAAGTTCTGAAAGACTAATTTTATAAATGTTGTTTTTCCTTTTACCATTAAAGAGGATTGAGCCATCCTTTTGACTAACAGCTTTGCAACACTTTTGATTAAAGATTATGTCATAACCATTGTCACTTAATTGACTTATGGACAATATATTATGAGCTAATCCTTCCACAAGCAAGACATTAGTTATGGAAGGAAGTTTACCATTGCCTATGGTTCCAGAGCCAATTATCTTGCCCTTCTGATTCCCTCCAAACTTGACATCTCCTCCAGATCTAAGCTCCAGACTTTGGAACATAGACCTTTTTCCCGTCATATGTCGTGAGCATCCAGAGTCCAGGTACCATGACTGGAGTCTTGACTTTGCTGCTAAGGATGTCTGCAACATAGATTATCTTATCCTTAGGTACCCAGATTTTCTTAGGTCCTTTTTGGTTAGTTGCCTTAAAGCTTTTTCTGAACTTCTGTCTTTCAACATAAGACTTGTTCTGATTTGCTTTAGATTTATTAAACACAGGTTTGTTCTGATTATAACTTGTGTGTTTAATATCATTTAAGTGACCAAATGTAAACTGAGAATATAAAGGAGGATACTTAATATCCAGTTTATCTACAGATTTTGGATTTGAATCTTCATAAGAGAAGGATTTGTATCCAACACCTTTTCTATAGTTTCTGCTAAAACCATAGATCATTGAAGCCATTTTGCTTCTATCTAGGCTTTTAGTTAGAAACTTCCTGAAACTATAGTCATACTCTTGTAAAATATTTTTAGAGCATGGTTCAGATTTTGAATCAGAGTTTAGTTGAGCAGATTCTAAATTATTTTTCAATTGAAGATTTTCAGCTTTTAGTTTAGCTATTTCTGATTCAAACTTGTTACTCTCAAATTCAATATGCTTTAGAAGTGTTTTGTATTTGAGTTTAACTTTGCTATAGTTTTCAAGAATATCAGATAAACTTTCAACAAGTTCCTGTCTAGAAAGTTCAGCAAATACCTCCTCAGAATCAGATTCTGGTCCTGATCCAGATGATTCAGCACTGTCTTCAATGTCAGCCATGAATGCTACATTTGCACATTCCTCTTTTGACTCTGATGATGAATCAGATGCATCTGAGTCATCCTAGGTAGCCATCAGAACTTTCTTTTTGTGACCTGACTTTCTTTTTGGGTTCTCCTTCTGAAGCTTTGGACATTCACTCTTGTAGTGCCCAGGTTCTTTGCATTCATAGCAAACAACCTCTCTTTTTCCAGATCGTCTGTGTCCAGAGGCTTCTCCAGATCTTCTGTATCCAGAGTGTTCTCCAGATCTTCTGTGCCCAGAGTATTCTTTGTGTTGATCTGGTTTTCTAAAGTTCTTGAACTTCCTTTGCTTATTCTTCCAAAGTTTGTTGATTCTTCTGGACAGCAAGGATAGTTCTTCTTCATCTTCAGAAGCAGACTCCTCAGAGCTTTCTTCTAATACCTGCAATGCTTTAACATATTTTTTAGATTTTAAAGCAATTGACTTACCTTTCTTTAGAGGCTCATCTTCCTCTAGTTCAATCTCATGACCCCTTAGAGAACTGATTAGTTCCTCCAGCGTAATCTTGTTCAGATCCTTTGCCAGCTTCAGAGCAGTGACCATGGGTCTCCATCTGGTTGGCAAGCTTCTGATTATTTTCTTGACATGATCTGTTGTAGAGTAACCCTTGTCCAAAACCTTTAGGCCGACAGTGAGAATCTGGAATCTGGAAAACATGGCTTCAATGGATTCAGATTCTTCCATCTTGAAAGCTTCATACTTCTAGATCAGCGCCAGAGCCTTGGTTTCTTTAACTTGAGAGTTCCCTTCATGAGTTATCTTCAGGGATTCAAATATATCAAAGGAAGTTTCAATGTTGGTTATTTTCTCATACTCAGTATGAGATATAACATTTAGCAATATAGTTCTAGCCTTGTGGTGATTTCTGAATTCCTTCTTTTGCTCCTCAGTCATTGATTTTCTATCAACTTTCTTGCCATTCCCATCAGTGGGATGAACATATCCATCAATAACTAAGTCCCAAAGATCAACATCAAATCCTAGAAATAAACTTTCCAATCTATCTTTCCAATAATCAAATTTATCTCCATCAAACATGGGACGTTTTGTGCTGACTCTTTCTTCATATTTGTTGTTGTTGGGTGTTGAAGTTTCAGCAGCCATAATGAATATCAACCAAGAGTATCATGAATTTTTCCCACTGGATCTTTTCTGGTCACAGTTAAGTGATAGCACAAACAGAACCGGAGCTCTGATGCCAACTGAAGGTGAGAAAAACACTTAGAAGGGGGGGGGGGGGGGGTTGAATAAGAGTTTTAAGAATTATGACAATAAAAACAACTCAAGATTTTTATCCTGGTTCGTTGAACTCAACTACTCCAGTCCACCTTATCAAAGATGATTTGTCTTTCTCCACAAGGACTTAATCCACTATTGATCAACTAATTACAATAGAAAGCACTAAGAACAACTGTCTTAGTCTTCTTAAGAACTACTGACCACACCTTGGTCTTCTTAAGGAACTTCTTACAAATTAATGTAAACTAACAAGTGTTTGAATGCTTCAAATAAGCTGTATCACAACTGTGATATTTACACTTAAGATTAAGTATAACAAAAACTATATAGTTTTATGAAAGATCAAATGATTAAGATCTTTGTAAGATTTTCTCTTTGGTGAATCAAGCGTGTATTTCTCTCTGAGTGAACTAGCAATGAGCAAATGGTGAGTAGTGAATTAGCAGCTTCAAAATGTTGTAGAAGTTCTCCTTTTATAGCTTTTCCAAATTGCTTTGAGTGATGTGCAGCTGTATATAATATTAGATTATAAGACTTTTCATTACCCAAAAAATATGGGCAGAGATATGCTTTCTGCAGAAAGGTATGGTTGTAGAAGCCCTGGGATTTGCACCACGTCACTTCTTTGGACAAATTAGTCGTTGGTTACTTTGGAAGTAGCACCACGTCTAATCAAGTTTTACAGCTTCTTCAACAAGCTTCCTTCAGGATGAAGTCTTCATAATCTTCACTTCAGAACATGTAGCACGCTTAAAGGAATGAAAAATTTTAAAATTGTCAGAGCTAAAATGAATGAGATGATTAGAGCCTTGATAGATGATCAGATCTTAATATATTAGAGTCTCAATCTTGATCAGAGTCTTTATCAGAGTGTGCAGCAGTATGTGCTTGAGCGTGAATTTTATTTGATTAGATTCTGATGATCAGAGCCTCTGTTTTTGCAGTGAAATGAACTTCAAAGTCTGATTTGATCAAAGCTTTCAACTATTCTTTCATCAATACTTCAGATCATTCTGCAGCTTCTGCTTCAGAATCTTTTGATGGTCTTGCATCTGATGCTTCAGTGCTTTGCATAGTTTCTTCTACTTATGTATTTTGCTTCTTTAAGAGTATTTAATTTTATACCTGAAACAATAATACTTTGAACAAATTTTAGAGTGTATATTTTCTTACTACAAAATTCCATAAAAGTTATCATCAAAACATAGAGATATAAGAAACACCAATATGTGTTCTAACATCAGATTCAAACTGCGCAGATTCACTCTATGTTTGATGCTGAAGATGAATCAATCCTTAATTTGCTTTGAATCCCTCTGAAATTGAAATCATGATTTCCACTTTTTCTCTTGAAACTCAGCTTGCAAACTCTGGCTATGGCATGAAATGGACTCCCAAATTGCTCTGAATCACATATGGCACCTATATAGAAGTGATTTGTGGGCTTTGGTGGTCCATTTAAGGCCCAAATCAGAATATCCAATTTTCAAATTTCCTCCAAAAACTCAACAATGGAATGCACGAATTCTGGCTGTTTCGACCTTCTAGAACCTTCAATTATCTTGCCTATGGTCTGTGGAGAGTGTAAAGATCAATTGGAGAGCTTGAACTCCTCTCATGACCAAGTTATGATATGTTACTTATTTGTGAAGTTACAAGTCAAACCACCATGAAATAAGCCTCGAGTGAAAATTCTAATAATGCCAAAGTGTTTAGAATGATTTTTTCTGATTAAAATGAGTACTCACTTGGCCTTGTATGAACACAAATGAATTAATCTTGAATTTTTCACTTAAATGCCTTTAAATTCTCCCTTTTGCCAAATTTCTCAAACCAAGTCTCACCCTAGGCCAAATAAATTCATCATGAAGACATGGTTGACCTAAAAACATCATTTTAAGCAATTTTTGTGTTGAACAAAACTTCATTTGAAGCTTGCAAGATAGTGAAAATGACCTATAATGCCAAATGACCTATAATCTCACTTTCCCAAAATACCCCTGACTTGTAAACCTCATAACTTGAGTTCTACAAATCAGATGGAAGACTTATAATACAATTTGGAAAGCTAAGATCAAGACCTACAACTTTCGTGTTGGCCAAATGTTTAGGAGAAACACCCTTCTAGGTCAAACGTTCCTTGAAAGTTGGTGAACTTTCATAGACAAATTTCACATTCCTCAGATGACCTGTAACTTGTTTGGGTCATAACTTGAGTTCTATAAATCCAATGGAGGACTTATAGTACTCAAATTAAAGCTAAGAACATGCTCTACAAGTTTCATGTTGGCCAAAGTGGAGATGAAACTTATATCTTGAGATAGGTGGTCTTGAAGTTAGGCACTACATAAGGGATTTTACCCTGAGAACCCTAATTTAGCAACTCCTCACACTTTGAATTCTTCTTGGATTGATCTTGAAATATCACCTCATGTATCTCAACACAACTATCCAAGATTACAAAGACTTATAAATGAGCTTTGATCCGCTTCAATTGCACAGTTGACTTAGGATTACTCAGATGAAAACTTTAATTGCAACACCCTCAACTGTGGCTCTTCACACTTGACACAATGACATGATTGGGCTCCCACATGACCCTCAAGGAACTCTATGAGCTCTATCCATACACTCTCTCCTTGATCAAGGCTCCACAACCCACTGATGGTCTTCAATTGGTCCTCAGCTTAGGAGATTAACCCCATACAAACAACTGAACTTCTCAAGAACACAACCCTCTTCCTGATGACTATGGTGACTTCTCAAGCTTGAATAAGACCTCTAGATAGGATTCTCTTGATATCAACCACACTTGATCCCATGCATAAATGAACAATGCTATGCTATGCAAATGTTAGATCAATGGTGTGTCCATGCAATGAAACATAAACCAAGTAAGAAAAGGTTAGGCAAATTTTGGGGTGCAACAGCTGCCCCTATTCAAGCGGCTTGGACCCGACTGGATGAAAGGCGAACGGCTTTTAGGCAATCAAGGTAAAAGACTGTTGAATACCAAAGAACTTGGAAATTTTCTAAACAAAGAAGTAAACTGCAAAACTGCTTGGGGAACAAGATCCAGAAAATTGAATCCGCTTGTCACGGCAACAACTGATCAATCATCCGATAAAGAACCTGATTTCAACATCAACCACCTATGTGATGCCACAGGTGTCGAATCCATAATCAATCTTTAAACATGTGCTACAATAAGCGAGCATTACGTCAAGTGCGTCATCCCTGTACAATCCGGGATCTTTCATTTCCGAAGAAACGCGCATACACTACTTAAAGTGCGCCATCCCTGTACAATCCGGGATCTTCCATTTCCGAAGAAACGAGCATCACACTAAATAAAAGCGTGGTATCCCTGTACTATTCGGGATCTTCCATTTCCGAGGAAACGAGCATTGCACTAAATAAAAGCGCGGAATTGTCGAGGTACTATCTCTTGACCTTCCATTTCCGAAGAAACGGGCATACGCTACGTAAAGCGAGTCATCCCTGTACTATCTGAGATCTTTCATTTCCGAAGAAACGAGCATCGCACTAAATAAAAGTGTGGAACTATCAATGTACTATCTTCTGACCTTCCATTTCCGAAGAAACGGGTATACGCTACGTAAAGCGAGTTATCCCTGTACTATCTGGGATCTTCCATTTCCGAAGAAACGGGCATCGCACTAAATAAAAGTGTGGTATCCCTCTGAAGACTTGAACAAGCAACTCTGCAGGGAAAATCTAGCAACAACTTCAAAGTCTAATTATGAAGTCGTTTAACGCTGACAACAACTCCAAAGTCTAATTATGAAGCCGTTTAATGCTGACAACAACTCCAAAGTATAATTATGAAGCCGTTTAATGCTAACAACAACTCTAAAGTCTAATTATGAAGCCGTTTAATGCTGACGTAACAGCAATTCAACGAAAACTCTATCGAACTCCAAAGTCTAATCATGAAGCCCTATAGAACTCTTCCGAGGAAATTCTGACAACAACTTCAAAGTCTAATTATGAAGCCATGGTGATGCTGTCATAACAGCCACCTGAGGAGAACTCTGCCAGGGAAATTATGACGTCAACTACCAGACATTAACCTTGACAACGAGTACTGACCTCAACCGTCTAATCCTTGAAATTTTCTTTTGAAATGCTGAAGTGACAGTAACCCGAGGAAAACTCCGCTGGGGAAAAAGAGAAACTTAATCAAGCACCTCTGATGAGGGAACACATGATAGGACGAACGTTATCATCACATATCTCATGCCAAGAATCCGAATATCCGAAAACCACCCTGCACAAGAATTCCAATTACCTGTAGGGAAGAACGCCTGAAAACAAAGAGGTAACCAACCTGGCTTATGTTTCAAAATGCATATGTTGAAAATGGCGTAATGCTCCATATAAGATGGAATGCTACGCATTTGGGTAAATTGCTATGCAATGCGGATATGATGCAAATGCAGGCTCGGGCTGCCAGAGAAAAGCTGGATACAGAACTGCTTCAGCAAAATAAATGCTGAAGACAAACCCAACTCCGCTGGGGATAACCGGGTACCATAGAATTATTCCAGCAAAATAAATGCTGAAAAGGTGAACTGACTCCGTGGGGGAAAGAAACAATCCTGCTGGGGGATAGTTTTACGATCCGGAGTTACGAACTCTACTGAGGATAATCAACCTATTGGAGGAAAGACAACCTGCTGGAGAAACAGAAAAAGCCATCCTGCGCGGGGATGAACTTTTCAAACCATGGACAACCTGGTTGTGCCCTGTGAGGACTTCACTGGGGATTACATGTACACATGACTATCGCTGGGGATGCACATCATTGCCTGATCGCTTGCTAGCTCGCATCCAACTCTTCTGGGGATAGAAACGCGACTTCCATCTGCTGGGGAAGAATAGAATCACCTAAAGCCTGCTCCTACGTTAAAGGACTCTGGCTGGGGAAACACGCTCCCTTAGCTGTTTGTTGCGAAGGTAACGACCCTGCAAAATACGAGCAGCAACAAGATATCCTATACAAAAGGAAATATCCAGGTTAATAGCCGTGACAATTGCTCAGTCAATTCAAAGTTTTAACAATTATTGGCCGAGGCCTGCAAGTTTATGCACGTGCAAGTTTATCAAAAACATCGGCGTTTTCCACAAACAAAACAGTAAAAGTTAAAACAAGAACAAACATCAAGTACTGAATAGTATGCGTTTATTGATAACGGGTCTGTGAATAGGCAAAGCTTTGTACAATGGATGCAACTCCTGAAATGAGGAAGCTACAAAAATAAATACAAATATGTACAGAGGTACAAAGGAATTTGTATACATGTCGGCAACATGGTATACACGAACACCATGAGCTGATCCTCCTATGACTCGCCTGACTTCGACGCTTTCCCGATGCTCCATCCTCGAAAGAGATTGACTTGGATAATCGACCATCAGGTACTCCCAAACCACTAAGCAACGCAGTATCAAACTCGGACTGCAGTCATTTGCTTTTTCAATCCCTAACTTTTTCCTGAATCGCCCTTTGCGGGTTTTCATTCACCAGGATACCCTTTTTTGCCGAGGTCGCCTTCTCAGGTTTTCGACTTCGCGGGTGTACATCTTTTCAATTTCATCCCTAATTTTTTCCCGAACCTTTTCTTTTTCTTTTTGGTTCGCCGGGATGCCCCATTTTTGCCTGGACTCTCTTTTTTCTGTCCAGCGGGTCTCTTTTAAGGAAAGTATTTTTTAACTGCGTCCGAGTTCACAGGGGATGAAAAATCCTCACCATCCATGGTGGACAACAGTAAGGCTCCTCCAGAGAAGACCTTTCGGACGATATATGGACCTTCATAGTTGGGAGTCCATTTGCCCCTGTGATCTGATTGTGGTGGGAGAATCTTCTTCAGCACAAGATCGCCCGTCTGAAAGCTTTGAGGGCGCACCTTCTTGTCGTAAGCTTTCTTCATCCGGCTCTGGTATAACCGACCATATGCGATAGATGCAAGTCTCTTCTCATCCATCAAACTGAGCTGATTCAGCCTATTCCTTACCCACTCTGCCTCATCAAGTTGGACATCGAGCAAAACTCTCAAGGAAGGAATCTCAACTTCTAATCGTAGGACAACCTCCATACCATACACCAGTGAGAAAGGGGTTTCCCCGGTTGATGTGCGTACCGTCGTACGATAACCGTGCAAAGCGAAGGGCAACATCTCGTGCCAGTCTTTGTATGTTACAACCATCTTTTGAACTATCCTCTTGATGTTCTTATTGGCCGCTTCGACAACGCCATTCATCTTGGGCCGATAGGGAGATGAATTATGATGCTCAATCTTGAAATTCTAGCACAATTCCTTCATCATCTTGTTATTCAGGTTCGAGCCATTGTCAGTAATGATCCTTTCGGGGATGCCGTAATGATAAATGATGTCCTTTTTGATAAACCGGGCTACTACTTGCTTGGTAACATTAACGTAAGACGCTGCTTCAACCCATTTGGTGAAGTAATCAATTGCTACCAATATGAACCGGTGTCCGTTGGATGCGGTGGGCTCAATTTTGCCAATCATATCAATGCCCCACATGGAGAAAGGCCACGAGGGCGCTATAACATTCAAAGGGCTTGGCGGCACCTGAATCTTATCGGCATAAATCTGGCATTTATGGCACTTCTTTGCAAATTTGAAACAGTCTCTTTCCATTGTCAGCCAATAATACCCTGCCCGCAATAACTTTCGAGACATAGCGTGTCCGCCGGTGTGCGTGCCAAAGGTACCCTCGTGGACCTCTTCCATAAGCAGATTAGCTTCCTTCTCATCCACACATCGCAATAGCACCAAATCATGGTTTCTCCTGTATAGAACACCATCTAGATTCAAGTAGAAATTGCCAGCTAATCTCCTAAGAGTCTTCTTATCGCGGTTGGATGCCCCAGTCAGATACTCTTGGTTCTTTAGGAAATTCTGGATATCAAAATACCACAGCTTGCCATCGGAAGCTTCTTCAATGGCAAATATGAAGGCAGGATTATCAAGGCGAGAGATAACTATCCTGGGAGCATCATTCCAGAAGTTGACTTTGTACATCGAAGACAATGTCGCAAGAGCGTCAGCCATCTGATTTTCTACCCGTGGCACATGGTGAAACTCTACCCTGTCGAAGAAGGGCAACAACCTCCTTGCATAATTCATGTACGTCATCAGATTAGGCTGACGAGTCTCCCATTCTCCCTTGATCTGGTTCACGACTAGCGTGGAGTCTCCATACCCATCAAGATTTTTAATCCTCAAATCAATAGCCTCCTCGAGACCCATGATACACGCCTCGTATTCAACCTCATTGTTGGTAACTGGAAATGTCAATCTGGCAGTGAACGAGATGTGCGTCCCATGGAGTGTCGTAATAATTGCCCCAATTCCACTTCCATATGAATTAACAGCACCGTCAAAAATCAATTGCCATTTGGAACCCGACTCAGGACCTTCACCATGCAACGACTCTTCGCAATCATTCATCTTTAAGTACATGATATCCTCGTCAGGAAAATCAAACCTCATTGGTTGGTAATCATCGATTGGCTTCTTGGCAAGATACTCTGACAGAACGCTACCTTTGATAGCCTTTTGCGAGACATACTGTATATCATACTCTGTCAGTACCATTTGCCATCGGGCAATCCTCCCAGAAAGTGCCTGCTTTTCAAAGACATATTTGATCGAATCCATCTTTGAAATCAGCATGTTTGTATGATTCATCATGTATTGTCTCAGACGTTTGGCAGCCCAAGCAAGTGCACAACACGTCTTTTCGAGCATTGAGTAGCGGGATTCACAATCTGTGAACTTTTTACTCAAGTAATAGATCGCATGCTCTTTTCGTCCAGTCTCGTCATGTTGACCGAGAACACAACTCATACTGTTCTCAAGAACCGTCAAGTACATGATCAGTGGTCTTCCGGCTACTGGAGGTATCAATATCGGAGGTTCCTACAAGTATTCTTTTATTCTTTCAAATGCCTTTTGACAATTTTCATCCCAAACAATCGCCTGATCTTTTTTCAACAATTTAAACATTGGCTCACACGTGGTAGTAAGGTGAGATATGAACCGGGAAATGTAGTTCAACCTCCCCAAAAAACCACGAACCTCTTTCTCTGTTTTTGGCGCTGGCATTTCTTGTATCGCTTTTATTTTAGCAGGATCAACCTCAATTCCTTTTTTGCTAACAATGAACCCCAGTAGCTTACCAGATCTCACCCCGAAGGTGCAATTATTAGGATTCAGCCTCAGCCTGAATTTCCTAAGCTTCTCAAACAATTTTAGAAGATTCACCAGATGCTCTTCCTCCGTCTGGGATTTGGCATCGTCAACATAGACCTCAATCTCTTTATGCATCATGTCATGAAAGAGTGTCGTCATAGCACACTGATATATTGCCCCAGCGTTCTTTAAACCAAAGGGCATCACTTTGTAGCAGAACGTTCCCCACGGGGTAATAAAAGTTGTTTTCTCCATATCCTCCGGTGCCATCTTAATATGATTATAGCCCGAAGAGCCGTCCATGAAGGAAAACACAGAGAATTGAGCAGTGTTGTCGACCAACACGTCAATATGAGGAAGCGGGAAGTCATCCTTAGGGATCGCCTTGTTCAGATCCCGATAGTCAACGCACATCCGCACCTTTCCATCTTTCTTTGGTACAGGTACTATATTGGCGACCCAAGGAGGGTAGGTTGTAACAGCTAGAAAACCAGCGTCCCACTGTTTCTGCACTTCCTCTTTAATCTTTACAGCCATATCTGGTTTCGTTCTTCTGAGCTTTTGCTTGACCGGCGGACAGTCTTCACGCAATGGCAAGCGGTGGACTACAATATCAGTGTCTAACCCAGGCATATCTTCATAAGACCAATCAAAGATGTCACTATACTCTCGAAGCATCTCGACAAGTCTCTGCTTGATATCACTTTGCAGCGCAGCCCCTATCCGGACATTCCTGACAACTTCTTTTGAACCCAAATTAATGATCTCAATATCTTCCTAATGAGGCAGAATGATTCTCTCTTCTTGTTTCAAAAGACGAGTCAACTCTTATGGTAAGTCGTCTTCCTTAACAATCTCTTCTTCGGCTTGAAATATCGGGTGCTGAAAGTCGAAACGAGTCATAGGGAGATCTTGATCGGTGTCATCTGAAATATGGATCCTGCAAGAGAAAGGGTTAAATGTTTCAAATGATATGCAAACGAAGCATACAACCACATTGCCATTTTATTGATAGAAATAAAAAAAACAGAAAAACAGGGATCACAAAATTTGCATGAGGAAAACGCCTTTATTTGATGATTAAAACAAAACATACACATAAGCAAGTAGGCCCTGAAATAAAATCACTATGCCCCGGGTAGGACACAGGATTGTACAATAATCGAAAAACAAGGCATTACTGTTTTGGCGTCACTTGAATAAGGTCCTGGATAGACCAGTTGCATAGGCTCTGTCCTGGCTCGCTGGGCTTGATCCATGAATCCATGTCACAGTCGCTATCTCCATCTTCATTGTCAGACACATCATTAATCGTTTCAAAACTGACTCCTCCTGGAGTAAACACAATCGGCCCTTTGAACTTTGGAGCGCCCTGTGAGGAAGATGACGATGACGGGCGATACCCTAAGTCGAACTTGTCCTGCTTAACAGGAATCTCCAGAACTTGACCCCAACCTTTGGCCTCCCCGGCCTGAACTTCCGCTTGGGCTTCTCTGTACGACGACATAGCCACCTCTGGCCCCTTGCTTACGATAAGAGATTTGTCTTTGATCTGCACCCCTTCAAAGGCTTGGCACAATGTCTCATGGATCTCCCCATCCACTTCGACATATTTGAATGACGACAGGTGGCTAACTAGGATGTATTCCTCCCCACATATGGTGATAATGCTACCGCCGACCATATACTTAAGCTTTTGGTGCAACGTAGACGTTATAGCCCCTGCAGAATGAATCCAAGGTCGTCCAAGCAAACAACTATAAGCTGGCTGTATATCCATAATATAAAACACAGTGTCAAACACCTCTGGACCGACCTGGATTGGCAAAGTTAATTCCCCAAACACGGACCTTCTAGTCCCATCAAAAGCTCTCACTACCAAGTCACTTGGCGTGCATATTATACCTCGGGTATCTAGTTTCAACAACGCCCTCTTGGGAAAAACGTTCAAGGACGAAGCAGTGTCGACCAGGACATGAGACATAACAGTGCCCCTACACTAAACTGAAATATGCAACACACTGTTATGGTTGCGGCCCCTGGGTGTCAAACCAAAATCTGTAAAGCCAAGGCCATGCCCCGCATTCACGTGCGCAATTACTCCTTCGAGCCGATTCACAGATATCTCCTGGGGTACAAAAGCAGCATCAAGAGCTTTCAGCAAAGCGTTCCGGTGGGCTTTGGAACAAAGCAATAATAAAAAAATCGAGATTTTGGACGGCGTCTGCTGCAGATGATCGACAATTTTATAATCACTCTTCCGAATTAATCTCATGAGTTCTTCCACATCTTTGGTCAAAGCCTCTTTTTCCTTCTCTTGAGAAGGTTCTTCTTCATTGACTCTACCTTTCTCTTTGGCAATTCTCTCAGCCTCTACTTCTGGTGACGCAAAAATTCTGCCACTGCAGGTTATGCCCCCTACTCCCACAAGGTTATCAACTGATCCTACCGGCGGCCTTGCCAGGTTAATCTTCTCCCCATTGAAGTAAACTTTCGCCCCATAGTTCCAAGGGATGGCTTTAGTGCTTTCATACAGAATGGGTCCAACTTTGGTTATTGTGATAGTCGGCCTCTTGGGAGGCGCCGATATCATGACAGTTTTAAACGGGATTGTAATCGTTGCAACTTCGCGCTGCCTTTCAGCTATTTCCTCAACAGGTTTCTCTTCAGCAGTACGGTCGAATTGCATTGTTCCTTCATCAATCAGCCCTTGAATACCTTTTCTCAAGTTATCACAACCCTCAGGCCGGGCCAAACAATCAACATAATCAGCATCACAACTAGGGAACACTCCCCCTTTCAGCAATTTGCCCATGACATAACCCAGAGGTTTCTTCAGTTCGTCCACATTCATAACTAGATATAGGCTTGTATCTTCCAATATTGCACCCACCTGTGCAGATCTGTGAGACGACATCGAATTTTTCTCAATGTCGGGCGCTTCATTACCAAAGTTTATAGCCTTGCTATCTATCAAATCTTGCACCTTGTGCTTGAAAGCATGACAGTTCTCAATGCTAGACCGGGTTCCCCGGAGTGAAATTCGCAATGTGCATTAGCTTCATACCCAAAAGGTGGCGTGCCCTTCAGCGGAGCTAACGTCCTTTTTTCAACAAGCTGCAGCTGTAACAAAGTTGGAAGAAGCTGAGCATACGACAATGGAGGTGCATCAAATACCCTTTTTTATAGCTCTATCCCGACCTTGGTATCTTTGTGGAGCAGAATTATGTTGTCCCTGTTGCTGCTGTGGTTGTTGTTGTTGTTGTTGTTGTTGAGGTACAGGAATTGTCACACTAACAATCTGTTGCTGACGGTATTGGTTTCGACCTCTACCTCTTCCTCGAGAGCTGTATACTGAATTAGTATTCCCCTGTCTCTTATTCCCAAAAGCCCTTTTACCAACTCCAGCTGAGGTTGATTCCCCCGCTTGAATCTTACCTATCTTGACACCATTCTCGATACGTTCCCCCAAGAGTATCAACTCAGAAAAGTTACTCGTCATACAATTGATAAGCCTGCCATAATACATCCCAGCGAAAGTTCCCACAAACATATCCACCAACTCACGCTCTACCATAGGTGGGTGCACCCTAGATGTAAGCTCACGCCACCTTTGGGCGTACTCTTTGAAACTCTCGCCATTCTTCTGAGAAAGATTTTGGAGTTGGACCCTGTTCGGCGCAAGGTCGCTATTATATTGGTAATGCTTGACAAAAGCTTCTGCCAACTCTTTCCAGCTACCAATATGAGTAGGCTCTTACCCCATATACCATTCCAATGACTGTCCAGACAGGCTATCTTGGAAAAAATGCATCAGCATCTTTTCGTCATCAGAATAGGCGGACATTCTCCGATAGTAAGATCGCACGCCAACTCTTGGGCAAGTATCCCCCTTATACTTGTCAAAAGTGGGCGCTTTGAACTTGATTGGTACCCTAAAGCCAGGAACCAATTCCCATGTTAGCCACGTCCAACCCTATGGAATTCTGATTAGCAAGATTCTTCATCTGTTCTTCCAACAACCTGAACCTTCTATCATTGTCAGTGGAAATCTCAAGATCCCTGCCTGGCGGAGGGAAAGCATCTTCCTGACGATCTTTGCCCTAGTGAGAATCCCCGTTGTCATACCCATCATAAGCAGTATTAGGACCGAAGCCATATTACCAAAACCCATATTACCAAAACCCTGATTGCCAGCACCTGGCCCGAAACCAGCGTTGTGAGCACCCATTCCAACTTCATTGTTGCTTGCATTGCCAAAACCTGCATTACCGAAGCCCTGATTGGCGTAACCATGATTTTCGTAACCCTGATTGCCATAGCCTTGATTACCACCAAAAGCAGTGTTGCCAATACCAATACCCATACCAGTATTCCCAGCACCAACACCAGCATTCCCAGTGCCAACATTGAACCCAGCATTTCCAGCACCAATGTTTCCATTAGTTTCCACATGCCCATTACTGTTACCAGTCATATTCCCGTTCCCAAATCTGTTACTGTTCTCAGTCGTATTGAGGACAACTACTGGTACAACGTCACCAGCTTGGAGAGTCTCGCCATGAGGAGGATCGGTAGTAACTCCGCCATGTAGCACACCCTGACTGTCAACCTTGGCAATCAGAGGCTGCACTAGAGTCTACAGCTGCTCTTGGCCCTTGGCCACAGTTTCCATCGCCTGCATGAAATGCGCCATCCTGTCGCGCATCTCCTGCATCTCAGTTTGCATATGAGCCATAACTTTCTTGCAGTTGCTTCTGGTAGAGTAACGATGAATTCGCTGATCGGCAATCCTGAAACCTGCCCCGACAGAGGGTTAGGAGAACAGTACAAGGTACCTGCTATGCAAATGATTTATGCAAATGCAAACGTGTGTCTGTGCGTTAGGGAGAATTTTCCCTCGATTCGAGTGCCAGAGTGCTAGTGCTGATAACAAGAGGTCCGGATCCAGTTACTGAAATAACATCTCATATATATATGGGCCAACAAGGCAGCAGTACAATGTCAATAAATACATAGGGAATCAATAGCATGACCTCGACCAACAAGCCTGGTGATGGTCAGCCTACAGCACAAATAAGAAAATACAAAGAGTTACAAAGATAATCAAGTGCGACAACGGGCACGAAACTCTTCTAGCAACTCTTTTGTCTTGGGGTGATCAGGCCGAGTGAGTAACCCTTCAACGAGCAAATCTCTCTGCATAATAGTACACTGGAGACCTTCAATTGAATCTTCCCACACGCCTTGGCCAAAACAATCCTCTAACTTTCGCTTCTTAGACTCGAACATCTGCTTGCGATCTTTCAGGGTAGCGAGAGCTTTGTTCAGCATGTCTTCAGTGGCATATCTGCGAGCAGTTTCCTCATCAAACTTCTTCTCGCTAGCCTTCACCTGAGCTTTCAATTTGGAGATCTGTTGTTTCAGTTTATCCTCCCTCTCGTTGTTACTGGTTATAGTGGCATTCCACTGCTGGTTGAACTTGGAAATTCTCCGGTATGCTTCACCCAGATTCTGCTTCTTGGTAGCCAGTACATCATTGACAGATTTGAAGTCCAGACCCAAACGTTCACGATCAGCTATCTGCTTAGTCAAGCCCGTGCCCAACCTGTTCACCAACTCTGTCTGCTTCTTGAAGGAGTGGACGGCTTCGTTTCTCTCGCTTCTAACCTGTGCCAGCTCTTTCTCCAACTCTTCATTGGCCTTTTTCAGCTCTTCCCTCTCAGCTAACACCTGATTATACTGCTGAATAGGCACGGTAGTAGGCTCTTCAATCACTGGAGGGCACTCCCGCTAGGCAGGTGGAAATGGCATCCCTATGGTCTCTGCTCTGCTCTTGATCCAGGTCTCATACGGAGCGTAAGCTTGGCTATTGCTCTTGCCCAACAATGACTTCCCTCGTCTACTAATATCATTCCAGGCATGCTGAAGCTTAGGTAACATATCCCCCTCTAGAAGACCGGTGAGGTACAGAGATTCCTGCACCTCTTCATCCTTTGGCGGAACTATCAAAGCATATGCAAACTGTCTGACAAGTAGAGATGGATTATAGTTGATACAACCCTTTCTTCCAATCAGAGGCACATTTGGAAACCCACTGCAGCTGAATATGATCTCCGCACCCAAAATACCTCTATCAAACCAAACAACACTCTCTGCTGACAAACCCATAAAGTGCTCAGACCACTCAGCTGTGGCTGCAGATTAAGCAAAGAGACCCTTTTTGGGTAGGTGTCTATCAAACCATCTGTGGAGCAAGGGTACACAGAATGATACATTCTTACCCCTTCTATTTTCGTTCTTGTAATGGACGAAATGATTCACATTGCCAATCAAGGTAGGAATTAGATTCCCTGATGCAAAGATATGAAAGGCATCCAAGTCTACAAAATCAGGCATGTTGGGAAACAAAATGATTCCATATGTAGCGGTAAAAATCGTGAGTGTAAGTTATTGATTAACTTAACTCAAAGAAAACAAGAGTCGCCACCGCACTTTTATTTTATCCAAATAAAGGAAAGGAAGAAGAGCGAACAAAACCAAAGAGTTCTAAAATAAGAACACGAGACAGAGATCGGGGTAAGGGGTTGGTTACGCAATGGGAATGTGTTAGCACCCAAAACGTCTATAGTACTCTATAGGAGCCTTTTGAAATATTTACGTTTTTTGGTTTGAAAATGGTTTGTTTGAAAAGAGATTGGGGAGATGAGAAGAGAATTATTTTTTAGATTTTTGTGTTTGGAGAGACTTATCGCCTCATGCCTACGTACCCACAAAGTGCAATATGGGATCAAAACCCCGTAGTTCGTGGTACAAATGACAAAAATTTGTTGGTTTTGATTGATTTTAGATGTAAAGACAAGTCGTCATTTCAAGGAGAAAACTGCGACTATCCACCCACGAGTATTAAGACAACATCTGCGTCACATAAAGATGGAGGATTTGCTTGGATTATCAACAAGACTATCACTCAACATCAACGTAGAAAATGTCAAAGTCTTAATAATATGGGGAATAGGAGATTTACATCTCAACTATAGAAATGAATCATGTCTAAACTTTATGAAAAGTTTTAAAGTGAAAAAGTGCATAAAGGCACAAAAAGAGTTGATGAGTTTTTGTATTTTTTATGTCTTTTGAAATTGGTCAAAGCAGGATTAACATTGATTGACTTTTATTAAGAAAAAAAACAAAGTTTAAAAATCACTTGACCAAAGTCAAGGTTTTATTGCGAAAGCGGTTTTGAAGTTTGAAACCAAGAAGGTTTTGAAAGAGGGAGAAAGTTTTGAAAATTTAAGAAGGGGAGGAGATGAAGTGACTATCCTAGAAACCAAAATAAAAGCTAGAGGTAAGAAAGATCTAACCGACTTGTAGCACACTCCATAGCAAGCAAAAAAGAATTTCGTCCGATTTAAAGCATAAGCTAATGAGCGAGCCAAATAAAGGCTAAGATCCACAATACTCCAAGCATAGGAATAAGAGTCCTAATTTTAAGTCCAAAGGTCCATGAAATCCAAGGTCTAAGAGTAGTCCAAGAGCATAACCACAAAGTTAACAACACCAAGTTTTTTAGAGATTTTTATCCTTTATTAGTATTTTGAACAAGATATGGTCCAAGTGGACAAAAGAGAAATGACATAAACATAAACAAAGATATGATATGAAATGATAAAATGGAAGCATAAAAGTAAGAAATAAGGAGTAAAAAGAGAATATAAACAAAATTAAACAAGGATAATGTTAGTGAATTAGTGGTTAGCACATATGATCAATGATGATTAATTCTTGCACTTTAGACCAAGGTTAATGAAAACTCATTAGAGGATTGATAGAATCAAAGCCTCCTAACAATGATTTTCATAGGTATTGGACTTAAGACAAGCAACTAAATATACTTGGACTTTTAAACGTAAGTTTGAGCCACGAATGATCATTTTCCGATTAAGGGACACTTTAGCGCTATGTTAAGCAATCGTAATCGGGTTTATGTAGAAACCACGACTATCTGAGGCCGGCCAATAATAATGTTAGTGTTAACACATGTTAGAGAAGTGATATGTAAATCACTCTCCTAAAACATGCCACACAAAAAGAAAAGAGGTAGTGATCTCATCATAATCAAGATTTTTAATCAATTAATCAAAGGTAATCTATCACTATTCCAAAGTATGGAGAATTATCTAAATGATTATTCATCCATAGATTTGAAATAATGAAGATTAAACAACCTTGATAATCAACAATCTATGATCCATAGATTTCATCGATCAAAAATAAAAAGAAGAAGAAAGAAAATTAAAATGAAAAGAAACCTCAATTTGAATCTTAAATCGATTAAATCATCATCAATATCAATCACCTCTCTTGGTGGATAAAATCGACACCCAAAGTCCATTGATATTGATGAGATCTTATCAAAAATTCAAAAATCCAAAATAAAACAACAATTAATACAAATTAATATACATATTTTTTAAATCAATTTTTAAGAGTTTTTATTTTTTTTAAAAAAAGGAATTAAAATACAAATTAGTAAATATTGTGGGAAGGCCCACACGGCCCAAGTCTTTTAAGAAAACGAAAAACAAAATGAAAATAATAGAAAAAAAATAAAAACAAGTGAAAGAAAAACAAAAAGGAAATAGAAATCAGAAAAATAAATACATCATCTTCTTCTTCGTAACTATTCACGGCCATGGATGCTATTCGAAACTCTCCATGAATTGGAGCGGCGGAATGCGAAACCAACACGGTTAGGTTCGAAATCAACAGCAGATTCTAAATACGCCAACAATTTCGAACGAAGCTCAACTTCAGAATCAAATTTAGAACACAAGACCTCGACGAAACCGGTAACTACCTTCGAATTTACGTGAGCAACAGTTGGATTTCTCTTCTCCTTCACGTTTCTGAAGATTTGTTGTATTGATGAAGATTTTCTGCGATTTGTGAGATGCGAAAATGAGATGTGGTTTTGATGGTAATGGTTAAAGAAAAATTGAAGGGCAATGTTGATGAGTTTTCAAGGATAGTGAAGTTTAATTGAATGAAGCTTGAAGGTGATTGAAGGTTGGGGTGATATTTCTGCAGAATTTTCTCGGCTGTTCAAGCTTGAAAAATAGAGTGAGGTATGAGTTGTATTTATAGATGAATGAAGATGAAATTTGAGTGAGAATTGGTGAGGGCTGCGTGAAGCTTGCGTTTCATTGATACTTGCCGCGTTTTGGTTTTTTTTGCGTGACTTGCTGTTACTCCTTTTTTTTAATTTTGTTTTTTACTCCTTTTCTTTCAGCTCATTTAAGTGACGTGGAAGGTTTGTGGGGTCAGCATGACTGAGATTATATTTACATGGCTTGCAATATGGCTCCATTGGTTGCTACAGTCTTCAAACAATAAGATCTCAAACAAAGTCTTCAAAATTTCTGGGAACAGAGTGGGACACTCCGCAATATGACGAGCAAGATTTACTGATGCAAGTAAATTTGGAGCCTCTCCCATTTTGATGTTGTTAAAATAGAAAGCAACCAAATTATCAACAGCAGATGATATACTTGTATCCAAGCCTTTTTGACCAGATTCGAGGGAGCCAACCAAATGCACAAAGGTGTTTGTGTCCAAGCTCAAGATGAAAGTGAGGTGGCTGTAGAACAAAACCTCCAAGAATGCAAAATAAGCCTTTGTTAGCTTATTTCACCATACCTCTGACTGTGCACTCCACTGTCAGTTACATTGATCAACTGCAGAACTCGGGCTGAAATTTCGGCATCTAGCACTTCCTGAGATTCCACACTACAACCATTGCATTGTTTTGTCTTGAGAATTGTTGCAGCAATATGTACAATCCAAGCAAGTTTGTCTTCAATCACAGAGAGGTCATTGCTATCACTAATTTGTAATCTTGCCCTTTCCGTGTATATTTGCAGGACAGGCTCCGACAAGAGGCGAGGAAGGTACGTCTCCAAAGATATGAATAACAATGGTAGACATAGCCATTGATAGTGGCCTCTGACTTGGTTTAACAGAATGGAGACATACATAATTCACGGGACCCTGAGCGGCAAAAACAAGTAGTTCGCCGATAGCAAAAAAAACTAGGAAGCCATACATGCTTTTAAGTACGAAGGCACTGAAACAAAATGCACCACCAACAAATGTTGTAAATGAGAGAAACTTAAATGCATTTGATAGGGTGTTAGTCATGTAATCAAGAGCAAAGCCTCCTGCTAAAGTGCCCAATATTCCACATACAATTGTAATCCCTCCAAATATCATATCTGCATTAGTCATGTTATATATACTATAACCAACTTTGGGGCCCCAATACGAGTAAGCACCTATGACAAAGTTATATGCTATGTAACCTAGAACGTTGACAACGTAAACCTTTTCGGACAAAAGTGCTTTCATATCTTTCAGAAATATTGAGACCTGATTTAATACTTTGCATCTACATTTTGGCTTGGAAGGTTCATGTGATTCATTGTTTCCGTTTGAAGCCTCCACATCTTGAACTCCCAAAGGAACTGTCTCCAGTGCCGACACTTTCTTTGAATCAGCAGGGACAAAACCTTTCAACTGCAATGGCTTCAGATTTCCCCACAAATTTGATTTGTCTGAAGCAACTGCACTGTTGCTCTCCCTTTTGTTAGAGCTATCAATTTTTGGACTATCGCTGCCAGGATTGTCTTGTGCACCATCTTGCACTTTTCTCTCAAGTCCTGCTTTCTCAAGACTCTTAATTTCATTTGTTGGATGATTTTTTATATCTCCAAACTTAGAATCGTGGATTTTATCTTTGTTGCTACTACTGACGGATCTTTCAATTATCGGAGCAGAAACCTGTTCTATTTCTTCTTTCAGCTGGTGTCTTGCAGGTGCAACATAATCAGAAGGGCAACTAGATACAGTTTCATCACTCTTAACATCAATTGGCACCTGGAGACTAGAATGGGAAGCTTCACCATACATGTCTTCCAAAGCAGGTTGCTCCCTTCTCTCATAACTTGCTTTCCTAATGGATTGTTCCTCCATTTTTTTATGATTTTCCATGTCAAGAAATTCAGATCCATGGCCCCTACTAAAAGGTTCTGCTTCCAATTGTAACGACTGACTTTCTAGTGCAACAGAGTCAGAAAAACTAGAGACAGCTTTCTCAGTCTTAACATCATTTGGTATCTGGGGACTCGAGAAGTCCATAAAATGTTTTTCTGAAATATTGCTGTCAGATGTGGTGCAATGATCATCTGGTATGGAGATGACTTCGACTTCATTACACAACCTTGCCTCCCAAGAGGAAATCTGTGGACCTCCCTTTCCTTCAAGAAACTCACGCGCAAGGGTAACATGTGTAAGTATCGGTTGAACATGATTTTGGATTGGACCATCTTTGACAGTGTTAATATCATCAGATGAAACACTAACAGATTCAGCGGTTTTAAGCTTACTTTCATCAAATAGCTTTGCCACTGGTATCTCACCAATGTTGTTTAAAGGCTTCTTTTTGGATTTGTATTCTAGTTCCTGAATGATTTCCCGAATAACATAATAACTGCCACCAACTTCTTTCTGGGTATGTTTTATTGCTGGGAGTTTTCCAGCATTCTCTGATTGATACTTATTCACAAAAGACTCCACCATAGCTGCCTTTACAACAGGTCTGACTGCTACTTCATACACTTCATCAGTATTTGTATGCGGTCCAAACACTCTGTCATATGCATAAGCAGTAGCTGGATTATACTCATTTCTCACAATCTTATCGCCATCAGCATACCACGCGATCTCGTCTCCTCTCTGATACTCTCTTTCACTCAACGGTCTAAATCGAATCGTCACAGAAATGCTATCACCAGGCGTGGAAGAATCATGAGGCTCCGCGATTACCTCCTCCATTGCAGAAGAAAAACCTTGAGCGTCGTAATGAGTTAATTCATTTTGACCACGACTCTGAGTCATGGATCGGCCACTGAGTTCCAAAATCGTCATGTGATATTATGAGCTCGAGGCATTGAGCAATATATGATGAAAACTTAGTCCTAGTGATGGGAACTGCTACCAAAACTTGAAGAAATAGGAGTTGATCCAGGCATCTGTTGTGGGGACTAGGAGAATGTTCTATCATGACATCACTAAGTTTCACAAGATCCTCCATGTTCACGGCACAGTCATATGGTAATGAATCAATAGATGGATCCAAGTTGACAATAACAACCTTCCTTCCAATTAGACTGAGGAACTGAAACATGCCATTACAGTAAGTTTTTTTCCTTGGCCAAAGAAGTTGCCTTTGTAAGATCTGAGGATGTACCAGAAGTAACTTCATTTTCTCCAAAAATTAGTTCTTCAGCAACCCGACCTCCCATGCAGACATCAAGGCTGGCAAGCATCTGTTTACAGTTGTAACTCGTCTCATCCTTGTCATCAAATGGTTTATAATTGAAGACACCAACTAATGAGTCATAGGAAGTTGCACTCTCTGCAAGGAGGCCTTTTGGTGATAATAACTGATATGAACCCAACTTAATGTCAAAAACCTTTGTTTCCGGATAACGCTTTATTGAGCAACTGAGATGCTCACATGATAATTCTGCAACAGGCTCTTTTGCAGTATAAGTTCAATATCAAGTTCACGATCTAGATCTTCAATCTCTCTTGTCATCATCACTAAGCGTTTGAGATTGTCTGTAGGCTGGTCGAGAAGAAAACGCCGGCAAGGAAATATTGCCAGCTCCATGATTTGCAAACTGTAACCCACATACAGCTGAGTTTTGAAGGGAAAACACTGCTTTGCAATAAGGTCCATCCCCTTGATTCACATTATGAACATTAGTTCCATTTTCTGTCACAAAATGCAAAGTTGTGTCATCTGAACTCCTTATTAGCCCATATAGACGAACAACACCACTTTCACCACCAACAGCCAGATGGAGAGTATCCGGGCAGAAATCCAATGCTGACACTGGTGAAGTTGCACTGCCCATTTTAACATCATTCACCTCGGGTTTTATGTTGTAAACAAGTGACAGAGCAGGATATGAAGCATCCCATATCCGAACAGATCCATCTTGGTAACCTGCTATGTATATTTGAATGATAAGATGGTCTTCTTTGAAAAGCTGACCTGGAACGCCACCAGTCAGAGGCCACTTCATCTCCATACTTGTCTGATTTGGTAATGAATGCTGCTTTGCTACTACAAGAATCTCAGACAGGGCCGTAAATAACTTCATATCCTGGCATACAACATCAAGCCTTGTTGTTGTCATCTGCGGTTCAAGAGTGGGAATGATGACGGTATATTGCATTGTGGGAGAAGAAGTCTTCCTTTTTTGCTCAGACATCAAAGAAGATAAACAATTATTGTCGTAAAGATCCAGTTGTCCAGGATTTTTCAATACAAATAGCATATTACAATCTCCTTTTGCATGGCAATCACTAGACAACAAAACCATATCAGCAAAAGAACCACGAAGTGCAACATCAATGCGGCCAGTGCACTTGAGACTTTCTATTCCACAAGACCAGTCAATGCTCAAAACTGTCAGAACTTCTTCAGACCCAATTTCATCACCACCATAGACAAAAAGTTCACCCCCACTGCTGCTCAAAGATTTATTGGTGCACCAGTGAAGAAGAATAATAGGGAGCCTTCTATCTGCCGATGATAATTGAAGCTTGATAACATTAATTGACGTTTTTTTATCTTCTTGATCTATTGGAGAGTCAGCAGTTGACAAATCCCAGAACATTATATCACCATCTACATAACCAACTGCGACAACTGATCCATCATTAGATGCCCAAGAAACAGAGCTTATTTCCTTATCTTCTTCAAGCTCTAATTTATCTTCAGAATGTTTGTCCTTAGGCTCATCTGAATAACTAGGCACTCAAGGTCCTCAAACGAAGCATCAGGGTTTGTCTTCCACAATTCTTCCACCTTATTTATTTGCTGTGCACTTATTTGGCGTGCTCTTAACTGCTCCTGTTCGGATGGGATCTTGACAAGCCACTGCAAGAAACACCTATCATCAATCAAGGGACACCATTGACTAAGGTCCCAATTCATATCCTTCAAAGCATTGACACTCAAACAAGGTTCACGACAAAGAAGAACAACTACACTTTCTGTCTTTGCAGATATGAACCCAAGGAGAAAGACATTACGGCACCCACAGTTGTAGCATTCAAGAATTGTCTCTCCCAGTGGACTATCTTTGTGCAGACAGACTTCCTTGTGCTTTGAATTTACTTGGAAATGGCACGCTTGAATGAATATCAAATTTGACTTGCACAGACAAACTTTTGAATCTTTGGTTAAAACTGAATCTCTTTGAATTTATCTGAATTATTCTCTGGGAAAATAAATCCATAGATGAACACAACCTGGACTGATGAACCTTGATCATAATAGTCATGGACCAAACTTCTCATAGAACACTGCTTGATAAACCACTGGATTTCAATACAAGACAATTTGACCTTGAACAATCTCATTTCCTGAGAAAATAACCCACCACCACGGGTAACTTATAGTTGAAGCAAACTCTTGATAGTTTGACCAAGATGAGGTCAAACGTCCATCTGATTTAAACTTGAATGAATGTCTTTGCCATTAATCTCATTGCAAAACCCTAAACACACAGAGAAGAAGAAGAAACAAACAAATTGAAAAATATTTTTGGTATTTTGGTTAGATGTTAGTAAACAGAAACAAACATAAAGCAAGTAAGAAACAACAAGGGACCTGAGAGAATCAAAAAGTATGATCTTGTTTGTGGAATGATATGCAAATGAAATGTGGGATCTTAGGGGTAAAAATTAGGGTATTACAGCTGCCCCTATTTAAGATTCTTCTATCCGGAGATATGAAGATTGACATCTTTGTCTCGACTAGATAGAAGAGACTTAAATATAACAATAAACCCAATTTTTGTCCCTAAGAGGCCACAAAATGATATGATTATGCTAATGATATGATATGCAAACACAAGACCTCTGTGGGGAGGAAAATGCCACAGGAGACAAACAAAAGCTCGGGAGAAAAAGAGAGACTCCACAAGGGAAAACAAAAGAGCAAGATCCTATTCCGATAAAGGAAAGGAAACGACTCAACGGGGAAAGAGATACCAACTGCCAGTTACTGGGCGAATATAGTCGATCGAAAGAGAACAGGTAAAATGCTTTTACTGGTTACTGAGTAGAAAATAAGCGTAATAAACCAAAGGGGGTGAGAATATTACCGACTACCAATCAATAGATAGCACAATAAAGGCAATATACTCAAAAGGTGAAGAAACATTACCGGATACCCAGTACTAGGTATAAAAATTTGGGTAACGAACTCACAAGGAAAGATTACCGACTACCGATTACTGGGTAGAAAAATATGTCGATAACTGACCAAAAAGGATGAGAAAAATACTCAAAAGGGTGAAGAAACATTACCGGATACCCAGTACTAGGTAGAAAATTTTGGGTAATGAACTCACAAGGAAAGATTACCGACTACCGATTACTGGGTAGAAATATATGTCGATAACTGACCAAAAGGAGGAGACAAATGCTACCTACTACCTATCACTAGGCAGAAAATAAAGGCAACAAGCTCGGGAGGAAGGATTACCTTTTACCGGTCAAATGGGTAAAGCATAACCAACCAGAAGGGGTGAGAAATATTACCAGTCAATAGAGGTAATATACTCGAAAGGTGAAGAAACATTACCGGATACCCAGTACTAGGTAGAAAAATTTAGGTAAAGAACTCACAAGAAATACCTGCTACCAGTCAATGGGCAGCTCAAATCACACAACAAACTTCTCAAATAAAGAGACAACCATTTGTTGGGGTGAGGTTTATCTTGTTCGAGACATACAAGTTTCTCAAATAAAGAGACTGTCACATGAAGTTGCACAAGCAATCACCAAGAGAGTGTTATCAAAACACCGCTGGGGAAATCAAATCTTCATCTTCTGATGGGAATAAATAACAGATTCCTTCCGAGGAAAGTAAATCCTCAAAAATACCTTTTCGACATCCAGGTTTCACAGCCCAGGGAAATCCAAAATAACCGCTGCAAGAGACCAAAGTTCAATCCAGGAACAAACTGGAGAGAAACGGTCAAACAAGACTCGACCCCATGAGGAAATAACTCAAATGGGGAACAATTCCATCCAGATAAAAGATGGGGAGGAAAGCTAAACAAACATCTTCCACGAGGCATAAACTCAGTGGGGAATTAAAAAGGATAGATATTTTCTGCTTAAGGGTAGACACTCTAATGGAGAGAGGACACACGCACTCCGCGGGGATAACAACACCGGTGAAAGGGAAACACCAAAAAATGCAAGATGCACAATGTAACAAAAACATGCTATGCTCAACCAAAATGAATGCGCATGCAATGCATATGAATATGCTGACAAAACAGACAAAAAGGGCAAACAGAGGGCGAACAAAACATCACAACACCACTGAAATACTCGGCTAATCTTTGCAAGTTAGAGATATCATTGGAGATCATGCTGGGGATCAGCAACAGAAATCCTGCAAGAGATACACAAGAGCCATCAAAGGAAAATAAATCCTACTACAAGGCTCAAACCTCACTGAGGAAATGGAGATACCGCTTGGGGAGGAAACCCAAAGATCAATCTTCAAACCTCAATAATTCAACAAGAGGGAACAACAATATGAACTCCGCTTCGAGAAAAAAAAAACGGTTGGAGAAAATGTAGCAACACAAATCTTCCAACTCTGCTCGGGGAATAAGAAGTTAACATCATAACAAAAAGTCAAACTGTGGGGGATTTTAAATCTCAACACAGGGTGAGAGAAAACCCAACGGTTGACTGCTACATCAACCCTTCTTAGGAAATGTGATTCAGATTGGCCATAAGAGAAACAAACCATAACGGAGGAGGTAGAAACCTGCCAGAGATTCCTCATCAAATTTTACCATTGAACATGATGAGATCCAACAATCACATTCACACTTAAATATGCTTGATCATAAACAGGTCAGGGAAGGAGAACCACGCTCAAATTGAAGGAATCTGAATCAAGACTTTGCAGGGGGAATCCAAGTTAAAAATGCTTGAACTAGTGCCCAACTGAGAAATGCATCAATAAAACCAAACTTTGCTTGAGAGATTGTCAACAGACTGTATCGAGGAGAACATCAACAAGGACAAACTCTAATTGGGAGAATATCGAGTTCATAATACCTTGAAATAATATGCCCCAATATCTTCAAACTCTGAGAGATTCGTCGAATCTCGACGTAACTTCCCTAGATTAACTGTAGTCGGTATATTCTTTTACTGATGGAGTATTCAAGCTTTGCCCCTGCGAAAGCATCAACTGGGAAAACAAACTTGCTCAAGCTCAACGAAGTCTTCAAGAAACATGCCCCTGGATATGATCATTCCTTGAAACGATTTGCCAATTACTCATCAGATTTTCAGGCTTCAAAAAAATTATGTTCATCACTGATACTCATATGTAAGCTTCCATGATGTCAAATAATGTATGTAAGCAGAAAAATGCTTAATTCTGAGAATGATAATTCTAATGCAATTACATATGTTTATCTTGAAGTTTTTTTTTTTTTTCTCTTTTTTTTTTTTTACTGAAAACATGTCGCAAAAAACTTGTGAACGAATCACTAGTTAAGATGTGACATTGATTTTTGAATGCACATGCAATACCAACAAAGATCTTTTAGCACAACTCATGGGAGTCAGGAACGCTATCTCGTTAAAGTATGCTTTCAAAATAAACCCTACTTCAATTAGGTCTTTCGAGGGTTATAGTGTGGTCTGGTTCACGGTTTTCAGAAAAAAGGATATTTAGGCTCAAAGTTTATTTGTACCCACCCATTCTCCGTGATGTTCTTCAGTCCTATATTCAGCTAATTAGACACAACTGTTCATCCCTCAAAGGATTTTGATGGTTGAGGAACTGATGAAAAATGATGGTTTAAGAGCCAATAAGGCTTTTCAGGGAATAACAATCACCCCCTTTTTTTTCTTTTGTAGTCACATAGATTTGTTCAGGATTTTTTCATTGTAATCCTTTCTTTTCGCTTTTCGCGTTTTTTTTTCTTTTCCCTAATTTTTGCCTGGACCAGTTTTTATGACATTTTGATGTCCAGCGGGATGCCCTAACTTTTGCCTAAGTCACTTGTTTTCAAGTTGTACGACTTAGCGGACTTTTTATTTTTCTTTTGAACAAATCACGTGACATTGACTTATCTGACTTGTTAAAAGGGTTGTGATTGTATCTTTCTTTTGGATAACCATCATGGTTGGTCCTTAAATACACACTCCTTTTGGAAATTTGAACATTTGGTCAATTTAACGGAAGACTACCCTGCCCCAGGTTAAAATGTGAGGTTTTTTCCATTTAGAAAGGAAACTCCTACTTCAAGGCTCAAAAGGGTTAACAAGGGATTATCTTCCTTATATCTCCGGTGTTTGGGAATTTGAAACAATGCCTTACATCATCAGCAGGGTCTTATTCAAAAGCATATAACCAGAAATTTTGCGTTTTCACCTCATCATCATCCCTCCAAGAGTTCAAACAAGAAGTTGGTATTGCAAATGCAGAAAAACAATTTATGAGCGAATGCGAATGGATTTCTTCAAGACAAACATACTCATTGCATTATGATTAATATTCAAAATCAAACAAGTTTCTACAAGCAACAAAGTATTAACAAACATGAGAGATTACAAATAAAATTGCAGTAAATGAACTAATGATCTGAGGAGACTATCTCAATCCGAGCTTGAAAGAACACCCTCAACTTCCTTTGGAGAAACAGAAGCAAGTGCACAACCGCTACAGGTCACTCTACTAACACTGGCAATATGAATTTCCTCGAGTTTTAGATTTATCAACATAAAGGCGTTCCATTCAAAAATGGGCTTCCTCCTTCGAAAGTCAACACCCCATCGTTAATCATCTCTTGAACCATTTCTTGGAAAACCTTGCACTCCTCAATCGGATGCCACATTACCCCATCATGAAACTCACAACTGATATTTGGATTGTACCAATGAGGATGAGACTTCATGACTCTGGTTTTTCTGGGTGTCACTACCGAGTTTCGGGAAAAATAAGACCACAATTGACTGTAAGTCATTGGGATTGAATCAAATTGGCGAGTTTCTCCTTTTGGTTCATTCAAGACTGGATTTTGCAGAGTCTGAGAAGAATTCTGAATTGCATCAACCTCAACATTTTCTCCCACTTGAGAATCACTAACAAAATTTTCTCCACTAGTTTGGCCATTCGAACCATCTTGGATTTTGAAAAATTCTTTCTCAAAGAGTGGCGGACGAACTTGAGTTTCTTTGAAATGATTCGGAGTTGCGGCATGCGTCTCAACTACAATGGCGTTACCATGTTTAGGCAGCATATTGACTTGGACGTTTGTGCCTTTGAGAAACAAAATTCCTTTTCGCACTAGTCTTTGCACTTCATGTTTCAAAGGAAAACAATCTTCAAGACCATGCCCCGGTGCACCCTGATGGAAAGCACAACGAGTCTCTGGTTTATACCACCATGGAATATCTTTTGGAACAGCAGGAGGAGACCTGGTCTTCACAAGATTCTTCTGTATTAAGACAGGAAATAATTCTGCATACGACATCGGAATCGGATCAAACTGCATTTGCTTTTGAACATAACTTTGCTGATCAATCTTTTGTTGTGTCTGTTGTTGCTTACTTTTGTTATGAGATCTTCTACGCTTTCCTTGCAAAATAGCGTTAGTAGCTTGTTCTTTCTTCTTGGAAAAACCATTTCCATACTTCTTAGAACTATTAGAAGGACCACTTTCTTTGGTCAACCATCCTTTCCGGACACCTTCTTCGAGACACGTCTCGATAACATGACTGGAAGCGCTAATGGGAGTCACAGAAATGAGTGTTGAAATGATTTCAGAAATCACAGTCTTTTGTAGTGGAGTATGAGAAATATGAGGAGAATGTTGATTCTGAGCAACAACGAGAGTTTCAACCAAAGTAGAGATCCTTTCCATACCATCCCTCAAAGTAGCCAATTCCTCGCGAAGCTCGCGGTTCTCTCGTTGCAACTGATCCATCTTTAGCTCGAGTATTGTAGTGATGCGACAACTTGTCTGAACAAAGACCAAGAACGGGAAGTAAATAAGACACCCGGGAAAGGCAAGATACAATGCAGAATGATGCTTGATGTGCAAATGCAAATGCAAGTTTTCAAGGAACTATAAAGCAGTTTGCAAATATTACATTAAGATAACACACTGGATATACCAAAAATCTCATTTCATTAATATTGAAAGAATTACAGCTTTGAAGTACAGTTTCATCAATCTTACAACACAAGAGAGAATGAAATCTAGTTCTAAGGAATCGTGTCCGAAAACGACCCAACTCTGAGCTGATACTTCTTGCGAAGCCTCTTGATTTATCTTACATAGCTGATCTTCATGGTGTCTTTCTCTTTCACGAGTCGATTCACAATACCCTTCCAAGAACTGGGGGTAGGAAGATGAGCAGATGATGATATGCTAGAGGAAAATAAATCCTCTGGATCCCTTGATCTCTTCATGAAACGTCGCTCAAGAAACTCAATGAAGACTTGTGCACCCATAAGATAGGCATACTCCTCTAAGGTTGGAAATAGATGATAATCTGGGAAAGTAAATCAACGATGCAACAGATCGTAGAACTGGACCAAGGTATTAAGAATCCCCTCTTCAACATCAGTCCTCAGAATAATCAGCAGTTTCCTAAACAGCATTTGAAATCTACAGGACTAGATACCAAAGATCCAAGCTTTCTCAACTCTTGTAAGTCAAAACTCTTGAAAATGTACTTCTTAGTGTTACTTCTTTCAATATCCATGATTCTAAAAAATTTGCGATATTTGCAAAAAAGAAATCTCCGAGTTCCTTGAAAACTGAGAAAAAAATGCTCATGAATGCATGAGTGCAAGATGCAACACCCACAAACAAGACATACAAAGCACACAGGTTCAAAGGTTCGGCACGAGCATGGAGCCAAAGGTAAGAACCAACCAACCCACAATGGTATGTACTATGGTTATATCATCACCTGTAGAACAAGGTTCTAAAAAGTTCCCAGAATCATAATTCCATCTTTTGGATATTATCGGCTTAAACGACTACTCGTCGGCCAACAATATTCTCAAGAGAAACTCATCTGAGTGTGGTATCGCGTAACGACTAATTCAAGTCTACACCTGAACAGCCACCGCACCATGTCCTAATAAGGCCAAGATGGGTTAAAGGGTTCTAAGGTCCTCAGCTTCTCAGGCTCCCAGTCGGAAAAAGTAATATCAATTACGACTACTCGTAAGACATCAGTAATTTCCAAAGGGGCCTCCACCGAGCGGGGGATCTCAAGTCAGCTTAGTAAGGACTACTCCACGTAAGCCAACAAGACTATACCACCCTCCTATCATAAGTGCACTCAAGTCCGGGTATAGGACTTATCTCACCACACAGATTACCAGGCACCAAAACAGAACAATCAATAACAAACAAGTCAAACAAAAAGCGATAAATAAATTAAAGTAGGCGAAACCCACTAGGAACCGTTGGAGTCCCCAGCAGAGTCGCCACTTTTCTGTAGCGGTAAAAATCGTGAGTGTAAGTTATTGATTAACTTAACTCAAAGAAAACAAGAGTCGCCACCGCACTTTTATTTTATCCAAATAAGGAAAGGAAAAAGAGCGAACAAAACCAAAGAGTTCTAAAATAAGAACACGAGACAGAGATCGGGGTAAGAGGGTTGGTTACGCAATGGGAAGGTGTTAGCACCCAAAACGTCTATAGTACTCTATAGGATCCCTTTGAAATATTTACGTTTTTTGGTTTAAAAATGGTTTGTTTGAAAAGAGATTGGGGAGATGAGAAGAGAATTATTTTTTAGATTTTTGTGTTTGGAGAGACTTATCGCCTCATGCCTACGTACCCACAAAGTGCAATATGGGATCAAAACCCCGTAGTTCGTGGTACAAATGACAAAAATTTGTTGGTTTTGATTTATTTTAGATGTAAAGACAAGTCGTCATTTCAAGGAGAAAACTGCGACTATCCACCCACGAGTATTAAGACAACATCTGCGTCACATAAAGATGGAGGATTTGCTTGGATTATCAACAAGACTATCACTCAACATCAACGTGGAAAATGTCAAAGTCTTAATAATATGGGGAATAGGAGATTTACATCTCAACTATAGAAATGAATCATGTCTAAACTTTATGAAAAGTTTTAAAGTGAAAAAGTGCATAAAGGCACAAAAAGAGTTGATGAGTTTTTGTATTTTTTATGTCTTTTGAAATTGGTCAAAGCATGATTAACATTGATTGACTTTTATTAAGAAAAAAAACAAAGTTTAAAAATCACTTGACGAAAGTCAAGGTTTTATTGCGAAAGCGGTTTTGAAGTTTGAAACCAAGAAGGTTTTGAAAGAGGGAGAAAGTTTTGAAAATTTAAGAAGGGGAGGAGATGAAGTGACTATCCTAGAAACCAAAATAAAAGCTAGAGGTAAGAAAGATCTAACCGACTTGTAGCACACTCCATAGAATCAAAGCCTCCTAACAATGATTTTCATAGGTATTGGACTTAAGACAAGCAACTAAACATACTTGGACTTTTAAACGTAAGTTTGAGCCACGAATGATCATTTTCCGATTAAGGGACACTTTAGCGCTATGTTAAGCAATCGTAATCGGGTTTACGTAGAAACCACGACTATCTGAGGCCGGTCAATAATAATGTTAGTGTTAACACATGTTAGAGAAATGATATGTAAATCACTCTCCTAAAACATGCCACACAAAAAGAAAAGAGGTAGTGATCTCATCATAATCAAGATTTTTAATCAATTAATCAAAGGTAATCTATCACTATTCCAAAGTACGGAGAATTATCTAAATGATTATTCATCCATAGATTTGAAATAATGAAGATTAAACAACCTTGATAATCAACAATCTATGATCCATAGATTTCATCGATCAAAAATAAAAAGAAGAAGAAAGAAAATTAAAATGAAAAGAAACCTCAATTTGAATCTTAAATCGATTAAATCATCATCAATATCAATCACCTCTCTTGGTGGATAAAATCGACACCCAAAGTCCATTGATATTGATGAGATCTTATCAAAAATTCAAAAATCCAAAATAAAACAACAATTAATACAAATTAATATACATATTTTTTAAATCAATTTTTAAGAGTTTTTATTTTTTTAAAAAAAAGGAATTAAAATACAAATTAGTAAATATTGTGGGAAGGCCCACACGGCCCAAGTCTTTTAAGAAAAAGAAAAAGAAAATGAAAATAATAGAAAAAAAAATAAAAACAAGTGAAAGAAAAACAAAAAGGAAATAGAAATCAGAAAAAGAAATACATCATCTTCTTCTTCGTAACTATTCACGGCCATGGATGCTATTCGAAACTCTCCATGAATTGGAGCGGCGGAATGCGAAACCAACACGGTTAGGTTCGAAATCAACAGCATATTCTAAATACGCCAACAATTTCGAACGAAGCTCAACTTCAGAATCAAATTTAGAACACAAGACCTCGACGAAACCGGTAACTACCTTCGAATTTACGTGAGCAACAGTTGGATTTCTCTTCTCCTTCACGTTTCTGAAGATTTGTTGTATTGATGAAGATTTTCTGCGATTTGTGAGATGCGAAAATGAGATGTGGTTTTGATGGTAATGGTTAAAGAAAAATTGAAGGGCAATGTTGATGAGTTTTCAAGGATAGTGAAGTTTAATTGAATGAAGCTTGAAGGTGATTGAAGGTTGGGGTGATATTTCTGCAGAATTTTCTCGGCTGTTCAAGCTTGAAAAATAGAGTGAGGTATGAGTTGTATTTATAGATGAATGAAGATGAAATTTGAGTGAGAATTGGTGAGGGCTGCGTGAAGCTTGCGTTTCATTGATACTTGCCGCGTTTTGGTTTTTTTTGCGTGACTTGCTGTTACTCCTTTTTTTTAATTTCGTTTTTTACTCCTTTTCTTTCAGCTCATTTAAGTGACGTGGAAGGTTTGTGGGGTCAGCATGACTGAGATTATATTTACATGGCTTGCAATATGGCTCCATTGGTTGCTACAGTCTTCAAACAATAAGATCTCAAACAAAGTCTTCAAAATTTCTGGGAACAGAGTGGGACACTCCGCAATATGACGAGCAAGATTTACTGATGCAGGTAAATTTGGAGCCTCTCCCATTTTGATGTTGTTAAAATAGAAAGCAACCAAATTATCAACAGCAGATGATATACTTGTATCCAAGCCTTTTTGACCAGATTCGAGGGAGCCAACCAAATGCACAAAGGTGTTTGTGTCTAAGCTCAAGATGAAAGTGAGGTGGCTGTAGAACAAAACCTCCAAGAATGCAAAATAAGCCTTTGTTAACTTATTTCACCATACCTCTGACTGTGCACTCCACTGTCAGTTACATTGATCAACTGCAGAACTCGGGCTGAAATTTTGACATCTAGCACTTCCTGAGATTCCACACTACAACCATTGCATTGTTTTGTCTTGAAAATTGCTGCAGCAATATGTACAATCCAAGCAAGTTTGTCTTCAATCACAGAGAGGTCATTGCTATCACTAATTTGTAATCTTGCCCTTTCCGTGTATATTTGCAGGACAGGCTCCGACAAGAGGCGAGGAAGGTACGTCTCCAAAGATATGAATAACAATGGTAGACATAGCCATTGATAGTGGCCTCTGACTTGGTTTAACAGAATGGAGACATACATAATTCACGGGACCCTGAGTGGCAAAAACAAGTAGTTCGCCGATAGCAAAAAAAACTAGGAAGCCATACATGCTTTTAAGTACGAAGGCACCGAAACAAAATGCACCACCAACAAATGTTGTAAATGAGAGAAACTTAAATGCATTTGATAGGGTGTTAGTCATGTAATCAAGAGCAAAGCCTCCTGCTAAAGTGCCCAATATTCCACATACAATTGTAATCCCTCCAAATATCATATCTGCATTAGTCATGTTATATATACTATAACCAGCTTTGGGGCCCCAATACGAGTAAGCACCTATGACAAAGTTATATTCTATGTAACCTAGAACGTTGACGACGTAAACCTTTTCGGACAAAAGTGCTTTCATATCTTTCAGAAATATTGAGACCTGATTTAATACTTTGCATCTACATTTTGGCTTGGAAGGTTCATGTGATTCATTGTTTCCGTTTGAAGCCTCCACATCTTGAACTCCCAAAGGAACTGTCTCCAGTGCCGACACTTTCTTTGAATCAGCAGGGACAAAACCTTTCAACTGCAATGGCTTCAGATTTCCCCACAAATTTGATTTGTCTGAAGCAACTGCACTGTTGCTCTCCCTTTTGTTAGAGCTATCAATTTTTGGACTATCGCTGCCAGGATTGTCTTGTGCACCATCAATTTTTAGATACAGTTTCATCACTCTTGACATCAATTGGCACCTGGAGACTAGAATGGGAAGCTTCACCATACATGTCTTCCAAAGCAGGTTGCTCCCTTCCATCATAACTTGCTTTCCTAATGGATTGTTCCTCCATTTTTTTATGATTTTCCATGTCAAGAAATTCAGATCCATGGCCCCTACTAAAAGGTTCTGCTTCCAATTGTAACGGCTGACTTTCTAGTGCAACAGAGTCAGAAAAACTAGAGACAGCTTTCTCAGTCTTAACATCATTTGGCATCTGGGGACTCGAGAAGTCCTTAAAATGTTTTTCTGAAATATTGCTGTCAGATGTGGTGCAATGATCATCTGGTATGGAGATGACTTCGACTTCATTACACAACCTTGCCTCCCAAGAGGAAATCTGTGGACCTCCCTTTCCTTCAAGAAACTCACGCGCAAGGGTAACATGTGTAAGTATCGGTTGAACATGATTTTGGATTGGACCATCTTTGGCAGTCTTAATATCATCAGATGAAACACTAACAGATTCAGCGGTTTTAAGCTTACTTTCATCAAATAGCTTTGCCACTGGTATCTCACCAATGTTGTTTAAAGGCTTCTTTTTGGATTTGTATTCTAGTTCCTGAATGATTTCTCGAATAACATAATAACTTCCACCAACTTCTTTCTGGGTATGTTTTATTTCTGGGAGTTTTCCAACATTCTCTGATTGATACTTATTCACAAAAGACTCCACCATAGCTGCCTTCACAACAGGTCTGATTGCTACTTCATACACTTCATCAGTATTTGTATGCGGTCCAAACACTCTGTCATATGCATAAGCAGTAGCTGGATTATACTCATTTCTCACAATCTTATCGCCATCAGCATACCACGCGATCTCGTCTCCTCTCTGATACTCTCTTTCACTCAACGGTCTAAACCGAATCGTCATAGAAATGCTATCACAAGGCGTGGAAGAATCATGAGGCTCCGCGATTACCTCCTCCATTGCAGAAGAAAAACCTTGAGCGTCGTAATGAGTTAATTCATTTTGACCACGACTCTGAGTCATGGATCGGCCACTGAGTTCCAAAATCGTCATGTGATATTATGAGCTCGAGGCATTGAGCAATATATGATGAAAACTTAGTCCTAGCGATGGGAACTGCTACCAAAACTTGAAGAAATAGGAGTTGATCCAGGCATCTGTTGTGGGGACTAGGAGAATGTTCTATCATGACATCACTAAGTTTCACAAGATCCTCCATGTTCACAGCACAGTCATATGGTAATGAATCAATAGATGGATCCAAGTTGACAATAACAACCTTCCTTCCAATTAGACTGAGGAACTGAAACATGCCATTACAGTAAGTTGTTTTCCTTGGCCAAAGAAGTTGCCTTTGTAAGATCTGAGGATGTACCAGAAGTAACTTCATTTTCTCCAAAAATTAGTTCTTCAGCAACCCGACCTCCCATGCAGACATCAAGGCTGGCAAGCATCTGTTTACGGTTGTAACTCGTCTCATCCTTGTCATCAAATGGTTTATAATTGAAGACACCAACTAATGAGTCATAGGAAGTTGCACTCTCTGCAAGGAGGCCTTTTGGTGATAATAACTGATATGAACCCAACTTAATGTCAAAAACCTTTGTTTCCGGATAACGCTTTATTGAGCAACTGAGATGCTCACATGATAATTCTGCAACAGGCTCTTTTGCAGTATAAGTTCAATATCAAGTTCACGATCTAGATCTTCAATCTCTCTTGTCATCATCACTAAGCGTTTGAGATTGTCTGTAGGCTGGTCGAGAAGAAAACGTCGGCAAGGCAATATTGCCAGCTCCATGATTTGCAAACTGTAACCCACATACAGCTGAGTTTTGAAGGGAAAACACTGCTTTGCAATAAGGTCCATCCCCTTGATTCACATTATGAACATTAGTTCCATTTTCTGTCACAAAATGCAAAGTTGTGTCATCTGAACTCCTTATTAGCCCATATAGACGAACAACACCACTTTCACCACCAACAGCTAGATGGAGAGTATCCGGGCAGAAATCCAATGCTGACACTGGTGAAGTTGCACTGCCCATTTTAACATCATTCACCTCGGGTTTTATGTTGTAAACAAGTGACAGAGCAGGATATGAAGCATCCCATATCCGAACAGATCCATCTTGGTAACCTGCTATGTATATTTGAATGATAAGATGGTCTTCTTTGAAAAGCTGACCTGGAACGCCACCAGTCAGAGGCCACTTCATCTCCATACTTGTCTGATTTGGTAATGAATGCTGCTTTGCTACTACAAGAATCTCAGACAGGGCCGTAAATAACTTCATATCCTGGCATACAACATCAAGCCTTGCTGTTGTCATCTGCGGTTCAAGAGTGGGAATGATGACGGTATATTGCATTGTGGGAGAAGAAGTCTTCCTTTTTTGCTCAGACATCAAAGAAGATAAACAATTATTGTCGTAAAGATCCAGTTGTCCAGGATTTGTCAATACAAATAGCATATTACAATCTCCTTCTGCATGGCAATCACTAGACAACAAAACCATATCAGCAAAAGAACCACGAAGTGCAACATCAATGCGGCCAGTGCACTTGAGACTTTCTATTCCACAAGACCAGTCAATGCTCAAAACTGTCAGAACTTCTTCAGACCCAATTTCATCACCACCATAGACAAAAAGTTCACCCCCACTGCTGCTCAAAGATTTATTGGTGCACCAGTGAAGAAGAATAATAGGGAGCCTTCTATCTGCCGATGATAATTGAAGCTTAATAACATTAATTGACGTTTTTTTATCTTCTTGATCTATTGGAGAGTCAGCAGTTGACAAATCCCAGAACATTATATCACCATCTACATAACCAACTGTGACAACTGATCCATCATTAGATGCCCAAGAAACAGAGCTTATTTCCTTATCTTCTTCAAGCTCTAATTTATCTTCAGAATGTTTGTCCTTAGGCTCATCTGAATAACTAGGCACTCAAGGTCCTCAAACGAAGCATCAGGGTTTGTCTTCCACAATTCTTCCACCTTATTTATTTGTTGTGCACTTATTTGGCGTGCTCTTAACTGCTCCTGTTCGGATGGGATCTTGACAAGCCACTGCAAGAAACACCTATCATCAATCAAGGGACACCATTGACTAAGGTCCCAATTCATATCCTTCAAAGCATTGACACTCAAACAAGGTTCACGACAAAGAAGAACAACTACACTTTCTGTCTTTGCAGATATGAAACCAAGGAGAAAGACATTACGGCACCCACAGTTGTAGCATTCAAGAATTGTCTCTCCCAGTGGACTATCTTTGTGCAGACAGACTTCCTTGTGCTTTGAATTTACTTGGAAATGGCACGCTTGAATGAATATCAAATTTGACTTGCACAGACAAACTTTTGAATCTTTGGTTAAAACTGAATCTCTTTGAATTTATCTGAATTAATCTCTGGGAAAATAAATCCATAGATGAACACAACCTGGACTGATGAACCTTGATCATAATAGTCATGGACCAAACTTCTCATAGAACACTGCTTGATAAACCACTGGATTTCAATACAAGACAATTTGACCTTGAACAATCTCATTTCCTGAGAAAATAACCCACCACCACGGGTAACTTATAGTTGAAGCAAACTCTTGATAGTTTGACCAAGATGAGGTCAAATGTCCATCTGATTTAAACTTGAATGAATGTCTTTGCCATTAATCTCCTTGCAAAACCCTAAACACACAGAGAAGAAGAAGAAACAAACAAATTGAAAAATATTTTTGGTATTTTGGTTAGATGTTAGTAAACAGAAACAAACATAAAGCAAGTAAGAAACAACAAGGGACCTGAGAGAATCAAAAAGTATGATCTTGTTTGTGGAATGATATGCAAATGAAATGTGGGATCTTAGGGCTAAAAATTAGGGTATTACACCATATATGCAGAGAGCAAGAATGGCGTTGACTACTATCCAACAACCGTCTTTGGCACACTGTTGGGCTTTCCCAACTAGAAACTGCAGAGAAAATCCAGGAACCCCGTTCCAACTAGACAGAAGCAACTCAGTGGCATCCAAATGAAGAGAAAGAGCTAGATTAGCCAGATTAGGCTTAGCATCCATATGAACAAATGGCCCTGACTCTTGATAGGCACACCCAACAACTCAGCATACTCCTCTAATGTAGGTGCAAGAATGAAGTTTGGGAAAGTGAAGCATCTCAAAGGAGGATCATAGAACTGCAGCAAGGCATACAACCAATTCAACTCATACGCAGAAGGTTTACGAACCAGACTGAGCAGCTTCCCATAAGATTTTTTGAATTCCCCTCTCACTGTATCATCTGCCAAAGCAATCAGAGTGGACAACAAAGCAACATCTGGGGTAGGGAGCTTGTAGGCCACATTCTTCTTCAGAGATCCCATGATAGCACAACAGAAGTCAAGAAGACCGGAACCAGGGGATAATATGCACCTGCAACACAAACACACGTTAATGATATGCAAGTGAGTATGCTAATGCAAAATGCAAACATGCAACAGGGGATCAAGATTATGCTGCTGAGAAGACCGAGGCTCTGTTCCAACACAATCACAACACTTCTATGATAGCACAACCCTGAAGATGACCAAGAAATATGAACTATCGAGAACAAACACATCTCTGATAAGAATCCTCTGAACCCAACAAAACTGATTCACTAACAAGAAAACCAGGTAGTCTGCAGGTTAAGGTTTCCTGCAATAACCCGACCCCGCTCACAGGTATGGACCTAATCACAGACAAGGTATGGCACCCTTTGTGTTTCCCAGCGTCACAGACTTTCAAGAGCGATGATACGATACCCAGAAGGTGTGGCATCATCATCTCTTGAAGTGGCCTCACTCAGTTGAGTCACAAATGATCGGTCCCCAGAGTCGACAATCCTCCAAACCAACAACCCTTCAAGCCCAAAGGGCCGGAAAAGAAGTCAACCGGCAGAACCTCGTCTGAGCGTGGATTTCATGAGACACTAGTGCCTGCAAAGCAAGCACGCGCCCACTAATTTCCACAACTAATGCTAAGTACTCTCAAGCCTGGGTCTGCCTTCTCACTCATCAGAGCCCCTTCCCACAATCAGCGCAATAATAATATCACACTGAAAAATAAAATGCGGAAAGTAAAATGCGATAAATAAATCCCAACAGGTAAACACACAAGTGCTAGGATTGACTCGCATAGGGAATCAGATTCCCCAGCAGAGTCGCCAGCTGTCGCTACCGCGAAAAACGAGGCCGGCAAAACAGAAAAGCCGCCACCTTTCGTTATTTATGCCTCAGAATGGGAAAGGAAACGATCGGAAAAACCTGACGAAAGGGTATAAGACAAGGTCATCGCAACCAATGTCTGGATTCGGGAGTCGGTTACGCAAGGGGAAGGTATTAGCACCCCTCACGTCCGTCGTACTCGATGGGATCCACACTTGTTGTGTTTATCTGACGCATTTGTTACATCTATCTACACTAAAGGTCTGTTCTGAAAAGAAAAGAAAATGACTCGGCAAAGCATCACACTTTATGCCTACGTATTCCCATCTGGAACGAGAAATTAGAGTCAACGTAGTTCGCCTAACTACGGGGGAAAGGTTGCTCGCCGAGATATCGTATCTCGTGCCTACGTACTTTCACACAGCATGAAAGATCAGAGTGAACGTAGTTCGGGACACGAGAGACACAGGTTTGTCTTTTTTATCCGAGTAGGGTTAACAGACGGTTCCAACAGTTTGGTGTATGCAACTCGCTCGACGGAGACTTAGGCGTTTACCGTTTGCGGTAGAACCGGGAGTTAACATAACTCTCCTTCTGAAAAGTGTTTACAAGAATTAAAGGTCCAAGAGGAAAAAAAGATGTTTGATCTTTGTTTTCTGTTTTTTAGAGAAGTATCTTTTATGGATGTTTGCAACTGATATCGCACTAGAGACTATGACCTGAGAGTGAATGTGTCGCATGTCACCCAAAGGGTGCCATACTAAACATCTAGACTATTGGAAAGAAGCTCTCCAACAACCCTTTCTCAAGTAGCTTAAGGCTCGTAGCGTATGACGTCAATTAACCTTTATTACTGTATCTTGATTTGTTTGCAGATGAGAAGAGAAAAGACGCACTAAAGGGGAACTGATCCAATCCTAAAGTTGTCATGCAAAATTGATCCTACGGTTGCGGTTAGGGGGGAACTACCTAATTTTATCATGCATGGTTAGAACCCTAATGTCTGTCATAACTTTTCTTGAACAAGAGAAGTCAGAGTTCCTAGGGGAACAAGGCAAAGGAAAACAACGATAAAAGAAATAACTGTAAAGAAACAGTTGTAAATAAAATGCATGCAATGCAAAAAAACAAGCAGAAGGAGCCAAGCTCAACTTCTAGAGCAAGCAAGCCTAAAGGCAACAGATAAAGCACAGGCAAGGGAGATAGACTCAACCTTAAGCCAACAAGCAAAGCCAATCAATAACAGTCAAGGAGAGGGAGACAGACTCAACCTCTAGATGCAGACAAGCAAAGGGAGCTATTCTCAACCTTTAGTATGCTCCTAGGCCTAGAAACATCTACATGAGTCCTAGTCTAATGCAACACACAGTCAATCAATCACACAAGCAAAGCAGGGCAGTCAGAAAAATAGCAGACAAAATAGCAGACAAACAGCTCAACAGCAAAGCAGATAAACAACAAACAATCAAACAGTCTGCAAACAAACTCCAAGCCCAATCCACCTCAAGAGAAGTCTTCACCTTCAAGCTCCAACAAAAGAGAAGAGAGTAAACATCAAGAATATTGGATTGATGATGGGAAGCAGGAAGGAAACCAAAGGATTCCAATCTGACACTCAACCAGTCGTCTGAGGTAGGCATCCTCAAAGGTTCTACCTCTTGTAAAATGCCACACATCCTTCCAAAGGAACGATGAGGCTTTCAAATAGGGACCTTGAATCATACGATGAGAATGGAAAGCCATCAAAGCAATCCATGTTTATTTGAAGAAAGAGAAAGCAACTAAGCTCTTCCTAAACCCTATTTGAACAAGCTCAAAGAAACCTACTAAAGGGAGGTCTAAACACCAAAACCAAGCACTACCATCAAGCAAACAGAAGCTTGCACATGTCTAAAGCACCAACAAAGAAGATTAGCAAACCTATTATGCACTAAAGGCCACCATTGATGTCATTCTAAAGCAAGTGCTATGTTGAAAGCATCTTAAACTAGGTAAGTATTAAATCTAATTACAAATACTAAAACTACTTCTAAAATCCTAGGAAATTTTATAAGGGAACCTAAACATGTTAAGGACCTACCGTAGAAAGGTCAGGGATCAAATAAAAAGGGAAGGTCACCTAAAAAATCCTAGATTACCAGGTACCAAATGAAAACCCTAAAATGGAAGGTCTAAAGATCCTAATTCAAAACAGAACCTAATGTTGTCTAAAAAAATCTAAATAAAATCATAGGGGATCATGCATCTCTAATCTACCAGCTAGCAAAAATTCAGTCCCAAATTCAATACCAAATGAAAGAACAAAAATCAGCAAAATCGTGTATCAAATATGCAAAATTAAAGAAATAACAAAAATGAGAAAATGCCAAATAAATTGAAAATCAGGCAAACATCAAATGAAAAAGCACAGAAAAATCACAAATAAAATCAGGATCATGGACATATTTTTATTTTATTTTTCTGATGATTAATGAGTTTAATATGAATTTTAAAAGATTAAAGCAATTAAAATAAAAGAAAATCAATTAAACACAATTTAAATGCTGAAATAAATGAGAGGCGTTGGATGGAATGACTGGTCAAGCTAATCTGAGGTCTCACAGGCTGCCACCTCATTTAATGAAACGCAGCGTTTCAATCAGGTCCAAGGAAATTCTGAAATTAAAATGTGGCCACACGATTGGAATACAAAGTCAAGGTCTCAGGATGATCCAATGGTCCACACTTCATCTTCTTCGTTTGAAAGTCCAGTTGGAGGGAAACAATCCAGCGGTGGCCGGAGAAAGACGCCGGTCGTCTTCTCCGGCGAGGCATCATGTACAGGTCATGGATCCTTAACCAAAATCATACAGTCTCACTCCAAATTTCGTGTAGATTCCAAATATCACCTTCATTTCCTCTAATTCCTCATATATTTTGAAATTCGAACACAAACAGAAATTACACCACAATTCTGATCCTCACCAAACCTTAATCTAAAACCATAGATCTCCTCCTTATGCTTCACTAATCATCCTAAACTATCTAGATTGTGTTGAATCCTTAAGATCAGGCCACATCAACTCCAAACAAAAATCACACCTCATCCTAATTTGTCTCTAATCCTTCAATTATAGATCCATAATCCATCTAAGCAACTTACTAAAGCCTAACCACATGCTAACATATGCTAAATCGACATGAGCCTTCAGCAATTTTGAAAACTACATACCTGTGTTGGAGCTTCAAATTGGAGCAGTTAGGACACGATTCTCAGCTTCAAACTGCACAGATTCACTCTATGTTTGATGCTGAAGATGAATCAATCCTTAATTTGCTTAGAATCCCTTTGAAATTGAAATCACGATTTCCACTTTTCCTCTTGAAAATCAGCTTGTAAACTCTGGCTATGGCACGAAATGGACTCCAAAATTGCTTTGAATCACATATGGAACCTATATAGAAGTGATTTGTGGGCTTTGGAGGTCCATTTAAGGCCCACATCAGAATATCCAATTTCAAATTTGTGAGTTGAGAGTTATGGATTTGGCAAGATGGTGTTTTCATACTTGAGTCCCACATTGGTAATTTTTCATAAGTTCATTCTTTGGTCACTTGGACCATATCTCTGCCCTTGAATCTTATTGTTTCTGATATTAAGATGTTTTGAAGCATTGAATTGTGAGAGTTATGCAGAGGAAGTGGAAATTTGAAGTTTGGCAAGTTGGCTTGCAAGTTGTAAAGGCAACTTGCATTAAAATAACGTAAAAATGAAAAAGGTGGAAAAGGAAGCTCTACAACCAGCCATGTTCCTACTCTCCCTAGCCTCACTTTAGCCACTCTAAATTCATCATTTCACTTGATTTTCAGCTTACCTCCAAGCCAAGAAAACACTTTTGAGAGATTTGATCCAAATTGCCAAACCTTTCACTCTTAAGAAGGAAACCTCCAATCTATCCTTTCCCTCTCATTTCCCTATAAATAGAGGACATCTCTACCTCATTCCAAACATCAGAACACCTCTAAAGACCATATTAATCACAAGTTTTTACTCTTTCCCTCTTTACTTCAAATTAACCAAATTTTCAAACTCACAAAAACACAAAAATCTGTCTTGACAGCACAGCCCCCCTAAACTCATCTCCACACATTCAAACTCACCAAAAACCTTCCACACAATCCATAAATATGTTATAGAAGGTGTTCAAGCCTTGTAACCATTCAAAAACCTCATTCTCCCAAAAGTCAACTTCCATACCAAGCAACTTTGACCACAATGCATAAAATCAGCCGAAACATGGTCTAAGCATTTTCTTGATGTTCTAATCATTCAACCACCTCATATACATCATATCTCAACTGTCTAAAGCATTGAGGATCATTGGTAAAGCTTATTTCTCAAACTGTCACAAGGTTTTCATATTACTTCAAAAAGAAGAAAAGTTTCAAAGCTAGGAGGTGATCGAAGTTCTTTGGTTTTCTTGGCTCTTTTGCTTGTTCATGTTTGTTCATCTGCTTATCTGTCATTCCCTTTGTGTTAGTCAACATGATAGGATGTTTTGTTGGTTGTTACCATGAATAAATTTTGTTTCCTCTGAGATATTATTTTAAAGCTTGATCTGTCGTCACATTTCTTGCTTGATTATTGGCTTTGATCGTCATCAATGCATATTTTGTGTTTACGTTTGATGCTTGCTTTAAGGGTTGTCACCATGCTTTTATCTTCATCATGTTTATTACTTGGTTAAGTAATTCCTTTTCCCCAAGTGATGGAACTTGTTAGTTCTCATCCAAGTTGCCTCCCCTTTCTCCTTCCAAAGGAAAAGTCTCTCCATTGACCCTTGTGTCATGGAAAGCTCATTCATCCCTCCTTGACTTTGTTAAGTCACCTTAAGCCTCAGTTTAGAAGCCATTAGTCTTTGCTTTAAGTCTAAGAAACCCACCTTTACTAGGAGTGTTCTTCAACTAGAACCCTTGGATAGAGTTCGTCAACTCTATGTAAGAATCATCGTCATGAATTCTTACTTTCCCCTCTTGAGTGTCCAACTTAGATTAGGGAGTTTTGTCAAACTCCACACAAACATTGTCATGTTTTTCCCCCTCTAACCTTGATCATAATCAAGTGTTCTTCATCCCTTGCAAGGTGAACTACGATTGCTCTGATTCTATCCTAGTTAGGATACGTAGGCAGAGGACGCAATGTCTTTGCGAGCAAACTTAGTGTATATATCTTTAGGCTTTAACTTATACCTTTCCCAAATCCTTAGCGAATACCATAACAAACTTAGCACACCAAACAAAAGGTTCCTGTAGAGTACTACAGATGCTTAGGGTGCTAACACCTTCCCTATGTATAACCAACCCCCGATCCCCGAATCTTTTAGCGTTGTTGTTACATCGCGAAAATGGTTTTTCTTTCTTTAGACCTTTCCTTTGGATAAATTAAATTTTGGTTGTAAAAGAATTAAGATTCAAGTTAATTTAATAGCTTGATATCCAACTTTCACCGCAACAGAAACGACGACTTCACTAGGGATCTTTAAAACTTGAGGGTTTAGCCTATTATTGTTTGTTTATGTGCTATATTTGTGAATATTTTCTTTACATGTATATTTGTGTATATTTGTTTGTTGGATCTTGGGATCTTCTGAGTGGTCAGATGGTCTTATACCCGGACTTGAGCGTAATCATAATAGGATGGTGGTACATTCAAGAAGGCTTATAGGGAGTTGATTCCCGACCAAGCTAACTTGAGAAACCACCGCTCAGTGTAGGCCCTCTTGAGAGTTTAGTATTGTTGATCAAGTATTCGTGAAAACAATGCTACTTTCAACAAAGGAGCCCATGACACTGTGGACTTTTAGATTACATTCTACCCCACTTTTGGCCTTACTAGGATGTAGTGCGATGGCTATAAGAAAGTATTTCCGAAATAGTTGATACGCGATACTACACTCAGACGAGACTCTCTTGAGAATATTATCGATTACCAAGTAATTTGGGAAGTTGATAATATCCGAAAGATAGGTTGATGACTCCGGGAACCATTTTTAGAACCCTGTTCTACAGGTTTGAAACCCCTAGTAAATACCTATTTGGGATAGGTAGACCTTGGATCCACGCTTGACCTTTAAACCTAGACCTGTGCTTGTGCATATATGTGATCTTTGCATTTACTTGTGTTTGTACATTCTTGCATTCATGACATCATCTCATAAAGTTTCATGGAACTCAGATTCTCTTTGTTTGTAAACATCAGGGATCACTATGGATGGTGAAAGAAAGAAAACATTAAAGTACACTTACAAAGGTTTTAAACTAGATGGCTTAAGAAGGTTGAGTACCTTGGTAACAGATCCAGAGGGTTCCTAGAGTAGGTATGGGAAGCTGTTGTTGTTATTGAAGATAAAAGTGGATAATGGACTTCTTTCTACGCTTCTTCAGTTTTATGATCCGCTCTATCACTGTTTCACTTTCCCTGATTATCAGTTAGTGCCTACACTAGAAGAATATTCTCATTTGGTTGGTTTGCCTATTCTTGAAGATTCTCCTTTTCCAATCATGGAGAAGGACCCTAAAGAACATGATATTGCCAAAGCCACACGTTTGGGATTAGTGGATATTCAAAAGAACATGATCACAAAAGGAGGAGCTTTTGGGTTGAGTGCCGAATTTTTGGTTGAAAAAGCTCAGTACTACGCCGATCATTTGAGTATGGATGCATTTGAACCTATTCTTGCCTTACTCATTTATGGTATCTTTCTATTTCCCAGCTTTGAGAACTTTGTAGACCTCAATGCCATTAAGATTTTCTTGAAGAAAAACCCTATGCCTACTCTGCTAGCAGACGCGTATCATTCTATTCATCTCAGGAATTTTCACAAAGGAGGGATGATTACTTGTTGTGCTCCTTTATTGTACAAATGGTTCAGATTACACTTGCCTAAAGCCCACGCCTTTTGGGATCCGAAGAAGGGGTGGTGGTCACAGAAGATTATGGCTTTCACGCACTCTGATATTGATTGATACAACCGTGAATATGATGGGATAATGATCATTGACAGCTGTGGGAATTTTGGTAATGTAACTCTTCTTGGTTCCAATGGAGGAATCAGTTACAACCCCGTCCTTGCCCGTCGCCAGTTGGGATACCCTTTAAGAGATAGGCCCAACAGTGTTCATGTGGAAAATATTTTCTTTAAAGAAGAAGGTAGTAATCAAGAGCAGAAAGAGAGGATTCTAAAAGCCTGGGGTCATTTGCACAAGAAAGGAAAGAAAGACTTGGGAAAGCCTAATTGTGTCTCCTTGGAACCTTATCTCCAATGGGTTCGAAAGAGAGCCATTGAGTTGAAGATGCCCTATTCCCGACAAGAACCCATGACTTTAAAAGAGGAGCCTACTTTGATCTTCATGTTTGAGGAAGAGAAGTTAAGGATCGCTTTGAGCAAGGCACAACAAACCGAAGATGCTTGGAAGCACAAGTACCAAGTGGTTGTTGAAGAGAACGCAGAGCTCCAGAAGCAATTAGAGTTGAAGAATGAAGAGGTGCTCTCCAGCAAGAAGAAAAAAGCGCAAGAAGATTTATTTTCTTCTAGGCCCCAGACGACTCCGTGGAAGTTAATCGTGGACAAGCTCATTCTTGAGAAGGCGCAGATGGAGAAAGAGATTGAGAAGCTCAACTCAAAGCTGTTAGGAGAACCTTCTTAGGGATTTTTTTTGTTAGCTTTTATTTAGCTTTCTGTTTAAGACTTTTGTAAAATGTACTGAAATTTTGTAATCCACTGAATTTTGAATCAACAATGTTTTGATGTTTACTGAATCTGGGTTCCATGATACTTTGCGCATTTGCATTCGCATTTATTAATCATTCAAGGAACTAAAGATTGTTTTGCAGATATTATAGGATGGATTCTGGAAAGAAAGCAGAGATTGTGTTACGAAGCCCCAAATTGGAGAACTTGAGGAAACTGGGAAGTTTAGTAGAAGACCCCGAGGCATTCAGAGAGAAGTATGGGAATATGCTATCTTTGCTAGAAGTTCAAGTATATGAAGAAATGTTGTCCGCACTCGTGCAGTTCTATGATTCAACCTATCACTATTTCACATTTCCAGATTATCAATTGCTGCCAACCTTGGAAGAATATTCTGCCCTGATGGGAGTAGGCATCACTCCTAGACCATTTTCTAGAAGAGAATGGACTCCTAATGAAAGAGCTGTTGCAGAGGCCACGCATTTGGAGGTGGATGAAGTATGATCTCATATGATTTCTAAGGGAGGGTTATATGGATTTCCAGCTATGTTCCAGTATGAAAAAGCTCAAAGTTATGTCGTGTCAAAGAATTCTGAAGCATTTGAGGCTATTCTGGTTTTGCTAATTTACGGACTGTTCCTGTTCCCGACTGCTAATGATTTTGTAGACGCAAATGCCATCAACCTCTTATTAATCAAAAATCATGTACCTACCTTTTTGGCTGATGTGTACTTTTCTATCCACCGTAGGAACCGTTATAGAGTTGGTCAGATTGAATGTTGCACCGTTCTCTTGCACAAGTGGTTTATTTCGCACTTGCCAAGAATTCCAGCCCTCTGGGATAGGCAGAATGGGCTCTCATGGGTAGAGAAGCTGTTGTTACTCAAACATTCAGATATTAAGTGGTATGACCCTATGTATGGGGGGATTGCCATGATTCAAAACTGTGGGGATTTCCTGAATGTACCGCTCATCAGCATTAATGGTTGCATTAGCTATAATCCTATTTTAGCTCGTCGCCAGTTGGGGCACCCAATCGAGAATGAACCAGACCTAGACTTTTTGAGACGCTTCTATATTGAAGAGGGGAAGAATCCCGCTTACAAGGCTCGGATTGTGTATGCTTGGCGTCACATCCACACAAGAGGAGTAACTGCCCTAGGTTACCATGACACTACTGTTACAGAATCTTACTTATCATGGGTGAAAGAAGCAGCATTGAAAATGTTTTTTATACTCGCTTCGAGCCTGACTCACCCAAACCTACCCTCATAGAAAAATTGAAGGGTACTTTGGCAAAAGCTGAAAAAGAAGGAAAGGCTTGGATGGATAAGTATTGCAAGGTTATGCAAGAGAAGGAAGAGCTTCAAGAGTTGGTCCATCAAGGTGGAAAGAAGAGTCAACAAGAAGACGAAGGGCCCTCCAAACAGAAGATCTAAGATCCTTTTGTTTTCCGTTTTATTTCATCATGTATCTGTATTGAAGACTTGTATTTCAGTTTCAGAATTGTTGTTGTAAAACTCTCAGTTATTAATCTATGAAGACGTTGAGTTTGCTTTGTTTCCCCATTGTTATAATTTTTGCAAATATTTCTTTTGATTCCTTGAATGATTTTGCATTGTTACATTTGCATTCATAAGCATTGCATGTGCATATTCTTGTGTTGTGTCTCATCCCGCTGTCTTGTCTCCAGAGAGAGAATCACACTGAATCCTCAACACCGATACAATACCCGAGCCCAAGCTCTCCTAAGAATGGAAGGATAGAATTTGGATGTGGACAGGATTGATAATGAACTCGGAGAGCTACGAGGAGGCATGGGGCAGATCATGGAAGCCCCATAAGTCATTCGGGCAAAACTGGACACTCAAGCCCCTATTGTTTCTGAAATCACTGGCATACCTGTAGAGCCGATCCCAACGGCAGTCACTGTTGAAAATGTACCAACCTATGGGTTACCGCCTAGCTTTGTACCTCCACCAGTCAACCAACAACCAGTTCCCCTAGGGGCAGAATTTCCTCAAGCTTTTCCTACGTATACTCCAGCTTCTGTTCAAGCTCAAGTACGCCCTGTTTTCCATAACCCTCCACAAGTGTATGAAGGTCTTGATGGGTCTGAAGAAGAGAGTGGACGACATGAAAAGTTGAAAGAAAGTGTAGAGACTATAGGCAGGAAGGTCAGAGCAATGGAAGGGAATGACATCTTTGGTACTGATGCCAGAGATATGTGCTTAGTGTCTGGATTGGTAATTCCGCCGAAATTCAAAGTTCCCAATTTTGATCAGTATTCAGGTGCTACTTGTCCTCGGACGCATCTGATTATGTATTACCGAAGGATTTCCGTGCATGTAGAGGATGATAAGTTGATGATTCATTGTTTCCAAGATAGTTTGAAAGGAGCTCCTGCTAAATGGTATTTGGGTCTGGATCAGTCTCGTATTCACAGTTTCCAAGACTTAGCCGATGCTTTCCTAAAACATTACAAGTACAAAATGGATCTGGCCCCTGATAGAAGACAATTACTGAGTATGTCACAAAAGAGTTCAGAATCCTTCAAAGAATATGCACAACGGTGGAGGGAGACTACCTCTCAGGTAGAACCTCCTTTGAGTGAAAAAGAGTTGACAGATTGGTTCGTTGATACGGTAAGACCATAGTTTTATGAGAAGATGATCAGTAGTGTAACCACAAGTTTCTCTGATATGGTAGCAGTGAGGGTGAGAGTGGAGTTAGGAATGAAGAACGGAAAGGTGGCTAGTGGTTCCATTAGTTCTAGCAACAACAATGTCAAGAAATTCAGCAGTAATTTTCATAAAAAGAAAGAAGGGGAGACAAATGCCATAACAGTGGGAAGAAAGAGTCACACCTGGAGACAGCCTTACCAACAATATCAGCAACCTCAGCAAGGCTTTGTTCAGCAGCCTCAATTAAGTTATGTTTAGCATTCTCAGCAACAACAACCAATGTATCCGTTGCAGTATGCCCAACAACCATATGTGGCAGCTGTAACCCCAGCTTTCAATTATCCTATTCCCAATTATCAGGCAGTGCCATCACCCATATATCAGCCAATTTAACAAGGGTATCAACGAGCTCCCAATGCTCCACCCTATCAGTAACATCATCAGCCTAGAGCTCAGGCACCCAGACAGAACTACCAAAATCAGATACCAACAACAAAACCTCCACTTCCTCAGATACCGATGACTTACACATAGTTGTACCCCTCCTTGGTGCAGCAAGGGTTGGTAACAACGCGACTGTTAAATCCAGACACTACATCTCCTCACTATAATCCAAATGCTCATTGTGCCTTTCATGAAGGTGCTGCTGGTCATGATTTAGAAGGTTGTCTTGCCTTAAAACATTTTGTCAAGGAGTTAATAGAAAAGAAGATCTTGTCTTTTGATGATGTACCCCTGAATGTTAAAAGTAATCCATTACCAAATCATGGAGGAATTAATGTTGTAGAGGAAGTTTCAGATGAAAGGATAGTCCATGATGTGTCAAAGATCAAGACTCCGTTAAGGTTACTTCGCGAGAAGCTGCTAAAAGCAAGATTGATAGAAGGTACCCATAATGATTGTGAAGAATGTTCTATTGATTCTAAAATGTGTGATATGGTACGAAGGGATATACAAAGATTGATTGACGATGGAGTGTTGCATGTGTGTAGCAAGATGAGGAAAGAAGAAGTTTCGGTAATTGAGCCTGTTTTTAATTTACCGAAGAAAAGTGAGAAAGTACCGGTGTTCAATATGACCAACAAGAATGTGAAGCCCATTTTCAGCAAACCTGCTATTGATCGACCTCGACCGGTTATTATTCAGAAACCAAGACAATTTCCTTTTGAAAGCACAGAGGTCGTTCCATGGAAATATGACATGACTGTGACAGACCGAGGATCTGGGAAGGTTAGTCAGAAAGAGACAATGAAAGATGACCAAGTGGACGTGACAAATATTGCAGGTACAAGCAAGATGACCCGTAGTGGTCGAATTTATCAGCCAAAAGTAACAGTAGTCACTCCAAAAGAGGTTACTCCTGCTGCGACAACAAAAGACAAAGAGGTACCAAGTACTGAAGGAGATGATGAGGAATTCTTAAGGATTATTCGGAAAAGTGATTATAGGGTTATTGATCAGCTTCATCAAACCCCATCGAAGATATCGATCTTGTCTCTCTTGATGAATTCTCCAGCTCATAGAGAAGCCCTGCAAAAAGTATTAAGGCAAGCACATGTGACAAAAGATATAACTCTCGGCCAATTTGATTCAGTGATAGCCAACATTGTGGCATGTAACACACTGAGCTTCAGTGATGCAGAATTGCCAAAGGAAGGACGTAATCACAACCGTGCGTTGCACGTATCTGTTAGGTGCCAAGAAGACACAATGGCACGAGTCTTAGTCGACACTGGATCCTCATTAAATATATTTCCCGCAAGGTCGCTCGCAAGGTTAGCATATGCAGGGGCAGAGATGAAGTCGACGTCGTTGATTGTAAAGGCTTTTGACGGTTCAAGAAGAACAATTATTGGGGAAGTAGAGCTACCAATCATGATAGGACCTCATGTGTTCAATATTACATTCCAGATCATGGATATTAACCCGGCTTATAGTTGTTTGTTGGGACGACCGTGGATTCACGCAGTTGGGGCAGTGACTTCCACTTTACATCAAAGAATGAAATTTGTTATGAATGACAAACTGGTAATTGTGTATGGTGAGGAAGACCTAATGGTGAGCAATCTGTCATCATTCAGGTACATTGAAGCAGATGAAGGCGCATTGGAAACTTCATTTCAGGCACTTGAGATAGCTAATGCAGTGATATTAGAAGATACAGTGGCAAGGAGTGGTCCATCTTTTGCATCCGCTCAAAGCATTAAGTCTACATTAGAATAAGGTACTCCTACAGGGTGGGGAGAAGTCATTGAAGTGAAGGCAAGACTGGGTCGCCAGGGGTTGGGTTACAAACCAACTCATATCGAAGCCTCAACACACACCTAAGGACGTCCGAAGACTATCCCAGAGGTGTTCATCAGTGGAGGATTCCAAGTCAACGCCGTGGGAGAAGATTTTGAAGAAGAAGATATTGAGCATCTGGTGTATCATTGTGAAGCTGCTTTAGGAAATTGGGAGGCTATTGAGATTCCTGTGGTCTTTCCCGTGTCGAAGTAATTTGTTTGTTTTTCTATACTTGTTGTTTCTTTTTTATCTTTAAACCTCCATAGCCGTGCCCAAGGCTATAGGATGCATTTTGTAAGGGCCCTGTGCTTTCAGGAATATTATGATTAATGAACGGTTTTGTTAAATCATTTTGTTGTTGTTCCTTTATTTGCTTTTGTTTCCATAATAAAAAAAAAGAAGATGGCAATTTTCTAAAAAATCATCAAAACCGTTTTCTTGATTGCTGCATTTGTCCTTGTGTGTTTTAATAAATTAATCCATTCCAACATGCATTGATACCCCAAAACCCGTTGAATCCATTGACTTTGCTTTCCCTCCTAACTTTGACTCGCCAATTTACCAAGCCGAAGATGAGGACGAAGATTTTGAAATCCTTGATGAACTGGCAAAAATGGCATGCTATGAGCACCCAGAGTTTCAACCTCACAAAGAGCAGGTGGATGTTATTAATCTTGGCACCGAAGAAGACAAGAAAGAGGTCAAGATTGGGGCAACACTTGGGGCAGAAGTCAAGCAGCAGTTGGTAGAGCTTTTAAAAGAATATGTGGATGTATTTGCTTGGTCATATCAGGATATGCCAGGTTTGAACACAGACATAATGGTCTACAAGTTACCGCTCCGACCCGAATGCATGCCAGTCAAACAAAAACTCCGAAGAACTAGACCTGACATGGCTCTCAAGATTCGAGATGAAGTGAAAAAGCATATTGATGCCGGTTTCTTGGAAGTATCCAAATATCCTGAATGGGTAGCTAATATTGTACCGGTGCCGAAAAAAGATGGGAAGGTAAGAATGTGTGTGGATTATAGAGACCTGAACAAGGCCAGTCCAAAAGATTATTTCCCTTTACCGCATATTGATACATTGGTGGATAATACAGCTCGCTTTGCGGTTTTCTCGTTTATGGATGGTTTCTCCGGATGCAACCAAATCAAGATGGATCCAGATGATATGGAAAAAACCACTTTCATTACTCCTTAGGGAAGTTATTGTTACAAAGTCATGCCGTTTGGCTTGAAGAACGCTGGTGCCACTTATCAAAGAGCTATGGTGACCTTATTTCATGACATGATGCACAAAGAGATAAAAGTGTATGTTGATGATGTGTTCGCCAAATTTAAGAGTGAAGAGGACCATTTGAACCATTTGTTGAAATTATTTGAGAGACTCAGAAAATATCAGTTGAGGCTGAACCCAGCTAAGTGTACTTTAGGGGTGAGATCTGGGAAATTACTCGGTTTCATCGTCAGTCGCCGAGGAATTGAGGTAGATCCAGATAAAGTTCGGGCCATTCAAGATATTCCAGCTCCACAAAGTGAGAAGCAAGTCAGAGGTTTCCTTGGAAGATTGAACTACATATTCAGATTTATTTCCAATATGACTCCTACTTGTGAGCCCATTTTTAAGTTGTTACGAAAGGATCAAACGGTTGTTTGGAGTTCAGATTGCCAACAAGCATTTGATAATATTAAAGGCTATCTTCAAGAGCCTCCAATCTTAATACCTCCTGTTCCAGGAAGACCTCTTTTCATGTATTTGGCAGTACTCGAGAATTCAATGGGTTGTGTGTTAGGTCAGCAGGATGAGTCCGGACAAAAGGAACATGCCATCTATTATTTGAGCAAGAAGTTTACTGATTGTGAAAGCCAGTATTTACATTTGGAGAAAACTTGTTGTGCTCTGGCATGGGCTGCCAGACGTTTGAGGCAATACATGATTTGTCATACTACTTTATTGATTTCAAAGATGGACCCGATAAAGTATATCTTCGAGAAGCCCACACAAACAGGAAGGCTCGCCGGATGGCATATGTTGTTATCAGAATATGACATCCAGTATGTGGCCCAGACGTCGATCAAGGGTAGTGTTTTATCGGAGTATCTTTCAGATTAATCAGTTGAAGATTACAAGTCTCTCAAGTTTGAGTTTCCAGACGAAGACATTATGTTGGTAAAAGATTGTGAAGAACCAGGTTCTGATGAAGGTCCCAAGCCGGGTCTTTGGTGGAAAATGATGTTTGATGGTTCCTCAAATTACAGTGGGCATGACGTAGGAGCCGTTCTGATGAATCCCGAAGGTGGTTACACTCCATTTACAGCAAGGCTAGACTTTGAATGTACAAACAACATTGTCGAATATGAAGCATGTATTCTTGGCCTTGAAGCAGCTATTGACCTTAGAATCAAACTCCTCGAAGTAAGTGGAGATTCAGCCTTGGTTATTTATCAAGTTATAGGTGAATGGCAGACCAGACATGAGAATTTGATCCCTTACAGAGCCTATATCATTGAAATGATTGAATATTTTTATGAGATCACTTTCAAGCATGTTCCGAGATCTGAAAATCATATTGCTGATGCTCTAGCCATGTTAGCCTCAATGTGGAAAGTCAAGTACCTCAATGATGCTACTCTCATTCAAATTGAACGCAAGACTGAGCCAGCCTACTGTCAGTTGGTTGAAGAAGAAGTTGATAACAAGCCATGGTTCCATGATATAAAGAATTATCTGTTAAAGTAAGAGTATCCGGTCGATGCTACATCACTTGATAAGAAAACTTTGAGAAGATTGGCCTCCAAGTTCTTTCTCAGCAATGGTGTGCTCTATAAAATAAATCATGACATGGTCCTGCTTAGATGTGTCGACAGACGAGAAGCAGAATTGTTAATGCAAGATATTCATGAAGGAACATTTGGCACTCATGCCAATGGATATGCCATGTCCAAGAAGATTTTGAGGGCTGGGTATTATTTGTTGACTTTGGAAGCTGACTGTATTCAATATGCCAGGAAATGTCACAAGTGTCAGATTTATGCGGATAAGATGCATGTGCCTCCAACATTGTTAAATGTGTTGACATCACCTTGGCCTTTCTCTATGTGGGGCATCGATATGATTGGGGCAATCGAGCCGAAGGCTTCTAATGGACACCGATTCATTTTGGTCGCTATTGATTACTTCACAAAGTGGGTTGAAGCCGCATCCTATGTCAATGTTACTCGACAAGTGGTGGCTCGTTTTATCAAAAAAGAGATTATCTGTCGATACGGAATCCCAAGCCGAATCATAACAGATAACGGTACCAATCTGAATAACAAAACCATGAAAGAGCTGTGTGGTGACTTCAAAATTGAACATCAAAAAGATCTTGCAAAAGATGGTGAAAACTTACAAAGATTGATGCTGTCATTTTCCTTGCATGGGTATAGAACGTCCGTTCGCACTTCAACAGGGGCAACCCCTTTCTCCTTGGTATACGGGATGTATGCAATACTTCCTATTGAGGTTGAGATACCTTCCTTAAGAGTCATAATGGAAACCAAACTTGAAGAAGATGAATGGGTGCGAGAAAGATTTGACCAGTTGAACCTTATTGACGAGAAACGCATGTCTGCGATGTGTCATGGTCAGATATACCAAAAAAGGACCAAGAGAGCTTTTGACAAGAAGGTTCACGTCCGACAATTCCAAGAAGGAGAACTTGTACTCAAAAGGATTTTGCCAGTTCACAAAGATGCACGGGGAAAATGGATGCCCAACTATGATGGTTCGTTTGTTGTAAAAACAGTCTTCTCAGGAGGATCGTTAATTCTTACAATAATGGATGGGGAGCATCTTGCACACCCGGTGAATTCTGATGCAGTACGAAAATATTACGCCTAAAAGAACCTGATAAGTCGAAAACCCGCAAGGGCGGCTTATGCAATAATGGGTATCCCGCTGGACCATAACCTATGAAGGAGGTCCAGGCAAAAGTTAGGGATGGAATAAAAAAGAGATGATGAGCTCGCTAAATTAAAAACCCGAAAGGGCGGCTTAGGCAAAAAAGAGCGTCCTGGTGGATTGAAAACCTGAAAGGGCAATCCAGGCAAAAGTTAGGGACAAAGGCGTTTCACTGCATCAGATGGGTCGTTACCTCTGCAGAAGATTTTACAAAGAAGTCCATTTCAACCGCTCTTGTCAGAAGCAAGGTTTTGGAAAGTTTTAGTCATTAGGGGTAGAATTGTCAGTGGATTCAATGTAACCTGTTTCTTTTTATGTTGCCATGTTCAATTGTAAAAGGTTCCGTGGAGTTCTTTCATTGACAAACTTCCATTCTTAAATGAAATCAGTTTTGGACCTTTCTTTTTTGCAAAATTACTATTGTCTTTATTTTATTTTTTTATTTTTATTTTGTTATGAAAAACATCGTTTATTGTTAATGATAATTTTTCAAAGCACCAGGTTCGAATTTAAAATAAAAATAACTTTTGAAGATTAACAAAACATAAAATACTTTGGCTTACGGAAAGACTCGGTGGAGATCATACCTCTCGAAAATTTTAAAGTGGCAGAAACTTTGACGTGCCGTCTCAATACATCTCCCAGCGAATGTCAGTTTAATTGACTTGATGAGTTGCTCATTCGGTCGTGTGTAGTCACCAAGATTGAAGACCCTATCCCCAGCTTTCTTTATGAGACGATTTCTTGTGATGGTAGCCTCATCCCCAGTAGAAGAATTCATAGCACCCATTTTAGGGTTACGTTGGCAATCCTGGCCATTATCCCAGAAGCTTTTTCTCCAAGCAGAGTGGGTTTATTTCCCAGAAACCTACAACACCTTTGTTTTGTGAATTCAGTGTGATTCATTGCGTCCCCGATGAGATAGATGTGTATCCGTCTTTCACCTTAGTCTCCAGATTCTTCTGACCCTTGTCAGAGTCAACTCCTACATACCATTAATCATTGGAATCATGGCATATCATGTGCATTTGTCCGGCCTCTATTTGGTATTTGGTTGTTACCTTTTGCCTTGATCATTTCCTGGTTGTTACCAGTGGTCTCGTTTGTTGTTCTTGGGGCATTCTCTGTCCTCGTGAGTTGTTGGTCGTCACCAATTTCTCTACCTCGGTTGTTGCTAAGTTTGTGTGTGGTTATAGGTCGTCACCTGCATCTCGCCTGTTCCTGGTTGTAACCAGTACCTTGGGATGTCCTCGGTTGTTACTAGTATCGTTTGCCTGGTCATCACCAGTTTCACACCTTGAAGTCTAGTCGTTACTAGCACCCCGCCATATCTTCTGAAAAGGCCAGTGGTAATTGGCATTGTTTAAAATCCAATCATTATTGGTATTAAGCTCTAGTCATCACCATGTCTCTTGAAAGTCCAATGGTAATTCGCAGCTATTTGAAAGTCCCGTGGTAACTGGCATTGTTTAAAATCCAATCGTTATTGGTATTGAGCTCTGGTCGTCACCATGTCTCTTGAAAGTCCAATGGTAATTGGCAGCTATTTGAAAGTCCAGTGGTAACTGGCATTGTTTAAAATCCAATCATTATTGGTATTGAGCTCTGGTCGTCACCATGTCTCTTGAAAGTCCAATGGTAATTGGAAGCTATTTGAAAGTCCAATGGTAAATGGCATTATTTAAAATCCAATCGTTATTGGTATTGAGCTCTGGTCGTCACCATGTCTCTTGAAAGTCCAATGGTAATTGGCAGCTATTTGAAATTCCAGTGGTAACTGGCATTGTTTAAAATCCAATCGTTATTGGTATTGAGCTCTGGTCTTCATCATGTCTCTTGAAAGTCCAATGGTAATTGGTAGCTATTTTAAAGTCCAGTGGTAACTTACATTGTTTAAAATCCAATCGTTATTGGTATTGAGCTCTGGTCGTCATCATGTCTCTTGAAAGTCCAATGGTAATTGGCAGCTATTTGAAATTCCAGTGGTAACTGGCATTGTTTAAAATCCAATCGTTATTGGTATTGAGCTCTGGTCTTCATCATGTCTCTTGAAAGTCCAATGGTAATTGGTAGCTATTTGAAAGTCCAGTGGTAACTGGCATTGTTTAAAATCCAATCGTTATAGGTATCGTTGCTTTGGTCGTCACCATAGTTTTAAAAGTCCATTGGTTAATGGCTCTGCTTGAAAGTTAATCGTTATTAATACCGAGGGTTGGCTGTTACCAATTTCCCCAACCGAAATCCCGTATTGCATCAACGCAATTCGGAGCTCCCATTTTGTTTGGTCGTCACCATCACCCCTTTTGTAAGTCTAGTAGAACTAGCACCCTTTGATTGTTGATTGTTCTGGTCGTCACCAGTATCCCTAGTAAAACGTTGCTTTCCCATTCGAGTCTCGGAGATCTAGTCGTTACTAGCATCCCCGGGTGCGTCTGGTCTTGTTTCTATTCTTTTCCTGAAGATCCCATTCGAACTCTTCGCCATAGGAGATTCCTCAGCTGTTTATCCCCGGTGAGGTTTGCGTCTCTTTTCTTTCCTCAGTGGAGAATTACTTTCTTCCCCAACGGAGTGTCATCTCATTCTTCCCAATGAAGTTTTGTTTCCCCCATTGAAGTTGGCGCTCCCTGTGTGAAAGATTCCCCTGAGCAGCGGCCTTAGTCACGTTTGAACTATCTTTGTTTGCTTTTCCTTGGATCCTTCCCCAGTGTGTTGAGTCCCCATGAGTAGTTACTCGTTGTATTGCCGTTCTTTTATCTTTGCTGGCGTGTCTGCATCTGTCTTGCATTCAAATATCATAAAGCATCATATAGATTCATAGCATATCCGCATTTGGCCTTTTGCATACCATTGGATCTAAGGGACAAAATTTTCGGTTCGCTATATTTAAATACTTTCACTATGATTCCGCGAGGATTGTCATCTTTCGCCGCCATCCAGTGAAAGATATTTAAACAGGGGCAACTGTCATACCCCAAATTTTAACCCCTTAGATCTCTGTCATCATTGTAGGATCATATTCACATGTTTATCTAACCTTAACCCTTTCCAAGTGGTCTTTGTCAAGTTACAGGAGGATCAAGGTTTTGTACAGCCGAAATCGAGATTTCGAGGGTTGACCAATCAATGTTTTGGATTGGTTTTCTTTGAGATTGGGTCTCCACATCATCAAGATTATTCTATTGGATCAAGCATGAATCCAATGTGAGGTTGTTACCCAAGAATCAAAAGCAGTGAAATTCAGGATCTCCGATTAGGGTTTTCGAGCAGTAAAAGTCAACTGTGGTTTGACTTTTAATTTAAAAGGTGTTACAATGGTGGGGTTAGGGCCCATAATGTTCATATGGCTTGTTAAGGTCCATTTAAGAAGTTTCAATGCCTCGGGAGGTCAAAAGCATCAACAGTCGACTCGGTAGCCACCGATCGATCGTTCGGTTGACCGAAAAGTCAACTCTTTAACAATAAGGAATCTGACCTCTAGATGTGAATAAAAAATGTTCCTAATGACATATTGCATCTACCCATAAAACTTCATGACAATTGGATCAAGGGTTGAGGAGTAATCACAAAAGTCGGGAATTAGGGTTTCGATAGGGGCAAGACCATAATTCCTTAACCACACATCCAAATAAAGTGGTTAAAATCTCATTGGAAAGCTCTTGACAAATCCTAAAAAAGTCCCTAAGTGTTCCATGATCAGAAAATGCATAGATTTGGAGTTATGATCAAATTCATTTCAAGAAGGGAAAATGACTTAGAGAAATTTCACTTTTAAGCTTGTTTTGTAGCAACTTTGAGAGGTTTTTGGCCAAGTTCCTTTGAGAATTTGAAAGTCATGAAAACATGAATGTTTTAGAGCTATTTGAGGGATTTCTAAAAAGTACTATAACATCTCAATGGCATTTGTGAGTTGAGAGTTATGGATTTGGCAAGATGGTGTTTTCATACTTGAGTCCCACATTGGTAATTTTTCATAAGTTCATTCTTAGATCACTTGGACCATTTCTCAGCCCTTGAATTTTATTGTTTCTGATATTAAGATGTTTTGAAGCATTTGTGAGTTGAGAGTTATGGATTTGGCAAGATGGTGTTTTCATACTTGAGTCCCACATTGGAAATTTGAAGTTTGGCAAGTTGGCTTGCAAGTTGTAAAGGCAACTTGCATTAAAATAATGTAAAAATGAAAAAGGTGGAAAAGGAAGCTCTGCAACCAGCCATGTTCCTACTCTCCCTAGCCTCACTTTAGCCACTCTAAATTCATCATTTCACTTGATTTTCAGCTTACCTCCAAGCCAAGAAAACACTTTTGAGAGATTTGATCCAAATTGCCAAACCTTTCCCTCTTAGGAAGGAAACCTCCAATCTGTCCTTTCCCTCTCATTTCCCTATAAATAGAGGACATCTCTACCTCATTCCATACATCAGAACACCTCTGAAGACCATAGTAATCACAAGTTCTTACTCTTTCCCTCTTTACTTCAAATTCACCAAAATCTCAAACTCACAAAAACACAAAAATCTGTCTTGACAGCCCAGCCCCCCTAAACTCATCTCCACACATTCAGACTCACCAAAAACCTTCCATACAATCCATAAATATGGTATAGAAGGTGTCCAAGCCTTGGAACCATTCAAAAACCTTATTCTCCCAAAAGTCAACTTCCATACCAAGCAACATTGACCACAATGCATAAAATCAGCCAAAACATGGTCTAAGAATTTTCTTGATGTTCTAATCATTCAAACACCTCATATACATCATATCTCAACTGACCAAAGCATTGAGGATCATTGGTAAAGCTTATTTCTCAAACTATCACAAAGTTTGCATATTGCTTCAAAAAGAAGAAAAGTTTCAAAGCTAGGAGGTGATTGAAGTTCTCTGGTTTTCTTGGCTCTTTTGCTTGTTCAAAGTTTGTCTACAAGAGGTATGTAACTTCTTACTTTATCTCATTCATTACCATGCGATAAAAATAACATTGATGTGTTTTGTCACAAAACTTGTTTTACCACTGTTTTGTATCCATATGCCAAAATGCAGTTTGGATGCCACCTTGCACCACAGTCTGTTTGCAATCAATATTCTTGTCTAACCTCATTTGCTGTCATGTATGTAACATGTGTATGTGATCTACTTGACTCAAATGTGCCTTGAAACTGTTTTGGACCTTGTACATATGCATCAAAGTACCATATAGCAGCTTGAATCTCATTTGTCATAACAATTTGTTTGGCAACCATTTTGGTGTTTGAACTCATTTGATATCATATTTGGAAGTTGTGTGCATAGTTGGTTTGTCTTGAATATGATTAAAACTGATTTTGAACTTTTCATGCTTTGTCAAAATATCAAATGCAGTTTGGTTGTCATTTTCTGCCATAAACTGTTTTGAATCATTTCTCTTGCTTGAACTCACTTGACTACATGTATGAAGGGTGTGTATGTGATCTACTTGGCTCAAGTGTGCATAGAAACTTTTTTGCATTTCTTCATGTTTTACCAAAATGTCAAAATGTATCTTGCATATCATTTCACATAACAGCTAGTTTTGAATCATTCCTCATGATTTATCTCACTTGATAATATGTATGTAGTATGTGTAAGAGGTTTACTTGCCATATCTTTGCATTCAAACTGAACTGATCATCCAACTGCATCACCACAATGCCAATTTGCATCTTGAACTTCACTTTGCATTTCAAACTGTTCTTGATTTGTTTCTTTGCTTGAATTCATTTAACAACTCATATGTGGTATGTGTATATGACTTGCTTGATGTAAATGTGCTTTAAACCTGAGCTGAGACCTTTCATGCCTTCCATCAATGACATTTTGCAACCTGAATACCATTTCTCATGACAGTCTGTTTTTAGCCTCAATCTTTGTTTGAATTCACTCAATAACATGTATGTAGTGTGTGTGTATGATTGCCTTGATCTGAAACTGGCTGGAATTGGATCTTCATTTCAAAATGCACTTTCAAATGTCCACTTTGCACACACTATCGGGTTTTGAAATAGATACATGATCTTGCAAAACTAATGCCACCACTGTGATCCTCATGCAATTCTATGCAATTTACACTAAACTTTTGTTGAAATCCATGAAGAATTGATAAAGTTATGATATGAAATGAAAATCTAAGTTTGTGTGGTCTTGCCTTGCCCATTTTCCATGAAAACTTGCCCTATATGTTATTTGGGGTGGCTATATCAACGGATGTATAGCCACCCTAGTGGTAAGAACCTTGCCATAGAGCGCGCCTTGTACCCATTGAACCCAGGTTCGATCCCTGAGGAGAATCAACCTTTTGTTTTTTTTCCTTTTTCCACACGCGTGCCTGATCAGGCCAAAGGGTGTGGGTTCAATTCCCACCCCTTGCTTTTTTCATTTTTATTTTCACTTGTTGGCATATTTTGTACATTTTTTACATAAACATCAAAAAATCATATCTCTCTCATTTTTCATCATTTTAAGTTCATTCTTTTTGTAACATGCTTGGTTTGATGCCTACTTTCATGTGTTAATTCGAAATTCCATGTTGTTTGTATTTTTATTACCCCTTTATCACTCGCAAGTTGTTTACGTTTTGAGATCGTTATCGCACGTCTTGATGAATTTCTTTCTCACCATGCTTGTTCATGTTTGTTCATCTGCTTATCTGTCATTCGCTTTGTGTTAGTCAACATGATAGGATGTTTTGTTGGTTGTTACCATGAATAAATTTTGTTTCCTCTGAGATATTATTTTAAAGCTTGATCTGTCGTCACATTTCTTGCTTGATTATTTGCTTTGATCGTCATCAATGCATATTTTGTGTTTACGTTTGATGCTTGCTTTAAGGGTTGTCACCATGCTTTTATCTTCATCATGTTTATTACTTGGTTAAGTAATTCCTTTTCCCCAAGTGATGGAACTTGTTAGTTCTCATCCAAGTTGCCTCCGCTTTCTCCTTCCAAAGATAAAGTCTCTCCATTGACCCTTGTGTCATGGAAAGCTCATTCATCCCTCCTTGACTTTGTTAAGTCACCTTAAACCTTAGTTTAGAAGCCATTAGACTACGCTTTAAGTCTAAGAAACCCACCTTTACTAGGAGTGTTCTTCAACTAGAACCCAAGGATAGAGTTCTTCAACTCTATGTAAGAATCATCGTCATGAATTCTTACTTCCCCCTCTTGAGTGTCTCAACATAGATTAGGGAGTTTTATCAAACTCCACACAAATATTGTCATGTTTGTTTCCCCTTGAACCTTAATCATAATCAAGTGTTCTTCATCCCTTGTGAGGTGAACTACGATTGCTCTGATTCTATCCTAGTTAGGATATGTAGGCAGAAGATGCGATATCTTTGCGAGCAAACTTACTGTATATATCTTTAGGCTTTAACTTATACCTTTCCCAAATCCTTAGCGAATACCATAACAAACTTAGCACAACAAACAAAAGGTTCCTGTAGAGTACTACAGATGCTTAAGGTGCTAACACCTTCCCTAGGTATAACCAACCCCCGATCCCCGAATCTCTTAGCGTTGTTGTTACATCGCGAAAAGAGTTTTTCTTTCTTTAGACCTTTCCTTTGGATAAATTAAAGTTCGGTTGTAAAAGAAATAATATTCAAGATAACTTAATAGCTTGATATCCAATTTTCACCGCAACAGACATCAATAAGATGACAGACCCCCCACCAAAAGGATGATGGAGTGAAACTCACACTGGCCACTACCGCCAAAAGGATGATAGGACAAACATTTTCACACAATCTGACACCAGGAGAGATGACATACCCCCTACCAAAATGATGACAGAGCGAAACCCACACTGGCTACTACCACCAAAAGGATGATAGAGAAAAACACCCGCACAATCTAACATCAGACGAGATGACAGACCCACCACCAAAAGGATGACGGAGCGAAACCCACACCGGCTACTACTATCAAAAGGATGATAGAGAAAAACACACACACAATTTGACATCAGACGAGATGGCAGACCCACCACCAAAAGGATGACGTAGCGAAACTCACACCGGCCAATACCACCAAAAGGATGATAGGAGAAACACTATCGTACAAATAGACATCAAAAAGATGACAGGCACCCCGCCAAAAGGATGACGGAGAGAAACCCACATCGGCTACCACCACCAAAAGGATGATAGAGCAAAACAAGACAGACATCAGCCTCACGCTGACCCACCAGTCATCAGCCTCACGCTGACCCACCAGTCATCAGCCTCTTCTCTCAGCATGTGAGTCCCTAGTCTCACCTTGTTCCCTTCAGCACAATCCATCACCCTAAAGATCCTCTCAATTTCCTTTAACCATATCTGAGCACCATCTGGATCAAATCTCCCTTTGAACACCGGTGGTTGGTTCTTCCTGAACTCATCATTCGCATTCACGTTAGGTGCACCCTGCACAGCTCTGGCCATAGCCTCTAACGCCGCTGCCATAGCATTGTCATTACGACCTGCCATATTCTGAGGATTCCCAAAAATAACAACAAGGTTAAACAACCGTTCAACCAACACAACAACAAGACAGACACGACTGACTCAACACTGGCTCTGATACCACTTAATGTAACACCCCCTTTCTATACCCCCAAATAAATTAAATAAATCAATTAGGCACTTAGAAAATTCATTTCATCAGAGTTTAATTAAAACATGGTATAAAAGAGGCGCATCACATTATCATGAAATTAAACACATACGATACCTGCTCAAAATAGATATGCAATAATGTGTAACCCACATCTCAATATTTTGAATAAAGCGGAAACATCCAAATATTGAATCGATCTCATTCATAAAAGTATATACAACCATCGGTTAATTCATGCTTTACAACATATCCACAGCAGATGCATACACATATGTATCACAAAAGAATCAAAACAAATGTAACTCCAAAAGAGTCAAAGCCTTCCTAACTACCCAGATGTTACATATCAGAGCCATTGACCAAAAGGAATGAAGACATCGCTTCACAAAAAGAACCTCCAGCTTCCTACTCTGCAATGCCTCATAGAGCATTATAAAACAGTAGAAGGGTGAGAAACAACATCATAACAGTTAATGCATAAAATTGTATATATACATATACTCATATTGGTACAAGTTATACTCAAATTATGTTCTCACCACATTAAGCATATACAAATAATCACGTCTCTACACATACACATGAACATTCACTATATTTTCCTCCAAACAATCATATATAACATACACAGTTATATTCACACAACTAATGCATCATACACAGATGACTCATGCAACTCATAGAGACCGACACACGACTCTATGCAGATGCAAATGCGGTACCGACTCATTCAACAGATTCTCTAAGGAATCGAGTATTCAGCAGATCCTCCACGGGATCAAGTACTCAGCAGATTCTCCACGGAATCAAATATTCATCAGATTCTCCACGGAATCGAATATTCAGCAGATCCTCCACGGGATCAAGTACTCAGCAGATTCTCCACGGAATCAAATACTCTAGCCAATCCTCCACGGGATTACATGATATGACCGATTCTCCGAGGAATCACACAATGCAACCGATTCTCCAAGGAATCTAATATAACCATCGTATCATACGAGGTTCTGCAAATCCTCCGAGGGATCATTCAACACAAAAATGCATATTATGCTCACAAACATACTCATTGCATTTATCACATACATCGCATATATCTATCATGCATTCACATTATGCACTATTCCACACATGGTTTACACACATATCAGCCTATCAATGTGTTTCTTATTCAGTTCGAGCAAATACACAAGATTATCAAATATTCAAGATTCACCATTTACTCTACAATCTAGGATTCACGCCTTTCGGCCACCCACAGCACGACATGTCAAAATAGTTCACACATCGATCATTCATATAGGCATTAATCATAATTGAATCAACCAAACATCATGCATTGAACAAACAGCAAAACGAAATAACACTGCCAGGTTCGCCAACCTTCGCCTGGCGAAGCCACGCAGCGAATGCTCGCTGGCCTTCGCCTGGCGAACTTCCCAGCGAAGTCCACTGGGAACAATTCTGGAATTACACGCTGAGGCTCGCTACACACTTGCCTGGCGAACCTTCACCAACTCACCTCGCCTGGCGAACTTGCCAGCGAATACAGGGTATTAGCTTCTGACTTGCTTCGCTACAGCTCGCTGGGCTTCGCCTGGCGAAGCTTCGCTGCCATTCGCCTGGCGAACTTGCGAAGACAGAACTTCCATGGTTGTCTCAAAGCCCAAACTCCACACAACCAACCGATTAAATCCAAACCAGTCACAGTAGCACAACCCAACCATCACCCGACTAAACTACATCGTCTAATCCGAGTTCTAACCGATTGAAACCTCATTCTACTCACAAAACCAACTTCTAACCTAAGTGGAAAAAGAGTAGAAACTCTACAAAATCCACACACATACACATACAATCATACACATTAAAGAGATGATGGAGTTTCACACCCTTACCGATCGATTGCAAGCTTTGGTGATGATCCCTTGATGATTCTAGGTTTTCCTGTCCCCTTTCTCTTCTTTTTCTCTTCTCCTCTTTTCTTTCTCTTGTTTTCTTCTTATCTTACTATCTTTCTTTCTTCCCTCTCTTATTCTATTTCTATCTCTATTTCTTTCCTCTCAAATTCTTTCCAACACTTACCAAACAATTCTCACACTAAATTGCTAAATGTCTAAAATGCCCTTTTTACTCTAATTCCCCGAAAACTCTCCAATCGGTAAAATAGATAAAATAAGCAAAACACCACATAGCAATATATAATTTCTCAATTTAAAACAAACATCAAATAAATAAATTAAAAGACTCAACAATTAATGGGAATTCAGAATCGGGGCGTTACAACTCTCCCCCACTTTAGAAATTTTCGTCCTCGAAAATATCACCTGATTCAAACAACTCCGGATGCGACTCTCGCATCTTGCTCTCCAACTCCCAAGTCATGTTGCCTTCTGCGGCACCTCCCCAGGACACTTTCACAAGCGCAATATCCTTGCCTCTTAGTTTCTTAACTTCACGGTCCAAAATACTAACCGGTAAAACTTCAACTGTAAGGTTATCTCTTACTTCAACTTTATCCATCGGGATCACATGTGACGGATCTGGAACATACTTCTGAAGTTGCGAGACATGGAATACATCATGCAAATTCGAAAGATTCGGAGGCAACGCCACACGATAAGCCACAACACCAACTCGTGCGACAACCTGATACGGACCAATAAAACGAGAAGTCAACTTTCTCGACTTCAAAGCACGACCCACACCCGTAACCGGTGTAACTCTCAAAAACACATGGTCGCCCTCTAGAAACTCGAGATCATTTCTCCTTTTATCATGATAACTTTTCTGTCTACTCTGAGAAGCTCCCATCTTTTCCCGAATAAATTTCACCTTTTCCATCGTTTGCTGTACCATTTCCGGACCAACTACCGACTTTTCACCTGTCTCATGCCAACACAGAGGTGTTCGACATCTCCGACCATATAAAGCCTCAAATGGCGCCATACCAATACTCGAATGGAAACTGTTATTATAGGTGAACTCAATCAACGCTAAATAACCGTCCCACGCACCACCTTGTTCAAGTACACAAGCGCGCAACAAGTCTTCTAACGATTGAATCGTCCTCTTGGTTTGACCATCTGTTTGCGGATGATATGCCGAACTCAATCTCAACTTAGAACCCAAGGCACCTTGCAAACTCTCCCTAAATCTTGAAGTAAATCTAGGATCTCTATCCGACACAATACTCTTAGGAACTCCATGAAGCTTCACAATAGTGCCAACATAAATCTCGGCCAACCTTTCCAAAGAATAAGTAATATCAATCGGAATAAAGTGAGCCGATTTAGTAAGCCTATCAACAATCACCCAAATAGCATTATGTCCTCTTTGCGTATTCGGCAATCCCGTAACAAAATCCATCGATATACTATCCCATTTCTATTCCGGAATATCCAACGGTTGCATCAACCACTAGGCTTCTGATGCTCCACCTTAGACTTCTGGCAAGTCAAACACGAGTACAAAAAACGAGCAACATCGCTTTTCAATCCAGACCACCAAAAGATCTTCTTCAAATCCTGATACATCTTATTCGCTCCCGGATGAATACTTAAGTTACTCCGATGTCCCTCTTCCAATATCATCTTTTTCAAATCCGCATCATCGGGAATACAAATACGACCTCGAAACCTCAAAACTCCTAATTCATCAACTTTGAAATCTTCATTTCCATTCGTCATCAAATCCCCAATTTCAAATCCAACTTTTGCTTTTCACACACCGTAGTAAGGAAATCATTCGTGACATGCAACATACCAAGCTTCACACTACTCGGCGTTAACTCACAAACCAAACTCACATCTCTAAAGTTCTCCAAAAGTTCCCACTCTCTAACCATCAAAGTAGACACGTGCAACGACTTCCGACTTAAGGCATCGGCTACCACATTCGCCTTACCCGGATGATAATTTAAACCAAAATCATAGTCCTTCAAAAGTTCTAGCCATCTCCTTTGCCTCATATTCAATTCTTTTTGATCAAACAAATACTTCAAACTCTTGTGATCGCTAAAAACTTCAAATCTTGCACCATAAAGATAGTGCCTCCAAATTTTCAAAACGAACACTACGGCCGCTAACTCCAAATCATGAGTAGGATAATTCTTTTCATGTACTCTCAACTGTCTAGAAGCATACGCCACGACCTTCCTATCTTGCATCAATACACCACCCAATCCTGACAAAGAAGCATCGCAATAAACCACAAAAGGTTCCGTAGGATTCGGCAAAATCAAAACTGGCGATGTTGTTAACCTTCTCTTTAATTCCATGAAACTCTCTTCACAATTAATATCCCAAATAAAAGCCTTTCCTTTACAAGTCAACTGCGTTAACGGGAGTGCTAACTTTGAAAATCCTTCGATAAACCTCCGGTAGTAACCGGCCAAGCCCAAAAAGCTTCGAATTTCCGTAACCGATCTTGGAGTCTCCCATTGCATTACCGCATCGATCTTGGATGGATCCACACTAATACCATTGCCGGAAATAATATGTCCAAGAAAACTCACCTCCGACAACCAAAACTCACACTTAGACAACTTTGCATACAACTTCTTCTCTTTCAAAATCCGCAACACAATCCTTAAATGTTCTTCGTGTTCCTCTCGAGACTTAGAATAAATCAAAATGTCATCGATAAACACTACCACAAAACGATCCAACTGCTCGTGGAAGATACGGTTCATATATTCCATGAAAACACCCGGCGCATTAGAAACTCCGAATGGCATCACCGTATACTCATAGTGACCATATCGTGTTCTAAAAGCCGTCTTCGAAATATCTTCTTCCTTAACCCGAATCTGGTGATAACCGGATCTCAAATCAATCTTACTAAAAACACGAGCTCCAACCAATTGATCCATCAAATCATCAATTCTTGGAAGCGGATACTTGTTCTTAATTGTCACCTTATTCAACTGCCGATAATCAATACACAATCGCATACTACCATCCTTCTTCTTTACCAACAATACCGGCGCACCCCAAGGAGAAACACTTGGTCTTACAAATTTCTTATCCAACAAATCATTCAATTGCTTCTTCAATTCCACCAACTCCGATGCCGACATCCGATACGGGGCCATCGAAATTGGTCTAGTACCCGGAACTAGATCAATAGAAAATTCAACCTCTCTCTTTGGCGGCACATCCGCAACATCTTCCGGAAACACTTCAGGAAATTAACAAACCACAGGAAACACGTCGAGCTCAACTTTGCTCTCTACCGACAACGATGCAAACAAACCAAACAACTGAGCTTCGTCCGCTAAAATTTTCTTCAACTCTTTAGTGGAAAGAAAACTCTCGTTTTCGCCATCTTCCAAAGAAGGAAACCTTACTAACTTGTGATAGCAATCCAGATGAACTCTATTAAATTACAACCAGTTCATACCCAAGATTACGTCCAAACCTTCCAATGGCAAACACACTAAATCCATAACGAAGTCCTTACCATACATGGTCAAAGGACAACTTGCACACACCAAAGAAGTAGTTACCGACCCCAAAGCGGGAGTCCCAATAACCATACCACTACTCAAAGAAACCATACACAAATCCAACCGCTTAGCACACGCAAGAGAAATGAACGAGTGAGTCGCTCCAGTATCAATAATAGCAACTAAAGGCATATCATTAATAAAGCATGTACCTTTAATCAAACGATCCGCCGCATTAGTAGCGTCTGAACCTGCTAATGCGAATACTTTTCCTCCCGCCGGAGCTTGCTTCGGTTTGGTACAATTCGAGCTAATGTGACCCACCTCGCCACAATTAAAACACTTCACAGCATTCTTTCTACACTCTGCTGCATCATGTCCAAGGAGCCCACAGTTGGAACACTTTGCCTTGAACTTTCCACAATCATAAGACTTGTGCCCCATCACGCCACACTTAAAACATTTGATCGCACCGGAACCTCCTCCGGGTCTCCTATCAAAGTTTCCCCTATGTTTGCCCTTCTCAGCAGGCGTCACATAAGGTCCGCTTCGTACTTGCTGCTTCCCTCTCCTCTCGCTCAAACCCCTATAATGAGTAGAACGAGCTCTACTGTCTTCTTCATAAATCCTACAGCACTCGGTCAAATCCGAAAATCTTTGTATCCTTTGATAACCCACCGCTTGCTTTATCTCAGGGCGCAAGCCATTCTCATACTTGATACATTTGGAAAATTCCGCCGTAACCGCATCATAGTGAGGGTGAAACTTCACTAACTCAGTAAACCTGGCGGTGTAGTCCACCACCGACATATTACCTTGATTCAACTCCAGAAATTCCATTTCTCTCTTCCCTTTAACACTTTCAGGATAATACTTCCTTAGAAACTCAGTACGAAATAAATCCCACGTAATCTCCTCATCGTCGACCTCAAGAACTTGCCTCACGCTGACCCACCAGTCATCAGCCTCTTCTCTCAGCATGTGAGTCCCTAGTCTCACCTTGTTCCCTTCAGCACAATCCATCACCCTAAAGATCCTCTCAATTTCCTTTAACCATATCTGAGCACCATCTGGATCAAATCTCCCTTTGAACACCGGTGGTTGGTTCTTCCTGAACTCATCATTCGCATTCACGTTAGGTGCACCCTGCACAGCTCTGGCCATAGCCTCTAACGCCGCTGCCATAGCATTGTCATTACGACCTGCCATATTCTGAGGATTCCCAAAAATAACAACAAGGTTAAACAACCGTTCAACCAACACAACAACAAGACAGACACGACTGACTCAACACTGGCTCTGATACCACTTAATGTAACACCCCCTTTCTATACCCCAAAATAAATTAAATAAATCAATTAGGCACTTAGAGAATTCATTTCATCAGAGTTTAATTAAAACATGGTATAAAAGAAGCGCATCACATTATCATGAAATTAAACACATACGATACCTGCTCAAAATAGATATGCAACAATGCGTAACCCACATCTCAATATTTTGAATAAAGCGGAAACATCCAAATATTGAATCGATCTCATTCATAAAAGTATATACAACCATCGGTTAATTCATGCTTTACAACATATCCACAGCAGATGCATACACATATGTATCACAAAAGAATCAAAACAAATGTAACTCCAAAAGAGTCAAAGGCTTCCTAACTACCCAAATGTTACATATCAGAGCCATTGACCAAAAGGAATGAAGACATCGCTTCACAAAAAGAACCTCCAGCTTCCTACTCTGCAATGCCTCATAGAGCATTATAAAACAACAGAAGGGTGAGAAACAACATAATAACAGTTAATGCATAAAATTGTATATATACATATACTCATATTGGTACAAGTTATACTCAAATTATGTTCTCACCACATTAAGCATATACAAATAATCATGTCTCTACACATACACATGAACATTCACTATATTTTCCTCCAAACAATCATATATAACTTACACAGTTATATTCACACAACTAATGCATCATACACAGATGACTCATGCAACTCATAGAGACCGACACACGACTCTATGCAGATGCAAATGCGGTACCGACTCATTCAACAGATTCTCTAAGGAATCGAGTATTCAGCAGATCCTCCACGGGATCAAGTACTCAGCAGATTCTCCACGGAATCAAATATTCATCAGATTCTCCACGGAATCGAATATTCAGCAGATCCTCCACGGGATCAAGTACTCAGCAGATTCTCCACGGAATCAAATACTCTAGCCAATCCTCCACGGGATTACATGATATGACCGATTCTCCGAGGAATCACACAATGCAACCGATTCTCCAAGGAATCTAATATAACCATCGTATCATACGAGGTTCTGCAAATCCTTCGAGGGATCATTCAACACAAAAATGCATACTATGCTCACAAACATACTCATTGCATTTATCACATACATCACATATATCTATCATGCATTCACATTATACACCATTCCACACATGGTTTACACACATATCAGCCTATCAATGCGTTTCTTATTCAGTTCGAGCAAATACACAAGATTATCAAATATTCAAGATTCACCATTTACTCTACAATCTAGGATTCACGCCTTTCGGCCACCCACAGCACGACATGTCAAAATAGTTCACACATCGATCATTCATATAGGCATTAATCATAATTGAATCAACCAAACATCATGCATTGAACAAACAGCAAAACGAAATAACACTGCCAGGTTCGCCAACCTTCGCCTGGCGAAGCCACGCAGCGAATGCTCGCTGGCCTTCGCCTGGCGAACTTCCCAGTGAAGTCCCCTGGGAGCAATTCTGGAATTACTCGTTGAGGCTCGCTACATACTCGCCTGGCGAACCTTCGCCAACTCACCTCGCCTGGCGAACTTGCCAGCGAATACAGGGTATTAGCTTCTGACTTGCTTCGCTACAGCTCGCTGGGCTTCGCCTGGCGAAGCTTCGCTGCCATTCGCCTGGCGAACTTGCGAAGACAGAACTTCCATGGCTGTCTCAAAGCGGAAACTCCACACAACCAACCGATTAAATCCAAACCAGTCACAGTAGCACAACCCAACCATAACCCGACTAAACTACATCGTCTAATCCGAGTTCTAACCGATTGAAACCTCATTCTACTCACAAAACCAACTTCTAACCTAAGTGGAAAAAGAGTAGAAACTCTACAAAATCCACACACATACACATACAATCAAACACATTAAAGAGATGATGGAGTTTCACACCCTTACCGATCGATTGCAAGCTTTGGTGATGATCCCTTGATAATTCTAGGTTTTCCTCTCCCCTTTCTCTTCTTTTTCTCTTCTCCTCTTTTCTTTCTCTTGTTTTCTTCTTATCTTACTATCTTTCTTTCTTCCCTCTCTTATTCTATTTCTATCTCTATTTCTTTCCTCTCAAATTCTTTCCAACACTTACCAAACAATTCTCACACTAAATTGCTAAATGTCTAAAATGCCCTTTTTACTCTAATTCCCCAAAAACTCTCCGAATCGGTAAAATAGATAAAATAAGCAAAACACCACATAGCAATATATAATTTCTCAATTTAAAACAAACATCAAATAAATAAATTAAAAGGCTCAACAATTAATGGGAATTCAGAATTGGGGCGTTACAAAAAGGATGACGGAGTAAAACTCAAACCGACCACTATCACCAAAAGGATGATAGGACAAACACTATCACACAATCTGACATCAATTAAGATGACAGGCCCCCCACAAAAAGGATAACATATCGAAACTCACACCGACCACTACCACCAAAAGGATGATAAGAAAAACACAATCGCACAATCTGACATCAATAAGATGACAAACCCCCCCCACCAAAAGGATGACGGAGCAAAACTCACACCGGCCACTACCACAAAAAGGATGATAGGACAAACACTATCGCACAATCTGACATCAACAAGATGACATACCCACCACCAAAAGGATGATACAGCGAAACACACAGCGGCCACTACCACCAAAAGGATGATAGGACAAACACTATCGCACAATCTGACATCAATAAGATGACAAAACCCCCCAAAAAAGGATGACGGAGCGAATCTCACAGCCACCACTACCACCAAAAGGATGACAGGACAAACACTATCGCACAATCTGACATCAATAAGATGACAGACCCCTCACTAAAAGGATGACGGAGAGAAACTCACACCGTCGACTACCACCAAAAGGATGATAGGACAAACACTATCGCACAATCTGACATTAACAAGATGACAGACCCCCCACCAAAAGGATGATGGAGCGAAACTCACACCGGCCACTACCATCAAAAGGATGATAGGACAAACACTATCGCACAATCTGATATCAACAAGATGACAGACCCCCCACCAAAAGGGTGACGGAGCGAAACTCACAGCGGCCACTACCACCAAAAGGATGATAGGACAAACACTATCACACTATCTAACATCAACAAGATGACAGATCCCCCACCAAATGGATGACGGAGCGAAACTCACAGCAGCCACTACCACCAAAAGGATGATAGGATAAACACTATCGCACAATCTGACACCAATAAGATGAGAGTCCCCTCACCAAAAGGATGACGAAGTGAAACTCACACCGGCCACTACCTTTAAAAGGATGATAAGACAAACATTATCGCATAATCTGACACCAAGCGAGATGACAGACCCCCTACCAAAAGGGTGACGGAGCGAAACTCACACCGGCTACTACCACCAAAAGGATTATAGAGCAAAACACTCACACAATTTGACGTCCGACGAGATGACAGACCCACCACCAAAAGGATGACGTAGCGAAACTCACACCAGCTACTACGACCAAAAGGATGATAGAGCAAAACACTCGCACAATTTGACGTCAGACGAGATGACAGACCCACCACCAAAAGCACAAACACTATCGCACAATCTGACATCAATAAAGATGACGGAACCCCCACAAAAAGGATGACGAGCTAAACTCAAACCGGCCACTACCACTCAAAGGATAATAGGACGAACACTATCGCATAATCTGACATCAATTACGATGAAATACCCCTCACCAAAAGGATGACGGAGCGAAACTCACACCGGCCACTACCACCAAAAGGATGATAAGGCAAACACTATCGCACAATCTGACATTAATTAGGATGACAGATCCCCTACCAAAAGGATGACAGAGTGAAAATCACACCGACCACTACCACCAAAAGGATGATAGGACAAACACTATCACACAATCTGACATCAATAAGATGACAGTCCCCTCACCAAAAGGATGACGAAGTGAAACTCACACCGGCAACTACCGTCAAAAGGATGATAAGACAAACATTATCGCATAATTTGACACCAAGCGAGATGATAGACCCCTTACCAAAAGGATGACGGAGTGAAACTCACACCGGCTACTACCACCAAAATGATGATAGGGCAAAACACTCGCACAATTTGACGTCCGACGAGATGACAGACCCACCACCAAAAGGATGACGTAGCGAAACTCACACAAGCAACTACCACCAAAAGGGTGATAGGACAAACACTATCGCACAATCTGACATTAATAAGATGACAGACCCCTAACCAAAAGGATGACGAAGTGAAACACACACTGGCCACTACCGTCAAAAGGATGATAGGACAAACATTATCGCACAATCAGACACCAGGCGAGATGAAAGACCCCCTACCAAAAGGATGACGGAGCGAAACACACACCGACCACTACCACCGAAAGGATGATAAGACAAACACTATCGCACAATCTGACATCAATTACGATGACAGACACCCCCACCAAAAGGGTGACGGAGCGAAACTCACACCAACCACTATCACCAAAAAGATGATAGGACAAACACTATCATACAATCTGACATCAGTAAGATGACAGACCGCCCACCAAAAGGAAGATGGAGCGAAACTCACACCGACCATTATCACCAAAAGGATGATAGGACAAACACTATCGCACAATCTGACATTAATGAGATGACAGAACCCCCACCAAAAGGATGACTGAGGGAAACTCACACCGATTACTACCGCCAAAAGGATGATAGGACAAACAATATCGCACAATCTGACATCATTAAGATGACAGACCCCTCACTAAAAGGATGACAGAGCGAAACTCACACCGGCCAATACCACCAAAAGGTTGATAGGACAAACACTATCACACAATCAGGCATCAACAAGATGACAAACACCCCGCCAAAAGGATGACAGAGAGAAACCCACATCGGCTACTACCACCAAAAGGATGATAGAGCAAAACACTCGCACAATCTGACATCAGACGAGATGAAAGACCCACCACAAAAAGGATGACAGAGCGAAATCCATACCGGCTACTACCACCAAAAGGATGATAGAGAAAAACACTCGCACATTTTGACGTCAGATGAGACGACAGACCCACCAACAAAACGACAAACACTATTGCAAAATCTGACATCAATAAAGATGACGGACCCCCCACAAAAAGGATGACGGAGCTAAACTCACACCGGCCACTACCACTCAAAGGATAATAGGACGAACACTATCGCATAATCTGACATCAATTACGATGAAATACCCCTCACCAAAAGGATGACGGAGCGAAACTCACACCGGACACTACCACCAAAAGGATGATAAGGCAAACACTATCGCACAGTCTGACATCAATTATGATGATAGATCCCCCACCAAAAGGATGACGGAGTGAAAATCACACCGACCACTATCACCAAAAGGATGATAGGACAAACACTATCACAAAATCTGACATCAATTAAGATGACAGACCCCCCACAAAAAGGATAATAGATCGAAACTCACACCGACCACTACCACCAAAAGGATGATAAGACAAACACAATCACACAATCTGACATCAATAAGATGACAGACCCCCCACCAAAAGGTTGACGGAGCAAAACTCACACCGGCCACTACCACCAAAAGGATGATAGGACAAACACTATCGCACAATATGATATCAACAAGATGACAGACCCACCACCAAAAGGATGATACGACAAAAGACAAAGCGACCACTACCACCAAAAGGATGATAGCAAAAACACTATCGCACAATCTGACATCAATAAGATGACAAAACCCCCACCAAAAGGATGACGGGGTGAATCTCACACCGACCACTACCGCTAACAGGATGACGGAGCGAATCTCACACCATCCACTACCACCAAAAGGATGATAGGACAAACACTATCGCACAATCTGACATCAACAAGATGACAGACCCCCCACCAAAAGGATGACGGAGCGAAACTCACACCGGCCACTACCATCAAAAGGATGATAGGACAAACACTATCGCACAATCTGATATCAACAAGATGACAGACCCCCAACCAAAAGGATGACGGAGCTAAAATCACAGCGGCCACTACACCAAAAGGATGATACGACAAACACTATCGCACAATCTGACATCAACAAGATGACACACCCCCTACCAAATGGATGACGGAGGGAAACTCACAGCGGCTAGTACCACCAAAAGGATGATAGGACAAATACTATCGCATAATCTAACATCAATAAGATGACAGACCCCTCACTAAAAGGATGACGAAGTGAAACTCACACCAGCCACTACTGTCAAAAGGATGATAGGACAAACATTATCGCACCATCTGACACCAGGCGAGATAACAGACCCCCTACCAAAAGGATGACTGAGCGAAACTCACACCGGCTACTACCACCAAAAGGATGATAGAGCAAAACACTCACATAATTTGACGTCAGATGAGATGACAGACCTTCCACCAAAAGGATGAAGGAGCGAAACTCACACCAGCAACTACCATCAAAAGGATGATAGGACAAACACTATTGCACAATCTGACATCAATAAAGATGACGGACCCCCCACAAAAAGGATGACAGAGCTGTTGCACCCCAAAATTTGCTTACCTGGTTTATGTTTCATTGCATTATCATCTGCATAGTTATATCATTTGCATATCATGTTATCACTCACATAGTAGGGGATCAAGTGTGATTATTCTCAATAGGAGCCTAGCAAGAGGTCTCATTCAAGATTGAGAAGTTGGCAAAGTCATCATAAGTTGGTTTGAGTGCCTAAGGGTTTAGGTGTTTGAGTGTGAATCTTCTCCTAACTTGAGGATCAACTGAAGACCATCAGAGGGTTATGAAGTTTGTAATGTGAGAAGAGGATGTGTATGGAGCTCATATAATGCCTAGAGGGCCATGGGAGAGCTTAATCAAGTCATTGTGTCAATTGCAAGATCCACAGTTGAGGTGCAAACAATTAGGGTTTCTTCTGGGTTAATCCTAGGTCAACTGTGCAATTGAAGAGTATCAAAAGCCTACTTTTAGGTTATAGAGTTCATGAAATGATATGATGAAACATTTGTGGTGTTGTTCCAAGATCAAATCAAGAAGAGTCAAGAGTGTGGGAAGTTGCTAAATTAGGGTTTCAGTGCAAAATCCCCTGTTTAGTGCCAAACTTCAAAACCACATAAGTCAAGATACAAGTTTCAAAGGGATTTTTGGCCAACATGAAACTTGTAGAGCATCTAAATACCTTTAATTTTAATACTTTAAGTCCTCAAGGGGATTTATAGAACTCAAGTTATGAGCCAGACAAGTTACAAGTCCTCAGATGTCTTTGAAATTTGTCTGTGAAAATCATCTGACTTCAAAGCTATTTTTGACCTAGAAAGAGGTTTCACCTGAACTTTTGGCCAACATGAAAGTTGTTCCTCATGATCTTAGATTTCTAAATTGTACTAGAAGTCTTTCATCTGATTTTTAGAACTCAAGTTATGAGGTTTACAATTCAGGGGTATTTTGGGAAAGTGAGATTATAGGTCATTTTCAATCATAGGCCAAAATCTCCAACTTGCACTTGTCAAATGCAATTTTGTTCAACATGAAAGTTGTTCAAAATGGGGTTTTTAGGCTATCCAAGAGTTCATGGTGGATTGATTGAGCTCATAGAAAGACTTGGTTTGAATTGGTTTCAAAAAGTGAAACTTTCAAATGGATTAAAGAGGGAAAATGCCAATTTTGAGTTATAGGACCATAACATGTCAAGTAACCACATTTTTTGAATGGAAATTGAATTTTGGACACAATAACATTATCAGAATTTTGAGTTTAGTCCAAGTTCATAAGTTGTCATGTAGTTGCTTCAAATGCAAGTTACATAGCCAATTCATTCTACAATGCAATTCAGGCTGTGCTATCAATCCAATTTCACTCTAAAATCAATTTGCAAGCTGATAGAACCTTCTAGAGCAAGTGACACAGCCTGAAATCGTGACTGTTACAATGGATTTCAAGGAAAAATCAGAAATTACAATTGGCTGGATTGGGCTTCAAACACACTTCGAAAGCCCATAAAAACATTCTATATATTCATTGCAGTGAATTTAGAGTGGTTTTGGCATTCATTTCGTAAAGAACACTGAAGCTGCAGTTGAAAAATTCCAAGAATCAAGTGAAATTGTGTTTTGAGTTCTAGGCTGATTCAGAGCAAATTGAAGGTTGAAGCATCATCCTCTTGCATCCTTGAAAGATTCTGGAGAGTTTTGAAGCTTGATTCAAGTTCTAGCTACCTCTGTTAGTGGATCTACATCAGGTTAGTAAACTTCAAAATTCCTCTTCATTTAGGGAGATGTAGTTCATATTATGCATGTGGTTAGGATCTAATAGAGGAATAAATCGTTTCTGGATTGAAATTGGAGCAATTAGTGACAATTTAGGTTGAAGTGAATTTTCTGTTTGGACACCAGTTGATCTGATCTTAAGGCTATAACATGATTTGGATAGATTAGGATGAACTATGAAGCATGAGGAACATTTCTGTGTCATTAGATTTGCAATTGGTGATGTTTGATTTGGATGACATTTCTGAACTTTGATTCGTGTTTTAAAATCTATGGAGAGTTAGAACATTTGAGTAAGAGATTTGAGATCCTGATGAAATTCTGGAGAGATTGATGTAAGGATTGTTGATGTTTGATCACCTGCAACCACCTGCTCACCGGAGAAGACGACAGGATTCTTCTTCGGCCACCGTCTCTAATCTCCTCCTGGCCAGCCTGAATTTTGGAGAAGATGAGTCCATAGCCATCAGATCTTGCCTTGGACCTTGACTAGACCATAGATCCAACGGCCACGACTTAAAATTTTATTTGACTTTCTGAGGATCAAAACGATGCAATTTCATTAAATGAGGTGGCATGCCCTCAGCGTTTGGATCAGTGGACCAGTCTCCTCATCTTGTGGCTCATGTTTTATTCTGAGTTTTGATTTTCTTTTATTCATTTTTGTTTATTTTAAATGCTTTATTGATTCAAAAAATCACAATAAATTCAATTTGGATCCAAAAATTATTTTAAAAATATCTCCATGATCTTGAGAGAATTTGTGATTTTATGAAATCAATAAAATGCATTTTCATGAATTTTTCAATTTAATTTGATTTTTCTTATTTTTGTTAATTCTTTTAATTTTGCATATTTGACCATCTGTTTTATTGAATTTTATTCTTCCAATTGGTGATGAGTTTGGCTTTGATTTTTTAGTATGTTTTAGGGTAGATATTCATGTTCAATTAGGATTTTTGTTGGAATTTTATAACAACTTTAGGTTCTGTTTTAGGTGTTGAGATTAGAGCCTTCTCAAACTTGTGGATTACCTTAATACCCTTCAATCTAAAAATTATTTAGGTGACTTAGAAGTTGGATTAGGCTTTAATATTTTAACCCTAGGTTTTTCAAACATGTATCTTCCCCTAGGAATTTTATTAGATTTTTACAACTTTGTTTTCTATTTTAGTTGTATTTTGCAAGTTGCTTGTGCTTGTGGTGTTCTATTTTGTGTGCCTTTACTTGTTTGGTCTTGTTGGTGACTTTGGAGCTGGATTGGCTTGTATTCCTTTTTGTGAGGTCTTTTGGACTTGGTATAGCTGCTATGGTTTAAAGATTGGAGCTTGGAGTTTAGGTTTCCTTTTCTTTTAGGAGTTGTTTTAGTAGCTTAGGAAATTAGGGTTTTAGGAAGAGCCATTAGAGCTAGTTTTGATTCTTTCATCAAACATAGAATGCATTGTGTGCTTCTATTCTATCCAATGATGTAAAGTCCTCCTAGGGAAACTCCATCTCTCCTTTAGAGGGATGTGTAGTATGCCCATAGTTGAGTAGAACTTTGAGGATGCCCTTCCATTTCAATGTTGGTACTTGATGGTTTTCATCTGGTTCTCAACATTGCAACCTTGATCTTAGTGATTGTTCTCTGCTTGGAGTGTGTTTGCTATAGAAGTTGAATTTTGATGACTCTTTAAGATAGAAGCTAGCTTGAAGAAGAAGTGTTCCTGTCAACTTCGTTGTTAAGAGGATTTGCTGTTTAGAGCTGCTGTTGAGTACTGAAGTTGCTGTCTGCTGAAGACTGTTGCTGCTGCTTCCTCTGTTTCTTTTATTTTGTTGTATTGTTTTTTTGCTTGTGTTGATTACCCTTAGGTTTAAGGTGGAGCTTGTCTCCTCTTGCCTGTTGTTTTCTCCCTTGCCTCACTGGTACTGTTGCATAGCATGCATTTTTACTGTTTACTGTTTATTGTTTATTGCTTGCTTTCTTTTGCTGTTTCCCCTAGGATCTCTGATTTCCTCTGTGCAAGAGGGAATTATGACAAACATTACGTTTTGACCCATGCATGATAACTGTAGGTAGATTCCCTGTCAACTATAGTTTTAGGGTGTCTTTCTTTTCTCATCTCAAATCAATTCAAAAATACAGTAATAAGGTTAATTGAAGTCGTGCGTTACGAGCCTTAAGCTATCTGGGAAAAGGTTGGTGGAGGGCCTCTCTCCAGTAATCTGGATGTTAGTGTGGTACCCTTTGGGTGACATACGAAGCGTTCACTCCTGGGTCATAGTCTCTAGTGCGACTGAGATTGCAAACATCCTAAAAAACAGTTCTTTCGTAAAAAACTCAAACAAACATTCAAACTTTGTTTTTGTCCTCTTGGACCTTTAATCAGGAAAACCCTTTTCAGAAGGAGATATAAAAAACTGTCAGACACACCTGTGTCTTCCGTAGCCCGAACTATGTTTGCTCTGATCTTTCATGCCGTATGAAAGTACGTAGGCACAAGATGCGGTATCTTGGCGAGCAACCTTCCCCCCTTAACCTGTAGTTAGGAGAACTACGTTGACTCTGATTTCTCGTTCCAGACGGGAATATGTAGGCATAAAGTGCGATACTTTGCAGACTCACTTTCTTTTCCCTTTAGACCAGACCTTTAGAGTAGATAGATAAACATACCCTTAGATAGAAAACAAGCGTGGATCCCGTCGAGTACAACGGACGTGAGGGGTGCTAATACCTTCCCCTTGCGTAACCGACTCCCGAATCCAGGATTTGGTTGCGATGACCGTTCCTTTCCCTCTTTGCGTTAGGTTTACTCTGAGTGTTTCCTATCCCTCTTGTGGGATAAATAACGCACAGTGGCGACTCTTCTGTCATGGTCGGCACCGATTTTCGCAGTAGCGACAGCTGGCGACTCTGCTGGGGACACTCAGTGGTTCCCTATGCGAGTTAATCCTAGCGCTTGTTTTCCCGTCTGGGGTTTTGTATGTATTTATTTTTCTGTCTTTACTTTCGGTAATGTATTATTGTTATTGTGTTGTGGGTAGAGGGTTAGTTTGAGAGATAAGTCGGACCTGGGCTTGAGTGCACATAGACTTAGAAGTAGAGAGTAGTGGTTAGCCTGCTTGCTTTGCTCGCACCAGCTAGCTATGAAATTTACACTCAGACGAGATTCTCTTTGATGGCATCTTGCCTGGCCCTTTGGGCTTGACAGGTTGTTGGATTTGAGGGTTGTCGACTCTAGGAACCTATCATTTGGGATTCGGCTAAGTGAGGCCTCTTCAAGGGATAATGATGCCACACCATCTTGGTATCGTATCATCGCTCTTGAAAGTCTGTGATGCTGATGACCGCATAGGATGCCGTACCTCGTCTGCGAGTTAGGTACATACCTGTGAGGGGTAGGTGGGTCTTTTTGCAGGAAAACTCTGGCCTCAGAACACCTGGTTTGTCTCTGTTAGTGAGAATTGGTTGTGAGGGTTCTTTTGTGGTTGGTTTGGTTTGAGGAGAAGATCTGATGGTTCTCAAGCTGTAGTATAGCACAACACAGTTTTTCATTATTGCACTTGATCCCCTGTTGCATATGCATCAGCATTTTCATGTTTGCATATCATTAACGTGTATTTATGTTGCAGGTGTGCTTTTCCCCCTCAGATTCTAGTGTTCTTCTTGCCAGACATGGAGTCCATGAAGAGAACAGTTGCTTATAGGTTGCCTTCTCCAGATATCAGTTCCTTATTACAGTTGGTTGCTCTAGCAGATCAGGGAGTAAGGGCTGAGTTCAGAGAGTCTTATGGGAAGTTGCTCAGTTTGTTGAGCAGACCTTCTGTGTCTGAGATGACTGGATTGTATACCTTGATGCAGTTTTACGAGCCTCGCTTGAGATGCTTCTTGTTCCCTGATTTTATTCTGGCCCCTACTTTGGAGGAGTATTCTGATATGCTGGGAGTTCCTGTGCTAGATCAGATGCTTTTTATTCATGAGGATACTGAGCCTGAGTTGGCTAAGCTTGCTGAGATTGTTAGTTTAGATGCTTCTGAGTTCCCCGGAGGTTTGGTCAATTTGAATGGAGCTTATGGTTTTCATCTTTCTTGCTTGGTTGATAAGGCTACGCAATGTGCGAAGGATGGATGTTGGATTGTCTTTAATGCTATTCTGGCGGTTTGCATTTATGGGATTGTACTGTTTCCCAACTTGCCTGATTTTGTTGACTCAGATGCTTTCTTTATTCTTGCCTCGAAGAATCCGGTGCCTACTCTCTTGGGTGACGTTTATCATTCTATTCACTATAAGAATGAGAAGCGTCGGGGAAAGAATGTTTCTTGTTGTGTACCTCTTCTATACAGGTGGTTTCAGGGACATCTCCCTAAGCGGGGACATTTTGTTGATACTGCTGGTACTTTAGATTGGTCTTCCAGATTGATGGGATTGTGTGCTGAGAACATTGTTTGGTTTGATCAGAACCTGCTCGGAGTGAATATTATATATAGTTGCAGTGGCTTTCCGAACGTTCCTTTGATTGGACGGAAAGGTGGTATTAACTATAACCCTTCTCTGCTTGTGAGACAGTCTGGCTATGCTTTGAGGGACTCTCCGTTTGAAGACGAGATACAGGAATCTTTGTATCTCACGGGTTTATTAGATGGAGAAGTTTTGGTCAGATTGAGGCATGCTTGGGGTAATATTCACAGAAGAGGAAATACATTGCTCGGTAAGAGTGATAGTCGAGCTTATAATCCTTATCGACTCTGGATCCATGAGAGAGTTAGGACTTCTTTGATGCCGTATCCTGCTGTAGGGCCCTTGTATCTTCCGGTTATTGAGGAACCTATTTAAGTAGAGATTGAGAAATATAACAAGCTGCTGGCTGAGAAGGAAGAGTTACAAAGAGCGAATGAAGAGCTAGAGAAAGAGATTTTCCAGCTTCGGCATGAGAAGAATGAGGCAACCTTCACTTTGAAGAAGCAGACTGAGATGATTAATAGGTTGGGTTCAGATTTGACTGAAGAAACCAGTAAGAGAGAGAATGTGGGAGTAGCCTTGAATGGTGTTAGTAGTGTGCTTGCTACTAAGAAAGAACTTCTGAACAAGGCTTATTCTCGACTTTCCAAATGGGAATCTTTGTGGAATGCCACGCTTACTAGCCAGAAGGAGCGTGAAGATGAGTTGAAGCTTCAGATTTCCCAGTTAGAGGAGCAGCTCAGTGCTAAGGATGCGAAGATTGCTGAAGAAGTATCTCTTAGACGTGATATTGAGTCTAGAGTAAGTAGCATGGTCCAAGAAACTAGGGGTGGTGAATTGAAGGATGGCTTCAAAAGATGCAGGGTTGATGAGTGTTTTGGCAGGGGAGCCTGTGAAGAGGACGCCAAAAATCTGAGATCCACTGTTGAGCGGCATGCATTACTGATACAGGAGCTAATCTCAAGACTAGGTCATTCGGAGACATTGAGGCTATTGGAAGATATCAGGGCACGCCATTTGGCATGATTTGTCTTTGCTTTACTCTTGTTATTTGTACTTGTATTTCGACCATCGCCAGGCTTGTTGGCTAAGGTCTTTTCAGTTGTATTCAGTTGTATCTTTGTACTCCGCCTCTTGGAATTTGTCTATGTATGAGGTTTCTGATTCTGCGATTTCTTATTTGCAACTCCATTGTCGTTATGGCTTCTTCTCCGGAACTAGAATCAGGGGGGGGGGGGGGGAATTAACCTGTTGCATGTTTACACGTGTGCATTTGCATATTCATATTGCATGGCAGGTACATTTTTAAGCTCGAATCTTATCTCCTGCATCTTACAGGTTGTTTCAAGATTGACGAACAGAGAACTCACCGGTACGCTACAAGAAGCAACAGTAAGAAGATCATGGATCAGGTACAGTCTGAGATGCAGGAGATCCGGGATAGGTTGGCCCAATTCATGTAGACCATGGAGGCTGTGGCTAAAGGCCAGGAACATCTTCAAACTCTGGTGCAACCGCTGTTGGCGCGAGCGGCTGGTAATACTGAATACAACTCTGCTCATGTTGAGACTCCTCGCAGGGAGGAAGTGATACCAAATGCTGGTGAGACTGGTATTGGCAACGGCAACGGAAACGCTGGTAACAGAAATGCTGATAATGTTAATGGAAATGTGGAGACCATCAGGAATGTTAGTATCAATACTGGTTTCGGTGACAACAATCAGGGTCTTGGCTTTGGCAATCGGGATGGCAATGATGGTTTCAATAATCATGGCCTCGACAACGGAGGGTTTGGTGATAACAATCAAGGTTTTGGTAATAATGGCTACGACAATGCTGGATTTGGCAATATGAATACCAATGGTGCTGGGATAGGTCCTTTCAATACTGGTTTTGGGACAGTGGCTGCTAATCAAGAGCTTGGCAATCTGAGGTATGATCCCAGGTTCTTCCAGAGTGGTCATGGGTATGGTCGTAATGCTGCTTATGACGAATATGGTAATGAGGGGCCGTACTAGAATAGAGATCGTCAGGAAGATGCCTTTTCTGGGCAAGGCATGGGTTTTGAGGGTCCCACTAATAGTGATCGGAGGATTAAAATGTTGGAGGAACAGATGAGAGGTATAGCCAATCAAAATTCTGCAGGTTTGGACATGGCTACCATGGGGCTGGTTCCTGGGATTAGGGTGCCATTGAAGTTCAAAGCTCCCACTTTCGATAAATATAAAGGGGATACATTACCACGGGTTCATGTGCGTTCATATTACCGGAGGATGTCGACATACTCTGATGATGAGAAGATGCTTATGCATTTTTTCAAGATAGTTTGTTAAGACCATCGCTGGAATGGTACATGGGACTAGAGCCTGCACAGGTCGGAAGTTGGAAAGAATTGGCTGATGCTTTCGTCAAACATTACCAATACAATAGTGACCTTGCATCAAATAGGGTTCAGCTTCAAAGTCTTTCACAGAAGAATGGGGAGAGTTTCATGGAGTATGCTCAGCGTTGGTGGGATCTGGCAGCGAGAGTCCACCCACCTATGGTTGAAAGGGAATTGATTGATATCTTTGTTGGAACATTCTCTGGGATGTACTATGATAAATTGATCAATTGCTAGATGGGTAGTTTCTCTGACATGATACTCATGGGAGAACGAATCGAAAATGGCATCAAAATTGGTAAGATTCAAGCCGGTGAATCGACCTCAGCTGGAAGTGAGAAAAAGGTCTTTGGTGGTAAAAGGCAAAGAGACGCCAGTGCAGTGTATGGTGGTCGAGGACGAGGTAGAGGTCGGAATCAGTATATTCAACAATAGGTTGCTAGTGTGACGATACATATACCACAACAACGACAACAACCACAACAACAGCAACAGCAACAACAAAGGTATAATCCTGCCCAGAGAAGGATCCAGAGTGGGAAGCTGAAGAGGGTATTTGATACACCTCCGACAACGTATGCAGAACTGCTTTAGACGCTGTTAAGTTTGAATCTGGTTGAGAAGAGAATGTTGGACCCACCCACGGGAGCACTTCCTTACGGGTATGATACTAGTAAGCAGTGTGAATTTCATTCTGGGGCACCTGGCCATGATATCGAGAGTTGTCATGCTTTTAAGCACAAGGTCCAAGATTTGATTGATAGTAAAGTCATTAACTTTAGTCAGGATGGTCCCAACATTGTACAGAAACCAATGCCGAATCATGGAGCGAATGCTGTTTTGACAGAGGAGGATTTGGATTTGGTTATGGACGTATATGATCTGAAGACACCTTTAAGCTATGTTAAAAGCAGATTGTTGAAAGGAGGGGTCTTCCCCGGATGTGATGAGTACTGTTTGGATTGTTGGACCCGACCAGAGGGATGTATTGATTTGAAGAGAGGTATTCAGGCCATGATTGATGAGGGAACTTTGCAGTTTAACCGCATTGCTGTTGAAAAACCTGACAAGGTAACATGTGAAAAGTAGGGTGAGGTCGCAACAATTACAATTCCACGAAAGACTATTACGATATCAGCGCCCTTCAAGCGGCCAACTATCACGATAACGAAAGGAGGACCCGTTCCTTATGAGAGTACGAAAGCCATTCCATGGAATCATGGGTTGGAAGCTTTTTGCAACGGGGAAAATATTAATGTGGATAGCCAGCCAGCAGGGGCAGTGGCAATATTGTTGAAGCGGAAGGCATGACCCGAAGTGGTAGATTCTTCACTTCACCCGAAATCGAGGCTGAGAGGATTGCTAGAGGCAAAGCCAAAGTGAATGAAGGAGGACCTTCCCAGTCAAGAGAAAAGGAAACATCGATCAAGGATGTAGAAGAGTTTATGAGGTTGATTCGCAAAAGTGACTATAAGATTGTGGAGCACTTGCAGCAGACGCCCTCTAAAATTTCAATCCTATCTTTGTTGCTTTGCTCCGAGGCCCATCGAAATGCCTTGTTGAAAATCTTGGACACGTCTTTTGTACCTCAGCAAGTAATTGTTAATCAGCTTGAGAGGGTACTGGCGCATGTGAATGCTGGCCACAGCCTGGGATTTACTGACTTTGATTTGACGCCTAGAGGTCGGGATCATAATATGGCTTTGAACATTTCAGTGGAATGCCGAGGCACTGTTATGTCGCATGTTCTTGTAGACACCGGATCATCTTTAGATGTGTTGCCGAAGAAGGCTATGATGAAGCTAGATGTCTGAGGAATCATATGCACGCCAAGTGACTTGGTCGTGGGGGCTTTTGATGGGACCAGAAGGTCGATGTTTGGGTCCATAACATTGCCACTCCAGGTCGGGCCAGAAGTGTTTGACACAGTATTCTACATCATGGATATACATCCAGCTTACAGCTGTTTACTGGGGCCACCATGGATACATTCTGCAGGGGCTGTGACGTCCACGCTGCATCAGAAACTTAAATACATGGTCGGTGACAGTGTTGTTACTATTTGCAGAGAGGAGGACATTCCGGTTAGTCATCTTTCGTCATTCAAGTACGTCGAAGTGGATGGGGAGATCCATGAGACGCCATGCCAAGCCTTCGAGGGGTTGCAGATCAAGGACAAGTCTCATGTTCCCGTCAAAGGGCCAATGGTGGTCATGTCTTCGTACAAAGACGCTCAGGCAGTGGTTCAGGCTGGAGCAACTAAAGGATGGGGCCAAGTCTTGGAAATTCCCGTCAAGATGGACAAGTTTGGGTTGGGGTATCGCCCTACATCGTCACCTTCCGCATCAGGCATGCCAAAGTTCAAAGGACCAGTGGTGATCACTCCAGGTGGGGTCTGTTATGAAACGATCAATGCTGTTTCTGACGTTGAAGACGGAGATAGTGATTGCGATATGGACTCGTGGATCAAGCCCGGCGTGCCAGGACAGAATCTGTGTAACTGGTCTATCCAGGAACTTGTCCCAGTGACTACAAAACAGTAATGATTTGTTTTCTAAATTATTGTATAATCCTATGTCCTACCCGGGGCATAGTGATTTTGTTTTTAGGGCTACCTGCTTATGTGTGTACTTTGGTTAATCATTAATAAAGGCGTTTTTCTCATGCAAATTTTGTGATCCTTGTTTTTCCTGTTTTTCCTTTAACAATAAAATGGCAACGTGGTTATGTGCTTTGTTTGCATTATTTGAAACATTTAACCATTCTCATTGCAGGATTCATATGACTCGCTTCGACTTCGAGCACCCGATATTTCAAGCAGAAGAAGAGATTGTTGAGGATAATGGCTTATCAGAAGACCTGACTCGACTTTTGAAACAAGAAGCGAGAATCATTCTGCCTCATCAGGAGGAAATTGAAATTATCAACGTGGGGTCCGAAGAGGTTGTCAGGAATATCCGTATAGGGGTTGCACTGCAAAGTGATATCAAGCAAAGGCTTATCGAGATGCTGCGCGAATACAGTGATATCTTTGCTTGGTCTTACGAAGACATGCCTGGGATGGATACTGATATGGTGGTTCACCGTCTGCCATTGCGCGAAGAATGTCCGCCGGTTAAACAAAAAATCAGAAGAACTCGACCAAATATGGCTGTGAAAATTAAGGAGGAAGTTCAGAAACAATGGGATGCTGGTTTTCTGGCTGTCACAACTTATCCTTCATGGGTCGCCAATATAGTACCTGTACCAAAGAAAGATGGTAAGGTGCGGATGTGCGTGGACTATCGAGATTTGAATAAGGCGAGCCAAAAAGATGACTTTCTGCTTCCTCATATTGATGTGCTGGTCAACAACACCGCTCAATTCTCCGTGTTTTCCTTCATGGACGGCTTTTCGGGCTATAATCAGATAAAGATGGCGCCGGAGGATATGGAGAAAACCACTTTTATTACCCCGTGGGGAACGTTCTGCTACAAAGTGATGCCCTTTGGTTTGAACAACATCGGGGGCAACATATCAGCGAGCTATGACGACACTCTTTCATGACATGATGCATAAAGAGATCGAAGTCTATGTTGATGATATGATTGCCAAATCCCAGATGGAGGAAGAGCATCTGGTCAATCTTCTAAAATTGTTCAAGAGGCTTAGGAAATTCAGGCTGAGGTTGAACCCTAACAAGTGCACTTTCGGGGTGAGATCCGGTAAACTATTGTGGTTTATTGTGAGCGAAAAAGGAATTGAGGTTGATCCTGCTAAGATAAAAGCAATACAAGAAATGCCAACACCGAAAACAGAAAAAGAAGTTCATGGCTTTTTAGGGAGATTGAACTACATTGCTCGGTTCATATCTCATCTAACGGCCACGTGTGAGCCATTATTCAAGTTATTGAAAAAAGATCAGGCTGTGACCTGGAATGAAGTTACTCAAAAGGCGTTTAAGAAAATAAAAGAATATTTGCAGGAACCTCCAATATTGATACCCCCAGTAGCCGGGAGACCATTGATTATGTATTTGACGGTTCTTGAGAAAAGTATGGGTTGTGTTATCGGTCAACATGACGAGACTGGACGTAAAGAGCATGCAATTTACTACTTGAGTAAAAAGTTCACAGACTGTGAGTCCCATTACTCAATGCTCGAAAAAACGTGTTGTGCACTAGCCTGGGCTGCCAAATGTTCGAGGCAATACATGCTAAACCATACGAACATGCTAATTTCAAAGATGGATCCGATCAAATACGTGTTTGAAAAGCAAGCACTTTTCGGAAGCATTACCCGTTGGCAGATGGTATTGACAGAATATGATATTCACTACGTCTCTCAAAAGGCTATTAAAGGTAGTGTTCTGTCAGAATACCTAGCTGAGCAGCCAATTGATGATTACCAGTCGATGAGTTTTGACTTTCCTGACGAGGATATCATGTACTTAAAAATGAAGGACTATGAGGAACCGTTGCCGGATGAAGGTCCAGAGCTGGGTTCCAAATGGAAATTGATATTTGACGGTGCCGTTAATTCATACGGAAGTGGAATAGGGGCAATCATTACTACTCCTCATGGGTCGCACATCCCATTCAGTGCTAGATTGACCTTTCTAGTTACCAACAATGAGGCCGAATATGAAGCGTGCATTATGGGGCTCGAAGAAGCTATTGATCTGAGAATTAAAAATCTTGATGTGTACGGAGACTCTGCTCTAGTTGTGAACCAAATCAAGGGAGAGTGGAAGACTCATCAGCCCAATCTGATACCGTATATGAATTATGCAAGGAGGTTGTTACCTTTCTTTGACAAGGTGGAATTACACCATGTACCACGAGTAGAAAATCAGATGGCAGACGCTCCCGCGACTTTGTCTTCAACGTATAAGGTTAATTTCTGGAATGAGGCTCCCAGGATAGTTATTTCTCGCCTTGATAGGCCCGCCTTCATATTCGCCATTGAGGAAGCTTCCGATGGTAAACCGTGGTATTGTGATATCCAGGATTTCCTGAAGAACCAAGAGTATCCGGCTGGGGCATCCAGTCGTGATCAGAAGACTCTTAGGAGATTGGTTGGAAATTTCTATTTGAATCCGGATGGTGTTTTATACAAGAGAAACCACGACTTGGTGTTGTTGCGGTGTGTGGACGAGAAAGAGGCTAAGTTGCTCATGGAAGAAATCCACGAGGGTACATTTGGCACGCATGCCGGCGGACATGCAATGACGAGAAAGCTATTAAGAGCAGGGTACTACTGGCTAATAATGGAAACAGATTGTTTCAAATTTTCAAAGAAGTGTCATAAATGCCAGATTGATGCAGACAAGATTCATGTGCCTCCGAGCCTTCTGAACGTTATGTCATCACCTTGGCCTTTTTCCATGTGGGGAATTGATGTGATTGGAAAGATTGAGCCCACGGCATCCAACGGACATCGTTTTATCTTGGTAGCTATTGATTAATTTACCAAATGGGTTGAAGCGGCATCGTACGCTAATGTTACCAAGCAGGTGGTAGCCAGATTTATCAAGAAAGATATTATCTGCAGATATGGAATCCCTGAGCGGATTATCACCGACAACGGTTCGAATTTGAATAACAAGATGATGAAGGAATTGTGCCAGAATTTCAAAATTGAACGTCACAACTCTTCTCCTTATCGGCCCAAGATGAATGGCACTGTTGAAGCGGCCAATAAAAACATAAAGAAGATCGTTCAGAAGATGGTTGTGACCTATAAGGACTGGCATGAGATGTTGCCTTTTGCTTTGCACGGTTATTGTACGACGGTATGCATATCAACCGAGGCAACTCCTTTTTCATTGGTATATGGTATGGAAGTTGTCCTACCATTGGAGGTTGAGATTCCTTCTCTGAGGGTTTTGCGTGATGTCCAACTAGATGAGGCAGAATGGGTGAAAGACAGATTGAATCAGCTCAGTTTAATGGATGAGAAGAGGCTGGCTTCTTTGGCATATGGTCGGCTGTATCAGAGCCGGATGAAGAAAGCTTATGACAAAAAGGTGTGTCCTCGAAGCTTTCAGACGAGCAATCTTGTGTTGAAAGAAATCCCCCACCACAATCAGATCACAGGGGCAAGTAGACTCCCAACTATCAAGGTCCATATGTCGTTAGAAAGGTTTTCTCTGGAGGAGCCTTACTGTTATCCACCATGGATGGTGAGGATTTTACATCCCCTGTGAACTCAGACGCAGTTAAAAAATACTTTGCTTAAAGAGACCCGCTGGACAGGAAAAAGAGAGTCCAGGCAAAAATGGGGCATCCCGGCGAACCATAAAAAAAATAAAGGGTTCGGGAAAAAGTTAGGGATAAAATTGGAAAATGTACACCCGCGAAGTTGAAAACCTGAAAAGGGCGACTTCGGCAAAAAAGGGTATCCCGGTGAATTGAAAACCCGCAAAGGGCGGTTCACGCAAAAGTTAGGGATTTGAAAAAGCAAATGACTGCGGTCCGAGTTTGATACTGTGTTGCTTAGTGGTTTGGGAGAACCTGAGGGTCGTATATCCGAAACAATCTCTTCCAAAGATCGAGTATCGGGAAAGTGTCAGAGTCAGGCGAGTCATAGGAGGATCAGCTCATGGTGTTCGTCTGTACCACGCTGCCGACATGTATACAAATATTTTCTTTGTGCTTCTATATATTTGTATTTTGTTTGTGCGTGACTTCCTCTTTTCAGGAGTTGCATCCAGTGTACAAAATGTTGCCTATTTACAGGTCCGTTATCAATAAAGCATGTTATTCAGTACTTGATGCTTGTTCTTTACTGTTTTGTTTGTGAAAGACGCCGATGTTTTTGATAAACTTGCATGTGCATAAACTTGCTGGCCCTCGCCAATAATTGCTAAAACTTCGAATTGACTGAACAAACGTCACGGATACTAACCGAAATAGATCCTGTTGTATAGATTTCTTTTGTCTCGTTTGTGTTTTGCAGGGTTCTCACCTTTGGAGCAAACAGACAGGGAAGTTGTGTTCTCCGGCCAGAGTCCTGTGACATAGTGATGGCATCATTCCTCAGCAGACGGAAGTCACATCTTGTCTCAGAAGATTTGAGATGGCACTTATCCCTATTGGATATGGGTGGTCCTCCCCAGAATAGTATTCCCCAGGAAAGTTGCCAAGAGAGTATCCTCAGTGTATTTTGATGCCCCCAACAGAAGGTGCATTGTCAGCAGTGACTATGTTAACACTCAATACCCAACAAGGGTAACTCTCGCAGAGTAACCAAGTCGTCTTTGGTTCAGAAGGATTATCCTCGTGCAAGACTGTTTCTTCTTCTCCCCAGCAGGTTGTTTTTTCCTCCGACAGGATGGACATCACCAACAGAGTTTGTAATTTCAAGCTTGTGAGTTGTTCCCCCAACAGGATGATTATCCCCAGCGGAGTTGGTTGCACCTTTCCAGTATTTATTTAGTTGGAATATGTTTGTGATACCTGGTTATCCCCAGCGGATTGGGTCTTGTCTTCAACGTTTATTTTGCTGAAGCGCCTCTTGGCATCTTTGCATTTTCAATATATCATCATATTTGCTTCTACCCAAGCGCGTAGCATTTCCATATCGTATGGAGCATTATGCCATTGTCAAACATACGCATTTTGAAACATAAGCCAGGTTGTTTACCTCTTTGTTTTCAGGTGTTACCCCTTGCAGAGGAGTGGGATTCTTGCTCAGAAGGATCTCTAGATATTCAAGATTCTTATCGTGAGATAGGTGATGATAACGTTCGTCCCCTAATAGAGTTGCTTGGTTAAGTTTCTCTCCTCAGGTTGCTGTTACATCAGCATTAGAAGATTTCATGCCTTGAACTTCCGGAGTTGTTACTAGTGATTTCCCCACAGAGTTGTTTGGTTAAGTTTCTCGTAGTCTCCAGCAAAGTATTCTTCAAATTGCACCTGTGATAGATGGAGCTTGTTATCTGTGTTGACGGAATTGTTACCTGTGATGGACAAAGTTTGTTCTCCGTATTGACGGAATTGTACCTGTGTTGACAGTGATGTTTCCCCGTGCTGACGGTGATTGTTATCCGTGTTGACGGAATCCTACCCGTGCTGACGGTGATTGTTATCCGTGTTGATGGAATCGTACCTGTGCTGACGGTGATTGTTGTCCGTGTTGACGGAATTCTTTCCTGTGTTGACAGTGATTGTTGCGCCTGTGTTGACAGAGATTGTTACCTATAATGGACAGAGATTGTGCCTGTGTTGACAGAGATGGTCAACGGTGGCTGACAGAGATCGTACCTGTGTTGACAGTGATTGTTATCCGTGTTGACGGAGTCGTTACCCGTGATTGATGGAGTTGTCCCAGTGAAATCGCCGAAGATTGTTATCCGTGTTGACGGATTTGTTACCTGTGTTGACAGCGATTGTTGCCCATGTTAACAAAAGTGTTACCTGTATTGACAGTGATTGTTACCCGTGTGGACGGAGTTATTATCCGTCATCGAAGGAATTGTCTCCAGTGGAGTTGTTACCTGTGATTGACAGAGATCGTTATTCCAGTTATAGACGGAATTGTACCCATGGTGATGGAGTCTTTCCTCGTGTTGAAGAAGTTTAGTCCGGTTGTGGATGGAGTTGTTTCTTGCAAAGTTAATTCAATGCCTGTGGCGTCGCACAGGAGGAGAATGTTAAAATCCAAAGTTTTATCAGATGAGTGATTAGTTGTTGTCGTAACAACTGGGTTCAGTACAACGTATGTTGTTCCCTAAGCAGTTTTCGCGGTGTATTTCTGCGGTTGACAAATTTCCATGTTTCTTGGTATTCAACCGTCTTCTACCTCGATTGTTTGAAGGCCGTTCACTCTTCACCCAGTCGGGTCCAAGCCGTTTGAATAGGGGTAGTTGTTGCACCCCAAAATTTGCTCAGCCTTTGCTTACCTGGTTTATGTTTCATTGCATTATCATCTGCATAGTTATATCATTTACATATCATGTTATCATTCACATAGTAGGGGATCAAGTGTGATTATTCTCAAGAGGAGCCTAGCAAGAGGTCTCATTCAAGATTGAGAAGTTGGCAAAGTCATCAGAAGGTGGTTTGAGTGCCTAAGGGTTTAGGTGTTTGCGTGTGAATCTTCTCCTAACTTAAGGATCAACTGAAGACCATCAGAGGGTTGTGAAGTTTGGAATGTGAGAAGAGGATTTGTATGGAGCTCATAGAACGCCTAGAGGGCCATGAGAGAGTTTAATCAAGTTATTGTGTCAATTGCAAGAGCAATAGTTAAGGTGAAAACAATTAGGGTTTCATCTGGGTTAATCCTAGGTCAACTGTGCAATTGAAGAGTATCAAAAGCCTACTTTTAGATCATGGAGTTCATGAAATGATATGATGAGACATTTGTGGTGTTTTGCCAAGATCAAATCAAGAAGAGTCAAGAGTGTGGGAAGTTGCTAAATTAGGGTTTTAGTGCAAAATCCCCTGTTTAGTGCCTAACTTCAAAACCTCATAAATCAAGATACAAGTTTCAAAGGGATTTTAGGCCAACATGAAACTTGTAGAGCATCTCAATACCTTTAATTTGAGTACTAGAAGTCCTCAAGATCATTTATAGAACTCAGGTTATGACCCAGACAAGTTACAAGTCCTCAGATGTCTCTGAAATTTGTCTTTGAAAATCATCTGACTTCAAAGATATTTTTGACCTAGAAAGATGTTTCACATGAACTTTTGGCCAACATGAAAGTTGTTCCTCATGATCTTAGCTTTCTAAATTGTACTAGAAGTCTTCCATATGATTTTTAGAACTCAAGTTATGAGGTTTACAAGTCAGGGGTATTTTGGGAAAGTGAGATTATAGGTCATTTTCAATCATAGGCAAAAATCTCCAACTTGCACTTGTCAAATGCAATTTTGTTCAACATGAAAGTTGTTCAAAATGGGGTTTTTAGGCTATCCAAGAGCTCATGATGGATTGATTGAGCTCATAGAAAGACTTGGTTTGAATTGGTTTCAAAAAGGGAAACTTTCAAATGGATTAAGGAGGGAAAATGCCAATTTTGAGTTATAGGACCAAAACATGTCAAGTAACCACATTTTTTGAATGGAAATTGAATTTTGGACACAATAAATTTAGCATAATTTTGAGTTTAGGCCAAGTTCATGAGTTGTCATGTAGTTGCTTCAAATGCAAGTTACATAGCCAATTCATTCTACAATGCAATTCAGGTTGTGCTATCAATCCAATTTCATTCTAAAATCAATTTGCAAGCTGATAGAATCTTCTAGAGCAAGTGACACAGCCTAAAATTGTGACTGTTACATTGGATTTCAAGGAAAAATCAGAAATTGCAATTGGCTGAATTGGGCTTCAAACACACTTCAAAAGCCCATAAAAACATTCTATATATTCATTGCAGTGAATTCAGAGTGGTTTTGGCATTCATTTCGTGAAGAACACTGAAGCTGCAGTTGAAAAATTCCAAGAAGCAAGTGAAATCGTGTTTTGAGTTCTAGGTTGATTCAGAGCAAATTGAAGGTTGAAGCCTCATCCTCTTGCATCCTTGAAAGATTCTGGAGAGTTTTGAAGCTTGATTCGAGTTCTAGCTACCTCTGTTAGTGGATCTACATCAGGTTAGTAAACTTCAAAATTCCTCTTGATTTAGGGAGATGTAGTTCATATTATGCATGTGGTTAGGATCTAATAGAGGAATAGATCGTTTCTGGATTGAAATTGGAGCAATTAGTGACAATTTAGGTTGAAGTGAATTTTTTGTTTGGACACAAGTTGATCTGATCTTAAGGCTATAACATGATTTGGATAGATCAGGATGAACTATGAAGCATGAGGAACATTTTTGTGTCATTAGATTTGCAATTGGTGATGTTTGATTTGGATGACATTTCTGAACTTTGATTCGTGTTTTAAAATCTATGGAGAGTTAGAACATTTGAGTAAGAGATTTGAGATCCTGATGAAATTCTGGAGAGATTGATGTAAGGATTGTTGATGTTTGATCACCTGCAACCACCTGCTCACCGGAGAAGACGACCAGAGTCTTCTCCGGCCACCGTCTCTGATCTCCACCTGGCCAACCTGAATTTTGGAGAAGATGAGTCCATAGCCATCGGATGTTGCCTTTGACCTTGACTAGACCATAGATCCAACGACCACGACTTAAAATTTTATTTGACTTTTTGAGGATCAAAATGATGCAGTTTCATTAAATGAGGTGGCATGCCCTCAGCGCTTGGATCAGTGGACCAGTCTCCTCATCTTGTGGCTCGTGTTTTATTCTGAGTTTTGATTTTCTTTTATTCATTTTTGTTTATTTTAAATGCTTTATTGATTCAAAAAATCACAATAAATTCAATTTGGATCCAAAAATTATTTTAAAAATATCTCCATGATCTTGAGAGAATTTGTGATTTTCTGAAATCAATAAAATGCATTTTCATGCATTTTTCATTTTAATTTGATTTTTCTTATTTCTGTAAATTCTTTTAATTTTGCATATTTGACCATCTGTTTTGTTGAATTGTATTCTTCCAATTGGTGATGAGTTTGGCTTTGATTTTTTAGTATGTTTTAGGGTAGATATACATGTTCCCTTAGGATTTTTTTTGGAATTTTAGAACAACTTTAGGTTCTGTTTTAGGTGTTGAGATTAGAGCCTTCCCAAACTTGTGGATTACCTTAATACCCTTCAATCTAAAAATTATTTAGGTGACTTAGAAGTTGAATTAGGATTTAATAGTTTAAACCTAGGTTGTTCAAACATGTATGTTCCTCTAGGAATTTTATTAGATTTTTACAAGTTTGTTTTCTATTTTAGTTGTATGTTGCAAGTTGCTTGTGCTTGTGGTGTTCTATTTTGTGTGCCTTTGCTTGTTTGGTCTTATTGGTGACTTTGGAGCTGGATTGGCTTGGATTCCTTTTTGAGAGGTCTTCTGGACTTGGTATAGCTGCTATGGTTTGAAGATTGGAGATGGAGTTGAGGTTTCCTTTTCTTTTAGGAGTTGTTTTAGTAGCTTAGGAAATTAGGGTTTTAGGAAGAGCCATTAAAGCTAGTTTTATTCTTTCATCAAACATAGAATGCATTGTGTGCTTCTATTCTATCCAATGATTTAAAGTCCTCATAGGGAAACTCCATCTCTCCTTTGGAGGGATGTGTGATATTCCCATAGTTGAGTAGAACTTTGAGGATGCCCTTCCATTTCAATGTTGGTAATTGATGATTTCCTTTGGTTTTCATCTGGTTCTCAACATTGCAACCTTGATCTTAGTGATTGTTCTCTGCTTGGAGTGTGTTTGCTAGAGCTTAAAGTTGAAGTTTGATGAAGCTTGAAGATAGAAGCTAGCTTGAAGAAGAAGTGTTGCTGTCAACTTTGCTGTCAAGAGGATTTGCTGTTTAGAGCTGCTATTGAGTACTGAAGTTGCTGTCTGCTGAAGACTGTTGCTGCTGCTTGGGCTGCTTCCTCTATTTCTTTTCTTTTGTTGTATTGTTTTTTTTGCTTATGTTGATTACCTTTAGGTTTGAGGTGGAACTTGTCTCCTCTTGCCTGTTGTTTTCTCCCTTGCCTCACTGGTACTGTTGCATAGCATGCATTTTTACTGTTTACTGTTTACTGTTTATTGCTTGCTTTCTTTTGCTGTTTCCCCTAGGATCTCTGATTTCCTCTGTGCAAGAGGGAATTATGACAGACATTAGGGTTTGACCCATGCATAATAACTGTAGGTAGATTCCCTGTCAACTATAGTTTTAGGGTGTCGTTCTCTTCTTATCTCAAATCAATTCAAAAACACAGTAATAAGGTTAATTGAAGTCGTGCGTTACGAGCCTTAAGCTATCTGGGAAAAGGTTGGTGGTGGGCCTCTCTCCAGTAATCTGGATGTTAGTGTGGTACCCTTTGGGTGACATACGAAGCGTTCACTCCTGGGTCATAGTCTCTAGTGCGACTGAGATTGCAAACATCCTAAAAAATAGTTCTTTCGTAAAAAACTCAAACAAACATTCAAACTCTGTTTTTGTCCTCTTGGACCTTTAATCAGGAAAACCTTTTTCAGAAGGAGATATAAAAAAATGTCAGACAAACCTGTGTCTTCCGTAGCCCGAACTACGTTTGCTCTGATCTTTCATGCCGTATGAAAGTACGTAGGCACAAGATGCGGTATCTTGGCGAGCAACCTTCCCCCCTTAACCCGTAGTTAGGCGAACTACGTTGACTATGATTTCTCGTTCCAGATGGGAATACGTAGGCATAAAGTGCGATACTTTGCCGAGTCACTTTCTTTTCCTTTTAGACCAGATCTTTAGAGTAGATAGATAAACATACCCTTAGATAGAAAACAAGCGTTGATCCCGTCGAGTACGACGGACGTGAGGGGTGCTAATACCTTCCCCATGCGTAACCGACTCCCGAATCCAGGATTTGGTTGCGATGACCGTTCCTTTCCCTCTTTGCATTAGGTTTACTCTGAGCATTTCCTTTCCCTCTTGTGGGATAAATAACGCACGGTGGCGACTCTTCTGTCATGGCCGGCGCCGATTATCGTAGTAGCGACAAGAGCGAAACTCACACTGGCCATTACCACCAAAAGGATGATAGGACGAACACTATCGCACAATTTGACATCAATGAGATGACAGACCCCTCACCAAAAGGATGACGAAGTGAAACACACACTGGCCAATACCGTCAAAAGGATGATAGGACAAACATTATCCCACGATCTGACACCAGGCGAGATGAAAGACCCCCTACCAGAAGGATGATGGAGCGAATCCCACACCGGCTACTACCACCAAAAGGATGATAGAGAAAAATACCCGCAAACGAGATGACATACCCCCCACCAAAAGGATGACGGAGCAAAACTCACACTGGCCACTACCACCAAAAAGATGAGAAGACAAACACTATCGCACAATCTCACATCAATTACGATGACAGACCCCCCACCAAAAGGATGACGGAGTGAAACTCACACCAACCACTATCACCAAAAGGATGATAGGACAAACACTATCGCACAATCTGACATAAGAAAGATGACAGACCGCCCACCAAAAGGATGACGGAGCGAAACTCACACCGGCCATTACCACAAAAAGGATGATAGGACACACACTATCGCACAATCTGACATCAATAAGATGACAAAACCCCCACCAAAACGGCGACGGAGCAAAAGTCACACTGGCCACTACCATCAAAAGGATGATAGGAAAAACACTATCGCAAAATCTGATATCAACAAGATGACAGACCCCCCACCAAAAGGATGGCGGAGCGAATCTCACATCGGCCACTACACCAAAAGGATGATAGGACAAACACTATCGCACAATCTAACATGAATCAAGATGAAAGACCCCCCACAAAAAAGATGACAGAGTGAAACTCGCACCGACCACTACCACCCAAAGGATGATAGAACGAACACTATCACACAATCTGACATCAATTACGATGACAGGCCCCTCACCAAAAGGATGACGGAGCGAAACTCACACCGGCCACTACCACCAAAAGGATGATAGGACAAACACTATCGCACAATCTGACGTTAACAACATGACAGACCCCCCACCAAATGGACTACGGTGCAAAACTCACAGCGGCCACTACCGCCAAAAGGATGATAGGACAAACAATATCGCGTAATCTGACATTAATAAGATGACAGGCCCCTCACTAAAAGGATGACGGAGCGAAACTCACTCCGGCCACTACCACCAAAAGGATGATAGAACAAACACTATCGCACAATCTGACATCAACAAGATGATAGACCCCTCACCAAAAGGATGACGGAGCGAAACTCACACCGGCCACTACCACCAAAAGGATGATAGGACAAACACTATCGAACAATCTGATATCAACAAGATAGACCCCCCACCAGAAGGATGACGAAGCGAAACTCACAGCGGCCACTACCACCAAAAGGATGATAGGACAAACACTATCGCACAATCTTACATCAACAAGATGACAGACCCCCCACCAAAAGGATGACGGAGCGAAACTCACAACGGCCACTACCACCAAAAGGATGATAGGACAAACACTATCGCACAATCTGACATCAATAACATGACAGACCCCTCACCAAAAGGATGACGAAGTGAAACACACACTGGCCACTACCGTCAAAAGGATGATAGGACAAAAATTATCGCACAATCTGACCCCAGGCGAGATGACAGACCCCCTACCAAAAGGATGACGGAGCGAAACCCACTCCGGTTACTACCACCAAAAGGATGATAGAGAAAAACACCCGCACAATCTAACATAAGACGAGATGACAGACCCACCACCAAAAGGATGAAGGAGTGAAACTCACACCGGCTACTACCACCAAAAGCATGATAGAACAAAGCACTCGCACAATCTGACGTAAGACGAGATGAGATGACAGACCCACCACCAAAAGGATGATGGAGCAAAAATCACACTGCCCACTACCACCAAAAGGATGATAGGAAAAACACTATCGCACAATCTGACATGAATCAAGATGACAGACCCCCCACGAAAAGGATGACGGAGAAAAACTCACACTAGTAACTACCACCCAAAGGATGATAAGACGAACACTATCACACAATCTGACATCAATTACGATGACAGACCCCCCACCAAAAGGATTACGGCGCGAAAGTCACACCGGCCACTACCACCAAAAGGATGATAAGACAAACACTATCGCAAAATATGAAAACAATTACGATGACAGACCCCCTTACCAAAAGGATGACAGAGCAAAACTCACACCGACCACTATCACCGAAAGAATGATAGGACAAACACTATAGCACAATCTAACATCAATTAAGATGACAGACCCCCTACCAAAAGGACAAGAGAGTGAAACTCACACCTGCCACTGCCACAAAAAGGATGATAGAACAAACACTATCGCATAATCTGACATCAATACGAAGACAGACCCCCCAACAAAAGGATGCCAGAGCGAAACTCACACCAGCCACTACCACGAAAAGGATGATAGGACAAACACTATCGCACAATCTGACATCAATAAGATGATAGACCCCCCCACCAAAAGGATGACGGAGTGAAACTCACACTGGCCACTACCGCCAAAAGGATGATAGGACAAACATTATCGTACAATCTGACACTAGGCGAGATGACAGACCCCCTACCAAAAGGATGACTGAGCGAAACTCACACCGACTACTACCACCAAAAGAATGATAGAGCAAAGCACTCGCACAATCTGACGTTAGACGAGATGACTGACCCACCACCAAAAGGATGACGGAGAGAAACACACACCACCCACTACCACCAAAAGGATGATAGGGAAAACACTATCGCACAATCTAACATGAATAAAGATGACAGACCCCGCACAAAAAAGATGACAGAGTGAAACTCGCATCGGTCACTACCACCCAAAGGATGATAGGAAGAACACTATCACACAATATGACATCAATTACGATGACAGGCCCCTCACCAAAAGGATGACGGAGCGAAACTCACACCGACCACTATCACCAAAAGGATGATAGGACAAACACTATAGCACAATCTGACATCAATTAAGATGACAGACCCCCCACCAAAAGGACAAGAGAGTGAAACTCACACTTGCCACTGCCACAAAAAGGATGATAGAACAAACACTATCGCATAATCTGACATCAATACGATGACACACCCCACCAAAAGGATGACAGAGTGAAACTCACACCGGCCACTACAAACAAAAGGATGATAGGACAAACCATATTGCACAATCTGACATCAATAGGATGACAGACCCCCCACCAAAAGGATGACGGAGTGAAACTCACACCGACCACTACCGCAAAAAGGATGATAGGACAATCATTATCGCACAATCTGACACCAGGCAAGATGATAGACCCCCTACCAAAATGATGACGGAGCGAAACCCACACTGGCTACTACCACCAAAAGGATGATAGAGAAAAACACCTGCACAATCTAACATCAGACGAGATGACAGAGTCACCACCAAAAGGATGGTAGGACAAACACTATCGCACAATCAGACATCAACAAGATGACAGACACCCCGCCAAAAGGACGACGGAGAGAAACCCACATCGGCTACTACCACCAAAAGGATGATAGGTCAAAACACTCGCACAATTTGACGTCAGACGAGATGACAGACCCACCTCCAAAAGGATGACGGAGCGAAACTCACACCAGCAACTACCACCAAAAGGATGATAGGACAAACACTATCGCACAATCTGACATCAATAAAGATGACGGACCCCCCACAAAAAGGATGATGGAGCTAAACTCACATCGGCCACTACCACCCAAAGGACGATAGGACAAACACTACAGCACAAACTGACATCAATACGATGAGAGACCCCCCACCAAAAGGATGATGAGGCGAAACTCACACCGACAACTACCACCAAAAGGATGATAGGACAAACACTATCGCACAATCTGACATCAATAAGATGACAAACCCCCACCAAAAGGATGACGGAGTGAAAATCACACCGGCCTCTACCGCCATAAGGATGATAGGACAAACATTATCATACAATCTGACACCAGGCGAGATGACAGACCCCCTACCAAAAGGATGACGGAGCAAAACCCACAACGGCTACTACCACCAAAAGGATGATAGAGAAAAACACACGCACAATCTGACATCAGACGAGATGACAGACCCACCACCAAAAGGATGACTGAGCGAAACTCACACCGGCCACTACCACCAAAAGGATGATAGGACAAACACTATCGCACAATCTGACATCAATAAAGATGACGGACCCCCTATAAAAAGGATGACGGAGCGAAACTCACACTGGCCACTACCACCAAAAGGATGATAGGACGAACACTATCGCACAATCTGACATCAATAAGATGACAGACCCCTCACCAAAAGAATGACGAAGTGAAACACACACTGGCCATTACCGTCAAAAGGATAATAAGACAAACATTATCGCACAATCTGACACCAGGCGAGATGAAAGACCCCCTACCAAAAGGATGACGGAGCGAAACTCACACTGGCCATTACCACCAAAAGGATGATAGGACAAACACTATCGCACAATCTGACATCAATAAGATAACAGACCCCTCATTAAAAGGATGACAGAGCGAAACTCACACCATCCACTACCACCAAAAGGATGATAGGTCAAACACTACCGCACAATCTGACATGAACAAGATGACGGACCCCCCACCAAAAGGATGACAGAGCGAAACTCACACTGGCCACCACCATCAAAAGGATGATAGGACAAACACTATCGCACAATCTGATATCAACAAGATGTTAGACCCCCGACCAAAAGAATGACGGAGCTAAAATCACAGGGACCACTACACCAAAAGGATGATAGGACAAACACTATCGCACAATCTGACATCAACAAGATGACACACCCCCACGAAATGGATGACGGAGAGAAACTCACAGCGGCCACTACACCAAAAGGATGATAGGACAAACACTATCGCACAATCTGACATCAATAAGATGACAGACCCCTCACCAAAAGGATGACGAAGTGAAACTCACACCGGCCACTACAAACAAAAGGATGATAGGACAAACATTATCGCACAATCTGAGACCAGGCGAGATAACATACCCCCTACCAAAAGGATGACTGAGCGAAACTCACACCGGCTACTACCACCAAAAGGATGATAGAGCAAAACACTCGCATAATTTGATGTCAGACGAGATGACAGACACACCACCAAAATGATGAAGGAGCGAAACTCACACCAACAACTACCACTAAAAGGATGATAGGACAAACACTATTGCACAATCTGACATCAATAAAGATGACGGATCCCCCTAAAAAAGGATGACAGAGCGAAACTCACACCGGCTACTACCACCAAAAGGATGATAGGACGAACACTATCGCACAATCTTACATCAATAAGATGACAGACCCCTCACCAAAAGGATGACGAAATGAAACACACACTTGCCACTACTGTTAAAAGGATGATAGGACAAACATTATCCCACAATCTGACACCAGGAAAGATGAAAGACCCCCTACCAGAAGGATGACAGAGCGAATCCCACACCGACTACTACCACCAAAAGGATGATAGAGAAAAACACCCACACAATCTGACATCAGACGAGATGACATACGCCTCACCAAAAGGATGACGGAGCAAAACTCACACCGGCCACTACAACCAAAAGGATGATAAGACAAACATTATCACACAATCTGACATCAATTACAATGACAGACCCCCCACCAAAAGGATGACGGAGTGAAACTCACACCGGCTACTACCATCAAAAGGATGATAGAGAAAACACTATCGCACAATTTGACATCAATGAAGATGTCAGACCCCCTGCCAAAAGGACAACGAACCGAAACTCACACTGGCTACACCACCAAAAGGATGATAGAACAAACACTATCGCACAATCTGACATCAGTAAGATGACAGATCGCCCACCAAAAGGATGACGGAGCGAAACTCACACCGGCCACTACCACCAAAAGGATGATAGGACAAACACTATCGCACAATATGACATCAATAAGATAACAGAACCCCCACCAAAACGATGTCGAAGCGAAACTCACACCGGCCACTACCATCAAAAGGATGATAGGACAAACACTATCACACAATCTGATATCAACAAGATAACAGACCCCCCACCAAAAGGATGACGGAGTGAAACTCACAGCGGCCACTACACCAAAAGGATAATAGGACAAACACTATCGCACAATCCGACATCAACAAGATGACAGACCCCCCTACCAAATGGATGACGGAGCGAAACTCACAGCGGCCACTACCACCAAAAGGATGATAGGACAAACACTATCGCACAATCTGACATCAACAAGATGACAGACCCCCCATCAAATTGATGACGGAGCGGAACTCACACCGGCCAGTACCATCAAAACGATGATAGGACTAACACTATCGCACAATCTAACATCAACAAGATGATAGACCCCCCACCAAAAGTATGACGGAGCGAAACTCACACCGGCCACTACCACCAAAAGGATGATAGAACAAACACTATCGCATAATCTGATATCAACAAGAAGACAGACCCCCCACCAAAAGGATGACAGAGCGAAACCTACAGGGGCCACTACCACCAAAAGGATGATAGAACAAACACTATCGCATAATATGACATCAACAAGATGACAGACCCCCTAAAAAGAGGATGACGGAGCGAAACTCACACCGACCACTACCGCCAAAAGGATGATAGGACAAACACTATTGCACAATCTGACATCAATAAGATGACAGACCCCCCACCAAAAGGATGACGGAGTGAAACTCACACCGGCTACTACCTCCAAAAGGATGATAGGACAAACATTATCGTACAATCTGACACTAGGCGAGATGACAGACCCCCTACCAAAAGGATGACTGAGCGAAACTCACACCGGCCACTACCACAAAAAGGATGATAAGACAAACACTCTCGCATAATCTGAAATCAATTACAATGATAGACCCCCCATCAAAAGCATGACGGAGCAAAACTCACACCGAACACTATCACCAAAAAGGATGATAGGACAAACACTATAGCACAATCTGACATCAATTAAGATGACAGACCCCCCACCAAAAGGACAAGAGAGTGAAACTCACACCTGCCACTGCCATAAAAAGGATGATAGAACAAACACTATCACATAATCTGACATCAATATGATGACACCCCCCACCAAAAGGATGACGGAGTGAAACTCACACCGGCCACTACAACCAAAAGGATGATAGGACAAACACTATAGCACAATCTGACATCAATAGGATGACAGACCCCCACCAAAAGGATGCCGGAGCGAAACTCACACCGGCCACTACTACAAAAAGGATGATAGATAAAAACACCCGCACAATCTGACATCAGACAAGATGCCAGACTCACCACCAAAAGGATAACGGAGCAAAACTCGCACCAGCAAATACCAACAAAAGGATGATAGGATAAACACTATCGCACAATCTGACATCAATACGATGACAGACCCTGCACCAAAAGGATGACGGAGCGAAACTCACATAGGCAACTATCACCTAAAGGATGATAGGACAAACACTATCGCACAATCTGACATCAATAAGATGACAGACCCCCCACCAAAAGGATGACGGAGTGAAAATCACACCAGCCTCTATTGCGAAAAGGATGATAGGACAAAATTTATCGCACAATCTGACACCAGGCGAGATGACAGACCCCCTACCAAAAGGATGACGGAGCGAAACCCACACCGGCTACTACCACCAAAAGGATGATAGAGAAAAACACCCGCACAATCTGACATCAGACGAGATGAAAGACCCACCACCAAAAGGATGACGGAGCAAAACTCACACCGGCTACTACTATCAAAAGGATGATAGAGAAAAACACCCTCACAATCTGACATCAGACGAGATGACAGACCCACCACCAAAAGGATGATGGAGCGAAACTCAGACCGGCCAATACCACCAAAAGGATGATAGGACAAACACTATGGCACACTCAGACATCAACAAGATGAGAAACACCCCGCCAAAAGGATGACGGAGAGAAACCCACATCGGCTACTACCACCAAAAGGAAGATAGAGCAAAACACTCCCAAAATCTGACATCAGATGAGATGAAAGACCCACCACAAAAAGGATGACGGAGCGAACCCAAACCGTCTACTACCACCAAAAGGATGATAGAGCAAAACACTCGCACAATTTGACGTAAGACGAGATGACAGACCCACCATCAAAAGGATGACAGAGCGAAACTCACACCAGCAACTACAACCAAAAGGATGATTGGACAAACATTATCGCACAATCTGACATCAATAAAGATGACGGACCACCCAGAAAAAGTATGACGGAGCTAAACTTACACCGGCCACTACCTCCTAAAGGATGATAGAACGGACACTATCGCATAATCTGACATCAATTACAATGACATACCCCCCACCAAAAGGATGACGGATCGAAACTCACACCGACCACTACCACCAAAAGGATGATAAGACAAACACTATCGTACAATCTGACATCAATTACGATGACAGACCCCCCTCTAAAAGGATGACGGAGTGATATTCACACCGACCACTATCACCAAAAGGATGATAGGACAAACACTGTCGCACAATCTGACATCAGTAAGATGACAGACCGCCCACCAAAAGGATGACGGAGAGAAGCTCACACCAGGCACTACCACCAAAAGGATGATAGGATAAACACTATCGCACAATCTGACATCAATAAGATGACAGACCCCTCACTAAAAGGATGATGAAGCGAAACTCACACCGGCCACTACCACCAAAAGGATGATAGGACAAACACTACCACACAATCTGACATCAACAAGATGATAGACCCTCCACCAAAAGGATGACAGAGCGAAACTCACACCGGCCACTACCACCAAAAGTGTGATAGGACAAACACTATCGCACAATCTGATATCAACAAGAAGACATACCCCCCACCAAAAGGATGACTGAGCGAAACTCACAGCGGCCAGTACCACCAAAAGGATGATAGGACAAACAATATCGCACAATCTGACATCAACAAGATGACAGACCCCCCACCAAAAGGATGACGGAGCGAAACACACATCAGCCACTACCACCAAAAGGATGATAGGGCAAACACTATCGCACAATATGACATCAATAAGATGACAGACCCCTTACCAAAATGATGACAAAGTGAAACACACACTGGCCACTACCGTCAAAAGGATGATAGGACAAACATTATCGCACAATCTAACACCACGCGAGATGACAGACCCCCTACCCAAAGGATGACGGAGCGAAACCCACACCGGCTACTACCACTAAAAGGATGAAAGAGAAAAATACCCGCACAATCTGACATCAGAGGAGATGACAGACCCACCACCAAAAGGATGACGGAGCAAAACTTACACCGGCTGCTACCACCAAAAGAATGATTGAGCAAAGCACTTGCATAATCTGACGTCAGACGAGATGACAGACCCACCACCAAAAGGATGACAGAGAAAACTCACACCGCCCACTACCACCAAAAGGATGATAGGACAAACACTATCGCACAATCTAACATGAATCAAGATGACAGACCCCCCATGAAAAGGAAGACGGAGCGAATCTCACACCGACAACTACCACCCAAAGGATGATAGGAAGAACACTATCACACAATCTGACATCAATTACGATGACAGACCCCCTACCAAAAGGATGACAGAGCGAAACTCACACCGACCACAACCACCAAAAGGATGATAAAAAAAACACAATTGCACAATCTAAAATCAATTACAATGACTGACCCCCCATCAAAAGGATGACGGAGCAAAATTCACACCGGCCACTACCACCAAAAGGGTGATAGGACAAACACTATCGCACAATCTGATATCAACAAGAAGACAGACCCCCAACCAAAAGAATGACAGAGCGAAACTCACACCTGCCACTACCATAAAAAGGATGATAGAACAAACATTATCGCATAATCTGACATTAATACGATGACAGACCCACCACCAAAAGGATGACGGAGCGAAATTCACACCGGCCACTACCACCAAAAGGATGATAGGATAAACATTATCGCACAATCTGACATCAATAAGATGACAGACCCCCATCAAAAGGATGACGGAGTGAAACTCACACCGGCCACTACCACCAAAAGGATGATAGGATAAACATTATCGCACAATCTGACACCAGGCGAGATGACAGACCCCCTACAAAAAGGATGACGGAGCGAATCCCACACCGGTTACTACCACCAAAAGGATGATAGAGAAAAACACCCTCACAATCTGACATCAAACGAGATGACAGTCCCACAACCAAAAGGATGACGCAGCGAAACTCACACCGGCGAATACCACCAAAAGGATGATAGGACAAACATTATCGCATAATAAGACATCAATAAAGATGACGGACCCCCCACGAAAAGGATGACGAAGCTAAACTCACACCAGCCACTACCACCCAAAGGATGATAGGACGAACACTATCGCATAATCAGACATCAATTACGATGACAAACCCCCCATCAAAAGGATGACGGAGCAAAATTCACACCGACCACTATCACCAAAAGGATGATAGGACAAACACTATCGCACAAACTGACATCAATTAAGATGACATACCCCCCACCAAAAGGACAAGAGAGAGAAACTCACACCTGCCACTGCCACAAAAAGGATGATAGAACAAACACTATCGCACAATCTGACATCAACAAGATGATAGACCCCTCACCAAAAGGATGACAGAGCGAAACTCACACCGGCCACTACCACCAAAACGATGATTGGACAAACACTATCGCACAATCTGATATCAACATGAAGACAGACCCTCCACCAAAAGGATGATGGAGCGAAACTCACAGCGGCCACTACCACCAAAAGGATGATAGGACAAACACTATCGCACATTCTGACATCAACAAGATGACAGTCCCTCACCAAAAGGATGACGGAATGAAACTCACAGCGGCCACTACCACCAAAAGGATGATAGAACAAACACTACCGCACAATCTGATATCAATAAGATGACAGACCCCTCATCAAAAGGATGACAAACTGAAACACACACTGGTCACTACCTTCAAAAGGATGATAGGAGAAACATTCTCGCACAATCTGACACCAGGCGAGATGACAGACCCCCTACCAAAACAATGACAGAGCGAAACCCACACTGGCTACTACCACCAAAAGGATGATAAAGAAAAACACCCGCACAATCTGACATCACACGAGATGACAGACCCACCACCAAAAGGATGAAGGATCAAAACTCACACCGCCCACTACCACCAAAAGGATGATAGGACAAACACTATCACAAAATCTGACATGAATCAAGATGACAGACCCCCCACGAAAAGGATGACGGAGCGAAACTCACACCGGCAACTACCACCCAAAGGATGATAGGACGAACACTATCACACAATCTAACATCAATTTCGATTACACACCCGCCACCAAAAGGAGGATGGAGCAAAACTCACACCGGTCACTACCACCAAAAGGATGATAAGACAAACACTATCGCACAATCTGAAATCAATTACGATGACAGACCCCCCACCAAAAGGATGACGGAGCAAAACTCACACTGACCACTATCACCAAAAGGATGATAGGACAAACACTATAGCACAATCTGACATCAATTAAGATGACAGATCCCCCACAAAAAGGACAAGAGAGTGAAACTCACACCTGCCACTACCACAAAAAGGATGATAGAACAAACATTATCGCATAATCTGCATCAATACGATGACAGACCCCCCACCAAAAGGATGACGGAGCGAAACTCACACCGGCCACTACCACCAAAAGGATGATAGGACAAACATTAACGCACAATCTGACATCAATAAGATGACAGACCCACACCAAAAGGATGACGAAGTGAAACTCACACCGGGAACTACCGCCAAAAGGATGATAGGATAAACATTATCGCACAATCTGACACCAGGCGAGATGACAGACCCCCTACCAAAAGGATGACGGAGCGAAACCCACACCGGCTACTACCACCAAAAGGATGATAGAGAAAAACACCCGCAAAATCTGACATCAGACGAGATGACAGTCCCACAACCAAAAGGATGACGCGGCGAAACTCACATCGGCCAATACCACCAAAAGGATGATAGGACAAACACTATCGCATAATAAGACATCAATAAAGATGACGGACCCCCCACAAATAGGATGACAGAGCTAAACTTACACCGGCCACTACCACCCAAAGGATGATAGGACGAACACTATCGCATAATCAGACATCAATTACGATGACAGACCCCCCCACCAAAAGGATGACGGAGCGAAACTCACACCGGCAACTACCACGAAAAGGATGATAAGACAAACACTATCGCACAATCTGACATCAATTACGATGACAGACCCCCCGCCAAAAGGATGACGGAGTGAAACTCACACCGACCACTATCACCAAAAGGATGATAGGACAAACACTATCGCACAATCTGACATCAATTAAGATGACAGACCCCCGCCAAAAGGATAACAGATCGAAACTCACACCGACCACTGCCACCAAAAGAATGATAAGACAAACACAATCGCACAATCTGACATCAATAAGATGACAGACCCCCCACCAAAATGATGACGGAGCAAAACTCACACCGGCCACTACCACCAAAAGGATGATAGGACAAACACTATCGCACAATCTGACATCAACAAAATGACAGACCCCCAAACAAAAGGATAATGTAGCGAAACACACAACGGCCACTACCACCAAAAGGATGATAGGACAAACACTATCGCACAATCTGACATCAATAAGATGACATAACCCCTACCAAAAGGATGACAAAGCGAAACTCACACTGACCACTACCACCAAAAGGATGATAGGACAAACACTATCGCCCAATCTGACACCAGACGAGATGACAGACCCCCTACCAAAAGGAAGACGGAGCGAAACTCACACCGGCCATTACCACCAAAAGGATAAGACAAACACTATCGCACAATCTGACATCAATTACGATGACAGACCCCCCACCAAAAGGATGACGAGGTGAAACTCTTATCGACCACTATCACCAAAAGGATGATAGGAAAAACACTATCGCACAATCTGACATCAATTAACATGACACAGCCCTCACAAAAAGGATAACAGATCGAAACTCACACCGGCCACTACCACCAAAAGGATGATAAGACAAACACTATCGCACAATATGACATCAAAAAAGATGACAGACCCCTCACCTAAAGGATGACGAAGCGAAACTCACACCGGCTACTACCATCAAAAGGATGATAGAGAAAACACTATCGCACAATTTGACATCAATGAAGATGTCAGACCCCCTGCCAAAAGGACAACGAACCGAAACACACACTGGCTACACCACCAAAAGGATGATAGAGTAAAACACTATAAGACAATCTGACACCGACTAAAAGGATGACGGAGACAAACTCACACCGACTAATACCACAAAAAGGATGATAGAGCACACACTACCGCACAATCTGACATCAATCAAGATGACAGACCCCCCACCAAAAGGTTGACGGAGCGAAACTCACACCGACTACTACCACCAAAAGGATGATAGAGCAAACACTATCGCACAATCTGACATCGATAAAGATGACAGACCTCCCACGAAAAGGATAACAGATCGAAACTCACACCGGCCACTACCACCAAAAGGATGATAAGACAAACACTATCGCACAATCTGACATGAATCAAGATGACAGAGCCCCCACGAAAAGGATGACGGAGCAAAACCCACACCTGCTACTACCACCAAAAGTATGATAGAGAAAAACACCCGCACAATCTGACATTAGACTAGATGACAGACCCACCACCAGTAGGATGACGGAGTGAAACTCACACCGGCTAATACCACCAAAAGGATCATTGAGCAAAACACCCGCACAATCTGACATCAGACTAGATGACAGACCCACCATCAAAAGGATGACGGAGCGAAACTCACACCGCCAACTACCATCAAAAGGATGATAGGACAAACACTATCGCACAATCTGACATGAATCAAGATGACCGACCCCCCACGAAAAGGATGATGGAGAATAACTCACACCGGCCACTACAACCCAAAGGATGATATGACGAACACTATCACAAAATCTGACATAATTACGATGACAGACCCCCCACCAAAAGGATGACGAAGCGAAACTCACACCGGCCACTATTGCCAAAAGGATGATAGGACAAACATTATCGCACAATCTGACACTAGGAGAGATGACAGACCTTCTACCAAAAGGATGACGAAGCGAACCCACACCGGCTACTACCACCAAAAGGATGATAGAGAAAAACACCCGCACAATCTGACATCAGACGAGATGAAAGACCCACCACCAAAAGGATGACGGAGCAAAACTCACACCGGCTACTACTATCAAAAGGATGATAGAGAAAAACACCCGCACAATCTGACATCAGACGAGATGATAGACCAACCACCAAAATGATGACGGAGCGAAACTCACACCGCCCACTACCACCAAAAGGATGATAGGACAAACACTATCGCACAATTTGACATGAATCAAGATGATAGATCCCCCCACGAAAAGGATGACGGAGCGAAACACACACCGGCCACTACCACCAAAAGGATGATAGGACGAACACTATCACAAAATCTGACATCAATTACGATGACAGACCCGCACCAAAAGGATGACGGAGCGAAACTCAGACCAGTTACTACCACATAAAGGATGATAGAGCAAAACACTCGCACAATCTAACGTCAGACGAGATGACAGAACCTCCACCAAAAGTATGAGGGAGCGAAACTCACAGCGGCCACTACCTCCAAAAGGATGATAGGACAAACACTATCGCATAATCTGACATCAATAAGATGACAGACCCCCCACCAAAAGGACGATGGAGTGAAACTCACACCGACCACTACCGCGAAAAGGATGATAGGACAAACATTATCGCACAATCTGACACCAGGCGAGATGACAGACCTCCTACCAAAAGGATGACGGAGCGAAACCCACACCGGCCACTACCACCCAAAGGATGATAGGACGAACACTATCGCACAATCTGACATGAATCAAGATGATAGACCCCGCACGAAAAGGATGACGGAGCGAAACACACACCGGCCACTACCACCCAAAGGATGATAGGACGAACACTATCACAAAATCTGACATCAATTACGATGACAGACCCACACGAAAAGGATGACGGAGCAAAACTCACACCGACCACTATCACCAAAAGGATGATAGGACAAACACTATAGCACAATCTGACATCAATTAAGATGACAGACCCCCCACCAAAAGGGCAACAGAGTGAAACTCACACCTGCCACTGACACAAAAAGGATGATAGGACAAACACTATCGCATAATCTGACATCAATACAATGACAGACCCCCCACCAAAAGGATGACGGAACGAAACTCACACCATCCACTACCACCCAAAGGATTATAGGACGAACACTATCATAAAATCTTACATAATTAGGATGACAGACCCCCCACCAAAAGGATCACGAAGCCAAACTCACCCCGGCCACTACCACCAAAAGGATGATAAGACAAACGCAATCGCACAATCTGAAATCAATTACCATGACAGACCCCCCACCAAAAGGAGGACGGATCAAAACTCACACCGACCACTATCACCAAAAGGATGATAGGACAAACACTATAGCACAATCTGACATCAATTAAGATAACACACCCCCCACCAAAAGGAAAACAGAATGAAACTCACACCTGACACTACCACAAAAAGGATGATAGGACAAACACTATCGCATAATCTGACATCAATACAATGACAGTCCCACCATTAAAAGGATGATGGAGCGAAACTCACACTGCCCACTACCACCAAAAGGATGATAGGACAAACACTATTGCACAATCTGACATGAATCAAGATGATAGACCCCCCACAAAAAGGATGACGGAGCGAAACACACACCGACCACTACCACCTAAAGGATGATAGGACGAACACTATCACAAAATATGACATCAATTACGATGACAGACCCGCACCAAAAGGATGACGGAGCAAAACTCACACCGACCATTATCACCAACAGGATGATAGGACAAACACTATAGCACAATCTGACATCAATTAAGATGACAGACCCTCCATCAAAAGGGCAACAGAGTGAAACTCACACCTGCCACTGACACAAAAAGGATGATAGGACAAACACTATCGCATAATCTGACATCAATACAATGACAGACCCCCCACCAAAAGGATGACGGAGTGAAACTCACACCATCCACTACCACCCAAAGGATGATAGGATGAATACTATCACAAAATCTGACATAATTAGGATGACAGACCCCCCACCAAAAGGATGACGAAGCCAAACTCACACCGGCCACTACCACCAAAAGGATGATAAGACAAACACAATCGCACAATCTGAAATCAATTACGATGACAGACCCCCCACCAAAAGGATGACGTAGCAAAACTCACACCGACCACTATCACCAAAAGGATGATAGGAGAAAGAACACTATAGCACAATCTGACATCAATTAAGATGACACACCCCCCACCAAAAGGAAAACAGAATGAAACTCACACCTGATACTACCACAAAAAGGATAATAGGACAAACACTATCGCATAATTTGACATCAATACGATGACAGACCCCCAACCAAAAGGATGACGGAGCGAAACTCACACCGGCCACTACCACCAAAAGGATGATAGGACAAATACTATCTCACAATCTGACATCAACAAGATGACAGACCCTCCACCAAAAGGATGATGGAGCGAAACTCACAGCGGCCACTACCACCAAAAGGATGATAGGACAAACACTATCGCATAATTTGACATCAATAAGATGACAGACCCCCCACCAAAAGGATGGCGAAGTAAAACTCACACCGACCACTGCCGCCAAAAGGATGATAGGACAAACATTATCGCAGAATCTGACACCAGGCGAGATGACGGAGCGAAACCCACACCGGCTACCCACCACCAAAAGGATGACGGAGCGAAACTCACACCGGTTAATACCACATAAAGAATGATAGAGCAAAACACTCACACAATCTAACGTCAGACGAGATGACAGACCCACCACCAAAAGGATGACGGAGCGAAACTTAAACCGCCCACTACCACCAAAAGGATGATAGGACAGACACTATCGCACAATCTGACATGAATCAAGATGATAGACCCCCCACGAAAAGGATGACGAAGAGAAACTCACACCAGCCACTACCACCCAAAGGATGATAGGACGAACACTATCACAAAATCTGACATCAATTACGATGACAGACCCACACCAAAAGGATGACGGAGCAAAACTCACACCGACCACTACCACCAAAAGGATGATAAGACAAACACTATCGCACAATCTGACACCAGGCGAGATGACAGACCTTCTACCAAAAGGAGGATAGGACAAAAACTATCGTATAATCTGAGATCAATAAGATGAGAGACCCCCCACCAAAAGGATGACGGAGTGAAACTCACACCGGCCACTACCGCCAAAACGATAATAGGACAAACATTATCGCACAATCTGTCACCAGGTGAGATGACAGACCTCATACCAAAAGGATGATGGAGCGAAACCTACACCGGCTACTACCACCAAAAGGATGATAGAGAAAAACACCTGCACAATCTAACATCAGACGAGATGACAGACCCACCACCAAAAGGATGACGATGCGAAACTCACATCGGTTACTACCACATAAAGGATGATAGAGCAAAACACTTGCACAATCTAACGTCAGACGAGATGATAGACCCTCCACCAAAAGTATGATGGAGGTAAACTCACAGCGGCCACTACCACCAAAAGGATGATAGGACAAACACTATCGCATAATCTGACATCAATAAGATGACAAACCCCTTACCAAAAGGATGACGGTGTGAAACTCACACCGATCACTACCGCGAAAAGGATAATAGGACAAACATTATCGCACAATCTGACACCAGGCGAGATGACAGACCTCCTACCAAAAGGATGACGGAGCGAAACCCACACCGGCTACTACCACCAAAAGGATGATAGAGAAAAACACCCGCACAATCTGACATCAGACGAGATGACAGACCCACCACCAAAAGGATGACGGAGCGAAACTCACACCGGTTACGACCACATAAAGGATGATAGAGAAAAACACTCGCACAATCTAACCTCAAACGAGATGACAGACCCACCACCAAAAGGATGACGGAACGAAACTCACACCGCCCACTACCATCAAAAGGATGATAGGACAAACACTATCGCACAATCTGACATGAATCAAGATGACAGAACCCCCATGAAAAGGATGACGGAGCGAATCTCACACCAGTCACTACCACCCAAAGGATGATAGGATGAACACTATCACAAAATCTGACATCAATTACGATGACAGACCCGCACCAAAAGGATGACGGAGCAAAACTCACACCGGCCACTACCACCAAAAGGATGATAAGACAAACACTATCGTACAATCTGAAATCAATTACGATGACAGACCCCCCACCAAAAGGATGACGGGGCAAAACTCACACTGACCACTATCACCAAAAGGATGATAGGACAAACATTATAGCACAATCTCACATCAATTAAGATGACAGACCCCCCACCAAAAGGACAACAGAGTGAAACTCACACCTGCCACTGCCACAAAATGGACGATAGGACAAACACTATCGCATAATCTGACATCAATACGATGACAGACCCCCCTTCAAAAGGATGACGGAGCGAAACTCACACCGGCCACTACCACCAAAAGGATGATAGGACAAACACTATCTCACAATCTGACATCAACAAGATGACAGACCCTCCACCAAAAGGATGATGGAGCGAAACTCATAGCGGCCACTACCACCAAAAGGGTGATAGGACAAACACTATCGCATAATCTGACATCAATAAGATGACAGACCCACCACCAAATGGATGACGAAGTGAAACTCACACCGACCACTGCCGCCAAAAGGATGATAGGACAAACATTATCGCACAATCTGACACCAGGCGAGATGAGAGACCTCCTGCCAAAACGATGACGGAGCGAAACCCACACCGGCTACTACCACCAAAAGGATGATAGAGAAAAACACCCGCACAATCTGACATCCGACAAAATGACAGACCTACCACCAAAAGGATGACGGAGCGAAACTCACACCGGTTACTACCACATAAAGAATGATAGAGCAAAACACTCACACAATCTAACGTCAGACGAGATGACAGACCCACCACCAAAAGGATGACGGAGCGAAACTCACACCGCCCACTACCATCAAAAGGATGATAGGACAAACACTATCGCACAATCTGACATGAATCAAGATGACAGACCCCCCACGAAAAGGATGACGGAGCGAATCTCACACCAGTCACTACCACCCAAAGGATGATAGGACGAACACTATCACAAAATCTGACATCAATTACGATGACAGACCCGCACCAAAAGGATGACGGAGCAAAACTCACACCGGCCACTACCACCAAAAGGATGATAAGACAAACACTATCGTACAATCTGAAATCAATTACGATGACAGACCCCCCACCAAAAGGATGACGGGGCAAAACTCACACTGACCACTATCACCAAAAGGATGATAGGACAAACATTATAGCACAATCTCACATCAATTAACATGACAGACCCCCCACCAAAAGGACAACAGAGTGAAACTCACACCTGCCACTGCTACAAAATGGACGATAGGACAAACACTATCGCATAATCTGACATCAATACGATGACAGACCCCCCTTCAAAAGGATGACGGAGCGAAACTCACACCGGCCACTACCACCAAAAGGATGATAGGACAAACACTATCTCACAATCTGACATCAACAAGATGACAGACCTTCCACCAAAAGGATGATGGAGCGAAACTCATAGCGGCCACTACCACCAAAAGGGTGATAGGACAAACACTATCGCATAATCTGACATCAATAAGATGACAGACCCACCACCAAATGGATGACGAAGTGAAACTCACACCGACCACTGCCGCCAAAAGGATGATAGGACAAACATTATCGCACAATCTGACACCAGGCGAGATGAGAGACCTCCTGCCAAAACGATGACGGAGCGAAACCCACACCGGCTACTACCACCAAAAGGATGATAGAGAAAAACACCCGCACAATCTGACATCCGACAAAATGACAGACCCACCACCAAAAGGATGACGGAGCGAAACTCACACCGGTTACTACCACATAAAGAATGATAGAGCAAAACACTCACACAATCTAACGTCAGACGAGATGACAGACCCACCACCAAAAGGATGACGGAGCGAAACTTACACCGCCCACTACCACCAAAAGGATGATAGGACAAACACTATCGCACAATCTTACATGAATCAAGATGATAGACCCCCCACGAAAAGGATGACGGAGAGAAACTCACACCAGCCACTACCACCCAAAGGATGATAGGACGAACACTATCACAAAATCTGACATCAATTACGATGACAGACCCGCACCAAAAGGATGGCGGAGCAAAACTCACACCGACCACTACCACCAAAAGGATGATAAGACAAACACTATCGCAGAATCTGAAATCAATTACGATGACAGACCCCCCAACAAAAGGATGACGGATCAAAACTCACACCGACCACTATCACCAAAAGGATGATAGGACAAACACTATAGCACAATCTAACATCAATTAAGATGACAGACCCCCCACCAAAAGGACAACAGAGTGAAACTCACACCTGCCACTGCCCCTAAAAGGACGAGAGGACAAACACTATCGCATAATCTGACATCAATACGATGACAGACCCACCACCAAAAGGATGACGGAGCGAAACTCACACCGGACACTACCACCAAAAGGATGATAGGACAAACACTATCGCACAATCTAACATCAACAAGATGACAGACCGCCCACCAAAAGGATGATGGAGCGAAACTCAAAGCGGCCACTACCACCAAAAGGATGATAGGACAAACGCTATCGCATAATCTGACATCAATTAGATGATATACCCCCCACCAAAAGGATGACGGAGTGAAACTCACACCGAGCACTACCGCTAAAAGTATGATAGGACAAACATTATCGCACAATCTGACACCAGGCGAGATGACAGACCTTCTACCAAATGGAGGATAGGACAAAAACTATCGTATAATCTGAGATCAATAAGATGAGAGACCCCCCACCAAAAGGATGACGGAGTGAAACTCACACCGGCCACTACCGCCAAAACAATAAGAGGACAAACATTATCGCACAATCTGTCACCAGGTGAGATGACAGACCTCATACCAAAAGGATGATGGAGCGAAACCTACACCGGCTACTACCACCAAAAGGATGGTAGAGAAAAACACCCGCACAATCTGACATCAGACGACATGACAGACCCACCACCAAAAGGATGACGGAGCGAAACTCACACCGGTTACTACCACATAAAGGATGATAGAGCAAAACACTTGCACAATCTAACGTCAGACGAGATGATAGACTCTCCACCAAAAGTATGATGGAGCAAAACTCACAGCGGCCACTACCACCAAAAGGATGATAGGACAAACACTATCGCATAATCTGACATCAATAAGATGACAAACCCCTTACCAAAAGGATGACGGAGTGAAACTCACACCGACCACTACCGCGAAAAGGATGATAGGACAAACATTATCGCACAATCTGACACCAGGCGAGATGACAGACCTCCTACCAAAAGGATGACGGAGCGAGACCCACACCGGCTACTACCACCAAAAGGATGATAGAGAAAAACACCCGCACAATCTGACATCAGACGAGATGACAGACCCACCACCAAAAGGATGACGGAGCGAAACTCACACCGGTTACGACCACATAAAGGATGATAGAGAAAAACACTCGCACAATCTAACGTGAAACGAGATGACAGACCCACCACCAAAAGGATGACGGAGCGAAACTCACACCGCCCACTACCATCAAAAGAATGATAGGACAAACACTAACGCACAATCTGACATGAATCCAGATGATAGACCCCCCACGAAAAGGATGACGGAGCGAATCTCACACCAGCCACTATCACCCAAAGGATGATAGGACGAACACTATCACAAAATCTGACATCAATTACGATGACAGACCCGCACCAAAAGGATGACAGAGCAAAACTCATACTGGCCACTACCACCAAAAGGATGATCAGACAAACACTATCGTACAATCTGAAATCAGTTACGATGACAGACCCCCCACCAAAAGGATGACGGGGCAAAACTTACACCGACCACTATCACCAAAAGGATGATAGGACAAACATTATAGCACAATCTCACATCAATTAAGATGACAGACCCCCCACCAAAAAGACAACAGAGTGAAAGTCACACCTGCCACTGCTACAAAATGGACGATAGGACAAACACTATCGCATAATCTGACATCAATACGATGACAGACCCCCCTTCAAAAGGATGACGGAGCGAAACTCACACCGGCCACTACCACCAAAAGGATGATAGGACAAACACTATCTCACAATCTGACATCAACAAGATGACAGACCTTCCACCAAAAGGATGATGGAGCGAAACTCATAGCGGCCACTACCACCAAAAGGGTGATAGGACAAACACTATCGCATAATCTGACATCAATAAGATGACAGACCCACCACCAAATGGATGACGAAGTGAAACTCACACCGACCACTGCCGCCAAAAGGATGATAGGACAAACATTATCGCACAATCTGACACCAGGCGAGATGAGAGACCTCCTGCCAAAACGATGACGGAGCGAAACCCACACCGGCTACTACCACCAAAAAGATGATAGAGAAAAACACCCGCACAATCTGACATCCGACAAAATGACAGACCCACCACCAAAAGGATGACGGAGCGAAACTCACACCGGTTACTACCACATAAAGAATGATAGAGCAAAACACTCACACAATCTAACGTCAGACGAGATGACAGACCCACCACCAAAAGGATGACGGAGCGAAACTTACACCGCCCACTACCACCAAAAGGATGATAGGACAAACACTATCGCACAATCTGACATGAATCAAGATGATAGACCCCCCACGAAAAGGATGACAGAGAGAAACTCACACCAGCCACTACCACCCAAAGGATGATAGGACGAACACTATCACAAAATCTGACATCAATTACGATGACAGACCCGCACCAAAAGGATGGCGGAGCAAAACTCACACCGACCACTACCACCAAAAGGATGATAAGACAAACACTATCGCAGAATCTGAAATCAATTACGATGACAGACCCCCCAACAAAAGGATGACGGATCAAAACTCACACCGACCACTATCACCAAAAGGATGATAGGACAAACACTATAGCACAATCTAACATCAATTAAGATGACAGACCCCCCACCAAAAGGACAACAGAGTGAAACTCACACCTGCCACTGCCCCTAAAAGGACGAGAGGACAAACACTATCGCATAATCTGACATCAATACGATGACAGACCCACCACCAAAAGGATGACGGAGCGAAACTCACACCGGACACTACCACCAAAAGGATGATAGGACAAACACTATCGCACAATCTAACATCAACAAGATGACAGACCGCCCACCAAAAGGATGATGGAGCGAAACTCAAAGCGGCCACTACCACCAAAAGGATGATAGGACAAACGCTATCGCATAATCTGACATCAATTAGATGATATACCCCCCACCAAAAGGATGACGGAGTGAAACTCACACCGAGCACTACCGCTAAAAGTATGATAGGACAAACATTATCGCACAATCTGACACCAGGCGAGATGACAGACCTTCTACCAAATGGAGGATAGGACAAAAACTATCGTATAATCTGAGATCAATAAGATGAGAGACCCCCCACCAAAAGGATGACGGAGTGAAACTCACACCGGCCACTACCGCCAAAACAATAAGAGGACAAACATTATCGCACAATCTGTCACCAGGTGAGATGACAGACCTCATACCAAAAGGATGATGGAGCGAAACCTACACCGGCTACTACCACCAAAAGGATGGTAGAGAAAAACACCCGCACAATCTGACATCAGACGACATGACAGACCCACCACCAAAAGGATGACGGAGCGAAACTCACACCGGTTACTACCACATAAAGGATGATAGAGCAAAACACTTGCACAATCTAACGTCAGACGAGATGATAGACTCTCCACCAAAAGTATGATGGAGCAAAACTCACAGCGGCCACTACCACCAAAAGGATGATAGGACAAACACTATCGCATAATCTGACATCAATAAGATGACAAACCCCTTACCAAAAGGATGACGGAGTGAAACTCACACCGACCACTACCGCGAAAAGGATGATAGGACAAACATTATCGCACAATCTGACACCAGGCGAGATGACAGACCTCCTACCAAAAGGATGACGGAGCGAGACCCACACCGGCTACTACCACCAAAAGGATGATAGAGAAAAACACCCGCACAATCTGACATCAGACGAGATGACAGACCCACCACCAAAAGGATGACGGAGCGAAACTCACACCGGTTACGACCACATAAAGGATGATAGAGAAAAACACTCGCACAATCTAACGTGAAACGAGATGACAGACCCACCACCAAAAGGATGACGGAGCGAAACTCACACCGCCCACTACCATCAAAAGAATGATAGGACAAACACTAACGCACAATCTGACATGAATCCAGATGATAGACCCCCCACGAAAAGGATGACGGAGCGAATCTCACACCAGCCACTATCACCCAAAGGATGATAGGACGAACACTATCACAAAATCTGACATCAATTACGATGACAGACCCGCACCAAAAGGATGACAGAGCAAAACTCATACTGGCCACTACCACCAAAAGGATGATCAGACAAACACTATCGTACAATCTGAAATCAGTTACGATGACAGACCCCCCACCAAAAGGATGACGGGGCAAAACTTACACCGACCACTATCACCAAAAGGATGATAGGACAAACATTATAGCACAATCTCACATCAATTAAGATGACAGACCCCCCACCAAAAAGACAACAGAGTGAAACTCACACCTGCCACTGCTACAAAATGGACGATAGGACAAACACTATCGCATAATCTGACATCAATACGATGACAGACCCCCCTTCAAAAGGATGACGGAGCGAAACTCACACCGGCCACTACCACCAAAAGGATGATAGGACAAACACTATCTCACAATCTGACATCAACAAGATGACAGACCTTCCACCAAAAGGATGATGGAGCGAAACTCATAGCGGCCACTACCACCAAAAGGGTGATAGGACAAACACTATCGCATAATCTGACATCAATAAGATGACAGACCCACCACCAAATGGATGACGAAGTGAAACTCACACCGACCACTGCCGCCAAAAGGATGATAGGACAAACATTATCGCACAATCTGACACCAGGCGAGATGAGAGACCTCCTGCCAAAACGATGACGGAGCGAAACCCACACCGGCTACTACCACCAAAAAGATGATAGAGAAAAACACCCGCACAATCTGACATCCGACAAAATGACAGACCCACCACCAAAAGGATGACGGAGCGAAACTCACACCGGTTACTACCACATAAAGAATGATAGAGCAAAACACTCACACAATCTAACGTCAGACGAGATGACAGACCCACCACCAAAAGGATGACGGAGCGAAACTTACACCGCCCACTACCACCAAAAGGATGATAGGACAAACACTATCGCACAATCTGACATGAATCAAGATGATAGACCCCCCACGAAAAGGATGACGGAGAGAAACTCACACCAGCCACTACCACCCAAAGGATGATAGGACGAACACTATCACAAAATCTGACATCAATTACGATGACAGACCCGCACCAAAAGGATGGCGGAGCAAAACTCACACCGACCACTACCACCAAAAGGATGATAAGACAAACACTATCGCAGAATCTGAAATCAATTACGATGACAGACCCCCCAACAAAAGGATGACGGATCAAAACTCACACCGACCACTATCACCAAAAGGATGATAGGACAAACACTATAGCACAATCTAACATCAATTAAGATGACAGACCCCCCACCAAAAGGACAACAGAGTGAAACTCACACCTGCCACTGCCCCTAAAAGGACGAGAGGACAAACACTATCGCATAATCTGACATCAATACGATGACAGACCCACCACCAAAAGGATGACGGAGCGAAACTCACACCGGACACTACCACCAAAAGGATGATAGGACAAACACTATCGCACAATCTAACATCAACAAGATGACAGACCGCCCACCAAAAGGATGATGGAGCGAAACTCAAAGCGGCCACTACCACCAAAAGGATGATAGGACAAACGCTATCGCATAATCTGACATCAATTAGATGATATACCCCCCACCAAAAGGATGACGGAGTGAAACTCACACCGAGCACTACCGCTAAAAGTATGATAGGACAAACATTATCGCACAATCTGACACCAGGCGAGATGACAGACCTTCTACCAAATGGAGGATAGGACAAAAACTATCGTATAATCTGAGATCAATAAGATGAGAGACCCCCCACCAAAAGGATGACGGAGTGAAACTCACACCGGCCACTACCGCCAAAACAATAAGAGGACAAACATTATCGCACAATCTGTCACCAGGTGAGATGACAGACCTCATACCAAAAGGATGATGGAGCGAAACCTACACCGGCTACTACCACCAAAAGGATGGTAGAGAAAAACACCCGCACAATCTGACATCAGACGACATGACAGACCCACCACCAAAAGGATGACGGAGCGAAACTCACACCGGTTACTACCACATAAAGGATGATAGAGCAAAACACTTGCACAATCTAACGTCAGACGAGATGATAGACTCTCCACCAAAAGTATGATGGAGCAAAACTCACAGCGGCCACTACCACCAAAAGGATGATAGGACAAACACTATCGCATAATCTGACATCAATAAGATGACAAACCCCTTACCAAAAGGATGACGGAGTGAAACTCACACCGACCACTACCGCGAAAAGGATGATAGGACAAACATTATCGCACAATCTGACACCAGGCGAGATGACAGACCTCCTACCAAAAGGATGACGGAGCGAGACCCACACCGGCTACTACCACCAAAAGGATGATAGAGAAAAACACCCGCACAATCTGACATCAGACGAGATGACAGACCCACCACCAAAAGGATGACGGAGCGAAACTCACACCGGTTACGACCATATAAAGGATGATAGAGAAAAACACTCGCACAATCTAACGTGAAACGAGATGACAGACCCACCACCAAAAGGATGACGGAGCGAAACTCACACCGCCCACTACCATCAAAAGAATGATAGGACAAACACTAACGCACAATCTGACATGAATCCAGATGATAGACCCCCCACGAAAAGGATGACGGAGCGAATCTCACACCAGCCACTATCACCCAAAGGATGATAGGACGAACACTATCACAAAATCTGACATCAATTACGATGACAGACCCGCACCAAAAGGATGACAGAGCAAAACTCATACTGGCCACTACCACCAAAAGGATGATCAGACAAACACTATCGTACAATCTGAAATCAGTTACGATGACAGACCCCCACCAAAAGGATGACGGGGCAAAACTTACACCGACCACTATCACCAAAAGGATGATAGGACAAACATTATAGCACAATCTCACATCAAATAAGATGACAGACCCCCCACCAAAAAGACAACAGAGTGAAACTCACACCTGCCACTGCCACAAAATGGACGATAGGACAAACACTATCGCATAATCTGACATCAATACGATGACAGACCCCCCTTCAAAAGGATGACGGAGCGAAACTCACACCGGCCACTACCACCAAAAGGATGATAGGACAAACACTATCTCACAATCTGACATCAACAAGATGACAGACCTTCCACCAAAAGGATGATGGAGCGAAACTCATAGCGGCCACTACCACCAAAAGGGTGATAGGACAAACACTATCGCATAATCTGACATCAATAAGATGACAGACCCACCACCAAATGGATGACGAAGTGAAACTCACACCGACCACTGCCGCCAAAAGGATGATAGGACAAACATTATCGCACAATCTGACACCAGGCGAGATGAGAGACCTCCTGCCAAAACGATGACGGAGCGAAACCCACACCGGCTACTACCACCAAAAGGATGATAGAGAAAAACACCCGCACAATCTGACATCCGACAAAATGATAGACCCACCACCAAAAGGATGACGGAGCGAAACTCACACCGGTTACTACCACATAAAGAATGATAGAGCAAAACACTCACACAATCTAACGTCAGACGAGATGACAGACCCACCACCAAAAGGATGACGGAGCGAAACTTACACCGCCCACTACCACCAAAAGGATGATAGGACAAACACTATCGCACAATCTGACATGAATCAAGATGATAGACCCCCCACGAAAAGGATGACGGAGAGAAACTCACACCAGCCACTACCACCCAAAGGATGATAGGACGAACACTATCACAAAATCTGACATCAATTACGATGACAGACCCGCACCAAAAGGATGGCGGAGCAAAACTCACACCGACCACTACCACCAAAAGGATGATAAGACAAACACTATCGCACAATCTGAAATCAATTACGATGACAGACCCCCCAACAAAAGGATGACGGATCAAAACTCACACCGACCACTATCACCAAAAGGATGATAGGACAAACACTATAGCACAATCTAACATCAATTAAGATGACAGACCCCCCACCAAAAGGACAACAGAGTGAAACTCACACCTGCCACTGCCCCTAAAAGGACGAGAGGACAAACACTATCGCATAATCTGACATCAATACGATGACAGACCCACCACCAAAAGGATGACGGAGCGAAACTCACACCGGACACTACCACCAAAAGGATGATAGGACAAACACTATCGCACAATCTAACATCAACAAGATGACAGACCGCCCACCAAAAGGATGATGGAGCGAAACTCAAAGCGGCCACTACCACCAAAAGGATGATAGGACAAACGCTATCGCATAATCTGACATCAATTAGATGATATACCCCCCACCAAAAGGATGACGGAGTGAAACTCACACCGACCACTACCGCCAAAAGTATGATAGGACAAACATTATCGCACAATCTGACACCAGGCGAGATGATAGACCTTCTACCAAAAGGAGGATAGGACAAAAACTATCGTATAATTTGAGATCAATAAGATGAGAGACCCCCCACCAAAAGGATGACGGAGTGAAACTCACACCGGCCACTACCGCCAAAACAATAAGAGGACAAACATTATCGCACAATCTGTCACCAGGTGAGATGACAGACCTCTTACCAAAAGGATGATGGAGCGAAACCTACACCGGCTACTACCACCAAAACGATGATAGAGAAAAACACCCGCACAATCTGACATCAGACGAGATGACAGACCCACCACCAAAAGGATGACGGAGCGAAACTCACACCGGTTACTACCACATAAAGGATGATAGAGCAAAACACTTGCACAATCTAACGTCAGACGAGATGATAGACCCTCCACCAAAAGTATGATGGAGCAAAACTCACAGCGGCCACTACCACCAAAAGGATGATAGGACAAACACTATCGCATAATCTGACATCAATAAGATGACAAACCCCTTACCAAAAGGATGACGGAGTGAAACTCACACCGACCACTACCGCGAAAAGGATGATAGGACAAACATTATCGCACAATCTGACACCAGGCGAGATGACAGACCTCCTACCAAAAGGATGACGGAGCGAAACCCACACCGGCTACTACCACCAAAAGGATGATAGAGAAAAACACCCGCACAATCTGACATCAGACGAGATGACAGACCCACCACCAAAAGGATGACGGAGCGAAACTCACACCGGTTACGACCACATAAAGGATGATAGAGAAAAACACTCGCACAATCTAACGTCAAACGAGATGACAGACCCACCACCAAAAGGATGACGGAGCGAAACTCACACCGCCCACTACCATCAAAAGGATGATAGGACAAACACTAACGCACAATCTGACATGAATCCAGATGATAGACCCCCCACGAAAAGGATGACGGAGCGAATCTCACACCAGCCACTATCACCCAAAGGATGATAGGACAAACACTATCACAAAATCTGACATCAATTACGATGACAGACCCGCACCAAAAGGATGACGGAGAAAAACTCATACTGGCCACTACCACCAAAAGGATGATCAGACAAACACTATCGTACAATCTGAAATAAATTACGATGACAGACCCCCCACCAAAAGGATGACAGGGCAAAACTTACACCGACCACTATCACCAAAAGGATGATAGGACAAACATTATAGCACAATCTCACATCAATTAAGATGACAGACCCCCCACCAAAAAGACAACAGAGTGAAACTCACACCTGCCACTGCCACAAAATGGACGATAGGACAAACACTATCGCATAATCTGACATCAATACGATGACAGACCCCCCTTCAAAAGGATGACGGAGCGAAACTCACACCGGCCACTACCACCAAAAGGATGATAGAACAAACACTATCTCACAATCTGACATCAACAAGATGACAGACCCTCCACCAAAAGGATGATGGAGCGAAACTCATAGCGGCCACTACCACCAAAAGGGTGATAGGACAAACACTATCGCATAATCTGACATCAATAAGATGACAGACCCACCACCAAATGGATGACGAAGTGAAACTCACACCGACCACTGCCGCCAAAAGGATGATAGGACAAACATTATCGCACAATCTGACACCAGGCGAGATGAGAGACCTCCTGCCAAAACGATGACGGAGCGAAACCCACACCAACTACTACCACCAAAAGGATGATAGAGAAAAACACCCGCACAATCTGACATCCAACAAAATGACAGACCCACCACCAAAAGGATGACAGAGCGAAACTCACACCGGTTACTACCACATAAAGAATGATAGAGCAAAACACTCACACAATCTAACGTCAGACGAGATCACATACCCACCACCAAAAGGATGACGGAGCGAAACTTACACCGCCCACTACCACCAAAAGGATGATAGGACAAACACTATCGCACAATCTGACATGAATCAAGATGATAGACCCCCCACGAAAAGGATGACGGAGAGAAACTCACACCAGCCACTACCACCCAAAGGATGATAGGACGAACACTATCACAAAATCTGACATCAATTACGATGACAGACCCGCACCAAAAGGATGACGGAGCAAAACTCACACCGACCACTACCACCAAAAGGATGATAAGACAAACACTATCGCGCAATCTGAAATCAATTACGATGACAGACCCCCCAACAAAAGGATGACGGATCAAAACTCACACCGACCACTATCACCAAAAGGATGATAGGACAAACACTATAGCACAATCTGACATCAATTAAGATGACAGACCCCCCACCAAAAGGACAACAGAGTGAAACTCACACCTGCCACTGCCCCAAAAAGGACGAGAGGACAAACACTATCGCATAATCTGACATCAATACGATGATAGACCCACCACCAAAAGGATGACGGAGCGAAACTCACACCGGCCACTACCACCAAAAGGATGATAGGACAAACACTATCGCACAATCTAACATCAACAAGATGACAAACCGCCCACCAAAAGGATGATGGAGCGAAACTCACAGCGGCCACTACCACCAAAAGGATGATAGGACAAACACTATCGCATAATCTGACATCAATTAGATGATATACCCCCCACCAAAAGGATGACGAAGTGAAACTCACACCGACCACTACCGCCAAAAGTATGATAGGACAAACATTATCGCACAATCTGACACCAGGCGAGATGACAGACCTTCTACCAAAAGGAGGATAGGACAAATCTATCGTATAATCTGAGATCAATAAGATGAGAGACCCCCCACCAAAAGGATGACGGAGTGAAACTCACACCGGCCACTACCGCCAAAAGGATAATAGGACAAACATTATCGCACAATCTGTCACCAGGTGAGATGACAGACCTCATACCAAAAGGATGATGGAGCGAAACCCACACCGGCAACTACCACCAAAAGGATGATAGAGAAAAACGCCCGCACAATCTGACATCAGACGAGATGATAGACCCATTACCAAAAGGATAACGGAGCGAAACTCACACCGGTTACTACCACATAAAGGATGATAGAGAAAAACACTCGCACAATCTAACGTCAGACGAGATGACAGACCCACCACCAAAAGGATGACGGAGCGAAACTCACACCGCCCACTACCATCAAAAGGATGATAGGACAAACACTATCGCACAATCTGACATGAATCAAGATGATAGACCCCCCACGAAAAGGATGACGAAGCGAATCTCACACGAGCCACTACCACCCAAAGGATGATAGGACGAACATTATCACAAAATCTGACATCAATTACGATGACAGACCCGCACCAAAAGGATGACGGAGCAAAACTCACACCGACCACTATCACCAAAAGGATGATAGGACAAACACTATAGCACAATCTGACATCAATTAAGATGACAGACCCCCCACCAAAAGGACAACAAAGTGAAACTCACACCTGCCACTGCCACAAAATGGACGATAGGACAAACACTATCGCATAATCTGACATCAATACGATGACAGACCTCCCACCAAAACGATGACGGAGCGAAACTCACACAGGCAACTACCACCAAAAGAATGATAGGACAAACACTATCGCACAATCTGACATCAACAAGATGATAGACCGCCCACCAAAAGGATGACGGAGCGAAACGCCTAGCGGCCACTACCACCAAAAGGAGGATAGGACAAAAACTATCGCATAATCTAAGATCAATAAGATGACAGACCCCCCACCAAAAGGATGACGGAGTGGAATTCACACCGGCCACTACCGCCAAAAGGATAATAGGTCAAACATTATCGCACAATCTGACACCAGGCGAGATGAGAGACCTCCTACCAAAAGGATGATGGAGCGAAACCCACACCGGCTACTACAACCTAAAGGATGATAGAGAAAAACACCCGCACAATCTGACATTAGACGAGATGACAGACCCACCACCAAAAGGATGACGGAGCGAAACTCACACCGGTTACTACCACCAAAAGGATGTTAGGACAAACACTATCGCACAATCTGACTTGGACCAAGATGACAAACCTCCCACGAAAAGGATGACGGAGCGAAACTCACACCAGCCACTACCACCCAAAGGATGATAGGACGAACACTATCACAAAATCTGACATCAATTACGATGACAGACCCACACCAAAAGGATGACAGAGCAAAAATCACACCGGCCACTACCACCAAAAGGATGATAAGACAAACACAATCGCACAATCTGAAATCAATTACGATGACAGACCCCCCACCAAAAAGATGACAGAGCAAAACTTTAACCGACCACTATCACCAAAAGGATGATAGGCCAAACACTATAGCACAATCTGACATCAATTAAGATGACAGACCCCCCCACCAAAAGGATAATAGAGTGAAACTCAAACCTGCCACAGCCACAAAAAGGACGATAGGACAAACACTATCGCATAATCTGACACCAATACGATGACAGACCCCCCACCAAAAGGATGACGGAGCGAAACTCACACCGGCCACTACCACCAAATGGATGATAGGACAAACACTATCGCACAATCTGACATCAACAAGATCACAGACCGCCCACCAAAAGGATGATGGAGCGAAACTCACAGCGGCCACTACAACCAAAAAGAGGATAGGACAAAAACCATCGCATAATCTGAGATCAAATAGATGACAGACCCTCCACCAAAAGGATGACGATGTGAAACTCACACCGCCCACTACCGCCAAAAGGATAATAAGACAAACATTATCGCACAATCTGACATCAGACGAGATGAAAGACCCACCACCAAAAGGATGACGGAGCGAAACTCACACCGGTTACTACCACCAAAAGGATGATAGGACAAACACTATTGCACAATCTAACATGAATCAAGATGACAGACCCCCCATGAAAAGGATAACAGGGCAAAACTCACACCGGCCACTACCACCTAAAGGATGATAGGACGAACACTATCACAAAATCTGACATCAATTACGATGACAGACCCCCACCAAAAGGATGACGGAGCGAAACTCACACCGGACACTACCACCAAAAGGATAATAAGACAAACACTATCGCACAATCTGAAATCAATTACGATGGCATACCCCCCACTTAAAGGATGATGGAGCAAACCTCACACCGACCACTATCACCAAAAGGATGATAGGACAAACACTATAGTACAATCTGACATCAATTAAGATGACGCACCCCCAACCAAAAGGACAACAGAGTGAAACTCACACCTGCCACTGCCACAAAAAGGATGATAGGACAAACACTATAGCATAATCTGACATCAATTAAGATGACAGACCCCCCACCAAAAGGACAACAGAGTGAAACTCACACCTGCCACTGCCACAAAATGGACGATAGGACAAACACTATCGCATAATCTGACATCAATACGATGACAGACCTCCCACAAAAACGATGACGGAGCGAAACTCACACAGGCAACTACCACCAAAAGAATGATAGGACAAACACTATCGCACAATCAGACATCAACAAGATGACAGACCGCCCACCAAAAGGATGACGGAGCGAAACGCATAGCGGCCACTACCACCAAAAGGAGGATAGGACAAAAACTATCGCATAATCTAAGATCAATAAGATGACAGACCCCCCACCAAAAGGATGACGGAGTGGAATTCACACCGGACACTACCACCAAAAGGATAATAGGTCAAAAATTATCGCACAATCTGACACCAGGCGAGATGAGAGACCTCCTACCAAAAGGATGATGGAGCGAAACCCACACCGGCTACTACAACCAAAAGGATGATAGAGAAAAACACCCGCACAATCTGACATTAGACGAGATGACAGACCCACCACTAAAAGGATGACGGAGCGAAACTCACACCGGTTACTACCACCAAAAGGATGATAGGACAAACACTATCGCACAATCTGACTTGGACCAAGATGACAAACCTCCCACGAAAAGGATGACGGAGCGAAACTCACACCAGCCACTACCACCCAAAGGATGATAGGACGAACACTATCACAAAATCTGACATCAATTACGATGACAGACCCGCACCAAAAGGATGACGGAGCAAAACTCATACTGGCCACTACCACCAAAAGGATGATAAGACAAACACTATCGTACAATCTGAAATCAATTACGATGACAGACCCCAACCAAAAGGATGACGGGGCAAAACTCACACCGACCACTATCACCAAAAGGATGATAGGACAAACACTATAGCACAATCTGACATCAATTAAGATGACAGACCCCCCACCAAAAGGACAACAAAGTGAAACTCACACCTGCCACTGCCACAAAATGGACGATAGGACAAACACTATCGCATAATCTGACAACAATACGATGACAGACCTCCCACCAAATCGATGACGGAGCGAAACTCACACAGGCAACTACCACCAAAAGAATGATAGGACAAACACTATCGCACAATCTGACATCAACAAGATGATAGACCGCCCACCAAAAGGATGACGGAGCGAAACGCATAGCGGCCACTACCACCAAAAGGAGGATAGGACAAACACTATCGCATAATCTAAGATCAATAAGATGACAGACCCCCCACCAAAAGGATGACGGAGTGGAATTCACACCGGCCACTACCGCCAAAAGGATAATAGGTCAAACATTATCGCACAATCTGACACCAGGCGAGATGAGAGACCTCCTACCAAAAGGATGATGGAGCGAAACCCACACCGGCTACTACAACCAAAAGGATGATAGAGAAAAACACCCGCACAATCTGACATTAGACGAGATGACAGACCCACCACCAAAAGGATGACGGAGCGAAACTCACACCGGTTACTACCACCAAAAGGATGACAGGACAAACACTATCGCACAATCTGACTTGGACCAAGATGACAAACCTCCCACGAAAAGGATGACGGAGCAAAACTCACACCAGCCACTACCACCCAAAGGATGATAGGACGAACACTATCACAAAATCTGACATCAATTACGATGACAGACCCGCACCAAAAGGATGACGGAGCAAAACTCATACTGGCCACTACCACCAAAAGGATGATAAGACAAACACTATCGTACAATCTGAAATCAATTACGATGACAGACCCCAACCAAAAGGATGACGGGGCAAAACTCACACCGACCACTATCACCAAAAGGATGATAGGACAAACACTATAGCACAATCTGACATCAATTAAGATGACAGACCCCCCACCAAAAGGACAACAAAGTGAAACTCACACCTGCCACTGCCACAAAATGGACGATAGGACAAACACTATCGCATAATCTGACAACAATACGATGACAGACCTCCCACCAAAACGATGACGGAGCGAAACTCACACAGGCAACTACCACCAAAAGAATGATATGACAAACAATATCGCACAATCTGACATCAACAAGATGATAGACCGCCCACCAAAAGGATGACGGAGCGAAACGCATAGCGGCCACTACCACCAAAAGGAGGACAGGACAAACACTATCGCATAATCTAAGATCAATAAGATGACAGACCCCCCACCAAAAGGATGACGGAGTGGAATTCACACCGGCCACTACCGCCAAAAGGATAATAGGTCAAACATTATCGCACAATCTGACACCAGGCGAGATGAGAGACCTCCTACCAAAAGGATGATGGAGCGAAACCCACACCGGCTACTACAACCAAAAGGATGATAGAGAAAAACACCCGCACAATCTGACATTAGACGAGATGACAGACCCACCACCAAAAGGATGACGGAGCGAAACTCACACCGATTACTACCACCAAAAGGATGATAGGACAAACACTATCGCACAATCTGACTTGGACCAAGATGACAAACCTCCCACGAAAAGGATGACGGAGCGAAACTCACACCAGCCACTACCACCCAAAGGATGATAGGACGAACACTATCACAAAATCTGACATCAATTACGATGATAGACCCGCACCAAAAGGATGACGGAGCAAAACTCATACTGGCCACTACCACCAAAAGGATGATAAGACAAACACTATCGTACAATCTGAAAATCAATTACGATGACAGACCCCAACCAAAAGGATGACGGGGCAAAACTCACACCGACCACTATCACCAAAAGGATGATAGGACAAACACTATAGCACAATCTGACATCAATTAAGATGACATACCCCCCACCAAAAGGATAACAAAGTGAAACTCACACCTGTCACTGCCACAAAATGGACGATAGGACAAACACTATCGCATAATCTGACAACAATACGATGACAGACCTCCCACCAAAACGATGACGGAGCGAAACTCACACAGGCAACTACCACCAAAAGAATGATAGGACAAACACTATCGCACAATCTGACATCAACAAGATGACAGACCGCCCACCAAAAGGATGACGGAGCGAAACGCATAGCGGCCACTACCACCAAAAGGAGGATAGGACAAAAACTATCGCATAATCTAAGATCAATAAGATGACAGACCCCCCACCAAAAGGATGACGGAGTGGAATTCACACCGGCCACTACCGCCAAAAGGATAATAGGTCAAACATTATCGCACAATCTGACACCAGGCGAGATGAGAGACCTCCTACCAAAAGGATGATGGAGCGAAACCCACACCGGCTACGACAACCAAAAGGATGATAGAGAAAAACACCCGCACAATCTGACATTAGACGAGATGACAGACCCACCACCAAAAGGATGACGGAGCGAAACTCACACCGCCCACTACCATCAAAAGGATGATAGGACAAACACTATCGCACAATCTGACATGAATCAAGATGATAGACCCCCCACGAAAAGGATGACGGAGCGAATCTCACACCAGCCACTACCACCCAAAGGATGATAGGACGAACACTATCACAAAATCTAACATCAATTACGATGACAGACCCGCACATAAAGGATGACGGAGCAAAACTCATACTGGCCACTACCACCAAAAGGATGATAAGACAAACACTATCGTACAATCTGAAATCAATTACGATGACAGACCCCCCACCAAAAGGATGACGGGGAAAAACTTACACCGACCACTATCACCAAAAGGATGATAGGACAAACACTATAGCACAATCTGACATCAATTAAGATGACAGACCACCCACCAAAAGGACAACAAAGTGAAACTCACACCTGCCACTGCCACAAAATGGACGATAGGACAAACACTATCGCATAATCTGACATCATTACGATGACAGACCCCCCACCAAAAGGTTGACGGAGCGAAACTCACACCGGCCACTACCACCAAAAGGATGATAGGACAAACACTATAGCAAAATCTGACATCAATTAAGATGACAGACCGCCCACCAAAAGGATGATGGAGCGAAACGCATAGCGGCCACTACCACCAAAAGGAGGATAGGACAAAAACCATCGCATAATCTGAGATCAATAAGATGACAGACCCCCACCAAAAGGATGACGGAATGGAATTCACACCGGCCACTACCACCCAAAGGATGATAGGACGAACACTATCACAAAATCTGACATCAATTACGATGACAGACCCGCACCAAAAGGATGACGGAGCAAAACTCACACCGGCCACTACCACCAAAAGGATGATAAGACAAACACAATCGCACAATCTGAAATCAATTACGATGACAGACCCCCCACCAAAAAGATGACAGAGCAAAACTCAGACCGACCACTATCACCAAAAGGATGATAGGCCAAACACTATAGCACAATCTGACATCAATTAAGATGACAGACCCCCCCTCCAAAAAGGACAATAGAGTGAAACTCAAACCTGCCACTGCCACAAAAAAGACGATAGGATAAACACTATCGCATAATCTGAAATCAATACGATGACAGACCCCCCACCAAAAGGATGACGGAGCGAAACTCACACCGGCCACTACCACCAAAAGGATGGTAGGACAAACACTATCGCACAATCTGACATCAACAAGATGACAGACCGCCCACCAAAAGGATGATGGAGCGAAACACACAGCGGCCACTACAACCAAAAAGAGGATAGGACAAAAACTATCGCATAATCTGAGATCAATAAGATGACAGACCCTCCACCAAAAGGATGACGAAGTGAAATTCACACCGCCCACTACCGCCAAAAAGATAATAGGACAAACATTATCGCACAATCTGACACCAGGCGAGATGACAGACCTCCTACCAAAAGGATGATGGAGTGATACCCACACCGGCTACTACAACCAAAAGGATGATAGAGAAAAACACCCGCAGAATCTGACATCAGACGAGATGAAAGAGCCACCACCAAAAGGATGACGGAGCGAAACTCACATCGGTTACTACCACCAAAAGGATGATAGGTTAAACACTATCGCACAATCTGACAAGAATCAAGATGACAGACCCCCCACGAAAAGGATGACAGAGCGAAACTCACACCGACCACTACCAGCTAAAGAATGATATGACGAACACTATCACAAAATCTGACATCAATTACGATGACAGACCCCCACCAAAAGGATGACGGAGCGAAACTCACACCGGACACTACCACCAAAAGGATAATAAGACAAACACTATTGCACAATCTGAAATCAATTACGATGGCAGACCCCCCACATAAAGGATGATAGGACAAACACTATAGTACAATCTGACATCAATTAAGATGACGGACCCCCCACCAAAAGGACAACAGAGTGAAACTGACACGTGCCACTGCCACAAAAAGGATGATAGGACAAACACTATAGCATAATCTGACATCAATTAAGATGACAGACCCCCCACCAAAAGGACAACAGAGTGAAACTCACACCTGCCACTGCCACAAAATGGACGATAGGACAAACACTATCGCATAATCTGACATCAATACGATGACAGATCCCCCACCAAAAGGTTGACGGAGCGAAACTCACACCGGCCACTACCACCAAAAGGATGATAGGACAAACACTATAGCAAAATCTGACATCAACAAGATGACAGACCGCCCACCAAAAGGATGATGGAGCGAAACTCATAGCGGCCATTACCACCAAAAGGAGGATAGGACAAAAACTATCGAATAATCTAAGATAAATGAGATGACAGACCCCCCACCAAAAGGATGACGGAGTGGAACTAACACCGGCCACTACCGCCAAAAGGATATTAGGACAAACATTATCGCACAATCTGACACCAGGCGAGATGACAGACCTCCTATCAAAAGGATGATGGAGCGAAACCCACACCGGCTACTACAACCAAAAGGATGATAGAGAAAAACACCCGCATAATCTGACATCAGACGAGATGACAGACCCACCACCAAAAGGATGACGGAGCGAAACTCACACCGGTTACTACCACCAAAAGGATGATAGGAAAAACACTATTGCACAATCTAACTTGAATCAAGATGACAGACCCCCCACGAAAAGGATGACGGAGCGAAACTCACACCAGCCACTACCACCCAAAGGATGATAGGAGGAACACTATCACAAAATCTGACATCAATTACGATGACAGACCCACACCAAAAGGATGACGGAGCAAAACTCACACCGGCCACTACCACCAAAAGGATGATAACACAAACACTATCGCACAATCTGAAATCAATTACGATGACAGACCCCCCACCAAAAGGATGACGGAGCAAAACTCACATCGACCACTATCACCAAAAGGATGATAGGACAAACACTATAGCACAATCTGACATCAATTAAGATGACAGACCCCCCACCAAAAGGACAACAGAGTAAAACTCACACCTGCCACTGCCACAAAATGGAAGATAGGACAAACACTATTGCATAATCTGACATCAATATGATGACAGACCCCCCATCAAATGGATGACGGAGCGAAACTCACACCGGCCACTACCACCAAAAGGATGATAGGACAAACACTATCGCAAAATCTGACATCAACAAGATGACAGACCGCCCACCAAAAGGATGATGAGTCATAACTCATAGCAGCCACTACCACCAAAAGGAGCATACAACAAAAACTATCGCATAATCCGAGATCAATAAGATGACAGACCCCCCACCAAAAGGATGACGGAGTGAAACTCACACCGGCCACTACCGCCAAAAGGATAATAGGACAAACATTATCGCACAATCTGACACCAGGTGAGATGAAAGACCTCCTACCAAAAGGATGATGGAGCGAAACCCACACCGGCTACTACAACCAAAAGGATGATAGAGAAAAACACCCGCACAAACAGACATCAGACGAGATGACAGACCCACCACCAAAACGATGACGGAGCGAAACCCATACCAGTTACTACCACCAAAAGGATGATAGGACAAACACTATCGCACAATCTTACTTGGATCAAGATGACAGACCCCCCACGAAATAGATGACGGAGCGAAACTCAAACCAGCCACTACCACCCAAAGGATGATAGGACGAACACTATCATAAAATCTGACATCAATTACGATGACAGACCCGCACCAAAAGGATGACGGAGCAAAACTCACACCGGCCACTACCACCAAAGGGATGATAAGACAAACACTATCGCACAATCTGAAATCAATTACGATGACAGACACCCCATCAAAAGGATGACAGAGCAAAACTCACACCGACCACTATCACCAAAAGGATGATAGGACAAACACTATAGCACAATCTGAAATCAATTAAGATGACAAACCCCCCACCAAAAGGACAATAGAGTGAAACTCACACCTGCCACTGCCACAAAAAGGACGATAGGACAAACACTATCGCATAATCTGACATCAATGAGATGACAGACCCCCCACCAAAAGGATGACGGAGCGAAACTCACACCGGCCACTACAACCAAAAGGATGATAGGACAAACACTATCGCAAAATCTGACATCAACAAGATGACAGTCCGCCCACCAAAAGGATGATGGAGGGAAACTCATAGCGGCCACTACCACCAACAGGAGGATAGGACAAAAACTATCGCATAATCTGAGATCAATAAGATGACAGACCCCCCACCAAAAGGATGACAGAGTGAAACTCACACCGGCCATTACCGCCAAAAGGATAATAGGACAAACATTATCGCACAATCTGACACCAGGCAAGATGACAGACCTCCTACCAAAAGGATGATGGAGCGAAACCCACACCGGCTACTACAACCAAAAGGATGATAGATAAAAACACCCGCACAATCTGACATCAGACGAGATGAAAGACCCACCACCAAAAGGATGACGGAGCGAAACTCACACCGGTTACTACCAGCAAAAGGATGATAGGACAAACACTATCGCACAATCTGACTTGAATCAAGATGACAGACCCCCCACGAAAAGGATGACAGAGCGAAACTTACACCGGCCACTATCACCTAAAGGCTGATAGGACGAACACTATCACAAAATCTGACATCAATTACGATGACAGACCCCCACCAAAAGGATGAGGGAGCGAAACTCACACCGGACACTACCACCAAAAGGATAATAAGACAAACACTATCGCACAATCTGAAATCAATTACGATGGCAGACCCCCCACACAAATGATGACGGAGCAAAACACACACCGACCATTATCACCAAAAGGATGATAGGACAAACACTATAGTACAATCTGACATCAATTAAGATGACGGACCCCCCACCAAAAGGACAACAGAGTGAAACTCACACCTGCCACTGTCCCAAAAAGGATGATAGGACAAACACTATAGCATAATCTGACATCAATTAAGATGACAGACCCCCCACCAAAAGGACAACAGAGTGAAACTCACACCTGCCACTGCCACAAAATGGACGATAGGACAAACACTATCGCATAATCTGACATCAAAACGACGACAGACCCCCCACTAAAACGATGACGGAGCGAAACTCACACCGGCCACTACCACCAAAAGGATGATAGGACAAACACTATCGCAAAATCTAACATCAACAAGATGACAGACCGCCCACCAAAAGGATGATGGAGCAAATCTCACAGCGGCCACTACCACCAAAAAGAGGATAGGACAAAAACTTTCGCATAATCTGAGATCAATAAGATGACAGACCCCCCACCAAAAGGATGCCGAAGTGAAATTCACACCGACCACTACCGCCAAAAGGATAATAGGACAAACATTATCGCACAATCTGACACCAGGCGAGATGACAGACCTCCTACCAAAAGGATGGTGGAGCGATACCCACACCGACTACTACAACCAAAAGGATGATAGAGAAAAACACCAGCACAATCTGACATCAGACAAGATGAAAGACCCACCACCAAAAGGATGACGGAGCGAAACTCACACCGGTTACTGCTACCAAAAGGATGATAGGACAAACACTATCGCACAATCTGACATGAATCAAGATGACAGACCCCCCACGAAAAGGATGACAGAGCGAAACTTACACCGGCCATTATCACCTAAAGGCTGATAGGACGAACACTATCACAAAATCTGACATCAATTACGATGACAGACCCCCACCAAATCGATGAGGGAGCGAAACTCACCCCGGACACTACCACCAAAAGGATAATAAGACAACCAACTATCGCACAATCTGAAATTAATTACGATGGCAGACCCCCCACACAAAGGATGACGGAGCAAAACTCACACCGACCACTATCACCAAAAGGATGATAGGACAAACACTATCGCACTATCTGACATCAATTACGATGGCAGACCCCCCACACAAAGGATGATGGAGCGAAACTCACAGCGGCCACTACCACCAAAAGGAGGATAGGACAAAAACTATCGCATAATCTGAGATCAATAAGATGACAGACCCCCCACAAAAAGGATGACGAAGTGAAACTCACACCGGCCACTACCGCCAAAAGGATAATAGGACAAATATTATCGCACAATCTGACACCAGGAAAGATGACAGACCTCCTACCAAAAGGATGATGGAGCGATACCCACACCGGCTACTACAACCAAAAGGATGATAGAGAAAAACACCCGCACAATCTGACATCAGACGAGATGAAAGACCCACCACCAAAAGGATGACGGAGCGAAACTCACACCGGTTACTACCACCAAAAGGATGATAGGACAAACAATATCGCACAATCTTACATGAATCAAGATGACAGACTCCCCACGAAAAGGATGACAGAGCGAAACTTACACCGGCCACTATCACCTAAAGGCTGATAGGACGAACACTATCACAAAATCTGACATCAATTACGATGACAGACCCCCACCAAAAGGATGAGGGAGCGAAACTCACACTGGACACTACCACCAAAAGGATAATAAGACAAACACTATCGCACAATCTAAAATCAATTACGATGGCAGACCCCCCACACAAAGGATGACGGAGCAAAACTCACACCGACCACTATCACCAAAAGGATGATAGGACAAACACTATAGTACAATCTGACATCAATTAAGATGACGGACCCCCCACCAAAATGATGATGAAGCGAAACTCATAATCTGACATCAATTAAGATGACAGACCCCCCACCAAAAGGACAACAGAGTGAAACTCACACCTACCACTGCCACAAAATGGACGATAGGACAAACACTATCGCATAATCTGACATCAATACGATGACAGACCCCCCACTAAAACGATAACGGAGCGAAACTCATAGCGGCCACTACCACCAAAAGGACGATAGGACAAACACTATAGCACAATCTGACATCAACGAGATGACAGACCGCCCACCAAAAGGATGATGGAGCGAAACTCACACCGGCCACTACCACAAAAAGGATGATAGGACAAACACTATCGCACAATCTGACATTAACAAGATGACAGACCGCCCACCAAAAGGATGATGGAGCGAAACTCACAGCGGCCACTACCACCAAAAGGAGGATAGGACAAAAACTATCGCATAATCTGAGATCAATAAGATGACAGACCCCCCAACAAAAGGATGACAAAGTGAAACTCACACCGACCACTACCGCCAAAAGGATAATAGGACAAACATTATCGCACAATCTGACACCAGGCGAGATGACAGACCTCCTACCAAAAGGATGATGGAGCGATACCCACACCGGCTACTACAACCAAAAGAATGATAGAGAAAAACACCCGCACAATCTGACATCAGACGAGATGAAAGACCCACCACCAAAAGGATGACGGAGCGAAACTCACATGGTTACTACCACCAAAAGGATGATAGGACAAACACTATCGCACAATCCGACATGAATCAAGATGACAAACCCCCCACGAAAAGGATGACAGAGGGAAACTCACACCAGCCACTACCACCCAAAAGATGATAGGACGAACACTATCACAAAATCTGACATCAATTACAATGACAGACCCCCACCAAAAGGATGACGGAGCGAAACTCACACCGGACACTACCACCAAAAGGATAATAAGACAAACACTATCGCACAATCTGAAATCAATTACGATGGTAGACCCCCCACACAAAGGATGACAGAGCAAAACTCACACCGACCACTATCACCAAAAGGATGATAGTACAGACACTATAGTACAATCTGACATCAATTAAGATGACGGACCCCCCACCAAAAGGACAACAGAGTGAAACTCACACCTGCCACTTCCACAAAAAGGATGATAGGACAAACACTATAGCATAATCTGACATCAATTAAGATGACAGACCCCCCACCAAAAGGACAACAGAGTGAAACTCACACCTGCCACTGCCACAAAATGGACGATAGGACAAACACTATCGCATAATCTGACATCAATACGACGACAGACCCCCCACCAAAAGGATGACGGAGCGAAACTCACACCGGCCACTACCACCAAAAGGATGATAGGACAAACACTATCGCAAAATCTGACATCAACAAGATGACAGACCGCCCACCAAAAGGATGATGGAGGGAAACTCATAACGGCCACTACCACCAAAAGGAGGATAGGACAAAAACTATCACATAATCTGAGATAAATAAGATGACAGACCCTCCAACAAAAGGATAACAGAGTGGAACTCACACTGGCCACTACCGCCAAAAGGATAATAGGACAAACATTATCGCACAATCAGACTCCAGGCGAGATGACAGACCTCCTACAAAAAGGATGATGGAGCGAAACCCACACCGGCTACTACAACAAAAGGATGATAGAGAAAAACACCCGCACAATATGACATCAGACGAGATGACAGACCCACCACCAAAAGGATGACGGAGCGAAACTCACACCGGTTACTACCAGCAAAAGGATGATAGGACAAACACTATCGCACAATCTGACTTGAATCAAGATGACAGACCCCCCACGAAAAGGATGACGGAGCGAAACTCAAACCAGCCACTACCACCCAAAGGATGATAGGACGAACACTATCACAAAATGTGACATCAATTACGATGACAGACCCGCATCAAAAGGATGACGGAGCAAAACTCACACCGGCCACTACCACCAAAAGGATGATAAGACAAACACTATCGCACAATCTGAAATCAATTACCATGACAGACCCCCCACCAAAAGGATGATGGAGCAAAACTCACAGCGACTACTATCACCAAAAGGATGATAGGACAAACACTATAGCACAATCTGACATCAATTAAGATGACAGACCCCCCACCAAAAGGACAACAGAGTGAAACTCACACCTGCCACTGCCACAAAATAGACGATAGGACAAACACTATCGCATAATCTGACATCAATACGATGACAGACCCCCACCAAAAGGATGACGGAGCGAAACTCACACCGGACATTACCACCAAAAGGATAATAAGACAAACACTATCGCACAATCTGAAATCAATTACGATGGCAGACCCCCCACACAAAGGATGACGGAGGGAAACTCACACCGACAACTATCACCAAAAGGGTGATAGTACAAACTCTATAGTACAATCAGACATCAATTAAGATGACGGACCCCCCACCAAAAGGACAACAGAGTGAACCTCACACCTGCCACTGCCACAAAAAGGATGATGGGACAAACACTATAGTATAATCTGACATCAATTAAGATGACAGACCCCCCACCAAAAGGAAAACAGAGTGAAACTCACACCTGCCACTGCCACAAAATGGACGATAGGACAAACACTATCGCATAATCTGACATCAATACGATGAAAGACCCCCCACTAAAAGGTTGACGGAGCGAAACTCACACCGGCTACTACCACCAAAAGGATGATAGGACAAACACTATCGCACAATCTGACATCAACAAGATGACAGACCGCACACCAAAAGGATGATGGAGCGAAACTCACAGGGGCACTACCACCAAAAAGAGGATAGGACAAAAACTATCGCATAATCTGAGATCAATAAGATGACAGACCCCCCACCAAAAGGATGCCGAAGTGAAATTCACACCGACCACTACCGCCAAAAGGATAATAGGACAAACATTATCGCACAATCTGACACCAGGCGAGATGACAGACCTCCTACCAAAAGGATGGTGGAGCGATACCCACACCGACTACTACAACCAAAAGGATGATAGAGAAAAACACCAGCACAATCTGACATCAGACGAGATAAAAGACCCACCACCAAAAGGATGACGGAGCGAAACTCACACCGGTTACTGCCACCAAAAGGATGATAGGACAAACACTATCGCACAATCTGACATGAATCAAGATGACAGACCCCCCACGAAAAGGATGACAGAGCGAAACTTACACCGGCCACTATCACCTAAAGGCTGATAGGACGAACACTATCATAAAATCTGACATCAATTACGATGATAGACCCCCACCAAATCGATGAGGGAGCGAAACTCACACCGGACACTACCACCAAAAGGATAATAAGACAAACACTATCGCACAATCTGAAATCAATTACGATGGCAGACCCCCCACACAAAGGATGACAGAGCAAAACTCACACCGACCACTATCACCAAAAGGATGATAGGACAAACACTATAGCACTATCTGACATCAACTACGATGGCAGACCCCCACACAAAGGATGATGGAGCGAAACTCACAACGGCCACTACCACCAAAAGGAGGATAGGACAAAAACTATCGCATTATTTAAGATCAATAAGATGATAGACCCCCCACAAAAAGGATGACGAAGTGAAACTGACACCGGCCACTTCCGCCAAAAGGATAATAGGACAAATATTATCGCACAATCTGACACCAGGAAAGATGACAGACCTCCTACCAAAAGGATGATGGAGCGATACCCACACCGGCTACTACAACCAAAAGGATGATAGAGAAAAACACCCGCACAATCTGACATCAGACGAGATGAAAGACCCACCACCATAAGGATGACGGAGCGAAACTCACACCGGTTACTACCACCAAAAGGATGATAGGACAAACACTATCGCACAATCTGACATGAATCAAGATGACAGACTCCCCACGAAAAGGATGACAGAGCGAAACTTACACCGGCCACTATCACCTAAAGGCTGATAGGACGAACACTATCACAAAATCTGACATCAATTACGATGACAGACCCCCACCAAAAGGATGAGGGAGCGAAACTCACACCGGACACTACCACCAAAAGGATAATAAGACAAACACTATCGCACAATCTGAAATCAATTACGATGGCAGACCCCCCACACAAAGGATGACGGAGCAAAACTCACACCGACCACTATCACCAAAAGGATGATAGGACAAACACTATAGTACAATCTGACATCAATTAAGATGACGGACCCCCCACCAAAAGGATGATGAAGCGAAACTCATAATCTGACATCAATTAAGATGACAGACCCCCCACCAAAAGGATAACAGAGTGAAACTCACACCTACCACTGCCACAAAATGGACGATAGCACAAACACTATCGCATAATCTGACATCAATACGATGACAGACCCCCCACTAAGACGATAACGGAGCGAAACTCATAGCGGCCACTACCACCAAAAGGACGATAGGACAAACATTATCGCACAATCTGACACCAGGCGAGATGACAAACCTCCTACCAAAAGGATGATGGAGCGATACCCACACCGGCTACTACAACCAAAAGAATGATAGAGAAAAACACCCGCACAATCTGACATCAGACGAGATGAAAGACCCACCACCAAAAGGATGACGGAGCGAAACTCACATGGTTACTACCACCAAAAGGATGATAGGACAAACACTATCGCACAATCCGACATGAATCAAGATGACAGACCCCCCACGAAAAGGATGACAGAGCGAAACTCACACCAGCCACTACCACCCAAAAGATGATAGGACGAACACTATCACAAAATCTGACATCAATTACAATGACAGACCCCCACCAAAAGGATGACGGAGCGAAACTCACACCGGACACTACCACCAAAAGGATAATAAGACAAACACTATCGCACAATCTGAAATCAATTACGATGGTCGACCCCTCACACAAAGGATGACGGAGCAAAACTCACACCGACCACTATCACCAAAAGGATGATAGTACAGACACTATAGTACAATCTGACATCAATTAAGATGACGGACCCCCCACCAAAAGGACAACAGAGTGAAACTCACACCTGCCACTGCCACAAAAAGGATGATAGGACAAACACTATAGCATAATCTGACATCAATTAAGATGACAGACCCCCCACCAAAAGGACAACAGAGTGAAACTCACACCTGCCACTGCCACAAAATGGACGATAGGACAAACACTATCGCATAATCTGACATCAATACGACGACAGACCCCCCACTAAAAGGATGACGGAGCGAAACTCACACCGGCCACTACCACCAAAAGGATGATAGGACAAACACTATCGCAAAATCTGACATCAACAAGATGACAGACCGCCCACCAAAAGGATGATGGAGGGAAACTCATAACAGCCACTACCACCAAAAGGAGGATAGGACAAAAACTATCGCATAATCTGAGATAAATAAGATGACAGACCCTCCAACAAAAGGATAACGGAGTGGAACTCACACTGGCCACTACCGCCAAAAGGATAATAGGACAAACATTATCGCACAATCAGACTCCAGGCGAGATGACAGACCTCCTACAAAAAGGATGATGGAGCGAAACCCACACCGGCTACTACAACCAAAAGGATGATAGAGAAAAACACCCGCACAATATGACATCAGACGAAATGACAGACCCACCACCAAAAGGATGACGGAGCGAAACTCACACCGGTTACTACCAGCAAAAGGATGATAGGACAAACACTATCGCACAATCTGACATGAATCAAGATGACAGAGCGAAACTTACACCGGCCACTATCACCTAAAGGCTGATAGGACGAACACTATCACAAAATCTGACATCAATTACGATGACAGACCCCCACCAAATCGATGAGGGAGCGAAACTCACACCGGACACTATCACCAAAAGGATAATAAGACAAACACTATCGCACAATCTGAAATCAATTACGATGGCAGACCCCCCCACCAAAAGGATGATGGAGCAAAACTCACACCGACCACTATCACCAAAAGGATGATAGGACAAACACTATAGGACAATCAGACATCAATTAAGATGACAGACCCCCCACCAAATGGACAACCGAGTGAAACTCACACCTGCCACAGCAACAAAATAGACGATAGGACAAACACTATCGCATAATCTAACATCAATACGATGACAGACCCCGTACCAAAAGGATGACGGAGTGAAACTCACACCGGCCACTACCACCAAAAGGATGATAGGACAAACACTATCGCAAAATCTGACATCAACAAGATGACAGACCGCCCACCAAAAGGATGATGGAGCAAAACTCATAGCGGCCACTACCACCAAAAGGAGGATACGACAAAAACTATCGCATAATCAGAGATCAATAAGATGACAGACCCCCCACCAAAAGGATGACGGAGTGACACTCACACCGGCCACTACCGCCAAAAGGATAATAGGACAAACATTATCGCACAATCTGACACCAGGCGAGATGACAGACCTCCTACCAAAAGGATGATGGAGGGAAACCCACACCGACTACTACAACCAAAAGGATGATAGAGAAAAACACCCGCACAATCTGACATCAGACGAGATGACAGACCCACCACTAAAAGGATGACGGAGCGAAACTCACACCAGTACTACCACCAAAAGGATGATAGGACAAACACTATCGCACAATCTGACTTGAATCAAGATGAAAGACCCCCCACGAAAAGGATGACGGAGCGAATCTCACACCAGCCACTACCACCCAAAGGATGATAGGACGAACACTATGACAAAATCTGACATCAATTACGATGACAGACCCGCACCAAAAGGATGACGGGGAAAAACTCACACCGGCCACTACCACCAAAAGGATGATAAGACAAACACTATCACACAATCTGAAATCAATTACGATGACAGACCCCCCACCAAAAGGATGACAGAGCAAAACTCACACCGACCACTATCACCAAAAGGATGATAGGACAAACACTATAGCACAATCTGACATCAATTAAGATGACAGACCCCCACCAAAAGGACAATAGAGTGAAACTCACACCTGCCACTGCCACAAAAAGGACAATAGGACAAACAATATCGCATAATCTGTCATCAATACGATTACAGACCCCCCACCAAAAGGATGACGGAGCGAAACTCACACCGGCCACTACCACCAAAAGGATGATAAGACAAACACTATCGCACAATCTGGCATCAACAAGATGACAGACCCCCCACCAAAAGATGATGCAGCAAAACTCACAGCGGCCACTACCACCAAAAGGATGATAGGACAAACACTATCGCATAATCTGACATCAATAAGATGACAGACCCCCCACCAAAAGGATGACAGAGTGAAACTCACACCAGCCACTACCGCCAAAAGGATGATAGCACAAACATTATCGCACAATCTGACACCAGGTGAGATGACAGACCTCCTATCAAAAGGATGATGGAGCGAAGCCCACACCGGCTACTACCACAAAAAGGATGATAGAGAAAAACACCCGCACAATCTGACATCAGACGAGATGACAGACCCACCACCAAAAGGATGACGGAGCAAAACTCACACTAGTTACTACCACCAAAAGGATGATAGAGCAAAACACTCACACAATCTAACGTCAGACGAGATGGCAGACCCACCACCAAAAGGATGACGGAGCGAAACTCACACCGCCCACTACCACCAAAAGGATGATAGGCCAAACACTATCGCACAATCTGACATGAATCAAGATGACAGACCCCCCACGAAAAGGATGACGGAGCGAAACTCACACCGGCCACTACTTCCCAAAGGATGATAGAACGAACACTATAACAAAATCTGACATCAATTACGATAACAAACCCCCACCAAAAGGATGACGGAGCAAAACTCACACCGACCACTATCACCAAAAGGATGATAGGACAAACACTATAGCACAATCTGACATCAATTAAGATGACAGACCCCCCACCAAAAGGACAACAGAGTGAAACTCACACGTTCCACTGCCATAAAAATGTTGATAAAACAAACACTATCGCATAATCTGACATCAATACGATGACAGACCCCCCACCCAAAGGATCACGAAGCGAAACTCACACCGGCCACTACCACCAAAAGGATGATAGGACAAACACTATCGCACAATCTGACATCAACAAGATGACAGACCGCCCATCAAAAGGTTGATGGAGCGAAACTCACAGCGGCCACTACCACCAAAAGGAGGATAGGACAAAAATTATCGCATAATTTGAGATCAATAAGATGACAGACCCCCCACCAAAAGGATGACGAAGTGAAACTCACACCGGCCACTACCACCAAAAGGATGATAGGACAAACACAATCGCATAATCTGACATCAATAAGATGACAGACCTCCTACCAAAAGGATGACAGAGCGAAACCCACACCGGCTACTACCAAAAAAAGGATGATAGGACAAACATTATCGCACAATCTGACACCAGGAGAGATGACAGACCTCCTACCAAAAGGATGACGAAGCGAAACCCACACCGGCTACTACCACCAAAAGGATGATAGAGAAAAACACCCGCACAATCTGACATCAGACGAGATGACAGACCCACCACCAAAAGGATGACGGAGCGAAACTCAAACCGGTTACTACCACCAAAAGGATGTTAGAGCAAAACACTCGCACAATCTAACGTCAGACGAGATGACAGACCCACCACCGAAAGGATCACGGAGTGAAACTCACACCGCCCACTACCACCAAAGGGATGATAGGACAAACACTATCGCACAATCTGACATGAATTAAGATTACAGACCCCTCACGAAAAGGATGATGGAGCGAAGCTCACACCGGCCACTACCACCCAAAGGATGATAGGACGAACACTATCACAAAATCTGACATCAATTACGATGACAGACCCCCACCAAAAGGATGACGGAGTGAAACTCACACCGGACACTACCACCAAAAGGATGATAAGACAAACACTACCGCACAATCTGAAATCAATTACTATGACAGACCCCCCACCAAAAGGATGACGGAGCAAAACACACACCGACCACTATCACCAAAAGGATGATAGGACAAACACTATAGCATAATCTGACATCAATTAAGATGACAGACCCCCCACCAAAAGGACAACAGAGTGAAACTTACACCTGCCACTGCCACAAAAAGGATGATAGGACAAACACTATCGCATAATCTGACATCAATAGGATGATAGACCCCCCACCAAAAGGATGACGGAGCGAAACTCACACCGAACACTACCACCAAAAGGATGATAAGACAAACACTATCGCACAATCTGAAATCAATTACGATAACAGACCCCCACCAAAAGGATGACGGAGCAAAACTCACACCGACCACTATCACCAAAAGGATGATAGGACAAACACTATAGCACAATCTGACATCAATGAATATGACAGACCCCTCACCAAAAGGATAACAGAGTGAAACTCACACCTGCCACTGCCATAAAAAGGATGATAAAACAAACACTATCGCATAATCTGACATCAATACGATGACGACCCCCCACCCAAAGGATCACGGAGCAAAACTCACACCGGCCACTACCACCAAAAGGATGATAGAACAAACACTATCGCACAATCTGACATCAACAAGATAACAGACCCCCCATCAAAAGGATGATGGAGCGAAACTCACAGCGGCCACTACCACCAAAAGGATGATAGGACAAAAACTATCGCATAATCTCACATCAATTAGATGATAGACCCCCCACCAAAAGGATGACAGAGCGAAACACACACCGACCACTACCGCCAAAAGGATGATAGGACAAACATTATCGCACAATCTAACACCAGGCGAGATGACAGACCTTCTACCAAAAGGATGACGGAGCGAACCCACACCGGCTACTACCACTAAAAGGATGATAGAGCAAAACACCCGCACCATCTGTCATTAGACGAGATGACAGACCCACGACCAAAAGGATGACGAAGCGAAACTCACACGGGTTACTACCACCAAAAGGATGATAGAGCAAAACACTAGCATAATCTAACGTCAGACGAGATGACAGACCCTCCAACAAAAGGACAACAGAGTGAAACTCACACCTGCCACTTCCACAAAAAGGATGATAGGACAAACACTATCGCATAATCTGACATCAATACGATGACAGACCCCCCACCAAAAGGATGATGGAGCGAAACTCACACCGGCCACTACCACCAAAAGGATGATAGGACAATCACTATCGCACAATCTGACATTAACAAGATGACAGACCCCCCACTAAAAGGATGATGGAGCGAAATTCACAGCGGCCACTACCGCCAAATAGATGATAGGACAAACACTATCGCATAATCTGACATCAATAAGATGACAGACCCCTCACCAAAAGGATGACGAAGTTAAACTCACACCGACCACTATCGCCAAAAGGATGATATGACAAACATTATCACACAATCTGACACCAGGCGAGATGACAGACCTCCTACCAAAAGGATGACGGAGCGAAACCCATACTGGCTACTCTTACCAAAAGGATGATAGAGAAAAACACCCGCACAATCTGACATCAGACGAGATGACAGACCCACCACCAAAAGGATGACGGAGCGAAACTCACACCGCCCACTACCACCAAAAGGATGATAGGACAAACACCTTCGCACAATCTGACATGAATCAAGATGACAGACCCCCCACGAAAAGGATGACGGAGCAAAACTCACACCAGCCACTACCACCCAAAGGATGATAGGACGAACGCTATCACAAAATCTGACATCAATTACTATGACAGACCCCCACCAAAAGGATGACGGAGCAAAACTCACACCGGACACTACCACCAAAAGGATGATAAGAAAATCACTATCGCACAATCTGAAATCAATTACGATGACGGAGCAAAACTCACACCGACGACTATCACTAAAAGGGTGATAGGACAAACACTATACCACAATCTGACATCAATTAAGATGACAGACCCCCCACCAAAAGGATAATAGAGTGAAACTCACACCTGCCACTGCCACAAAAAGAATGATAGGATAAACACTATTACATAATCTGACATCAATACGATGACAGACCCCCCACCAAAAGGATGACAGAGCGAAACTCACAGCGGCCACTAGCACCAAAAGGATGATAGGACAAACACTATCGCACAATCTAACATCAATAAGATGACACACCCCCACCAAAAGGATGATGGAGCGAAACTCATAGCAGCCACTACCACCAAAAGGATGATAGGGCAAACACTATCGCATAATCTGACATCAATAAGATGATAGACCCCCCACCAAATGGATGACGAAGTGTAACTCACACCGACCACTACCGCCAAAAGGATGATAGGACAAACATTATCGCACAATCTGACATCAGGCGAGATGATAGAACTCCTACCAAAAGGATGACAGAGCGAAACCCATACCGGCTACTACCAAAAAAAAGGATGATAGAGAAAATCACCCGCACAATCTGACATCAGACGAGATGACAGACCCACCACCAAAAGGATGACGGAGCGAAAGTCACACCGGTTACTACCACCAAAAGGATGATAGAGCAAAACACTCGCACAATCTAACGTCAGACGAGATGACAGACCCACCACCAAAAGGATGACGGCGCGAAACTCACACTGCCCACTACCACAAAAAGGATGATAGGACAAACACTATCGCACAATCTGACATGAATCAAGATGACAGACCCCCCACGAAAAAAATGACGGAGCAAAACTCACACCGGCCACTACCACCCAAAGGATGATAGGACGAACACTATCACAAAATCTGACATCAATTACGATGACAGACCCCCACCAAAAGGATGACGGAGCAAAACTCACACCGGACACTACCACCAAAAGGATGATAAGACAATCACTATCGCACAATTTGAAATCAATTACGATGACAGACCCCCCACCAAAAGGATGACGGAGAAAAACTCACACCGACCACTATCACCAAAAGGATGATAGGACAAACACTATAGCACAATCTGACATCAATTAAGATGATAGACACCCCACCAAAAGGACAACAGAGTGAAACTCACACCTGCCACTGCCACAAAAAGGATGATAGGACAAACACTATCACATAATCTGACATCAATACGATGACAGACCCTCCACCAAAAGGATGAAGGAGCAAAACTCACAACGGCCACTACCACCAAAAGGATGATAGGACAAACACTATCGCACAATATGACATCAACAAGATGACAAATCCCCCACCAAAAGGATGATGGAGCGAAACTCACAGCGGCCACTACCACCAAAAGCATGATAGGACAAAAACTATCGCATATTCTGACATCAATAAGATGACAGACCCCCCACAAAAAGGATGACGGAGTGAAACTCACACCGGCCACTACCGCCAAAAGGATGATAGGACAAACATCATCGCACAATCTGACACCAGGCGAGATAACAGACCTCCTACCAAAAGGATGACGGAGCAAAACCCACACCGGCTACTCTCACTTCCACAAAAAGGATGATAAGACAAACACTACCGCATAATCTGAAATCAATGCGATGACAGACCCACCACCAAAAGGATGACGGAACGAAACTCACACCGGTTACTACCACCAAAAGGATGTTAGAGCAAAACACTCGCACAATCATACGTCAGGAAGATGACAGACCCACCACCAAAAGGATGACGGAGCGAAACTCACACCGCCCACTACCACCAAAAGGATGATAGGACAAACACTATCGCACAATCTGACATGAATCAAGATGATAGACCCCTACCAAAATGATGACAGAGCAAAACTCACCCCAGCTACTACCACCAAAAGGAAGATAGAGAAAAACACCTGCACAATCTGATATCAGACGAGATGACAGACCCACCACCAAACGGATGACGGAGCGAAACTCACACCAGCTACTACCACCAAAAGGATGATAGGACAAACACTATCGCATAATCTGACATCAATAAGATGACAGACCCCCCACCAAAAGGATGACGGAGTGAAACTCACACCGACCACTACCGCAAAAAGGATGATAGGACAATCATTATCGCACAATCTTACACCAGGAGAGATGACAGACCTCCTACCAAAAGGATGACGGAGAGAAACCCACACCGGATACTACCACAAAAAGGATGATAGATAAAAACACCCGCACAATCTGACATCAGACGAGATGCCAGACCCACCACCAAAAGGATGACGGAGCGAAACTCACACCGGTTACTACCACCAAAAGGATGATAGAGAAAAAGACTCGCACAATCTAACGTCAGACGAGATGACAAACTCACCACCAAAACGATGACAGCGCGAAACTCTTACCGCCCACTACCACCAAAAGGATGATAAGACAAACACTATCGCACAATCTGACATGAATCAAGATGACAGACCCCCCACGAAAAGGATGACGGAGCGAAACTCACACCGGCCACTACCACCCAAAGGATGATAGGATGAACACTATCAGAAAATCTGACATCAATTACGATGACAGACCCCCACCAAAAGGATGACGGAGCAAAACTCACACCGGACACTACCACCAAAAGGACGATAAGACAAACACTATCGCACAATATAAAATCAATTACGACGACAGACCCCCACCAAAAGGATGACGGAGGAAAACTCACACCGACCACTATCACCAAAAGGATGATAGGACAAACACTATAGCATAATCTGACATCAATTAAGATGACAGACCCCCCCCCACCAAAAGGACAACAGAGTGAAACTCACACCTGCCACTGTCACAAAAAGGATGATAAAACAAACAGTATCGTATAATCTGACATCAATACGATGACAGAACCCCCACCAAAAGGATCACAGAGCGAAACTCACACCGGCCACTACCACCAAAAGGATGATAGGACAAACACTATCGCATAATCTGACATCAACAAGATAACAGACCCCCCATCAAAAGGATGATGGAGCGAAACTCACAGCGTCCACTACCACCAAAAGGATGATAGGACAAACACTATCGCATAATCTGACATCAATAAGATGATAGACCCCCCACCAAAAGTATGACGGAGTGAAACTCACACCGACCACTATTGCCAAAAGGGCGATAGGACAAACATTATCGCGCAATCTGACACTAGGCGAGATAACAAACCTCCTACCAAAAGGATGACGGAGCAAAACCCACACCGGCTACTCTCACTGCCACAAAAAGGATGATAAGACAAACACTACCGCATAATCTGAAATCAATGCGATGACAGACCCCCCACCAAAAGGATGAGGGAGAAAAACTCAAACCGACCACTACCACCAAAAGGATGATAGGACAAACACTATCGCACAATCTGACATCAACAAGATGACAGACCCCCCACCAAAAGGATTATAGAGCGAAACTCACAGCGACCACTACCACCAAAAGGATGATAGGATAAACACTATCGCATAATCTAACATCAATAAGATGACAAACCCCCCACCAAAAGGATTACGGAGTGAAACTCACACCGGCCACTACCGCCAAAAGGATGATAGGACAAACATTGTCGCACAATCTAACACCAGGCGAGATGACAGACCTCCTACCAAAAGGATGACGGAGCGAAACCCACACCGGCTACTACAACAAAAAGGATGATAGAGAAAAATACCCGCACAATCTGACATCAGACAAGATGACAGACAAACCACCAAAAGGATGACGGAGTGAAACTCACACCGATTACTACCACCAAAATGATGATAGTGCTAAACACTCGCACAATCTAACGTTAGACGAGATGACAGACCCACCACTAAAATGATGACGGCTCGAAACTCGCACTGACCACTATCACAAAAAGGATGATAAGATAAACACTATCGCATAATCTGACATAAATGCGATGACAGACGCCCCACCAAAAGGATGAGTTAGCGAAACTCACACCGGCCACTACCACCAAAAGGATGATAGGACAAAGACTATCGCACAATCTGACATCAACAAGATGACAGACCCCCCACCAAGAGGATGATGGAGCGAGACTCACAACAGCCACTACCACGAAAAGGATGATAGGACAAACACTATCGCATAATCTGACATCAATAAGATGACAGACCCACCACCAAAAGGATGACGGAGTGAAACTCAAACCGGCCACTACCGCCAAAAGGATGATAGGACAAACATTATCGCACAATCTGACACCAGGCGAGATGATAGACCTCCTACCAAAAGGATGACGGAGCGAAACCCACACCGACTACTACCACAAAAAGGATGGTAGAGAAAAACACCCACACAATCTGACATCAGACGAGATGACAGACCCACCACCAAAAGGATGACGGAGCGAAACTCACACCGGTTACTACCACCAAAAGGATGATAGAGCAAAACGCTCGCACAATCAGACGTCAGGAAGATGACAGACCCACCACCAAAAGGATGACGGAGCAAAACTCACACCACCCACTACCACCAAAAGGATGATAGGACAAACACTATCGCACAATCTGACATGAATCAAGATGACAGACCCCTACCAAAATGATGACAGAGCAAAACTCACCCTAGCTATTATCACCAAAAGGATGATATAGAAAAACACCCGCACAATCTGATATCAGACGAGATGACAGACCCACCACCAAACGGATGACGGAGCGAAACTCACACCAGCTACTACCACCAAAAGGATGATAGAGCAAAACACTCGCACAATCTGATATAAGACGAGATGACTGACCCACCACCAAAAGGATGACGGAGCGAAACTCACACCGGCCACTACCACCTAAAGGATGATAGGACAAACACTATCGCACAATCTGACACCAATAAGATAACAGACCCCCCACCAAAAGGATGATGGAGCAAAACTCACAGCGGCCACTACCACCAAAAGGATGATAGGACAAACACTATCGCATAATCTGACATCAATAAGATGATAGACCCCCCACAAAAAGGATGACGGAGTGAAACTCACACCGACCACTACCGCCAAAAGGATGATAGGACAAACATTATCACACAATCTGACAACAGGCGAGATGACAGACCCCTTACTAAAAGGATGACGGAGCGAAACCCACACCGGCTACTACCACCAAAAGGATCATAGAGAAAAACACTCGCATAATCTGACATCAGACGAGATGACAGACCCACCACCAAAAGGATGACAGAGCAAAACTCACACCGGCTACTACCACCAAAAGAATGATAGAGAAAAACACTCGCACAATCAGACGTCAGACGAGATGACAGACCCACCACAAAAAAATTACGGGGCGAAACTCACACCGCCCACTACCACCAAAAGGATGATAAGACAAACACTATTGCACAATCTGAAATCAATTACGATGACAGACCCCCCACCAAAAGGATGACGGAGCAAAAGTTACACCGACCACTATTTCCAAAAGGATGATAGGACAAACACTATAGCACAATCCGACATCAATTAAGATGATAGACCCCCCACCAAAAGGACGACAGAGCGAAACATATACCAGCCACTACCACCAAAAGGATGATAAGACAAACACTATCGCACAATCTGACACCAGGCGAGATGACACACCCCTACCAAAATGATGACAGAGCGAAACTCACCCCAGCTACTACCACCAAAAGGATGATAGAGAAAAACACCCGCACAATCTGACATCAGACGAGATGACAGACCCACCACCAAAAGGATTATGTGGCGAAACTCACACCGCCTACTACCACCAAAAGGATGATAAGACAAACACTATTGCACAATCTGAAATCAATTACGATGATAGACCACCCACCAAAAGGATGATGGAGCAAAACTTACAGACGTCAGCCGAGATGACAGACCCACCACCAAAAGGATGATGGAGCGAAACTCACACTGCCCACTACCACCAAAAGGATGATAGGAAAAACACTATCGCACAATCTGACATGAATCAAGATGACACACTCCCCAAGAAAAGGATGACGGAGCGAAACTCACACCGACCACTACCACCCAAAGGATGATAGGACGAACACTATCAAACAATCTGACATCAATTACGATTACAAACCCCCCACCAAAAGGTTGACGGAGCGAAACATACACCGGCCACTACCACCAAAAGGATGATAAGACAAACACTATCACACAATCTGAAATCAATTACGATGACCGACCCCCCACCAAAAGGATGATGGAGCAAAACTCACACCGACCATAATTACCAAAAGGATGATAGGACAAACACTATAGCACAATCTGACATCAATTAAGATGACAAACCCCCCATCAATAGGACAACAGAGTGAAACTCACACCTGCCACTGCCACAAAAAGGATGATAGGACAAACACTATCGTATAATCTGACATCAATATAATGACACACTGTTGCACCCCAAAATTTGCCCAACTTTTCTTTACCTAGCTTATGTTTCATTTCATTCACATTAGCATTATCATTTGCATTTCATTGACATGTATGCAGGAGATCAAGAGGTATCATTACCAATCAAGATCTATAAAAGGCTAGCTAATAAGGTTATTCAGGTGCTCAAGGGTTGATATCCCTGTCAGAGAAGTTAAAAGATCCTCAGAGAGAGTGATTGAAGCCAAGTGTGTAGGTCTCCTAACTTGAGAGTTATGGGAAGCCATCATATGATTCTGATGTCATGAAGAGAGCCCATGAGAATTGTTAAAGATCACTTTGAGGCCTAGACAGGTCATTGTGCAGGATTAAGAAGCCTCAGCCCTGAGTGGTGCAGCTAGGGTTTGACTGGGTCAAGCCTAGGTCAACTGATGATTTGAAGAAGGGTGAGACCTAATTCAAGATCCATGTGATCATGGATTGATACATTGAGATGTTATAAGGATGATTCCAAGGTTAACTCGTCATGATTGAAGAGTTTGAGAAGTTTCAAGCTAGGGTTTCTAAGGCTTGACAGTGTAAAATCCCCTAGTTTGACCCCTATCTTCAAGGCAATTTAGCTCAAGATTTGATTGTCATATCTTCTTGACCCCAACATGATTGTTATAGAGCATGATCTTAGCTTTAATTTGAGTACTAGAAGTCCTTAATAGGATTTGTAGAACTCAAGTTATGGCTTTAACAAGTTACAAGTCATCTGAGGTATGTGAATTTGGAGCTTGAAAGTTACCCAACTTGCATGATGTTTTTGCCCTAGAAGGATGATTCCTATGAACTTTTGGTCAACATGAATGTTGTTTCTTATTCTCTTAGCTTTCCATAGAGTACTAGAAGTCCATGCTTGGATTTGTAGAACTCAAGTTATGGCTCTGAGAAGTCAATGGTATTTTGGGAAGTTGTGATTATGGGTCATTTATGATTATAGGTCATTTTCACCAACTTAGGCACCTCAAATGAAATTTTGTTCAACTTGAAAGTTGCTCAAAATTGGGTTTTAACCTTGACCATGTATCAAGGAGACATTGAAATGGCTCAAGGAAGGATGTGGTTCGAGAAAATTTTGAAAAGGAAGAATTAAAGGCATTTAATGGCCAAAAATTGAAATAAATCATTTTGTGTCTAAACAAGGCAAAATAATAGGTCATTTTGAATGGAAAAATCATTCTAGAAACTTTTGCAATGTTAGAATTTTGGTTTGAGGTCAAATTTATGCCATTTCATTTCATTTCTTCATGATGAAGCAACATAACCAACATGAACCATTGGATTGCAAACAAGGAAGTGAGCATAACCAACCAATTCAATATCTCGTGAGATGAATTTTCCAAGCATTTTCATGCCCAAACAGAGCCAGAATCGTGGCTGGTATGGATGACATTTTGGAGAGAAATTGAAATTGCAAAATCTCATTTGGGTGGTTACAGAACTTTCTAGATGATTCTAATGAGTTCTATATAAAATTTGGAGTGTGTTCAGCCATTTTTTTGGAAGCATTTGAAGCTGGAAGCAGAGAGAGCATTGGATTTTGCAGAACTGCAACTCAAGATCGTGTTCTTGGATTGAGGAAGAATCAGAGCAAATTGAGGTGTGCATTAGCTTCAGAGGAAGATTTGGAGTGAATCTGGATCATTTTGGTGGAAGAATCGAGCAAGGATTGCACATGTTCTTCATCTGAAACCAGGTTTGTACAAATCGAAATTGTGCTTAAACTATAGGGAGATAGCTAGAAATCTTTATGTGGTTAGGTTCTTAGCATGACATAAATGGATTTTGGTACAAGAATTTGATGGATAGAGACACTCTAGGTCATGGATAACTTTCTGTTGAGCCTGATTTCTCAAGATTCTTGGTGATATATTCATGATTGGATAGTGGAAATTGATCATTGAAGAGTGTAGATTACTTTAGGATCATTATCTTTGAGAATTGTGATGATCAAGATTTGGTGTATTTCTGAAAATCTTATCGTGTTTGGAGTTAGAGAAGGAATTAGTGAATTTGGATAATGGATTCGTGTTCAGGATGAAAAATTGAGTAAGATGATGATTTGTTTTGTCATTTTTGTTGACCTGTGATGAGCACCTCACCGGAGAAGATGGTGGCGCTGCAACTCAGGCCACCGTCTGGGAAACTCCCTCCATCTGAGTTCAAATTGGGGACGATGCATGGGAACCATCAGATGAGCGTTTGACCATTGACTTGGGCAAGGAATGAAAGGCCACGATTTGATTTCAAGCTCTGAAGAGATACTTTGAATGAAACGCACCGTTTCATTAATTGGAATGGTTTGGGCTTAGTGCACAGTTTGATATTCACACCCCCCAATTGGCCAGGTCTGGAAAATGAACTGATGTTAATTGCTATTTGATACGCTAGTTTTATTATTTTCTTTCATTTTTCTTTTATTTCCATCATTTCATATAGTTTAGAACATAATTCATAATAAATAGGAAAATAACTCAAATTGATCCAGGTTTTTTTTCCCTGACTCATGAATGAGTCTAGAATTTTAGGAAATTAAAAGATTAGGTATTTAGGCATTTGTGATTTTAATTGCATTTTTTGTATCTTAATTGATATTAGTTTCATTATGGTTGATGCCTTGTCTTGCTGATTTTTGTGTGATCATTTGATAATGATTTTTGGGCTAATTTTGTGTGTGTAGCTAGTTTAGACATGTATGCTCCCATAGCATTTTTCTCACATTTTCGTGATGAAATTAGATGAGGTTTTTGGATTGGAACTTTAGGTGCTCTAGTTTTAGGGTTTAACCTTAGTACCCCATAATTTAGGATTTAATTCTAGGACTTATTGGATGATTTGATCTCTGGAATTAACATGATAGAGTCATGACTGACTTAGGCTCCCATAGTTATTTTTGTAGGATTTTACAATTGGTTTTAGTATTTTAGTGACGATTAACTTTAGTACTAGGTTTTAGGTGATCCTAACTTTCTAACTCAACTAGAAGGATTTCTTTAGTTCCCTTAGATTAGGGTTTTGCTTCTCTTGCTCTTGGATGATGATGGAGGCATGTGTAGGCTGCTGTGGAATGCATGATGGAGCTTAGACTTGAAGTTTTCTCTCCCTTTGGTGTAGTTTGTTTAGGGTTAAGGATTAGGGTTTTAGGGAGATCCTGTAGAATAGGTTTTCTTACTTCCTGAAACATGGAAGGTGCTGATCACTTCCATTCCTCCCTATGATGTAAGGTCCCATTGTGAAGGCGTCATCCCTCCTTTGGTAGGATGATTGGCACCTCACAAATTGGTAGAACCTTTGAGGGTGCCTTTCCTTGATGGTGGAGTGCTTAGAGGTGACCTTTGATCTTCACTTTGCTTTCCACTATCCACACCTTACTCTTGTTAGATGAATCTTTCTCCCTTGCTAGAGGATGGAGTTCCTTGCTAGAAGATTGAAGATGCTAGAGGTTGCCACTTCCCTGTGTTTGAAGACTGCCTAGAAGCTGAAGCTTGAAGATCAAGAAGAACAAGTTAACACTTGTGAAGAGGATCAAATTGAGATTGAAGAGAGAGCCGAAGCTTGAAAAAGATGAAGATCAAGTTGATACTTGTGCTGGATGTATTGAAAGATTGAAGAAGCAAGTTGACACTTGCTATTGAAGATGAGAGCCTTGAGGACCAGTTACAGACTGAGGACTGAACTGCTGTCAGAGGAGTGCTTTGCTGTGAAGCTGTGGAAGCTGTTGATTTGCTTTCTTTCCTGTCTGTTTGCTTTCTGTGCAACTGTATTGATGTTACTTGTTTGATTTGCTTGATGCATTAGAATAAGTTCATGTTTAGATTGTGTTAAGCTAGGAGCATGGTTGCATTAGAGGTTGAGTTGCTCCCTCTGCTTGTATTTTTACTGTATGGCTTTGCTTGCGGGTATTCGGTAGAGCCTTGCTCCCTTGCCTATGTGGTTTGTGTTTTGCTTGATGGCATTTTATTTTATTCTTCCTGTATGATTGCAGTTATTCATATCTGGCTTGAGGTCGAGATGAGCTTGTGGAGGCTGATGCCCCACACACATTTCCTCCCTCACTTGCATTGCATGCATTTTACTGTACATATGTTTTCTGTTTAAGCTGATGCTTTATCTGTTTCTGTATCCATTGACATGATCCCCTAGGAATCTCACTTCCCTTGATAAGGAAGTGACGATTAGAACTTTAGGTTGAAACCTATGCATGATAACTTCTAGGAGATCCCTGTTTCAAACCACAACCATAGGATGAATCCTTGGCATGACAACTTTTAGGACTTGATAGTCTCCCCGTAGTTGTCCCTCTCTCTTCTCATCTTGAAACAACAGTAAAAAACGTAATAAAGGCAAGTTAGTATGAGCGCGTTACGATCCTTAAGCTACTTGGGTAATGATAATGAGCGGCCTCCTCTCAATCGTCTAGAATGTTTAGTATACATCCTTTGGATGATATGCGACACATTCGTTCCCAGGTCATAGTCTCTAGTGTTGTACGAACTACAGACAACTAAAAAATAGTTCTTCCGTAAAAGACAGAAAACAAACTTCAAACCTTTTTGCCCGTGGGCCCATAATTCAAAGGAAGCTTTTCTGAAGAAAAGGGTGTCGTTAACTCTCCGTTCTACCGCAAACGGTAACACTTAAGTCTCCAAGGATCGAGCTGCGTATACCAAACTGCTGGAACTGTTTGTTAACCCTACTCGATAAAACAGATGAATCTAAATTCCCATAAGCCGTATTATCCCGAACTACGCAAGCTCTGATCTCTCATACCTATTGAGAGTATGTAGGCACAATACTGACGTATTGGCGAGCCACCTTCCCCGTAACCCGTAGTTAGGCAAACTACGTTGACTTTGATTTCTCATTCTCTGATGAGAATACGTAGGCATAAAGTGCGACGCTTTGCCGAGTCATTTTTCTTTTCTTTTTAAGCCAGCCTTGATAGGTAGATAGATAAAACCAACTCGTCAGATAAACACAACGAGCGTGGATCCCATCGAGTACGATGGACGTGAGGGGTGCTAATACCTTTCCCTTGTGTAACCGACTCCCGAACCCAGACAATGGTTGCGATGACCTTGTCTTATACCTTTTCGTCAGGTTTTTCCGATCGTTTCCTTTCCCGTTCTGAGGGATAAATAATGAAAGGTGCCGACTCTTCTGTTTTGCCGGAACCTTATTTTCGCGGTAGCGAGACACACCCCCCCACCAAAAGGATGACGGAGCGAAACTCACACCGGCCACTACCACTAAAAGGATGATAAGACAAACACTATCGCACAATCTGACATCAATAAGATGACAGACCCCCACCAAAAGGATGACAAAGTGAAACTCACAATCTGACACCAGGCGAGATGACAGACCCCCTACAAAAATGATGACAGAGCGAAACTCACCCCGGCTACTACCACCAAAAGGATGATAGAGAAAAACACCCGCACAATCTGACATCAGACGAGATGACAGACCCACCACCAAAAGGATGACGGTGCAAAACTCACACCGGCTACTACCACTAAAAGGATGATAGAGCAAAACACTCGCACAACCAGATGTAAGACGAGATGACTAACCCATCACCAAAAGGATGACGGAGCAAAACTCACACCGCCCACTACCACCAAAAGGATGATAGGACAAACACTATCGCACAATCTGACACGAATCAAGCTGACAGACCCCCCACGAAAAGGATGACGGAGCAAAACTAACACCGGCCACTACCACCCAAAGGATGATAGGACGGACATTATACACAATCTGACATCAATTACGATGACAGACCCCCCACCAAAAGGATGATGGAGCGAAACTCACATCGGCCACTACCACCAAAAGGATGATAAGAGAAACTCTATCGCACAATCTGACATCATTAAGATGACAGATCCCCCACCAAAAGGATGACGGAGTGAAACTCACACCGGCCACTATCGCCAAAAGGATGATAGGACAAACATTATCACACAATCTGACACCAGGTGAGATGACAGACCCCTACCAAAATGATGACAGAGTGAAACTCACCCCAGCTACTACCACCAAAAGGATGATAGAGAAAAACACCCGCACAATCTGACATCAGACGAGATGACAGACCCACCATCAAAAGGATGACGGTGCAAAACTCACACCGGCTACTACCACCAAAAGGATGATAGAGCAAAACACTCGCACAATCTGATGTAAGACGAGATGAGTGTCCCACTGTCATACCCTAAATTTGTCCTACCTTTTTGAAAATATTTTCCACTTTTTGTTTCATACCATTAGACACGTGTCCACCCGAAATTGGGCGTTTTCCAAATTTTATCCATTTCTGTCCAATAAAAGCGTGACACGTGGCCTAAGTTTTTGTTTGTGAATATTATTTCAATTTCTTAACTTTTCTTTCCCTTTTAAAATATTGTTAATAATAATAAATATTTTATGTATATACTTGTTTTGTTTGATAATTATAATAATAACAATGAATACTTGTTTTTATTAATTATTTTGTAGGTTTTAGTTTTTTTATATATTGCAAATATTTTTATTAATTTCTTTATTTAGTTATATTTATTTAACTTTTGTAATTATTAATGGATTTTATTTTATTTTTTTATGAATAGAAAATTGTAAAAAAGGAAAAAAGAAGCAAGTTGGGGGGAGAGAGAGGCCCAATTGGGATGGCCCGTTAGGGTTTGCATTCAGAGCATACTATTAAAAAGGAAGTCTTCAGGTTAAGAAGAAAAAACCTAAAAACACTGTTCACGGCTCTCTCAAAACCCTAAGGAACTGTTCATTCCCCCCTTTCAAAATTGATCCCCAAAGAAAACCCTAGAAAATTTGAGCGGTCGAACATCTTCTTCCCTCAGCAAAACGGCGCCGCCCGTAAACCCTAACTTTCAAATCGAAGCTTCCTTCACCATCACACATCCAACCCGCCTTCTATCTCGTCTCGTCGTGACGCCGTGAGCTCCCCCCATTTTTACTCTTGGAGTGTTTCAATAGTTTCATTCCGTTGTGGTTTCATCTCAGCAAGGATAAAGCACGGCGTATCGGTGTTTCGTTGTTAGGGCTTATACAACGTCTAAGGTCAACTCAAACACGGTTTTGTTTTCACCTTCGGTTCTGTTACTTCTGCTGATGTGCCGATACGTTTGAGGTTGCCACGACTCCGCTGCCGTAACGAATGTCCGGACCAAGCCAGATCCAGTTGCAAAGAACACATATCAGCTAGCGCGTATTGGACCTGAGCACGACAACCGAGTGCTCGACGTAAGTGTGGTTGTTGTCCTTTCTTTTATTTCAATCCTGGTACTTGTTAATCATGTTTGTGGTTGTTTATTGTCCATAGCATGCTGTCTCATGTTTTAATCGATCATTTAAAGTCAAAATGACATGATGGCTCATTTAATCTTTATTGTTGTTTTTTTACTCTAACTGTTATCAAGTGGTTGATTGTTGATTCACATGATTGGAGTCTGTCGCGGTAAGAAGAAGATGGTGTGTTGGTCTTCATTTTGTTTACGACACGAGGAACATCATTTAAGGGTGATTCGGTTACCAGCACCTCGTTCACGAGCCGTCCAGACAGAAGCAAAGCTCACCTCTAAACTTTCAGTTTGAATCTGTTAGAGCAAGGCAGACATTGTTGGATGCCTATGTGCTTGCGTATCCAAGACCGCGTCAGTTACAAGCTTGCAAAGATAAGTTGTTATGGGTTAGTTGATACTTGGTTTGGAATCACGCGATGTCAGTTGTGGTGATTGTGGCATATACATTTCTGTTGCAGTGCGTCAAAACGATAGGCTTGTGTTTTTATACTGTTAATTGCTGATGTATCAAAATTTTGTTTTGGTTTAATAGTTGCTGCATTCGATTTGTATAGAAAACTTTAATTTGTTTTTAAACCAGTATGCTTGTTTAAGACTCCTGGTTTGAAAGTCGTGACATCACATAACTTGTTGTATTCTTCGGTTATTATTACAATTTCGCTCTCCAAGTTGTCTGTCTTGGTTGCGGAGTGGTGTTCTTTTGTTTGGCAGGTAACAACATGGTTATGATTTTGAGCCATTGGTGTCAACATGTTGAGTAGATTTTTGATGAGGTGTACGAGGTCAAAGCTCCATAGTGATACGCAATAATCACACAACAGTTATGCCCTGGTCTCAAAGAAGCATTGACGATGATACCAACCATAACCGCAACGTAAGCACGACTCTGTGCTCAGCATGACAAATTTGTGTTCACGCTACCACCGTTGTATGCGAAATCAATTATTTTATGTTGTTCTGGTGTACATCAATACGTTATATGTGAATCAATTGTGTTGTGTTTTTTGATTGTACATCAGTGTTGGACTGAGTTCTTTAATTTCAATTTTGTTTCGTTTTTTTTTTCGTATTGCTTTCTTGTGTGACCAGTTCGTGCAGGTTGTAAATTTGGAGCACCACTCAAGTCTGGTAGCTGTTCTGAATATTTTCACCAAAACAAGCGATGCGACGCAACAACATCGCCCTTGTACCCCTCATACATACGACAACGAGGGCATACTGTTGAGAGAATGAAGGTTTACAGATTTGAGTTGGAATCTGAATGCGGCTTCAGTGCGTCATTGAACTTCGATTCCAGCAGCAATTCGAGTACATTTCGGTTTGTTTTCAGCTGAGAAGCCAAGGACTGTTGTTAACTACAGGGTTGGAGATAAACAATTTGCAAGCTGAAGAGATCTCTTCAAGCAATTCTGATGGAGATGAGCGAGAATGGTTATAAGCGATCGTAAAGTCAAGCCAGCTCCGTCTGCGCTACCACTTCGTTGGGTGCCAAGAGAAAGTAGGGCCAAAATGGAGTTAAAGTAAAAGAAGAATAACCAAAACTTTCCACACTCTTCTCACCCAGAAGTAGCATATCAGAAGATAAATCCACCAAAAGTTAGGGACATGGTTGGATCTAGCAGGAAATTAGTTTTGAAGCGGAGGATATTGTTCTAGAGAATACCGACGTAATCATAATGGAAGAGCAGCTGGCTAGCGTTGAAGCTAAATGTGATGGCGAAAATCCAGCAAGAGGAAGCAACGGTGCCACTAATGATGAGAGAAACCTCCAAAGTAAAATTGAACCTAATTGTCAAGAACCTTCTACATCTGTTATGAGCCTCTGTGCAAACGATTAGACCATGGAAAAATTGGAACTATCTTAAATTGTTGGACAAGCCTGTAGCAGTTTGCCACTCAATTAATTCTAAGGAAACTTCTGACATTTCCTCTGCAAATTACCCATCTCGTAATTATGGTATTAAGGTCATATATTGCACCGAAATTACAAAAAGGTGTAGGTTGTAAGCTGTAATGAAGCATACTTAGAAGCCACCCAAGCGCAGGAGACCTGCATCGCACAGTCAAGAAAAGTTAACTCCACGTGTATGGCCATAATCATCAAGCCTGTTGAAGATTAGAACCTGTTGAAAGTTCAGCCAGGTCTTTGAGTTTCTACCACAAGCTCCATTGCAACGGGACAGTGAAAAAGAAGTGAATGGCATTTTGATTCAAGGATTCGTCCATCTCTTTCCAGATAAGTCCAACAATCATCTCAACGTCAGCATAAAGCCTAAATCTCACATATCCATTCAAAGGGGCTTCAGACCTAGCAAACAAAAATCAGACAACAGTTAGAACTTTCCAAAATAGTATTGACAAGGCCTTAAGTATTTTTCCATTTTCAGATAGACATGTCCGTACAAATTCAGTAATGTCTTAACACAAAATCATGGATTGAAGCCTATAAAGAGAGGTTTTGGGATGAGGAATAAGGACGAAGAAAAACCACTTCAACAAATCGTAGCAATCGCAAAAAACCCAAGAACTCATAGCCCTTCTCAGAAACACACAGAGAAATCCACACGAGCAACATCCAGTTTCAAAACCCGCAAAATCAAATATGAGAATCCCAATTCGAAACTCTAAAAAAAATAAGGAAGAGGATTAGAAGCACTTATCCCTTTTCGTCAAAGCCTTCGACCTTATCCACCACAAATCCACCAGAAAACCGCCATTTCCAATGCCAAAACTCCACCGCGGACCACCCTATTTCATTCTCGATCCACCATCAAAGAAACCCTTGAAAAAACCAAAAACCATGAGTTTTTTTTAACTAACACTGATAATCTATGTTTTTTGCTTTGGTTTGTTTTGTAGAAATCCGAAGCTGGAGAAGAAGAAGAACGGAGGACTCGCGAGAGAAGAGATTGCACTCTACAAAAATCCCCAAATTGAAACCCTATAAATCAAAGGGAGAGAAAGACTCATCTATTTCTCAGACATCATCGCAAATCCGCCATCGGCAAGGCATTTTGTCGCCGGAGATCGCCACGCCGCTGCGAATTCCTCACTTCCATCGCCGACTTCGCCGAATCATAAAACAACCGTCGTCGTCGTCCTCGTAACCTTCTTTTTTATTATTTTGTCTAAATTGTGTTTTTTATGCAGGTTATATTCAATGCTTTTCATGTAAAAGGAGAAGGAGGAGGAAATCGAAGAGATATGGGAGAAAAAAGAGGTGAGCACCGGAAGAAGGGGGAAGAGGAAGTAGTTTAGGGTCTCTGTTTCTATTTTAATATATAGTAATCATATGCACGCACCCACACACAACTGCCATACACTCTCACACACATCACCGCAGATTTCCAACGGATCATCATCGTACGGCCACAATCGCATCCCCACGATAAGCCTACATCCGTGCGTCACACCCAATCGCACGCCCCTTCCCAGTTAACTCTAAATCTTCCTCTAATTAACCGTTTAACTCCAACTTAACCATTAATTAATCATTAACTGTTAATTAACCAATATATTTATTTTAACCTTTTCACATACCAATTTAATTAATGATCCTATTAACTAATCCTTTAATCAGCTTTTATTTAAAACTAGGGTATAAATCTTTTTTATTTAGTTTATCCACTTACCTTTTTTAATTCAATAAACTCAAGCTTTTTAAAAATTAATTCTATCAACTCAATAAAACTTTTATTTGATAATAATATAATTTTCTCAATAAAAATCAAGTTCACTTAATTCATAATTATGTGGTAATAATAATTAAAACTTATTTCAAACTTAATTGTTTATATAAATAACCAATTGTGTATTTATTTAATAATACCCCTTTTCTTTTTCTATAATATAAAAACCCATTCCAACTTAATTAAACTTTCATTTAACAATAATAACCCCTTTTTTCAAAATAACTCTTACCTTTTGATAATAAATAAAATCTATTTTATGCTTTAAAATAAATAGTAATAACAACTTTTTTTTATAGTAACTAAGAATCCATCCTATTTAATAAAACTTTCTTTCTCAAATTTACATTAATTAAAATCTTTTCTATCTAATTATTATTTTTAAATCTAAATAAATAAAACTTTTACTAAAAGAATCTAATATATTTTTTCTTAAAACTAATCTCGCCAAATTAATAAAACCTTTTCAATTCATAAGAAAAATACAACCAAACGCCCCTTAATTAATCAATCGTGCGCGCTCGCGTCTCCGCCCCTCTTCCATCCACCATTCACACACTCATTTAGCGCTTTCATGCGTCCGTGTATGGATTTATTTATCTGCTTTTATTTTCTGCAATTTATCTTTACCACAATTTGTATTATCGCATTGCATTACGTCCAAAGGAAGAATCTGCGCATGACCTAAACGATTGTGTGTATGCATCTCATTTGCATCGTATTCCCCTATGATCCTTGATCCCATTCATGTTGATCTTCAAAATTAGATCCTACCCCATAAGGAGGAACTTTTATCTTCACAACTTAGACAAAAAACCATTCAACAACTCGATTCAAACTATTCAAACATATTATAGAATAAGATGTTAATCATCTTAAGCGAGATAAAACTCCTACCCTATAACAATTCAATCAATATGTAGGGACTTTGGCTTAGGAGAGATAGAGGCGTACTTGCTAACAATCCGAGTACTTGAGCCCTTCTCTTAAGACGATGCAAAGACTATTTTCCTACAAAGTTGTGGCGGTTAAATCAAGTAATCTCCCTTAAAATGACAACTCATCTTTTCTCCTAAAATAAATCAATCAACTACCCTAAACCCGTAGGAACTTTGACCACAGTCAAAGAACTCCTCAAACCCTTTAGGGGAACTACAGATACTCTGATTCCACTCCCGTTAGGATATGTAGGCACAAGATGCGATATCTTGTCGAGTATACTTAGAAATAAACCCCTAGGCCTTTTATCCTTAAGCAGATAATCCTTAGCAAATAACGACTTAAAATAAGAGGTTCCTGTAGAGTACTACAGAAACTTAGGATGCTAGCACCTTCCCTAAGTTTAACCAACCCCCAAACCTATAACTCTCTAATCTTTGCGGGTGCATTGCATTGTGGGTAATTCGATCTTTTCCCCTTCCTTTGGACAAATCAAAGTTCTGTTGCAAATGAATAAGATTCAAGATCATCAATAGCTTGGTATCCAAATTTCACTGCGACAAGGACATGGAGAGAACGACTTTTATCACGTTGTGGGGGACTTTTTGCTACAAGGTAATGCCCTTTAGATTGAAGAATGCAAAGGAGTGTTATGTCAGAATATCTCGCAGAGTAACCAATCGATGATTATCAGCCGATGAAGTTTTAATTTCCTGATGAGGATATCATGTTCTTGAAGTTGAAAGATTGCGATGAGCCGCTACCTGATAAAGGTCCTGAGCTGGGTTCCCAATGGCAAATGATTTTTGATGGCGCTGTTAACTCTTATGGCAACGGAATTAGGGCAATCATTATGACTCCCCACGGTTCTCATATACCATTTACTGCCAGGTTAACCTTTCCATGCACCAATAACGAAGATGAATATGAAGCATGTATCACGGGAATTGAAGAAGTGATTGATTTGAGAATCAAGAACCTTGATATCTATGGTGATTCAGCTTTGATAGTAAATTAGATCAAGGGTGAATGGGAGACTCGTCAGCCTAACCTGATTCCCTACATGAGCTATTCAAGGAGGTTGCTACCTTTCTTCGACAGGGTAGAGTTTCATCATGTGTCAAGAGCAGAGAATCAGATGGTGGATGCCTTGGCTACCTTATCCTTGATATACAAGGTGAATTATTGGAACGATGCTCCGAAAATTGTCATCTTATGCCTTGATAGGCTAGCGTTCGTATTTGCAATAGAGGAAGCTTCAAATGGGAAGCCATGGTATTATGATATCTGAAACTTTCTCAAGAATTAGGAATATCCACCTGGGGCATCAAGCCGGGATAAGAAGACCTTGAGAAGACTGTCTGGAAATTTCTATCTGAACCAAGATGATGTACTCTATTGAAGAAACTTTGATCTGGTTTTGTTGAGATATGTGGACGAAAAAGAAGTAGGTTTGCTTATGGAAGAAGTCCACGAAGGTGGTTTTGGAACGCATGTCGGCGGACATGCAATGTCTCAAAAACTGTTGAGGGCAGGATACTATTGGTTGACTATGGAGTATGATTATTTCAAATATGCCAAGAAATGCCATAAATGCCAGATTTATGCCGATAAGATGCATGTACCGCCAAGTACTTTGAATTTCATGGCATCTCCTTAGCCCTTTCCCATGTGGGGCATTGATATGATCGGTAAGATCGAGCCGACCGCATCCAACGGACACCTCTTCATCTTAGAGGCAATTGACTATTTCACTAAGTGGGTTGAAGCAGCTTTTTTCGCCAACATCACCAGACAGGTCGTGGTGCGATTCACTAAGAAGGATACCATCTGTCATTACGGAGTTCCCAAAAGAATCATTACTGATAATGGTTCAAATTTGAATAACAAGATGATGAAGGAACTGTGCTAGAATTTCAAAATTGAGCATCAAAACTCTTCTCCTTATCGCCCAAAGATGAATGGCGTTGTCGAGGCCGCCAATAAGAACATAAAGAAGATTGTGCAGAAGATGGTTGTGACCTATAATGATTGGCACGGGATGTTTCCCTTTGCATTACACGGATATCGTACCTCGATACATACTTCAACCGGGGAAACTCCTTTGTCGCTAGTGTATGATATGGAAGTTGTCCTGCCATTGGAATTTGATATTCCTTGTTTGAGAGTTTTGGTTGACGTCCAACTTCATGAGGCAGAATGGGTGAGGAACAGATTGAATCAGCTCAGCTTGATGGACAAGAAGAGGTTGGCATCCATTGCATATGGTCGTTTGTATCAAAGCAGGATGAAGAAAGCTTTTGATCAGAAGGTGCGCCCTCGGAGCTTTCAGGTAGGCGACTTAGTGTGGAAGCTGATTCTCCCTCCACAGACAGATCACAGGGGCAAATGGACTCCCAATTACGAAGGTCTATAAGTCGTAAGGAAGGTCTTCTCAGAAGGAGCCTTACTTTTGTTAACCATTAATGGTAAAGATTTCACATCCCCTGTGAACGCAGATGCATTTAAAAAATACGTTGCTTAAAAGAGACCCGCTGGAAAGAAAAATGAAATCCAGGTAAAAATGGGGCATCCCGGTGAACCATAAAAATAATGGGTTCGGGAAAAAGTTAAGGATAAAATGAAAAGATGTAAACCCGCAAAGTTGAAAACCTGAAAAGGCGACTTTGGAAAAAATGGGTATCCTAGTGAATCGGAAACCCGCAAGAGCGATTCAGGCAAAAGTTAGGGATTTGAAAAAGCAAACGACTGCGGTCCGTGTATTGATCCTTCGAGCACAGTGGATTCTGGGAGGACCCGAGGGTCAATCAATCGAGCCAGTCTTTTCCGAGGACGAAGAGTTGGAGAAGCGTCAAAGTCATGCGAGTCAAAGATAAGTCGACACATGGTGGTTGTTTGTACCACATTGCCGACATTTTGTATATCTGTTGTATTGCTGTATTATTTGCACAACTTTCTCTTTTCAGGAGTTGCATCTGTTGTAAATTTTCCTATTTACAGGCCACTTATCAATGAAGTATATATTATTCAGAAAGCTTTCGTGCTTGTTTTTAGCTTTTACTGTTTTGTTTGCAAAAAACGCTTAATGTTTTTGATAAAACATTGCATACATAAACTTGTGGGCTTTGCTAATCATGATTAAAAATTTGATTTTCTTGAACAATGTCATGGACAATAACCGAGATAGCTCTTGTTGTATACAGGATACTTTGTTTGTATTTGTTGCAGGGCTCTCATTCTTGAGGTTATTCCAGAAAGCTATCCCCAACGAATTATAACTAGTTTCTCCCGAGCAGGTTGAGTTCTAGGTAATCCCCATCAGGTATTTGGGATTATTCTCCCAGCAGTGGCACGAGTGGAGTGTCGTTACCCCCACAGAGACTAAATATGTGACTCTTTTCCCCTCAGAGTTCAAGTCAGGGACTCAATTCCCTAAGCAGTAGTTGATATTGTTGAGTTTATTGCTCATTTTCCCAAGCAGAAGCAGATGTTGATTCCCTCATTAGGTGAACCCCCAGCGGAGTTATTGTCCGTAGCAGAATCCAGGTGGTCATTGGTATGCGTCAGAGTGAGTTTCTTTTGGGATGTTTCCCCAGTTAATTTTCATCCCCTGCAGATCCCTAGAGGAGTCAGTGGAATGTTTTCTTCCCCACAGAATCGGATCGACCTGGAGAATTTTTATTCTCCATCCTCGGAAGAGAGACTTTGGGATAGCTCTCTAATAAATCTTCTTCATTATCCCTAGCAGAATGGGTTTAAATTGCCAACAGAGCGGAATCTCTGGCAGAATGGAGTAAGTCCCCGCAGTTTTCTTTACTTCCCCAGTAGATTCGTATTCTGAAAGGCCGTCCAGGGATGATTTCCCCCAGTAGAGTGGATTCATTTACCTTGCCAAGTCGTTTATTCCCCAAAAGATTTGTATTCTGGTAGGTCGTCCAGGGTCACTTTCCTCAGCATAGTTGATTTTGTGATCCCTAGCGGAGTGGATTTTATTCTTAGCAGAACGGTTTACCCAGGAAACTTCTCTTCCACGAATCCATCCAAGGCTTGTTTCTCCCAGCATAAGTCCAATTGTACTTGGCACGCCCAGTCATCCCCAGCGAAGATGGTTTCCTCTCTTCAGCATTTATTTTGCTGGAGCGGTTCCTTTGCATTTGCATTGTGCATAGCATCCTCCCAAACGCGTAGCATTTCCATTTCTTATTGAGCATTGCGCCATATTCAAACATATGCATTCAGAACCTAAGCCAGGTTGTTACCTCTTTCTTTCAGGTGTATCTCCAATATACGATGGTTTATCTCTTTAGCCTGCGTGGTATTAGCATGTGTGGTATTCAGACCATGGCTAACGTTTATGTCATCAGCCGGCGTGGTATCCAGACCCTGGCTAGTGATGGTTATTTCTCGAGCTCGTGTGGTATCCAGACCCCGACTTCCACCGGTTTTATTTGGCTCAAGCTTGTGTGGTATACAGACCTCGGCTTCCTCCGGTTCATTTCTTTAGCCCATGTGGTATCTAGACCCCAGCTAACCCCATATGTTTTCCTTAGCCCGTGCGATATCCAGACCCCAGCTTCCTCTGGTTTCATTTCTTTAGCTTGTGCAGTATCAAGACCCCGACAGATTAGGATGATTTCTTTAGCCTGTGTGATATGCAGACCCCGACTTACATTGGTATATTCCCTTTAGCCTGTGCGGTATCCAGACCCTGGCTAGTGATGGTTTATTTATTTGCCTATGCGGTATCCCGACCCCGGCTCACACCGTTTGGATTTCTTTAGCCTGTGTGGTATCCAGACCCCGACTTACATTAGTATATTCCCTTTAGCCCATATGGTATCCAGACCCCGACTTCCACTGGTTTATCTATTTGTTCGTGTGGTATCCAGACCCTGACTCACAACATTTGGTTTTATTGGCACGTGTGGTATCCAGACCCCAGCGAATGTTGGTTTATATCTTGCCTGAGCGGTATCTATACCCTGGCAAATTACAATTGTTCCCTTTAGCCCACGCGGTATCCAGACCCCGGCCAGTGATTTATTTCGCCTGAGTGGTATCCAGACCCTGGCAGAATGATCTCTTTGATGGATGCGTTCATCTTATCACATTCTCCTCAACAGAATTTATCAGTTACAGTTTCTTTTTTGCAGTTGGAAAATTTATGGGTTCTTTGGTATTCAGCCGTCTTTTATCTTGAAAGTTTGAAAGTCGTTCTCTTTTCATCCCTTCAGGTTTAAGTCATTTGAATAGGGACAGCTATTGTACCCCAAAATTTGACCAACCTTTTCTTCTTAACTTGGCTTGTGTTTCATTGCATTCTAGCATTTGCATTTGCATAGCATTATTCTTAGACGGGGATCTAGAGTCGTTGTGCCATTCAAGAAAAGGGTTTCTTTGGTTTCAAGCTCAAGCAAGAGGTATTTGTGCAAGCCATCAAGGCTTTCATCATCTTGGAAGGGTCAAAGCTCCTTGAGAAGAGAGTTGGATGTGTGGATGTTATCTCCTATCTCAGAGGCTCATCAGAGGGTCACCAAGGGTTCATGAGGTCTGGTCTTGGTTACAACTTGTTTTAAAATCTCATTGAGTACCTTAGGGGTCATTATGGAGCTTGTGCAATCATTTAATTCATCTGCCAAAGCCATAGATAAAGGACTTGGAATTAGGGTTTCATCTTGTCAACTCAAGGTCAACTGTGGACTTGAGAGGTTTCCAAACTGGTCTTCAAGTCACACAAGCCATGAGAAGTCATTTTGAAGCATCTAAGATGTCATGACAAGATCAAATCAAGAGGAATAAAGAGTGGAAGAAGTTACTAAATTAGGGTTTCAGATGATTTCAGTGTGAAATCCCCTTCTTTAGTGCCCAACTTCAAGGCCATTTTCACCTATGTTGTAAGCTCAACCTCATTTTCATAAAAACATGAGACTTGTAGGGCATTATCTTAGCTTTCCAAAAAGTCCTATAAGTCCTTGATATCATTTGTACATCTCAAGTTATGATGCCAACTAGTTAGGGGTCTCAGATGAATAGAATTTTGGTCAACAAAAAGTCAACTCACTTCCAAGGCATTTTTGACCTAGAATCAAGCTTTTCCTCAACTTCAAGAGAACATGAAAGTTGTTCCAAATGATGTTAGCTTTCCAAAAATTCCTAGAAGTACTTGATATCATTTGTACATCTCAAGTTATAGACCTCATGAGGCAGGGGTATTTTGGGAAAGTTTCATTATAGGTCATTTGTTTCAATGGCCATTTTCATGAACTTATATACCTCAAATGCATTTCCAACCAACATGAAAATTGTGCCTAAGAGTCTTGTTTACATCATTAAACACAAAATTCATTTAGATTGTTGAATTACATTGCTATATGGGAGACTTTTAAAGTGAAATGTTGACTTTTGGTCATGGCATGTGTAACAGCCCAAATTTCATTAATTAATTAATTATGTTAATTAATTAATTATGTTAATTAATTGATTTATTGGAATTAATCTTAATGATTTGGATTAATTGGATTTATTTGGTAGATAATTGAAGAGAGAAATGGGAAGGAAAGAAATAATAGAAGTATATAAGGGATAAGTGGAAAGAATTGGATAGAAAGAAAATAGAAGAGAAAGAATAGAGAAAGAGGAGAAAAGAGAAGGGAAGAGGGAAACTTGGAGAAATCATCAAGAATCAACTCCAAGCTTCAATCCAATCAAGGTAAGGGTGAGAAACATTATTATCTAGTCAATGTATGTGGTTATGTATGTGTGGGTTGGGTTTCATTGTGAGTTTCCACCATTTTTCAAGATATGGCAAAATGGATTTAATCGGTAGAATCGTAGTTTAATCGGTTAGAAACTGGAAGTAATGTCATAGAATAGTCGGGTGATGTGGGGTTAAGATTACTGGAACTGGTTCGGTGAGAATCAGTCGATTTTGTGAGGGTAGAAGTTTTAGGACAAAATGAGGGTTCTGATATCGCAGGTTCGCTGGCTCTCGCCAGGCGAGTGAAGGCGAAGCTTCGCTGGGCGAAGCCCAGCGAATAGCTGGCGAATAATTCAAGAAAACTCCCAGTGGTCTTTGTTGGCAAGTTCTCCAGGCGAAGGTGTGTGACGAAGGTTTGCCAGGCGAGTACATCAGCGAAGGGTAGCGAAACAAGTCAGTAGCTACTGACTTTGTTTGCTGGCGAGTTCGCCAGGCGAAGGTCCCAGCGAGCATTCGCCAATGGCTTCGCCAGGCGAAGGGTGGCGAGCAAGACAGCATTGTCTTTTTCTGTTTTATCCATCCAATGACTAATTGCTTAGTTCAATTATGTTAATCCTATGTGATATGAATAGTTTGTGTACTATCGTGATGAGCTGTGGGTAGCCTTTGGGCGTGAATCCTAGATCGTGATATGTTCATTGTTTGAATTGGTTAGGGATACATGAGAACATATTAGTGAATATGTGTGTATTGTCTAATAAGCAAGTGAATGCATATTGTTGTATGCTAATGTATGTAATGCATGGGAACATATCGTGGATATGTGTGCATTGTTTTGATGAATGTGATGATGGAATTGAATGTGAATGCCTTGAATTGTTACGAATATGTTGTGTGTGCAATCATGTTGTAATTCTTGAAGGGATGAATTATTTGAATGCATGGGATTAAGATGCGGGAACGGTCTTAAGTTCATTTTGTTGGTTGATTGCATATGCATCATTTATTCAAGAGGCAATGTTGCTTGTTTCGTGGAGACTAGTGGCTTGTCCCAAACCTAGAAGGGTAGGTTTGAAGCCTAGGGGACGGGCTTTGTTGTTATCGGTCTAGAAGGGTGGACCCGGTTTAAGTGTGAAAACCGAAAAATGATAACAAGTGTTGGTACCACATGGCATGAGTTGCATTGATTGACATGATTAATGTGTAGTGTTGAATGAAAGTTTACCTTTATGTGAAGTATTGAATTGAGAATTATGGATGTATGCATGATGAAATGTGTTGGGTGATTATCCATGTTTGTTACTCTTATGTTGTGATGTGTATAATGGTTGAAATGAATTGTGGTGAGAAATGTGGATTATATGTAATTGTTACTTGTATATATATAATCTTATGCATTGATTATTATGGTTATATTTCTCACCCTTCTGCTGTTTTATAATGCTTTATGAGGCATTGCAGATTAGGTTGCGGGAGGTTCTTTTGTGAAGTATAGCTTCATTCTTTTGAGTCGGACTGCTCTGATTATGTAACACCGGGTTGTTTGGCTTGTATAGCATTCTTTTGTGATACATTTGTGATGTATCAGTTGATGATGTTTTGTAACATGAATGATTGATGAACAACTGGGTAACATTTATTTATGTGATCAAATGTTTTGAAGTAATTCAAATGTTTTATTCTTCCGCTTTAATTTTAAATATTGAGACGTGGGTTTAAGGACTAAGTTCCTCTACTTTGAAAACTATCCCACTGTTGCATATCTTTATAGAGCAGGTGTTAGGTGTTTTATTGGTAATAATGTGACATACTTCTTCTATACCGTATTTTAAATCATACTCTGATAAAAATTGTATGTGCCTGTATATATATTTGTTTTATTGTATAAAAGGGGGTGTTACATTAAGTGGTATCAGAGTAGGTCGGTCCGTCCGGCCAAGTTGTTAGTGTGTTGTTCTCGGGGTATATTGATATGTGTGTGTGTTACACTATCGATATTGGTGTTCTTACGTGGTTCTGTTGTAGGAATTCAGTAAGATGGTTGCAAGTAGGAATGACGAAGCAATTGCGGAGGCTTTTTGACGAGATTGGCTGGGACAATTGGACAGAATCCTCAGGCCAACGTGAATGGGGGGAATAATGCTAATGATGAATTTCGTGCTTTGGGAAGTTTCCAAAGGAATAATCCACCGACGTTCAAGGGAACCCATGAGCCTGACAAAGCACAAATTTGGTTGAAAGCTATTGAGAAGATTTTTCGGGTTATGAATTGTTCGGATGCACAGAAGGTGTAGTTCGGAACTCATATGCTCGAAGAGGAAGTCGAGGACTGGTGGGGTAATACTCGCCAAAGATTTAAAGAGGATGAGATTGTGATTACTTGGAATCTTTTTAGAGCGACATTTCTGGAGAAGTATTTTCCAGAAGATGTGCGCGGAAAGAAAGAGATTGAATTCCTTGAGCTGAAGCAAGATAATTCGACGGTAGCTGAGTATGCGACAAGATTTGAGGAGTTGATCAAGTTTTGTCCTTACTACAACACTGTTAATGCTGAGAGATCTAAGTGTCTCAAATTTGTGAATGGTTTGAGGTCTGAGATCAAGCAAGCTATTGGTTATCAGGAAATCTGGCGATTTTCTGAGTTGGTAAACAAAAGTTGGATTTATGATGAGGATAGTAGGGCTCGGTCTAGCCACTACAAGAGCCTAAGTGATAAGAAAGGAAAGAGCCAATTCAGAGGAAAACCTTACGTGACTCCTGCTGAAAAGGGGAAACAAAGGGTTGGTTTCGGTAAGAAGCCAAGTGGGAGAGTTTCTACTCCGATGAGATGTTATAGGTGCGGTGAAGAGGGACACCGTGCTCCGGAATGCAAAAGTGTTGAGAAGATGTGTTTCAAGTGTGGCAAGCCAGGCCACAAAGCTCTTGAGTGCAGAAGCGGTACGGGTGTGACTTGCTACAATTGTGGTGAGCAAGGGCACATTAGTACCAAATGTGATAAGCCGAAGAAGAATTAAGGGAGCGGAAAAGTGTTCGCTCTATCTGGATCTGCGACTGCTAATGATGATCGCTTGATCAATGGTACGTGTTTTATGAATGGTATGCCTTTGGTCGCTATAATTGATACTGGAGCTAAGGATTCTTTCATTTCTCTGGAGTGTGTTAGAAGGTTGAATCTTGAGATGTCTGATATTGGTGGTGGCATGGTTATTAATACTCCTGCTATGGGTTCGGTAACTACACCGTATGTGTGTTGAATTGCCCTTTGAGTATTTTCGGTAGAGACTTTGGGGTTTATTTAGTGTGTTTTCACTTAGATCAACTTGATTTCATTTTGGGAATGAATTGGTTAAAATTCAATCGTGTTTACATTAACTGTTTTGATAAAACGGTAATTTTTCCTGAACTTGGTGATGAAGGGAATTTGTTTATGACTGCTAAGCAAGTGCAAGAATCAGTGCGAGATGGTGCAAGGGTATTTTTGTTGATAGCAACTTTGATTATTGGTGAAAGTGAGGCAATTGATGCCTTACCAGTTGTCCGTGATTTTCCGAAAGTTTTTCCTAATGAGATAAAGGATTTATCGCCGGAACGAGAAGTGGAGTTTTCGATTGACCTGATTCCTGGAACCAGTACGATATCGATGGCTCCATATCGTATGTCCGCATCAGAATTGCAAGAGTTAAAGAGTCAACTTGAAGATTTGCTTGAGAAGAGGTTTATTCGTCCGAGTGTGTCGTCGTGGGGTGCACCGGTGTTGTCGGTTAAGAAGAGAGAAGGTTCTATGAGACTCTGTGTGGATTACAGACAGTTGAACAAGGTGACTATCAAGAACAAATATCCACTTCCGAGGATTGATGATCTGATGGATCAGTTAGTTGGTGCAAGTGTGTTCAGTAAAATAGATTTGAGGTCTGGGTATAATCAGATTTGTGTGAAAGCTGAAGATATTCAGAAGTCTGCTTTTAGAACGAGGTATGGACACTATGAGTATTCTGTTATGCCATTTGGTGTGACTAATGCACCAAGTGTATTTATGGAGTACATGAATAGGATTTTCCATCCTTATTTGGACAAGTTCGTTGTGGTGTTTATTAATGACATTTTGGTCTACTCGAAGAATGAAGAGGAGCATGCTGAACATTTGAAGATTGTGTTATCTGTGTTGAAAGAGAAGCAGTTGTATGCAAAACTTTCTAAGTGTGAATTTTGGTTGAAAGAAGTGAGTTTCCTTGGTCATGTGATTTCAAGTGAATGTATTGCGGTTGATCCATCGAAGGTTGAAGCGGTATCGCAATGGGAGACTTTGAAATCAGTTTTTGAGATTAGAAGTTTTCTTGGTTTGGCGGGTTATTATCGTAAGTTCAATGAAGGATTTGCTAGGTTATCGTTACCGTTGACTCAATCGAGTAGGAAGGGTCAAGCTTTTGTTTGGGATGCCAAGTGTGAAGAGAGTTTTCATGAACTTAAGAGAAGATTGACGACAACCCCTGTTCTGATTTTGCCAAATCCGGAAGAGCCATTTGTTGTGTATTGTGATGCTTCTTTGATGGGCTTGGGAGGTGTGTTGATGCAGAATAATCAAGTTGTAGCCTATGCTTCGAGGAAACTCAAAGTGCATGAGAAGAATTATCCGACGCATGACTTAGAGTTGGTCGCCGTTGTGTTTGTGCTTAAACTTTGGAGGCATTATTTGTTTGGTGCGAGATTTGAAGTGTTTAGTGATCACAAGAGTTTGAAGTATCTCTTTGATCAAAAGGAATTGAATGCTAGGCAAAGAAGGTGGTTAGAGCTTTAGAAGGATTATGATTTTGGGTTGAATTACCATCCGGGTAAAGCGAATGTGGTAGCGGATGCGTTGAGTCGGAAATTGTTGCACATGTCGATGATGATGGTGAAATAGTTGGAATTGATTGAGCAATTTCGTGATTTGAGTTTGGTGTGTGAGGAGACTTCGTATGGGGTTAAGTTTGGAATGTTGAAGCTTACGAGTGGTATTCTGGACGAAATTCGAGAAGGACAGAAATCCGAGTTGAGTCTAGTTGATCGGTTGACTTTGATCAACCAAGGCAAAGGTGGTGATTTTCGGATTGATGAGAATGGTATTATGAGGTGTCGGGATAGAGTTTGTGTCCCGGATCTTGATGAACTGAAAAAGAGTATCTTTGAGGAAGGACATCGTAGCGCATTGAGTATTCATCCGGGTGCTACTAAGATGTATCAAGATTTGAGGAAAATATTTTGGTGGCCTCGTATGAAGAAGAATATTGCCGAATTTGTGTATTCTTGTTTGACTTGCCAGAAGTCGAAGATTGAGCATCAGAAACCGTCAGGTTTGATGCAACCGTTGTTTATTCCTGAGTGGAAATGGGATAGCATTTCTATGGACTTTGTGTCTGGATTACCTAGGACGCCGGGTAATTTTGAAGCTATTTGGGTGATTGTGGATAGATTGACTAAATCTGCTCACTTTATTCCTAGGCGAATGGATTATCCGTTGGAGAAATTGGCAAAGCTATACATCAAGAGGATTGTCAGTTTGCATGGTATTCCGTCTCGTATTGTGTCGGATAGGGATCCAAGGTTTACTTCGAGATTTTGAGAGAGCTTGTGTATTGGAGAAAGGAGGAGCTTGGGATAGCTACTTGCCTTTGATTAAATTTACTTACAACAACAGTTTTCATTCGAGCATTGGTATGGCACTGTTCGAAGCATTGTATGGTAGGCGGTGTAGGACGTCACTATGTTGGTGTGAGTCCGGAGAGAGTTCTGTAGTTGGACTCGAGATAGTTCAGCAGACTACGGACAAGATTAAGATGATTCAAGAAAAGATGAGGATTTCTCAAAGTCGTCAGAAGAGTTATCATGACAAGAGGAGGAAGGCACTTGAATTTCAAGGGGGAGATCATGTGTTTCTTCGGGTTACTCCAATGACTGGCGTTGGTACGGCATTGAAGTCGCGTAAGTTGACGCCGCGTTTCATTGGTCCTTATCAGATTTTGCAGAGGATAGGAGAAGTGGCCTATCGTGTGGCTTTACCGCCGTCGCTTGCTAATCTCCATGACGTGTTCCATGTATCTCAGTTGAGGAAATACATTGCGGATCCGTCTCATGTAGTCCAAGCAGATGATGTGCAGGTGAGAGATAACCTAACTGTGGAGGCATCACCTATGCGGATAGACGATCAGAAGTTGAAGCAACTTCAAGGCAAAGATATTTCTTTAGTGAAGGTCGCTTGGGAAGGACCGGCTGGTGGAAATGTGACTTGGGAACTAGAGGGTCAAATGAGGGAGTCTTATCCAAAACTATTTGAACCAGGTAATGTTTTCGAGGACGAAAATTCCTAAAGTGGGGGAGGGTTGTAACAACCCAAATTTCATAAATTAATTAATTATAATTAATTGATCTATTGGAATTAATCTTAATGATTTGGATTAATTAGATTTATTTAGTATATAATTGAAGAGAGAAATGGGAAGGAAAGAAATAATAAAAGTATATAAGGGATAAGTGGAAAGAATTGGATAGAAAGAAAATAGAAGAGAAAGAATAGAGAAAGAGGAGAAAAGAGAAGGGAAGAGGGAAACTTGGAGAAATCATCAAGAATCAACTCCAAGCTTCAATCCAATCAAGGTAAGGGTGAGAAACATTATTATCTAGTCAATGTATGTGGTTATGTATGTGTGGGTTGGGTTTCAATGTGAGTTTCTACCATTTTTTAAGCTAGGGCAAAATGGATTTAATCGGTAGAATCGTAGTTTAATCGGTTAGAAACTGGAAGTAATATCGTAGAATAGTCGGGTGATGTGGGGTTAAGATTACTGGAACTGGTTCGGTGAGAATCGGTCGATTTTGTGAGGGTAGAAGTTTTGGGACAGAATGAGGGTTCTGACATCGCAGGTTCGCTGGCTCTCGCCAGGCGAGTGAAGGCGAAGCTTCGCCGGGCGAAGCCCACCGAATAGCTGGTGAATAATTCAAGAAAACTCTCAGTGGTCTTCGCTGGCAAGTTCGCCATGCGAAGGTGTGTGACGAAGGTTTGCCAGGCGAGTACATCAGCAAAGGGTAGCGAAACAAGTCAGTAGCTACTGACTTTGTTCGCTGGCGAGTTCGCCAGGCGAAGGTCCCAGCAAGCATTCGCCAATGGTTTCGCCAGGCGAAGGGTGGCGAGCAGGACAACATTGTCTTTTTCTGTTTTATCCATCCAATGACTAATTGCTTGGTTCAATTATGTTAATGCTATGTGATATGAATAGTTTGTGTACTATCGTGATGAGCTGTGGGTAGCCTTTAGGCGTGAATCCTAGATCGTGATATGTGTATTGTTTGAATTGATTAGGGATACATGAGAACATATTAGTGAATATGTGTGTATTGTCTAATAAGTATGTGAATGCATATTGTTGTATGCTAATGTATGCAATGCATGGGAACATATCGTGGATATGTGTGCATTGTTTTGATGAATGTGATGATGGTATTGAATGTGAATGCCTTGAATTGTTACGAATAGGTTTTGTGCGCAATCATGTTGTAATTCTTGAAGGGATGAATTATTTGAATGCATGGGATTAAGATGCAGGAACGGTCTTAAGTGCATTTTTTTGGTTGATTGCATATGCATCATTTAGTCAAGAGGCAATGTTGCTAGTTTCGTGGAGACTAGTGGCTTGTCCCAAACCTAGAAGGGTGGGTTTGAAGCCTAGGGGACGAGCTTTGTTGTTATCGGTCTAGAAGGGTGGACCCGGTTTAAGTATAAAAACCGAAAAATGATAACAAGTGTTGGTACCACATGGCATGAGTTGCATTGAGTTGTATTGAGTCACATGATTAATGTGTAATGTTGAATGAAACTTTACCTTTATGTGAAGTATTAAATTGAGAATTATGGATGTATGCATGATGAAATGTGTTGGGTGATTATCCATGTTTGTTACTTGTATGTTGTGATGTGTATAATGGTTGAAATGAATTGTGGTGAGAAATTTGGATTATATGTAATTGTTACTTGTATATATATAATCTTATGCATTGATTATTATGGTAATATTTCTCACCCTTCTGCTGTTTTATAATGCTCTATGAGGCATTGCAGATTAGGTTGCGGGAGGTTCTTTTGTGAAGTATAGCTTCATTCTTTTGAGTCGGACTGCTCTGATTATGTAACACTGGGTAGTTAGGCTTGTATAGCATTCTTTTGTGATACATTTGTGATGTATCAGTTCATGATGTTTTGTAACATGAATGATTGATGAACAATTGTATAACATGTATTTATGTGATCAAATGTTTTGAAGTAATTCAAATGTTTTATTCCTCCGCTTTAATTTTAAATATTGAGACGTGGGTTTAAGGACTAAGTTCCTCTTTTTTGAAAACTATCCCACTGTTGCATATCTTTATAGAGCAGGTCTTGAGTGTTTTATTGGTAATAATGTGACATACTTCTTCTATAACGTATTTTAAATCATACTCTGATAAAAATTGTATGTGCCTATATATATATTTGTTTTATTTGGGGGTATAAAAGGGGGTGTTACAGCATGAACTTGGTACATTATAGGCCATATTTGCTACTCATTTTGAGATTTTTTACACCAATATATGATCATAGTGACTGTTACCACAAATGGACCAACAGAAAAGGCCATGAGATACCTCATTTTCTATTTCCTTCCTTAAAAGGTTTTCACTTCAAACTTGAAGTATGGATCAAATGCAAGGCCCAATCCAATTCAGTTCATTTGTACATTCCATACATTTCCAATTGCTGAGTTCATGTGGTGTGAAAGAGGTAAAACGCGTGTGCATGAGGAAGAGTTCATTTTAGGCAAAAATTCGAAATCACCCCAAACAGCCAACATGCGCCTGCATGATAGCTGAATACCCATCATATATAAGCTTTTTGATCTTCCCTAATGCTCATAAGAGTTTGCTTACATGAAAGGAAGGAGGAGAGATCAGAAAATTTCTCAATATTCTTCATTTTTGAATCTGGATTTTCTCTCAAAACTAACTACAATTGAAGCTTGTTTCATCTTCTTGAGAGCATAAGGAATGAGTTGGAAGCAAGAATTTGGAGTTTGCGTGCTTGTAAAGAACCAACAGAGTTGCTCCGTTTAGTAAGTTTTTCTTCCATTTTTCTCTCATGCTAGGGACATATCTAAGCCCGTGTTGTTTGCATATGAAGTCCTACATTGAGTAGGCCATGTTTGATCCATTGTTGTCTCTGTTTGATGAAATTTCAAAATATGCATCATGAACTTCATGTCTTCGATTCTCTCTGATTTGGAATATTTTGGATGTTTGATTTATGGATTTGGAGTCCTTGTAGCAAGAGCTTTCGATCTGTATCATTTTTATGCATTTTCATTGAGAAATATGGACTGAGCTCCGGCGATTGGCCGGAGAAGACAACCAAAGCCCTAGCTCTGGCATCTGGTTCACTCTCAGGTCAGTGCTGAGTTGGAATGGTTTGAATGTTTGACTTGTTGGCTTGGCGTGTTTTGATTGGGTTGACCAGGCCACGCGTTGTTGTTGAATCTGACTGGATTAAGTGAAATGCATCGTTTCACTTAATTATGAAGTTTGGTTTAGATTGGGCCAAATGTGTTATTCACACCTCCTTCGGTTCTGAGCCGATTTGCAATTTTGCCTGCGTGCAGTTTATTTTGCTTTTACTTCCACACCTCCAATGGCTTTCTCACTTTATTTTATTTCTTTTTTCTTCCTGTTTTCATTTTCCATTATTAAAAATACCTCCAATTGTCAAAAAGTTCCATAAAAATATTTTTCGTACATTTCAAGACCTTAATTAATTTTTCATAATTTTTTTTTCTGATTTTACTTTATTTTGAAATTTTATTTTAATTTTGCAATTTGAGGTGTTTTTAATGTTGCCTTTATTTGATCACATACATTTGAACCTCCAATTCAAATCTCCTATTATTGAGGCTTCTTCTCCATTTAGAGGATGGATTGAGGTTCCTTTGAGGATGATTTTGGTTCATTATTTACCATTTTAGGTTTGACTTTGAGTTGACTTTTCATGACCCTTGGTTAATACTCAAAAAGGTGGAGCACCCTTGTTAATCAATTTATTTGGTGATGCCTTGAGTTGAATTTGGCTTTAAAACTTTGGGTTCTGTTTACCATTGGACTTGGTTACCTTTTGCATTTTATTTGGAATTTATTGAATATTTGTTCTATTTTTGATGAAGCTTGCAAGTCAAGTCATCTTAGAGGAAGTTCATACAAACTAGTTTGACCTAGTTCCTTTGGGAAATGACTTTGGTGGATCCCATATGCACCTTATGAATCTTGATACTCATTCTTGACATGATTAAGGTGTTGGTCTTGCATTTTTAGGTCATACACTTGTGTAACTTGTGTTACAAGTTACTTGGAAGTTAGGGTATTCCACTTGATTTCAAGTGTTGAACATGGAATTGAACTTTGTTTCTTCCTCTTGCCTTGACTTGGTTCTTGATTAGGATTTGGTTTCCACTTTGTTTTGGACCTTTCTCTTATGGTTTCACTTCTATCCCTTGGGTTTTGATCATCATTTAAGACAATTTGGTATCCTTGTTCATACTTTGAGTTTGTCTTGAATGATGGATCAATCTTTTTGCACTTGTTTGCCCTTTGCTATTTCATGATCAATATGAGATTTTTGGTTGAGATATTTTACATGTTGCTTGATGCCCAAGCCTCTTTTCTCCCAACTTATAGTTGATCATGGTCTTTGCTTGTGTTTTATGCTTGGCTTTTGTTTTAGTGATTGATGTTTGAATGGTTGTAGGAGTTGTAACTTCTCCCATTTCATCTCACTCTTTGGAACTTGTTCAAATCTTTTTGATCACTTGTTTTTTATGTATCTGTCGCTACCGCGAAAATAAGGTGCTAGCAAAACAGAAGAGTCGCCACCTTTCGTTATTTATCCCTCGGGACGGGAAAGGAAACGATCGGAAAAACCTGACGAAAAGGTATAAGACAAGGTCATCGCAACCATTGTCTGGGTTCGGGAGTCGGTTACGCAAGGGAAAGGTATTAGCACCCCTCACTTCCATCGTACTCGATGGGATCCACGCTTGTTGTGTTTATATGACGGGTTGGTTTTACTATCTACCTATCAAGGCTGGTCTGAAAAGAAAAATGACTCGGCAAAGCGTCACGCTTCATGCCTACGTATTCACATCAGAGAATGAGAAATCAGAGTCAATGTAGTTCGGCTAACTACGGGTGGGGGGAAGGTGGCTCGCCAATACATAAGTATTGTGCCTATGTACTCTCAACATGTATGAGAGATCAGAGCTTACGTAGTTCGGGATAATACGGATTATGGGAATTCAGATTCATCTGTTTTATCGAGTAGGGTTAACAAACAGTTCCAGCAGTTGGATGTACGCAGCTCGACCCTTGGAGACTTAGGCGTTACCGTTTGCGGCAGAACTGGGAGTTAACGACACTCTTTTCTTCAGAAAAGCTTCCTTTGAATTATGGGCCCACGGGGCAAAAAGGTTTGAAGTTTGTTTTCTGTCTTTTACAAAAGAACTGTTTTTTATGGTTGTTTGCAACCAATATCGCACTAGAGACTATGACTTGAGAGTGAATGCGTCGCATGTCACCCAAAGGGTGCCATACTAAACATCCAAGCTGTCGAAAAGAACTCTCCGACAACCCTTTCTCAGATAGCTTAAGGCACGTAACGTACGACATCAGTTAACCTTTATTACTGTATTTTGATTTGTTTTGAGATGAGAAGAGAGAACGAACAGGTTCAACTAAGGGGAGACTATCAAGTCCTAATGTTGTCATGCCATGGATTCATCCTATGGTTGAGGTTTGAACCAGAGAACTCCTAGAAGTTATCATGCATAGGTTTCAACCTAGAGTTCTATCATCACTTCCTTATCAAAGGAAGTGAGATTCCTAGGGGATCATGTCAATGAGATACAGAAACAGATAAAGCATCAGCTTAAACAGTAAACAGTAAACGACTTTAAAATGCATGCAATGCAAGTGAGGGAGGAAATGTGTGTGGGGCATCAGCCTCCACAAGCTCGTCTCGACCTCAAGCCAGATATGAATAACTGCAATCATGAAGGAAATAACATGCTATCAAGCAAAATAATAATGAGTAACTGCAATCATAAAGAGGAAATAACATGCTATCAAGCAAACTCAAACCACATAGGCAAGGGAGTTGGGCTCTACCGAATACCCGCAAGCAAAGCCATATAGTAAAAATACAAGCAGAGGGAGCAACTCAACCTCTAGTGCAATCATGCTCCTAGCTTACATCAGTCTATATATGAACTTATTCTAATGAATCAAGCAAATCAAACAAGTCACATCAGTACAGTTGCACAGAAAGCAAACAGACAGGAAAGAAAGCAGATCAACAACTTCCACAGCTTCACAGCCAAGCAGTCCTCTGACAGCAGTTCAATCCTCAGACTTCAACTGCTCTTCAAAGCTATCATCTTCAATAGCAAGTATCAACTTGCTTCTTCAAGCTTTTAACACATCAAACATAAGTATCAACTTATCCCTCTCCTTCAACTTCAAGCTTCAACTCTTCAGTCAACTCTACCTTCAGGCTTCACTCCTGACTACAAGTATCAACTTGACTCCATCAGGGCATCAGTGCACCAACATAAGTAACAACTCATCCTTTATTACTCAAGCCTTAGCTCTTCACTCAATCTCAATTGGATCTTCTTCACAAGTGTCAACTTGTTCTTTAAGCTTTAGCTCTCTCCTCCTTACAAGTATCAACTTGTCTTTCTTCATCTACAAGCCTCAGCTTCTCAGAGTAATCTTCAAACACAAAGAAGTATCAACTCCATCCTTCAATCTTCTTCAAGCAAGGAACTCCATCCTCTAACAAGGGAGAAAGATTCATCTATCAAGAGTAAAGGGTGGGATGATTGGTAGCAGAGTGAAGACCAAAGGTCACCACTAAGCATCCTATCATCAGAGAAAGGGACCCTCAAAGGTTCTACCAACTTGTAGAGAGCCACACATCCTACAAAAGGATAGATGAGGCCTTTACAAGGGTACCTTACATCATATGGAAGAATGGAAGTGATCAACATCATCCATGTTTATGAAGGAAGTGGATCTATCTAGAAGCTCTGCCTACAAAACCCTAATCTTAACACCTAAACAAAACTACACCAAAAGAAGGGAAGATCCTCACATCCAAGCCTCTTCAAGCAATCCATTGCATCTTCAACTTGTCTTCATCATCATCCAAGAGCAAGAGAAACAAAACCCTAATCTAAGGGAACTAAGGAAGTTAATCTAGTTGAATTACTGCATTAGAATCATCTAAAGTTAGTATCTAAACTAAAATCAAACAAAAATAGTAAACTTCATTGAAAATTCCTACAAAAATTCCTAAGGGATCCTAATTCAATCATGAATCTACCCTTCAAAAATCAGAGGTTGAATCATCCACCAAGTTCTAAAAATAAAATCTAAACCACAAGGTATCAACCATAAACCCTAAAAATGGAGCTCCTAAAGTTTCCACCTAGAACTACCACTTATGTTCATCACAAAAATGTGAGAAAAATCTATGTGGAGCATGCGTATCTATGCTAACTACTCACAAAAAATCAAGGCCAAAATCATCATCACATGATCAAACCAAATTCAACAATATCAAGCATCAAACATGACTATTTTAATATCAATTAAAATGTAAAAAATCCCATAAAATCAGAAAATGCATGAAATAATAATATTTTTCATCTTAAAAATACTAGATCCTATCATGAATCCAATGTAAAAAGAATGGGATTAATTGAATCATTTTTCCATTTTTTATGAATTAATCAATATCCATGAATAAAATGAAAAATAATATGAAAATCCAAATAAAATGATAAATGCGTGATGTGGATAGTAAGAGGATCCAGTTCATTTTGGAAATTGGGCCATAAGGGGGGTGCAGGTATCACTTAGATTCTTAAGCCCAAAACCAGCTGATTAATGAAACACATTGTTTCATTAAGTTCAGAGCTCTTTACAAATTTTCCTGCACGCGTGGCCATTGGATGAGGTTCTCAGTCAAAGACCAACTATGATCCAATGGCTCTCAAGTCATCTTCCTCATTTCAAACTTCTGGAACTCAGGCCACCTGCGCGCCCAAAGTCACCGCCGGTGACATTTTCCGATCACCAATCCACAACCCTAACTTGCCATAGAGTCCACCATAGGCCACGATCCCTTGATCAAACTTGTCCCAAATTTCACAAGGAACTCAATTATACCATTAGTTCACTCTGAAACCTCAAGATTCGCAAGAACCAACTCTCAACCGAAAATGGTAACATCCCTAATTGGTCCCTAATTCTCAAATTAATGATCTGAAAACCTCCCTACATTAATCCTCAATGCATCTAACACCCTAATTCCTCTTAATTCTAACTAAAACAAGTTGGGGATTGAAAGTTACCAACCTAAAAATTTCGCGTGCACAGAAGTAGCAAGCCTTCAAATCAAGCCTTCAAATGCTCCAGACTCCTTCAGTGAATCACTTCCAAGCTTCTGTATGCAATAGAATTGATTGAAATGGCTTCAATTCTTGGAATCAACTCTGAATTGCAGGTGGAAAAAACTGAGATCAAGAACACCAATCAGCCACGAATTTTCCTTGATTATGATCTGGAATCATTCACTAGCCTCCATGGAAGAGATTGCAATCAAGAAAATGGATGGAAAGTGAAGAAATTGGTGTAACCGAATTCAGTTGCAAACAAGAAAGTTTCAATCTCAATCTCTATTCTCTCCTTCAATCATCACCAACCTTGTCCTTGGATCATCTCTATTCAATATATAGGACATGTAGGTATGATCTAGAAAGCTCTAGATCCTTCTAATGAGAAGTTCAATCTCTCATGTCATGAGAAGTTCAATCACATGCCATGGTATGCATAATTCTGCTAGCAGCTTGAAATCACCCTTATTCCCTTCCAATTTCTCCCCTAATGACATTTTGGATGTGTTTGGATTGAAAGGGACCTTGATTATGCCTTGAATTTTGGTTTGGCAAATGTTACTTAAGATGTAAGTAACTACTTTTCAAAGCAAGTCCACAAATTAAACTTCAATTCAAAAATGTGGCTAAACCATTTGTTCTTAAAATGTGTTTTAGAATCAAAATGACATATTACATGCCTTGGTTTGGACATGTAGATCAAAAATATCAATTTCCATCTTTGGTTCATTTGAAAATCATCCTTATTTTAGGTCATTTTTTTGATTTTGAGCTACAAAAAATTCCAACCTCTCATGACCTCTTGGTTAGCCTTAAAACATCATTTTGAACAAGTTTTATGTTGAACATTTTCCCATTTGAAGCATGGAAATAGGAGTTATGGCCTCATGGTTGAAATGACCTATAATCTCCAAATGACCAAAATGCCCTTGACTTGTCAAAGCCATAACTTGAGTTCTACAAATCCTATCAAGGACTTCTAGTACTCTCTAGAAAGCTAAGAGGATAAGGAACAACATTCATGTTGACCAAAAGTTCATAGGAATCATCCTTCTAGGGAAAAAGTTTCATGCAAGCTGGGCAACTTTCAAGCCCCCAAATTCACACACCTCAGATGACCTGTAACTTGTCAAAGTCATAACTTGAGTTCTACAAATCCTATCAAGGACTTCTATCACTCAAATTAAAGCTAAAATCATGCTCTACAGCATTCATGTTAGGGGCAAGATGAGATGGCAATCACATCTTGAGATAAATTGCCTTGAAGATAGGGGTCAAGCTAGGGGATTTTACACTGTCAAGCCTTAGAAACCCTAGCTTGAAACTTCTCAACCTCTTCAATCATGATGAGTTGACCTTGGAATAAACCTTATAACATCTCAATGCATCAATCCATGATCACATGGCTCTTGAACTAGGTCTCAACCTTGCTTAAATCATCAGTTGACTTAGGGTTGACCCAGTCAAACCCTAGTTGCACCAATCATGGTTGAGGCTTCTTATTCTTGCACAATGACCTATCTAGGCCTCAAAATGATCCTCAAAACTTCTCATGAGCTCTATCAAGACCTCAAGTCCATCCTCATGGCCTCAGAATCATTTGATGGCTTTCCACAACTCTCAAGTTAGGAGACACACACTCTTGGTTTCAACCACTCTCTGAGGATCTTTTAACTTCTCTGACAAGGCTATCAACCCTTGAACACTTGAATAAGCCTCCCAACTAGCTTCAAAGTCTTTTGTAGCTCTTAATTGGTAATCACACCTCTTGATCTCCTGCACACATGTCAATGAAATGCAAATGATAATGCTAATGTGAATGAAATGAAACACAAGCTAGGTGAAGAAATATTGAGCAAATTTTGGGGTGCAACAGCTGCCCCTATTCAAACGGCTTGGACCTGACTGGGTGAGAAGAGAACGACTCTCAAACAATCAAGGTAAAAGACGGTTGAATACCCACGAACCCCGAAATTTGCCAACTACACGAGTACACGGTACTCTGATGGGAACAAATCTTCGAAAACTGAAATATTAGTTGCACGACAACTAGCTGGGGAACTGGTCACACGGTAACCGGTGATACATGGTCGATCATGCCGTCAGGCATCAAGATTCCTCGGGACTCATCAGGTCAACAATCAAGTTAATCATGCCATCGGGCATTCAAAGAAATTTTTTGGGCGTCAGCCGAACTCCATCAGTAAGTTGGGAATAGAATTCTCAGTCAGTTATGAACCCATTGGGGATATCCAAAATTCTGCCATCAGGAACTCGCATCAGCTGAGAGAACTGCTTCGTTAATACGGTTGGACTTCAATCATCAAGTCTTTCAAGGGAATTTCAACTTCTCTGTTTAAAACCTGCTGGGGATGACACATCTCCGCTGGGGATTCTGGGGAACTATCAAGTAACTCTGCTTCGGGGATCCAGAAATCATTCTGGGTGAATCAACTCTGTTGAGGACTTCAAGAATCATCTTGGACAAATAACTCCGCTGGGGAATTCAAGAATCATCCTGAACCAATAACTCGGCTGGAGATTTCAGGAATCATCCTGAGCAAACACTCTGTCGGGAACTCCAAGCATCAACTTGAGCAACCCTCTCTGGCGACTTCACTGGGGATTTTAAGACCCATCTTAAGCAAACAACTTCGCTGGAGAATTCAAGAATCATCTTGGGCAAACGACTTTGCTGGGGGAATTCAAGAATCACCTTAAACCACACCACTCTACGTAGGAACACCTGCAAAACAAGAACGGTAATGACCCAGCTCATGTTTCATATGCATATGTTTGACAATGGCGCAATGCTCCACACGGTGGAAATGCTACGCGTTTAGGGTAAATGCTATGCAATCATGCACAATGCTACGACCCCATCAGCAAAATAAATGCTGAAGGGAGAATTCTCCTGTCAAGAAGAAAGGACCACTCTGGTGGAGAGGAAGAATCATCTTGCCAAGGAGAAGGAGTCGCGCCAATCTCAATTGGACTCCGCCTGGGGAACTGAACTTCAGTTGATTGCTGCAGGGGAATAAAGCTCTACGAGAACCTGGACCCGCTCATCCGGGTATACGAACCACAACTGCTGAGGAAAACGATGTCAATCGCTGAAATAAACTGCGCGGCCTTCGCGGCTAGAACTTTCCTGGAGATAACAACTCCGGTGGGGAAATACAGCATTAGCTATTCAACACTCTACTGGAGAGAAACCAATCATGGCCCAAACGGCTTCCAAGGACTCGGCTCTCTTGGGGATCTGCAACCTCGGTTGGGGAAGAAGGAATCATCCTGCTTGCTGGGGAGAGTACGACTCTGTGGGGAACTTCAATTCTCCTGGAGACTTCAGTCTTGAACTGTCGGGTGCTGTACACTTCAGTATATGACTCAGCTGGGGAAGCAACGATCCTTCAGGATACATCTGATTGGGGAGAGGATCTTCTCTGCTCGGGGAGACATATCAATGTTCTTGGTCTTATATTCAAACTCCACGGGGAGATGCCACTGAACTTGTTGGAGAGGAAAGGAATCATGCTGCCTGGGGACGCATACAGCGTACTGTCTGGAATATGATATACCTGTAACAACACAAACAAACAGACGAGATACCCTTCTCAAAGGGACCTATCAAGGTTATCATCTTGTGCCAATGTTCAAGTAATTCATTGTTTCAACAATCAGTGGCCTAGGCCAGTAAGTTTATGTATGCGCATTTTATCAAAAACATTGGCGTTCTTTTTCGCAAACAAAACAGATAAATGCTAAACAGATGAACAGAATTGCTGAATAGTATACATTTTATTGATAACGAACCCCTGAATGGGCAAAAATGTTTTACAACGGATGCAAGCTCCTGGAATGAGGAAACTGCACAAATATAAAACATAAATATACATCAGTATATACACAAATGTCGGCAATAAGGCGTAGACGAACACCATGAGTTGATCCCTGTATGACCCACTCGACTTCGATACTTCTCCGACGCTTCAGCTTCAGAAGAGATTGATTCAGATAAACGGCCCTCAGGTCTTCCAAACCACTAAGCAATTAAAGTTCACACGCGGAACGTAGTCATTTGCTTTTTTCAAATCCCTAACTTTTGCCTGAATCGCCCTTTCGGGTTTTCGATTCACCGGGATACCCTTTTTTGCCAAAGTCGCCCTTCCAGGTTTTCGACTTTGCGGGTGTACATTCTTTTTTTTATATCCCTAATTTTTGCCCGAACCTTTTTCCCTTTTTTATGGTTCGCCGGGATGCCCCCTTTTTGCCTGGATACTCTTTTTCTTTCCAGCGGGTCATTTTTTAAGCAAAGTATTTTTTAACTGCGTCCGCGTTCACCGGGGATGCTTAATCTTCACCATCCATCGTGGATAACAACAAGCCTCCTCCTGAGAAGACCTTGCTGACGACATACGGGCCTTCGTAGTTAGGAGTCCACTTGCCCCGGTGATCGGAGTCTGGAGGAAGAATCTTCTTCAGGACGAGATCACCCATCTGAAAGCTTCTAGGACGCACCTTCTTGGTACAGACGACCATACGCAATCGATGCTAATCTCTTCTCATCCATCGGGCTGAGTTGGTTTAGTCGGTTCTTAATCCATTCTGCCTCATCGAGTTTCACGTCAACCAAAACTCGCAAAGAAGGAATCTCAACTTCTAACGGTAGGACTGCTTCCATACCGTACACTAGTGAGAAAGGAGTTGCCCCAGTTGATGTACGTACCGTCGTGCGATAACCGTGCAATGCGAATGGCAGCATCTCGTGCCAATCCTTATAGGTCACAACCATCTTCTGCACAATTTTCTTGATGTTCTTATTGGCCGCTTCAACGAAGCCATTCATCTTTGGCCGGTAAGGAGATGAGTTGTGGTGTTCAATCTTGAAACTCTGGCACAGCTCCTTCATCATCTTGTTATTCAGATTCGAACCATTATCAGTAATGATCTGCTCGGGAATTCCGTAACGACAGATGATGTCCCTCCTTATGAATTTAGCCACCACCTGCTTGGTCACATTAGCATATGAGGCTGCCTCCACCCACTTGGTGAAGTAGTCGATAGCTACCAGAATGAAGCGATGACCGTTAGATGCAGTGGGCTCGATCTTGCCTATCATGTCGATGCCCCACATGGAGAACGGCCACGGGGAGGACATGACATTTAACGGGAATGGCGGCACATGAATCTTATCAGCATAAATCTGGCATTTATGACATCTCTTCGCGAATTTAAAGCAATCTGATTCCATCGCCAGCCAGTAATATCCTGCTCTCAAGATCATTCTTGTCATAGCATGCCCGTCAGCGTGCGTACCAAATGTGCCTTCATGGACTTCTTCCATGAGCATACTCGCTTCTTTCTCATCTACACATCTGAGTAGCACGAGATCGTGGTTTCTTTTATACAAAACTCCATCAGGATTGAGATAAAAATTTCCAGACAGCCTCCTCAGAGTCTTCTTATCCTGGGTCGACGCTCCCGCAGGATACTCCTTAGTCATAAGGAAGGTCTGGATGTCATGGAACCATGGCTTGCCGTCGGAGGCTTCCTCGATTGCAAAGACAAATGCAGGTCTATCAAGATGAGAAAGGACTATTCTTGGAGCTTCATTCCAAAAATTGACTTTATACATCGAAGCCAACGTGGCTAAGGCATCGGCCATCTGATTTTCAGCCCTGGGCACATGATGGAGTTCCACTCGATCGAAGAACGGAAGCAGCCTTCTGGCATAGTTCATGTACGGTACCAAATTCGATTGACGAGTCTCCCACTCCCCTTTAATCTGGTTAACCACAAGTGCCGAGTCACCATATACGTCTAGGTTCTTGATTCTCAAATCAATTGCCTCTTCTAGACCCATGATGCATGCTTCGTACTCCACTTCATTATTGGTGACCGGAAACGTCAGTCTCGCAATAAACGAGATGTGGGATCCATGGGGAGTTGTGATGATCGCCCCTATGCCACTTCCATAAGAATTAACCGCCCCGTCAAATATCAATTTCCACTGGGATTTCCTATCTAGACCCTCGTCGGGCAATGGTTTATCACAATCTTTCGCTTTGAGAAACATGATATCCTCGTCAGGGAATTCAAATTTCATCGGATGATAATCCTCGATCGGCTGTTCGACGAGGTATTCAGACAATACGCTGCCCTTGATGGACTTCTGGGAAACATACTGAATGTCATATTCCGTCAACACCATTTGCCATCTTACAATCTTGCCCGAAAGCGCTTGCTTCTCGAAGACGTACTTGATCGGATCCATCTTCGAAATTAGCATGGTGGTGTTATTGAGCATGTACTGTCGTAAACGTTTGGCAGCCCAGGCTAGTGCACAACACATTTTCTCCAGCATCGAGTAACGAGATTCACAGTCTGTGAACTTTTTACTCAAATAATAGATGGCATGCTCCTTTCTGCCCGTCTCTTCGTGCTGACCGAGAACACACCCCATACTATTCTCAAGAACTGTCAAGTACATGATTAAGGGTCGTCCGGCCACTGGGGGTATCAAGATTGGAGGTTCCTGTAGATACTGTTTTATCTTATCAAATGCCTTCTGGCAATCCTCTTTCCAGATAATCGCCTGATCTTTCTTTAACAGTTTGAACATCGGTTCACACGTGGCCGTGAGCTGAGAAATAAACCTCGCAATGTAGTTTATTCTGCCCAGGAAACCACGAACTTCTTTTTCTGTTTTTGGCGCTGGCATATCTTGTATTGCTTTTATCTTCGCAGGATCAACCTCGATGCCTCTTTCACTCATGATAAACCCCAGTAGTTTTCTAGACCGTACCCCGAAAGTACACTTGTTAGGATTCAGCCTCAACCTGAACTTCCTAAGCCTCTCAAAAAGCTTCAGCAAATTTACCAAATGTCCTTCCTCCGTTTGGGACTTCGCAATCATGTCATCAACACAGACTTTAATCTCATGATGAATCATGTCATGAAACAAAGTAACCATTGCTCGTTGGTAAGTGGCCCCTGCGTTCTTCAGACCGAAAGGCATTACCTTGTAGCAAAATGTTCCCCAAGGCGTAATAAACGTAGTTTTCTCCATGTCCTCCGGCGCCATTTTGATCTGATTGTAGCCGGAGAAGCCATCCATGAACGAAAATACGGAGAACTGAGCTGTATTGTCGACCAACACATCAATATGGGGAAGCGGGAAATCATCTTTAGGGCTCGCCCTGTTCAAATCCCGATAATCGACGCACATTCGTACCTTACTGTCCTTCTTCGGTACAGGCACTATGTTGGCGACCCACGGAGGGTAAGTAGTGACCGCTAAGAAGCCAGCATCAAGCTGCTTCTGCACTTCTTCTTTGATCTTAACGGCCATATCTGGTCGTGTCCTCCTAAGCTTCTGCTTAACGGGAGGACAATCTTCTCGCAGCGGCAAGTGATGGACCACGATGTCAGTATCAAGTCCGGGCATATCTTCGTATGACCAAGCAAAGACGTCACTATACTCTCTCAGCATCTCGACCAATCTCTGCTTGACATCACTCTGCAATGCAGCCCCTATCCTGACATTCCTGGCTAGTTCTTCAGAACCCAGGTTCACAATCTCGATCTCTTCTTCATGAGGCAGAATAACTTTCTCTTCTTGTTTCAATAAGCGGGCCAACTCTTCGGGAAGGTCTTCGTCTTCATCAATCTCTTCTTCGGCTTGATAGATCGGGCAATCGAAGTCGAAGTGAGTCGTAGAAGGTCCAGAGTCGATGTCATCTGCTATATGGATCCTGCAATAACAAGGGTTAAGCTTAAAACAAGGATATGCAGGTTAGCACAAACCCCATTGCCATTTTATTCTTTTTCAAACAAATATAAAACAGGAATAACAGAGATCACAATATTTGAATACGAAGAAAAACGCCTTTTGATTTATTGGTAAAATGCATGTACATAATCAAACAAGGCCCTGACAATAAAACCACTATGCCCCAGGTAGGACATAGGGTTGTACAACGATTGGAAAAAGTAAATCATTACTCTTTTCCTGCCACTTGGATGATATCCCTGACGGACCAGTTGTTGAGGCTCTCGCCTGGCTTGCTTGGCTGGATCCAAGAGTCTAGGTCACAGTCGCTGTCTCCGCTGTCTTCAGACACCGCGTTGACACTTTCAAATATCACCCCGCCACTGGTAAACTGGATCGGCCTTTTACCTCGTGGCGCACTGCTAGAAGAGGAGGCTTCAGCCGCCGGAGAGTATCCCAACCCAAACTTGTCTTGCTTCTTAGGTATCTCTAGAATTCTCCCCCAGCCTGGGGTAGATCCGGCTGGAACAACGGCTCGGGCTTCCTTGAAGGAAGAGAGAGTCATCTCTGGCTTCTTAGTGATTGCAGGAGCTACGCTCTTGACTTTAACAGCTTCGAACGCTTGACAAAGGGTTTCGTGGATTTCCCCATCCATCTCAACATACTTGAAGGACGACAAATGGCTCACCATTATGTCTTCCTCGCCACATACGGTCACAATGCTGCCTCCGACAGCATACTTGAGCTTCTGGTGCAACGTGGAGGTCACGGCGCAGGCAGAATGGATCCATGGCCGGCCCAGGAGACAGCTGTAGGCAGGCCTGATGTTCATAATGTAAAAGACCGCGTCGAATGTTTCAAGCCCGACCTGGATTGGCAACGTCACCTCCCCAAAAACATGGCGTTTAGATCCATCGAATACTTTCACAACCAGATCACTGGGTGTGCAAATCAATCCATGAGTATCTAACTTCATCAATGCTTTCTTCGGAAGAACATTGAGTGATGACCCTGTGTCCACCAGCACATGAGACATAATCGTTCCCCTACACTCTATCGAGATGTGCAGGGCGCTATAGTGGTTCCTCCCCTTCGGCGTCAGCTCCAGGTCAGTAAAGCCTAACCCATTCCCAGCATTCACGTGGGCTACGACCCCTTCCAATTGGTTTACCGATATTTCCTGCGGTACATACGTGGCATTCAATACCTTCAGCAGTGCATTGCGGTGTGCCTCAGAACACAGCAACAAATTCAGGATGGAAATTTTTGAGGGTGTTTGATGGAGATGATCCACGATCTTGTAGTCACTCTTTTTAATCAACCTCATAAACTCTTCGGCGTCTTTAACAAGTAAGTCTTTTTCTACCCCACGGGGGATCTCTTCAACGACTTTACTCTTCCCTTTATCAGTTGCGTCAACTTTGTCCGCTTTGTCCGCCACAATCTCAGGTGGTGCAAACACTCTTTCGCTGTGAGTAATTCCGCTAACGCCCACTAGGTTCTCCGCACATGACCCTGAGGGTTCTAGTTCCAACTTCTGCCCGTTGCAGTAGACCTCTGCCCCATAATGCCATGGGACAGCGTTGGTGCTTTCGAAAGGTATCGGCCCAGCTTTGGTGATGGTAATTGTGGGCGGTCTGGGTGCAGAAATAGTTATCGTCCGACGAGGGATGGTGATGGTGGCAACCTCATCATCTTGCTTCAGCATTACCTCTCCAGATCCACATTCGGCCCTTCGGCTGAACTGTAAGATCCCTTCAGTCATCAGACTTTGAATCCCCTCTGTCAACTGTTCACATCCATCAGGACTTGTCGCACAGCCCATACACAACTCTCCACAACCTAGAAAGAAACCCCTTTTCATCAGCTTAGCTTTAATGAAGCTAAGCAGTGTCTTCAGATCTCTGACGTCAGTCAACAAATCCAAACTCTCGTCTTCAATAATGACATTTACTCCACCTCCCCTATGATTCGGCATAGGGTTCTTCGTGACGTTTGGCACATTATCTGAGAAATTGATGATCTTGGCGTCCACCATGTCCTGCACCTTATGCTTGAAGGCTTTGCAATTTTCTATTGTGTGGCCTGGTGCCCCTGAGTGAAATTCACATGTTGCATTCGCATCATAACCTGGCGGAGGTGCCCCTGTCAAGGGAGCCAGGGTTCTCTTCTGGATCAACTGTAACTGGAGCAGAGTCTGTAACAGCTGCGCATACGACATGGGTGGCGTCTCAAGGTGACGACTTGATAGAGGTGCCCTGTTCTGATACTTTCTGTACCCTTGTTGATTCGGATGTTGCGGCTGCTGCTGCTATGGCTGGGGTTGTTGGACAGCGGGGATAGTTATACTGGCCACCTGCTGGTGAGGGCCTTTTCCTTTCCTTCGAGCATTGGACACGGCGCTCGTCTCTCCTTCCCTCCTTTTGCCACTATAAGGTTTCTTTCCTCCTCTAGCCGAGGACAGATCACCTTGAATTTTCCCCAGTTTGATCCCGTTTTCAACGTGCTCACTCGTGATAATGAGATCTGAGAAGCTTCCAGACATACTGCTGACCAATTTCTCATAATAAACCCCTGGGAGGGTGGCTACGAACATTTCCACAAGCTCGCGTTCAACCATCGGCGGCTGAACCCTGCCTGCCAATTCACGCCACCGCTGGGCGTATTCCTTGAACCCTTCATTGTTCCTTTGCGACAGATTCTGCAGTTGGACTCGGTTCGGAGCCAAGTCACTGTTATATTGGTAGTGGTGCACGAATGCTTCAGCATGTTCCTTCCACGTGCGCATACTGGTAGGTTCCAGACTCATGTACCATTCGAGGGAGGGCCCGAACAGACTGTCCTGAAAGAAGTGCATCAACAACTTCTCGTCCTCAGAATGAGCTGACATTTTCTGGTAGTATGATCTCAGGTGGACGCGAGGGCAAGTGATGCCCTTGTACTTTTCAAAGTCAGGTACCTTGAACTTGGGAGGCACCTTGAAATCAGCAATTAGTCCCAACTTGGACATATCAACACCCAGGGTGTTCTGGTTCTCGATATTCCTCATCTTATCCTTAAGTGCCTTGAACCTAAGTCGTGCTTCAGCAGTCAGCTCCCCTTCAGCACCTTTCCGTGAGAACAAATCTTCTTGACGGTCTTCTAACCACAGCTGAGGCCCGAACAGATTTCCAACACCTGCGTTGCCGTTGCCCAGCCCAACATTGGCATTGGCTTCAAAATTTCCATTACCGACGCCAGTCGTATTACCGTTGAGTCCCATGTTAGCTATCACATTGCCGTTGGCACTGCCATTCCCCCCGGTCACGGGGACGCCATTCTGAGGAGTTTCAACTGGTGGAGGGGTTGGAACAGTCCCACCATGGAGCACACCATTACTGTCAACCCTTGAAATCAGAGGCTGAACCAAGGTTCTGAGCTGATCCTGGCCATTGGCGCCCGCTTGCATGAGCTCCATGAAGCGGTCCATCCTTTCTCGGAGTTCTTGAATGTCAGTTTGCATTTTCTCCATAACTCTGGCTTGATTTGCTCTAGTCGGATAGCGGTGGATAGGTCTCTGACCAATCCTGGAACGACCTGAAATAACCTGAATACACAAAAGGGTTAGGAAAAACGACAAAGTGCTCGTTATGCAGATGCTTCATGCAAATGCAAACGTGTGTCTGTGCGTTAGGGAAGCATCCCCCGATCCTAGTGCCTGAGTTCCAGTGCTGATAATAAGAAGTCCGAGTCCAACCATGGAAATAACATCTCATATATAAAGAAAGCCCATCAAGGCGGTACACAACGTCACTGGATACAAGCTGAATCAAAGGCATGACCTCAACCAACAAGCCTGGTGATGGTCAGCATACAACAATGATCAAAACAAAAGGAATACAAATAGTCAAGCACGACCACGGGCGCGAAACTCTTCTAACAACCCCTTCGTTTCTGGATGATAAGGCCGAGTGAGCAACCCTTTGACGAGTAACTCCCTCTTCATAATAGTGTACTGAAGACCTTCAACCGAATTTTGCCATGCTCCTTCGCCGAAACAATCCTCTAGCTTCCGCTTCTTTGATTCAAACGTCAGTTTGCGCTCCTTCAGGTTAGCAAGAGCTTTGTTGAGTTGGCCTTCAGCGGCATATCTGCGAGCGGTTTCTTCATCAAACCTCTTCTCACTAGCCTTCACCTGGGCTTTCAGCTTGGAGATCTGTTGCTTCAGCTTATCCTCCCGTTCTTTCCCGTTGGCTAGGGTGGCCTTCCAATGCTGATTAAACTTGGATATTCTCCGGTACGCTTCATCCAAGTGCTGCTTCTTAGTGGCCAATACATCGTTGACAGCTTTGAAGTCTCGACCCATGCGCTCGCGCTCAACTATCTGCTTAGTTAGATCTGTCCCCAGCTGGTTCACCAGCTCTGTCTGCCTCTTGAAGGCATGAACGGCTTCGCTTCTCTCGCTTCTGAGCTGAGCGAATTCTTTCTCCAATTCTACGTTTGCATTCTTCAGCTCGTCTCACTCAGCTAACACCTGATTGTACTGCTGAATAGGCACGGTGGTGGGCTCTTCAACCACTGGAGGGCTTTCTGGCTTGGCAAGAAGAAACGGCATCCCTATAGCATCTGTTCTGGCTCTGATCCAAGTCACATACGGAGTGTAGGCCTGGCTATTACTTTTTCCCAGCAATGGTTTTCCCCGCTTATTGATACTATTCCAAGCGTACTGAAGCTTAGATAACATATCCCCCTCTAGAAGACCAGTGAGGTACAGAGATTCCTGCACCTCTTCATCCTTCGGCGGAGCTCTCAAAGCATAAGCAAATTGTCGGACCAGCAGGGATGGATTATAGTTTATACAGCCCTTCCTTCCTATCAAAGGCATATTCGGAAACCCGCTGCAGTTGAAGATAATCTCAGTACCCAACCTATCCCTAACAAACCAGGCAACATCCTCCGCTGATAGACTCATCAAACGCTCAGACCATTCAGCTGTGGCCGCAGAGGAAGCAAAGGGACCCTTCTTGGGTAGGTGGCTATCAAGCCATCTATAGAGTAGGGGCACACAGCACGAGACATTCTTACCCCTTCTGTTCTCGTTTTTGTAGTGGATGGAATGGTAGACATCTCCTATCAAGGTAGGGACTAGATTCCCTGATGCAAAGATGTGAAATGCGTCGAAGTCTACAAAGTCGGGCATATTGGGGAACAAAATGATGCCATATATGCACAGAGCGAGAATGGCGTTGAACACGACCCAACATCCGTCTTTGGCGCACTGCTGAGCTTTTCCCACCAAGAACTGCAAGGAGAAACTGGGAACCTTGTTCCAACTAGACAATACCAACTCGAAGGCATCCAGATGAAGTGAAGGGGCTAGACTAGCCAGATTAAGGTCAACATCCATATGAACAAAGGGCATCTGACTCTTGATAGGCACACCTAACAAATCAACATACTCCTCTAGTGTGGGTTCGAGAATAAAGTCCTGGAAAGTAAAACATCTCAAAGGAGGATCGTAGAACTGCAGCAGAGCGTGCAACCCATTCAGCTCGAACACAGAGGGTTTACGAACCAAACTGAGTAGTTTACCATAAGACTTTCTGAATGCGTCTCTCACAGAATCATCTGCTAAAGCAATCAAACCAGTCAGCTGAACAACATTAGGAGCAGGGAGCTTGTAAGCCACGGTCTTCCTCAGAGAACCCATAATAGTATAATAGAAGGCAAGAAATCCTGAATCGGGGGAGACGATACCTGCAACACAGACACACGTTAATGAAATGCAAATGAGTATGTAAAGCAATGTAAAATGCAACCATGCAGCAGGAGATCAAGGCAACTGTGCTGTTGAAGAGATGAAGGTGAAGATTCTGTGTCAACAAAACCACAATACTGCTCTGTCAAGAACAACCCTATCTCTGATGAGAGGAAAACCCTGATATCGGCCCATAAATCTGCTCCGTCAAGAACAAACACATATCTGATAGTAAGGACCTCCGTCACGGGACCATAACTCTGCTCTGTCAAGAACAAACATCTCTGAAAATAGAGACCTCTGATAAAGGACCATAACTCTGCTCTGTCTAGAACAAACACCTGATAATAAGGATCTCTGATACAGGACCACAAATCTGCTCTGTCAAGAACAAATACACATCTGCTGATGAGATCCTCTGATCCCAATCAAAACCTGCTCTGTCAAGAACAAATATACATCTGCTGATGAGATCCTCTGATCCCAACCAAACTGATTCACTACCAGGTAGTCTGAAGGTTAAGGTCTCCTTCAACAAACCCAACCCTGCTCACAGGTATGGACCTATACTGACACAAGTTCGGCATCCTATGCAGTTATCAGCGTCACAGACATTCAAGAGGGGTGATACGATACCCAGAAGGTGTGGCATCACCATCTCCTGAAGCAGCCTCACTCAGATGAATCCCAAATGATCGGTCCCTAGAGTCGACAATCCCCCAAACCAACAACCCCCTCAACCCAAAGGGTTGAAAAAGAAATCAACCGGGAGAACCTCGTCTGAGCGTGGATTTCATGAGACACTAGTGCCTGCAAAGCAAGCACGCACCAACTAATTTCCACAACTAATGCTAGGTACACTCAAGCCTGGGTCTGGCTTCTCACTCATCAAAATGCCCCTCCCACAACAGCACAGATAATCATATCATACTGAAAGTAAAAATGCGGGAAATAAAATGCGATAAATAAACACAACCCAACAAGTAATCATACAAGCGCTAGGATTAACTCTCGCAGGGGACGTTAGATTCCCAAACTGACTTGCATAAGGGACGTTGGATCCCAGGAAACTATCAAGTCCCCAACAGAGTCGCCAGCTGTCGCTACCGCGAAAATAAGGTGCCGGCAAAACAGAAGAGTCGCCACCTTTCGTTATTTATCCCTCGGGACGGGAAAGGAAGCGATCGGAAAAACCTGACGAAAAGGTATAAGACAAGGTCATCGCAACCATTGTCTGGGTTCGGGAGTCGGTTACGCAAGGGGAAGGTATTAGCACCCCTCACGTCCATCGTACTCGATGGGATCCATGCTTGTTGTGTTTATATGACGGGTTGGTTTTACTATCTACCTATCAAGGCTGGTCTGAAAATAAAAATGACTCGGTAAAGCGTCGCGCTTCATGCCTACGTATTCTCATCAGAGAATGAGAAATCAGAGTCAACGTAGTTCGGCTAACTACGTGTGGGGGGAAGGTGGCTCGCCAATACATCAGTATTGTGCCTACGTACTCTCAACAGGTATGAGAGATTAGAGCTTACGTAGTTCGGGATAATACGGATTACGGGAATTCAGATTCATCTGTTTTATCGAGTAGGGTTAACAAACAGTTCCAGCAGTTGGATGTACGCAGCTCGACCCTTGGAGACTTAGGCGTTACCGTTTGCGGTAGAACTGGGAGTTAACGACACTCTTTTCTTCAGAAAAGCTTCCTTTGAATTATGGGCCCACGGGGCAAAAAGGTTTGAAGTTTGTTTTCTGTCATTTACGAAAGAACTGTTTTTTATGGTTGTTTGCAACCAATATCGCACTAGATACTATGACCTGAGAGTGAATGCGTCGCATGTCACCCAAAGGGTGCCATACTAAACATCCAAGTTGTCGAAAAGAACTCTCCGACAACCCTTTCTCAGATAGCTTAAGGCTCGTAACGTATGACATCAGTTAACCTTTATTACTGTATTTTGATTTGTTTTGAGATGAGAAGAGAGAACGAACAGGTTCAACTAAGGGGAGACTATCAAGTCCTAATGTTGTCATGCCAAGGATTCATCCTATGGTTGAGGTTTGAACCAGGGAACTCCTAGAAGTTATCATGCATAGGTTTCAACCTAGAGTTCTATCATCACTTCCTTATCAAAGGAAGTGAGATTCCTAGGGGATCATGTCAATGAGATACAGAAATAGATAAAGCATCAGCTTAAACAGTAAACAGTAAATGACTGTAAAATGCATGCAATGCAAGTGAGGGAGGAAATGTGTGTGGGGCATCAGCCTCCACAAGCTCGTCTCGACCTCAAGCCAGATATGAATAACTGCAATCATGAAGGAAATAACATGCTATCAAGCAAAATAATAATAAGCAACTGCAATCATACAGAGGAAATAACATGCTATCAAGCAAACTCAAACCACATAGGCAAGGGAGCTGGGCTCTACCGAATACCCGCAAGCAAAGCCATACACTAAAAATACAAGCAGAGGGAGCAACTCAACCTCTAGTGCAATCATGCTCCTAGCTTACATCAGTCTACATATGAACTTATTCTAATGAATCAAGCAAATCAAACAAGTCACATCAGTACAGTTGCATAGAAAGCAAACAGACAGGAAAGAAAGCAGATCAATAGCTTCCACAGCTTCACAGCCAAGCAGTCCTCTGACAGCAGTTCAATCCTCAGACTTCAACTGCTCTTCAAAGCTATCATCTTCAATAGAAAGTATCAACTTACTTCTTCAAGCTTTTAACACATCAAACATAAGTATCAACCTATCCCTCTCCTTCAACTTCAAGCTTCAACTCTTCAGTCAATTCTACCTTCAGGCTTCACTCCTGACTACAAGTATCAACTTGACTCCTTCAGGGCATCAGTGCATCAACATAAGTATCAACTCATCCTTTATTCCTAAAGCCTCAGCTCTTCACTCAATCTCAATTGGATCTTCTTCACAAGTGTCAACTTGTTCTTCAAGCTTCAGCTCTCTCCTCCTTATAAGTATCAACTTGTCTTTCTTCATCTACAGGCCTCAGCTTCTCAGAGTAATCTTCAAACAAAAAGAAGTATCAACTCCATCCTTCAATCTTCTTCAAGCAAGGAACTCCATCCTCTAACAAGGGAGAAACATTCATCTATCAAGAGTAAAGGGTGGGATGATTGGTAGCAGAGTGAAGACCAAAGGTCACCACTAAGCATCCTATCATCAGAGAAAGGGACCCTCAAAGGTTCTACCAACTTGTAGAGAGCCACACATCCTAAAAAAGGAGATATGAGGCCTTTACAAGGGGACCTTACATCATAGGGAAGAATGGAAGTGATCAACATCATCCATGTTTATGAAGGAAGTGGATCTATCTAGAAGCTCTGCCTACAAAACCCTAATCTTAACACCTAAACAAAACTACACCAAAAGAAGGGAAGATCCTCACATCCAAGCCTATTCAAGCAATCCATTGCATCTTCAACTTGTCTTCATCATCATCCAAGAGCAAGAGAAACAAAACCCTAATCTAAGGGAACTAAGGAAGTTAATCTAGTTGAATTAGTGCATTAGAATCATCTAAAGTTAGTATCTAAACTAAAATCAAACAAAAATAGTAAACTTCATTGAACATTCCTAAAAAAATTCCTAAGGGATCCTAATTCAATCATGAATCTACCCTACAAAAATCAGAGGTTGAATCATTCACCAAGTTCTAAAAATAAAATCTAAACCATAAACTCTAAAAATGGAGCTCCTAAAGTTTCCACCTAGAACTACCACTTATGTTCATCACAAAAATTTGAGAAAAATCTATGGGGAGCATGCATATCTATGCTAACTACTCACAAAAAATCAAGGCCAAAATCATCATCACATGATCAAACCAAATTCAACAATATCAAGCATCAAACATGACTATTTTAATATCAATTAAAATGTAAAAAATCCCATAAAATCAGAAAATGCATGAAATAATAATATTTTTATCTAAAAAATACTAGATCCTATCATGAATCCAATGTAAAAAGAATGGGATTAATTGAATCATTTTTCCATTTTTTATGAATTAATCAATATCCATGAATAAAATGAAAAATAATATGAAAATCCAAATAAAATGATAAATGCGTGGTGTGGATACTAAGAGGATCCAATTCATTTTGGAAATTGGGCCATAAGGGGGGGGGGTGCAGGTATCACTTAGATTCTTAAGCCCAAAACCAGCTGATTAATGAAACGCATCGTTTCATTAAGTTCAGAGCTCTTCACAAATTTTCCTGCACGCGTGACCATTGGATGAGGTTCTCAGTCAAAGTCCAACTATGATCCAATGGCTCTCAAGTCATCTTCCTCATTTCAAACTTCTGGAACTCAGGCCACCTGCGCGCCCAAAGTCACCGCCGGTGACATTTTCCGATCACCAATCCACAACCCTAACTTGCCATAAAGTCCACCATAGGCCACGATCCCTTTATCAAACTTGTCCCAAATTTCACAAGGAACTCAATCATACCATTAGTTCACTCTGAAACCTCAAGACTCGTAAGAACCAACTCTCAACCGAAAATGGTAACATCCCTAATTGGTGACTAATTCTCAAATTAATGATCTGAAAACCTCCCTACATCAATCCTCAATGCATCTAACACCCTAATTCCTCTTAATTCTAACTAAAACAAGCTGGGGATTGAAAGTTACCAACCTGAAAATTTCGCGTGCACAGAAGTAGCAAGCCTTCAAATCAAGCCTTCAAATGCTCCAGACTCCTTCAGTGAATCACTTCCAAGCTTCTGTATGCAATAAAATTGATTGAAATGGCTTCAATTCTTGGAATCAACTCTGAATTGCAGGTGGAAAAAACTGAGATCAAGAACACCAATCAGCCACAAATTTGCCTTGATTATGATCTGGAATCATTCACTAGCCTCCATGGAAGAGATTGCAATCAAGAAAATGGATGGAAAGTGAAGAAATTGGTGTAACCGAATTCAGTTGCAAACAAGAAAGTTTCAATCTCAATCTCTATTCTCTCCTTCAATAATCACCAACCTTGGCCTTGGATCATCTCTATTCAATATATAGGACATGTAGGTATGATCTAGAAAGCTCTAGATCCTTCTAATGAGAAGTTCAATCTCTCATGTCATGAGAAGTTCAATAACATGCCATGGTATGCATAATTCTGCTAGCAGCTTGAAATCACCCTTATTCCCTTCCAATTTATCCCCTAATGACATTTTGGATGTGTTTGGATTGAAAGGCACCTTGATTATGCCTTGAATTTTGGTTTGGCAAATGTTACTTAAGATGTAAGTAACTACTTTTCAAAGCAAGTCCACAAATTAAACTTCAATTCAAAAATGTGGCTAAACCATTTGTTCTTAAAATGTGTTTTAGAATCAAAATGACATATTACATGCCTTGGTTTGGACATGTAGATCAAAAATATCAATTTCCATCTTTGGTTCATTTGAAAATCATCCTTATTTTAGGTCATTTTTGTGATTTTGAGCTACAAGCAATCCCAACCTCTCATGACCTCTTGGTTAGCCTTAAAACATCATTTTGAACAAGTTTTATGTTGAAAATTTTCCCATTTGAAGCATGGAAATAGGAGTTATGGCCTCATGGTTGAAATGACCTATAATCTCCAAATGACCAAAATGCCCTTGACTTGTCAAAGCCATAACTTGAGTTCTACAAATCCTATCAAGGACTTCTAGTACGCTCTAGAAAGCTAAGAGGATAAGGAACAACATTCATGTTGACCAAAAGTTCATAGGAATCATCCTTCTAGGGCAAAGGTTTCATGCAAGCTGGGCAACTTTCAAGCCCCCAAATTCACACACCTCAGATGACCTGTAACTTGTCAAAGTCATAACTTGAGTTCTACAAATCCTATCAAGGACTTCTAGCACTCAAATTAAAGCTAAAATCATGCTCTACAACATTCATGTTGGGGGAAAGATGATATGGAAATCACATCTTGAGATAAATTGCCTTGAAGATAGCGGTCAAGCTAGGGGATTTTACACTATCAAGCCTTAGAAACCCTAGCTTGAAACTTCTCAACCTCTTCAATAATGATGAGTTGACCTTAGAATCAACCTTATAACATCTCAATTCATCAATCCATGATCACATGGCTCTTGAACTAGGTCTCAACCTTGCTCAAATCATCAGTTGACTTAGGGTTGACCCAGTCAAACCCTAGCTGCACCAATCATGGATGAGGCTTCTTATTCTTGCACAATGACCTATCCAGGCCTCAAAGTGATCCTCAACACTTCTCATGAGCTCTCTCAAGACCTCAAGTCCATCCTCATGGCCTCAGAATCATCTGATGGCTTTCCACAACTCTCAAGTTAGGAGACACACACTCTTGGTTTCAACCACTCTCTCTGAGGATCTTTTAACTTCTCTGACAAGGCTATCAACCCTTGAACACTTGAATAAGCCTCCCAGATAGCTTCAAAGTCTTGTGTAGCTCTTAATTGGTAATCACACCTCTTGATCTCCTGCACACATGTCAATGAAATGCAAATGATAATGCTAATGTGAATGAAATGAAACACAAGCTAGGTGAAGAAATATTGAGCAAATTTTAGGGTGCAACAGTATCATTTGATTCTCATGTTTCATATTTGCATCTTTCCATTTAATGTTTGCATTGCTTTTGTTTGTTCAAGTTAACTTCATCTCCTTCTTCATTTCATTTGTGATTGAATTATCTGTTGTTTACTTGGTTCTTCTGCCATGATCCCTTAGGATTTCTAGTCCCTCTGTTTAAGATGGGAGTAGGAGAGACATTAGGTGTTCAATCCTTTGTATGATAACATTAGGATAGTTTCTTCCCTCTTAATCCCAACTTTAGGAGTATTTTGCATGACAACATTAGGGTTGATTAGTTTCCCCTTCGAGTTTGTGTCTTTCTCTTCTCATTTCATAATCTCTTAAGACACCTAATAAAGGATAATAAGTGTTGTACGCTACGATCCTTAAGTACTTGAGGATTGATAGTTGGGGGGCCTCCTCTTAATCTGTCTATAGTGTTTACCATAAGCCCTTTGGGCGATATGCGACGCATTCCTTCTCAAGTCATAGTCTTTAGTGCAACATGAGTTACAAACTTAACTCAATTCACTTCTTCATAAAAAACACAAAACAAAACATTAAACCTTTTCAGAAAGAGTGTGTTAAGTCTTGGTTCTACCGCAAACAGGTTTCGTCCCTAACTACTGGAACCACCATTTAACCCTACTCAGTTAAAACACTTGAACTAATATGTGGCTGTGTCAGCCCGAACTATGCTTATTCTTATTTCTCATACCAGATGAGCATATGTAGGCACAAGACGGCAATGTCTTAGCGAGCAAATTTCCCCACCTTCACCCGTAGTTTTCCGAACTACGTTGACTCTGACTTTCCCATTGCACGAGGCAGTACGTAGGCATAGAGCGGCGATGTTCTATCGAGTCTCTTTTCTTTTCTTTTGTCCCCGTGAGCCAGCCTTTGATAGATTAACACCCTTTTAGATAGACAAAAAGCGTGGATCCTGTTGAGTACAACGGACGTGAGGGGTGCTCATACCTTCCCAATGCGTAACCGACTCCCGAACCCAAGATTTGGTTGCGATGACCTGTCTTTTCCCTTTTTTGTAGGTTTTCTCTAATCGTTTCCTTTCCCTCTCTTTGGGATAAATAATGAACGGTGGCGAATCTTCTGTCCTTGTCGGCTCCTCTTCGCAGCGATGCAACACCTACGTATCCTCGTCTGGTATGAGAAATCAGAGCAAACGTAGTTCGGGCTTACACGACCACTGGTTGGTTCAAGTGTTTTAACTGACTAGGGTTAAACCTTCGTTCTAGCTGTTGCACCCCAAATTTTGACCCCTTAGATCTTCATAATCATTCTAGGGTCATTTTGATTTTATCTAACGATAACCTATTTCAAGTTGGTCTTTGTGAAGATATAGGTGAATTAGGGTTCCGTACAATTAGGAATCGAAGTCACAGCGGTTTAATCAGTCAATGTATTGGATTGATTCTCCATGAAACAAGTATCTACATCATTAAAGATACCCCATTGTGTCAAGTATGAATCCAATTTGAGGTTGTCTCCCAAAGATCAAAGACAATGCAGTTCAGGATCCCCGATTAGGGTTTTCGATCATGAAAAGTCAACTGTAGTTTGACTTTTGATGTAAAAGGTGTTATAATGATAGAATTATGGTCCATGAAATTCATATGGCTTAGTGAAGTCCACTAAAGAAGTTCCAAGGCCTCAGAACACCCGGAACATCAACAATCGACCAAGTAGTCATCGATCGATCGTTCGGTTGACCGAAAAGTCAACTCTTCGACCATAAGGAATTTGACCTGAAAATGGGAAGAAAAAATGTTCCTAGTAACATATTACACCTATACATGAAGTTTCATGACCATTGGGTCAAGGATTGGGGAGTAATTGGAAAAATTGGGAATTCGGGTTTTGAAAGGGGCAAGACCATAACTTCCTAAGCACACATCCAAATGAGTTGATTCAAAGCTTGTTGGAAAGGTATTGGCAAGCCCTGCAAAAGTCTCAGAGTGGTCCATGTGCAAAAAATTCATAGATCTAGAGTTATAGCCAAAATCATCACAAGACGGAGAAAACACTTAGAAAATTCTAAGCTACTAGCCTTTTTAGGCATGTTTTCAGCCAACTTTGAGGGGATTTTTGACCTAGTTCCACTTGGAATTTGAAAATTCCAAAAATATGAAAGTTGCATAGCTCCATGAGGGCTTTCCAAAAAGTACTAAAACTCTTCCATAACCCTTGTGAGCTGAGAGTTTCGAGTTGATCAACTTGGGCCTGTGCACTAGTTTGTCAACTTGCCAAAACTCAACATGGACTTGGCTTCCAACCATATACTTCATATCTAACCATGAGAAAGTAGCTTATGTGATTTTTTAAAGGAAGGATTAAATCATATCTGAAGGAAAGCAAAGCAAAACCAAGAATCCATCCATAATCCATTTGTTTAATATAAAAAGTACAAAAGTTACACAAGGAGAGAGAGCATTGGTGGCTGCAGCAGGTGAGGGGTCTTGGCTCACTCAAATGTCACTTTTCACATCTCATTAACAGATAGCTTTTGAAGGCTAAACCCCTTTCAAGCAAGCAAATCCTGTTGAACCAAAACCACTACATGGATCTCATGAGATTTCACTAAAAATCTCCCTCCAAGGCAAAAAAAAAACATCTACCCCAATGCCCCTCTTAGCCTATAAATAGAGACCTCTTCCCACTCTTCAAAACACACCATAGCTATCCAAGAGAACCATAAACGCATAGCTTTCTTCCTTCTCTCTTTACTTGTATTAGTTGTTTATAGCGTCAAATAACAGCTGGAATCTCATTTGCTTCAACTGTCCATAAAGTTGCTTTCTTTTTTCAAGAGGAAGTAACTTTATGAGTTTGCTCAAAGGGAAGGATCTCTGGGTTTCTTGGTAGCTGGCTGTGAAGGGTCTACAAGAGGTTGGTGCTTTTAAACTCTCTCTTTTATAGGCATAAATGTCATTAAAACATGATTGAGTTTGCTTGTTAGCTTGCATTTGAAATATTGATATATTATTGTGATGATGAATCTATTGTTAAATGAGCAACATTGTTATGTTGGCCTCTGTAAGATTGAAGCCATATGGAAGGCATAATTTTAAGTGTATTTGGCCTTAGTTGTGTGGATACAGGACAGTTTGCTTACATTTGTTTTGGTAACAGTTGTGATGATGTGGTTGAACTATAGTTGAATTAATACCTTGTTTGCATTAAACTTGTGTTTGCATTGTGATGGCATTCTATGTGGTTGTTTCTATTTTCAAACCAACTTCTTGATTCTTGATGTTGGAAACTTCTAACTATGCTGTTTTAAGTGTGTTGTTGGATTTGTGAATATCTGTCTGGTCTTTATAAAGACATTGGCTTGGGGTATAATGATTGGAGCATGAATGCCCTGTTGTTGCCAGAACTTGTTCCTCATGTTTGAACTGGTATGGCTGTCAGTTTATGTCATGGATGTATTGCTTTTTCTTTATAAAGATATTGTTGCTAAATGAACTTTTGATTCAACTTAACATTGTAATGTTCAGTCTGCAACTGTCATGATTGAGTTTATTTTCAAAGTAGGCTTGTCTAATCCATATTTTTCTGCATTTGGTTATTTGGTAACTCTCTTTAGAGTTTGCATTGGACCTGTCATTTGTTGGATTGCATCATGACTGTCCTTAGGATCCTGCGCTAGAGTTTGTTTGGCATAGTTATGTTAAAGTGACTCATACAAGGTTTGTTGAAACATGCCTAGACCTTTGAGGATCAACAGTGCCATATTGAGGTTTTTGTGTGTGCTTGTTAGAGTCTTAGGGAGATTTTGGTTTAAGGCATAATGGTTGAAAAAAGAGTGCCTTACTGCTGCTAAACCAAATCCCTATTTGTTTGAGTTTCTATTATCCTATTATCATTCAGTTTTCAGATAGAGGCTGCTATTTAGAGTGACTGGTTTTGTTATACCAAAAGGGGTACATTTATGCCTGTTGTCACCTAACAATGTCATGTTGAGGCTCATGTTGACGCTGAAATGACTCACACAAGGTTTGTTAAAACATGCCTTGGCTGATGATGATCAGTTTTGTCCCTTTTTTAGGGTTTGTGTTTATTTGTTAAGCATTAGGGAAGGTCCCGGTTAAAGGCATGATGACTGAAAACAAGAATGCTTTATTCATTTCCTTTTTGTTTGTCTTGCTGTCTGCTTGCTGTTGAAAGGATTCACAATGAATTGTTGATGATCAAAATTATCATATTGGTGTCTATTTGCTGTCAAAAACTCATTTTAGTTATGTCTTGTTGTGGGAAAACATTGCTGCTAAATTAATCATGTTTGCTTTTGAAAGACATTTCGACATGCTTGCTATCCAATTTTGCCTTAAAGGTTTGTCAACCTATGTCTTCATTAGGATTTCAGTGTGTTTAGAATCCATGTTTGATAAGTTTGTAAGCTGCTTGGTTTGGTTAAGCCACGAGATTTCTGCATTTGTTTTATGTTGTTGTTGAAGCCATTGGTAAACATGTTGTTGCATTTATCTGCTACCGGTTTCTGTCTTAAGGTTTGTCAACCTATATTCCCAGCAGGATTTCAGTTGGTTCATGTCTGGCTGTTGAACCCTTGATGTTTGATGATAGAGCATGATGCTTAGGTCTGCTCGGTTTAAGTTTTGGGTTGTCACCATTTATTATGAACATGTCTATATTGGGGTTTTAAGCATATGTGTCTTGTTTTATGCTTTGCTATGACTTGTGAGTCATATTTGATCTTCTGCCTTGAAGTGCTTGTTAGTTTTATAGGTCATTGTTGTGTCTATTCATGTTAGGTAGCATCATGATATCTTGCCACAAACCCAACTGTCATGTCTTGTGAGCATTTTCAAAATCTGAGGGCTGTAGAACTAGTTTTGAGAAGGTTAATTTGTCATTTTGCTGCCAGCTCTTTATCCTGAAGTGAGATTAATCTTTGTTGTCACATAAAGTCTCATTTCTCAACTATAGCACTTTTTGAGTGCGTTAACTTATGGAACTTTGTTGGCTGCTACCATTGTGCATTGATACTACATAGTCTTTTAAAGACATTTCACTAAATTGCAGCTCATATCCCCCATTATTGCACCCCAAAATTTGCCCAACCTTTTCTTAACTGGATTTTGTTTCATTGCATTCATAGCATTAGCATTATCATTAGCATTTGCATATCATAGCCCATTTGCATGGGATTGAGAGGGATTTGCTCATTAAGAGGAGGTTATCAAAGGTCTAAGCCTAATCAAGAGGTTGTATTCAAGCTATTCAAGAGTTTATCATCACCATCAGAAAAGGTCAAAGAGCAAATGAGTGTATGTGGTTCACCTCCTATCTTGGAGGCCATGAAAAGGTCAGCAGATGGTTTTGAATCCATGGATGTGGGTGTAAAGCATTAAGAAAGCTCATGGGATGTCTTGAGAGTCACTATAAAGTTTGGATAAGCCATTATGCAAAGTAAAGAGGCCACAATCAAGATTGGTGCAATTAGGGTTTTCACCTGGTCAACCCTCAGTCAACTGGGAGTCTTGAGGAGATTAAGACTAAATTCCAAGAAACTATAATCATGGAATGTTATGTTGAGACATATAAGAGATCATTTCAAGATCAATTCATCAATGTGCAAGAGTGTGAGAAGTTATTGAGCTAGGGTTTCTAAGCTTGAGAGTGTAAAATCCCCTATTTCACTACCTAACTTCAACACCACATAACTCAAGATACAAATTTCATCTTATCTTGACATCAACATGAGACTTGTAGAGAATATTCTAAGATTTCTTTTGAGTACTAGAAGTCATTCATATGATTTCTAGAACTCAAGTTATGAAGCAGACAAGTTACAGGTCATTAGATGAATGTGATTTTGGTACTTGAAAGTCAACCAACTTCAAAGACATATTTGAGCTAGAAGGATGTCTCTCATCATCTTGACCCAAACATGAATGTTGTTACTCATTATCTTAGCTCTCCAAAGAGTCCTAGAAGTCCTTATTTGGATTTGTAGAACTCAAGATATGAAGCTTGCAAGGCAAGGGTATTTTGGGAAAGTAAGATTACGGGCCATTTTCATTATAGGTCAATTTCACCACTTTGCATACCTCAAATGAAAATATTTCCAACTTGAAAGTTGCTCAAAATGGGATCATTTGCTCAACCAAACCTCCAGGTATCATTGATATGGCTTGGATTGGAAAAAGTGTGAAGAAAATTTCATGAAAGGAAGCTTGAAAAGGGCTAGTTTGGATTTAATGCCAATTAAACTAATTCATGTCATATTTGTGCTTTTTTTGAGTCCAAATAATGTTTTAAGAACAATGGCAACATTAACAACCAATTTTGAATTCATTTCCATGGCCAAATTCAAGGTTACCTCACTTTGAAGTAACATAACTCAAATCTACCATTGATGCATATCCAAGGCTTCAATCTCAGCCATACATATTCCTTACACCTCAAGCAAGTGAAATGAACCAAATGCGAGGCATTCAGGCTCTATTTTGGTGAACATCATGAAGCTTCAAAATGAGAAAAAAGTGAAAATGCAATTGGACTCCATGGGCTTCTATTGGGCCTGAAATTGATCAAGATCCATTGTATATAATATCTTTGATGATTCCTAACAGAAAAAACGGATTTTGGAGCCAAGAATAACAGAATTCAGTTAGAAAAAAGTGGAGCAAAATGGAAAATCTCTTTTGAAGATTAAGCCACTTTCAAGCCAAATCAAGGATTGCAGAAGCTCCATTGATGATCAGTGAAGGATTCCGCACATTTTCCACAAGTTTGAGCTTCATTTGAAGGACCATTGGAGGTGCTCCAATAGGTAATTCATTTTTCACTCATACTCTTTGTTCTTGATGAAATCACGCGCCATTGTTGTAGATTTACATTCCTCTAGGATCATAGATGGATTTAGGATAGTTTCCGTGGTCGTTCGTGACATTTCTTGATAACACCTTCAACCTTGGTAGTGTTCGTTTTAGGTGATTTAGGTGAGAAAAATGAAAAGGATTGTGGATTATTGATGTACACAAGGAGAGGAAGAGATTGATATCAAGAAATCTAGGTTTCGTTAAGTTTGAGAAGCATGCATTGTTCACCGTCCCAAGGTTAGCGATGACCGGAGATTTGCGCCACCGGCTACGCCTCCGTCTGGTTTTATTTCCCCCCAGCCTCCAGTTCAAATGATAGCCATTGGATTTGTGTATTTTATTGACTTGGTCCGCTAATCCAATGCGTCTGGCTGAGTCTCAGGGTGTTGACCTTTGACTCAGTGAGGTGGCATCACTTAGTTCATTAGATTAGCATACTTATTTGGTGGATGGCAGGATGCACTGTGGGGTTGTATTGACCATGAACCATAAGAGCATCAGTGAAACGACGCATTTCACTTAAAGTCCCTGAGCGCGTGCGTGGCACGTTGTATGGCATTGGATCAGTTGACTAGTCTCCCCATCCGTTGGCTCTCGTTTCTTGGCCATTTCTTTTATTTTCTTTAATTGATTTTCCTTATTTCTTTTATGCTTGTTCCATTTTTATCCATTAAAAATAGAAAATTAACTCAATAAATTCTGGAAAAAATAATGAGCATAATTTGACATTTCTTTTAATTTTGTATATTTTTAATTGCAATTTTAATGCATTTTTCTATTAATTGTACATTTTTTCCTTTAATATGTTTTGGATAAAATAGAAAATAGTATGATTACTTGTAGGATTTTATTTCTTATTCAATGCTTAGGATAAATTCCTAATTTGTTTTAGGTTATTTCTAGATACTTTAGGTGACCGTTAGGTATTTTTGTTCAGATTTTTAGGTTCCATTTTGATAGGTTTTGAGTTAGGTCTTTAACACCTTTCCCATTTGTTTCCTTCCTAGCACACTTCATAGTTTTACATTCTGATTCATACCCTTAGGCTTACAATTTTGACTTGAAATTTTAACAATAGTTTCCTAACATCCTAAGGATCCCTTAGAAATTTTATTAGGATTTTAGGACTTGTTTTCCTATTTTTCAATATTTTACATTCTGACTGATGTTTGTGTGTTTCAAATTGCACTTCCACTTAGTTTTGCCTTTAAGTGAACTTTTAGAAAACGTTAGGCACCCAATCATTACATGAACCCTTAGTACCTAGGTTAAGGTATTTGTAGGGTAGTTTTCAAGTCTTTAGCATGTCATTAGCTCCCTTAGTAGAGATGTCCTTTAGAGCTTTGCTTGTAGGGTTTCTTTAGAAGCTTTTTGTGAATTGTTGCTCCCCCTTATGTGGTTCCTTTGCTTGGTTTTGTCTTGTCATTCCAATCTATCCTAGTCTTATTCTTAGGACCCCTCTTGTGAGAGCCTAATTCTTCCCTTGGTTGAATTCTGTGCATTCCATAAGAGGTTGAGCCTGGGATGGACATTCAATGGCATAGTGTATTCCCCTGGTTTACACTATCTTTCATTCTCCAAGTCCTATTCTTAAGATCCCTCTTGTAAGAGCCTAATTCTTCCTTTGGTTGAATTTTGTGCATTCCATAAGAGGATGTGCCTTGGATGGACATTCAATGACATTGTGGATTCATTTGGTTTACACTATTTTCTCTTTCTCCTATATGTCCTACATGATTAGGATCCTTCTTGTGAGAGCCTAATTCTTCCTTTGGTTGAGTTTTGTGCATTCCATGAGAAGTTTGAGCCTTTGATGGACATCCTGTATTCATACACACTAACCAGATACATTAGATTGACATCTAGGTTCCACCATTCTCATCTGTCCTACATTCTTAGGATCCCTCTTGTGAGAGCCTAATTCTTCCTTTGGTTGAATTCTGTGCATTCCATAAAGAGGTTGAACCTGGGATGGACTCTTGTGTTGATACACATCTAAACCTGATGTAGCCTGGGGATGATTTCCTTGTTGCTCATCTGGTTTCCTCTCTCCTTCATGATTGATTTCTTGTTTGCTGTGATGCATTAGGATAGACTTGCATGTGTAGATACCCTTAGGCTTAGGTGCATGTCTGCATTAAAGGTTGAGGTGTCCCTCCCTTTGCTTGGATGTTTATTTGTCTTTCATACTTGTCATGTTTTCATTAAAGGTTGAGTTTGCCTCCCTTTGCTTGTGTGCTTTCTTTGTGCATCTCTGCTTGCATCCCATGTTTGCATTTAAAGGTTGAGCTTGTCTCCCTTGCTTGTACTGTTGCATTGCATCTGCATCCAGTTACTTTATGTTTCACCTGCTTGATAGTTGTGTTTCGTTTTTCCCTTTTGCATGTTCCCTTAGGACTCTCACTTCCTTATTTAAGGAGTGATGATAGACTCTAGGTTGAATCCTTTGCATGATAACATATAGGATAGATTCCCTTTCAAACCCAACATTAGGACCATCATTGTATGAAAATAGTAGGATACTTGATAGTTTCCCCTGTAGATTCCTCTTTCTCTTCTCATCTTCAAACAACAGTAAGACATTTAATAAAGGCAAGTTTGTATTGTACGCTACGAGCCTTAAGCCACTTGCGAAATGATAATTGAGCGGTCTCCTCTCAATGGTCTAGAATGTTTAGTATACGTCCTTTGGGCGATATGCAACGCATTCGCTCCTAAGTCATAGTCTCTAGTGCAATATGAATTACAAACATTCATAAAAAATACTTCTTCTCCGATAAAAGACAAAAAACCAACATCAAACTTCTTTTGCCCTTTGGGGCTCCCTTTATCAGAAAATCTTTTCAGATAAAAGAGTGTTGTTAAATCTTAATTCTATCGCAAACAGGCGTTGTCCATAACTGCTCGAACTACTAGTTAACCTTACTCGGGTAAAAAAACATGTGAACTAGCTTGTGTTCCGTTTTATCCCGAACTATGTTTGCTCTGATCTCTCATACCTGTTGAGAGTACGTAGGCACAAGACGTGATGTCTTGGCGAGCAACCTTCCCCCTTCACCCGTATTTAGCCGAACTACGTTGACTCTAACTTTCCCATTGCACGAGGGAATACGTAGGCCCAGAGCAGCGACGCTCTGTCGAGTCATTTTTTCCCTTTCTTTTTTCGTTTAAACCAGACCATTAGCTAGATAGATAAACAACCCGTCAGATAAACAAACAAGCGTGGATCCCGTTGGGTACAACGAATGTGAGGGGTGCTAATACCTTCCAATTGCATAACCGACTCCCGAACCCAGAGATTTGGTTGCGATGACCGATCTTATCCTTTTCGCTAGGTTTTTCCTGATCGTTTCCTTTCCCCCTCCTTTGGGATAAATAACGATATGTGGCGACTCTTCTGTCTTTGACGACACCTTTTTTTGCAGTAGCAACAACTGGCGACTCTGCTGGGGACATATAGCTGCTGGGGAATTTTCCCATCCCCTATGCTGGGACCGTTTGTAGAAGCATATTTTAATCTCAAGGTTTTGATGATGTCAACAAGACTTAAGCTCATTCCATGTTTGCAAAAAGTCAAGCTTTCAAATTGATCAAGATCAAGAATATGGAATGTTGTCATGCAAATCAAGCTTCATGTGCAAATGATCGTACATCTTTCAAGATTTGGACTCAAGGCTTTGGTATATCAATATTCACTCCTTTAATTGATATACAAGTGTTCAAATAATTTATCATATCAACATATTGCATATGCATGGTTTTAAAATTAATTAGATCTGGTATAACATTTTAAACTTAAGTATTTTTCTGAGTTTTAACAGTGTTAACCGATTAACCATATAGGTTAATCGGTTAACGACCTCAATTTTTATATTCTTAGGGCTAACGTTCATGTGTTAACCGATTAACACTAAACGAATTTTGAAAAATTGTTTCTTTTTAAATTCAAATCTTGTTTGAATGTTATACCTTTTCATTATTTGATTTATACACTTTTATACCTTTTTGAAATGGTGTTTTGACTCATATAAATTCTGAACATTTCAAATTGAACAACAATCTCCAATAATTTTCAAAATAATCATTCAATCAAATTCACTATTTATCAAATATTTTCAAATATTTCAAAAAGTGTTCATATTGTTCATACCATTTCATATCCAGAATTTTTGAACACTTGTATTGATATTGAAAAGTGAATTCTGATCAAAAGGAGAAGATCAATCATTGTATTTATAGTATTATTATCACTCTCAATAAAAAATTACAGAATTATTTCTATTGTGACTTGTGATCCAGGATTGTTGGACACAAGGGTTAGTGCTTGCAAGAAGATTGTTCTTGTACACTAGTTGTTGAATAGTTGTTAGATAGTAGGCCTCACCAGTTGATGGTGTGATAGGTTGTACATTCTAAAACTATAGTGAAAAATCTCTTTCATGTGGAAAGGGGAGTGGAGTACCTTCGAATTGTGAAGGGAACCACTATAAATCTCTGTGTCTATTTTCATTCTGCTTTTTACTGCTTTCATCATCAAGAACATAACCAAGTAAAATTCAAGAATCTTGAAAAACCGGAAAAAGTTTCTAAAGCCTAATTCACCCCCCCCCTCTTAGGCATACTTTGAACTTACAATTGGCATCAAAGGAGGTTAAGGTAACCTGTTCCTAACAATTCAGTATGGCTTCCGCTAGCACCAACCCGGTTTTCAAAGACGGTGGAAGTAGTAACAAACCACCATTGTTCTCTGGAGAATATTTCGATTTCTGGAAAATCCGAATGAAGGCACATGATGAAGCCCAAGGAGAAGGTATATGGGAAGCAATCGAAGAAGGACCACACAATCCAGTAAATGTGGTCAATGGCGTTGGAACCTGTCGCTACCGCGAAAATAAGGTGCCGGCAAAATAGAAGAGTCGCCACCTTTCGTTATTTATCCCACAGAAAGTGAAAGAAAACGATCGGAAAAACCTGACGAAAAGGGATAAGATAAGGTCATCGCAACCATGTCTGGGTTTGGGAGTCCGTTACGCAAGGAGAAGGTATTAACACCCCTCATGTCCGTTGTACTCAACGGGATCCACGCTTGTTGTGTTTATCTGACGGGTTGGTTTAACTATCTACCTATCAAGGCTGGTCTGAAAAGAAAAGAAAATTGACTTGGCAAAGCATCACGCTTCGTGCCTAGGTATTCTCGTCCGAGAACGAGAAATCAGAGTCAACGTAGTTCGGCTAACTACGGGTGAAGGGAAGGGGGAAGGTGGCTCGCCAATACGTCAGTATTGTGCCTACGTACTCTTAAAAGGTTTGAGAGATAAGAGCTTACGTAGTTTAGGATAATACGGGTAACCGAGGTGTTCTCGATCACACAGGGGTGGGAGAAGAGATTGACGATACAACTGTGTGCATTCTAGTAGTTAGGTGTATTGCTGCTCGACCATTAACGACTTAGGCGTTACCTGTTTGCGGTAGAACGGACGTAGTATGTCGGGGTTTAAATGTATGGGAACCTACGGGAACTAGAACTACGGTCTAGTCTCAATTGCGCTAGGGCAAGAGAAAGGGCTAGATTAGTCGTCAGCGGGAAAGTCTCGATCGCATAGAAGCGAGAGAACAGAGAACTTAGTTGTTAGTGTGCTCGCTAGGATATCGCATCCTATGCCTACATATTCTCGTCTGGTACGAGAAATCAGAGCAGCTGTAGTTCAGCTAACTACAGGAAAGGGGGGAAAGTGAGCTCGCTAGGATTATCGCAATCTTATGCCTACGTACCCTCGTCTGGTACAATAGATCAGAGCAAACGTAGTTCGGCGCATGCAGAAAATAAGTCTCGATTGCACAGGGGCAAGAGAAGGGGTCTCAATCGCCAAGATGCGAGAGAAAAGGGTTTCGATCGCGCGGGAGCGAGAACAAAGAGGAAGCAGGCCTAACACGCCTAAACGGGAAGGAACTCGGGACACACACGCAAGAACCTAAGGTGTAGGAGCGAATGCGTCGTATATCACCCAAGGGGTGCTACACTAAACACTCTAGACGATTGAGGGGAGACCGCTCAATTGTCATTTCCCACGTATCTAACGCTACAGCTCACACCACTCGACGGTTGCATAAAGCCTTGAATAAGAAAGATGTAATCGAACTAAGCGGTTCCGTTGGTCCTCGACATTGTGCGCAAGCTCCATTCCAATCTTCTCCTCTCTGGATCCTTGATGATGACGTTTCGAATCAGAACCAATGTAACACTAAACCGTCATGGTTCAATTTATGAGAGAAATCAAACTCTAAGAGGTAGCGTATTGATATCTTTGTCAAATACAAGATAGATAAATGATATTGAGAATCATTCTCCAATTGAATCATATCACACGGCCAACACAGAATAAAATCAAAGTAAAATCAGATGGCAGAAGAGAAATGAGGAGAGAAATCCAATAACAAATTTAAATAATATTCTACTCCTAAAATAGGCAATAAACTCCTGATAGAAAACTCGAAAGAAATTACAAGGAACTTGCATGTAGAAAATAACATGAAAATTCTATATAAAACTCTATATATCCTAAAAGAAAAATAAAATATAAATTCTAAAATATAAAATCTATATGCAATATTAAAAAATAGAATATAAGATTCTATTCAAAGAAACTATACCATAATATTTTAAAGAGGAAAATATTATAATTCTCTACAAGAAAAATAGTAAAGAAAATATTATAATTCTCTACAAGAAAAATAGTAAAGAAAATACAGCACAGGAGGGTAATCAGTCCAGCAGGGGAACCATCTAAAGAAAAAACAATTGGGCTTTGAGCCCAACAAAACAACAGCAAAGGGAAAAGAAACCGGGGGGGGGGGGGAGGCGAATATGGAAGATAAGGGCGCGAGTCTGGAAAACGAAGTTGGGCCCAGGAAAAGCCCATTGCCCGGTCCATACAGTCCCAAAGAGCCACAATCATCTTCTTCCTCCCACTGTGGCAAACTCTAGCTTTTCTCACTCTCTCTCTCTCTCTCTCTCTCTCTCTCTCTCTCTCTCTCTCTCTCTCTCTCTCTCTCTCTCTCTCTCTCTCTCTCTCTCTCTCTCTCTCTCTCTCTCTCTCCGCCGCTGTCACCCTAAGCTCCTCCCTCACGGCTTCAAACGAAAAAAACATCTTCTACTTCTTGCGAGTTCTTTGTCTATTGTTATCCTCAACAAAACAAACAGAAGTTGAATCTTGGAACTCTGAGCTTTCGGTTCACAACGATGAAGTTATTGGAGCCTGCATGTTGAAGATGAAGTGCTTTAAGATAAACGAAAATGGAGAGATGTTACCGGAAAGGTATTGGATCTTGAATATCTGTAGAAGAAAACTTGTTGAACATTCTCGGATGGAGATCTTGAGGATTCTGGAGATTATGAAGAAGGTTTGGAAAAGCCTTGAAGGTCGTTGATGCTTGATGTTGATTATGAGTGAAATCTGAAGGATTTGTTGTTGTTGTTGGTTGTGACGAATAACGACGAAGATCTGATGGTGATGCTTGGCGAGTTTGGACCTGGATCTGGTTGAAGCTGTTAATGGATGATCTGAAGGTTCGACGAAGGTCTTGCGGGAATCTGGAAAAGCGTGACGAGGCTGGTGGTTCTGGTTGAAGATCGTTGTGGTGTTGATGAACGTTGAAGTTCCTGGAGAAATCTTGATGAAGATCGTACAAAAGTGATGAAGATTTGAAGCTCGTTTGAAGCTTCGGTGACGAATCTTGAGGTTGATGTGTAGTTTCCGAAACATAGTAGGGTTGTGTGAAGATCTTTGAAGTTTGCTAGAAATTTCTTGGAGATCCGATGAACATTGTTGAAGGTGATGAATGTTCTTGGAGATTTGGATGAAGTTTTCTGGAAAAATTGATGGAGATTGATGAATGTTCTTGGTGTGATGAAGACGATTGATGAAGCTTTAATGACAGTTTGGAAAATGGCTGAATGTGGGGATGAACATGGATGAATCTATGAAGATTTTGGCGAGTTGAATGCAGTTTCCGGCGAGTCTGGAGTCATTTGATTTCACCGGCGAAGGTATCCGGCGGTTTGCATGTGACAGCTGTTGAGAGGACACCTGGCAGGCTGCGTGGCAGCCATGCAGGGTGAAGGTGGTGGTGAGTGGGACATGTGGCGAGAAAGGAGAGAGAGAACGAGAGAGTGGCTTAAATAGCGGCAAGTGGCGCAGACCTGGACTGGGCCCCCAAAAACGGACACTTGGCCCACCAAATTGACTAAAATGGACTTCAATTAACTGACTCAATTAATTCAATTAATGGTGATTAAAATTGACAATTAATGCTAAACAAAGGTTAATAAAGCTGATGAAAAACAATTGATTAAACTGATTATTAACTAAACTAATGACATTCTAATTCATTAATCCTAATTACCTAGATCAATTAAAATCTATATAATACCTAAAGAATTAAATGAAAAAAGAATTTAAAATCTATTAATTTCTAAAACAAATCAATTACTCTAAAAAGAATTAACATCTATTAATTTCTAAAACAAATCAATTATTCTAAAAAGAATTAACATCTATTAATTTCTAAAAAGAATTAAATCTAGAAAGTAAAACCTATTATATCCTAAACAAATCAAATAATTTCTAGAAATCAATTAAAATCTATATTATTTAAAATCTACTAAAACTCAAAAGAAATTCTAGAAATCAATATTCTACTAAACTCTAAAAAATAGAAAAAGAAATAAAAGTCTATTAAACTCTAATATCTAAAATAGAAAATAAAGGATAGAAGCTATCTAGCAACTATTTCTATGCTAAAATTTAACGAAATAAACTCTAGAAAATTGATAATAATTCCATGAGAAAAAAAACAATGAACATCAATTAAATCGGCGAACAAAACTGCGAGAATGAAACGAGATAACCTGTAAAAATACGGACACCGAAATGTCCTCAAAAACAACAGCAAATGCTGAAAACACCGGGAGGAGAACCACTCCCAAAATAATTCTTCGTACTCGAAATGGTTTGAACTGCCTGAAACACGATAAGAGGGCTATAATTCCAATAGAATCAGACTGGCTAACGAAATACACAGAATGCGATATGCGTATGCAAAAATGCAAAAATGAGTCGAAACATAAGCCAAATACAAGAATCGGTTGGTCAAATTTTGGGGCGCAACAGCTGCCCCTATTCAAGCGGCTTGGACCTGAAGGGTTGAGAAGCGAACGACTTTCAAACATTCAAAGGTAGAAGACGGTTGAATACAAAAGAAACTCGGAAATTTTCCAACCACATAAATAAACTGCAACTCTGATTGGGAACGAACAAATATCCAGAAACCGAATACAGACAGTTGCACGGCAACACTGACTGCTCATCATATACAGAACACCTGAGCTCATTGTCAGTCATCTGTGTAACGGCACAGACACTGAACCCACAAGCTAGATCAACATGCACTTGATCCTTCCCATTGTCTAAAGCTGGATCAACATGCACTTGATCCTTTCATTTCGTCAGAAAGAGAAACAATACTCACGTCGTCTAAAAGTAGACGGGAGGTCACTGTTGAAAGCTGGATCAACATGCACTTGATCCTTTGCTTCGTCAGAAAGAATACAATACTCACATCATCTAAGGAAAGACGGGAAGAAAGCCACCACGCTCATATCATCTGAGGGTAAACATCCAATACTCACGTCATCTAAAGAAAGACGGAAAGACTCCATTACTCACATCGTCTAAAGAAAGACGAAAAGAAGAACTCGTCCGAAGAACCACATCGTCAATAGGAATCGACAGAAAGAAAGATCAAATCAATGATTACGTCAACGAACTTCACAACTGTTCAGCAAACTTCTGAATCCTTTCGTCCATAAGAATTGATGAAAAGGAAGTATTCAAAGGGCCACATCATCAATAAGAATTGACAGAAAGAAAACCATCTTCAAATAGCCATATCGTCAATAGGAATTGACAATAAGAAAATCAAACATTCTTCAGAGAGCCACGACATCAATAGGAATTGACGGCATGATAAACTTCTTAGAACAACATCTCATCCAATAACCGGAAAGAAAACCACGTCCGAAACTCACATAGTCTAAGGATAGACGGAGAGTAAACCATATCTGAAATTTATCTTGAAATCTCACATCTTCCAAGGATAGACGGAGAGAAACCCATATCCAAAATCCAAATCATTGAATACTGAACAAGCACAGAAGCTCGTATTCATAACACGCGTCGTCTAAGGATAGACGGTAAGAAGACTTGTTGGGGAAATGCATCGTTAATAGAGATTAACGGAAAGAGAATCTGCTCGGAGATACACATCGTTAATAAAGATTAACGGAAAGAAAATCTTTCGACATCAGAGGACTGATGGACAAAGGAACTCTGCTTGGGGCTACCATCATCAGAGGACAAAACATAACCGTCGTATGATCTGAATCCCGAGAGAAAGTTAACTGACGAGCTGTCTGAACAAAGCTGCTGGATAAATGCCCCTGTATCGATCGCAGGGTGATTCACGTTGCCACGGAAGGCTAATAACAAACTGGCTTATGCTTCGTATGCATATGCATATGTTTGAATGGCGTAATGCTCCATACGATGGAAATGCTACGCATTTGAGGATGAAATGAAAATATGATGCAGATATGATGATATATGCAAAGATGCAAATGCAGGCTCGGGCTGCCGGAGAAAAACTGTACACAGAATGACCATTCCAGCAGAATAAATGCTGGAAGGGTGAAGCCAACTCCGCTGGGGATAACCGGGTATCACAGAATTACTCCAGCAACATAAATGCTGGAAAGGTGAGACCGACTCCGCTGGGGATTCGGGAGAACTATCAAGTAACTCTGCTCTAGGGATTCAGGAATCATCCTGGACGGGAAAACTCTGCTGAGGAATTCAAGAATCATCCTGAACAAACAACTTCGCTGAGGACTTCAAGAATCATCTTGGGCAAACAAGTCTGCCGGAGACTTCAGTCTGAACTATCAAGAGCTAAGCACTTGCGGATAATCTTCTACGAGAAAACTTCCTGTTGACCCACTGCTAGGAATGAGTATACACCTCTGCGCATGACTCAGCTGGGGATATGATGATCCTTCCTAGGATACATCTGGTTAGGGAGAATCTATCTCCATTCGAGGAGACACATCAATGCTCACAGCCCCCTGTTCAGACTCTGTGGGGAAACACAACTGAACCTGCTGGGGAAGAAGGAATCATCCTTCTTGGAAAAACATGCCATGAAACGAACTCACGGTGGCTCGCCCCATAATCTATAATGACTTTTGGTAAACTCTGCGGATATGGATAGGAACGGTTCCTTCGCTTTCAGCTTTTGCTCCAGCCTGTGGGATCTCTGTGGGGATGTTCCTTGAACGGAAATCTGCAATCTCTGCACCCGGATCTGCCTCAGCATCTTGAACCTCGAAGAGGTGCTTCATATTAATTGCCCCACGGGCAAGGAATAACTTCTTTCCTCTTAGGGTGGCATGCCCCTGTCTTGAAACGCCTTTGCCCCTGATTGGCTAATCTGTGGGGAAATACCCTGGTTATCCTCGAGAGATTCACGGAATCTCGACCTGACTACTTCAGATTAACTGACTTCAGGATGGCTGACTCCCATACTGTGATCATTTGACATAGCTTTCCCCGGTTTACCGGAATATTCTGGCATTCAGCCTTCTGTCCTGATCAAATATTTCCATCGTGGAAACTTTCCTGCTGTCAAGCGCTTACTCGCTAGTAAACAAATTGTTCTGCATAAAGACATATCAAATGCAATGCATATGGCAGTTTTCAAAAATCCATTCCTGTTCACTGGAAAAAAATTTGTGACATAAAAAGTATGAATCATTCATCAACATGTCAAAATCAATACAACACTGTAAGGGGAATCCTTTCTAGGAGTCAGTTCCGATGCGATCTTCACCGAAGTATGCTTTCAAAACAAACCTATTTCAATTAGGACTTTTGAAGGTTGTAACGTGGTCAGGTTCACGGTTTAAGAAAGAAAGGATATAGGTTCAAAATTCATTTTAACCCACCCATTCTCCGTGATGTTCTCCCATCCTACTTTCAGCTAGTTCGACCTTAGCGTTCACCTTTCAAAGGTTGAGCGACAGTTCAAGAAATCAAACTTTCGAAGTGACAATTGCTCTCTTTTCATCTTCCCTTGGGCACCGGTAGCCACACGACTCTTTCTCGCTTGAGGATTTTTTCTTTTCTAATCCTCTTCGCTTTTTGATTTTCGTTTTTTTCGTTCCCTAACTTTTGCTTGGACCAACTCTTTTGAGTTTCTTCGATTTCGAAGTCCAGCGGGGTACCCTATTTTTTCCTAAGTCGCTTTCTTTCAAGATTCGACTTAGCGGGCTTTTTCTTTCGATTCTTTTCTTTCTCCTTTTTTTTTGAACAAATCGTATGACATCGGCTCGTCTGACTCTTTGGGGAATAACGTGACTGTTTCACTCCTGATCGGCCAGGTTTAACCATTGTGGTTTTTTAGGTACGACTTGTAGCGATGTGATTGATCCTCGAACGAACACTCCTTTTGTAATTTGAACGCCTGGTCAAATTAACTGACACCTACCCTGCCCCGGGTTAAGATTGAGGGTTTTCCATATTAAAAAAGAAACTCCTACTACTAGGCTCAAAGGGGTTAACAAGGGATTATCTTCCTTATATCTCCGGTGTTTGTGAATTGAAACAATGCATGTACATCATCAACAGGTTTTTATTCAAAAGCATAGCATCGGAAGCTTACGCCTTGTTGGATTTCGTCATCCTCCCCAGATACCGCTTAAACAAGCGTTTGACATCAGTTTAAACATTGAGTGAACCCGAATGGATTAAATCAAAACATGCATATTCATTTCATTATCAATATCAATTGAAAACAATACAAGTTTTACAAATGCAATTTGCGCTTTAACAGGAAAGAAACTACAAATGCAAAGAAATGACCTGATAAAACACAAATCACCGGCTTCTGGGAACCGGGCTTTTCGAACTTGATTTGCTGCTGAGCCAGCCATCTTCAGAATTGATTGTCGAAGTCATCCTGATACTCCTCTGAACATCTGCTCTTAGTGAACTCTCCCATAACATGAACTGATACACCCACTTGGCTGGATGAAGGAAGGTCGTTAATCTGAACACCCTGAGGCGTGATTGAGATCCTGTTAGAATCCAACACAGTCTGAACTTGGCTTCGAAGCACCTTGCAGTCTTATGTCGAATGCCCATGTGCCCCAGCATGGTACTCATAGCAGGCGATGACGTCGAAGCCTGGCGGATACGGCGGAATTTCTGGATTAATCTTCTTCGGAACTACCAACCCACCTTTGATCAAATCCGGCAATAATTGACTGTACGATACCGGTAGCTGAGCGAAATGCCTCTCTTGCTTCCTTGGTCTTCGTCTGGCGTGTCGACGCAGTTGACGACGATATGATTGTTGACTCTGGCGGAGAACAGATATCTGACATACAGACCCAATAGGTTGCTGGCTCTGAACACTCAAAGTGTCTGAACACTGAATCTGAGGTACGGGAGATTTCAGGATAACATCACTTCTTTTCTCCCATTCTTCTCGAGAACTGGCAACTGATTCATCTTCATAAACTGAAGTATCTGAGATGTCTCGAATTTTTCCGCTCTCAACACGTTCTCCTGTCATCACTAAGTCAGCAAAGTTTGACGCTCTACCATTGATCAACTTGTCAAAGTAATGGCCTTTCAAGGTACCCAGGAATATGTCAACCAACTCTCTATCCAGAAGCGGGGGTTGAACACAAGAAGTGAATTCTCTCCATCTTCGCGCGTATCCTCTGAAGGACTCATTATCCGCATGAGATAATTCTTGCAACTGCGTGCGGCTAGAAGCCATGTCAAGATTGTAGTCGTACTGCTTCACGAAGGCATTGGCTAAATCTAACCATGATCTGATGCAACTACTTTCCAACTGCATATACCGATTCAATGATGCTCCACCCAGACTATCCTGAAAATAGTGAATCATGAGCTGATCATTGGCGACATACGAAGTCATTTTTCTGTAGAACATTATCAAATGTAGCTTCAGACAACTATCCCCTTTGTACTTCTCAAAATTCGGCATCTTGAACTTCGGAGGCATCACAAGGCCTGGCACCAAACACATGTTCGAAGCATTCAGGTTAAGAGTATTCTGACTCATCAGGGCGTCAAGCTTTTCCTCTAACAACTGACATTTTCTCATAAATTCAACAGTCTGCGGGTTCTCAGCATCAACCTTCGGAACAACCCTCTAAGAATCTGGCACAGAGAAAATGAAATTCTGATAATCTGTGTCATGGAGAGAAGATGCATATTTATCTCTGACAGGAATCTGCACAGGCTGGGCTTGAGCAACATTATTTACCGGGATTCCCTGAACATTGGTCTCATCTCTAGTCATAGTTGTCACGGCTTCCATGAATTGACCCAACTGATTCTTCAACAGTTCAAACTCGGCCCTCGTAACAACCTGATTTTGCTCTGCTGAGTTCATGATCCTTCCAGAAACTAACTCAAGTCCAATGCGAATGCCGAGAAATCAACTGCGAGTTGGACAAAATACGGGTAAGCTTTTTGTTCTAGCTGAGGATGGACATGCAAGCATGAGATGCAAATGAAACGCAATGCAAGATGCAAACAAACACGGGATCACAGCCCCCACAAAGCTCTGAATACTATTGCGCTGCTGACGGAATAAGTTCGCTCTGAAGAGAGAAACCAAAATACCAGGTTGGCTGGAAGTCAAGTTTCCTGCAAAAACCCTCCCACTCATAGGTATGGACCTAATATGTCAAAGGTTCGACATCCTATGTGTTTCCCAACGTCACAGACTTTCACGAAATGATGATACGTTCACCATTTCTGGTTTGGCATCATCACCCCCTGAAGAGGCCTCACTCAGCTGAGTCACAAATGATCGGTCCCCAGAGTTGACAACTCTCTAGACCAACAACCCCTCAAGCCCAAAGGGCTGGAAAAGAAGTCAACCAAGAGAATCTCGTCTGAGCATGGATTTTGCGGGACACTAGTTCATGCAAAGCATGCATGCGCCCACTACTTTCCACAACTAATGCTAGGTATACACTCAAGCCTGGGTCTGGCTTATCACTCATCAGAGCCCCTCTCCCATAAAAGCACAACAAATAATCATATTATACTGAAAGTAAAGTGCGGAAAGTAAAGTACGATAAATAAACGCAAACCCAACAAGTAAACACGCAAGCGCTAGGATTGACTCGCACAGGGGACGTTGGATCCCCAGCAGAGTCGCCAGCTGCTGGGAATGACCCAGATAGCTAGGAGGAAAATCCCAAACGAGACTCACATAGGGAACCGTTGGAGTCCCCAGCAGAGTCGCTAGTTGTCGCTACCGCGAAAATAAGATGCCGACAAAACAGAAGAGTCACCACCTTTCGTTATTTATCCCACAGAAAGGGATAGGAAACGATCAGAAAAACGTGAACAAAAAGGTATAAGACAAGGTCATCGCAACCATGTCTGGGTTCGGGAGTCAGTTACGCAAGGGGAAGGTATTACCACCCCTCACGTCCGTTGTACTCAACGGGATCCACGCTTGTTGTGTTTATCTGAAGGGTTGGTTTAACTATCTACCTATCAAGGCTGGTCTGAAAAGAAAAGAAAATTGACTCGGTAAAGCATCACGCTTCGTGCCTACGTATTCTCGTCAGAGAACGCGAAATCAGAGTCAACGTAGTTCGGCTAACTACGGGTGAAGGGAAGGGGGAAGGTGGCTCGCCAATACGTCAGTATTGTGCCTACGTACTCTCAACAGGCGTGAGAGATCAGAGCTTACGTAGTTCGGGATAATACGGGTAACCGGGGTGTTCTCGGTCACACAGGGGTTGGAGAAGAGATTGACGATACAAGCGTGTGCATTCTAGCAGTTAGGTGTATTGCTGCTCGACCATTGGAGACTTAGGCGTTACCTGTTTGCGGTAGAACGAACGTAGTATGTCGGGGTTTAGAGGTATCGGAACCTACGGGAACTAGAACTACGGTCTAGTCTCAATTGCGCTAGGGCAAGAGAAAGGGAAAAATTAGTCGTCAGCGGGAAAGTCTCGATCGCACGGAAGCGAGAGAACAGAGAAGTTAGTTGTTAGTGTGCTCGCTAGGATATCGCATCCTATGCCTACATATTCTCGTCTGCTACGAGAAATCAGAGCAGCTGTAGTTCAGCTAACTACAGGAAAGGGGGAAATGTGAGCTCACTAGGATTATTGCAATCCTATGCCTTCGTACCCTCGTCTGGTACGAGAGATCAGAGCAAACATAGTTCGGAGCATGCGGAAAACAAGTCTCGATTGCACAGGGGCAAGAGAAGGGGTCTCAATCGCCATGATGCGAGAGAAAAGGGTTTCGATCGCGCGGGGGCGAGAACAAAGAGGAAGCATGCCTAACACGCCTAAACGGGAAGGAACTCGGGACACACACGCAAGAACCTAAGGCGTAGGACCGAATGCATCGTATATCACCCAAGGGGTGCTACACTAAACACTCTAGACGATTGAGGGGAGACCACTCAATTGTCATTTCCCACGTATCTAACGCTATAGGTCACACCACTCGACGGTTGCATAAAGCCTTGAATGAGAAAGATGTAATCGAACGAAGCGGTTCCGTCGGCCCTCGACATTATGCGCAAGCTCCATTCCAATCTTCTCCTCTCTGGATCCTTGATGATGACGTTTCGAATCAGAACCAATGTAACACTAAACCGTCATGGTTCAATTTATGAGAGAAATGAAACTCTAAGAGGTAGCATATTGATATCCGTGTCAAAGACAAGATAGAGAAATGATATTGAGAATCATTCTCCAATTGAATCATGTCACACGGCCAGCACAGAATAAAATCAAAGTAAAATCAGATGGCAGAAGAGAAATGAGGAGAGAAATCCAATAACAAATGGAAATAATATTCTACTCCTAAAATAGGCAATAAACTCCTGATAGAAAACTCTAAAGAAATTACAAGGAACTTGCATGTAGAAAATAACATGAAAATTCTATATAAAACTCTATATATCCTAAAAGAAAAATAGAATATAAACTCTAAAATATAAAATCTATATACAATATTAAAAAATAGAATATAAGATTCTATTCAAAGAAACTATACCATAATATTTTAAAGAGGAAAATATTATAATTCTCTACAAGAAAAATAGTAAAGAAAATATTAACAAAAGTGTACAAAAGAAAATACAGCACAGGGGGAGGGGGTAATCAGTCCAGCAGGGGTACAATCTAAAGAAAAAAACAATTGGGCTTTGAGCCCAACAAAACAACAGCAAAGGGAAAAGAAACCGGGGGGCGAATATGGAAAATGGGGGCGCGAGTCCGTAAAACGAAATTGGGCCCAGGAAAAGCCCATTGCCCGGTCCATACAGTCCCAAAGAGCCACAATCATCTTCTTCCTCCCACTGTGGCAAACCCTAGCTTTTCTCTCTCTCTCCGCCGCCGTCACCCTAAGCTCCTCCCTCACGGATTCAAACAAAAACAACATCTTCTACTTCTTGCGAGTTCGTTGTCTATTGTTATCCTCAACAAAACAAACAAAAGTTGAATCTTGGAACTTTGAGCTTTCGGTTCACAACGATGAAGTTATTGGAGCCTGCATGTTGAAGATGAAGTGCTTGAAGATAAACGAAAATGGAGAGATGTTACCGGAAAGGTATTGGATCTTGAATATTTGTAGAAGAAAACTTGCTAAACATTCTCGGATGGAGATCTTGAGGATTCTTGAGATTATGAAGAAGGTCTGGAAAAGCCTTGAAGGTCGTTGATGCTTGATGTTGATTATGAGTGAAATCTGAAGGATTTGTTATTGTTGTTGGTTGTGACGAATAACGACGAAGATCTTATGGTGATGCTTGGCGAGTTTAGACCTGGATCTGGTTGAAGCTGTTAATGGATGATCTGAAGGTTCGACGAAGGTCCTGCGGGAATCTGGAAAAGCGTGACGAGGCTGGTGGTTCTTGTTGAAGATCGTTGTGGTGTTGATCAACGTTGAAGTTCCTGGAGAAATCTTGATGAAGAACGTATGAAAGTGATGAAAATTTGAAGCTCGTTTGAAGCTTCGGTGAAGAATCGTGAGGTTGATGTGTAGTTTCCGAAACATAGTAGGGTTGTGTGAAGATCTTTGAAGATTGCTGGAAATTTCTTGGAGATCCGATGAACATTGTTGAAGGTGATGAATGTTCTTGGAGATTTGGATGAAGTTTTCTGGAAAAATTGATGGAGATTGATGAATGTTCTTGGTGTGATGAAGAAGGTTGATGAAGCTTCAATGACAATCTGGAAAATGGCTGAATGTGGGGATGAACATGGATGAATCTATGAAGATTTTGGCGAGTTGAATGCAGTTTCCGGCGAGTCTGGAGTCATTTGATTTCGCCGGCGAAGGTATCCGGCGGTTTGCATGTGAGAGCTGTTGAGAGGACACCTGGCAGGCTGCGTGGCAGCCATGCAGGGTGATGGTGGTGGTGAATAGGACATGTAGCGGGAAAGGAGAGATAGAACGAGAGAGTGGCTTAAATAGCGCCAAGTGGCGCAAACCTGGACTGGGCCCCTAAAAACTGACACTTGGCCCACCAAATTGACTAAAATGGACTTCAATTAACTGACTCAATTAATTCAATTAAGGTGATTAAAATTGACAATTAATGCTAAACGAAGGTTAATAAAGCTGATGAAAAAGAATTGATTAAACTGATTATTAACTAAACTAATGACATTCTAATTCATTAATCCTAATTACCTAGATCAATTAAAATCTATATAATACCTAAATAATTAAATCTAAAAAGAATTTAAAATCTATTAACTTATAAAACAAATCAATTATTCTAAAAACAATTAACATCTATTAATTTCTAAAACAAATCAATTATTCTAAAAAGAATTAACATCTATTAATTTCTAAAAAGAATTAAATCTAAAAAATAAAACCTATTATATTCTAAACAAATCAAATAATTTCTAGAAATCAATTAAAATCTATATTATTTAAAATCTACTAAAACTCAAAAGAAATTCTAGAAATCAATATTCTACTAAACTCTAAAAAATAGAAAAAAGAAATAAAAGTCTATTAAACTCTAATATCTAAAATAGAAAATAAAGAATAGAAGCTATCTAGCAACTATTTCTATGCTAAAATTTAACGAAATAAACTCTAGAAAATTGATAATAATTCCATAAGAAAAAAAACAATGAACATCAATTAAATTGGCGAACAAAACTGCGAGAACACAACGAGATAACCGGTAAAAATACGGACACCGAAATGTCCTCAAAAATAACAGCAAAAGTTGAAAACACCGGGAGGAGTACCACTCCCAAAATAATTCTTCGTACTCGAAATGGTTTGAACTACCTGAAATGTGATAAGAGGGCTGTAATCCCGATAGAATCAGACTGGCTAACGAAATGCACAGAATGCGATATGCGGATGCAAAAATGCAAAAATGAGTCGAAACATAAGCCAAATATAAGAATCGGTTGGTCAAATTTTGGGGTGCAACAGAACCGCAAAGTTGAAAAGCACGTATGATGAAGACGATAAGAAAAAGATTCTTAATGAAAAGAAAGCAATCAACATACTCCAAAGTGCTCTTAGTATGGACGAGTTCTTCCGTGTATCACAGTGTAGATCGGCAAAAGAGATTTGGGACACCTTGGTAGAAATGCATGAAGGAACCGCCGAAGTAAAAAGATCAAGACTCAACACGTTAAGTCAAGAATATGAGATGTTTCGTATGCAGCCCGGTGAATCTATTGTTGCCTTACAAAAGAGATTCGTTCATCTAACAAATCACTTGATTGCTCTCGGAAAGACCTTCACCAATGTGGAAAGAAAGGTCACATAAAACCAATCTGCCCGAAACATGCAAAGAAAGGAGGATTCAAAGGCAAGAAGGATTTCAAAAATAAAAAGGCTTATGTTGCTTGGGACGATAATGAGATAAGTTCATCATCAGAATCGGAAAGCGATGAATGTGCAAATATGGCTCTTATGGCATCACATCATTCCGATGAAGAAATTGATGAGGTTAGTATCGATTTTTCTATTTATGATAATGATGCACAAGAAGTCATAGATGAACTTCTAAAAGAATGCAAGACTTTGTATAAAAGCATCTCATCCCAAAAGAAAAGAATTTCATCTTTAAAAGAACAAAATATTGCCTTTATAAAAAATATTGAAAATGAAAAACAAAAATTGATGGATGAAAAACAAAATCTTGTATGCAAAAATTGTTAATCCTTATCTTTTCAAATTGTTCAACTTAAAAGAGTTTTAGAAATATACGAAAAAGGTCAAATTGGCTTGGAGGAAATACTTAGGCACCAAAGATATCCTAATGATAAAAGTGGATTAGGATATTCTAAGTTTTCCAAACCAAGCACAAATAAAACCATTTTTGTGAAAGCAAGTGAACAAGTTATTAAAGAAAAGGAAAACAATTCTAAAACTATGCATCAAAGTCATAAAAAGAAAAGAATCGTGAAGAAAAATAATTATGTTCCTAGATATAGAAGTCATTTTCAACCTACTTGTTTTTATTGTGGAATCAAAGGCCATACACCTAATGCTTTCTATGTGCGCAACATTGGTGTTGCTAAAGGGAATTATGTGTGGGTTGAAAAGGGTACTAACTATCAAGGACCCAAAGCAATTTGGGTACCTAACAATACTTGATTTTGTATTGTAGGTATGCTTGAAGATAACTTCTAATCAATGGTATCTTGATAGCGGTTGTTCTAAGCATATGACGGGAGACATCAACAAATTTTCAAGTCTATCATTAAAGGCCAAAGGATACCTTACTTACGGTGATGATAATAAAGGAAAAATTCTTGGAGTTGGAACCGTTGGTGCACCTCCATGTACAATCATCAAAGACGTTCTTTATGTGGAAGGCCTTAAACACAACCTACTTAGCATAAGTCAATTGTGTGACAAAGGGTTTCGAATCAACTTCACAAAGGATGAATGTTTGATAGAACATGAAGTCACCCATGACATCTTGCTAAAAGGTAAAAGATTTAATAATATTTTTATGATCTCTTTGGATGACTCATCCTTGAAGGTAAAATGTCTTATGGCGAACAACAATGAGGCGTGGCTATGGCATAAAAGATTTACTCACACTCACATGGAGCATTTAAATAAGTTGATAAATCGTGATCTAGTTGTTGGTCTTCCAAAGATAAACTTCATCAAGGATAAGTTATGCGACGCATGTCAAAAGGGGAAACAGATCAAGACAACTTTCAAATCCAAGAAAGTGGTTTCTACATCAAGACCACTTCAATTATTGCACATGGATCTTTTTGGTCCATCAAGAACAAAAAGCTTCGGAGCTAGCGTTTATGCTTTAGTTATTGTTGATGATTTCTCTCGATACACATGGACATTGTTTTTAGTGCAGAAAAATGATGCTTTCAAAGCATTCAAGAAGTATGCGAAGGAAATTCAAAACGAGAAGTCACTCACCATAGCCTCCATAAGAAGCGACCATGGTGGAGAATTCCAAAATTCAGATTTTGAAGATTTTTGCGAAGAGCATGGAATTCCTCACAACTTTTATGCACCAAGGACTCCTCAACAAAACGGTGTCGTAGAACAAAAGAATAGGTCACTGTTGGAGCTTGCAAGGACAATGCTTAGCGACTCAAATCTTCCTAACTATTTTTGGGCAGAGGTGGTTAGCACGGCATGCTTAATAAGCAACCGTGTCAATATTCGACCAATTCTCAAGAAGATTCCGTATGAGCTGTTCAAGGGTAGGAAACCAAACATAGCATTTTTCCACATATTCGGATGCAAATGTTTTGTTCTCAACAACAATAAGGACAATCTCGGTAAGTTTGATGAGAAATCCGACGAAGGTATATTTCTTGGTTACTCTCTTTCTAGTAGAGCTTTTAGAATTTTTAATAAAAGAACTCTTACTATTGAAGAATCCATTCATGTTTCTTTTGATGAGACTAACCCCTCGAAAGAGGATAATATTATTGTGGATGATGATGATGATTTAGTAGATTCCTCCTAACAACGAAAAGAGACTTCAAAGGATCAAGCAATACCCCAAGAAGATGTCACTCAAATCATTGAAGAACATCAATGTCTTCTGAAGGAATGAAGAACGCATAGAGATCACCCGATAGATAAAGTTATTGGTTATATTAGCCAAGGGGTTGCAACTCGACTAAATCTTAAGGATGCTTGTCTCAACATGGCTTTTGTGTCTCAAATTGAACCAACCAAGATTGATGAAGCCTTAGGCGACGACCAATCGATTGTAGCGATGCAAGAAGAACTCAATCAATTTGAAAGGAATCAAGTTTGGAGTCATGTACCAAGACCTGACCATAAGCACATCATAGGAACGAGACGGGTGTTCAAGAACAAACTTGACGAGAATGGGATCATAGTTCGTAACAAAGCAAGATTGGTCGCACAAGGCTACAACCAGGAGGAAGGAATTGATTTTGATGAAACATTCGCTCCGGTAGCACAGTTAGAAGCAATTAGATTATTACTTGCTTATGCGTGTTCTATGAATTTTCAGTTGTTCCAAATGGATGTCAAAAGCGCTTTCCTGAATGGATACATCATGAAGAAGTTTACGTCAAACAACCTCCGGGTTTTGAAGACTTCAAGAATCCCTCGCATGTTTACAAACTGAACAAGGAACTCTACGGACTAAAACAAGCACCAAGAGCATGGTATGACTGCCTTAGGAATTTCTTATGTGAAAAGGGATTTACAAAAGGAAAGGTTGACAAGACGTTGTTCATAAAGAAGATCAAGGGTAACACCTTATTGGTTCAAGTCTATATCGATGACATCATCTTCGGATCAACAAACAAAGAGCTTTGCGAAGAATTTTCACTTATGATGCAAGGATAATTCGAGATGTATATGATGGGAAAATTGAACTACTTTCTTGGACTACAAATCAAGAAAACAAAGGATGGCATCTTCCTCAACCAATCCAAGTACTGCAAGGATTTGTTAAAGAAATTCGATATGGATAGTTGTAGGGTGATGTCCACTCCTATGGGATCCGGAACGTACGTTGATCAAGATGAATCCAGTACTCCAATTGATATTACAAAATATCGAGGTATGATCAGTTCATTATTATATTTGACGGCAAGCCGTCCTGACATTATGTTTAGCGTTTGTTTGTGTGCACACTTTCAAGCAAGTCCGAAGGAATCACATCTCACCGCCGTAAAGAGAATTATAAAGTATCTCAAAGGGACAACGAACATCGGATTATGGTATCCAAAAGGTAGTACTTGATCTTTAATTGGTTATTCTGACGCTGATTATGCAGGATGTAAGACCGATAGAAAAAGCACAAGTGGTACGTGTCACATTCTCGGGGATGCACTAGTGTCATGGGCATGCAAGAAGCAAGCGTGTGTGGCACTCAGTACAGCCGAGGCGGAATATATTGCAGCAGGAAGTTGTTATGCACAAATTATGTGGCTCAAGCAACAACTCCTCGACTATGGTATAGATCTCGGTTGCATTCCTCTTCGATGTGATAATACACGTGCCATCAACATTACAAAGAACCCGATCATGCATTCAAGGACAAAGCATATAGATATCCGACATCACTTTCTTTGAGATCACGTACTTAATGGAGATGTAGATGTTACTTTTGTCGATACACACAATCAACTCGCCGACATCTTCACCAAACCATTGGCTAAAGAATCGTTCTTCAAAATTCGACGAGAACTTTAGATTCTCGATGAAGGTGATATCTGATCTTTTCTCTGGTTCATGTATGCATAATATATGTTTTCCAATCTATGCGCATTTTGTCTTAAGCATTTTTCCAAAATTCGCGTGTGTTAATCGATTAACCTATATGGTTAACCGATTAACACTGTTAGTTTTTCAATTCTGACTTAATTTTTTAATATGTTAACCGATTAACCTATATGGTTAACCAATTAACACTGATACTTTTTATTTTGGAAATTAAAATTTTAATGTGTTAATCAATTAACCTATATGGTTAACCGATTAACACTGTTAAAATTTTCAAAAATCAGAAACGAAAAATTAATTCAAATTTTGGAAAATTGAGTGTGGTAAACGTGTTTTTTATGTGTGGTCAATATTTTCTTAAATATCCAAATCAATATCCTTGGAACTCTTCTTCTTCTTCTTTGACTACAAAATTTTGGACTTCCAACCCAACTTTAAAACCCACTCAAATATCCCTCCATATATATTGTCTCCACTTTACCACACTCTCTCATCTCCTCAAACCCTAAAACTTCAAAGAACCCAGAACCCTCAACATCTCTCAACTTCATCCATGGCTTCATATCACAAAGGGAAGGGAAATATACCAGAATATGACTCTGCCTCTGAGGAAGACAACATTCCTATGGAAATGACCAAGAAGCGCCGTATGGATTTCATGGTTCGGGTCTGTAATATTCTACCGATAAAGTACGTAAACCTTAAAGCTTTTCCGGCTTCATCTTTTGATTTTCCTGCTCTGCTCAAATTTCAAAAGATAGATAAGTTTGTATCTGATTCTGCGAATTGCTACCATGATTTGGTCAAAGCTTTTCTGAATAAGTTATCTGTGTACTTGAATGCTGACGATGAGCATATTATGGAAACCTCTGTTCGAGACTGCCTCTTGAAAGAGAATCTGTCTGATATTACTGCGAAGTTAAAAATACCATCCTCAGGCTACTTTCTCAGGAAAGGGGTTAACCACGGGGAAGGGCCGTGGTCCAACTATGACAAGATGGAATATTACTATCAAATCTGCAGGTTCCCGAAGGAGACGGTTGTAGCAAACCAACAGACTGCTCGCATGTTATGTTATGCGAAGAATCTGACGGTTTCTAACCGGATGCTGCATTATGTGATCTGCTATATTTTGATTCCAAAAGGATTCCAATCATGCTCAGATCAACGATTTGGAAATGCAACTCTTATTCGAAATCAAGAACAAGATCAGGGTGAACTGGATTCTTACGATCATGTACCATCTGCAGCAGCAACTCTCTCTCTCGACTCGACTTCCATATGCAAGGCTGGTTTCTAGGATTCTTGAGTTGACAGAATTGGACCTTAACCGGGAACCATCTACCAAGATGAAACCGACAACCAAAGAAATCAATGCAATCACCATTGTAAAGAACACCAGAATAATTAAAGACGTTGACGACACATATAAGTATGTGGGCGAAGGATCAGCTTCCAACCAAGCTTATCCCATTCCCGAAGGAGGTATCACAAACGAGTTTCTCTACACCACTATGATGACCCAACACCAAGAAACTACGAATTGTCACCGAGAAACCTCCCGGGCCATTGCTTCACTTTGCAACCTTATCCTTAACCCTCGACATTCAACCACTGGCATCGTTGACGAAGAGGATAAAGAAGATGAAGGTAGTGAAGAAGAGGAAGCAGAAGATGAGGATTTGTCCGATCAAGATATTTAGAAAATATGGGTTGCTGTTGTTTTCATTGTTTTTGTTTCCGAATTATGTTTAAGTGTTTAAGTTGTTAATTTCTTTTGTAACCGTACAATGCTTGCTGCATTTTTATTTCAATCTTTATGTCGTGCATGATTATATGCTGTCATATATGCCGATATTGCTTAGTTTGGTTTGAAAGCTCCTTCCTTTTTGCTAATGACAAAAGGGGAGAAGAGCTTGGCTTTCTAATATCTCTTTGTGCAAAATTTTTGCCTCTGTTTAGATAGGGGGAGTTGCTGGTCATAGGGGGAGAAGCAAACCAAGATCGGAACGAAACATCATCAAAGATATCGCACATACTCATTTGATTGTCATCATCAAAAAGAGGGAGAATGTAGAAGCATATTTCAATCTCAAGGTTTTGATGATGTCAACAAGACTTAAGCTCATTCCATGTTTGCAAAAAGTCAAGCTTTCAAATTGATCAAGATCAGGAATATGGAATGTTGTCATGCAAATCAAGCTTCATGTGCAAATGATCGTACATCTTTCAAGATTTGGAATCAAGGCTTTGGTATATCAATATTCACTTCTTTAATTGATATACAAGTGTTCAAATAATTTATCAAATCAACATATTGCATATGCATGGTTTTAAAATTAATTAGATCTGGTATAACACTTTAAACTTAAGTATTTTTCTGAGTTTTAACAGTGTTAACCGATTAACCATATAGGTTAATCGGTTAACGGCCTCAATTTTTATATTCTCAGGGCTAACGTTTATGTGTTAACCGATTAACCTATATGGTTAACCGATTAACACTGAACAAATTTTGAAAAATTGTTTCTTTTTAAATTCAAATCCTGTTTGAATGTTATACATTTTCATTATTTGATTTTTACACTTTTATACCTTTTTGAAATGGTGTTTTAACTCATATAAATTCTGAACATTTCAAATTGAACAACAACCTCCAATAATTTTCAAAATAATCATTCAATCAAATTCACTATTTTTCAAATATTTTCAAATATTTCAAAAAGTGTTCATATTGCTCATACCATTTCATATCCAGAATTTTTGAACACTTGTATTGATATTGAAAAGTGAATTCTGATCAAAAGGAGAAGATCAATCATTGTATTGATATTATTATTATCACTCTCAATCAAAAATTACAGAATTATTTATATTGTGACTTGTGATCTAGGATTGTTGGACACAAGGGTTAGTGCTTGCAAGAGGATTGTTCTTGCACACTAGTTGTTGAATAGTTGTTAGATAGTAGGCCTCACCGGTTGATAGTGTGATAGGATGTACATTCTAAAACTATAGTGAAAAATCTCTTTCATGTGGAAAGGGGAGTGGAGTACCTTCGGATTGTGAAGGGAATCACTATAAATCTCTATGTCCATTTTCATTCTGCTTTTTACTGATTTCATCATCAAGAACATAACCAAGTAAAATTCAAGAATCTTGAAAAACCGGAAAAAGTTTCTAAAGCCTAATTCACCCCCCCCCCCTTTTAGGCATACTCTGAACTTACACCGTTTCCCATCCCCTATGTGAGTCAATCCTAGTGCATGTTTGTTTATCTTTTTGGGTTTTGTATATACTTGTTGTACTTTATTTTTGCTTTCCTGTATTTAATTTTTAGCATTATATTATATTATTATTGTGCTGTTGTGGGAGGGGACTGATTCTGATGAGAGATAAGCCATACCCAGGCTTGAGTACAAACATAGCACTAGAAGTGGATTTGTGGTGGACTTGCTTGCTTTGCTCGCACCAGTTCCCATTTAATCCACACTTAGACGAGATTCTCTTTGATGATTTCCTTACCGGTCCTTTGGACTTGAGAGGATTCTGGATTTGAGGATTGTCGACTCTGGGGGTGGTGATGCCAAACCAGAAATGGTGGACGTATCATCATTTATTGAAAGTCTGTGACGCTGAGGAACGCATAGGATGTCGTACCTTTATTAGTGGATTAGGTCCATACCTGTGAGTGGGACTAGGGTTATGCAGGAAACCTTTACCTTCAGATTACCCGGGTTTCTCTACAGTTTGAATCGAAATTATTGGTATCCGTTGGTTCCTATCAGAGCAGTGATATGTTCTTGTCAAGGCAGTACTTTAATTTCTTCTCAATCAACAAGCAGCAGTCTTGATCCCTTGTGTGTGGCATTTAGCATTTAGCATTTTTCATTGTATTACATTTGCATCTCATTGTGCATATCCATCCTCAGCCGGAACAGGGAACTCACCCATCTTTTGTCTGCTTCGTCAGTTGATTTCCCGACACGCACTGGACTTGAATCCGCTTCAAGATCATGGGTTCAGAGGACTAGAACTTGAATGTTACCAGGGCAGAGTTTGAACTGTTGAAGGACCAGTTGAGTCAATTCATGGAAGTTGTGACAGCCATGACTAGAGATGAGGCCAATATGCAGAGGTTTCCGGTAAAATGTTGCTCAAGCCCAAAATGTGCAAATTCCTGTTAGAGATAAAGATGCATCTTCTCTTCATGACACGGACTATCAGAATTTCACTTTCCCTGTGCTAGATCCTCAAATGATTGTTTCAAAGGTTAATGCTGAGAACCCACAAACTGCTGAATTTATGAGAAAATGTCAGCTGTTGGAGGAAAAGCTGGATGCCCTAATGAGTCAGAATACTCTAAATCTGAATGCTGCGAGCATGTGTTTGGTGCCCGATCTTGTGTTGCCTCGGAAGTTTAAAATGCCGAATTTTGAGAAATATAAGGGGGATAGTTTTCCGAAGCTATATTTGATAATGTTCTGTAGAAAAATGACTTCACGTGTCCACAATGATCAGCTTATGATCCACTGCTTCCAAGACAGTCTGAGTGGGGCATCATTGAGTTGGTTTATGCAGTTGGAAAGTAGTTGCATCAGATCATGGTCAGATTTAGCTAATGCCTTCGTGAAGCAATACAACTACAATCTTGACATGGCTCCTAGCCGCACGCAGTTGCAAGAACTATCTCAAGCGGACAATGAATCCTTCAGAGGATATGTGCAGAGATGGAGAGAATTAGCTGCTCGTGTCCAACCCCCACTTCAGGACAGAGAGTTGGTTGATATATTCTTGGGTACCTTGAAAGGCCATTACTTTGACAAGTTGATCAGTGGTAGAGCGTCGAACTTTGCTGACCTGATGATAACGGGTGAACTTGTCGAGAGCGGACTCAAGAATGAAAAGATTTGAGACATTCCTTATACTTCAGTTTCTGAAAGTAAATCAGTTGTTAGTTCTCAAGAAGAATGGGACAGAGGAAGTGATGTTGTCTCAGAATCTCCAGTACTTCAGGTGCAGTTTTCTGATGCTTCGAGTGTTCAAAGTCAACAATCATATCGTCGCCAACTGCGTCAACACGCCAGACGAAGGCCGAGGAAGCCAGAGAGACAGTTTACTTAGTTGCTGGTATCGTACAGTCAGTTGTTGCCGGATTTGATCAAAGGTGGGTTGATTGTGCCAAAAGAAACTAATCTCGCGATTCCACCATATCTGCCAAGTTTTGATATCAACGCCCACTTTGAGTACCATGCTGGGGCACAGGGGCATTCAACTGAAGACTGAAAGGTGCTTAGGAGCCAAGTCCAGACTCTGTTGGATTCCAACAAGTTTTCAATCACGTCTCAGGGTATTCAAATCAATGATCTTCCTTCATCTATCCAGGTGGGTGTATCAGTTCAGGTTATGGAAGAATTCACCAAGAGCAGTTGTTCAGAAGAGTATCAAACTAAAGACTCAGTTGAGGGCTGATTCTCTGTGTAGCATTTGTTCATTATTGCATGTTGACAATCACCAGGCTTGTTGGTCGAGGTCACTCTGTTTGTACCTAGTTACTCTTGTATGAGGCATATTTGTGTGATGGTTATCCATGTGCTTGAATCTTGGGTTTCCTATTTGTCTTGCTGAATTTTCCCTGTTGCATACATATGTGTTTGCATTCTGCATAACTTTGATATTTGTGCATAACAGGTACCTCAGAACCATTGATCTTATTCCCTGTGCTAAATAGTTTGTTGTAGGATATCCGATCAGGAAGTTTACAGAAATCCCCACAAGGCTATGGAGCAGGTACGAGCAGAGTTGAGTGAGATTCGAGGCCAGATGGGGCAGTTCATGAGGGACATGCAGATTCTCAGAGAGGAGAACCAGCAGTTGAAGACTCAGGTGAGCTTGATCATGGAGGTAATAAGAGGCGTGCTCCGAAAAGAAGGTGATCAAGTGCCCGAAGCTGCAGCAAAGATGCTTGCTCCACTTGTGTCTGTGGAACCTATACCCAGGAATGATAGGCCTAAGAGATCCTCTGCGCAACATAGAGCTCAAGAATTTTCCCGTCAGCGGCCACGTCAGGTTTCTTAGGATAATCCTAGAAGATATGGTCAAAAGATGAAACTATCTGACAGAATCCTCGATCCAATCCTTGTGGATTATGCTCAGTTGGTGCAACTCTTGCTCCAACTTCAGTTAGTTAAACCTCGGCTTATGGCTCCATTGCCTGAAGAAGTACCACCCGGCTGTGACATAAATGCCCATTGCGACTTCCACTCTGGCTTACCGGGGCATAACGTCACGAACTGTAAAGCTTTTAAGCATAAGGTTCAAGACTTTATTGATTCGAAAGCAATTGAATTCGTGTCGGGCGGCATGAAGGCATCAGGCAAATTCATCCCTTATCACGCAAAAGAGATGGATGTTCCCATTCCCTCACCTGAAGCTGAGAAAGACCAGGAGTATATCCTGCAATCTTTGGTGTCAGAATCCCCTTGCCCGCAGCAAGTTCCTGTTCCTGGGCCAAATTTGAGAATGACAGTGCCTGAGCCTAAGGATTGTCTTGATCAACACCAGCAGTTTCATGCTCTTCAACAACAAGACTATCAACGCCAGATTCAGCATAGGCCTCACAGCAATTTGAAAAGGAGGAACGCTCCCCTACATCCAGTGCCTATGACATACAGTCAGCTGCTGCCGCACCTAATTCAGAACTCTTTGGTGGAGCCCAAAGCTCTCAAACCGGTGCCAGAACCTTACCCTCCCGGGTATGATCCCAATGCTCGATGTGGATATCATGGGGGATCCATGGGGCATTCGACTGAGGATTGCGAGGCTTTTCAAGATAAAGTGCAACTGTTGATGGATAGAAGGTGCATATCCTTCCCACGAGGAAAGTTGGTCGTACACCGCTCTTCTGATCGAGTCTGAAGACGTCAAGCGTCGCATCCCCGCAGCAAAATAAGTGTGAAAGCCCAGTTCCTGAAGGCTGGCAGTTTTCGTTTTGTTCTGTTATTTCGTTGCATTTGTAGTTTCTTTCCTGTCTATATGCAATTTTCGTTTGTAAAACTTGTTATTTTTCAATTGATATTGATAAATGAAATAAATATGCATGTTTTGAATTAATCCATTCGTGTTCACTCTAATGCTTTCATTTATTTCAAAATGCTTGTGTAAGTGGAATCCGGGGAGGATGACGAAATAGAAAGAAGCAAGCTTCCGAATGTATGCTTTTGAATAAAAACCTGCTGATGATGTACAGGCATTGTTTCAAATTCCTAAACACCGGAGATATAAGGAAGATAATCCCTTGTTAACCCCTTTGAGCTTAGTAGTAGGAGTTTCTTTCTGAAAATGAAAAACCCTCAATCTTAACCTGGGGCAGGGTAGGTGGCAACTAATTTGACCAAGCGTTCAAATTACCATAGGAGTGTTCCCGTCAAGGATAAATCACACCTATATAGGTCGTACCTAAAAAACCACAATGGTTAAACCTTGTCGACAAGGAGTGAAACAGTCACGATCTCTTTAACAAGCCAAACGAGCCGGTGTCATACGATTTGTTCAAAGAAAAAAGAGAAGGAAAAAATTAAAAGAAAGAGCCCGCTAAGTCGAATCTTGAAAACAAGCGACTTAGGCAAAAATTAGGGCATCCTGCTGGACTTTAAAATCGAGAAAAACTCAAAAGAGTTAGTCCAAGCAAAAATTAGGGAACGAAAAAAACGAAAGACGAAAAGGATTACGAAAGAAAAATCCTCAAAAGCAAGTCGTGTGATTTCAAGCACCGAAAGATGAAAAGAGAGTAGTTGTCACTTTCAAAAAGTGTGATTTCTTGAACTGCCACTCAACCTTTGAGAGGTGAGCGCTTGTGTCAAACTAGCTGAACATAGGATTGGAGAACATCACGGAGAATGGGTGGGTTAAAATGAATTTTGAGCCTATATCCTTTCTTTCTCAAACCATGAACCTGACCATGCTACAACCTGAAAAAAGTCCTAATTGAAACAGGTTTGTTTCGAGAGCATACTTCGGTAAATATCGCATCGAAACTGACTCCTGAAAGGATTCCTCTTACAAGTGTTGTAGTAATGTTGACATGTTGATAAATGATTCGTTCATTGTATGTCACAAATTTTTCCAGTGAACAGATTGGAATTTCAAAACTGCCATATGCATTGCATTTGATATGTCTTTTTATGCAGAACAACTTGTTTTACTAGCGAGTAAGCGCTTGACAGTAGGAAAGTTTCCACAATGGAAAGTCTGACCATAATAGAATGCAGAATGCCTGAATTTCGATGAACCGGGGCAAGCTATATCGAATGATCAAAACGTGGGAGTCAGCAATCCAAAAGTTAGTTAATCCGGGGCAGTCAGGTCGAGATTTGAGGAATCTCTCGCAGCCAAGGGAACTACACGAATCAGCCAATCAGGGGCAAAGCCATCATGAGACTGGCGCGGTGACCTCAAGAGCGCAAAAAGCTATTCCTACCTGAAGACTGTTAATGCGAAGCACCTCTTCGAGGTTCAAAGTGCTGAAGCAGTTCTTATCAAACCGTCGGGGTATGACGTTTCAGATTTCCTTTCGAGGAACATCCCTACAGGGATCCCACAGGCAGAGACAAGATCAAAGATAGAAGGAATTGTTCCTTTCTGTATCATCAGAGTTGCTCAAAGCTAATCAAGAAAGTCCAATCAATGTTCAAGTTCAAGACGAATGTCGGGAAGTCATGTTAATCAATCACCGTCAGGTTTCACCTGTCTTCCTCAGCAAAAGACCAATCATACTTGGCACATCCGATTATCTCCAGCGGAGTTGGCGTTGTCTTTGGCATTTATTTTGCTGAAGAAAATCTAGTGTACCCAACTTTCTCCGGCAGCCTGAGCCTGCATTTGCATTTTGTATATAATCATCATATTTGCATTTCATCCTCAAATGTGTAGCATTTCCATTTCGTATGGAGCATTACGCCATAAAAACATTCGAGCATATACATGTGAGACATAAGCCAGTTTTCTATCACCCTTCCGTGGCGACGAGAATCTCTCTGCAATGAACACATGGGCATTTACTCAGCAGCTGTGTTCAGATAACTCATCAGCTTACCCGGGTTCCCGATCGTGCGTCAGATTTTCTCTGTTCATCGGCCTGTTGAGGATGACTTCTCCAAGAAAATTTTCTTTGTCCATCAGTCCTCTAATGACGACATCCCAGCAGATTCTTGTTATCAATCTCTATTGACGATAAGTTTCCCCAGCAAGGTTTCTCTCTGTTTATTCTTGGACGATGCGAGAGTTGGATATGTCTCTCCAGCGGGTTTTCTCTCCGTCTATTCTTAGACGATGCGAGATTTCTATTTAGTGTTCTCTCCGTCTAGCCTTAGACGATGTGAGTCTTGAAGATGATGCGCCTAGTATTTGGATATGAGATCTGGATATGATTTTTTCTCCGTCTATTCTTAGACGATGCGAGGTTCGGACATGGTTTTCTTGCCAGTTATTAGATGAGATGACATTTCAGGAGGGTTTTCTTCGTACTGTCGATTTGTATTGACGCCGTGGCTCTTTTGAAAAATGTTAGGTTTGTGTTGTCAATTACTATTGACGATATGACTCTTTGAAGGTGGTTCTTTCTGTCAATCACTATTGACGATGTGGCCCTTTGAAGATATTTTCTTTCTATCAATTCCAATTAACGAAAGGATTCTGAAGTCTGCTGAATGGGTTTGAAGTTCATTGACATGATATATGATTTTGGATACTTTCTCCCCGTCTTTCTTTACACGATGTGAGTATTAGAGTCTTTCCTTCTTTCTTTAGACGATGTGAGTATCAGATTTGTTTCTGTTTACCCTCAGATGACGTGAGCGGGTTTGTGACTTTCCGTCTATCCTTAGACGATGTGAGTATTGTCTTTCTTCTTGATGAAATGAAAGGATTAAGTGCATGTTGATCCAGCCTCAAACAATGTGAAAGGATCAAGTGCACGTTGATCTGGCTTTAGACGAAGTGAGAGGATTAAGTGCATGTCGATCCGGCTTTAAACAATGTGAAAGGATCAAGTGCATGTTGATCCAGCTTTAGACAATGGGAAGGATCAAGTGCATGTTGATCTTACCTATGGGTTTAGTGCCTGTGGCGTTACACAGGTGACTGGCGGTGAAGTCAGGAGTTCTCTATAAAAAGATCAGTCAGTGTTGTCGTGCAATTGTATTCAGTTTCAGAGATCTCGTTCCCAATCAATTTTACAGTTTATCTCTGCGGTTGGTAAATTTCCGGGTTTCTTTAGTATTCAACCGTCTTTTACCTTGATTGTTTGAAAGTCGTTCGCTTCTCACCCAGTCAGGTCCAAGCCGTTTGAATAGGGGCAGCTGTTGCACCCCAAAATTTGCCCAACCTTTTCTTAACTGGATTTTGTTTCATAGCATTAGCATTATCATTAGCATTTGCATATCATAGCCCATTTGCGGGGGATTGAGAGGGATGTGCTCATCAAGAGGAGGTTATCAAAGGTCTAAGCCTAATCAAGAGGTTGTATTTAAGCTATTCAAGAGTTTATCATCACCATCAGAAAAGGTCAAAGAGCAGATGAGTGTATGTGGTTCACCTCCTATCTTAGAGGCCATGAAAAGGTCAGCAGATGGTTTTGAATCCATGGATGTGGGTGTAAAGAATTAATAAAGCTCATGGGATGTCTTGAGAGTCACTATGGAGTTTGGATAAGCCATTATGCAAAGTACAAGAGGCCACAATCAAGATTGGTGCAATTAGGTTTTTCACCTGGTCAACCCTCAGTCAACTAGGAGTCTTGAGGAGATTAAGACTCAATTCCAAGCAACTATGATCATGGAATGTTGTGTTGAGACACCGAAGAGATCATTTCAAGATCAATTCATCAATTTGTAAGAGTGTGAGAAGTTATTGAGCTAGAGTTTCTAAGCTTGAAAGTGTAAAATCCCCTATTTCAGTGCCTAACTTCAAGACCACATAACTCAAGATACAAGTTTCATCGCATCTTGACATCAACATGAGACTTGTAGAGCATGTTCTTAGCTTTCGTTTGAGTACTAGAAGTCATTCATATTATTTCTAGAACTCAAGTTATGAAGCAGACAAGTTACAGGTCATTAGATGAATGTGATTTTGCTACTTGAAAGTCAACCAATTCCAAGACATTTTTGAGCTAGAAGGATGTCTCTCATCATCTTGACCCAAACATGAATGTTGTTCCTCATGATCGTAGCTTTCCAAAGAGTCCTAGAAGTCCTCATTTGGATTTTTAGAACTCAAGATATGAAGCTTGCGAGGCAAGGGTATTTTGGGAAAGTAAGATTACAGGCCAATTTCATTATAGGTCAATTTCACCACCTTGCATATCACAAATGAAAATCTTTCCAACTTGAACGTTGCTCAAAGTGGGATCATTTGCTCAACCAAACCTCCAGGTAACATTGATATGGCATGGATTGGAAAACGTGTGAAGAACATTTCATGAAAGGAAGCTTGAAAAGGGCTAGTTTGGATTTAATGCCAATTAAACTAATTCATGTCATATTTGTGCTTTTTTTAGTCCAAATAATGTTTTAAGAACAATGGAAACATTACCAACCAAGTTTGAATTCATTTCCATGGACAAATTCAAGGTTACCTCACTTTGAAGTAACATAACTCAAATCTACCATTGATGCATCTCCAAGGCTTCAATCTCAGCCATACATATTCCTTACACCTCAAGCAAGTGAAATGAACCAAATGAGAGGCATTCAGGCTTTGTTTTGATGAACATCATGAAGCTTCAAAATGAGAAAAAAGTGAAAATGCAATTGGACTCCATGGGCTTATTGATTGTGGATTATTGATGTACATAAGGAGAGGAAGAGATTGATGTCAAGAAATCTAGGTTTTGTTAAGTTTGAGAAACGAATTTTGGAGCCAAGAATAACAGAATTCAGTTAGAAAAAGGTGGAGCAAAATGGAAAATCTCTTTTGAAGATTAAGCCACTTTCAAGCCAAATCAAGGATTGCAGAAGCTCCATTGATGATCAGTGAAGGATTCTGCATATTTTCCACAAGTTTGAGCTTTATCTAAAGGCCCATTGGAGGTGCTACAATAGGTAATTTATTTTTCACTCATACTCTCTGTTCTTGATGAAATCACGCGCCATTGTTGTAGATTTACATTCCCCTAGGATCATAGATGGATTTAGGATAGTTTCCATGGCCGTTCGTGACATTTCTTGATAACACCTTCAACATTGGTAGTGTTCGTTTTAGGTGATTTAGGTGAGAAAAATGAAAAGGATTGTGGATTATTGATGTACATAAGGAGAGCTAGAGATTGATGTCAAGAAATCTAGGTTTCGTTAAGTTTGAGAAACATGCACTGTTCACCGTCCCAAGGTTAGGGATGACCGGAGATTTGCGCCACCGGCTGCTCCTCCGTTAGGTTTTATTTCCACCCAGCCTCCAGTTCAAATGATAGCCATTGGATCTATGTATTTTATTGACTTGATCCGTTAGTCCAATGCGTGTGGTTGAGTCTCAGGGTGTTGACCTTTGACTCAGTGAGGTGGCAACACTTAGTTCATTTGATTAGCATACTTAATTGGTGGATGGCTTAGATTAGGATGCACCGTGGGGTTGTGTTGACCATGAACCACAAGAGCATTAGTGAAACGATGCATTTCACTTAAAGTCCCTGAGCGCGTGCGTGGCGCCCTGTATGGCATTGGATCAGTTAAATAGTCTCCCCATCCGTTGGCTCTCGTTTTTTGGGCATTTCTTTTATTTTCTTTAATTGATTTTCCTTATTTCTTTTATGTTTGTTCCATTTTTATCCTTTAAAAATAGCAAATGAACTCAATAAATTCTGGAAAACATCATGAGCATAATTTGACATTTCTTTTAATTTTTTATATTTTTAATTGCAATTTTAATGCATTTTTCCATTAATTGTACATTTTTTCCTTTATAATATGTTTTGGATAAAATAGAAAATAGTATGATTACTTGTAGGATTTTATCTCTTATTAAATGCTTAGGATAAATTCCTAATTTTTTGTAGGTTGTTTCTAGATACATTAGGTGACCCTTAGGTATTTTTTTTCCAGATTTTTAGGTTCCATTTGGATAGGTTTTGAGTTAGGTCTTTAACACCTTTCCCATTTGTCTCCTTCCTAGCACACTTCATGGTTTTACATTCTAATTCATACCCTTAGGCTTAGAATTTTAACTTGAAATTTTAACCATAGTTTCCTAACATCCTTAGGATCCCTTAGAAATTTTATTAGGATTTTAGGACTTTTTTTCCTATTTTTCATATATTTTACATCCTGACTGATGTTTGTGTGTTTCAAATTGCACTTCCACCTAGTTTTGCCTTTAAGTGAACTTTTAGCAAACCATAGGCACCCAATCATTACATGAACCCTTAGTACCTAGGTTGAGGCCTCTGTAGGGTGGTTTTCAAGTCTTTAGCATGTCATTAGCTCGCTTAGTAGAGATGTCCTTTAGAGCTTTGCTTGTGGGGTTTCTTTAGAAGCTTTTTGTGAATGGTTGATCCTCCTTATGTGGTTCCTTTGCTTCGTTTGCCTTATCATTCCAATATCTCCTAGTCTTATTCTTAGGATCCCTCTTGTGAGAGCCTAATTCTTCCCTTGGTTGAATTCTGTGCATTCCATAAGAGGTTGAGCCTAGGATGGACATTCAATGACATAGTGTATTCCCTTGGTTTACACTATCTTTCTTTCTCCAAGTCCAATTCTTAGGATCCCTCTTGTGAGAGCCTAATTCTTCCTTTGGTTGAATTTTGTGCATTCCATAAGAGGTTGAGCCTTGGATGGACATTCAATGACATAGTGGATTCCTTTGGTTTACACTATTTTCTCTTTCTCCTATATGTCCTACATGATTAGGATCCTTCTTGTGAGAGCCTAATTCTTCCTTTGGTTGAATTATGTGCATTCCATGAGAATTTTGAGCCTTTGATGGACATCCTGTGTTGATACACATTAACCAGATACCTTAGATTTACATCTAGGTTCCACCATTCTCATTTGTTCTACATTCTTAGGATCCCTCTTGTGAGAGCCTAATTCTTCCTTTGGTTGAATTCTGTGCATTCCATAAAGAGGTTAAACCTGGGATGGACTCTTGTGTTAATACACATCTAAACCTGATGTAGCCTGGGGATAATTTCCTTGTTGCTCATCCGATTTACCTCTGTCCTTCATGATTGATTTCCTATTTGCTGTGATGCATTAGGATAGACTTGCATGTGTAGATACCCTTAGGCTTAGGTGCATGTCTGCATTAAAGGTTGAGGTGTTCCTCCCTTTGCTTGGATGTTTATCTGTCTTTCATACTTGTCATGTTTTCATTAAAGGTTGAGTTTGTCTCCCTTTGCTTGTGTGCTTTCTCTGTGCATCTCTGCTTGCATCCCATGTTTGCATTTAAAGGTTGAGCTTGTCTCCCTTGCTTGTACTGTTGCATTGCATCTACATCTAGTTACTTTATATTTCACCTGCTTGATAGCTGTGTTTATTTTTTTCCTTTTGCATGTTCCCTTAGGACTCTCACTTCCTTGTTTAAGGAGTGATGATAGACTCTAGGTTGAATCCTTTGCATGATAACATATAGGATATATTCCTTTTCAAACCCAACATTAGGAACATCATTGTATGACAACAGTAGGATGCTTGATAGTTTCCCATATAGATTCCTCTTTCTCTTCTCATCTTCAAACAACAGTAAGACATTTAATAAAGGCAAGTTCGTATTGTATGCTACGATCCTTAAGCCAATTGGGATATGATAATTGAGCGGTCTCCTCTCAATCATCTAGAATGTTTAGTATACGTCCTTTGGGCGATATGCGATGCATTCGCTCCTAAGTCATAGTCTCTAGTGCAATATGAATTACAAACATTCATAAAAAACACTTATTCTTCGATAAAAGACAAAAACCAACATCAAACTTCTTTTTCCCTTTGAAGTTCCCTTAATCAGAAAGTCTTTTCAGATAAAAGAGTGTTGTTAACTCTTAGTTCTATTGCAAACAGGCGTTGTCCCTAACTGCTGGAACTATTGGTTAACCTTACTCAGGTAAAAAAAACACGTGAACTAGCTTGTGTTTTTTTTATCCTGAACTACGTTCGCTCTTATCTCTCATACCTGTTGAGAGTACGTAGGCACAAGACGCGATGTCTTGGCGAGCAACCTTCCCCCTTCACCTGTAGTTATCTGAACTAAGTTGACTCTGACTTTCCCATTGCACGAGGGAATACGTAGGCCCAGAGCAATGACGCTCTGTCGAGTCATTTTTCTCCTTTCTTTTTCGTTTAAACCAGACCATTAGCTAGATAGATAAACAACCCGTGAGATAAACAAACAAGCGTGGATCCCGTTGGGTACAACAGACGTGAGGGGGTGCTAATACCTTCCCCTTGCGTAACTGACTTCCGAACCCAGAGATTTGGTTGCGATTGCCGATCTTATCCTTTTCGCTAGGTTTTTCCTGATCGTTTCCTTTCCCCTCCTTTGGGATAAGTAACGATAGGTGGCGACTCTTCTATCTTTGCCGACACCTTTTTTCGCAGTAGCGACACCCATCTTGTTCTAATGACAGTTTGGATCATATTTTTGTTAAAATTTGATCTATGTTATACTTAAAGCATGAACAGACCCTTGCCTATCCTCAATTGCACCAGTTTTGAACTGTAGACTCAAAAATGCATTTCAAGCTTCACCTTGCATTTTCATTCGAGTTCCTTTTTGTGTGTGTTATTTGAAAACATGGTTGATACCATTGCATTCCTCTCAAAATTTCAAGCATGTTTGACCTTAATTTTGTGAAGTTTGGTTAAGTTTTGAGGAAGTTTGGATTCAAACTGTTTCACAAATTTCCACTTAGTTTTGACCTTGGCTTGCCCAAAACATCGTGCGCCCTTTGGTATATATGCACATGGGGTGGCTTTATACAATGGATCTATCGCCACTCCAGTGGTTAATGCCTCGCCCATAGGAACTTTTCATGCCGTTGATCCTTGGTTCGATCCTCAGTGAGGACAATTTTTGGGCATTTTGTGATTTTTCATAGTTTTTACTATTTTCCTACTTTTCCTCACTCCAATGTTCACACGCTTGAAGTGGTTGGGCTGGCTTTATTTTGAGCCTGTGACCCCATGGTCTTGGGTTCAAGTCTTGGGGGAGGCCTTTCTTATTTTTTAATATTGGATTTATTTGATTTTATTTAATTGTCATTAAAGTTCAAAAAATTCTATAATTCCTTCATTTTAAATCATTTTTGAGTGATTCTTTTTTCTAAATTCTTGTATTAGTAAATACTTTCATATGATGCTTAAAGAATTCTAAATTTTTTTATTTTAGAAACACTTAAATTTATGGGGAATTTACGATTCATTTTAGGGTTTTCACCCTCTTACTTTTCCTCTCTCATTTCCAACTTTAATTTCATTCTCTTTTGAATTTTATTTTAAAGTTATGATTTTGGCTTGTTAGCATCCTTGTGCACTTGAGCTTGACTTAAAGTCCTTGCTTGTAAGCATTTGTGTTTAATCATCATTAAAACTTGAAAGTTTTCCCCCATGAAGTATTGAACTTCTCCCTTACATTGTTGTGACATTGTTTGTTTAGGCCTGATGTTTGTAAGTATACATGACATCTTGTAAGCCCTGGGAAACCTTATCTTTGTTAAGATACATCTTTATATTTATTAAGATCCCTTTCCATCTTTGTTAAGATGTACCCCCGTCTTTGTTAAGATATGCTTTGGTTTTTACCTTTCATTAAGTCTTATAAGAACTTCCCCTTTCATTGATATCGTAATATCTTAATGTTTGCTTTGGTCGTAACCATTTATCTTGATTGAAATCATTGCTTGATATTGTAATATCTTGATGTTTGCTTTGGTCATAACCATTTATCTTGATTGAAATCAATGCTTGATATTGTAATATCTTGATGTTTGCTTTGGTCGTAACCATTTATCTTGATTGAAATCATTGCTTGTTATTGTAATATCTTGATGTTTGCTTTGGTCATAACCATTTATCTTGATTTAAATCATTGCTTGATATTGTAATATGCTTGCATGTTCTTGGTAGTAACCATACCTCTTATATATTTATCACGTGTATACTTTTGCCTTTGTTAAGTAATTCCCCCCAAGTGATGGAACTCTGTAGTTCTCATCCAAGTTGCCTCACCTTTTCCCTTCCAAAGGAAAGTCTCTCCATTGACCCTTGAGTCATCGATAGCTCATTACTCTTTTAGGTTTGGATAGAACCTTCCTCCCCCCTTTTGGTCTGGATAGAACCAATTGGTCCCCGTTCTGATTTGCCGAACTACGGCCGCTCTGATTTCTCATTGGACAATGAGAATACCTAGGGACAAGATGCGATATCTTGACGAGCAACCTTTTCACTTTATTCCTCCTTTTGGTCTGGATAGAACCAATTGGTCCCCGTTCTTCGTTTTGCCCGAACTACGACCGCTCTGATTTCTCATTGGAACATGAGAATATGTAGGCACAAGATGTGATATCTTGATGAGCAACCTTCCATCTCAACCTTCCCCTTCAACCTTCCCTTTGGTTTGGATGGAACCAATCAACCTTCCCCTCCTTTTGGTCTGGATAGAACCAATTGAACTTACCCTTTAGGCCTGGATAGAACCTTCTCCTACCTTTTGGTCTAGATAGAAACAATTGGTCTTATAACGTAAAGTTAGGTAGAGTTTTGTTAACTCTATGTAAGAATCATGGAAATGATTACTTACTCCCCTTTCTTGAGTGTACAATGTAGATCTAGAGAGTTTCGATAAACACTACACAAGCATGGATATGTTTGTTCCCCTTGGAACCTTGATCATAATCAAGTGTTCTTCATCCCTAGTGAGGTGAACTACGATTGCTCTGATTCTATCCTAGTAAGGATACATAGGCAGATGATGCGATATCTTTGCGAGAAAACTTAGAAACTATCCCTAGGTCTCAACCTACAACTTTACTGTATACCCAATCCCAAACCTTAGCAAACATTTAGCAAGTATTAGCATGCAAACAAACAAAAGGTTCCTGTAGAGTACTACAAATGTTTAGGATGTAAAATACCTACCCTAGGCATAACCAACCCCCGATCCTCGAATCTCTTAGCGTTGTTGTTACAACACTAAGAGGTTCTTTCTTTCTTTAGACCTTTCCTTTGGATAAATTAAAGTCCGATTGTGAATTTAAGAATTAAGGTTCAAGTTAATCAATAGCTTGGTATCACGATCCTCACTGCAACAGAAATGGCGACTTCACTAGGGATGTACTTAAACTTGAGGGTTTAGCCTATTTTGTTTGGTTGCATGCTATATTTGTAAATATTTGCTTAACATGTATATTTGTCAATATATTTATTTGTATGTTGGATATTGGGTGCTTTGAATGGTGAGGAAGTCCTATACCCGGACTTGAGTGCATTTATGATAGGATGGTGGTATATTCAAGAAGACTTATAGGGATTTGATTCCCGACCAAGCTATCTTGAGAAACCACCGCTCAGTGGAGGCCCTATTGAGAGTTAGTTTTATTGAACGAGTATTTGTGAAAACATTGCTACTTTCAACGAAGGAGCCCGTGACACTATGGACCTTTAGATTAAATTTTACCCCATTTTAGCCTTATTAAGACGTAGTGCGATGGCTATGAGGGAGTATTCCCAAAGTAGTTGATACGCGATACTACACTTGGACGAGACTCTCTTGAAAATATTATCGATTACCGAGTGATTTGGGAAATTTATAATATCCAAAAGATGGGTTGTTGATCCTGGGAACTTTATTAGAACCCGTTCGGCAGGTACAAATTAACCCATAGTACAAATCCTTAGGGATGGGTAAAATTTTGACTCCATTACTTGGGCTTTAAGCCTAGGGAGCCTTTGTGTGTGCAATGCATTGTATTTATGAATATTTTCTTAACATGTATATTTGTCAATATATATTTGTTTGTGTGTTGGACATTGGGTGCCATAAGGGGTGAGATAAATCCTAACCCGGATTTGAGTGACATGTGAGATAAGATTGTGGTATGATCAATAGTTGGGCTATTGGGAGTAGTCCTAATATGTCTAACATATGATTTAATCACACTTAGTGGAGACTCTTTGAGATGGTTAGTAATGCATGAGTAGTCGTGTATTCACTAATTGTATCAATACGAGTCTGCGAAGCTGAGGACTTTTAGTGACACTTTTACCCCACTTGGCCTTTTTAGGACGTAGTGCAGAAACTGTTAGGGAGTAGTCCCTCAATAGTTGTCACACGATGCTACACTCAAACGAGTTTATCTTGAGAATATTGTTGACTCACGTGAGTAGTCGCGTTAGTTGGCAATATCCGAAGGATTTACTATTACTTTGGGAACTCTGTTAGAACCCGTTTGGCGGGTACAAACAGCTCATAGTACAAATCCTTGGGGATGGGTAGACCTTTGACTCCTTGCTTTGATCTTGAGCCTAGGAGGTTTTTGTGTGTGCATATGCATTGTATTTGTGAATACCTGCCTTTGTGTTATGTGTACATCATCCCATCATATCACTATAAGCATATCATGTCGCAACTTGTTTTGTAAAACTCAGTCGAATTCTGGTATTTTTTAAAAGTTGTAACTCTTTTTTTCCAACGATTGATGAAATGGGGTTTTGACCTAATCAATATCCTGAGTTTTGTAAAACCAATTTGCTTTTTGCATTGCATTTGCATTATGCATTTGCATTTCTTATCCTTGCGTCGCTTTGTTTCCCTTTTGTTCAGAGAGAAAGGGAGAGGGGATACCTAGCACATATCCAGTACAAATGGCATCAATGGATGAACTTTTGAGAGTTCAGGAAATTCTGAAAGAGGACATCAGAATTCTCAAGTGTCAGATGAATTGGGTTCTAGAGACACTGCAGAACATGATGAAGAGGGAAGGTCACTTTGACCATGTTGCGTCCAGAGAAACTAGGGATGTATTATCTCTGATGGTTCCTCTAACTCAAGGACATTCTCAGTATCAACGAACAGATAACTGTCAATCGCGTCAGCACGCCCGACAAAGACCAAGGAAACCAGAGAATCCGTTTCCAATGTCATACAGTCAGATGCTGCCAGACTTGATCCAAGGCGGATTGATAATACCAAAGGAGCTGAAACCAATAACTCCTCTTTACCCTCTGAGCTTTAATAACAATGCTAAATGCGACTACCATACTGGGGAACTGGGGCGTTCAACTGAAGACTCTCAGAACTCAGTGCTTGTTCCTCCTCAAGTTTCTCAAAGCCAGAGCTTGAACCAAAAGAATTATGTCAGGAATTATAAGACTTGCAGTAAACCAATTCCAGTACCATTAAGCAAACTTTACCCGTTACTGATTCAGAACTCGCTAGTGACTCCACGACTATCCAAACCTGTGCCAGGACCATGGCACAATGCGAACCTGACCTGTGAATTTCACAAAGGAGCCGAGGAACACAACTTAGATGCATGTCTAGCATTAGGTTTTCTTGTGCGAGATCTTATCCATGACAAATACTTGATCCTCGAAGAAGACTACTCAGAAGTGGAATACGGATATCATACTGGGACAACAGGGCACCTAGTTGAAGAGTGTAAAGGTTTTAAACTGAGATTGAAGGAGTTACTGAAACCTCAAGAGGATAAATCAAATGACAGTGTTGTGATTCCTAAATCCAAAGGCAAAGGACCTGTGAGACCCCTCATAATTCTATATCACAAGGAGCAAGTGGTGGTTGAAGGTGTTTCCCCACATGGGCCTGAAATTTGAAATTTGTTTTGTCAATTTTAATTCCCTAAGGCTGGAAGCTATAGACTGTTTCAGCATTTTGTTGTATCTTCTTTGCATTTGAATTGCTTGTAAGCTATTGTTCATTTTGAATTGGTAAGATTAATGAAATGTTTGTGCATCTTTTGATTAAGTCCATTTGTTTCACTCTTTCCTTTCATTGTTATAAAATGACGAAAAATGCAAAAATTTATTTTCTTTACTAAACTGTTGTTTAAAGCAAAGATTGGGGAGGGTGATGAAAACTATATCCATAATTGTTGTTGATATGCTTTCAATTTAACTTTTCCGATGATGTAAGGCATTGTTTCAACCCTTATACACTGGAGAAATAAGGAAGATAATCCTTTGTTAACCCCTTCGAGCCTAGAAGTATGAGTTTTCTTTCTTTACAAAACAAACCCTTAAAATCTCAAACCTGGGGCGGGTAGTTCTCGATTAACTTGGAGATATGTGCATAAAAGACACTTTTCATATAAAAGTGGTGCACTCAAGTTTTCCTTCGCACACAACAAAGCAAGTGTCGAAGTTTAAAAGATGATGATGGTTCACCGTAGCCATTAAACTAGGTAGTCACCTCCTTTATCAAAAAAAAGAGAAGAAGAAACACAAAGAAAATTGAAAAGCCCACTACATCAAAACCTATGAAGGACACATAGGCAAAAATGGGGCATCCCGTTGACTGTACATTCGAACAAAACAGTTCAGACAAAAGTCAGGGATAACAAAAGAGAGGAATTCTGTAAGGGTCTTCACTCTTAAAAAATACTCAATTAGCAAAAAGCTTTCAAAAATTGTAAGGGAGTTGTGACTACCCTAGATTTGTGAATCATCACCAACTATCATCAGTTAAATTCTTAAGCCTGTGAGAACCTGTATGTGTAGTTTGAGTTAACCAAGCGCATGATTGGAGTTCATCATGGAGATTGGGTGGGACAAATAACTTTGAGCCTTTATCCTTTGTTTCATGAACCGTGAACCAGACCACGTTACAACCCTTAAAAGACCTAATTGAGGTAAGGTTGTGTTGAAAGCATATCACAGCAAGGCTGTATAACCTCTCTTCTAATGATCTTTGATGTTTGTGTGTGTTAATCACTTTATCCATCATTTGTAAAATGATTGGATCACTTTCACTTTGATCACATGATCACTCCGCCGTGTGTGTTTCATCAAAAAAATTGTTTTCAAAAGTTTTCATTTTGCATTAAAAAATTGCCAACTTTTAATGAACAACATTATTTGCTAGACAATCCAACATCAAAAGAATCCCATCAAAAGTTGCCAGCTAGGGAATTTGATTTGATAAAGGAAGCTCAGCCTAGGGCAACCAAGTTGAAGGATTTGTTAATCATTTGTCACAACGTTCAGCTAATCATCTAGTCAAGATCAGTTGAATCTCTTAAAAGAGCAGTTTAGTCTGGGGAAACTATATTGCAGTTACCAGCTAGCAGGGGTAAGTTTGTTCCCCAGTCGTTACTTCCACAGTCCGAGACTTTTTTGTGGAAGAACCATTAAACTGGGGCAATCACGTCGAGATTTGTAAATCTCTCTCTATAAGAGTTTGAAGACATGGAAGCATCTTTATGCCAATTCTTTTATAAAATTCTCTTGATGGTTTCTTCTCACAGACTACATAATTGGGGCAGAAAAAAAAAGTTTGAAGATTGTTTGTCGCAAGAGCCGTTGCTCACTTGAAGAGAATAGTCGTGCCATCATGGGGCAGAAGTGTTTTGTTTTTATGATACCCTTTTGTCAGCTCCGATTAAGTTGTTACTTCGGTTGATCTTGGAATTTCCCTTGGTGATTTTTCCTTCAAACTCATGATGGCAATCCGAGTGAAGACATGACGATTGTGTTTGAAGAAGATTACTCTCTCCCAGAGAAGGTTGTAACCGTGAGGTGGAATTATTGATCTTTATGATCATCCCTGTTGTTGTCCAACTTAGATAAGTCGGCTGGGTATCCGTGTCGAGATGTTTATTTCATCTCCTGTTTTGTTTTGTCTGTTTTGTCAGCATAAACATAAGCATGGCCTAAAGCATATGCATAGCATCTGTGCATTTTTTCTATCTCTAGTTATTACCTGTTTTGTTTCACTTTGGTGTTTTTCACCAAGTGACTGGGTGTGTTATCTCTCTCCAATAGAGTTGCCAGCCTTTAAGCATAAAACATCCATCTTTTCTTAATTCCCTACAGAGTTTAATCTTTGTGGATGATGGTTGCTTCAGCTATCTTTTTCCATGATTGGATAAGATGCATCCTCAATCGAGTTCATTCCTCAATGGTTGGAGTCTTGTTTGACAGTTTCTTTCTAGCTTGGTTCTAGATTGAACTTCGGTCCCTGTTGGTCGCTAAACCTACCTGGACGTGCATTTATTTTGCACTATCTATCGAGAAGAACATTTTGCATTGCCTTGTAACAATAAGTGGCAATCTCTGTAGAGAAGCTTATTCATCTTCAACAATAAGTGGCAATCTCTGTAGAGAAGCTTATTCATCTGCAACGATAAGTGGCAATCTCTGGCGAGAAGCTTATCCATCTGCAACGATAAGTGGAAATCTCCTCAGAGAAGTTTATCCATAAGTGGAAATCTATATAGAGAAGCTTATTCTCTTCCCGATAAGTGGCAGTCTCTCCTGAGAAGCTTATCATGTTGTGCCTCCCAGATAAGTGGCAGTCTCTCCTGAGAAGCTTATCATATTGTGCCTCCCAGATAAGTGGCAGTCTCTGTAGAGAAGCTTATCCGTAAGTGGAAGTCCCGCCTGAGAAGCTTATCCTGTTTCATTATATCCAGCAACAAGTGGCCATCTCCCTCGAGAAGCTTGTTTCCAGTACGTTTTCTAGATAAGTGGCAGTCTCTCCAAAGAAGCTTATCAGTTTATCCGTATCCCCAAATAAGTGGCAGTCTCCCATGAGAAGCTTATCATCGTTATCTTTTCAGATAAGTGGCAGTCTCATTCGAGTAGCTTATCTTAGGGACGTTGAGGCATGGTTGTGACCAACATTGTTTGAAAAATCCAGTGGATACTAGTATAGTTAAATTGGTGGTAACCAATCATATTTCGAGAAAGGCCAGTTGGTAATTGGCATTGGGAAAAACCCATAGATAACAGGCACTAATGATTTGGTTGTGTATCATTCCATGTGAACTCACCTTTTGTTTCCATTCCAAGCTCAGTTACCTTTGGATTGTTTGCCTCCAAGCTCAGGTTTCGTACCTTTAGATATGTTTGTTTCCAAGCTCAGGTTTTGTACCTTTGGATATGTTTGCCTCCAAGATCAGGTTGTGTACCTTTGGAAGTTTTTGTTTCCATCCCAAGCTCAGGTTTTGTACCTTTGGAGATGTATACTTTGGATTCCGAGTTCAGGAATTTCCAGAGACCAGAATATTTGCATATGTGGGAAACCGTTGATGTATCCTAATGCTTTGAAGATATTTAACTTTTGTTCCTAAGATTTTGAGGGATATATCTGTACTTCCTGTTTGAAGAGATGGTCGTCACCAAATCATTTAAAGAGCCCAGTGGTTACTGGTATTGCCTAAATCCATTTGTTATTAATACCGTAAGTTGGTCGTCACCAGTGTTCCCAGCAAACCTGTTGCTTTCCCCATTCGAGTCTCGGAGATCTAGTGGATATTAGCATCCCCGGTGCGTCTGGTCTTGTTTCTAGTCTTTTCCTGAAGATCCCTTTCGAACTCTTCATTATAGGAAATTCCTCATTTGGTTATCACCAGTGAGGTTTCTGTCTCTGATCTTTTGTTTCCCCGGTGGAGAATTGCTTTATTCCCCAATGGAGTGTGTTCCCTTTTCCCCAGTGAAGATTTGTCTTCCCCGGTGGAATTTGCGTCCCCTGTGTGAAAGATTCCCTTGAGTAACATCATTTGTCATGTATGAACTATTTTTCTTGTTTTGCCTTGGATCTTTCCCCAGTATGTTGGGTCCCCCGTGAGTAGTTACTCGTTGTCTTGCCGTTCTTCTATTCTTGCTTGTGTGTCTGCATCTGTCTTGCATTCAAGCATCATAAAGCATCATTTAGATTCATGGAATATTCACATTTTTCCTTTTTCATATCATCGGATCTAAGGGACAAAATTTTTGGTTTGCTATATTTAAATACCTTTCACTATGATTCTATGAGGATTATCATCTCCCATTGCCATCTAGTGAAAATATTTAAATAGGGGCAACTGTTGCACCCCAAATTTTGACCCCTTAGATCTTCATCATCATTCTAGGGTCATTTTCATTTTATCTAACGATAACCTATTTCAAGTTGGTCTTTGTCAAGATACAGGTGAATTAGGGTTCCGTACAGTCAGGAACCGAAGTCTCGGCGGTTTAATCAGTCAACGTATTGGATTTATTCTCCATGAAACAAGTATCTACATCATCAAATATACCCCATTGTGTCAAGTATGCATCCAATTTGAGGTTGTCACCCAAAGATCAAAAACAATGCAATTCAGGATCCCCGATTAGGGTTTCTGATAAGGAAAAGTCAACTGTAGTCTGACTTTTGATGTAAAAGGTGTTACAATGATAGAATTGTGGTCCATGAAGTTCATATGGCTTAGTGAAGTCCACTCAAGAAGTTCCAAGGCCTTAGAAGACCCGGAACATCAACAATCGACCCGGTAGTCATCGATCTATCATTCAGTTGACCGAAAAGTCAACTCTTCGACCATAAGGAATTTGACCTCAAAGTGTGAAGCAAAAACGTTCCTAGTAACATATTACACCTATCCATGAAGTTTCATGACCATTGGGTCAAGGATTGGGGAGTAATCGGAAAAATCGGGAATTAGGGTTTTGAAAGGAGCAAGACCATAATTTCCTAACCACACATCCAAATGAGTTGGTCCAAAGCTTGTTGGAAAGGTCTTCGAAAGCCCTGCAAAAGTCTCAGAGTGGTCCATGTGCAAAAAATTGATAGATTTGGAATTATAGACAAAATCATCACAAGAGGGAGAAAACACTTTGAGGGGATTTTTGACCTAGTTCCACTTGGAATTTGAAGATTCCAAAAACATGAAAGTTCTAGAGCTCCATGAGGGCTTTCCAAAAAGTACTAGAACTCTTCCATAGCCCTTGTGAGCTGAGAGTTTCGAGTTGATCAAGTTGGGCCTGTGCACTAGTTTGTCAACTTGCCAAAACTTAACATGGACTTGGCTTCCAACCATGTACTTCATTTCTTACCATGAGAAAGAAGCTGATGTGATATTTTAGAGGGAGGATTGAATCAGATATGAAGGAAAGCAAAACAAAACCAAGAATCCATCCATAATCCATTTGTTTAATATAAAAAGTACAAAAGTTACACAAGGAGAGAGAGCATTGGTGGCTGCAGCAGGTGGGGGGTCTTGGCTCACTCAAATGTCACTTACCACATCTCATTAATAGATAGCTTTTGAAGGCTAAACCCCTTTCAAGCAAGCAAATCCTGCTGAACCAAAACCACTACATGGATCTCATGAGATTTTCACTAAAAATCTCCCTCAAAGGCAAAAAAACCAAATCTGCCCCAATGCCCCTCTTGGCCTATAAATAAAGACCTCTTCCCACTCTTCAAAACACACCAGAGCTATCCAAGAGAACCATAAACTCATAGCTCTCTTCCTTCCCTCTTTACTTGTAAGTGAAGAAATTTCTCAAAATCACCAATTTCACCACTTTGCATTTCTCACACCAGTTCTTGTTTCCAATCAAAAAACACTTCAAAGACCATATACACACCCTACAAATGATCATTTAAAGCTGCTCCCACCATTGGTTTCATCAAAAAACCCTTAGAACAAAAAGTCAAACTTTCATACACTTCACTTTGACTTTTATGCATTTTTCACACTAGATCATTACACAAACCATTTCCTACCATCACAACATTTGGAATACTTCATCTTTATGATGTATTAGCTGTTCATAGCCTCAAATAACAGCTGGAATCTCATTTTCTTCAACTGTCCATAAAGTCGCTTTCTTTTTTCAAGAGGAAGTAACTTTCATGAGTTTGCTCAAAGGGAAGGATCTATGGGTTTCTTGGTAGCTGGTTGTGAAGGGTCTACAAGAGGTTGGTGCTTTTAAACTCTCTCTTTTATAGGCATAAATGTCATTAAAACATGATTGAGTTTTGCTTGTTAGGTTGCATTTGAAATATTGATCTATTATTGTGATGATGAATCTATTGTTAAATGAGCAACATTGTTATGTTGGCCTCTGCAAGATTGAAACCATATGGAAGGCATAATTTTATGTGTATTTGGCCTTAGTAGTGTGGATACAGGACAATTTGCATAGATTTGTTTTGGTAACATTTGTGATTATGTTGTTGAACTATAGTTGAATAAATACCTTGTTTGCATTAAACATGTGTTTGCTTTGTGATGGCAGTCTATGTGGTTGTTTTTGTTTTCAAACCAACTTCGTGATTCTTGATGTTGGAAATTTCTAACTATGTTGTTTTAAGTATGCTGTTGGATTTGTGAATATTTGTCTGGTCTTTGTAAAGACATTGGCTTGGGGTATGATGATTAGAGCATCAATGCCCTGTTGCTGCCAGAACTTGTTCCTCATGTTTGAACTAGTATGGCTTCCAGTTTATGTCATGGATGTATTGCTTTTTCTTTATAAAGATATTGTTGCTAAATGAACTTTTGATTCAACTTAACATTGTAATGTTGAGTCTGCAACTGTCATGATTGAGTTTATTTTCAAAGTAGGCTTGTCCAATCCATATTTTTCTGCATTTGGTTGTTTGGTAACTCTCTTTAGAGTTTGCATTAGACTTGTCATTTGTTGGATTGCATCATGACTGTCCTTAGGATCCTGCGCTAGAGTTTGTTTGGCATGGTTATGTTGAAGTGACTCATACAAGGTTTGTTGAAACATGCCAACACCTTTGAGGATCAACAGTGCCTTATTAAGGTTTTTGTGTGTGCTTGTTAGAGTCTTAGGGAGATTTTGGTTTAAGGCATAATGGTTGAAACAAGAGTGCCTTGCTGATGCTAAACCAAATCCCTATTTGTTTGAGTTTCTGTTATGCTATTATCATTCAGTTTTCGCATAGAGGCTGCTATTTATAGTGACTGGTTCTGTTATACCAAGAAGGGTACATTTATGCCTGCTGTCACCTAACATTATCATGTTAAGGCTCATGTTGATGCTGAAATGACTCACACAAGGTTTGTTAGAACATACCTTGGTTGATGATGATCAGTTTTGTCCCTTTTTTAGGGTTTGTGTTTATTTGTTAAGCATTAGGGAAGGTCCCGGTTTAAGGCATGATGACTGAAAACAAGAATGCTTTATTCATTTCCTTTTTGTTTGTCTTGCTGTCTGCTTGCTGTTGAAAGGATTCACAATGAATTATTAATGATCAACATTATTATATTAGTGTCTATTTGCTGTCAAAAACTCATTTTAGTTATGTCTTGTTGTGGGAAAACGTTGCTGCTAAATTAATCATGTTTGCTTTTGAAAGACATTTCCACGTGCTTGCTATCCAATTTTGCCTTAAAGGTTTGTCAAACTATGTCTTCATCAGGATTTCAGTGTGTTTAGAATCCATGTTTGATAAGTTTGTAAGCTGCTTGGTTTGGTTAAGCCACGAGATTTTTGCATTTGTTTTATGTTGCTGTTGAAGCCATTGGTGAACATGTTGTTGCATTTATCTGCTACCAGTTTTTGTCTTAAGGTTTGTCAACCTATATTCCCAACAGGATTTCAGTTGGTTCATGTATGGCTGTTGAACCCTTAATGTTTGATGATAGAGCATGATGCTTAAGTCTACTCGGTTTAAGTTTTAGGTTGTCACCATTTATTATGAACATGTCTATATTGGGGTTTTAAGCATATGTGTCTTGTTTTGTGCTTTGCTATGACTTGTGAGTCATGTTTGATCTTCTTCCTTGAACTGCTTGTTAGTTTTATAGGTCATTGTTGTGTCGTTCATGTTAGGTAGCATCATGATATCTTGCCACAAACCCAACTGTCATGTCTTGTGAGCATTTTCAAAATCTGAGGGTTGTAGAACTAGTTTTGAGTAGGTTAATTTGTCATTTTGCTGCTAGCTCTTTATCCTGAAGTGAGATTAATCTTTCTTGTCACGTAAAGTCTCATTTCTCCACTGTTTCACTTTTTGAGAGCGTTAACTTGTGGAATTTTGTTGGCTACTACCATTGTGCATTGATACTACATAGTCTTTTAAAGACATTTCACTAAATTGCAGCTCATATCCCCCATCTTGTTCTAATGACAGTTTGGATCATATTTTTGTTAAAATTCAATCTATGTTATACTTAAAGCATGAACAGACCCTTGTTTATCCTCAATTGCATCAGTTTTGAACTATAGACTCAAAAATGCATTTCAAGCCTCACCTTGAATTTTCATTCGAGTTCCTTTTTGTGTGCATTATTTGAAAACATGGTTGATACCATTGCATTCCTCTCAAAATTTCAAGCATGTTTGACCTTAACTTTGTGAAGTTTGGTTAAGTTTTGAGGAAGTTTGGATTCAAATCGTTTCACAAATTTCCACTTAGTTTTGGGCTTGGCTTGCCCAGAAAATTGTGCGCCCTTTGGTATATATGCACATGGGGTGGCTTTATACAATGGATGTATCGTCACCCCAGTGGTTAATGCCTCGCCCATAAGAACTTGTCATGTCGTTGATCCTTGGTTTGATCCTCAGTGAGGACAATTTTTGGGCATTTTGTGATTTTTCGTAGTTTTTACTATTTTCCTACTTTTCCTCACTCCAATGTTCACACGCTTAAAGTGGTTGGGCTGGCTTTATTTTGAGCCTGTGACCCCAAGGTCTTGGGTTCAAGCCTTGGGGGAGGTCTTTCTTATTTTTTTAATATTGGATTTTATTTAATTGTCATTAAATTTCAAAAAATTCTATAATTCCTTCATTTTAAATCATTTTTGAGTGATTCTTTTTCTAAATTCTTGTATTAGTAAATACTTTCATATGATGCTTAAAGAATTCTAAATTTTTTATTTTAGAAACACTTGGCATTATTGGGAATTTACGATTCATTTTAGGGTTTTCACCCTCTTACTTTTCCTCTCTCATTTCCAACTTTAATTTTATTCTCTTTTGAATTTTATTTTAAAGTTATGATTTTGGCTTGTTAGCATCCTTGTGCACTTGAGCTTGACTTAAAGTCCTTGCTTGTAAGCATTTGTGTTTAATCATCATTAAAACTTGAAAGTTTTCCCCCATGAAGTATTGAACTTCTCCCTTACATTGTTGTGACATTGTTTGTTTAGGCCTGATGTTTGTAAGTAAACATGACATCTTGTAAACCCTATGACACCTCATCTTTGTTAAGATACATCTTTATCTTTATTAAGATCTCTTTCCATCTTTGTTAAGATGTACCCCCGTCTTTGTTAAGATATCCTTTAGTTTATACCTTTCATTAAGTCTTATAAGAACTTCCCCTTTCATTGATATCGTAATATCTTAATGTTGGCTTTGGTCGTAACCATTTATCTTGATTGAAATCATTGCTTGATATTGTAATATCTTGATGTTTTCTTTGGTCGTAACCATTTATCTTGATTGAAATCTTTGCTTGATATTGTAATATCTTGATGTTTGCTTTGGTCGTAACCATTTATCTTGATTGAAATTATTGCTTGATATTGTAACATCTTGATGTTTGCTTTGGTCATAACCATTTATCTTGATTGAAATCATTGCTTGATATTGTAATATCTTGATGTTTGCTTTGGTCGTAACCATTTATCTTGATTGAAATCATTGCTTGATATTGTCATATCTTGATGTTTGCTTTGGTCGTAACCGTTTATCTTGAATGAAATCATTGCTTGATATTGTAATATGCTTGCATGTTCTTGATTGTAACCATACCTCTTGTATATTTATCACGTGTATGCTTTTGCCTTTGTTAAGTAATTCCCCCCAAGTGATGGAACTCTTTAGCTCTCATACAAGTTGCCTCATCTTTTCCCTTCCAAAGGAAAGTCTCTCTATTGACCCTTGGGTCATAGATAGCTCATTACTCTTTTAGGTCCTGACGAGCAACCTTTTCCCTTTATTCCTCCTTTTGGTCTGGATAGAATCAATTGGTCCCCGTTCTTCGGTTTTCCGAACTACAACCGCTCTGATTTCTGATTGGACAATGAGAATTCGTAGGCACAAGATGTGATTTCTTGACGAGTAACCTTTTCCCTTTTTTCCTCCTTTTGGTATGGATAGAACCAATTGGTCCCTGTTCTTCGGTTTGGCCGAACTACGACAACTCTGATTTCTCATTGGACAATGAGAATACGTAGGCACAAGATGTGATATCTTGACAAGCAACCTTGCATCTCAACCTTCCCCTTCAACCTTCCCCTTCAACCTTCCCTTTAGTCTGGATGGAACCAATCAAGCTTCCCCTCCTTTTGGTCTGGATAGGACCAATTGGACTTACCCTTTTGGCCTTGATAGATCCTTCTCCTACCTTTTAGTTTGGATAGAACCAATTTGTCTTATAACGTAAAGTTAGGTAGAGTTTTGTTAACTCTATGTAAGAATCATTGAAATGATTACTTACTCCCCTTTCATGAGTGTACAATGTAGATCTAGAGAGTTTGGATAAACTCTACACAAGCATGGATATGTTTGTTCCCCTTGGAACCTTGATCATAATCAAGTTTTCTTCATCCCTAGTGAGGTGAACTACGATTGCACTGATTATGTCCTAGTAAGGATACGTAGGAAGAGGATGCGATATCTTTGCGAGCAAACTTAGAAACTATCCCTAGGTCTTAACCTACAACTTTACCTTATACCCAATCCCAAACCATAGCAAACATTTAGCAAGTATTAGCATGCAAAAAAACAAGTGGTTCCTGTAGAGTACTACAGATGTTTAGGATGTGAAATACCTACCCTAGGCATAACCAACCCCCGATCCCCAAATCTCTTAGCGTTGTTGTTACAACGCTAAGAGGTTGTTTCTTTCGTTAGATCTTTCCTTTGGATAAATTAAAGTCCGGTTGTGAATTTAAGAATTAAGGTTCAAGTTAATCAATAGCTTGGTATCACAATTCTCACCGCAACACTAGCAGTTAGGGACGATGCCTATTTGCGGTAGAACTAAGACTTAACACACTCTTTTTGAAAATGGGTTGCAAACAATCCCGAAGGATAAAAAAGGTTTGATGTTTTGTTTGTGTTTTTTATGCAAAGAAGTGAATTGAGTTAAGTTTGTAACTCATGTTGCACTAAATACTATGACTTGAGAGCGAATGCGTCGTATATCGCCCAAAGGGCATACGCTAAAAACTCTAGACAGCATGAGAGGAGGCCCCCCAACCATCATTCCTCAAGTACTTAAGGCTTGTAGCGTACAATATTTATTATCCTTTATTAAGTGTCTTATGAAAGTTAGGAGATGAGAAGAGAAGACACAAAATCTAAGGGGAAACTAATCAACCCTAATGTTATCATGCAAAATTCTCCTAAAGTTGGGATTGAGAGGGGAAATCTATGATAATGTTATCATACAAAGGATTGAACACCTAATGTCTCTCCTTCTCCCATTTTAAACAGAGGGACTAGGAATCCTAAGGGATCATGGCAAAAGACCAAGTAAACACTTAATGAATCAATCACAAATGAAATGGAGAAATAAATGAGATTGACTTAAACAAGTCAAAGCAATGCAAACATGGAATGCAAAGATGCAAAGATGCAACAAGGACTCAACAACATGAGACTTAAACACACACAAGTGACTTAAACAAGTCAACCAAAAATAAGATAGCAAAAATAAGTTATTTAATGGTTTGAAGTCCAAATGATCATGATTATAAAGAAAACACCATAAAAGTCATTTAATTGCAAATATTAAATAAAATAGCAAAAATAAGATAAAAGCATAAACAAAAAATATAGAAAATTAAATAACACCTCAAAGCATGAGAAAATATTTCTTTGGGAAGTTTTAGATAATTGAAACTATTTTTAAAATGCTAAAATAAAAACAGAAATGAAAATAAAATAAAATAAAATAATACAAGTTGGGGGGTGCAATAGCAATGTTCAGAATGAACTTCATCAAGTGAAAATGCACGCTGGGCCTGGAAGACTGTGGGTGTGAATAACAAAGCCACAAGGCCCAATGCCCAAAAGACTCATATTAATGAAACTCTACATTTCACTAATCCTACACGGAGTCAACCTCACACGCGGGCACAGTCAAATAAATCACAGCATGACAAATCACTTGGTCAAGGAATCCACTTCATTCACGTAAGTATCATCTAAGAATGGACCAGACGCCGGAGCTAGGGCTCCGGTCGTCTTCTCCAGGAGACCTCGCCGGAGATCAGGGACCAAACCTCCATCAAAATGAACAAATCAGGTACCAAAAGAAAGCTGAAGTGACAAGGATCAAGGATCTAACTGTGGATTTTGAAAAAGGTTCCTAAAAACACTTGAAATCAAGGCACGAAAATCATGATGCACATTCTGAAACTTCATTAAACAGCCACCAAAACAAATCAAACATGGCCTACTTCACGTAGGGCTTCAGATGCATACCAACATGAGCCTATTACATGCCTTGAATGAGACAAAAGGATGAATAATCTTACTGAACGGAGCAGCTCCGTTGGCTCTTGAAATGACAAGCAATCTTTTGTCCAAGCTTTCCAATATCCTCCTTGAGCTCTGGTGAAGAAGAAATGAGCAGAAACTTGGAGAAATCAACCAAGAAATAGCTGATTCGATGATGTGAAAATTTTGGAAGTTTTGAAGTGTAGAAGCTCTCTCTCTCAGCCAGCAACCACTCTAATCGTTTAGGGCAAATTCCCAGCTCTTATATGATGGGTTTTCAATAGTCATGCAGGACCATGTTGGTCATATTGTGTGATTTCCAAAAATGAACAAAAACTTCAATTTTTGAGTACACACGGGTTGAACATCTTCCACTCACCAATGGGTCAGCAATCAAGCAAATGTGGTGTGTAGGAAACAACTGAATTGGTTTTGGTCATGTAGGATACCTTTGCATAAAGTTTGAATTCATGACTTCTTTAGGTGAATTTGTGAAAAAAGTGGTACATGAAGACTTTCCATGTTGGTCCAAATGTAGTAAAGTTCCTCTTGGTCATGTAATGGTGTGATGAGGTTCAAAAATGAAGCAAAACATGACTTGTAATGTAAGGTACTTAAGGCATGACCAAAAGTCAATATTTCACCTTTAAAATGGTCCATATGGTCACATAATCCATTAATCCTCATGATTTTTAAGCTCATTGTGGAGTTAAGACTATTAGGCACAAGTTTCTTGTTAGTTGGAATTGCATTTGAGGTCCATAAGTTAAAGAAAATGTTCATTTAAAAAGATGACCTATAATGAACTTTCCTAAAATACCCTTGCCTTGTGAGGTCTATAACTTGAGGATCACTCATGAGAATGATGACTTCTAGGACTTTTTCGAAAGCTAAGATCATAAGGAACAATTTTAATGTTCACTTGAAGTTGAGGAGAAACTTGATTCTAGGTCAAAAATGCCTTGGAAGTGGGTTGACTTTTAAGTTGACCAAAATTCTCTTCATTTGAGGACCCTAACTTGTTGACATCATAAATTGAGATGTACAAACTCAATGGATCATTTCTTGTACTCAAATGAAAGCACGGAAGATGATGAACAAGTCCCATGTTTTCACGAAAAAGAGATTGAGCTTGCATCATAGGGTAATTTGTCCTTGAAGTTAGACACTAAAGAAGAGGATTTTACACTGAAAACATCTAAAACACTAAATTAGTAACTTCTTGAACTCTTGACTCTTCTTGATTTGATCCTAACATGAAACCCTAGATGCTTTAAGAAGACTTCCCATGGCCTCAATGACTTAGATGCAAGTTGTAAACCTTCTCAAGTCCACAGTTGACTTTGGATTGACCAAATGAAACCCTAGTTCCATGTCCTTTAATTGTGGTTTTTGCAAATGAATTGAATGACTACACAAGCTTCACAATGACCCCTAAGGAACTCAACAAGCTCTTAAACCATGTTTAAACAAGAACCAGACCTCTTGATAATCCTTTGATGATCCTCAGGATAGGAGGTGAAACATATACACAAACTTCTCCCCTCAAGGAGGTTTGAAACTTCCATGGTGATGATAAGCACCTGATGGCTTGCACAAATGCCCTTGCTTGAGCTTGAAACCAAAGAGAGTCTCCTCTTGAATGGCACGAAAAACCTCTTGATCCCTTGTTAAAATCAATGATATGCAAATGAAAATGCTAAAATGAAATGAAACATAAGCCAAGTACAAGAGATGGTTGGTCAAATTTTAGGATACAACAGCTGCGCTACTCAAACGACTTGGATCTGAAGGGATGAAAAGAGAACGACTTTCAAATATTCAAGGTAAAATGTGGTTGAATACAAAAGAACACAAAAATTTGCCCACCGCAGAAAAGAACTGAATAAACTCTGTTGAGGAAAATGTGATAAGAATGAACACATTCGTCGAAAATCTAACCGGGGTCTGAATACCACACAGGCTCAATAAATCAACATCAGTCGGGGTTTGGATACCGCATAACCTAAATAAATCAACATCAACTGGGGTCTGGATACTGCACGGGCTAAAGAAATAAATCGGTGTTAGCCGGGGTCTGGATACTGCACAGGCTAAACAAATCAACATCAGCCTGGATCAGGATACCGCACAGGCTAAACAAATCAACATCATCCGAGATCGGGATACCACACGGGCTAAAGAAATAAACTAGTGTTAGCCAAGGTCCAGATACCGCACGCGCTAAAGAAATAAACCGGTGATAGCCGGGGTCTGGATACGGCACGGGCTAAAGAAATAAACCGGTAATAGCCGGGGTCTGGATACCTCACGGGCTAAAGAAATAAACTGGTGTTAGCCGGGGTCTGGATACAACACGGGCTAAAGAAATAAATCGCTAATAGCCGAGGTCTGGATACCGCACGGGCTAAAGAAATGAATCGGTAATAGCCGGGGTCTGGATACCACACGGACTAAGGGAATAAACCAGTGTTAGTCGGGGTCTAGATACTGCAAGGGCTAAAGAAATGAATCGATAATAGTCGGGGTCTGGTACCGCACGGGCTAAAGAAATAAACCGATAATAGCAAGGGTTTGTATACTGCACGGGCTAAAGAAATGAATCGGTAATAGTCGGGGTCTGGATACCACACATGCTAAGGGAATAAATCGGTAATTGTTGGGGTCTGGATATCGCACGGGCTAAGGAAATAAACCAGTAATAGCCGGGGTCAGGATACCACACGTGCTAAGGGAATAAACCAGTAATAGCCGGGGTCTAGATACTGCACGGGCTAAGGAAATAAATCGGTAATAGCCGGGGTCTGGATATCACACAGGCTAAGGGAATAAACCGGTAATAGCCAGGTTCTAGATACCGCACGGGCTAAGGAAATAAATCGGTAATAGCCGGGGTCTGGATACTGCACGGGCTAAAGAAATAAATCAGTGTTAGAGATACTCCTGAAAACAAGAGGTAGCAACCTGGCCTATGTTTCAAATGCACACATTTGAACATGGCTTAATGCTCCCTACGAAATGGAAATGCTACACGTTTGGGAGGATGCTTTGCACGATGCAAATGCAAAATAACCGCTCCAGCAAAATAAATGCTGAAGAGACGAAACCAACTCCGCTAGGATGGAACGGGTGCCAAGTACGACGGGACTTATGTTGGGGGAAAAAAGCCTTGGATGTCCTTTTTGGAAAAGAACTCTCCTGGGTAAAACTACTCTTTTGAGAATAAAATCCACTCCCCTGGGGATCAAATCGACTCTACTAAGGAAAACTCCGTGGATGGCCTACCAGAATATGACTCTTCTGGGGAACAAATGTCTCGGCTGGGGAAAATGGATCCACTCTACTGGGGGAAATCAGCCCTGGATGGCCTCCTAGAAACCAAAACTCTTCTATGATACAAAACAAAATGTTGAGGAATAGCTCCACCTTTCTGGAGATTCCGCTCTACTGGAAATTGAATCCGCTGTCTGCTATGGATAATGAATAAGATTTACTGGAAAGCTATCCCAAACTTCCTTTACTGAGGATGGAGAATAAGAATCCTTGAGTCAATCCCACTCTGCGGGGAAGAAAACTACTTCGGCGACTTCGCTGGGGATTAGGCAATGAGGGGATCAGCCTCGACCTCTACTTGGGGAAAAATGATAAATAAAACTCAACAATATCAACCTCCGCTTGGGAATGTGTCAATGTCCTAGACTTTGAGGGGAAAGGAGTCAAAGGGTTTAGATTCTGTGGGGAAACAAAACTCTAAACTTGCTCCACTGCTGGAGATAACCCCACATCTACTTGTTAAAAGATAGGTGCACTCCACAACTGGGGAACTTCGATTTCGACCCTCTGGGGATAACCCTGATATCAACCTGCTAGGGGATAAGATATATGCGTGTGATTTGTTGAGAATAGGTGTACATGCTCCACCTGCTGGGGATAGCCCTACTCTGCCGGGGATATCAATCTCGACCTGCTGAGGATAACCTTGATCACATGTAATCCCAACCTGTTGGGGAAGCACTAGTCTCAAACTGCACATCTTCCTCTTGTGGGGGCACAAACATGGTGACCTTACTAGGGATGCACCTTGTTGCACCCCAAAATTTGACCAACATTTCTTTACCTAGCTTATGTTTCATTTCATTCACATTAGCATTATCATTTGCATTTCATTGACATGTATGCAGGAGATCAAGAGGTATGATTGCCAATCAATAGCTATACAAAACCATGAAGCTAGCCAAGAAGTTTATTCAAGTGTACAAGGGTAGATATCTTTGTCAGAGAAGTCAAAAGATCCCCAGAGAGAGTGGTTGAAACCAAGAGGGTGTGTCTCCTAACTTGAGAGTTGTGGGAAGTCCTCAGATGATTCTGAAGCCATGAATGTAGACTTGAAGCCTTGAGAGAGCTTATGAGATGTCTTGAAAGCCATCATGAGGCCTAGATAGGTCATTGTGCAAAGATTGAGAAGCCTCAGCCATGATTGGTGCAATTAGGGTTTGACTGGGTCAACCCTAGGTCAACTGATGACTTGAACAAGGTTGAGACTTAATCCAAGGGCCATGTGATCATGGATTGACACATTGAGATGTTATAATGATTATTCCAAGGTCAACTCATCATGATTGAAGAGTTTGAGAAGTTTCAAGCTAGGGTTTCTAAGGCTTGACAGTGTAAAATCCCCTAGTTTGACCCTTATCTTCAAGGCAGTTTAGCTCAAGATGTGATTGTCATATCATCTTACCTCCAACATGAATGTTGTATAGCTTGTTCTTAGCTTTAATTTTAGTACTATAAGTCCTTGATAGGATTTGTAGAACTCAAGTTATGACTTCGACAATTTACAGGCTATCTGAGGTATGTGAATCTGGGGCCTTGAAAGTTACCCAACTTGCATCAAACCTTTTCCCAAGAAGGATGATTCCTATGAACTTTTGGTCAACATGAATGTTGTTCCTTATCTTCGTAGCTTTCTATAGAGTACTAGAAGTCCTTGATAGGATTTGTAGAACTCAAGTTATGGCTTTGACAAGTCAAGGGCATTTTGGTCATTTGGAGACTACAGGTCATTTCAAGCATAAGGCCATAACTCCTATTTCCAAGCTTCAAATGGAAAAATCTTCAACATCAAAATTGTTCAAAATTATGTTTTAAGGCTAGTAAGGAGGTCATGAGATGTTGGAAATGCTTGTAGCTCAAAGTTGCAAAAATGACCTAAAATAAGGGCATAAGTTAAATAAACCAAAGTTGGAAATTGATATTTTCAACCTACACATCCAAACCATGGCATGTAATATATCATTTTGACTCTAGAAAACATTTTAAGAACATTGGTTTAGCCACATTTTTGAGTTGAGATTCAATTTGTGGACTTGCTTTGGAAAGTGGTTACTTGCATATTAAGAAACATGTGCAAAGCATAGAATCAAGGCATAACCAAGGGCCTTTGCAAGCTAAACTCTTCCAAAATGTCACTAGAGGAGAAATTAGGAGAGATTGGGATTGATTCCAAGCTGCAAACAGAATGGTGTATATCATGAGAAGTGTTTGAAAATCTCATGACATGAGAAGTGGAAACTCTCATTGGAAGGATTTAGAGGGTTCTAGATCATCAAAACATCATCTATATATTGAGTAGAGATGATCCATTGAAGAGGTTGGTGTTGATTGAAGGAGAGAGCATAGATTGAGATTGAATTTCCATAGCTTGCAAGTGAATTCTGTTTCACCAAATTCCTCAATTTCCATCCATTTTCTTGATTGAAACTTCTTCCATGGATGTCAAGGAGTGATTCCAGATCATTATCAAGAAGAATTCGTGGTTGAATAGTGTATGAGCAAGTGAACTTCTCCACCTGCAACTCACCATCGGGTTTCAAGATGAAGCACTTTCAACTGGTTCTTTTGCATACAAAAGCAATGAGGAGGTTCATTGATCGTGTCTGCAAGATTGTAGAGCTTGAATTGGAGGTTTCGTGCATCTGTTCATCCAAGATTTCCAGGTTGGTAACTTTCTTCCCCTAGCATGATTTAGGTAGAATTAGGTTGAATTAAGGTGTTAGAAGCATTGTAGAATGGTGTAGGATGGATTTCAGATAGTTAATTGGAGAATTAGAGACAAAATAGGGGAATTACCATTTTAGGTTGAGATTTGGATATGGTGAATCTTGAGGTTTAAGAGGAAACTAAGGGTATGGTTGAATTCGTGGCAAGATTTGGGATGAGTTTCATGTTTTGACCATTTGCAATAGGGGCTCCTAGAGAGAACTAGGGTTGAAGGTGATGACCGGAGCTCCACCGGTGGTGGCCGGAGCTGGGCGCGAAGCTCAGATGTTCAAAAGGTTGAAGATGATGTTTGCACCATTGGATGAGGGTTTGACTTGGACTGGGAGCATGATCCAATGGCCACGTTTTAAAGCTCAGTTGTGAAGGATCTGAATAAATGAAACGCTGCGTTTCATTTAGCAGTTGGTTTTGGGCTTAATGAATTAGGTGATATCCACACCCCCTGATGGCCCAACCCATGATTTTAACTGATTTTGATTACTATCCACACCGTGCGCTTATTATTTTAATTTGATTTTCTTTTAATTTTCATTTTATTCATGGTTCTTGAAAAATTCATATAAAATTGAAAATTAATCCAATTAAACCCATTCTTTTTGCATTTTAATCATGATTGAGTCTAGTATGTTTTAGAGAAAAAATATTTTCATTTCATGTAATTTCTGATTTAATGGGAATTTTACATTTTAATTGATATTAAAATGATTATGTTTGATACATATTTTTGTGGAATTTAGTGTGATCTCATGGTGATGATTTTGATCCTAATTTTTTTGTGTGTGATTAGGTTAGACATGTATGGTCCCATAGTATTTCTCTCACATTTTTGTGATGAAAATAGGTGTGCTTTCTAGATTGATATTTAGGTGCTTCCTTTTAGGGTTTAGGTTTGATACCTTGGAATGTAGAATTTAGTTCTAGGTCTAATTTGATGGTTTGATCTTTGAAATTAATGTGGTAGAGTCATGATTGACCTAGGTTCCCATAGATATTTTTGTAGGATTTTACAATTGATTTTAGTATTTTAGTTAGGACTAACTTTAGTACTAGGTTTTAGGTGATCCTAACTTACTAATTCAACTAGTTTAACTTCCTTAGTCCCCTTAGATTAGGGTTTGTGCTTGGTTTGCCTTTGGTTGAGATTGAAGACAAGTTGAAGACCAGGTGAGGATGCTTGAAGTTGCTTGAAGTTGCTTGGAGCTTTGGATTTGTTTGTGCCTGAAGGTGTCTGATGAAGGTTTAGGAGATAGGAGACATAGGGAGAGCCTTATAGATAGAATGATTTCTTTCACAAACATGGAAAGCATCTTGTGCTTCCATTCCTCCTAATGAATAAAATTCCTTCCAAGATATTCACATCCCTCCTTTGGAGAGATGAGTGGCTTTATCTGGGAAGTAGAACTTTGAGGGAACTAGTCTCTCATAATGATGAACCCTTACAGGCTTCCTTTGGTTGTCAGTAAGCTGTTTATCATTTCCCCTCCTCCTGTTAAATCAATTGTCTTCTGGTTTGAGTATCTTGAGAGATGTTGGACTTGAGTTTGAAGATGAGGACTTCACTGAAGAGTGTGGAAGAGGATGATTCCTTGAGCATTGCCATTTCAGCTGAAGCTTGAAGAGCAAGAAAAACAGGTTGATACTTGAAGACCCAATGGAGATTGAATGAAGAGTGAGGAGTTCCTTGCTTGAAGAAGATTGAAGGATGAAGTTGACACTCCCATATGATTGAGGATTACCCTGAGAAGCTGAGGCTTGTAGAAGAGAGAAGACCAAGTTGAGACTGGTGAAGCACAGAGAGCTGAAGCTTGAAGGCTAAGTTGATACTTATGAAGAGGATTCAATTGAGATTGACTGTAGAGCTGAGGCTTGAGGAATAGAGGATGAGTTGATACCTACATTGATGCTGTGAGAGCCTGAAGGAATCAAGTTGATACTTGTAGTTAAGAGTGTAGCCTGAAGGTGGAGTTGACTGGAAAGCTGAAGCTTGAAGAAGAGGATTAAGTTGAAACTTATGTTATTGGGTTGAAACCTGGAGAAGCAAGCTGATAGCCTTGAAGGGTGGTTGAGGTCTTAAGACTGGGTTGCTGTCAGAAGAGCTGAAGCTTGAAGTGGAAGGAGGGAGTTGTTGATCTGCTTTCTTGTCTGTTTTCTTTTCTGTGTTGCTGTGCCTTGTTTGACTTGCTTGATGCATTAGAATAGGGTCATGACTAGACTGACTTTAAATTAGGAGCATGATTGCACTAGAGGTTGAGTTGCTCCCTCTTCTTGTATTGTTACTGTATGGCTTTGCTTGCGGGTATTCGGTAGAGCCCAGCTCCCTTGCCCATGTGGTTTATTTTGCTTGATAGCATTCCATTTTCTTCTGTATGATTACAGTCTCTTATTTTGCTTGATAGCATGTTATCCTTTTCTGTATGATTACTGTTATTCATTCTGGCTTGAGGTTGAGATGAGCTTGTGGAGGCTGCTGCCCCACACACATTTCCTCCCTCACTTGTATTGCATGCATTTTACAGTCGTTTACTGTATATCTGTTTAATGTTTAAGCTGATGCTTTATCTGTTTCTGTTTATCATTGACATGATCCCTTAGGACTCTCATTTCCTTTGATAAGGAAGTGATGATAGAACTTTAGGTTAAAACCTATGCATGATAACTTCTAGGAGTTCCCTATTTTAAACTTCAACTATAGGATGAATCCTTGGCATGACAACAGTAGGACTTGATAGTCTCCCCTTAGTTGAGCATGTTCTCTTCTCATCTCAAAGCAAATTAAGATACAGTAATCATGAATGATTTCTTTCGTACATTACGAGCCTTAAGCTATCTGAGAAAGGATTGTTGGAGAACTTCTTTTCAACAGTCTGGATGTTTAGTATGGTAACCTTTGGGTGACATGTGACGCATTCACTCTCAGGTCATAGTCTTTAGTGCGATTGAAATTGCAAACACAATAAAAAACACTTCTTTCGTAAAAGACAGAAAACAAACTTCAAACCTTTTTGCCCCGTGGCCCATAATTCAAAGGAAAGCTTTTCTGAAGAAAAGAGTGTCGTTAAACATCAACGCCAACGCAAACAGGCTTTGTCCCTAACTGCTGGAACTGTTGTTTAACCCTACTCGATAAAACAGATGAATCTGAATTCCCGTAATCCGTAGTGTCCCGAACTACGTAAGCTCTGATCTCTCATATCTGTTGAGAGTACGTAGGCACAATACTGACGTATTGGCGAGCCACCTTCCCCCTAACCCGTCGTAGGTCGAACTACGTTGACTTTGATTTCTCATTCTCTGATGAGAATACGTAATCATAAAGCGCGACGCTTTGCCGAGTCATTTTCTTTTCTGTTTAAGCCAGCCTTAATAGGTAGATAGATAAACCAACTCGTCTAGTAAACACAACAAGCGTGGATCCCGTCGAGTACGACGGACGTGAGGGGTGCTAATGCCTTCCCCTTGCGTAACCGACTCCCGAACCCAGACAACGGTTGCGACGACCTTGTCTTATACCTATTCGTCAGGTTTTTCCGATCGTTTCCTTTCCCGCTCCGAGGGATAAATAACGAAAGGTGGCAACTCTTCTGTTTTGCCGGCACCTTATTTTCGCGGAAGCGACAGCTGGCGACTCTGCTGGGGACTTGATAGTTTCCTGGGATCCAACGTCCCGTATGCGAGTCAGTTTGGGGATCCGACGTCCCCTGCGGGAGTCAATCCTAGCGCTTGTATGATTACTTGTTAGGTTTTGTTTATTTATCGCATTTTTTATTTCCCGCACTTTATTTTCAGTATGATATGATTATTTGTGTTGTTATGGGAGGGGCATTCTGATGAGTGAGAAGCCAGACCCAGGCTTGAGTGAACATAGCATTAGTTGTGGAAATTAGTGGGCGCGTGTTTGCTTGGCAGGCACTAGTGTCTCATGAAATCCACGCTCAGACGAGGTTCTCTCGGTTGGCTTCTTTTTAACCCCTTTGGGTTGAGGGGGTTGTTGGTTTGGAGGATTGTCGACTCTGGGGACCAATCATTTGTGATTCAGCCGAGTGAGGCCGCTTCATGAGCTGGTGATGCCACACCTTCTGGGTATCGTATCACCCCTCTTGAATGTCTGTGACGCTGATGAACGCATAGGATGCCGAACTTGAGTCAGTTTAGGTCCATACCTGTGAGCAGGGTTGGGTTTATTGTAGGAAACTTTGACCTTCAGACTACCTGGTTTTCTTGACAGTGAATCAGTTTTGTTGATACCGGAGGTTCTCATCATCAAATATATGTTTGTTCTTGACAGAGCAGAGCTTTGGTCCTATATCAGAGGACCTTATATTAAGAGATGTATATGTTTGTTCTTGACAGAGCAGATTTATGATTGGGGTCTGAGGATCTCATCAGCAGATGTATGGTTGTTCTTGACAGAGCAAAGTTTTGGTCCTGTATCAGAGGTCCTTGTTATCAGATGTTTGTTCTTGATAGAGCAGAGTTTTAGTCCTGTATCAAAGGTCCTGTATCAGATGGTTGTTCTTGACAGAGCAGATTTATGGTCCTATGTGTGTGTGTTCTTGACAGAGCAGATTTGTGGTTCGATACCAGGATTTTCTTCTTATCAGATATAGTGGTTGTTCTTGACAGAGCAGTATCGTGGTTTTGTTGATACAAAATCTCCACAGCACAGTTGCCTTGATCTCCTGCTGCATGATTGCATCTTACATCGCTTTGCATACTCATTTGCATTTCATTAACGGGTGTCTGTGTTGCAGGTACCGTTTTCCCCGATCCAGGATTTCTTGCCTCCTATTGTATTGTTATGGGTTCTTTGAGGAAGACCGTGGCTTACAAGCTCCCTGCCCCTGATGTGGTTCAGCTGACCGGTTTGATTGCTTTAGCAGATGATTCTGTGAGAGATGAGTTCAGAAAATCTTACGGCAAATTGCTCAGTTTGGTTCGTAAACCTTCTGCGTTCGAATTGAATGGGTTGCACGCTCTGCTGCAGTTCTACGATCCTCCGTTGAGATGCTTTACTTTCCAGGATTTCGTTCTCGCACCCACACTAGAGGAATATGTTGATTTGTTAGGTGTGCCTATCAAGAGACAGATGCCTTTTGTTCATATGGATGCTGAGCCTGATCTGGCTAGTCTAGCTCCCTCACTTCATCTGGACGCCTCCGAGTTGGTCTTGTCTAGTTGGAACAAGGTTCCCGGTTTCTCCTTGCAGTTCTTAGTGGGAAAAGCTCAGCAGTGCGCTAAAGACGGATGTTGGGTCGTGTTCAACGCCATTCTCGCCCTGTGCATATATGGCATCATTATGTTCCCCAATATGCCCGACTTTGTAGACTTTGACGCGTTTCGCATCTTTGCTTCAGGGAATCCAGTCCCTACCTTAATAGGAGATGTCCACCATTCTATCCACTATAAAAACGAGAACAGAAGGGGCAAGAATGTATCATGTTGTGTGCCCTTGCTTTATAAATGGCTTGATAGTCATCTGCCCAAGAGGGGTCCCTTTGTTTCGTCTGCAGCCACAACTAAGTGGTCCGAGCGTTTGATGAGTCTATCTGCAGAGGATATTGACTGGTTTGACAGAGATAGGTTGGGCACCGAGGTTATCTTCAACTGCAGCGGGTTTCCGAATGTGCCTTTGATAGGCAGGAAGGGCTGCATAAACTACAATCCGTCTTTGCTGGTCCGACAGTTCGCGTATGCTTTGAGAGCTCCGCCGAAGGATGAAGAGGTGCGGGAATCTTTGTACCTCACTGGTCTTCTAGAGGGGGGTCTGTTATCTAAGCTTCAGTGCGCTTGGAATCACATCAGTAAGAAGGGAAAACCATTGCTAGGGAGAAGCAATAATCAAGGTGTTGCACCCTAAAATTTGACCAACCGACTCTCCTATCCGACTCATGGTTCAATTTCATATTCACAGCTCAGACAGATGATTTTTGTGCACAAGCAGGGGATATCAGAGTTTACAGCTTGATTTTTGTCTATCAGATATGGCAGATCCAGTCCAGATAACCAGGGTTTTATTTTCGGGAAATTGTGCGCTCCTCGGTGATTTTTCAGTGATTTTGGGATATTTTGATGCCCGGGGATCTCCGTTCGATTCAATCTGGTCTCGTGCGCTTTTACGGGAGTCATTTGTGCATTCATCTGCATTTTTAGGGTTTTATAGGCTTTTGTGAATTTTTATAGGCTTTTGGGAATTTTTAATAGGCTTTATAATTTTTCTGGAATTTAAATAGGTTATAGAACATCTTTATAGTTTAATCTCTTTTTTAGGATTTTATAGATTTTTTAAATAGCTTTTAATAGATTAATGTAGAATTCTAATAGGTTTTTTAATAATCTTTTAGAGTTTAATAGTTTTTTTAATATAGAAGATTATAGAATATAGACTTTTAGTTTAATAGATTTTAATGATGTTAAATGTTTTTAGAATATTATAGAAATTAATATAGTTTTAATATAGATTTTAATAGTATTTGTGATGTAGATTTAATTGCTTTTAGAATTTTTATAGGTTTTATAAAATTTGGCTTTTAATATAGGTTAATATGGATTTTAATAGTTTTTTATAGGTTTTAGTCAGATTTTTAGGGTATTAGTCTTTTTAATTGTTTCTCATTAAGCATTTTTGTTTAATTAGCATATTCATTTTCGTTTCAATTTTAATCATTCATCATTAATTTTTAATCATTTTCATGTAGTTAATCATATGCTAATCAGGCCATTTGTCCCTTATTTACACTTTTAGTCACGTTTTAATGGTGCTTAGTCTGAGTCATTAGCCTAAGTGGGCCAGGTGCAGTCAAAAGGTCCAGTCAGAAGAAGCCCAGGAATTGCACACGTGGCTATATAAGAGCCTGTCAGCGCTCTTCTCTCTCTTCCCTCGTCTTGCCACGCATCCAATTCATCTCACTCTCTCTGCGCCAGCACATCACACGCGTCCCTCTCTCCTCACTCCCCTCTCACACGCGTCCCACTATTGAGCTACCTCGCTGCATGCACTGACACCTGGATCCCACTACCAGCTCCTCACCGGACGACATGCAATCGCCGGTGACCACCGCCTGATCCACCGCAACCAACTCCTAACGGTCGCCGGAAAGCCAATTTCACCGGAAGTTCATCGGAAGCCGGATTTTTCAGGAAAATCGCTGAGGATACCGCCCAATCTTCGTTCGCGTTCCCTCCAAAGGTGTCGCCGGAAAATTCACCGGAACCACCAATTTGTTCATCCGTTCATCTTCTTCAGGTCTTTTTCCAGAAAATCTCCAAGAACATTCATGGCGTTCATCAACGATTTCCAGGCATCCAAGCAAAATCGTCATGAATCAAGATTCATCAACCTTCGTGACCATCAATCTTCAAAGGAACTTCGTCCGGATCTTCACTGAAACGTTCTTGCGTTTTCCAGATCTTCATAGACCTTTCCAGATTCGGTCCAGATTGTCATAGATCTTCAAGATCACCAGGCATCTTCTTCATCCGTTCAGAGATCTTTACACCAAGAGCTCTTTACTTTCTTCATCAGGATCCTCGTCAAGATCCACGTGCGAAGTGAAGCTATCAAGTTCTTCAACAAGCCTCAAGAACTCCCTGAGTCATTCGTGTTCCAAATCCAGGTGTGTCATTCTTCGACTCTTGTTCACGTTTTTCCGTTGACTGTTGAATATAGGGTTTCATCGTGGTTCGTTTAGCACTTAGGTTTGAGTTAGGGTTTGCTGGGTTGAGTGAGTTGCAGAGAGAGTGAGGAGGAAGAACGGGTAGAAGCGGCTAGGGTTCCCAGAGTGAACAGTACCAGGGTATTTGGGGGGGATGATGATAGGTTTTGTTCAGCTGAATGTTGGATTAGGGTTTGACGTTGGGCTTAGGCCCAAACGTGTTTCTGAAGCCACACCTCCCAATTTGCTTTCCCCCCCCCCCCTGGCGTGTGGGTCTGGGAATTTGGATATGGGCCTTAAGCCCCAAAATGGCTATCTGTACCCCCTGGGCGTAAGCCCATTGAGATAACAACTAGGTAATTGCTAGTGCTGCACCCCATAGGTTTTTTTTTTTTCTGAATTGTTTGATAATAAGACCTGGGCCTGCGCACCAACTGCTGTTGGCACCCCCCAGAGTGTGGGCCCAATGTAGAATAGGCTTATATCTTGCTATTTGAACCCCATGTCGTTTTCTTTTAGATTTTGATTTTCTTCTTATATTTTCATATCAAATAATTCATAGAAAAAATGTAAATAATAATTGTTTTAATAATTCTTTTTCCACCATTTCATGAAAAATGTTTAGAAAATTAAATAAAAATAAAAGTGACATTTTATTTTTGTTTGTTATATTTTGCATATTTTTCAATTAATTGATTTGTTTTTTAATATTTTCAATGCATGCATATCATTAAAAAATTCATAAAAAATGGTAGGTTTAGTCAAATAATTCCGTTCTTTTTTCTGTAGACTCGTGATTCAGTGTAGAATTTTATAGTACAAAAATATTAGCTTAATCATGCATTTTCATTTTAATTGCATTTTTTCACTGTTATGGCTGTTGAATAAATTGGTCTGTTGATATATCTGTGTTGCTGATTTTAATTCTTTCATCTGGTGTTGAATCTTGTTCTGATTTTTCAGTATGTTATCCTAGAGCCATGTAGGTCTCCCATTAGATTTTTGTTAGATTTTTGTAGGGTGTTCTGATAGGATTTGTCTGAGCCTGAAAATAGGAGAAGTTTTGATGACTTCTGACTGTGAAGTTCAACTGTGGTTGAACTTCAGAGAGAGTCTCCTGTGGTTTGTTGGCCTGTGGGTTCTTCTTGAAGGTGGGAGCTGATGGAGGTCCTGTTGGAGCTTGCAAGGTTGCATTGGACTGAGGCTTAGTCTAGGAGCTTGTTGTCTGTTTGTGAGGTTCGAGATCCTGAAGTTTGGAGGGAGTTTATGGTACTTTCTTGAGGAAGGCACTATGAATGACTTTCGTTCTTCCTTCTCACCTCTTTCGTAAGTATCCAATGATGTCGGAGCCGACTTGTGAGTTTAATCTCTCCTGAGGAGGGATGTAAACTGATCACATGTTGTTGAGCCACATGGGATACGATTCCTAAGTGGAAGTCTCCTAGTACTTTCCTGAGGAAGGTTCTATGGGTCTATTCACTTAGTTCCAGTAGTTTGTCTAGGATTTCTAAGGTATCCAGTGATGTAGGAGCCAACTCGTGAGTTTAATTCCTCCTGAGGAGGAATGTAAACTGATCACAGTTGTTGAGCCACGTAGGATACGATTCCTAAGTGTCAGCCTCCTAGTACTTTCCTGAGGAAAGTCCTATGAGTCTGCTCATTTAGTTCCCTTAGTGCATATAGGTTCTTTCCCAAATATCCAGTGACGCCGGAGCCTTCATGTGAGTTTAATCTCTCCTGAGGAGGGATGTAAACTGATCACAGTTGTCGAGCCGCATAGGATATGACTCCTGAGTAGTAACCTCCTGGTACTTTCCTGAGGAAGATACCATGAGCTTGTCTGCTTAGCTTCCTTTCTCTGGTAAGCTTGTTCTGAAGCTTGGAGAATGGGATTGATTCCTCTTGCCTAGGAGTTTGTTTAGACCCTTGCTTAGGGTTTTGATTAGATTTGTTGCTTAGATCCCTGCTTAGGGTGTTGTATAGAGTTCTGTTTAGAGAGTTATTAGGAGATTGTTTCAGGCTTGTTTGAGGCCCTGCTCAGGGTTAAGTCTCTTTGTATTGCTTGACTTGTGTGATGTTATGTTGCATTAGACTTAGGTATTCATCCAGATAGTTCTGAATAGGTGCATCTTAGAAGTAGACTTGGTGTGCATAAGAAGTTGAGGTGGTCCTCCTTCTGCTTGTTTGTTATTGCGTGGCTTTGCTTGTTGGTATTCGGTAGAGCTGAGCTCCCTTGCCTTTGTGGTTTGCGGCCTCTGTGCCTTGTTTGTTTAGTCGTTGCATTCATGCATATTTTCAGTATTCATTTACGTTGCAGTTTCTTGTTTGTGGTTTAATCCTGTTGCCATGATCCCTTAGGAGCTCTGACTTCTCCGCTGCGGAGTTGTTATGATAGACATTAGGATGGTCAACCAGGTGTGATAGCAGTAGGTAGATTCCCCTGTTTCTCAGCTATAGTTCTAGGGTTTCCCTTTCCTTTCTGTAGGAGCTTTTGAGTAGCTTGACCCGTAGTTAGCTGAACTACAGCTGCTCTGATTCTTCGTTCCAGACGAAGATATGTAGGCATAGGATGCGATATCCTAGCGAGCACACTAACGACTAACTTTTGTTCTCTCGCGGCTGTGCGATCGAGACTTTCCCGCTAACGACTAATTGTTATCCTTTTCTCTTGCCCGAGCGCATTTGAGACCAGATCATAGTTGTAGGTTCCCAAGCCTTAGAGACCAGTTTGTTTTCTCACTGCTGTGTGAGAGCCCCTGTTTACCCGTAGTTAGCCGAACTACGTTTGCTCTGATCTTTCATATCAGATGGAAGTACGTAGGCACAGGACGCGATGTCCTGGCGAGCAATCTTTCCCCCGTTTAGACGTAGGCAGTCGAACTACGTTGACTCTGACTTTCCCATTGCACGAGGGAATACGTAGGCCCAGAACACCGTATGTTCTGTCGAGTCCTGTCCTTTTATTTTCTTTTCAGACCAGCCATTAGCGTAGATAGATAATACACCCTTTTACCTATAAACACCAAGCGTGGATCCCGTCGAGTACGACGGACGTGAGGGGTGCTAATACCTTCCCCTTGCGTAACCGACTCCCGAACCCAGACAATGGTTGCGATGACCTTGTCTTACCCTTTTTCGTCAGGTTTTTCCGATCGTTTCCTTTCCCGCTCTGAGGGATAAATAACGCACGGTGGCGACTCTCCTGTCAAGCCGGCGCCGATTTTCGCAGTAGCGCCAGCTGGCGACTCTGCTGGGGACAATAGCATCTGGGGACTTTCCCATCCCTTATGCTGGGACCGTTTCCCATCCCCTACGCGAGTCAATCCTAGCGCTTGGGTGTTTATTGGTCGGGTGTTGTGCATATTGTATTTTACTTTTCTGCACTTTACTTTTCTGTACCTTTACCTTTCCGCATTTATTTTCCAGCATTATATTATCATGATTATTGCTGTGGGCAAAGGGAGGTTACTGTGAGTGAGAAGCCGGACCTGGGCTTGAGTACACACCTAGATATAGTTGTGGAGAAGTAGTAGACGAACCTGTCTGCTGAGCAGGCACAGTTCCCTACGAAAATCTGCGCTCAGACGAGATCCTTGCAGAGGTGCTCCTTTCCGGTCCTGAGGATCTGAGGGGAGTCCAGACGTGAGGATTGTCGACTCTGGGGACTGATCAATTGGAAGTCAGCTAAGTGAGGCCTCTTCATGACTTGATGATGCCACTCCTTCTGGGAATCGTATCGTCACTCATGAAAGTCTGTGACGCTGATAACCGCATAGGATGCCGTACCGTTGTCCGTGGATTAGGTTTATCCTACCTGTGAGAGGGACTGGGTTATTGCAGGAAAACTGGCCTTCAGAAACCATGATTCAGTATCTTTATCAGATGGTATTCTTGATTCATCTCCAGGTGTGTTGTCTGGGTCAGATGGGTTTCTTATCTGAGGTTGAGGCTATTATCAGATGGTATTTTCGTCAGATACAGAGGTTCAGATGGTTTTCTTACCAGGGGATTGATATTTTGAGTATCAGATGATAGTTAGTGTCCTGAGATTCTGGTGACCGTGTTGGTTTTCTGTTCTTGATCACAGAGATATTCCTCCTCAGGCTACAGCATAGCCCCTATGTTCGCAGATTGCATTATTTATCATATTGCATCATTGCATTACCATCTGCATTCAACTAACGTGTGTGTATTGCAGGTACATATTTCCCCTTCCAGTTCTGGTGTTTGTTCCTAGCAAGACATGGAAAACCTGAAGAGAGTATTGCCCTATAAGTTTCCGTCGCCGAATATCAGTCTATTGTTAGAGTTGATTGCTATGGCTAAGAAGAGAGGAATGGGTGACTTCAGAAAGAGATATGGGAGGATTCTGACATACGTTTATCAGCCATCTGTCTACGAGACCAGCGGCATCTATACTCTGTTACAGTTTTACGACGCGGAGCTCAGGTGTTTTGTATTTCCCGACTTTGTTTTGGCTCCTACCCTGGAGGAGTACTCTGCACTTCTGGATATACCGATCCGTGATCAGATGCCTTTTTATCGTCCGGACGCTGAGCCTAAGCTGGCTGAGCTTTCTACCATCCTGTGCTTGAAAGAGTCTGAGCTGTCTGGGAAGATGATCAGAAGAGGAGACGTATGGGGATTTCCGTTGGATGTCTTAGTGGAGAAGGCTCGAGAGTATGCCCAGAAGGGCAAATGGGAGGTTTTTGACGTCATTCTTGCTGTATGTGTGTATGGCATCGTGTTATTCCCGAATATTCCTGATTTCGTTGATTCAGATGCCTTCTATATTTTGGCTGCGGGAAACCCAGTTCCTACTTTACTGGGAGATATCCACCATTCAACTCATTATCAGAATGAAAAGCGACGAGGAAGGAATGTGTCTTGTTGTGTCCCTCTCCTATGCAGGTGGTTCACCAGTCATTTGCCTAAGTCAGGTCCTTTTGTCACGTCTATCAATTCTCTAGGATGGCCCGAGCGCTTAATGGGATTAACTGCTGAGAACGTGGTATGGGTCATTAAAGAAGTATTTGGAGCTGAAGTCATACTCAAAGGCGAAGGATTCCCGAATGTTCCGTTAATAGGAAGGAAAGGTTGTGTCAACTATAACCCGTCCTTATTGATCAAGCAATTTGGGTACATACCTCAAGGAGCGCCAAAGCCCGAGGAGATACAGGAATCTCTGTATCTCACCGGGGCAATAGGGAAAGAGATGCTGACCAAACTTGAGAAAGCCTGGAAAAACTTGCACAAGAGAGGGAAGCTTTCAGGTAGCAGAGGGGATACTCGAGGTCCTAGCCCATATGAAGAATGGATTCGGGAGCGAGCTGTGAAATTCCTTATGCCGTATCCAGCAGTTCAGCCATTGCATCCTCCTCCGGTGGAGGAGCCTACCACTGTGGACATTCAGGTCTACAAGCAGCTGATGGCGGAGAAAGAAGAGCTGGCAAAGACTAAAGAGGCTTTAGAGCAGGAGAATGCCAAGCTTCGGCATGAAAATATTGAAACAGGGTATATTTCTAAGCAACAGGATGAAACTCTGAAACATCTAAAGGCTACGTTATTGGAATTGACGGAAACCAAGAAGCGTCTAGAGTTAGATGTGGACTCCGTTAGTAGTGTGTTGGCCACCAAGAAGCAAGAGCTGGAAAGGGCCTATGCAAAGCTAGCCAAGTTCAGAGAACACTGGGATCTCTCTATGACCAAGCGCAAGGAGCGAGAAGAAGGGCTGAAGACACAGATTGCTCAGTTAGAAGAACAGGTCAAAGTGAAGAACGAAGAGCTTGAAGAAGAAGCCTGTCGCCGATACGAAGCCGAGCGCAAGTTGACAGATGCCATGAAGAACTTGGAAGATTTCCAGCATAGAGCAGATGCCAAGAGACCCAAACCTGGGGGCGGTGCTAATGATAAGGCTTGGGAAGACTTTGTCAGAGACATCCAGGGGACGGTCAGGAAGAGGGATCGACTGATAGAAGGTTTGATTTATCAACCAGATCACGCAGAGACAAAGAAGATGGTCGAGGACTTCCGCAACCGTACCCGTATTTGATTTTTCTCTTGTATTCTGTATGTTGAGATCACCACCAGGCATGTTGGCCGGGATCCTCTTTGTCATATCAGCTGTATGGAGCATAGTTATGTAACTTCTTGACAAGACAGTTATTCTAATCAATATATAAGGGTTTTTCCAAATATTGTCTCTATGGTTTATCTCGTCTTGCTACCACTGACACTGGAATTGGAGGGAAAATATCTCCAATGCACACATGCACGTTAGCATTTTTGTATTTCTGTTTGCATAAATCATACTGCATAGCATTTCTCTAGCAGGTCAGAGCACTTATCCAACCTTTGTTTTCACCAGAAAGTGATTCTCGGGGAATTGTTTGAGGCAAGAGTGGAGACGACCAAGGGGCCGAAGCAGATTTGAGCAGAATCAAGCAGTGTAATCAGTTACCGGTAATTGGTGGCTATGTCTGAAGGCAATTTCCAGTTTCCTGACACCCAGGCAGGGTTTGCTGTGGCGTCCAACCATCGGTATGATTTCATGGAGGACTTCCCGCAGGCGAACAATCTAACTGCAGACCAAGTTGTACAGCCAGCTGTTGAGAACAGAGATCGGCATGAGCAGTTTCTTGCCCAAAATGAGCGTTATCCTCCTGTTAACAATCAATGTGTTGCTTTCCCTGTGATGAATTACCGGAGAGATATTCCAATGACCGGGTTAGTAGATCCAAGAGCTCTTGACGATGGTAGAAGACTCCGAGTGTTGGAGGAGCAAATGAAAGCCTTGGAAGCGAAAGATGCCGTTAACCTGGATGCTGTAGCCATGTGTTTGGTCCCTGACCTCGTGTTACCGCACAAGTTCAAAATGCCGGAATTTGAAAAATACACAGGAGATAGCTGTCCAAAATTGCATTTGATGATGTTCTGCCGAAGGATGACTTCGTTGGTGCGAAATGACAAATTGATGATCCATTGCTTTCAGTATAGCCTGACTGGGGCATCCCTGAGATGGTATATGCAATTGGAAAGTAATCAGATTCGATCATGGGTGGATTTAGCCAGAGCTTTCATAAAGCAATACGATTACAATTTGGATTTGACTCCTAGTCTCGTGGATCTGCAAGAATTATCTCAGGCAGAGAATGAATCGTTCAGAGCGTATTTGCGAAGGTGGAAAGAATTGTCTGCTAGCGTTCAACCACCGCTTCCGGAAAGGGAACTGGTTGACATCTTCTTGGGTACTCTGAAAGGCCATTATTTTGACAAATTGTTCAGCTGCACAAACTTTGTGGGCCTGATGAGGCTGGGAGAGATTGTTGAGCGAGGACTCAGGAGTGGAAAGTTTCGAGGTGTTCCTTACGTCCCAGTTGATAAGATTGAGCCAGTTGTCAGTTCTCAAGAAGAGTGGGAAGGAGATGATGCCACCTCAGAATCTCTAGCATCTCAGGATCAGTTTTCAGATACTTCAAGTCAACGGTCATCCTATCGTCGATCGCGTCAACATGCTCCACGAAGACCAAGGAAACCTGAAAGGCAGTTTACTCAGCTACCGGTGTCGTACAGCCAGTTGTTGCCAGATCTGGTCAGAAGTGGATTGATAGTGCCGAAAGAGACTAAGCCGGTGATTCCACCGTATCCTCCAGGTTTTGATGCCAGCGCCCGCTGTGAGTACCATGTTGGGGCACAGGGGCATTCAACCAATGATTGTAAGGTGCTCAGAAGTCAGATTCAGGATCTGTTAGACTCTAGCCGTATTTGCATCACTCCTCAAGGTTGTGTTCAGATTAATGATTTTCCGTCTTCTAGTTGTGCGGGTTCGTCAGTTAATGTCATGGAAGACTCCACAGGAAGTGTGTGCTCTGAAGATCGCCAATCAGAAAGTTCGGTTGTATGGGAGAAATTTCTAGAGGTTTTCGCGTCGGATGCCGCATCTGTTTTCTCTGCTTAATCCGTTTAGCTTTTTGTGCATCAGTATTTGTCGATCACCACCAGGATTGTTGGTTGGGGTCCTTATATTCGTACTCATTTGTGCTTACCTGCTGATTTTGTTGGTTGTACATGTATGGGAGATGTTCGTCTGTTTGCTTATAGCTTGGGTTTCTCTTTATCTCGTTATGAATGTGTGGTTGCTTTCCGCATTGCATTATTTTTTTAACAGGTATATCAGAACCGTGGGTCTTATTTCCTCATTCCTCCAGTTTATTGCAGGAATTCCTTCAGAGATATGGAACAGAATCAGTTTGAATTGAGCGAAGTCCAAAGCCAGCTGGGGCAGATGATGAGAGACATGCAAGAGATGCGTCTAGAGCAGAAGATTCTCAAAGAGGAGAACAGTCAGCTGAAGACCCAAATGAGCTTGATCATGGAAGTAGTCAAGAATGTGCTTAGGAAAGAAGACGATCAGCTATTCGAAGCCGCAATGAAGAAGCTCGCGCCACCTGTGCACGTGGACCCTGAGCAGCAGCAACAGAAGATGCATCCGGCTCAACAGAGGATCCAGGAAGGGAAGCCAAGGAGAATATCTGAGGCACCGCCTATGACATATGCTGAACTCTTGCAGATCTTACTGAGGTTTAATCTGGTTGAGAAAAGAACGTTGTCGCCACCAACGAAAGCGTTTCCTCAAGGGTACGATGCCAATAAGCAATGTGATTTTCATTCCGGGGCATTCGGACATGACATCGAGGGATGTCATGCTTTCAAACACAATGTTCAAGACCTGATTGACTCGCACGATATTGAATTCACGCCGGGCGGCGTAGCTGTGCATATTGCTCCTGTCTCAGTCGATGCTAAAATGACAGATGTTTCTAAAGCTGTAGTGGGTCAGAAGCGTATCCTGGACTCCATGGTGTCAGAATCTCCAGGCCCACAATTGTTGCCTATTCCTGGGGCAGATCTGAGAAAGCAAATGGCTAAGCATAAGAAGAGCGTTAATCAGTACATCGAAGATCAAGAAGCCGATGTTGCATTTGATACGAATGGTGCTCAAGGGTCAACCCGATACCGGCAGCAGCAGCCTCAGCAACAGAATAATCGGGGGTATAAAAGAGGTCAGAATCAAGGTCCTTTGGCAAGCCGTCATTTGGAAACTCCTCCTATACCATACGCACAGCTTCTGCAGACATTGCTTCAGCTCCAATTGGTTCGTAAAAGGACATTGGCTCCCTTAACGGGACCACCACCACCGGGGTACGATGCTGACGCTACTTGCGAGTTCCATACCGGGGCACCTGGCCATACAGTTGAGAACTGTAAAGCATTTAAACACAAAGTGCAGGATCTGCTTGATAGTGCAGCAATCAGCTTCGGGCCAGGAGGTCCCCACATCATCTGAATGAAAGAGGAAGAGCTCTATAGTTTGGTTGGGTCATTGAAAGCAGATCAAGATAGCGTCGGGTTACCTCTAATAAAGATAGCTGGTTCAGCAGCAGGGTAGATGCAAAAGCCCAGTTCTCGGGAGCTAGCATATTTTCTTTGTTTTAGCTTGTCATTTCTTGGCATTTGTAATTGCTTTCCTGTTTGAATTTGTAAACTTGTTTGTAAAACTTGTTGTTTCCATTTCAATTGATGATAATGAAATAAATGTGCATGTTTTGATTGAATCCATTCGTGTTCACTAACTGTTTTGCAAATGTCCAACACTTGGTTAAGTAGAATTTGGGGAGGATGACGAAAATGACCGACATGCAAATATCGATAATGTATGCTTTTGAAATAAAACCTGTTGATGATGTACAGGCATTGTTTCAAATCCTTAAACACCGGAGATATAAGGAAGATAATCCCTTGTCAACCCCTTTGAGCCTTGTAGTAGGAGTTTCTTTCTGTGAACGAAAAACCCTCAATCTTAACCTGGGGCAGGGTAGGTGTTAGCTAATTTGACCGAGCGTCCAAATTGCAAAAGGAGTGTCCGTTCGAGGATCAATCACACCCCTAGAGGTCGTGCCTAAAAGACCACAATGATTCAATCAAGAGTGGGACAGCCACATCACTTCCTAAAGATTCAGGCAACCAATGTCACACGACTTGTTCGAAAAAAGAAGAATGAAAAAGAATCAAAAGCCCGCTAAGTCAAGAAAAATTCAAAACAAATGACTTAGGCAAAAATGAGGGCATCCCGCTGGACTTAAAAAAATCAAAAGAAACTCAAAAGGAGTCAGTCCAGGCAAAAGTTAGGGATATGAAAAGAAAAGACGAAAAGGATCAAAAGAAAATCCTCGATGGAAATACAAGTCGTGTGACCTCAAGTGTCAAAGACGAAAAGTGAGTGGTTGTCACTCCAAAATCCAAAAGTTTCTCGAACTATCATTCCTATTTTCTTTCAGCCTCTGAGAGGTGAGCGCTAAGGTCGAATTAGCTGAACATAGGATCGGAGAACATCAAGGAGAATGGGTGGGTTAAAGTAAACTTTGAGCCTTTATCCTTTCCTTTCAAAACCATGAACCTGACCATGTTACAACCTTCAAAAGACCTAATTGAAGCAGGGTGTTTCGAAAGCATACTCCGGTAAAGGTCGCGTCGATTCTGACTCCTTAAAAGGTTCCTCTTACCATGTTGGTACTGATGTTGATAAATGTTTTGTGCATCATATGCCATAAATTGTTTTTCCTTTTCCCAGTGAACAGATTGGATGCCAAAGCTGTCATATGTATTGCATTAATACATCTTTTATGCAGAACAACTTGTTTTACTTGCGAGTAAGCGCTTGACAGCAGAAAAGCTTCCTACAGTGGAAAGTATGGTCAAGATAGAATGCAGAGCGCCCGAATGTTCCGAGAGCAGGGGCAAGCTTTATTGTGATTCCCAGTCAGGGCAGCTTTTCGAAGTCGGTTATTTTGGGGCAATCAAGTTGAGATTTGGTGAATACGGCATAGTCAGAAGGTGCTACTCTGAATCAGATAATCGGAGCAAGGTCATTGCAGTCAGGGGCAGACCATTTTAAGCGCGCAGAAGTTACTCGAGAAGCATTCGAGGTGAAGTGTCTCTCAGGAGTTCAGAACGCTGAGGCATGTTGTATCAGACCATCAGGGCTCAGATTTGCAGGTTTCCTTTCAGGGACTATCCCCACAGAGGTCCCGTAGGCTGGGGCATATCAGAAGCAAAAGGATTGTTGTTCTCCGTACCTACAAGGCCATTCAGAGTTATTCGAGCAGATGCAGTCGATTTTCGAGAGCGAGATGAATGCGGGAAGTTGTGTCACTATCCCTTGACTCTTCACTAAAAGGTTGTGTATTCATGAAGAATATTTTCCAGCGGCAGTTGTACCTGACCCAGTAAGATGGCTTAAGAGCTCAAATCCAAGTTTGCGATCACTGTAAGGCCCATCCGTGTTGGCGCATCAATTTCCAGATCCGAGCTTCGTCAGTACGCGGGAGGACTCCCTCCATTGTCTCCAGCAAAGTCCAATTGGTCATTGGTATGGATAAGCTATCCCCAGAGGAGTCCAATCATATTCAGCACGTCTGCTATTTCACAGCGGAGTTACGTTCCCCCAGAAGGGTATTACTTCGTCAAAGTGTTCGGTTAAGTTCCCGGTATCCCCAGCAGGGTTGATTTTACTCTCCCAGCATTTATTTTGCTAGGACGATTCAGTGATATCCGGGTTATCCCCAGCAAAGTTGGCCTCGCCTTCAGCATTTATTTTGCTGAAGTGGTTTTCTGTACCCGGCCTTCTCCGGCAGCTCGAGCCTGCTAGCATATTGCATGCATCATCATACTTGCATCATACTTGCATATCATTGTCAGAATGCGTCGCATTTCCATCCAGGATGGAGCATTACGCTGTAGAAAGATTAAAGCATTTGCATGTGCATACAAAGCATAAGTCAGGTTTTCTATCAGCCTCGTATGGCGCGTGAATTACTCTGTGATCAGGGGCATTTATCCAGCAACAGTATTCAGACAGTTCAGCGGGTTATTTGTATCAGATCAGGCAGCAATTATGCTTTGATCAGTCAGTCATCTGATGTGACAAGCTTTTCTTCCCGTCAATTCATATTGGCGATGTGTTCCCCCAATAAGTGGATTTCTCCGTCTAGCATTAGACGTCTGGAGTACGAATGTGGTTTTCTTTCCGTCTATCCATAGACGATGTGAAGTTGCGGGTGATCGCAGTAAGATTTCAAGAAGGGGTTTCTCCCAGGATGTGCTTTTCTTACCGTCTATCAGTAGGCGATGTAAAGTTTTGGGTTGATTTTCAATGGAGCTCAAAATAGAACTGTTCTAATAAGTAGCTTTCCTTTCCGTCTGTCAGCAGACGATGTGAAGTTTCGAGCTATTGTTCAGCAGGTTTCTTATTGCCAGATCATACATATGATGAGGTGTTTCCCCAGCGAGTCTTCTCCAGCTATCCTTAGTTGTTGAGGGGTTTCAAAATGATTTTGAATGTCGGTTCTCTTTCTGGTTATTGGATGAGTTGACGTTTAAGAAAGACTTTTCTGACCATCAATCCCTATTGATGTCGAAGCTCTTCGAAGAATGTTCAGTTTTCGTGATTGTCGATTCTTATTGACGACATGGTTCCTTAAAAGGTGGTTTTTCTTACCGTCGGTCCATACTGACGATGTGGCCCCTTCAAGGATATTGACTTCTCCATCAATTCCCGTAGACAGAAGGATTCTGAAATTCAAAGGATGGTGTTGAATTGCGTTATGGTGACTTCCCGTCTATCTTTAGACGATGTGTGTATGGAGATTCTGGTGTCTTTTCGTCTATCCTTAGATGATGTGAGTATGGAGATTAAAGTTTTCTCCCGTCTGTCAGTAGACAGCATGAATTCAGAGATTATTTCTTTCCGTCTACCCTTAGACGATGAGAATAATGATTTGTTCATCAATCAGGATGATACCGTCTACCCTTAGACGATGAGAATAATGAGTTGTTCATCAATCAGGATGATACCGTCTACCCTTAGACGATGAGAATAATGAGTTGTTCATCAATCAGGATGATACCGTCTACCCTTAGACGATGAGAATAATGAGTTGTTCATCAATCAGGATGATACCGTCTACCCTTAGACGATGTGAGTATTGATTTGTTCATCAATCAGGATGATACCGTCTACCCTTAGACGATGAGAATAATGAGTTGTTCATCAATCAGGATGATACCGTCTACCCTTAGACGATGTGAGTATTGATTTGTTCATCAATCAGGATGATGCCGTCTACCCTTAGACGATGTGAATAATGATTTGTTCATCAATCAGGACGATCCCGTCTACCCTTAGACGATGAGAATATTGATTGATTCATTGATTAATGTTGTCTTCTCGTCTATCATTAGACGAAGTGAGTATTCAATCAGGGTGTCTTCCCGTCCATCTTTGGGCGATGTGAGTATATTTCTCTTCCTGCCTATCAGTAGGCAATGTGAAAGAATCATGTATGTTGTTGCAACCATCCGGGTTTGTTATGTGGGGTGTCACAAGCAACGGGTATTCAAATCAGGAGTTCTCTATCAGATGATTGATCAGTTTGGTGCCGTAAGGACTGGACTCGGTTTTCTGGACTTCATTCCCCAAGCAGTTGACAGTATATGCTCGCGGTTGGCAAATTTTCGGGTTTTATTTGTATTCAACCGTCTCGTACCTCTGAATGTTTGAAGGCTGAGCGCTCTTCAAACCCTTCAGGTCCAAGTCGCTTGAATAGGGGCAGCTGTTGCACCCTAAAATTTGACCAACCGACTCTCCTATCCGACTCATGGTTCAATTTCATATTCACAGCTCAGACAGATGATTTTTGTGCACAAGCAGGGGATATCAGAGTTTACAGCTTGATTTTTGTCTATCAGATATGGCAGATCCAGTCCAGATAACCAGGGTTTTATTTTCGGGAAATTGTGCGCTCCTCGGTGATTTTTCAGTGATTTTGGGATATTTTGATGCCCGGGGATCTCCGTTCGATTCAATCTGGTCTCGTGCGCTTTTACGGGAGTCATTTGTGCATTCATCTGCATTTTTAGGGTTTTATAGGCTTTTGTGAATTTTTATAGGCTTTTGGGAATTTTTAATAGGCTTTATAATTTTTCTGGAATTTAAATAGGTTATAGAACATCTTTATAGTTTAATCTCTTTTTTAGGATTTTATAGATTTTTTAAATAGCTTTTAATAGATTAATGTAGAATTCTAATAGGTTTTTTAATAATCTTTTAGAGTTTAATAGTTTTTTTAATATAGAAGATTATAGAATATAGACTTTTAGTTTAATAGATTTTAATGATGTTAAATGTTTTTAGAATATTATAGAAATTAATATAGTTTTAATATAGATTTTAATAGTATTTGTGATGTAGATTTAATTGCTTTTAGAATTTTTATAGGTTTTATAAAATTTGGCTTTTAATATAGGTTAATATGGATTTTAATAGTTTTTTATAGGTTTTAGTCAGATTTTTAGGGTATTAGTCTTTTTAATTGTTTCTCATTAAGCATTTTTGTTTAATTAGCATATTCATTTTCGTTTCAATTTTAATCATTCATCATTAATTTTTAATCATTTTCATGTAGTTAATCATATGCTAATCAGGCCATTTGTCCCTTATTTACACTTTTAGTCACGTTTTAATGGTGCTTAGTCTGAGTCATTAGCCTAAGTGGGCCAGGTGCAGTCAAAAGGTCCAGTCAGAAGAAGCCCAGGAATTGCACACGTGGCTATATAAGAGCCTGTCAGCGCTCTTCTCTCTCTTCCCTCGTCTTGCCACGCATCCAATTCATCTCACTCTCTCTGCGCCAGCACATCACACGCGTCCCTCTCTCCTCACTCCCCTCTCACACGCGTCCCACTATTGAGCTACCTCGCTGCATGCACTGACACCTGGATCCCACTACCAGCTCCTCACCGGACGACATGCAATCGCCGGTGACCACCGCCTGATCCACCGCAACCAACTCCTAACGGTCGCCGGAAAGCCAATTTCACCGGAAGTTCATCGGAAGCCGGATTTTTCAGGAAAATCGCTGAGGATACCGCCCAATCTTCGTTCGCGTTCCCTCCAAAGGTGTCGCCGGAAAATTCACCGGAACCACCAATTTGTTCATCCGTTCATCTTCTTCAGGTCTTTTTCCAGAAAATCTCCAAGAACATTCATGGCGTTCATCAACGATTTCCAGGCATCCAAGCAAAATCGTCATGAATCAAGATTCATCAACCTTCGTGACCATCAATCTTCAAAGGAACTTCGTCCGGATCTTCACTGAAACGTTCTTGCGTTTTCCAGATCTTCATAGACCTTTCCAGATTCGGTCCAGATTGTCATAGATCTTCAAGATCACCAGGCATCTTCTTCATCCGTTCAGAGATCTTTACACCAAGAGCTCTTTACTTTCTTCATCAGGATCCTCGTCAAGATCCACGTGCGAAGTGAAGCTATCAAGTTCTTCAACAAGCCTCAAGAACTCCCTGAGTCATTCGTGTTCCAAATCCAGGTGTGTCATTCTTCGACTCTTGTTCACGTTTTTCCGTTGACTGTTGAATATAGGGTTTCATCGTGGTTCGTTTAGCACTTAGGTTTGAGTTAGGGTTTGCTGGGTTGAGTGAGTTGCAGAGAGAGTGAGGAGGAAGAACGGGTAGAAGCGGCTAGGGTTCCCAGAGTGAACAGTACCAGGGTATTTGGGGGGGATGATGATAGGTTTTGTTCAGCTGAATGTTGGATTAGGGTTTGACGTTGGGCTTAGGCCCAAACGTGTTTCTGAAGCCACACCTCCCAATTTGCTTTCCCCCCCCCCCCCTGGCGTGTGGGTCTGGGAATTTGGATATGGGCCTTAAGCCCCAAAATGGCTATCTGTACCCCCTGGGCGTAAGCCCATTGAGATAACAACTAGGTAATTGCTAGTGCTGCACCCCATAGGTTTTTTTTTTTTCTGAATTGTTTGATAATAAGACCTGGGCCTGCGCACCAACTGCTGTTGGCACCCCCCAGAGTGTGGGCCCAATGTAGAATAGGCTTATATCTTGCTATTTGAACCCCATGTCGTTTTCTTTTAGATTTTGATTTTCTTCTTATATTTTCATATCAAATAATTCATAGAAAAAATGTAAATAATAATTGTTTTAATAATTCTTTTTCCACCATTTCATGAAAAATGTTTAGAAAATTAAATAAAAATAAAAGTGACATTTTATTTTTGTTTGTTATATTTTGCATATTTTTCAATTAATTGATTTGTTTTTTAATATTTTCAATGCATGCATATCATTAAAAAATTCATAAAAAATGGTAGGTTTAGTCAAATAATTCCGTTCTTTTTTCTGTAGACTCGTGATTCAGTGTAGAATTTTATAGTACAAAAATATTAGCTTAATCATGCATTTTCATTTTAATTGCATTTTTTCACTGTTATGGCTGTTGAATAAATTGGTCTGTTGATATATCTGTGTTGCTGATTTTAATTCTTTCATCTGGTGTTGAATCTTGTTCTGATTTTTCAGTATGTTATCCTAGAGCCATGTAGGTCTCCCATTAGATTTTTGTTAGATTTTTGTAGGGTGTTCTGATAGGATTTGTCTGAGCCTGAAAATAGGAGAAGTTTTGATGACTTCTGACTGTGAAGTTCAACTGTGGTTGAACTTCAGAGAGAGTCTCCTGTGGTTTGTTGGCCTGTGGGTTCTTCTTGAAGGTGGGAGCTGATGGAGGTCCTGTTGGAGCTTGCAAGGTTGCATTGGACTGAGGCTTAGTCTAGGAGCTTGTTGTCTGTTTGTGAGGTTCGAGATCCTGAAGTTTGAAGGGAGTTTATGGTACTTTCCTGAGGAAGGCACTATGAATGACTTTCGTTCTTCCTTCTCACCTCTTTCGTAAGTATCCAATGATGTCGGAGCCGACTTGTGAGTTTAATCTCTCCTGAGGAGGGATGTAAACTGATCACATGTTGTTGAGCCACATGGGATACGATTCCTAAGTGGAAGTCTCCTAGTACTTTCCTGAGGAAGGTTCTATGGGTCTATTCACTTAGTTCCAGTAGTTTGTCTAGGATTTCTAAGGTATCCAGTGATGTAGGAGCCAACTCGTGAGTTTAATTCCTCCTGAGGAGGAATGTAAACTGATCACAGTTGTTGAGCCACGTAGGATACGATTCCTAAGTGTCAGCCTCCTAGTACTTTCCTGAGGAAAGTCCTATGAGTCTGCTCATTTAGTTCCCTTAGTGCATATAGGTTCTTTCCCAAATATCCAGTGACGCCGGAGCCTTCATGTGAGTTTAATCTCTCCTGAGGAGGGATGTAAACTGATCACAGTTGTCGAGCCGCATAGGATATGACTCCTGAGTAGTAACCTCCTGGTACTTTCCTGAGGAAGATACCATGAGCTTGTCTGCTTAGCTTCCTTTCTCTGGTAAGCTTGTTCTGAAGCTTGGAGAATGGGATTGATTCCTCTTGCCTAGGAGTTTGTTTAGACCCTTGCTTAGGGTTTTGATTAGATTTGTTGCTTAGATCCCTGCTTAGGGTGTTGTATAGAGTTCTGTTTAGAGAGTTATTAGGAGATTGTTTCAGGCTTGTTTGAGGCCCTGCTCAGGGTTAAGTCTCTTTGTATTGCTTGACTTGTGTGATGTTATGTTGCATTAGACTTAGGTATTCATCCAGATAGTTCTGAATAGGTGCATCTTAGAAGTAGACTTGGTGTGCATAAGAAGTTGAGGTGGTCCTCCTTCTGCTTGTTTGTTATTGCGTGGCTTTGCTTGTTGGTATTCGGTAGAGCTGAGCTCCCTTGCCTTTGTGGTTTGCGGCCTCTGTGCCTTGTTTGTTTAGTCGTTGCATTCATGCATATTTTCAGTATTCATTTACGTTGCAGTTTCTTGTTTGTGGTTTAATCCTGTTGCCATGATCCCTTAGGAGCTCTGACTTCTCCGCTGCGGAGTTGTTATGATAGACATTAGGATGGTCAACCAGGTGTGATAGCAGTAGGTAGATTCCCCTGTTTCTCAGCTATAGTTCTAGGGTTTCCCTTTCCTTTCTGTAGGAGCTTTTGAGTAGCTTGACCCGTAGTTAGCTGAACTACAGCTGCTCTGATTCTTCGTTCCAGACGAAGATATGTAGGCATAGGATGCGATATCCTAGCGAGCACACTAACGACTAACTTTTGTTCTCTCGCGGCTGTGCGATCGAGACTTTCCCGCTAACGACTAATTGTTATCCTTTTCTCTTGCCCGAGCGCATTTGAGACCAGATCATAGTTGTAGGTTCCCAAGCCTTAGAGACCAGTTTGTTTTCTCACTGCTGTGTGAGAGCCCCTGTTTACCCGTAGTTAGCCGAACTACGTTTGCTCTGATCTTTCATATCAGATGGAAGTACGTAGGCACAGGACGCGATGTCCTGGCGAGCAATCTTTCCCCCGTTTAGACGTAGGCAGTCGAACTACGTTGACTCTGACTTTCCCATTGCACGAGGGAATACGTAGGCCCAGAACACCGTATGTTCTGTCGAGTCCTGTCCTTTTATTTTCTTTTCAGACCAGCCATTAGCGTAGATAGATAATACACCCTTTTACCTATAAACACCAAGCGTGGATCCCGTCGAGTACGACGGACGTGAGGGGTGCTAATACCTTCCCCTTGCGTAACCGACTCCCGAACCCAGACAATGGTTGCGATGACCTTGTCTTACCCTTTTTCGTCAGGTTTTTCCGATCGTTTCCTTTCCCGCTCTGAGGGATAAATAACGCACGGTGGCGACTCTCCTGTCAAGCCGGCGCCGATTTTCGCAGTAGCGACACAAGGCTACCCTCCGTATGTGACTTGGATCAGAGCCAGAGCAGATGCTATAAGGATGCCGTTTCTTCCTGCCAAGCCAGAAAGCCCTCCAGTGATTGAAGAGCCTGCTACCGTGCCCATTCAGCAACATAATCAGGTGTTAGCTGAGAGAGATGAATTGAAGAGGGCAAATGAAGAACTGGAGAAAGAATTGGCTCAACTCTGAAGCGAGAGAAACGAAGCCATTTACTCCTTCAAGAGGCAGACCGAGCTGGTGAACCAGTTAGGGACAGATTTGACTAAGCAGATAGCTGAGCGTGAGCGCATGGGTCAAGACTTCAAAGCTGTCAACGATGTACTGGCCACGAAGAAGCAGCACTTGTACGAAGCGTATCGGAGGATATCCAAGTTTAACCAGCACTGGAAGGCCTCCCTAGCCAACAGGAAAGAGCGGGAGGATAAGCTGATGCAGCAGATCTCCAAGCTGAAAGCCCAGGTGAAGGCTAGTGAGAAGAGGTTTGATGAAGAAACCGCTCGCAGATATGCCGCTGAAGGCCAGCTTAACAGAGCTCTCGCTAACCTGAAGGAGCACAAACTGATGTTTGAGTCCAAGAAGCGGAAGTTAGAGGATTGTTTCGGCGAAGGAGCATGGGAAGATTCGGTCGAAGGTCTTCAGTACACCATTATGAAGAGGGAGTTACTCGTTGAAGGGTTGCTCACTCGGCCTGATCATCCAGAAACGAAGGGGTTGTTAGAAGAGTTTCGCGCCCGTGGTCGTGCTTGACTATTTGTATTCCTTTTGATTGATCATTGTTGTATGCTGACCATCACCAGGCTTGTTGGCTGAGGTCACGCCATTGATTCATCTTGTACTCACTGATGTTGTGTACTGCCTCGATGGGCTTTCTTTATATATGAGATTGTTATTTCCATGATTGGACTCGGACTTCTTATTATCAACACTGGCACTCAGGCACTAGGATCGGGGGAGATCTCCCTAACGCACAGACACACGTTTGCATTTGCATGAAGCATTTGCATAACGAGCACTTTGTCGTTTTTTCCTAACCCTTTTGTGTTTTCAGGTTGTTTCAGGTTGTTCCAGGATTGAGCAGAGACCTATTCACCGCTATCCGACCAGAGAAAATCAAACCAGAATCATGGAGCAAGTACAAACTGATGTTCAGGAACTCCGCGAAAGAAAGAATGGATCGCTTCTTGGAGCTCATGCAAGCGGTCGCCAATGGCCAGGATCAGCTCAGAACCTTGGTCCAACCTCTGATTTCAAGGGTCGATAGCAATGGCGTACTCCATGGTGGGACTGTGCCTACCCCTCCGCCAGTTGAAACTCCGCAGAATGGCGTCCCCGTGACCGGGGGGAATGGCAGTGCCAACGGCAATGTGATAGCTAACATGGGACTCAACGGTAATACGACGGGCGTCGGTAATGGGAGTCTTGAAGCTAATGTCAATGTTGGACTGGGCAGCGGCAATGCAGGAGTTAGGAATCTGTTTGGGCCTCAACCGTGGTTAGAAGATCGTCAGGACGATGTGTTCTCCCAGAGAGGTGCTGAAGGGGAGCTGACTGCTGAAGCACGTCTAAGGTTCAAGGCACTCAAGGATAAGATGAGAAATATCGAGAACTAGAACACCCTAGGCGTTGATATGTCCAAGTTGGGATTGATTGCTGATTTCAAGGTGCCTCCCAAGTTCAAGGTACCTGACTTTGAAAAGTATAAGGGCACCACTTGCCCCCGCGTCCACCTGAGATCGTATTACCGGAAAATGTCAGCTCATTCCGAGGACGAGAAGTTGCTGATGCACTTCTTTCAAGACAGTTTGTCCGGGCCCTCCCTTGAATGGTACATGAGTATGGAGCCTACCAGTGTGCGCACGTGGAAGGACCTTGTGGAAGCATTTGTGAACCACTACCAATACAACAGCGACTTGGCCCCGAACCGAGTCCAGCTGCAGAATCTGTCGCAAAGGAACAATGAAGGGTTTAAGGAATACGCCCAGCGGTGGCGTGAATTGGCAGCCAGGGTTCAGCCTCCTATGGTTGAACGTGAGCTTGTGCAGATGTTCGTAGCCACCCTCCCAGGGGTTTAATATGAGAAATTGGTCAGCGGTATGTCTGGAACCTTCTCAGATCTTATTATCACGGGTGAGCACATCGAAAATGGGATCAAACTCGGGAAAATTCATGGTGAGTCATCCTCAGCTGGAGGAGGCAGAAAGAAACCTTATAGTGGCAAAAGACGGGAAGGAGAAACGAGCGCTGTGACCAACGCTCGACGGAAGGGTAAAGGCCCTCACCAACAGGTGGCCAGCATAACTATCCCGGCAGTTCAACAGCCACAGCAGCAGTAGCAGCAACCGAATCAACAAGGGTACAGAAAGTATCAGAATCGGGCACCTCTGTCGAGTCGTCACCTCGAGACACCGCCCATGTCGTACGCGCAACTATTGCAGACTTTGCTTCAGCTACAGTTGATCCAGAAGAGAACCTTGGCTCCCTTGACAGGGGCACCTCCGCCAGGTTATGACGCGAATGCAACTTGTGAGTTTCACTCAGGGGCACCAGGCCACACAATAGAGAATTGCAAAGCCTTCAAGCACAAGGTGCAGGACATGGTGGATGCCAAGATCATCAACTTCTCAGGTAATGTGCCAAACGTCACGAAGAACCCTATGGCGAATCATAGGGGAGGTGGAGTAAACGCCATTATCGAAGACGAGAGTTTGGATTTGTTGACTGACGTCAGAGATCTGAAGATGCCGCTTAGCTTCGTTAAAGCTAAGTTGATGAAAAGAGGTTTCTTTCCAGGTTGCGGAGAGCTGTGTATGGGTTGTGCGACTAGTCCTGATGGATGTGAGCAGTTGATAGAGGGGATCCAAAGTCTGATGACTGAAGGGATTTTACAGTTCAGCCGGAGGCCGAAAGCGGATCGGGAGAGGTAATGCTGAAGCAAGATGATGAGGTCGCCACCATCACCATCCCTCGCCAGACGATAACTATTTCTGCACGCAGGCCGCCTACGATTACCATCACCAAAGCTGGGCCGATACCCTTCGAAAGCACTAATGATGTCCTATGGCATTATGGGGCTGAAGTCTACTGCAACGGACATAAGTTGGAGCTAGAACCATTTGGGTCGTCTATGGAGAACCTTGCGGTAATCAGTGGTATTACTCGTAGCGGAAGAGTGTTTGCACCACCTGAGGTCGTGACGGATAAAGCGGACAGAGCTGATGCAGCCGATAAAGGTAAGAGTAAAGTCGCCGAAGAGATCCCTCGTGGGGCAGAAAAGGACTTACTTGTTAAAGACGCCGAGGAATTTATGAGGTTAATTAAAAAGAGCGACTACAAGATTGTGGATCACCTCCATCAGACGCCCTCGAAGATTTCCATCCTGAACTTGTTGATGTGTTATGAAGCACACCGCAACGCGCTACTGAAGGGGTTGAACGCCGCATATGTACCACAGGAAATATCGGTAAACCAGCTAGAAGAGGTCGTAGCCCACGTGAATGCTGGAAATGGGTTAGGGTTCACTGACCTAGAGCTGGCGCTGAAAGGGAGGAACCACAATAGCGCCCTGCACATCTCGATAGAGTGTAGGGGAACGATTATGTCTCATGTGTTGGTAGACACAGGGTCGTGACTCAATGTTCTTCCGAAGAAGGCATTAATGAAGTTAGATACTCGCGGAGTGATTTGCACACCCATTGATCTGGTTGTGAAAGTGTTCGATGGAACCAAACAACATGTTTTCGGGGAGGTGACGTTGCCAATCCAAGTTGGGCCGGAAACGTTCGACGCGATCTTTTACATTATAGACATCATGCCTGCCTACAGCTGTCTCTTGGACCGGCCGTGGATCCATGCTGCTGGGGCCGTGACCTCCACGTTACACCAGAAACTCAAGTATGTTGTCGGAGGTAGCATCGTGACCGTTTGCAGCGAGGAAGACATAATGGTGAGCCATTTGTCGTCCTTCAAGTATGTCGAGATGGATGGGGAAATCCACGAAACCCTATGCCAAGCGTTCGAAGCTGTTACAGTCAAGGGCGTAGCTCCTGTAGTCACTGAGAAGCCAGAGATGACTCTCTCTTCATTCAAGGAAGCCCGGGCTGTTGTTCAAGCCGGATCTACCCCAGGCTGGGGGATTATTTTGGAGATACCTAACAAGCAAGACAAGTTTGGGTTGGGATATTCTCCTGGAGCTGAAGCTTCTTCTTCTAGCAGTGCGTCGCGAGGTAAAGGGCTGATCCAGTTTACCAGTGGCGGGGTGATATTTGAAAGCGTCAACGCGGTGTCTGAAGACAGCGGAGATAGTGACTGTGACCTCGACTCTTGGATCCAGCCAAGCAAGCCAGGCGAGGGCCTTACCAACTGGTCCGTCAAGGATATCATCCAGATGACAAGCGAAGAGTAATGATTTACTTTTTCCAATCATTGTACAACCCTATGTCCTACCCGGGGCATAGTGGTTTTATTGTCAGGGCCTTGTTGGATTATGTACATGCATTTTATCAATAAATCAAAAGGCGTTTTTCTTTGTATTCAAATATTGTGATCTCTATTATTCCTGTTTTATATTTGTTTTGAAAAACAATAAAATGGCAATGGGGTTTGTGCTAACCTGCATATCCTTGTTTTAAGCTTAACCCTTGTTATTGCAGGATCCACATAACAGATGACATCGACTCTGGACCTTCTACGACTCACTTCGACTTCGATTGCCCGATCTATCAAGCCGAAGAAGAGATTGATGAAGACGAAGACCTTCCTGAAGAGTTGGCCCGCTTGTTGAAACAAGAAGAGAAAGTTATTCTGCCTCATGAAGAGGAGATCGAGATTGTGAATCTGGGTTCTGAAGAACTCGTCAGGAACGTCAGGATAGGGGCTGCATTGCAGAGTGATGTCAAGCAGAGATTGGTCGAGATGCTGAGAGAGTATAGTGACGTCTTGGCTTGGTCATACGAAGATATGCCCGGACTTGCTACTAACATCGTGGTCCACCACTTTCCGCTGCGAGAAGATTGTCCTCCCGTTAAGCAGAAGCTTAGGAGGACGAGACCAGATATGGCCGTTAAGATCAAAGAAGAAGTGCAGAAACAGCTTGATGCTGGCTTCTTAGCAGTCACTACTTACCCTCCGTGGGTCGCCAACATAGTGTCTGTACCGAAGAAGGACAGTAAGGTACGAATGTGCGTCGATTATCGGGATTTGAATAGGGCGAGCCCTAAAGATGATTTCCCGCTGCCTCATATTGATGTGTTGGTCGAAAATACAGCTCAGTTCTCCGTGTTTTCGTTCATGGATGGCTTCTCTGGTTACAATCAGATCAAGATGGCGCCGGAGGACATGGAGAAAATGACGTTTATCACGCCTTGGGGAACATTTTGCTACAAGGTAATGCCTTTCAGTCTGAAGAACGCAGGGGCCACTTACCAACGAGCAATGGTTACTTTGTTTCATGACATGATTCATCATGAGATAGAAGTCTATGTTGATGACATGATTGCGAAGTCCCAAACGGAGGAGGGACATCTGGTCAATTTGCTGAAGCTTTTTGAGAGGCTTAGGAAGTTTAGGTTGAGGCTGAATCCTAACAAGTGTACTTTCGGAGTACGGTCCGGAAAATTACTGGGGTTTATCGTGAGTGAAAGAGGCATCGAGGTTGATCCTGCGAAGATTAAAGCGATACAAGAAATGCCAGTGCCAAAAACCGAGAAACAAGTTCGTGGCTTCTTGGGAAGAATAAACTACATTGCAAGGTTTATCTCTCAGCTCACGGCCACGTGTGAACCGATGTTCAAACTACTGAAAAAAGATCAGGCGATTATCTGGAACGAGGATTGCCAGAAGGCATTCGACAAGATAAAACAGTATCTGCAGGAACCTCCAATCATGATACCCCCAGTGGCTGGACGGCCATTAATCATGTACTTGACAGTTCTTGAGAATAGTATGGGGTGTGTTCTCGGTCAACATGACGAGACGGGCAGAAAGGAGCATGCCATTTACTACCTGAGTAAAAAGTTCACAGACTGTGAATCTCGCTACTCGATGCTTGAGAAGACGTGTTGTGCACTAGCCTGGGCTGCCAAACGTTTACGACAGTACATGCTCAATCACACCACTATGCTAATTTCGAAGATGGATCCAGTCAAGTACGTCTTCGAGAAGCAAGCGCTTTCGGGCAGGATTTCCAGATGGCAAATGGTGTTGACGGAATATGATATTCAGTACGTTTCCCAGAAGGCCATCAAGGGAAGCGTATTGTCTGAATACCTTGCCGAACAGCCGATCGAGGATTACCAGCCGATGAAATTTGAATTCCCTGATGAGGATATCATGTTTCTCAAAGCGAAGGATTGCGATGAGCCGCTGCCCGACGAGGGGCCAGACAGGAAATCCCAGTGGAAATTGATATTTGACGGGGCGGTTAATTCTTACGGAAGTGGCGTTGGGGCGATCATCACGACTCCCTACGGATCCCACATCCCGTTCACTGCGAGACTGACGTTTCCGGTCACCAATAATGAAGCGGAGTACGAAGCATGCATCATGGGTCTAGAAGAGGCGATTGATTTGAGAATCAAGAACCTAGATGTATATGGTGACTCGGCGCTTGTGATCAACCAGATTAAAGGGGAGTGGGAGACTCGTCAATCAAATTTGGTGCCGTACATGAACTATGCCAGAAGGCTGCTTCCGTTCTTTGATCGAGTGGAACTCCATCATGTGCCCAGGGCCGAAAACCAGATGGCTGATGCCTTAGCCACGTTGGCCTCGATGTATAAAGTCAATATTTGGAATGAAGCTCCAAGAATTGTCCTTTCTCGTCTTGGTAGACATGCATTCGTCTTTGCGATCAAGGAAGCCGCCGACGGCAAGCCATGGTTCCATGACATCCAGACTTTCCTTATGACTAACGAGTATCCTGCGGGTGCGTCAACCCAGGATAAGAAGACTCTGAGGAGGCTGTCTGGAAATTTTTATCTCAATCCTGAAGGAGTTTTGTATAAGAGAAACCACGATCTCGTGCTACTCAGATGTGTAGCTAAGAAAGAGGCGAGTATGCTCATGGAAGAAGTCCATGAAGGCACATTTGGTACGCATGCCGGCGGGCATGCTATGACGAGAAAGATCCTGAGAGCAGGATATTACTGGCTGACAATGGAATTAGATTGCTTTAAATTCACGAAGAGGTGTCATAAATTCCAGATTTATGCTGATAAAGTTCATGTGCCGCCGTGCCCGTTAAATGTCATGTCCTCCCCGTGGCCGTTCTCCATGTGGGGCATCGACATGATAGGCAAGATCGAGCCCACTGCATCTAACAGTCATCGCTTCATTTTAGTAGCTATCGACTACTTCACCAAGTGGGTGGAGGCAGCCTCATATGCTAATGTGAACAAGCAGGTGGTGGCTAAATTCATAAAGAGGGACATCATCTGTCGTTACGGAATTCCCGAGCGGATCATTACTAATAATGGTTCGAATCTGAATAACAAGATGATGAAGGAGCTGTGCCAGAGTTTCAAGATTGAACACCACAACTCATCTCCTTACCGGTCGAAGATGAATGGCGCCGTTGAAGCGGCCAATAAGAACATCAAGAAGATTGTTCAGAAGATGGTTGTGACCTACAAGGACTGGCACGAGATGTTGCCCTTCGCATTGCACGGTTATCGTACGACGGTATGTACATCAAACGGGGCAACTCCTTTCTCCTTAGTGTACGGTATGGAAGCTGTTCTACCGTTAGAAGTGGAGATCCCTTCTTTGCGAGTTTTGGTTAACGTGAAACTCGATGAGGCAGAATGGATTAAGAACCGACTAAACCAACTCAGCCTGATGGACGAGAAGAGGTTAGCATCGATTGCGCATGGTCGTCTGTACCAAAGCCGAATGAAGAAAGCTTATGATAAGAAGGTGCGTCCTAGAAGCTTTCAGACGGGTGATCTCGTCCTGAAGAAGATTCTTCCTCCATACTCCGATCACCGGGGCAAGTGGACTCCCAATTACGAAGGTCCGTACGTCGTCAGCAAAGTCTTCTCGGGAGGAGCTTTATTGTTATCCACGATGGATGGCGAAGATTTTGCATCCCCGATGAACGCGGACGCAGTTAAAAAATACTTTGCTTAAAAAATGACCCGCTGGAAAGAAAAAGAGTATCCAGGCAAAAATGGGGCATCCCGACGAACCATAAAAAAGGAAAAAGGTTCGGGCAAAAATTAGGGATATAAAAGGAAAAATGTACACCCGCAAAGTCGAAAACCCGGATGGGCGACTTTGGCAAAAAAGGGTATCCCGGTGAATCGAAAACCCGGAAGGGCGATTCAGGCAAAAGTTAGGGATTTGAAAAAGCAAATGACTGTGTTCCGCGCGTGGGCTGTATTTTTTTAGTGGTTTGGAGGACCTGAGGGGCGTTTATCTGAATCAATCTCTTCTGAAGCTAAAGCCTCGGAGAAGTATCGAAGTCGAGTGGGTCATAGAGGGATCAACTCATGGTGTTCGTCTACGCCTCGTTGCCGACATTTGTATATACTGATGTATATTTATGTTTTTACTTTTTTGCGCAGCTTCCTCATTCCAGGAGCTTGCATCTGTTGTAAAACATTTTTGCCCATTCAGGGGTTTGTTATCAATAAAATGTATACTATTCAGCAATTATGTTTGTCTATTTAGCATTTATCTGTTTTGTTTACGAAAAAGAACGCCGATGTTTTTGACATAATGCGCATACATAAACTTACTGGCCTAGGCCACTGATTGTTGAAACAATGGATTACTCGAACACTGTCACAAGATGATAACCTTGATAGGTCCCTTTGAGAAGGGTATCTTGTCTGTTTGTTTGTGTTGTTACAGGTGTAGCATGTACCAGGTAGTGCGCCGTATGCGTCCCCGAGCAGGATGATTCCTCTTTCTCCAGCAAAGTTCAACAGTCTCTCCCCGTAGAGTCTGAACGTGAGATCGTAAGCATTGATATGTCTCCCCAGGCAGAGAAGATTCTCTCCCCAGTCAGATGCACCCTGAAGGAATGTCGTCTCCCCAGCTGAGTCATACTGAAGTGTGCAGCAAGCGATAGTTCCAGACTGAAGTCTCCAGCGGAATTGAGATTCCCCACAGGGTCGTACTCCCCTTAGCAAGCAGGATGATTCCTTCTTCCCCAACCGAGTTTGCAGAGCCCCAAGAGAGCCGATTCCTTGGAAAGCAGTTCGGGCCATGATTGGTTCTCCCCAGTAGAATGTCGAATAGCTGATGCCGTATTTCCCCACCGGAGTCGTTATCTCCAGGAAGGCTAGCCGTGAAGGCCGTGCAGTTTATTTCCGCGAGTGACATCGTTTTCCTCAGCAGGTCCAGGTTCTCGTAGAGCTTCATCCCCCTGCAGCAGTCAACTGAAGTTTGTTTCCCTAGGTGGAGTCCGATTGAGATTGGCGTGACTTCTTGGCAGGATGATTCCTTCCTCCACCAGAGTGGTTCTTTCTCCTTGACAGGAAGATTCTCCCTTCGAAATTTATTTTGCTGACGGGATCGCAGCATTTTGCATGATTGCATAACATTTATCATAAACGCGTAGCATTTCCCTCGCGTGGAGCATTGCGCCATTGTCAAAGCATATACATATGAAACAGGAGCTAGGTCGTTACCGTTCTTATTTTGCAGGTGTTCCTCCGCGGAATAGTTTGATCAATATGATTCTTGAATTCTCCCAAGCGAAGTCGTTTGCTTAAGATGATTCTAAAAATCCCCAGCGAAGTCGAAAGAGTCGGTTGCTCAAGTTGATGCTTAGAGTCCCCGACAGAGTGTTTGCCCAGGATGATTCTTGAAATCTCCAGCAGAGTTATTGGTTCAGGATGATTCTTGAAGTCCCCGCGGAGTTATTTGTCCAAGATGATTTTTGATGTCCTCAGCAGAGATGATTCACCCAGAATGATTTCTAGATCCCCGAAGCAGAGTTACTTGATAGTTTCCCAGAATCCCCAGCGAAGATGTGTCATCCCCAACATGTTTCTGAACAACGAAGATGAAACTTCCCTTGAAGACTTCATGATTGAAGTCCAACCGTGTTAACGAAGCAGTTCTCTCGGCTGAAGCAGAGTGCCTGATGGTAGAAGTTGGATATCCCCAACGGGTTCATGATTGACCGAGAATTCTATTCCCGACTTACTGATGAAGTTCGGTTGTTGCCCGAAAGTTTTCTTTGAATGCCCGACGGCATGATTAACTTGATTGTTGACCTGATGCCTGACGGCATGATCGATCATGTATCACCGGTTACCGTGTGACCAATTCTTCAGCTAGTTGTCGTGCATCTAATGTTTCAGTTTTCGAAGATTTGTTCTCATCTGAGTACCGTGTACTTGTGCAGTTGGAAAATTTCCGGGTTTGTCGGTATTCAACCGTCTCGCACCTTGATTGGTTGAGAGCCGTTCGCTTCTCACCCAGTCAGGTCCAAGCCGTTTGAATAGGGGCAGCTGTTGCACCCCAAAATTTGACCAACATTTCTTTACCTAGCTTATGTTTCATTTCATTCACATTAGCAATATCATTTGCATTTCATTGATATGTATGTAGGAGATCAAGAGGTATGATTACCAATCAAGAGCTATACAAGACCATGAAGCTAGCCAAGAAGGTTATTCAAGTGTTCAAGGGTAGATATCTTTGTCAGAGAAGTCAAAAGATCCCCAGAGAGAGTGGTTGAAACCAAGAGGGTGTGTCTCCTAACTTGAGAGTTGTGGGAAGACCTCAGATGATTCTGAAGCCATGAATGTATACTTGAAGCCTTGAGAGAGCTTATGATATGTCTTGAAATCCATCATGAGGCCTAGATAGGTCATTGTGCAAAGATTGAGAAGCCTCAGCCATGATTGGTGCAATTAGGGTTTGACTGGGTCAACCCTAGGTCAACTGATGACTTGAACAAGGTTGAGACTTAATCCAAGGGCCATGTGATCATGGATTGACACATTGAGATGTTATAAGGATGATTCCAAGGTCAACTCATCATGATTGAAGAGTTTGAGAAGTTTCAAGCTAGGGTTTCTAAGGCTTGACAGTGTAAAATCCCCTAGTTTGACCCCTATCTTCAAGGCAGTTTAGCTCAAGATGTGATTGTCATCTCATCTTACCTCCAACATGAATGTTGTAGATCTTGTTCTTAGCTTTAATTTGAGTACTAGAAGTCCTTGATAGGATTTGTAGAACTCAAGTTATGACTTCGACAAGTTACAGGCCATCTGAGGTATGTGAATCTGGGGCCTTGAAAGTTACCCAACTTGCATCAAACGTTTTCTCAAGAAGGATGATTCCTATGAACTTTTGGTCAACATGAATGTTGTTCCTTATCTTCTTATCTTTCTAGAGAGTACTAGAAGTCCTTGATAGGATTTGTAGAACTCAAGTTATGGCTTTGACAAGTCAAGGGCATTTTGGTCATTTGGATACTACAGGTCATTTCAAGCATAAGGCCATAACTCCTATTTCCAAGCTTCAAATGGAAAAATCTTCAACATCAAACTTGTTCAAAATGATGTTTTAAGGCTATTAAGTAGGTCATGAGATTTTGGAAATGCTTGTAGCTCAAAGTTGCAAAAATGACCTAAAATAAGGGCATAAGTTAAATAAACCAAAGTTGGAAATTGATATTTTCAACCTACACATCCAAACCATGGCATGTAATATATCATTTTGACTCTAGAAAACATTTTAAGAACATTGGTTTAGCCACATTTTTGAGTTGAGATTCAATTTGTGGACTTGCTTTGGAAAGTGGTTACTTGCATATTAAGAAACATGTGCAAAGCATAGAATCAAGGCATAACCAAGGGCCTTTGCAAGCTAAACTCTTCCAAAATGTCACTAGAGGAGAAATTAGGAGAGATTGGGATTGATTCCAAGCTGCAAACAGAATGGTGTATATCATGAGAAGTGTTTGAAAATCTCATGACATGAGAAGTGGAAACTCTCATTGGAAGGATCTAGAGGGTTCTAGATCATCCAAACATCATCTATATATTGAGTAGAGATGATCCATTGAAGAGGTTGGTGTTGATTGAAGGAGAGAGCATAGATTGAGATTGAATTTCCATAGCTTGCAAGTGAATTCTGTTTCACCAAATTCCTCAATTTCCATCCATTTTCTTGATTGAAACTTCTTCCATGGATGTCAAGGAGTGATTCCAGATCATTATCAAGAAGAATTCGTGGCTGAATAGTGTATGAGCAAGTGAACTTCTCCACCTGCAACTCACCATCGGGTTTCAAGATGAAGCACTTTCAACTGGTTCTTTTGCATACAGAAGCAAGGAGGAGGTTCATTGATCGTGTCTGCAAGATTGTAGAGCTTGAATTGGAGGTTTCGTGCATCTGTTCATCCAAGATTTCCAGGTTGGTAACTTTCTTCCCCTAGCATGATTTAGGTAGAATTAGGTTGAATTAAGGTGTTAGAAGCATTTTAGAATGGTGTAGGATGGATTTCAGATAGTTAATTGGATAATTAGAGACAAAATAGGGGAATTACCATTTTCGGTTGAGATTTGGATATGGTCAATCTTGAGGTTTCATAGGAAACTAAGGGTATGGTTGAATTCGTGGCAAGATTTGGGATGAGTTTCATGTTTTGACCATTTGCAATAGGGGCTCCTAGAGAGAACTAGGGTTGAAGGTGATGACCGGAGCTCCACCGGTGGTGGCCGGAGCTAGGCGCGAAGCTCAGATGTTCAAAATGTTGAAGATGATGTTTGCACCATTGGATTAGGGTTTGACTTGGACTGGGAGCATGATCCAATGGCCACGTTTTAAAGTTCAGTTGTGAAGGATCTGAATAAATGAAACGCTGTGTTTCATTTAGCAGTTGGTTTTGGGCTTAATGAATTAGGTGATATCCACACCCCCCTGATGGCCCAACCCATGATTTTAACTGATTTTGATTACTATCCACACCGTGCGTTTATTATTTTAATTTGATTTTCTTTTAATTTTCATTTTATTCATGGTTCTTGAAAAATTTATATAAAATTGAAAATTAATCCAATTAAACCCATTCTTTTTGCATTTTACTCATGATTGAGTCTAGTATTTTTTAGAGAAAAAATATTTTCATTTCATGTAATTTCTGATTTAATGGGAATTTTACATTTTAATTGATATTAAAATGATTATGTTTGATACATATTTTTGTGGAATTTAGTGTGATCTCATGGTGATGATTTTGATCCTAATTTTTTTGTGTGTGATTAGGTTAGACATGTATGATCCCATAGTATTTTTCTCACATTTTTGTGATGAAAATAGGTGTGCTTTCTAGATTGATATTTAGGTGCTTCCTTTTAGGGTTTAGGTTTGATACCTTGGAATGTAGAATTTAGTTCTAGGTCTAATTTGATGGTTTGATCTTTGAAATTAATATGGTAGAGTCATGATTGACCTAGGCTCCCATAGATATTTTTGTAGGATTTTACAATTGGTTTTAGTATTTTAGTTAGGACTAACTTTAGTACTAGGTTTTTGGTGATTCTAACTTACTAATTCAACTAGTTTAACTTCCTTAGTCCCCTTAGATTAGGGTTTGTGCTTGGTTTGCCTTTGGTTGAGATTGAAGACAAGTTGAAGACAAGGTGAGGATGCTTGAAGTTGCTTGAAGTTGCTTGGGGCTTTGGATTTGTTTGTGCCAGAAGGTGTCTGATGAAGGTTTAGGAGATAGGAGACATAGGGAGAGCCTTATAGTTAGAATGATATCTTTCACAAACATGGAAAGCATCTTGTGCTTCCATTCCTCCCAATGAATAAAAGTCCTTCCAAGATATTCACATCCCTCCTTTGGAGAGATGAGTGGCTTTATCTGGGAAGTAGAACTTTGAGGGAACTAGTCTCTCATAATGATGAACCCTTACAGGCTTCCTTTGGTTGTCAGTAAGCTGTTTATCATTTCCCCTCCTCCTGTTAAATCAATTGTGTTCTGGTTTGAGTATCTTGAGAGATGTTGGACTTGAGTTTGAAGATGAGGACTTCACTGAAGAGTGTGGAAGAGGATGATTCCTTGAGCATTGCCATTTCAGCTGAAGCTTGAAGAGCAAGAAAAACAGGTTGATACTTGAACACCCAATGGAGATTGAATGAAGAGTGAGGAGTTCTTTGCTTGAAGAAGATTGAAGGATGAAGTTGACACTCCCATATGATTGAGGATTACCCTGAGAAGCTGAGGCTTGTAGAAGAGAGAATACCAAGTTGAGACTGGTGAAGTACATAGAGCTGAAGCTTGAAGGCTAAGTTGATACTTATGAAGAGGATTTAATTGAGATTGACTGTAGAGCTGAGGCTTGAGGAATAGAGGATGAGTTGATACCTACATTGATGCTGTGAGAGCCTGAAGGAATCGAGTTGATACTTGTAGTTAAGAGTGTAGCCTGAAGGTGGAGTTGACTGGAAAGCTGAAGCTTGAAGAAGAGGATTAAGTTGAAACTTATGTTGTTGGGTTGAAACCTGGAGAAGCAAGTTGATAGCCTTGAAGGGTGGTTGAGGTCTGAAGACTGGGTTGCTGTCAGAAGAGCTGAAGCTTGAAGTGGAAGGAGGGAGCTGTTGATCTGCTTTCTTGTCTGTTTTCTTTTCTGTGTTGATGTGCCTTGTTTGACTTGCTTGATGCATTAGAATAGGGTCATGACTAGATTGACTTTAAATTAGGAGCATGATTGCACTAGAGGTTGAGTTGCTCCCTCTGCTTGTATTGTTACTGTATGGCTTTGCTTGCGGGTATTCGGTAGAGCCCAGCTCCCTTGTCCATGTGGTTTATTTTGCTTGATAGCATTCCATTTTCTTCTGTATGATTACAGTCTCTTATTTTGCTTGATAGCATGTTATCCTTTTCTGTATGATTACTGTTATTCATTCTGGCTTGAGGTTGAGATGAGCTTGTGGAGGCTGCTGCCCCACACACATTTCCTCCCTCACTTGCATTGCATGCATTTTACAGTCGTTTACTGTATATCTGTTTACTGTTTAAGCTGATGCTTTATCTGTTTCTGTTTATCATTGACATGATCCCTTAGGACTCTCATTTCCTTTGATAAGGAAGTGATTATAGAACTTTAGGTTGAAACCTATGCATGATAACTTCTAGGAGTTCCCTGTTTTAAACTTCAACTATAGGATGAATCCTTGGCATGACAACAGTAGGACTTGATAGTCTCCCCTTAGTTGAGCATGTTCTCTTCTCATCTCAAAGCAAATTAAGATACAGTAATCATGAATGATTTCTTTCGTACGTTACGAGCCTTAAGCTATCTGAGAAAGGATTGTTGGAGAGCTTCTTTTCAACAGTCTGGATGTTTAGTATGGTACCCTTTGGGTGACATGCGACGCATTCACTCTCATGTCATAGTCTTTAGTGCGATTGAAATTGCAAACACAATAAAAAACACTTCTTTCGTAAAAGACAGAAAACAAACTTCAAACCTTTTTGCCCCGTGGGCCCATAATTCAAAGGAAAGCTTTTCTGAAGAAAAGAGTGTCGTTAAACTTCAGCGCCAACGCAAACAGGCTTTGTCCCTAACTGCTGGAACTGTTGTTTAACCCTACTCGATAAAACAGATGAATCTGAATTCCCGTAATCCGTAGTGTCCCGAACTACGTAAGCTCTGATCTCTCATATCTGTTGAGAGTACGTAGGCACAATACTGACGTATTGGCGAGCCACCTTCCCCGTAACCCGTCGTAGGTCGAACTACGTTGACTCTGATTTCTCATTCTCTGATGAGAATACGTAGGCATAAAGCGCGACGCTTTGCCGAGTCATTTTATTTTCTATTTAAGCCAGCCTTGATAGGTAGATAGATAAACCAACTCGTCCAGTAAACACGACAAGCGTGGATCCCGTCGAGTACGACGGACGTGAGGGGTGCTAATACCTTCCCCTTGCGTAACCGACTCCCGAACCCATACAACGGTTGCGACGACCTTGTCTTATACCTATTCGTCAGGTTTTTCCGATCGTTTCCTTTCCCGCTCCGAGGGATAAATAACGAAAGGTGGCGACTCTTCTGTTTTGCTGGCACCTTATTTTCGCGGAAGTAACACACCTCTGGAATAGCCTTACGAACGAGAGCCCTGCACTAAATACAAACAAAGTATCATGTATACAACAAGAGCTATCTCGGTTATCGTTGATGGCATTGTTCAAGAAAATCCATGTTTTAATAATGATTAGCAGAGTCCACAAGTTTATGTATGCAATGTTTTATCAAAAACATCAGGCGTCTTTTGCAAACAAAACAGTAAAAGCTAAACAAGAACAAAATCTTTCTAAATAGTATACTTCATTGATAAATGGCCTATAAATAGGCAGATTTACATCAGATGCAACTCCTGAAAAGAGAAATTTGCGCAAGAAAGTACAAAAATGTAAAAAAAACAAAATGTCGGCAATGTGGTATAGAAAACCACCATAAGTCGATTCGACTATGACTCGCATGACTTTGATGCTTCTCCAATGCTTCTTCTTCCATAGAGACTGACTTGAATGGTTGACCCTTGGTTCCTCCCAGAATCCATCGTGTTGGTATCACACGCAGACCGCAGTCATTTGCTTTTAAATCCCTAACTTTTGCCTGAATCGCCCTTTCGGATTTTCAATTCACCGGGATACCTTGCCAAAGTCGCCTTTTCAGGTTTTCAACTTTGCGGGTTTACATCTTTTTCTTTTTATCCCTAATTTTTGTCTGAACCAATTCTTTTTATGGTTCACTCGGATGCCCCATTTTTGCCTGGATTTTCTTTTTCTTTCCAGCGGGTCTGTTTAAGCAAAGTATTTTTTAACTGCGTCTGCGTTCACAGGGGATGTGAAATCTTCGCCATCCATGATTGAAAGTAGTAAGGCTCCTCTAGAGAAGACTTTTCTTACAACAAATGGCCCTTCGTAGTTGGGAGCCCATTTTCCCCTGTGACCTGTCTATGGAGGGAGAATCCGCTTCAACACTAAGTCGCCTGCCTGAAAGCTTCAAGGGCGCACCTTCTGATCGTAAGCTTTCTTCATTCTGCTTTGATACAAACGGACATACGCAATGGATGCCGATATTTTCTCGTCCATCAAGCTGAGTTGATTCAATCTGGCTTTCACCCATTCCGCCTCATCAAGCTTGACGGCAACCAAAACTCTCAAGGAAGGAATCTCTACATCCAATGGTAGGACAACTTCCATACCATATACTAGCGAGAAAGGAGTTGCCCCAGTTGAAGTACGTACCGAAGTACAATATCCGTGTAATGCAAAGGGAAACATCTTGTGCCAATATTTATAGGTCAAACCATCTTCTACACAATCTTCTTAATGTTCTTATTGGCGGCCTCAATGGCGCCATTCATCTTTGGGCGATAAGAAGAAGAGTTGTGATGTTCAATCTTGAAATTGTGGCACAGTTCCTTCATCATCTTAGTATTCAAATTTGAACCATTGTCAGTAATGATTCTCTCGGGTATTCCATAACGACAGATGATGTCCTTCTTGATAAATCGATCCACAACCTTCTTGGTGACATTGGCAAAAGAAGCGGCTTCAACCCACTTAGTGAAATAATCAATTGCCTCTAGAATGAAGCGATGTTCGTTGGATGCAGTCGGTTCAATCTTACCGATCATAGCAATGCCCCACATAAAAAAGAGCCAAGGAGACGCCATAACATTCAGAGGACTTGGCGGTACATGTATTTTATCAACATAAATCTTGCATTTATGGCATTTCTTGGCATATTTGAAACAATCAGACTCCATGGTCATCCAATAATAGCCTACCCTGAACAATTTTCGAGACATTGCATGTCCGCCTGGATGTGTACCAAAATCACCCTTGTGGACTTCTTCCATAACCAAACCTGCTTCTTTTTTGTCCACGCATATCAGCAACACTAAGTCGAAATTTCTTCGGTAGAGTACATCATCCTTGTTCAGATAGAAGTTTCCGGACAACCTTCTCAAAGTCTTCTTATCCCGGCTTGATGCCCCAGGTGGATACTCCTGATTCTTGAGAAAGTTTCGGATATCATAATACCATGGTTTCCCATCTGAAGCTTCCTCTATCGCAAATACGAATGATGGCCTATCAAGGCGTGAGATGACAATCCTTGGAGCATCGTTCAAATAATTCACCTTATACATCAAGGATAATGTAGCCAAGGCATCTGCTATCTGATTCTCCGCCCTTGGCACGTGATGAATCTCTACCCTTTTGAAGAAAGGTAACAACCTCCTTGCATAGTTCATATACGGTACCCGATTAGGCTGAAGAGTCTCCCATTTTCCTTTGATCTGATTGACTACCAAAGTTGAATCACCATAAATATCAAGGTTCTTGATTCTCAAATCAATCGCTTCTTCAACGCCCATGATACATGCTTCATACTCAGCTTCATTGTTGGTGCAAGGAAAAGTTAACTTGGCAGTAAATGGTACATGTGAACCATGGGGAGTGGTAATGATTGCCCCAATTCCACTACCATAGGAGTTAACAACACCTTCAAAAATAATCTACCATTGGGAGCCTATCTTGGGACCTTCATTAGGTAACGACTCATGACAGTCTTTCATTTTCAAGAACATGATATCCTCATCAGGAAATTCAAACTTCATCGGTTGATAATCATTAATCGGTTGCTCTGCAAGATATTCTGATAAAACACTCCCTTTAATAGCCTTTTGGGAGACATATTGAGTATCGTATTCTATCAGAACCATCTGCCACCTAGCAATTCTACCTGACAACGCATGCTTCTCAAACACATACTTAATTGGATCCATCTTCAAAATCAGCATGGTTGTGTGATTCAACATATATTGCCTTAGGCTTTGGCGGCCCAAGCAAGTGCGCAACACGTCTTTTCTACCATTGAGTATCTGGATTCACAATCTGTGAACTTCTTACTCAAATAATAGATGGCATGTTCTTTTCTTCCTGTCTCGTCGTGTTGATCGAGAACACAACCCATGGAGTTCTCAAGAACCGTCAAGTACATTATTAATGGTCTTCCTGCCACTGGGGGCATTAGTATCGGAGGCTCCAGCAAGTATTCTTTTATTTTTTCAAATGCCCTCTGGCAATTTTCATTCCAGAACACCGCCTGATCTTTCTTTAGCAGCTTGAATAATGGTTCACAGGTGGCTGTGAGGTGAGATATGGAACTTGCGATGTAGTTCAATCTACCCAGAAAACCATGAACCTCTTTCTCTGTTTTCGGTGCTGGCATTTCCTGTATAGCTTTTATTTTTGCAGGATCGACCTTGATTCCTTTTTTGCTGACTATGACCCATAATAGCTTTCCTGGCCGTACACCAAAAGTGCATTTGTTCGGATTCAACCTTAGTCTGAATTTTCTTAACCTTTCAAACAGCTTCAAAAGATTCACCAGATGCTCTTCCTCTGTTTGGGACTTTGCGATCATGTCATGAACATAGACCTCAATCTCATGATTAATCATATCATGAAACAAAGTCACCACCGCCGGCTGGTAGGTTGCCCCTGCATTCTTAAATTTGAAAGGCATTACCCTATAGCAAAAAGTCTCCCACGGTGTGATAAAGGTTGTTTTCTCCATGTCTTCCGGGGCCATCTTGATCTAGTTATATACCCGGAGAAACCGTCCATGAAGGAAAACACTTAATATTGGCTCGTATTATCAACTAGCACATCAATGTGGGGGAGCGGGAAATCGTCTTTCGGGCTCGCTCTGTTTAGATCACGGTAATCTACACACATCCTTACCTTATCATCTTTCTTAGGTACAAGGACGATGTTAGCGACCCACAAAGGGTAATTTGTAACAGCAAGAAAACTGGCGTCCAGCTGCTTCTGGATCTCCTCTTTAATCTTAACTGCCATATATGGTCTAGTCCTTCTCAATTTCAGCTTTACAGGCAGACAATCCTCTCGGAGGGGTAGACGATGAACCACAATATCTGTATCCATCCCGGGCATATCCTCATATGAGCAAGCGAAAACGTCTCTATACTCTCGGAGCATCTCAACAAGTCTTCTCTTGACATCATCTTCTAAAGCAGCCTCTATTCTGACCTCTTTCTTAGCCTCCTCTGTACCTAGGTTGACAACTTCGATCTCTTCTTGATGAGGCAGAATAACCTTCTCCTCTTGTCTTAGCAGTCTGGCGAGCTCTTCAGGCAGGTCTTCGTCTTCTTCAATCTCTTCTTTAGCTTGAAATATTGGATTATCAAAGTCATACCGAGTCATAGAAGAGTCTAAATCGGTGGCATCTGCGATGCGAAACCTGCATGATGATGATTATATGCTTAAAATGATAAGCAAACAAGCACAAACCATATTGCCATTTTATTATTAAAAAACAAAAACAGAAAAACAGGGACCACAATATTTGAATGCAAAAGACACCTTTTAATTAATGATAAAAGTAATTGTTCAAACATAAAGAGGATAAGGCCATACAAAGAAAACCACTACGTTCCGGGTAGAACGCAGGGCTACACATAATCATAAAACAAGATAATTACTCTTCACGGGTCACTTGGACAACTTCTTTAATAGCCTGTTTGCCCATACTTTGGCCAGGAACACATGGCTGGATCCGTGCATCCATATCATAATCACTATCCCCCTCATCCTCGGACACAACATTGATTCGGTCGAAGATAACCCCACCACTTGTAAACTGAACTGGTCCTCTGTAACATGGAGCATTCTGTGAGGAAGAAGACAACGGGCTGTACCCCAATCCGAACTTATCTTGCTTATTGGGGATACTCAACACCTGACCCCATCCTTCAGATGAACCTGACTCCACCATCGCACACGCTTCCTTGAAAGAAGACATAGAAATCTCAGGAATTTTGTCTACGACTGGCGCCTTTTCCCTGACCTGAATAGTTTCAAATGCTTGGCATAGGGTCTCATGAATTTCTCCATCAACCTCAACATACTTGAACAAGGAAAAATGGCTGATCATTATGTCCTCCTCACCATAGACAGTGACAATGTTACCCCCAACCATGTACTTTAACTTCTGATGTAAGGTCGACGTCACTATCCCTGCAGAGTGAATCCAAGGTCGACCTAACAAGCAACTGTATGCAGGTTGGATATCCATTATATAAATGACAACATCGAAAATCTCTGAGCCAACTTGTATAGGAAGAGTAACTTCACCAAAAACAGACCTCCTCGTTCCATCGAACGCTCGTACAATCAGATCACTAGGGGTACACATCACGCCCTGGATATCAAGCTTCATCAAAGCCTTTTTGGGCAACACGTTGAGTGAAGACCCAGTATCCACCAGAACTTGTGATAATACATCCCCTCTACACTCAATGGAAATGTGCAAAGCGTGATTGTGATTTCTTCCTTTAGGCGTCAGGTCCAAATCTGTAAATCCTAATCCATTTCCAGCATTTACATGGGCCACAACTCCCTCGAGCTGGTTCACTGAGATCTCTTGTGTTATATATGTTGTGTTCAGAATCCTCAAAAGGGCATTCTGGTGTGCCTCGGAGCACAGTAACAGAGATAGAATTGAAATCTTGGATGGGGTTTATTGTAGATGATCAACAATTTTGTAATCGCTTTTTCTAATCAGACGCATGAAATCCTCAACGTCTTTCAACAGAGCATCCTTCTCACCTTGTTGAGAACTTTCCTCTATAACAACCTTTCCCTTCCCTTTATCTGGCTTCTCAACATTAGCTTCTAGAGGTGAAAACACTCTTCCACTCCTTGTCATTCCAATGGTTCCAATCAAATTATCAACAGATGAACTATCTGACAACGTCCCCCACAATTCCTGTTTTTGGCCATTACAAAAGACCTCTACCCCATAGTTCCACAGGATTGCTTTAGTACTTTCATAAGGCACCAGCCCTGCCTTGGTGATTATAACAGTTGCTGGCCTCGATGGCGCATATATGTTAATCGTTCTAAAAGGAATTGAGATTGTGGCAATCTCATCCTGCTCTTGATCTATCACCTTCTCGTCTTTCTCTTCAACAATTCTGCCAAATTGTAGCACGCCTTTATTCATTAACCTCTGAACATGATTCTTCAAGTCCTCACATCCCTCGGGATGAGCCAAAAAACCTTCACAGTCTTCCCCACAGCCTGGAAAAAATCCACCTTTTAACAACCTACTCTTGAAAAAACTCAAAGGAGTTCTCAATTCTTCAACGTCAGTCACTAAATTCAGATTCTCTTCTTCAACAATAGCATTGACACCAGCCGCTCCGTGGTTAGGCATATGGTGTTGAATAACATTAGGCAAGTCATTTCTAAAATTGATGGCTTTGCTATCAATAAGGTCCTGCACCTTATGTTTGAAAGCCTTACAGTTGTCTATATGATGACCAGGGGCACCTGAATGAAAGTCACAACTGGCGTTTGCGTCATACCCCAGGGGTGGCGCGCCAGTAAAAGGTGCCAATGTCCTTTTCTGAATCAATTGAAGTTGCAACAAATGTTGTAACAGTTGCGAATATGGCATAGGAGGAGTGTCAAAGCGTCTATTCATTGTTCTCCTACGGTCTTGAAACTGTCGTGGTGCGTAATTCTGTTGTTGTTGTGGATGTTGTTATTGTTATTATTGAGGTTGTATGGCTGGAATAGTAATACTCACAACCTGTGGCTGTTGCTGATGATATTGTTGATTTTTATTTCTATTACTGTTCTTATTCCAGTATCCTGAAACCGCGTTCGTTTCTCCTTCCCTCTTCTTGTTACCAAAATTCTTTCTTCCTCCTCCAGATGAGGATCCCTCTCCCACTTTAATTTTTCCCAGTTTAATACCATTCCCGACTCTTTTGCCAGTGATAATTAAATCTGAGAAGCTACCAGACATATTCCCTATCAGCTTTTCATAGTACACCGCAGGCAATGTGGCTACAAACATATTAATGAGTTCTCTCTCCACCATAGGAGGTTGAACCCTTGCAGCCAACTCACGCCACCTCTGTGCGTATCCTTTAAATCCCTTATTACTTCGCTGCGACAGATTTTGTAACTGTACATGGTTGGGCGCCAAATCATTATTGTATTGATAGTGTCGCACAACAGGAGACATAGCAGGAGACATTCCTCCCTCTTCTATTCTCATTCTTATAATGGATAGAATGGTAGACATCACCTAGGAGTGTTGGCACAGGATTCTTAGAAGCAAAGATATAGAAGGCATCCAAGTCAACAAAGTCAGGTATACAGGGGAACAGTACTATGCCATAGATGCAGAGAGCCAAAATGGCATTGAAAACGACCCAACATCCCTCTTTTGCAAAATTCTGAGCTTTACTCACCAAAAATGAGACGGGGAACCCAGGAACTCCATTTCTCCGTACCATCTTTCCATCCAATTCAGAAACATCCAAATGAAGAGCATTGGCTAGCTTATTCAAATAAAGCTCCTTTTTAGAATGCATAAAAGGCATTTCTTCCAATACAGGAACTCCTAGCAATTGAGAAAACTCTTCCAAGGTTGGCAACAAAACATATCCGAGGAATGTAAAGCAATGCAACTGAGGATCATAAAATTGCAGTAGCGTATGAATACCTCCCAGCTAATATTTGGAGACCTTGCAGAAAAAACTCAGAATCCTCCCATACTCCTTTCTGAAGTATTCCATAACCCCACGCTCAACCACAGAAATAAGGCCAACCAGAGATCCTACATCTGATACCGGGAACTTGTAAACGACATCTTTCTTGAGACCAGGCTCCATGATAATGGATTAGATTACTAGAATCAAAAGGAAGATATGCACCAGAAACACAAATACATGCAAATGTTAAAACGCAAATGAATATGCAAATGCAAACAGGGGATCAAATTTGTTGTGCTGCTGACTGAGTTGAACCAGAGCTTCGCTTCGGCGAGAAAATACCAGGACATCACAAGACCAAGGTATAGGAACCTCATAACATCAGAGATCAAAGGTCCGTACTGATAACATATCTGGGTAGGTTGGAGGTTAATTTTCCTGCATAACCCTCCCACTCAGAAGGTATGTGTTGCGGTGGAAATAGGATATCAAACTATTAATGAGTTTGAATCGCAATTCAATTCACAACCGCTCTTTGATTTATCCGAAGGAAAAGGTCAAAAAGGGAAAACCTATTTTGCATCGTAAACACAATGCGGGGAAAGATCTAGGGTTCGGGGGTTGGTTAAATTTAGGGAAGGTATTAGCATCCTAAACTTCTGTAGTACTCTACAGGAACCTTTTGTTCAGATGTTTACTATTTTTGCTTTATTTATTTGCTTAAGGTATATGTACAAAAGGATTAAAAGTGAGAAAAAGAGACCTAAGGGGTTAATTCTAAGTTTACTCGGCAAGACATCACATCTTGTGCCTACGTATCCTTACGGGAATGGAATCAGAGTAATCGTAGTTCCCCTCAAAAGGGAGGTTAGAGATTTCTTGACAGTGGTCAAGGTCTCAAGGGGAATAAACATGTCTTAAGGACACGCTTACGCGGAGTGTAGAAACTCCAAATCTCTACGTTGAATTGTTAAGTTGTAATTAGGGTTAAATTAGGTTAGGTTAGGGATTCCACGGCGGGAAACCCTAAAATGAGTGCGGCGACTCTTTGACCTAATGCTAGGGGTAACATGGTAATTTTGCCTGCGGCGAGGCATTTGTGAAAATTAGGGTTTGTGAGGTTGTAAGGGTTTGAAGTTGAGGACTATTGGCGCGGCGACCAAAAGCTAGACCTAACCTTCGGATGTGTGTAGTGACAGATTAATTGATAAGTGTAAAATGTGATGGTAGGTGAATAAACGCACGGCTATGAAATATAAAGTACTGGAAAGAAAAGATAATGCGACAATTGTCTCGCAAAATTACAACCGGGAAACAAATACATATATAATAATGAATTGGAATTTAATCTGCAGAGAGAAACTGAAAAGACGTTAGTGAAAGGGTTAGATGAAAACAAATAATATTAAAGAGGAATACAAAAATGCAAAAAGATTTTTAGAGTAAATTTTAAAGAGAAATTAATATTGGTTTAAAAAAAAGAAATTTAAATCTTTAAAAAAAAAGTTTAATTTTTATCTTTAAAAAAGAAGTTTAATTTTAAAATATTTTTAAAAAAAAGTTTTATTTTTATTATATGAAAAGAGATTTTTAATTTTCTTGAAAATTTTTTTTTAAAGTTTTTTACTTATTTTTAATATTTACACAAAAAAGGTTTTTAAAACAATTTTCTTAAATTATAAAAATAATAGTTAGAACAACTTAAAACAATTAAAAAAAACGATTTAAAAAACAAAATAATAAAATAAAACATAAAGGGGTTGGGCCGGTCATCACACCCGGACCCAACCCGGTTGAGGTAATTGAAAACAAAAGGGCTTCTAGGGTTTCATAACCCTAAACGTTTTGCCGCGGCGCTGCTTGCGTTCTTCTTCTTCGATTCTCTCTCGCGACTACTCGCTATCCTCTTCTTCCCTCTCCTTAACCTGAAATAAAACATGAAACTTGTGAGGAAAATGTATCATGGCTCACATTTATGATGAGAACAGCCGATGATGAAGATGTTCTGAGGCTGAGGGTCCGATTTCCCGCCGTTCTTCGCGGACGGCGCTGGTGATATCTCCCTTTCGCGATTTACCGTTAGGGTTTGTTCGCGATTTGTCCGTTTCGTCGCTTTGATGTTCTCCGCCGTTGTTTACGAAGACGATGATGAGGGTTTCCTCTGAGTCTCAGCCGTTCTCCTTTTTGCGCCGCCTAGGGTTTGTTCGCGATTTATCCGTTTCTCTCTCGCGACTACTCGCTATCCTCCCCTTTCTCACAGGTGGTATTTCCCCTTTTTATAACTTCTATTTTTTTCTTTTGGGCCTTTAATCCGTGATGGATTTGCGTTACTCTTTCACTTTCATGCGATTTGATTTTATCTGGATTTGATTTTGGTGTGCTTTTCAGATATTGATTGGATTCCAATGGGATGCTTTCTGATACGAATTGGGTTCATCTGATACTGATTGAATCCTGTTTCCTCTTTTAGGATTTGATTGGTCTTTCTGATTTCCAACTGATATGGTTCTTCTGATTTGATTCGGAGCTTTCTATTTTCAGAACTCTGTGATTGAATGTTACTTGACCCTATTCGATTTGTTTGATCATTTTCTGATATACTGATTGGATTTTTGCAGATGTGGATTGGATTGCCTTTGGATTTCGCTTGATCTGTTTGATATCTGAATTAATTCATTTTTGATTTCGAACTGATTTGTTTGATTTCTGAATTAATTCGTTTTTGATTTCGAACTGATTTGTTTGATTTCATTTGGATTCTTTGATCTCTCTTCCTAATATGATCTGGATATTGGTTTGTTTTGCTGACATGAATTCTTTTCCTGATGCAGTTAGCTTTTCCTCTTCTTCTTTCAGAGAGGGCTGGTACTAAGGCTTAGGTTGCGTCAAACGCTGCCGAGAAAGGTATACGGCAATGATGTTTATCTGAGCCCTCGACGCTTGTAGCAATTTGAGGTAGATTCGGTCGCAGGATCGAACTGTTTTGTTGGCTTTTCGTGATTGACTTGCACCTTTAACTGGGGCTTGTCCTGAGCTGATGCGATTACGCGAGCTCATCCTTTTCTTTCTGGTATGGTTCGTGATATGATTCTGTGCTGTTTGCATTCTGAACTGATGTGATTGCTTTTCTTTTGATCTTGTTGGATACCTTTCTGTCAGTAGGAACTAAACATTTGTGTGACAGATTTGTTGGATGTTTTCGTGCCCTTGCGCATGGATTGAAGTTGATACTCACAACTCATTAGTCCCTCCTTTCAACCTTGGTGCCGTTTATGAGTTGTTTTTCATATTTCCCGTTCTGTTTATGTTCTGTTTTCCTGAACTCAGAATTAATGCAGTTTGATGCAGTTTTGGGTTTGCATTTCAGTTTGAATTTCCATTTACTTATGGCAGCTTATGAAATATCTTGTTTCTGAGTTTCTGTCATCAACTTGTACTGATGCAGTTGTGGAATTTCAAGTGTTTGGAAAAAACTTAGAGCACAAAGTGATTTAGACCTGCCGGCATCCGGGTCTGAATCCAGATTGACTATGTTGCCTTACTCCCGTATCAGTTTGGAAATCCAATTGCGGCAAAAGCGAATCAGTCCCGCTTCTTTTATCACTTCTATCTCTCGGATGTCCCGTAATGATAAGAACAGGTGTTACCTGATCTGACGCCAACGGAGCGGATCGGTAACGAGGGGTAGGACGCAGCTTCGGTTGTGCCACTCCCGGCACTCGATGATGACACTGTTCTGAGAGTGTCGAAAACAAACTCTAACATTTTTCTATTCTGTTTTGCTGTTTTGATGTGCAGGTGAATCGGGGATTAGTGGAGAAGCTCAAGGGACACCATGAAGGACACTTAGAGATCTTTAGGATTTAGGATTAATATTTGTAATTTAATCTTACAGCAACTCAGAATGTAAAATGATTCAACCCTCTTTGCACAATGACATTCTTATGAAATAAAATTCCCAAAAGTTTCCATGATCATTCAACTTTGAAATTGTTTATGTTTACTTCTAGTTATAAATTGCAAACATTTGTGAATAAATCCACAAATATTTAAATTCATTATTCTAGTCATAAATCATAACTATTTGCGAATGATATTCTTGTTCATGCACGTGTCTCATTCGTAGTCATAATCTCATCAATTGATTAAATTCCATTGCCTTCCAACTTAAATGCTAACCAACAATTTTATAACCAAAACGCGGGTGCGCCGTAATCACAACAGATTCAGTATCGACAATAACATTGCCCGTAATTGAATTCCACTGATCAAATGCTAAGAGCAAACAATCCAATAACACCCAGTTAAACTGTGCCTTGTTAACAACATCGGGAGTTCTCTGGAAATAAACCACGAGCGATAAACTAGGTCTTAAATCCAGTTGTGCTCGACAAATTTCAATACCGAACACATCGAATTGGCGCCTTCATATAATCAAACCCGATGATAAATAAATGCCTCAGGAATAGTGTATCAAATGCCTCAAAACTTAATAACAGCCCGTCTTCAAGGAATTATCAGAATCCACGTAAAATGACCAAAATACCCCTGGAACCAATCTTGCAAAACAAACACCTCCATAATTTGTTAGTGGTTAGCAAATGCACAGATGAGATGATATGCGAAATGACTGACTAAATATAAGGGTAAAATTTGGGGTATTACAGTTGCCCCTATTTAAATAGCTACACCGGACGATTTGAGTGACAGAGACCCGAAGAATCGCGGTGGAGAGATTTAAATATAGATAACCGAAAATTTTTCCCTTATATGCGACGATATGCAATGCTATGGACAAAGCGAGAACAGACTAATGCAACCGATGCCATGAATATGATATGATGCGTATGCTGGAATGACGAATGCGACAATGCTGACGAATATGACGACACAGGGACAGACGCTACGAGAAGAACACACTGGGGAAAACGACGCGCTGGGACACAGTACAACACCGGGGAACTCTAAAATGATGGTCAACTGGTGCGAATACGACCAATTGTCATTTTAGAACGGGAACGAGATTCTCGAATGGAGATGATACCTATGAGATGGCCTCCACTGGGGAATCTAAAAATAAAACTGGATCACGTACGATTGCAAGATCGATTACGGAATGCTGGAGCATTGAGCAAAGAATAACATCCAAGCTTCTATAAACTATCCCTCGTGACAGGATCAAACGGACTTTTCGGGAATCCGTAGCAAATATACAGGGTAAAAACCGGCTGTATGCCAAAATAAATGGACTTTAGGAATAAGATCCTTAAATGGAGATGGCACCTATGAGATGACCTCCATTTGGGAATGTCTAATAATAAAACAGGATCTACACGGCTGCAAGATCGATTATAGACTGCTGGAGCATTGAGCAAAGAATAACATCCAAGCTTCTATAAACTATCCTTCGTGATGGGATCGAACGGACTTTTTGGAAATCCGTATCAAATATACAGGGTAAAGACCGACTATATGCCAAAATAAATGGACTTTGATGGGAAATGCCCTGATAAGCTTCTCGAGGGAGAATTGTCACTCATCGTTGGAAGGGACTTACATGCCGAAATGGATAAGCACTCAAATAAAGAGGCTGCTGCTTATCTGATATATAAATCTTCTCATATTTAAGGTCGGCGCCTGGAATACGATTCTGATTCTTCTTTTACTAAAGGATAAATAAACTTCTTCATGCTTCAAGATCGTGCTCTCCTGAACATAAAAAGGGTAAACTGAACTTCCTCATACTTCAAGATCGTGCTCTCCTGAATATGATTCCGCTCCTTCGGGTAAATGAAATTCTTCATACTTCAGAATCGTGCTCTCCTGAATATGAAAAGGGTAAACTGAACTTCCTCATACTTCAAGATCGTGCTCTCCTGAATATGATTCCGCTCCTTCGGGTAAATGAAATTCTTCATACTTCAGAATCGTGCTCTCCTGAATATGATTCGGCTCCTTCTTTTACTAAAGGGTAAATGAACTTCCTCATACCTCAGAATCGTGCTCTCCTAAATATGATTCGGCTCCTTCTTTTACTAAAGGGTAAATGAACTTCCTCATAATTCAAGATCGTGCTCTCCTGAATATGATTCGGCTCCTTCTTTTACTAAAGGGTAAATGAACTTCCTCATACCTCAGAATCGTGCTCTCCTGAATATGATTCGGCTCCTTCTTTTACTAAAGGGTAAATGAACTTCCTCATACCTCAGAATCGTGCTCTCCTGAATATGATTCGGCTCCTTCTTTTACTAAAGGGTAAATGAACTTCCTCATAATTCAAGATTGTGCTCTCCTGAATATGATTCCGCTCAAACCTCCCCGTACTTCAGGATCGTGCTCTCCTGAATACGATTTGGTTCAAACCTCCCCATACTTCAAGACGACAGGGAAAATGGAAGCCCAACTGCTCCATGGAGATGGCCATTTGCTGCGAGTCATAACGAAGATAGGATCAGCTTCTTAGGTGAGAAATGTTGCATACCGATGTTGTAAGATGTAGGATTGTAAAGGGTTGTACTGATAGATTTCCCAGGCATGAACTGGCGTGTATCTGTAAAGGATTGTGGTTGAAAGATAGTGCAAAATAAATGCACGTCCGGGTACAGTGATAAACTTCTCGGGCGAGATAGTCGCGCATCTGCCAAGGTATGGTGAAAACCTTTAGATGGTGCAAAATAAATGCACGTCCGGTTGGGATTCGACGACCGACAAGACTGAGATTCAATCTAGGATCGAGCTAGAAAGAAGACTGGTAATCATGACTCCATCGAGGGAATGAACTCGAAGGGTAAATATCTTATCCTGGCGAGGAAAGATAGCTGAAGTAACCGTCATCCACGAGGATCGAGCTCTGTGGGGAAACTGGAAACAAGTAAGTATTTTATGCTTATGGCTGACAATCTATTTGGAGAGAATGGACAAACCCCAGTTACTCGGCGGTAACGACCAATGATGGAGACACAATGAACCTGTGCATGTTATCGCGTATGTTAATGCCTATGTTGATATGAATGTATGTTAATGTCTATGTAGTTAAATATGCAAGATGTTATGAAATGAGTATGCCACGAGTATGTAATGAGTATGTAATGAATATGTAATGAGTATGTAATGAATATGTAATGAATACATAATGAATATGTAATGAATATGTAATGAATATGTAATGAATATGTAATGAATATGTAATGAATATGTAACGAATATGTAATGAAATATGTAATGAATATGTAAAATAGGCATGTGATGCTTATGCCCTTGCGTATACTGACGAAACAGACTAGAGACAGGACGAGAGATGAAATAAACATCTCGACGGGGATACCCTGCATTCTCTGCAACCAATACATCAATCATAGGTAAGAAGGATCAATGGTAGAACCAAATATGGTTTTGAATTCTCTGAGGGAGAAAGTAATCTGCTTGAGTGCACCGTATCATGTATTCACATGGGGAGAAGAAAACCTGAGGGACACTTTCGAGTTACCCAAGAAAAAGTTGTCAGCTTATAGTCTCTCTGGGGACTGTGATGAGGAAATAGTTTAGGAGCATGTTGCAACACTGAGGTTTACTGGGGAATGAAGGCCGTCGTGAGTAAAATCCATCGGGTACATGAAGAGAGTTGTGAAACCACATAGCTTTGATCTTGAAGGATCTTGTAGTAGTCGCCATTTGTTCTTTTTTTTTAAAAACATGGTGCCCCAGGATATTTGCGTTGTGAGGTAGGGTCATCTCAAGAGGATTTTATAGAGAACACTGAGTCTGGTTGCCCCACTATTTTCAAACTCTTTGAGAGATTCGTCAGGTCTGGCCCAAATTAAGCGTGTTACGACGAAATCTTAGAGAAATAGCTCTTAAGAACGTCAACCTCGCGTTGGTAAGCGAATTGGGAAACCGCCTGCCCCTGTTTAGCAGGATCTTCAAGTTCCACGGGTTATGTCCATATGTAAATCTCTAAGATATCAAGCAAAGTCGTCATGCCTGAAATGCCTATCCTGAGTTTGTCAATGTACACATATATTTGTCTTGAATTTTTGTTTTGAAAAAGATATCGCAATAACTTGTGACCGAAATCACTAGTCAGGATATAAGTTTTAATTATAATGCCAACATGAATTTTTTCTGAGCATAGCTCGTAGGAGTCAGGAAACGTGGTCTTGTCGAGTATGCTTTCAACCGAAGTCCTACTTCAATTAGGTCTTTTAAAGGTTGTATCGTGGCTCGGTTCACGGTTTAAAGAAACAAAAGGATAAAGGCTCAAAGTTATATTTGTACCCACCCCTTCTTCGTGATGTTCTCCAATCCTAACTCAGTTAATCGGATACGAACGCTCATATCTCAAGCGGATTTGCTATGGTCGAGAACTTATCAAGGCTTTGGACATGGCAGTCACTCACCTATTTCTAATGGCAATTGTTCACACGACTTTGTTCTTTATAGGGATTCTAAAAACTACTGGTTGGTTGCTCTTATTCCCTAACTTTTGCCTGGACAACGTCTTTTGATCTGACTTTGGAGTCCAGCGGGATGCCCCAGTTTTGCCTAAGTCTCCTTCGTAGGTTTTGACTTAGCGGGCTCTTATTTTTTTTTAATATTCTTTTATGCACAAGTCGTGTAAATCTTTTGGAAGGCTCGTGACTGCCCCACTCCTTAGGTAACTGAGGGGTAGTCATTGTATTGGACTTCTTAAGATGCTAAGGATAAATCCTCGAAGGCTTGCTCTTCCTTTGAGAGTCTAAGTGCTCGATCGGTTTAACTGAAACCTACCCTGCCCCAGGTTAGGATGAAGGTTCTTAAAAAAAAACTCCTACTTCAAGGCTCAAAGAGGTTAACTAGGGATTAACATCCTTATATCTCCAGTGTTTGGGATTTGAAACAATGCCTTACATCATCAGCGGGTTTCAATCGAAAGCATACGACAAGAAATCTGTCGTTTTGAGTTCATCATCCTCCTCCCAATTCTCCATCAGAACAGGAGATCGGGTGAAGTTGGCATTATAATTTATGAAAAAAATATTTTGAATGAGTGAAACGAATGGGCTTATTCAAGACAAACATATGCGTTGCATTAATCAAAGATAAACAAGTTCACACATGCTAAATATGCTTAATCAAAGAGAAATACATGTAAATAAACAAATGAACTGTCGGAAAAATCCTTCTAAATGGTTTATGAAATTCAAGAGCAACCGTTTCCTTTGGCGGAGCCTCAATAGAAAAGGACGTCTGGTTTATGATCGCTGTGAGTCGTCATGGCTTGCCCCAGTTATGCTGGTCACATCTTCAACAGTTTTCAGTCGTTGCTTCAAAATAACTTTCCCAGATTCTTTATTGATCCCAGTCATATCATCTTGAGGGTTACTGAAATGAAGCGAGCTAGGCCTTTGAATAATTACTGGATTCGACTGATTTGCCACAGGAGTAGCATGCTTTGCAGAATTCGAACTTGACAAGTGGGGAACCTCGAGAGGAGTCTCGATCTTCAGCTGAGCATCGCTAAAAGACAACTTCTTCGTTTCTAGCAAATTTCTGACAACTTTCTTAAGAGCGTAGCAATTCTCTAGATCATGGCCGGGCGCACCCTCATGAAATAAACAATGAGCGGCAGCGTTGTAATTTGCAGGTAACGGATTAGGCGGAGGACCCAAAGCACGGGTGGTAATCAGACCCTGTTGTACCAAATGGGGGTATAACTCAGTGAAAGTCATCGGAATTGGAGGGCAAGGCTTATACTGACTTTTACGGAGATAAGGAACCTGATCCTGTAATTGTTGGTGAACAGGAGCGTTGGGCACTCGTTGACTGTTGACAGGAACTTGCATAGGCGGATAACCGGAAGGTTGTTGATAAACCGGTGCTTGATATACCGGAGCTAACTGCACAGGCTGGTATGTAGAAAACTGCTGATCGACAGGGGGTGTAACAGTAGCTACATAGGGTCGTTGGACATATGGAAACGGATAACCTTGAACATAATTCTGCTGATGTTGCCAAGGTTGAGGGGTAGCTGTTTTGCAGTTCCTCGAACGTGTAGGTCCTTTACCATGGTCGGAGTTAGGAGTTTTGCACTTTGAAGGGGTAGCTCGTCGAACTGGTTGAGCATTAGGAGGCACCAAACCGGATTGAAAACCATGAGGAGGTACGTTCTTGACAGTAACAGCTGGTTGAGGTTCCATAACGGTATTAGTCTCAGAAACAACAGTAGACTGAGCATCTACCTTCACACTAAAAGCTCGTAGCATTTCCAAAATCTGCCCCACACTTCCTCGAAGATCTTCGAGTTCATGGCTGACACGGTTGATCTCTTGGTTTTGATCTTCCATCCTTTTGAAGGGACGTATTGATGCAGAGAACTTAGGGTGACAAAACTGGAAGGCGAAAGAACCGAACATGAGAAAGCGGAAGACACATGCAATGCAAAAGTATGATGCTAAAATGTGAATGCAAATGAAGATTTCACGGAATTCAAACATTCACGAATGTCGTGGGGTACCAAGAAAATTTTCCTTGTTTTTTTTTTAATTTTATTTTTTTATTTATTTATGGTATCCCGTGATATAAATGATGTTTGAATACCATGAAATACAATGCAACGAGATGCAATGCATGAAAACACACAAAGTCCTAGGTTAAAGGTACGTGAGTGGAGTTAAGGTCTACCCATCCCAAAAGGAGTGTACTATAGGTTAGTTGTACCTGCAGAACAAGGTTCTAAAAGGTGCCCAAAGTCGTCAGCCCATCTTTCGGATATTATCAACCTTCCGATTGACTCGGGGGTTAATAATATTCTCAAGAGAACCTCTTTTGAGTGTAGTATCGCGTAACAACAATTGTAGGACTACTCCCACATAGTTCCCGCACTACGTCCTAAATAAGGCCGAGGTGGTGTAAAGGTACTACGGTTCCCAATATCACAGACTCCAATCGACCATGGAAGAAGTTTTCACGATTACTCGTTCGACCGAACCATTTTCGAAAAGGTCTCAACTGAGCGGTGATTCTCGAATCAGCTTGGTCGGGATTCACTCCCTATAAGCCTCGTCAAATATATCCCCATCCTATAATAATGTCACTAGTCCGGGCGTAGGACTTATCTCACAACACAAGGACCAGTCCCCAAATCAGAGCACAAATATATACATGCAAATGAACAGATAGTAATAAATATGAACAAGTTAGGGATAACCCTCAAAAGTTTAGGACTCCCCAGTGAAGTCTCCATTTTCTGTGGCGGTGGAAATAGGATATCAAACTATTAATGAGTTTGAATCGCAATTCAATTCACAACCGCTCTTTGATTTATCCGAAGGAAAAGGTCAAAAAGGGAAAACCTATTTTGCATCGTAAACACAATGCGGGGAAAGATCTAGGGTTCGGGGGTTGGTTAAATTTAGGGAAGGTATTAGCATCCTAAACTTCTGTAGTACTCTATAGGAACCTTTTGTTCAGATGTTTACTATTTTTGCTTTATTTATTTGCTTAAGGTATATGTACAAAAGGATTAAAAGTGAGAAAAAGAGACCTAAGGGGTTAATTCTAAGTTTACTCGGCAAGACATCACATCTTGTGCCTACGTATCCTTACGGGAATGGAATCAGAGTAATCGTAGTTCCCCTCAAAAGGGAGGTTAGAGATTTCTTGACAGTGGTCAAGGTCTCAAGGGGAATAAACATGTCTTAAGGACACGCTTACGCGGAGTGTAGAAACTCCAAATCTCTACGTTGAATTGTTAAGTTGTAATTAGGGTTAAATTAGGTTAGGTTAGGGATTCCACGGCGGGAAACCCTAAAATGAGTGCGGCGACTCTTTGACCTAATGCTAGGGGTAACATGGTAATTTTGCCTGCGGCGAGGCATTTGTGAAAATTAGGGTTTGTGAGGTTGTAAGGGTTTGAAGTTGAGGACTATTGGCGCGGCGACCAAAAGCTAGACCTAACCTTCGGATGTGTGTAGTGACAGATTAATTGATAAGTGTAAAATGTGATGGTAGGTGAATAAACGCACGGCTATGAAATATAAAGTACTGGAAAGAAAAGATAATGCGACAATTGTCTCGCAAAATTACAACCGGGAAACAAATACATATATAATAATGAATTGGAATTTAATCTGCAGAGAGAAACTGAAAAGACGTTAGTGAAAGGGTTAGATGAAAACAAATAATATTAAAGAGGAATACAAAAATGCAAAAAGATTTTTAGAGTAAATTTTAAAGAGAAATTAATATTGGTTTAAAAAAAAAGAAATTTAAATCTTTAAAAAAAAAGTTTAATTTTTATCTTTAAAAAAGAAGTTTAATTTTAAAATATTTTTAAAAAAAAGTTTTATTTTTATTATATGAAAAGAGATTTTTAATTTTCTTGAAAAAATTTTTTTAAAAGTTTTTTACTTATTTTTAATATTTACACAAAAAAGGTTTTTAAAACAATTTTCTTAAATTATAAAAATAATAGTTAGAACAACTTAAAACAATTAAAAAAACGATTTAAAAAACAAAATAATAAAATAAAACATAAAGGGGTTGGGCCGGTCATCACACCCGGACCCAACCCGGTTGAGGTAATTGAAAACAAAAGGGCTTCTAGGGTTTCATAACCCTAAACGTTTTGCCGCGGCGCTGCTTGCGTTCTTCTTCTTCGATTCTCTCTCGCGACTACTCGATATCCTCTTCTTCCCTCTCCTTAACCTGAAATAAAACATGAAACTTGTGAGGAAAATGTATCATGGCTCACATTTATGATGAGAACAGCCGATGATGAAGATGTTCTGAGGCTGAGGGTCCGATTTCTCGCCGTTCTTCGCGGACGGCGCTGGTGATCTCTCCCTTTCGCGATTTACCGTTAGGGTTTGTTCGCGATTTGTCCGTTTCGTCGCTTTGATGTTCTCCGCCGTTGTTTACGAAGACGATGATGAGGGTTTCCTCTGAGTCTCAGCCGTTCTCCTTTTTGCGCCGCCTAGGGTTTGTTCGCGATTTATCCGTTTCTCTCTCGCGACTACTCGCTATCCTCCCCTTTCTCACAGGTGGTATTTCCCCTTTTTATAACTTCTATTTTTTTCTTTTGGGCCTTTAATCCGTGATGGATTTGCGTTACTCTTTCACTTTCATGCGATTTGATTTTATCTGGATTTGATTTTGGTGTGCTTTTCAGGTATTGATTGGATTCCAATGGGATGCTTTCTGATACGAATTGGGTTCATCTGATACTGATTGAATCCTGTTTCCTCTTTTAGGATTTGATTGGTCTTTCTGATTTCCAGCTGATATGATTCTTCTGATTTGATTCGGAGCTTTCTATTTTCAGAACTCTGTGATTGAATGTTACTTGACCCTATTCGATTTGTTTGATCATTTTCTGATATACTGATTGGATTTTTGCAGATGTGGATTGGATTGCCTTTGGATTTCGCTTGATCTGTTTGATATCTGAATTAATTCATTTTTGATTTCGAACTGATTTGTTTGATTTCTGAATTAATTCGTTTTTGATTTCGAACTGATTTGTTTGATTTCATTTGGATTCTTTGATCTCTCTTCCTAATACGATCTGGATATTGGTTTGTTTTGCTGACATGAATTCTTTTCCTGATGCAGTTAGCTTTTCCTCTTCTTCTTTCAGAGAGGGCTGGTACTAAGGCTTAGGTTGCGTCAAACGCTGCCGAGAAAGGTATACGGCGATGATGTTTATCTGAGCCCTCGACGCTTGTAGCAATTTGAGGTAGATTCGGTCGCAGGATCGAACTGTTTTGTTGGCTTTTCGTGATTGACTTGCACCTTTAACTAGGGCTTGTCCTGAGCTGATGCGATTACGCGAGCTCATCCTTTTCTTTCTGGTATGGTTCGTGATATGATTCTGTGCTGTTTGCATTCTGAACTGATGTGATTGCTTTTCTTTTGATCTTGTTGGATACCTTTCTGTCAGTAGGAACTAAACATTTGTGTGACAGATTTGTTGGATGTTTTCGTGCCCTTGCGCATGGATTGAAGTTGATACTCACAACTCATTAGTCCCTCCTTTCAACCTTGGTGCCGTTTATGAGTTGTTTTTCATATTTCCCGTTCTGTTTATGTTCTGTTTTCCTGAACTCAGAATTAATGCAGTTTGATGCAGTTTTGGGTTTGCATTTCAGTTTGAATTTCCATTTACTTATGGCAGCTTATGAACTATCTTGTTTCTGAGTTTCTGTCATCAACTTGTACTGATGCAGTTGTGGAATTTCAGGTGTTTGGAAAAAACTTAGAGCACAAAGTGATTTAGACCTGCCGGCATCCGGGTCTGAATCCAGATTGACTATGTTGCCTTAGTCCCGTATCAGTTTGGAAATCCAATTGCGGCAAAAGCGAATCAGTCCCGCTTCTTTTATCACTTCTATCTCTCGGATGTCCCGTAATGATAAGAACAGGTGTTACCTGATCTGACGCCAACGGCGCGGATCGGTAACGGGGGGTAGGACGCATCTTCGGTTGTGCCACTCCCGGCACTCGATGATGACACTGTTCTAAGAGTGTCGAAAACAAACTCTAACATTTTTCTATTCTGTTTTGCTGTTTTGATGTGCAGGTGAATCGGGGATTAGTGGAGAAGCTCAAGGGACACCATGAAGGACACTTAGAGATCTTTAGGATTTAGGATTAATATTTGTAATTTAATCTTACAGCAACTCAGAATGTAAAATGATTCAACCCTCTTTGCACAATGACATTCTTATGAAATAAAATTCCCAAAAGTTTCCATGATCATTCAACTTTGAAATTGTTTATGTTTACTTCTAGTTATAAATTGCAAACATTTGTGAATAAATCCACAAATATTTAAATTCATTATTCTAGACATAAATCATAACTATTCGCGAATGATATTCTTGTTCATGCACGTGTCTCATTCGTAGTCATAATCTCATCAATTGATTAAATTCCATTACCTTCCAACTTAAATGCTAACCAACAATTTTATAACCAAAATGCGGGTGCGCCGTAATCACAACAGATTCAGTATCGACAATAACATTGCCCGTAATTGAATTCCACTGATCAAATGCTAAGAGCAAACAATCCAATAACACCCAGTTAAACTGTGCCTTGTTAACAGCATCGGGAGTTCTCTGGAAATAAACCACGAGCGATAAACTAGGTCTTAAATCCAGTTGTGCTCGACAAATTTCAATACCGAACACATCGAATTGGCGCCTTGATATAATCAAACCCGATGATAAATAAATGCCTCAGGAATAGTGTATCAAATGCCTCAAAACTTAATAACAGCCCGTCTTCAAGGAATTAGCAGAATCCACGTAAAATGACCAAAATACCCCTGGAACCAATCCTGCAAAACAAACACCTCCATAATTTGTTAGTGGTTAGCAAATGCACAGATGAGATGATATGCGAAATGACTGACTAAATATAAGGGTAAAATTTGGGGTATTACAGTATGGACCTAACATCTGACAAAGTTCAGCATCCTATGCGGTCGTCAGCATCACAAACTTTTGAGAAATGATGATACGTTCACCATTTCTGGTTTGGCATCATAGTCAAACGAAGCGGCCTCACTTAGCTGACTCCCAAATTATCGATCTCCAGAGTCAACAGTTTTCAGATCCAATATCCCCCTCCTGACCAATGTACAGGATGGGACACCTTCAAAGAAAACCTCGTCTGAACGCGAATTTCGTGAGGACTAGTGCATGCTACCATACAGGTCCAACACTACTTTCAACTCTAATGCTAAGTATATACTCAAGCCTGGGTTTTAGCTTATCTCTCGAAGGAATAAACCCCACCCAACAGCACAATAATATCATGATAATAATGTGCAGGAAATAAAATGCAAATGCAAAACCGTACAAATGCAACACATGTACACACATGTACACACCCACAGACAAAAACACACAAGCGCTAGGATTGACTCGCATATGGGATGGGAATAGTCGCCAGCTGTCGCTACTACAAAAAAAGGTCGGCAAAGACAGAAGACTCGCCATTGTTCGTTATTTATCCCAAAGAGAGGGAAAGGAACGATCAGAGAAAACCTACAAAAATGGGAAAAGACAGGTCATCGCAACCAAATCTTGGGTTCGGAGTCGGTTACACAAGGGGAAGGTATGAGCACCCCTCACATTCGTTGTACTCAACGGGATCCATGCTTGTTGTCTATCTCAAAGGGTGTTAATCTATCAAAAGGTTGGCTCACAGGGACAAAAGAAAAGAAAAGAGACTCGATATAGCATCACCACTCTATTCCTACATATTCCCTCGTGCAATGGGAAAGTCAGAGTCAACCTAGTTCAGGAAACTATGGGTGAAGGTGGGGAAGGCTGCTCACTAAGACATCATCTTCTTGTGCCTACGTATCCTCGTCTGGTAGGAGAAATCAGAGCAAATGTAGTTCTGGCTGACATGACCACTGGTTGATTCAAGTGTTTTAACTAAGTAGGGTTAAACCTTCGTTCTAGCAGTTAGGGACGATGCCTGTTTGCGGTAGAACTAAGACTTAACACAATCTTTCTGAAAATGGTTTGCAAACAATGTCGAAGGATAAAAAAGGTTTGATGTTTTATTTGTTTTTTTATGCAAAGAAGTGAATTGAGTTAAGTTTGTAACTCATGTTGCACTAAAGACTATTACTTGAGAGCGAATGCGTCGCATATCTCCCAAAGAGCTTACACTAAACACTCTAGACAGCATGAGAGGAGGTCCCCCAACCATCATTCCTCAAGTACTTAAGACTCGTAGCGTACAACATTTATTATCCTTTATTAAGTGTTTTATGAAAGTTAGGAGATGAGAAGAGAAGACACAAACTCTAAGGGGAAACTAATCAACCCTAATGTTATCATGCAAAATGCACCTAAAGTTGGGATTGAGAGGGGAAATCTATCCTAATGTTATCATGCAAAGGATTGAACACCTAATGTCTCTCCTACTCGCATCTTAAACAGAGGGACTAGGAATCCTAAGGGATCATGACAAAAGACCAAGTAAACACTTAATGAATCAGTCACAGATGAAATGGAGAAATAGATGAGATTGACTTAAACAAGTCAAAGCAATGCAAACATGGAATGCAAAGATGCAAATATGCAACAAGGACTCAACAAAATGAGACTCAAACATACACAAGTGACTTAAACAAGTCAACCAAAAGAGGTGAGATGAAATGGGAGAATTGAAACTCCTACAACCATCAAACATCTTTCACCTAAACAAATGCTAAACACAAACAAAGTCAAAGAGACAAGATCAAAGAAAAGATGTTAGAAAGAAGCTTGGGCAGGAATCACATATGAATTACCTCAAATAAACATCTCACGTTGATCATGCAAAGAAACAAACAAACAAGTACAATAAAGTGGCCAATTACTCAAGACAAACTCAAAGTATGAAGGTGAACACCAAAGCATCTTGAATAAAGACCAAACGACATGGGGACAATGTGGATCAATAAGATGGAAGCCTCAAATAAAGGTGGGAAGCAAAGCATAATCAAAAACCAAGTCATGGCAAGTGAAAGAATCAAAGTTCTATCACAAATTCAACACTTAAAACCAAGTGGAAATGCATGACTTCAAGTAACTTGCAAAACAAGTTACACAAATGTATGACCTAAAACAAGTGGACCAGCACCTTAACCATGTTAAAAACAAGTACCAAAACTCATAAGGTGCATATGGAATCCATATAAGTCATCTCTCAAAGGAACTAGGTCAAACTAGCTTGTATGGAAACCTTCAAAGGTGACTTGACTTGCAAGCTTCACCAAAAATAGAAGGAATGATCAATAAATTTCAAATAAAAAGCACAACATAGCTAGGTCAAGTGAAAAACAGACTCCAGGGCCTCATGGATAAAATCATCTCAAGGCATCACCAAATAATTCAATCATTAATGGAGCTCCACCTTATCGAGCAAATGTCGAGGGTCAATAAAAGTCCAATCAAAGTCAAATGGAAAATGATAATTGGTCACTCAAAATCATCCTCAATAATGCCTCAATCCCTTACCTAAGTTAGGGAGAAGACATGGTCATAGGGGATATTGGTTTGAAGTCCAAATGATCATGATTATGAAGTAAACACCATAAAAGTCATTTAATTGCAAATATTAAATAAAATAGGAAAAATATAATAAAAGAAACAAAAAATATAGAAAATTAAATAACACCTCAAAGCATGAGAAACTATTTTTTTTGGGAAATTTTAGATAATTGAAACTATTTTTAAAATTCTAAAATAAAAACAGAAATGAAAATAAAAGAAAATAAAATAATACAAGCTAGGGGGTGCAATAGCAATGTTCAGAATGAACTACGTCAAATGAAACTGCACGCTGGGCCTGGAAGGCCGGGGGTGTGAATAACAAATCCACAAGGCCCAATGTCCAAAAGACTCAGATTAATGAAACTCTGCGTTTCATTAATCCTACATGGAGTCAACCTCACACTAGGGCACAATCAAACAAATCACAACATGAAAAATCACTTGGTCAAGGAGTCCACTTCATCCACGTCAGTCTCATTTGAGAATGGACCAAACACCGGAGCTAGGGCTCCGGTCGTCTTCTCAGCGAGACCTCGCTAGAGATTAGGGACCAAACCTCCATCAAAATGAACAAATCAGGTACTAAAAGAAGGCTAAAGTGACAAGGATTAAGAATCTAACCATGATTTTGAAAAGGGTTCCTAAAAACACTTGAAATCAAGGCACGAAAATCATGATGCACATTCTAAAACTTCATTAAACAACCACCAAAACAACTCAAACATGGCCTACTTCATGTAGGGCTTCATATGCATACCAACATGAGCCTATTACATGCCTAGAATGGGAGAAAAGGATGAAGAATCTTACTGAACGGAGCAGCTCCATTGGCTCTTGAGATGACAAGCATTCTTCTGTCCAAGCTTTCCAATCTCCTCCTTGAGATCTAGTGAAGAAGAAATGAGCAGAAACTTGGAGAAATCAACCATGAAATAGCTGATTCGAAGATGTGAAAATTTTGGAAGTTTTGAAGTGTAGAAACTCTCTCTCTCAGCCAGCAACCACTCTGATCGTTTAGGGAAAATTTTCAGCTCTTATATGATGGGTTTTCAATAGTCATCCAGGCCCATGTTGGTCATATTGTGTGATTTCAAAAAATGACCAAAAACTTCAATTTTTGAGTACACACGGGTTAAACATCTTCCACTCACCAATGGGTCAACAATCAAGCAAATATGGTGTGTAGGAAACAACTAAATTGGTTTTGGTCATGTAGGATACCTTTGCATCAAGTTTGAATTCATGACTTCTTTAAGTGAATTTGTGAAAAAAGTGGTACATGATGACTTTCCATGTTGGTCCAAATGTAGTAAAGTTCCTCTTGGTCATGTAATTGTGTGATGAGGTTCAAAAATGAAGAAAAACATGACTTGTAATTTACGGTACTTAAGGCATGACCAAAAGTCAAAATTTCACCTTGAAAATGGTCCATATGGTCACATAATCCATTAATCCTCATGAGTTTAAGTTCATTGTGGAGTTAAGACCATTAGTCATAAGTTCCATGTTGGTTGGAATTGCATTTGAGGTCCATAAGTTCATGAAAATGGTCATTGAAAAAGATGACCTATAATGAACTTTCCTAAAATACCCTTGCCTTGTGAGGTCTATAACTTGAGGCTCACTCATGAGAATGATGAATTATAGGACTTTTTGGAAAGCTAAGAGCATAAGGAACGGCTTTAATATTCACTTAAAGTTGAGGAGAAACTTGATTCTAGGTCAGAAATGCCTTGGAAGTGGGTTGAATTTAAGTTGACCAAAATTCTCTTCATCTGAGGACCCTAACTTATTGACATCACAACTTGAGATGTACAAACTCAATGGATAAGTTATTGTACTCAAAAGAAATATTTTAAGATGATGAACAAGTCCCATGTTTTCATGAAAAAGAGATTGAGCTTGCATCATAGGCTAATTTGTCCTTGAAGTTAGGCACTAAAGAATGGGATTTTACACTGAAATCATCTGAAACCCTAAATTAGTAACTTCTTGAACTCTTGAATCTTCTTGATTTGATCCTAACATGACACCCTAGATGCTTTAAGAAGATTTCCCATGGCCTCAATGACTTAGAGCCAAGTTGTAAACCTTCTCAAGTCCACAGTTGACTTTGGATTGACCAGATGAAACCCTAGTTCCATGTCCTTTGATTGTGGCTTTTGCAAATAAATTGAATGACTACACAAGCTCCACAATGACCCCTAAGGTACTCAATGAGCTCTTAAACCATGTTTAACCAAGAACCAGACCTCATGACCTCTTAATAACCCTTTCATGATCCTCAGGATAGGTGGTGAAACATATACACAAACTCTCCCCTCAGGAGCTTTGAAACTTCCATGGTGATGATAAGCACCTGATGGCTTGCACAAATGCCCTTGCTTGAGCTTGAAACCAAAGAGACTTTCCTCTTGAATGGCACAACAAACCTCTTGATCCCATGTTAAGAACAATGCTATGCAAATGCAAATGATAAAATAAAATGAAACATAAGCCAAGTACAAGAGATGGTTGGTCAAATGTTAGGGTACAACAATAGTTACTCGTCGTTTTGCCGTTTTTTTATTTTTGCTCGTGTGTTTGCATTTATCTTGAACTCAAGCATCATAAAGCATCGTTTAGAATTAATTGCATTTCATCATTTTTCCTTTGCATATCATCAACTCTAAGAGACAAAAAATTTTGTTTGCTATATTTAAATACCTTTCACTACGATTCTATGAGGATTGTCATCTCTCACTGCCATCTAGTGAAGATATTTAAATAGAGGCAACTGTTGCACCCCAAATTTTGACCCCTTAGATCTTCATCATTCTAGGATCATTCTCATTTGATTATCTAACCATAACCTTTTTCAAGTTTGTCTTTGTTAAGATACAAGTGAATTAGGGTTTCGTACAGTCAGGAATCGAGGTTTCAGTGGTTTAATCAGTCAATGCCTTGGATTGATTCTCCATGAAACAAGTCCCTACTTCATCAAAGATACTCCATTGGGTCAAGTATGAATCCAATTTGAGTTTGTCACCCAAAGATCAAGAGCAGTGCAGTCCAAGATCTCCAATTATGGTTTTTGATTAGGGAAAGTCAACTGTGGTTTGACTTTTGATTTAAAAAGTGGCCCAATGATAGAAAAATGGTCCATAAAGCTCATATGGCTTAGTGAAGTCCACCGAAAAGTTAACTCTTTGAAAATAAGGAATTTGACCTTAAAGTGTGAAGAAAATATGTTCCTAATAACATATTACACCTATCCATCAAGTTTCATGACCATTGGATCAAGGATTGAGGAGTAATCGAAAAAGTCGGGAATTAGGGTTTTGAGAGGGGCAAGACAATAACTTTCTAACCACACATCTAAATGAGGTGGTTCAAAGCATGTTGGTAAGGTCTTGACCATTCCTACAAAAGTATCACAATGGTCCATGTGCAAAAAATGCATGGATTTGGAGTTATGGTCAAAATCATCACAAGAGGGAGAAAACACTTAGAAAAATTCTAAGTCTTTGGTTTTTTCAAGCATGTTTTCAGCCAACTTTGAGGGGGTGTTTGACCTAGTTCCACTTAGAATTTGAAAATTCCCAAAACATGAAAGTTATAGAGCTCCACGAGGGCTTTCCAAAAATTACTATAACGCTTCCATAGCCCTTGTGAGCTGAGAGTTTCGAATTAAGCAAGTTGGGGTCCAAACACTTGAATGCACTATTTCAACTTTGTCACAAACCCACTTGCCAACCATTTAAATCATTCTCATCCATTTGATCATGTCTTGATTTGATAATTAGATAGTTTGATAAGTAGAAATGCAAAAGAAGTGAGGGATGTGAAAGGGCTTTGCAAGTTGCAAGCAAATTGCCATTATTATATTCAAAAAACAAAGAGGAAAGAGAAACTTTTCATGAGAACTTGCAGTTGCAGTCTCCCTACCCTCTAGCCCCACTTCAGTCTTCTCCATGTCCTTCATGCCACTTTATTTATGCATCACATTGAGCCAAGGATCTAAATATACAGCTGCAACAAATCTTAGACAGATTTTCTCCCAAAAATCTCCCTCCAAGACTAAAATCTAAATCTTCCCCAACACCTTTCATGGCCTATAAATAGAGGCTTCCCTACAACCTTTTTCCATACACCAGAGCTATCCAAAAAAACCAGAAGCACATAGCTCTCCTTCTTACCCTCTTTGCTTGCAAGTGAAGAAAAACACCAAATTTGCTCCTTTTGCATTTTTCATACTAGCACCACTTCCAAACATTTAACTCTTTCAAAAACCATATACGCACACTCAAAATGGTCATATGAAACTGTTCCCACCATTATTTTCATCAAAATAACTTTGAGTCAAAAAGTCAACCTTCATACCACCTTAGTTTGACTTTTGAGCATATTCTACACTAAAACACTACATAGGCCATTTCCCACCATCATAGAACTTGGAATATTTCATATTTATGATGTATTAGCTGTCTGTAATCTCAAAAAACAGTTGGAGTTTCATTTGGTCCAACTGTCCACAAAGTTGCACTTTTCTTCAAGAAGAAGTAATAATTACAAGCTTGTGTTTAAAGGAAGGAGTTCTTGCTTTTATTTAGCTTAAGTGTGGGAAGATTACAAGAGGTATGTAGTTTTGAACTTTTTCATCATTATACGTCATGTATGTGTGGATTGTGTTTTGACATTGTCATGCTAGAGTTGTATATTTTGTTGTCAAATAGGTATGAATACCATGTATGGTTGCTGTTGGAGGTCATTTAGTTCAGTTGGTGTGTACACTTTTGTAAAAGCATGTTATTGAATATATGATGAGGGTAGGTTCTAGCATTGTTATGCTAAACACCAAATCATTTTGAAAACTGTCAAGACCTAGTTTTAGTGTTTTATTCTTAGCATTGTCATGATGGTTGGTTGCAACCTTTAACTTTGCTCATGTTGCTGGATCTGTCTAGCATAGTTAGAGATGGAATTTTGCTTTGTTTTTGGGAGCTTTTGTTTGAGGTCTGTTGTTGGAGTTTGTGTTAGGGTTGTCAAACATATTGATATTTGGAGTTGCTAACTCTTCATATTAGTCTACATTTCTTTTAGACTTGGCATTGTAATGTCAGTCTCTTTTTCTATTGAGGTCTAGATTTAGTTGGTATAACTTAGACTTGGTCATGCGTGTTGTTTATGAATTTTCACTTGGTGCATACTTAGATTAGTCTAGCATTTTAGTGAGGTGTGTAGGTTTGTTTCTAAAGTTGTGTGAGGGTTGGACCTGTTAACTCCTTTTGGACATGTTTAGAGTTGGTGACTCTTAGTGTTTATGTTTTCAGCTAGGCTAGGCATTATAATGTCAAGGTTTTGACAGTCTAATGCCTTTAGGTTGTGCTGTTAGATTTTAGCTGGTTGAAGTTAAGTCTTGATTTTGTTCAATATAGGTTCTCTGCTGCCTATGGATGTGCTTGAGAATTTGAGTTTGTTAACTAAGATATGGACTTCTTTTAGGTGTTTAGGTTTTTGATGTTTAGTTTTGGAATAGAATTGGAGGATCAAGTAAAGGCATGTCTTGAGGGCTTAAGGTTGTTTTTGTTTTGGGTTAGAGGTTGTTACCATTGTTCTGGTGGAGTTTTTGATGTTAGGTTGTTCAACTAGATTTTAGAGGTGCATTACTGTCATTGTTATGTTCAGCACCTCTCTTTTGAAAAACTCACCTTTGTTCATGTTTCTAGATTTGTTTAGCATAATTAGGTTTGTTTTTATCGACTGTCATAAGGGCTACTTTATGGCTGCTATTTAGTTTGTGTGGTTTTATTACATCAAGAATGTGGCATTTGAGATGCTATTGTCATAAGTCTTACATTAAGGTTTCTTTTAGCCTTAAACATGTCCTTTGTCATTGATTGGATTCACAACTGTACTAGTGAAGTATGAGCTTCTCAACCCTTGATTGTTGGTTGCTTAAATTTGTTATTCATGCTAGAATTGGTTGTAATTGTTTTAACAAGATTAAGAGCTTTCATCTAAAACTTTTTAGACTTAGTGTGTGATTGGTTTTATGATGGTCAAAGCTGGTACTGTCATGAGATAGTAGGATTGGCTGGTGTCATCAAGTCTTGGACCTATGGTACATAAGGCTTGGTTAATCAATGGAGGCAAGTCTTAGACAATCTAGGAGGGGTTAGTTGATGGTACTTAGTAGGTAACTAATTTGGTGTTGTCATGAGGGTTTTGAGAGCTGTCATGTACCTCAATTCTGATTGGGCCCTCGAGGGGCAGTTTGCTTGGTTGGCTGTTAAGAAGTTTAGTTTGGTTTTTTTGTAGAACTCTTGCTGTTGTGGCCACTAATATCCATGTTAGTGTAGGACTTAATATTGTTTTCTCTGTTGGCATTAAGGTATGAGGAGAAGGTTGTTACTGTTAAATCAATTTAGGAAATATTAGTTTCAAATAGTAAACCCGTTGTACTTCTATTGTGCCTGCTGTCCAAAAACTTTTAAGATCTTTAACTTAGTTTATCATCAGTTGCCTTAGACCTCTAGGAACTCCTTTGGATTTGATTCATCTGTTTTGATGAAGGAACTTTTACCTTTATTTGAGTGGTTGGAAAGTCAGTGATGAGCAGGTTGTTGATCATCCTTTTGTCTTGAGGATTAGATCAATCTCTATTTGGCCTGTTTTAGCTGATGCACCGGTGGATTTTGAGTGCACCCCTATATGGAATTTTTGATTGAGAATTGGTTGCCACCATTGTGCATTAATACTACATGATCTTTTTGAAGACATTTCACCATGCTTGCAAATTGATGACCATCTTCTAATCCATGACAGAATTTGTTTTTCTTCTTTAACTTTATCCATGAGAAGCATATTTGAAACAGGTTCATGTTTTCCCTTAATCTTATTTGCACTGGTTTTAATCCATAAGTTGCAAAATGCATTTCCAGCTTCATTATGCATGAGCCATCGTGTTCCCAATTGTGTGCATTTTATCAAAAAAATGAATAGTACCACCATATTCTTCTTGAAAAAGCAAGTGATTTAGACTCAAATTTCATTAAAAATAGTCAATATTTGAAGAAGTTAGGATGAATTCGTTTTCATGTTTTTCACCTTGATTTTGTCTTGAGAGTTGCCCAGCATGCGTCTTGTTAGGTACATATGCAAATGGGGTGGCTTGATACAATAGATGTATCGCAGTCCCAGTGGTTGTAACATTGCCTATAAGTACCTTGTCATGCGTTAAGAACCAGGTTCGACCCTCAGTGAGGGCATTTTTGCTCTATTTCGTGATTTTTTTTCCATGTTTTCATTATTTTTTCTGCCCTCTCCATTTAGTTTCCACATGCGTGAAATGGTTCAATTGGTAATATTTTGAGTCTATGACCCCAAGGTCTTGAGTTCAAGCCTTGGGTGAGACATTTCCATCTTTTTAATACTTTGTTTATTTAATTTTTATTAAATCTTCAAAGTAGCATAACTTTCTCAATTTTAATCATTTTTAATTGATTCGTTTTGCTAAATTATTATATTAATGTATATTTTCATATAATGTTTAAAGAACTCTAAAATTCATATTTTAGAAACACTTTACATAATGAGAAAATTGTAATTCATTTTAGGGTTTTCACCCTCCTATCTCCCATTTTTCATTTCAAACTTGGATTTCATTTTCTTTGAGTTTAATTTGAAATTGATATAGGATTGGCTTTTTAGCTTCCTTGTATATATGAGTTTGAATTTCAAAATCTTGCTTGTAAGAATCTAGGTGATTCATCTTTAAAACTTGAAAGATTCCCCATGAAGTATTAAACTTCTTACCTACTTTGTTGTGACATTGTTTGATTGTCTATGCTTGATTGTTATCAAATGTGTGGTGTTTTCTTATTTAGTTACATATGATATCTTTAAACCTATAGCATGCTTACCTCAAGTTCTGACTTGTTTGCATTTATACCTTTTATGGTTATTACCTTCATCTTTGTTAAGATATACCTCCATCTTTGTTAAGAAATTCTTTCATCTTTGTTAAGATATGCTTTCATCTTGGTTAAGATATACTTTCATCTTTGTTAACATATTTCATGGTTGTTACCTTCATCTTTGATAAGATATGTCATTTGGTTTTGACCTCTTGCGCTTAAGTCTTGTGAGAACCCCTTCATGATATTGTAATATCTTGATGTTTGCTTTGGTTGTAACCATTTATCTTGATTGAAATCATTGCTTGATATTGTAATATGCTTGCGTGTTCTTGGTTGTAACCATACCACTTGTATTCATCATGTTTGAATATTTATGCTTTGTTAAGCTATTTCCCCAAGTGATGGAACTCTTTAGTTCTCATCCAAGTTGTCTCATCTTTTCCATTCCAAAGGAAAGTCTCTCTATTGACCCTCGAGGTCATAGATAGCTCATAACACTCCCTTTGACTTTGATTAAGTCATTTCAAACCATAACTTAGTTAAGTTAGAACCTAGCCATTAGACTTTTCTTTAAGTCTAAAAGACCTACCCCTTGTTAGGAGTATTCTCAACTAGAACTTTAAGATAGAGTTTTGTTAAACTCTATGTAAGAATCATAATGATGATATCTTACCCCCCCCCCCCTTTTGACTTTTGTGAAAGTCATTCCTTAGTTCGTGTCCGAACTACGAACACTTTGATTTCTATTTGTTAATAAGAATACGTAGGCACAAGATGTGATATCTTGACAAGCAACCTTTCCCCTCCTTTTGGTCTGGATAGAACCAATTGGACTTACAATATAGAGTTAGGTAGAGTTTGGTTAACTCTATGTAAGAATCATGGAGATGATTACTTACTCCCCTTTCTTGAGTGTTCAATATAGATCTAGAGAGTTTGGATAAACTCTACACAAGCATTGTTATGTTTGTTCCCATTTGAACCTTGATCATAATCAATTGTTCATCTATCCTTAATAAGGTGAACTACGATTGCTCTAATTCTATCTTAGTTAGGATACGTAGGCAGATGATGCGTTATCTTTGTGAGCAAACTTAGAAACTATCCTTAGGTCTTTACCTACAACCTAACCTTAACCCTAATCCCAAACCATAAGCAAACATTTAGCAAGTATTAGCATGCATACAAACAAAAGGTTCTTGTAGAGTACTACAGATGTTTAGGATTTGAAATACCTACCCTAGGCATAACCAACCCCCGATCCACAATCTCTTAGCATTGTTGTTACATCGCGCAAAAAGGGTTTTTCTTTCTTTAACCATTCCTTTGGATAAATCAAAGTCCGGTTGTGAATTTAATGAATTAAGATTCAAGTTAATCAATAGCTTGGTATCACGATTCTCACCATAACACATAGTAAACTTCTTTAAAGATACTTCATTAATGCTCATAATAAACGCCTTTCATTGAAATTTCTTGTTGGCTTTCTAGTAGCTTAAAATCGAAGTCTAACAGATACCCCCTAAAAATGTCACTGTCAGCCCATATGTGGGGGGAGAAGAGTGGCATTGTTTGTAACTACTTCAACACGGTTCACAGTTTGGGCCACGTCACCTCAATCATGCTTGTTATCGGTCATTATGAATAACTTTTCTACCAATACACACATCATGGACATGTGTGCAGATTCACTATGATTACCTTCTATTCCTTTGGAAGACCAAGTGAGCTATAGATGTTATATCTTCCATTTGCATTCGCTAAGTCTTTTATATGCCATTTTTCAAATCAATCGCCACATTGTTAATCTTTTCTCAGACCAAAACTTAATTGTTTCTTCATCCACTATTTAGACGTGTTTATTCAAACACTTCCCACCTTCCTGTTTATGTAACTTGCTTCCCAGAATCATAAAACCCTAGTTTCTTCAACTTGCCTCCGAGAATCATAAAACCCTAGTATCCTTATTCTAGTAGAATGTCATATAGGTTTCATAGTCGATATTGATCTCTCTATCATTATAGACAACCGTGCATATGTACTAGAGCCTCCTTTGGAAACATAACATGGAAAAATTTGGTATCGCTCTTCCTTTATCTCCTACATGCTTACTGGTAAAGTGCATCCATTAATGGGGCCCTTTCCAAATTATATCAAGAAACCTCAATTGTTACATGATTATTTCCCTATGTATCGTAGGTATGAACCATTGGCATTCATTGATGAACCTTTGACGTTTAACTTCTTCAAGAACCGGGTATTCCATTCTTCTCCACCCATAGAGGATGTTGAGTACATTAAGTGGCTAGATAGGATTGAGAGGAAAAGCACACACTATTGGAGCGATTTAGAGATTTATGATTTAATTCAACTATCCAAGGTGAGTCACTTACAATCTTCACGTGCTAATTGCTTCCATGTGTTTATCCAAAAACCGGATGCTTTGGATGAGGACATCCTCTCCTGGACTCAATAAATGAACAACTATGGTTAAACCCAAAAGCGACGCAGGAAGAGAGGGACAAATTGGTATCCCCTAACATGGACTCTGTAGAGCGTGAGTTGGACGAATCTACCAGCATTTTCCTGTGAAGGTGACAAGAAACACAAGAAAGAGGGGTTTTATCATACCCCAAATTTTTATCCTAGATGTCATCATCATGCTAGGAGCATCAAACGTTGCATTGCTAACCCTAATATTGTTCAAATTGCCATTTATCTTACTTTATCTAAATTAGGGCTTTGCATCAAGAGCGTCGAAAGGTGCTTCACAATGACACCCTCCACAAATGGGAATCCTAACAGACCTGCAAGAGCGCCAGTGGTGCACTCATATTCCATATTAAACATCCTAAACATCACCGTATCGATAGTGCTAGCAGTGTTAACTCTAACAGTGTAAATTAACGAACTCAAAAATTCTCGGGGCAACCTCTCATAGGTTAGTTCTCTATAAATAAAAATATCATGCAATTGTAAATTATCCAATAGGTACACTACGTTAAAATGGATACCTAGACTATACAAAAAGTTTTCATCGATATACCTCGTTGCAAAAATTTCGCGTGTCTGCAAGTCTTCAAATTTCTACCTCTGCCTATGTCTGTCTCTTCCTTCGCAAAAAATCATTTGTCCTTGCTCCCTTGCTGCCATTTTTTGTGGTTGTTTGGTGGAAATGAAGGTTTTAGTGAAATTTATGAATTGAGAATTTTTGTGGAATATGGATGAAAGGTTGGATTTTTATAGATGAAAAGTGAGTGGGATAGTGGGAAATGGTAGATGAATGAGAGGTTAATGAGGTTTAGTGGGTTTTCATTGTGGTCAACAATTGAGGAAATGGGAGTTTTTGAAGGTTGAAGATGAAGAGAATAGAGAAAATGTGTTTTTTCTCTAATGTGTCCCATAAAAGGCTTCAGACCCCTTGGCGCCCACCTAGGGGTAGATGGTGTCCGCCATCTTTGTATTTTGGGTTGGCATGAGATTTGGACCTTGGTTGGGTTTGGATCCTCGTTTGGGGGTGTATGTAGCATCTTCTGAGATATTGGTACATGCAAGAGACATGGATAATATGTTTACACGATATAAATGATAAAAATGTGTATTAAACATGAATAATGATAATAATAAAGATCCTGAAAATTTAAAAATTTACTGATAAATTTGAATATGTGGAAATAAAACTACTACTAATAATAATAATATGTTTGGGGTGAATTAAATGGCAATAATAATAGTGCGGTAAAAATGATGATAGAAATGCAGTAAAAATATTAATAATAATGCGGTAAAAATCTCCTCCACACTCAGTGTGAACAATGTCCTCAGTACGCTAGTAATTCCTCTAAAGTGATTGGCAATGAACACTCTGATTCATATGTGGACAGGATGCATATGCCTCTGCAAGCTGGCGTCTGAGACTATAGATTTTCTGATACAAGCATTCAGATCTTCACAAAGAGAAAAAATCTCCTTGCGCATAGTATCAAACTCAGAATAAATGTCGTGTTGCTGCAGATGGACATTAGAGGAATACAATGTGGTCCTTTTTGAGAGAGGTGTAGAATGGTATTTAAGAACAGGTGGGTTCTTAGGTCTGGCAGGTGTCTCATCCTTACCTTCTAGGGCATACGACAAGTTTTCTTTATTGTGGACATTGGTTCGGGTCGGATTTAGTAGAATAAAGTAGTGAATGGTCTCATCGTCTATCAGGAGTTTGAAATCGGCAGGACCAAAGAAAACTCTCCTCACTAGGCCATGATCCAAACAATGGTTTATGTCAATAAGGGTGTAGCTACAATAGGTGGTCAGGTGAGATAATTTGGTGGAGAGACCTATGGCATAAGCTATATGTGTCATTGTACCTCCTATATGAATGGGTCCTTCGGAAGATCTGGAAGCTAGGTTAAGGTTATCCATCAGGAAATTTTCACTGGCTATAGGACGTGACTGGGAGGTGCAGAAGAGCATAAGGATCTCTTCAGCACTTACATGGATGTCGGTTTCGCTTTTTCCAAAGAAGGTCTAAGCTAGAATCATCTGGAAGTATCTAAAGCCTGGGTTATGGGTCTTGTTTGACAATTTGGTGGAAGGATCAGGGCCTCCTCCACCAGTGATGTGACTCTAGAACTTATCTAGCTCATCTTGCCTAACATTTACTTCTAATAGATCATGTATAGCATCTAGCCCATGCTGAAATCCTAATAAGTTAGCAAAATCTTTGTGGTTGAGGATGTACTCTTTTCCAAATAATCTGAAATTAATATGCCCTCTTTTGAATCCTCTACCAGCATTGGGTTCGTAAATGAGATAGCTGAGGAATTCTAAGGTTAAGTTCCTATACGTGACATTCATTGCATCAAAGTATTCTTCCCATTGAAGTTGATGGTTGAGGTATCTCACACTGGCATCAAGACCTAAGGTTTCAAGGCAGTTAGAATCAAGTATCTGGTTGGGAGCACGGGTCACTCAGAAAGGATCATAAATTGTTTTCTCTGCTTTTCATCCCTGAATACAACATGCATATCATCGAAGTTTTGCATCCTGAAAAATAATGTTAGTGGAGAATACTATCGAGGGCGATGGGGTCTGAGACCTGAAACATAAATATCACACAAGTCAGTCCTGTTAAGCAGATAATAAGTGTAAATAGTTCACCTTTTGACAATAAGATATATAAAAAAATAAACATGGAAATAAAATGGTCGTGGTTTGTGTCCCACACAGTTCTTGTTTAAAGTTGGTAGCTCGACGATTATGGAATTACTTAGTAGATGTGGCAATGGGTGGTTCGATCAGAGTATGACCAGAGTAATAGGTAGGGATGTCTCCTCCATAATAGGGTTTCAATCTTTGTCCGTTTACTATAAAAGGACTACATGAATGATCTCGAATTTCTACTGCCCCAGACTTCAGGACTTGGGTAACCTCATAAGGGTCAGCCCGTCTAGAGCGTAGCTTACCAGGAAACAGACGCAATATAGAATTAAAGATAAGTACAAGGTCACCTACGTTTAATTCTTTCTTAACAATCCTTTTGTAATCCCATGCTTTAGTTCTTTCTTTATAGATAATGGCATTTTCGTAAGCATTACGACATAGCACTTCTAATTTATGGATGTCGAAAATGCATTTTCCACTGGCTGCTAAGTAGTCCATATTAAGGGCCTTGATGGCCTAATAGGCATTACGTTCCAGCTCAAAGGGTAAGTGGCAAGATTATCCATAAACTAACTGGTATGGGGTTGTTCCTATAGAATTTTTGAAAGTGGTCCTGTAAGCCCACAATGCTTCTTGTAGTCTCAGTGACCAATCTTTTCTAGATATTGAAACAGTCTTTTCTAAGATTTGCTTAATCTCCCTATTTGACACTTCTACTTGTCCACTGGTTTGTGGATAGTAGGGTGTTATTACTTTATGTTTAACTCCATATTTATTAAAATGGTTATCAAATATTTTTGATACAAAGTGCAATCCGCCGTCGCTTATAACGAGGTGAGGTACTCCAAATCTAGGAAATATGTATTTTTTGAATAATTTGATGACTACACGGGTATCCTTGGTAGGTGAAGCCACAACTTCGATCCATTTAGACATGTAGTCAACAACTACTAAAATATACTTGTTTCTCATCGATGATGAAAAAGGTCCCATAAAATCTATTCCCCAGACATCGAAGAGTTCTACTTCTTGGATATTTTTCAAGGGCATTTCATCACATCTTGAGACATTCTCAGTGCGTTGACACCGGTCACAACTAACAATGTAAGCATGGATGTCACGCCACAACGTTGGCCAGAAAAGGTGTGCTTGAAGAATTTTGGCACAAGTCTTAGATATGTCTGCATGTCCCCCATAAGGTGCTTGAAAGCTTCAAGACATTTATCGTCAAAATTGAATTCAACGTTTTTCATAAGAAGGTTGGTTAAAGGTTTAGTTATTTTAGAGAAGTCCTTAATGAAGCTTCGGTATAAACTGATGTGTACAAGGAAACTTCGGATCTCTCTAATTATTTTCGATGGTTGGAGGTTTTCTATAACTTCTATTTTGGCTTTTTCAACCTCAATGCTTCCTTTGGAAACTATGTGTCCTAATACTATTCTTTCAGTAACCATAAAATGGAATTTCTCCCAATTTAGAACAAGATTGACTTCTACACATATTTCTAGGATTCTCTCAAGGTTGGTTAGGCAGTTTCTAAAACTAGATCCTCATACCGAGAAATCGTTCATGAAAACTTCCATGATCTCGTCGAGGAAATTTTCAAAGATTGACATCATACAGCATTGGAAAGTAGTTGGGGCATTGCATAGTCTGAATGGCATTCGTCAGTAGGCAAATATTTCATATGAACAAGTAAAGGTTGTTTTGTCTTGATCATCGAGGTGAATAGGAATTTAGAAAAATCCTAAATATCCATCTAGATAGCAAAAGTAAGAATGTCTTGCTAGACGTTCAAGCATTTGGTCTATGAATGGAAGCGGGAAATGATATTTCCTAGTTATTTTGTTTAGTTTTCTATAATCGATACACATACGCCATCTGCTTTCTATATGCTTAGTTATTTGTTCTCCTCTTTCGTTTTGTACAATTGTGACACCTCCCTTTTTAGGCACCACATGTACAGGGCTCGCCCACTTACTATCAGAAATTTGGTATATTATTCTATCCTTAAATAACTTTAACACTTCCATTTTCACAACATCACTCATTATTGGGTTTATCATTTGTTGATGTTCTATGGAAGGTTAAGAGTCTTCCTCTAGCATAATTCGGTTCATACACATGGAAGTACTTATCCCTTTGAGATCAGAAACATTATAACCTAAAGCTAAGGGGTATTTTCTCAAAACATCTAAGAGTTGTTTGGTTTCTTCACTATCTAAGGTGGACTGACTATGACTGGATCATTTTGTTCTTTGTCCAAGAACTCGTATCTCATATGCTTAGGTAGTTCCTTAAGTTCCATTGGTGGTTTCTTAGGACATGTCATATGATTTGGGGTGAGTGTCAAGCATTTGTAAAGGTTGTCATCTATATAAGGCTCAATTTCAAATCCGTCGTCCTCCATTATGGGATTTGAAGGTAATTTAATTATTTCGATTGGATCTACTTGGTTTAATTCTCTTATGAAATTCATCAGTGATATCGATAGCGTAACCTGAGTCATCTATGGCTGGTGCCATCAGGAATTTGGATAATATGAGTTCTACTTTTTCATCACCTACTTCAAACATAATTTTTCCTCTCTTGACATCTATTATAGCTCCAGCTATTGATAAAAAGGGTCTACCTAGAAGGATTGGGATTTCGTCATTTTCTTTAATATCCATGACAACAAAATCTGTTGGAATATAGAGTTGGCTAATCCTAACTGGGACGTCTTCTAAAATTCCTATGGGATATATAACATATCTATTATCTAATTGAAGGGACATCCTAGTTGGTTACATTTCTCCTGAGTCTAACCTCTTACAAACAGCTAAAGGAATTAAGCTCACACTGGCTCCTAAGTCCATAAATGCTTTATCGATAACGTGATTTCCTAAAATGCAAGGTATAGAAAAACTTCATGGGTCTGTCTCCTTTTTAGAAAGCTTATTTTCGGCAATAGAATTGCATTCTAAGGGTTTTGGATCGTCAAGCCTTCGTTTGTTGGTTAATATGTCTTTAAGGAATTTGGTGTAAGACGGTATCTGGGTAATGGCTTCGGTGAATGGAATCTCTAAGTGGAGCTTCTCGATCACTTTTATAAACTTTTTATATTGGTTATCTAATTTGGTTTGTTTCAGTCTTTACGGGTATGGAATTGGAGGTTTATAAGGAGGTGGTGGTACATAAACTTTATCGTCTTTCACTCCTTCCTTATCTTTAATTCCTTCATCCTTTGGTTGCTCAGATTCTACTGGTTTCTCTACTTCTTTCTCTGGTGTGGTCACTACATTTTTCTTAGGGGATTCTGGCTTATTCAACCTAGGGTCTACAGGCCCATTGTATGTAGTTCCACTCCATAGAGCAATAGCATTAGCATGCCCTTTGGGGTTAGGTTGAGGTTGTCTAAGAAATTGTCCTCCTGGTGAAACTTGAGTAGATTGTTGCTACGCCACTTGAGAGATCTGGGTTTCAAGCATTTTGTTGTGAGTAATTATATAATCAAGTTTGGTGCCCAATTGTGTAATTAGTCCATTTATATGAATGTTTTGGTTCTTGAAATCCTTATTTTGCTGAAGTTGAGTTGCGATGAAACCTTCCACCATTTTCTCAAAATTCGGCTTTTGAGGAGCAGATTGCATAGGTGGTTTTGGTTTTTGAGGTTGGAAACCAGGTGGTCTTTGGGGTGTAGAATTCTGAGTAGGGTTATTATACTTATAGGAAAATATTTGGTGATTCCTCCATCTAGGGTTATACGTGTTAGAATAGGGGATGCCATGGGAGTAATTGACATGGTTTGTGGTTATTTCAGCTAAAAGACTATATTCAGCTAGAGTATGTCCTTGGATTCCACAAATCTCACATCCGGGTTGAACTGCAGCTATAGTAGCTGTAGGGTTGATAACCAGGCTTTCTAATTTTTGGGCTATGGCGTCCATTTTGGCATTCATATGGTCGAGGAAACTGACTTCATAAGCACCTCCTTTAGTTTCTTTCTTCTCTACTGGGGCATGTTCCGTTCCCCATTGGTAATGGTTTTGTGCCATATCTTTAATGAGAGCGCAGGCTTCAGAGTAAGGTTTGTTCATCAAGGTGCCACTTGCGGCAGCGTCGATGGTCATCTTGGTGTTATACATGAGTCTGTTATAAAAGGTGTGAATTATGAGCCATTGTTCTAACCCATGGTATGGATAAGCTCTTAATAGTTCGTTGTATATTTCCCAAGCGTCGAAAAGTGATTCTCCCTCGTTTTGAGTGAGTTGAGTTATTTGGTTTCATAGAACATCGGTTTTACTCGGTAGAAAGTATCTAGTTAGGAATATTTTCTTTAGGTCATTCCAAGTGGTTATGGAGTTTGCTGGAAGGGAATCTAACCATGATCGAGCTCTATCTCTGAGGGAAAAAGGAAATAGTCTTAGACGTATCACCTCAGAAGGAACATTGTTGGCTTTCAAGGTGTCGGCCAATTGGATAAAAACTCTTAGGTGTTGGTACGGGTTCTCCGTAGAAAGACCTGTGAACTGGTTATGTTGAACTAATTATAACATAGAGGGTTTTAATTCAAAGTTATGAGTTGGTATAGTTGGGTTTACTATACTAGAGTAGGGTTCTTTGTTAGATGGTAGGGAGAAATCCTTAATTGGTTTCTCGTTCTGATCTTCTGCCATTGCTTTTTTAAGTCTTCGGAGCAAAAGACGAGCTCGGTCGTATCGTTCGGGTTCTTCTATTAGATCAACTACGTTTCCGGCGCTGCGAGTTCTTTGCATTGACCGGCTAATGGGATGGTTTAGTCTAGACGGTGTAATAACAAGGTACGAAATTTGACGTAATTGGTCCCCGACAACGGCGCCAAAAACTTGATGCGTGTTATCCACAAGTATACGGGGTACGTTAGAGTAATATAAAAGATTATCGATCCTACAAAGACCAATGTCAATCTATCGATTACTATTGTTACGGTGTTTTTCTAAAGCTAATGAAAATATAGCGTGATACACACAGAAAAATAATTAAGGAATGAATTCAGATTCAGAATAAAGCATACTGAAATGTAATTCTCATTGATCAAACAATATTTTTATTGTTTAAGTGGTAATACTTGTGGGGAATTATTTTCTTCCTCGAAAAATAGTTAATTAAAAAGGAACTGTCGCATTAGCGTAATCGGAACCGGACCTGATCTTTAATTTATACCAGCCGCTCACACTGCACCGGTCGCAGTTAAAAAGTGTTTTTGATTGGAAACTTTCAATATCAAAGGGTATCCGGCATATGTGATCGGTGGTTTTTACACGTTATTTTACCGTTTGTTTCAGTTAATCAATTTTTATGTCTTATCGCATTTTATTTGTTTTTATTACATTTTACGCGTCGATTTGGTATTTTCACTGTTTCTAGGTTCAGGTAAACAATAAAGAAGAAGCAGAGCGAAAACCGGGGAAAATGGTAAGACTTCGGAATAGTTTTGAGGTTAACCAGCAGCCTGACACGGGTGCCCGTGTCCTGTGACACGGCCCGTGTCAGGGCCCCTGAAGAGGAAGATTGTCACCCAAGAACCAGCAGCCTAACACAGGTGCCTGTGTCCTGTGACATGGCCCGTGTCAGGGCCCCTGAAGAGGAAAATTGTCATCCACGAGTCAGCAGCCTGACATGGGTGCCCGTGTCCTGTGACACCGCCCGTGTCAAGGCTACTGAAAGTAAAATGTGTTATTTTGTGTTTTTTTGTTGCTGACTGTGCTATCTCGGAGGGCAGTTTAGGCATCTCGCGTTGTAATTTGAACTTTGGTATATTAGACGCATCGTGAATGGAGAGAGGGACTTACCTTTGGACAGAAAATAATTTCACGAGAAAGATTAGAGCGATCAAGGATTTGGGAAACTGAAGGTCCTCATGAGCGGAAGCGATTGAAGATCAAGGCAACCAATTATCTTGTAATGTTTAGTCTTATTGTTGATTTTATCTGTATTATTATGAGTAGCTAAACCCCCTTATGCTAGGGGGTGTCCCTGAATTGACTCTGTAATGACCTTGTTTCCTTTGAATAATGGATTTCACTGCTTTCTAATCATCGTTGTTATTGTATAATTTTCTTATGGCTTTTCTTATTTGACAAATAAGGGTCCAATTTACGGTTAACCTTAGGTTTGGAAAAACGATCGTTAATGCGTTTATACGATAATACTATAGTAGATATTGCCTAGGAATGGGGATACCCTATAGTAACCGTAATGTTTTAGATAAAATATATCGCTTGGTATTGTTCCTATACCACCAAGGAATTGGGGCATTGGGAGAATACCAAATAGTTTTATGCTAAGGAATTAGAGTTAACTAATCTTTAAAACCGGTAACGATGGAATTGAGCAGTGATTTCTGAAAACCAAGGATTAAGGTTATTACAAGGCTTTTCATACACCCTACCCTAGCATGCTTCTCATAACTGTTTAAAACCTTTATTTTACTGCTTTTTCCTTCTGGCCTTTACAATTCTAAGGAAACAAACCAAAACCCCTATGATTTTTGTTCAATTGCATTATTATAGAACTTGTGTTCATACGCAGTCCGCGAGATCGATATTCGGGGAATTTTCCCTTATTACTACATCGGTAAAAATAGTACACTTGCTATTTTACCGGTCAATATACTCGACCAACCGGAACCTAAGTCTATAAACGCGTCCGAAAATAGTTTTAAAATCACTTTCTAATAATACCAAACTTTCCTAATTAATTAATAAAGTGCTTTTGCTGGTTTTACCAATTAAAAACTAACCAACTCTTATCTAAAGTGTCAGACGGCTCTCAATCTTACCCGACATAGTCACGGTTATTACATAAACAGAAACACGGTCTCGTTCACATAATGGCCGATCAATTTAAGTTTATAAAAATTGCATTAAAATCCGAAACAGCCCCTAAAGTATTTATACAAATACAACATATGGAGTACCGCCAAAACAACGGTCCTCACATCCCAGCACAGCAGAATTGGCTAGACATGATGGTGGTAAACATAGTAAAGAATTTGTTTGTAAAATAAATCATTTAAAGAAATAAATATGTCTGTGATTGGTTTTCAAAAGTAATAATGAAAGTGTCACGCTTAAGTTCAGTTTAGAAAACGAATCTTTTGAAATAAAGCGATATATAAATTGTTCAGAAAATTAAACAATTTAAAGCAAGGCAGAAGGCAATGCGAATAATAATAAAAGTGCGAATTGAATTAAAAAAACCTGCTCCGAATTGGAGACTTGAATCTGGTACAATGCTAGAAAGTAAAGCTGACTTGGAAATTAAAATTATGGCAAGATTAAACTCCTATGCTACGATGCTCCAACCTCGATTACAACAATGATGCGATAACCCATTTCTCAAGATACAAGTTTCATATCAACTTTTGACCAACATGAAACTTGTAAATCATGTTCTTAGCTTTCTTTTGAGTACTATAAGTCCTTGATTGGATTTATAGAACTCAAGTTATGATCCAGACAAGCTACAGGTCATCAGATGAATGTGATTTTGGTTAACAAAAGTCAACTCAATTCAAAGCCATTTTAGACCTAGAAGGATGTTTCTCCTCAACTTTTGGCCAACATGAAAGTTGTAGATATTGGTCTTAACTTTCCAAAGAGTACTAGAAGTCTTTCATCTGATTTGTAGAACTCATGTTATTAGGCTTGTAAGGCAAGGGCATTTTGGGAAAGTAAAATTACAGGTCATTTTGGATTATAGGCCGATTTCACCATCATATATACCTCAAATGGAAACTTTTCCAACTTGAAAGTTGCTCCAAATGGGGTTATTTACTCAACCAAGCATAAAGGTTTCATTGATATGGATTTTAATGAGAGTTGGTTGAAGAAAATCTTACAAAAGGCATTTTAAAGGCATTAAAATGGAAAAATTCAAAAATAATTCTTATTGGCTCAAAATTATGCAAGCTAGTGCATATTTTGAGTGCATTTGATGTTTTAAACATATTGGCATTATTTGAATTTCAAATTGAGTCTCATTTCATGGCCAATTTTTGAGTTGCTTCAAGAATAAGTAACATGACAAACTTCAACCATTGATCGAAATCAAGGCATTAATCCAAGCCCTTCATTCTCCTTACATCACTAGCATTGAGTTTGAGCCAAATTGGAAGGAGAACAGAGTCATTTTTGTGGCTGTCACAAGTGGGAAAATTGAAGAAAAAGTGAAAGTTAAATTGGACTCTATGGGCTGTAATTGGGCCTGAACGTGATCCAAACAGCTTCTATATAAGATTTCCACCATGAACAGATGAGGGTTGGTGAATTTTGGAGGGAAATTCAGTTAGAGCAGTGGAGAAAAGCAAGCTTGCAAGTGCATATCGTGTTTGGATATTGGAGCAAGATCAAGAGGAATTGAGCATCAAGATAGCTTCAGCATTAATTACTGAGTGATTCTGCATCGATTGGAGCAAGGTTCAATGCTTGATAATGCCTCTGTTGAAGCTTTTGAACAGGTTCCTATAATTCACGATTTCTCTTAACTTATGAGCAATTAGGATAGTTTGAACATAAGTTTAGGTTTTGGATGATGCCTAGATGGATTTAGGATAAGAATTGTGGCTGTTTGTGAGATTTGTGGATGATGCACGTTTTTTGTTTGGCTTCGAGTAGGCTTGAATAGTGAGGGAAAATGTGTTTTGATCCTGGATCTGTGATGTAGATGATGTAAGTATTTGATTGATATCAGATATTTGAGATTTGGTGAAGTTTTTGTGATGAGCTACTGTAGCTCACGTCGGAGAAGACGACCGGAGTCTTCTCCGGCCACCACAGCAGGCGTTCCCTCCATTTTGCAGGTTTAAACGAAAGAGATGAGTCGTTCACTATTGGATATCTGGACTTCCTTGACTTAGTATGTAGATCCAACGTGCAAGATTTAATTTCATTTAAGCTGAACTTGACTTAGTGACGTGGCGCAGTGATAGACATAGGATCTGAATACTAATTGAATCAACGCGCGTGATTAAGACCTACGGTGGTATTGGGTTGACTAAACGCATGTGATTATGTGGAATGCCTGATGGACCTTGGGCTTGCGTACTTTCGACACCCCCTTCCTTGGCCCATGCACGTTTTGAACTGAATCTCCTTGCTATTGGCACCACAGATTTGTTTTATTTCTTTTTTATTTCATTTTTTATTTTGTTTTAATTCTGTTTCAATTTAAATCTTTAAAAATAGTTCCAATGTTCCTAAAATCACACAAAAATATTTTTTATGAACTTTGAGATGTCCTTTATTTTTAGGATGTTTTTATTGTTTTTTTAATTTTATTTTCAATTTAAAAAAGGATTAAACATTGGAACTGTTTTAAATGGATTAAATGGTGACATGGTTTGTTCTTTTATTTGTTTCTTACATTTCCTTTGGGTCCAATGAATTAAAATTGATCCTCATATCCATGATGAGTTGAAAAATTTTTGAGGACCATTTTGCCCCTGGTGGGTTGACTTTAGGAATGACTTTTGGTGCTTTTCTTTTGACCCTCGATTCTCCTATTTCAAAGTGATACATCTTGAATATTATTTTCTTTTGATGGTGCTTTGAGGGGATATTTGCTTTGAGATTTTGGCCTCTGGTTGCCAACATGTTTAACTACCTTGTACATTTTATTTGATTATTTTTGAACCATTTTCCTATTTTTGAGGTAACTTGCAAGTCAAGTTACCTCCAAGGGAGGTTCACATATGTACCTTGACCTAGTTTGACTTGGATGTGACATTTTTGGATCCTTTGAACCCTCAATGCCTTTTGTTTCATGTTGATAACATGTTAAGGATGATGTTGGTTCAATTTTAGGTCATGATATTGTTTCTTCCTTGTTCATTTGTGTGTTTCCTTTTAAGTTTTCAACTTGAACTTCTATGTTATGTTTGCTTGCACTCTTTGAGCTTTTGCTTGCATTTCCTTTTGAATTGAATTTCCATTGCTTTTGAGCTTTCTTCTCTTCATCTCCCTTCTGTCCAATGACTTTGGAACCTCATTTAAGGTATCTTAGTCCCTCCTGAGGAGTTACTTGAAGTATACCTAAAATGATGGATCCTTGAGGACTCTTTTGTGTTTCCTTTGCACTTAGCTTGTGATGCTTATGGTTGAGTACCTATTATGAGGCCCTTTCTGCCCTCACTTGGTTTTGGTTTTTGTTTTACCTTTCATTTGGTTTAGTTTTTTGTGGTGTGGTTGATGTTGCTTGACTTAGGTCATTTCATCCCACTTTTGGTGCACCTTTGTGTGGTTTGCTCTTGTTGGATTGCTTTCTTCTTGTGCACTTTTCCTTCTTATCTTTTCTTGCATTTCCATATGCATGCTTGGTTGAGATAAGCTTGTGGAGGCTACTGCCCCACACTATTTTCCTCCCACTTTCATTCTATTTGTGCATCTTATGTTTGCATCTTTATTTGCATATGCATTCTTCTTCTTCTTCTTCTTTTGTTTTTCTTTTCCATGCTCCCCATAAGTTCTCTAACCTCTTGAGGTTATGATAGACATTAGGTGCTTAACCATGCATGATAACATTAGGTAGTTCCCTTTTGAATCTCAACTTTAGGTGTACTTTGCATGATAACTTTTAGGATTGATTAGTTTTCCCTCTTCTCTTCTCATCCTCAAACATTCATAAAACACTTAATAAAGGATGACAATTGTTGTACGCTACAAGCCTTAAGCTATTTGGGAAATGATGGTTGGGTGGTTGCCTCTCTATTGTCTAGAATGTTAGTATATGTCCTTTGGACGATATACGATGCATTCTCACCTAAATCATAGTCTTTAGTGCAACATGAGTTACAAATCAAGTTCAAAACACTTCTCTAAAAAACACAAAAACACTTCAAACCTTTTTCATCCTTTAGGATTTTAATCAGGAAAATATTTTCAGATAAAAGAGTATTGTTAACTCTTTTTCCTACCGCACACAGTAACGCCTAAGTCTCCAATGGTCGAGCTCCATACACCAACTCCTAGAACTACTTGTTAACCCAGCTCGAGCCTAAAAACTTTTTAACCAACCTGTGGTCTTTTTAGCCCGAACTACGTTCGCTCTGATCTTTCATACCAGATGAATGTACATAGGCACAAGACGCGATGTCTTGGAAAGCAACCTTCCCCCTTTCTTCTCCCGTAGTTAGTCGAACTATGTTGACTCTGACTTTCCCATTGCACGAGGGAGTACGTAGGCACAGAGCGGCAATGCTCTTCCGAGTCAATCCTTTTCCTTTTTCTTTTGTCCCTGAGCCTTTAGCTTAGATAGATGATCACCCTTTTAGATAGACAACAATGCGTGGATCCCGTCGAGTACGACGGACGCGAGGGGTGCTAATACCTTCCCCTTGCGTAACCGACTCCCGAATCCAAACATGGTTGCGATGACCTTGTCTTTTCCCTTTTCTCGTTAGGTTTTTCCGATCGTTTCCTTTCCCTCTCTTTGGGATAAATAACGAAAGTGACGACTCTTCTATTTTTCCGCCGGTTATTTTTTGTAGTAGCGACAGCTGGTGACTCTACTAGGGATCTGGTTCCCTATGCGAGTCAATTCTAGCGCTTGTCTGTTTACCTTTGGATGTTATACATATGTGCTTTACTTATCTTTCCCGCTTTATTTTCTGCATCAAATATCATTAGTGCTGTGTTGTGGGAGAGAAGTTCCACTGAGTGATAAGCCGTACCTAGGCTTGAGTACGAACATAGTATTAGAAGCGAAAAGTAGTGGTGAACCTGTATGTTAGGCATGCACTAGTTCCCACGAAATTTACGCTCAGACGAGATTCTCTTTGATGACTTTTTTCCAGCCCAGTGGGCCGTTGAGAGAATTTCAGATCTGAGGGTTGTCGACTCTGGGAACCGATCATTTGTGAGTCAGCTAAGTGAGGCCTCTAGAGATAATGATGCCTGTTGCACCCCAAAATTTGACCAACAATTATTTATCCATCAAGTGTTTGAAAGTTGATACCTTCATTAGAAAGTTCAAGAGATCCTCAGAGGAGTTGGTTGAAACCAGGGTTGTGTGCTTCATAGCTTGAGAGTTGTGGGTGCTCCTCAGATGAATCTGAGACTTTGAAAATGAACTTGATGCTTTGAGAAAGTGTATGAGATGTCTTGATAGCCATCATGAAGCCCAGAGAAGTCATTGTGCAAGAATTCAGAAGATTCAACCATGAATGGTAGAATTAGGGTTTTGACTGGGTCAACCCTAGGATAACTAAAGATTTGGGGAAGGTTGAGACCTAAACCAAGGGCCATGAGATCATGTAATGATGTATGGAGATGATTACTAAACCAACTCATCATGATTGAAGAGTTTGAGAAGTTTTGAGTTAGGGTTTCTGAGGATTGTCAGTGAAAAAACCCTAATTTGATCCCTATCTTCCAGGCAGTTTTAGCTCTATATGTGATTGATATCTCATCTCCCCCACAACATGAATGTTGTAGAGCTTGTTCTTAGCTTTAATTTGAGTGGTAGAAGTCCTTGATAGGAGTTGTAGAGCTCAAGTTATGGTTTTGACAAATTACAGGTCAGCTGAGGTGTGTGAATCTGGGTCCTTGAAAGTCACCCAACTTGCAGACAACGTTTTCCCTAGTAGGATGATTCCTATGATTTCTTGGTCAACATGAATGTTGAAGGGCATCTTCTTAGCTTTCTAGAGAGTACTAGAAGTACTTGATAGGATTTGTAGAACTCAACTTATGGTTTGAACAAGACAGGGGTATTTTGGTCATTTGGCAGTTATAGGTCATTTTAAGCAAAGGCCATATCTCCTATTTCCAAGCCTCAAATGGAAAAACTCAAAACATGAAAGTTGTTCAAAACGGGATTTTAAGTCTAGAAAAGTGGTCATGAGTTATTGAAAGAGCTTGTAGCAAGGATTCACAAGATTGGGTGAAAATGACCTAAAAATGGCTTATAAGTTGAAAAAGTTGAAATTTAATTTTGGTTTAGGAGATGTACAAATCCAAAATGGGTCATCCAATATGTCATTTTGACTCCAAACAATATTTTAAAAACAATGGTTCAAGTAGAATTTTGATTTGAAGCTTAGAAATGGGGGTTACTTTGTAATTCTCATTCTTGCATAATAAGGCACCTAAACAAAACTTCACAAAAAGCAAAGTTTAGCTTGTTTTTCACTCATTCTTTCTCAATATCTCTTGTAATGAGATTTTGAAGCCAATTTGACAAGCCTAACTCATGAGAGATGGTATGATCAACATGTCATTAAAGGAGAAATTCTATAACTTTGTAGCATTTTCCACAAGTTTCTAGATGGATCTAGATCATTCCATGGATTGCTATAAGAAGAGTGAATCACAATTGGGCCAGGGTTGGTGATCATTGTTGGTGAGTGGTGAGATTAGAGTGTGAAAAAGTAAGATTCTTCCATTTGCAATTTCACATCAAACCTTCATTCTCTTCCATCTCCATTCATTTCTCCTCCACAAACATATTCTTCTGATCATTGTGATTGATTGCATACTGAGATAGAGGAAGATCCATGGAAGTTTGAAGCTGTTTTGAAGAATTTGCAAGAAGTGCATATTGAGATCAAACACAAGATTCAAGCCTTGTTCATCCATCTTGTTGCATACAGAATTCATATCTGCCATTGGAGATTAATCAAGGAAGCTTGCAGACATTGAATTGTAGGGAAACCATATCCACCATTAAAGTTTGACAGGTTGGTAATCTTGCTCGTATCACCTAATTTATGTGCATTCCACCATAGTTATAGGTCTAGACTGGTTAAGCTAGGGTAGAGGACCATATTCTGAGAATTAGAGGAAGATTTGTGAGGTTTCGAGGCAGGGTACCATTTCTTGCAGAATTGATAGCAAGCTATTTTGTGTGCATTAATGGATATGAGATGGTGTAGAATGGTTAGGGAAACGTGTAGAATAATTTTGGATCATTAGCTTGAAGTTTCATTAAGATTGATAGCATAGGAAAGAATTGACACCATGATAATGGAGCTTTCTGTTGGAATGATTCAAGAGGTGTCAGGAACAACTAGTGGTACCATTGTGTTCAGGGTGATTGGTAGACCAACTTTGCTTTTGGAATTGTTGAATTTCATGGAGAAATGGAGGAGCACGATCAAGTTGAAATCCTTGCACGGGGTTAGGGTTTCTGCAAACCCTAGGGTTCATTTGGAGAAGATGATCTCTCCATCGTTGGATCGTCCAGAATGTTTGACTGGTTCAGTTCATCGCACGGCCAATATTTGATTTCAGAAACGGAGGGAAGATTGAAACACATGAAACGCAGCGTATAACTAAACCAAACGCACCGTTTTGGTTCATTGATGGAACTGGGCTCAGCAAATTGTTTCTATTCCCACCCCCAGATTTGGCCCAATGATCAGAAACAACTGGGGCGTGTTACTTCTGATACCCCCCTCCCATTTATTTCTTAAATTCTTTTATTTTAATTTCTTTTAATTCTTTGCATTTTATAAAATTCATAAAAAATATAAAAATCAATATTTTTCATTTCTTCTTTTTTTCACATAATCATGATTTTGTCTAGAAAATTAATAAAAAATAAAATTCCATTTTATTTTTAGTTTAATATTTTTTAGCATATTTTCTTGTAAATAGTATTTTTAATATGTTTTAGTTGATACTTGATTTTGTATAATTTGTTTAAAAACTTTCCCTTAGGGCTTTTGAGCCATTCTTTTTGGCATAGTTAGGTATTGAACCCTAGTTTCATGTAGGATTTATCTCTCAATTTTTAGATTAAAATTTGATGTAGTTTGATTGTTAGACATTTAGGTGCTCAAATTAGGGTTTTAGGTTGTATAAGTAGATTTGAACAAATTTGTTTTGGGGTTTATAAGCCAAATTAGTGTATGGGGAATATATGGGTTAAGGGTAAGTATGTATAGAATCCCCTAGAATTTTGCTAGAATATTGTATGGTGTTTTAGTATTTTTCATTGATTTTTGAATGTATGGATAGTATGTGTGTTGCTTAAGGGCATGAGTTGTATTGTTGTGTTTGTTTTTCTTCCCCTTTGAGTGTGTGAGCTTTGAAGATTGAGTTGAAGACCTTATGGATCATCATTGAAGCTTTGAAGACCTTGCAGAGGAGTTTGGCATAGCTTTTGTTTGTTTGTTTATAGGTTTGCAGGTGCATAGGCAGAGCCCTAGATAGGATACTTCAATTCAATAAACAAGGAGGGTTTTTTTCACCTCCTCTCTTCTCTGTGACATAAAGTCCCTTAAGGGTATTCACCTCTCTCCTTTGGAGGGATTAGTGACCTTACCCTCTGAGGTAGAACTTTGAGAGAGCCTTTCCCTTTGATGTTAAGTCCTCAATGGCATCCTTTGGAAGTCAGTGAGCACTGTAACATCCTCACCTCATCTTGTTGACTGAATCTTGTTTGCTGGAGCATTAGAGCCATTGAAGACTGAAGCTGAAGCTTTGAAGAGGGTGATCCCCTGAAGATTGTTGAAGTCTGAAGACTTTGTAAAGATCAAGTTGATGCTTGAAGATCCCTGAAGATGGTGAAGCCTGAAGGTGGAGCTGATCAAAGGAGCTGAAGCTCAAGGGAGAAGATGAGTTGATACTCATGTTGTAGGGTTGATACCTGGAAAGCAAGTGATCTCTGAAGTCTGAAGACTGGGTTGCTGCTGGAGGAGCTGAAGCTTTCCTCTGTTTTATTTGATGTATTGTTTGTTTTGTCTGGTCTGTCTGTTGCATTAGACTAAGTCCATCTAGATTAAGTTCAGTCTAAGAGCATGAGTGCATCTGCTTGTATTGTTATTGCTTGGCTTTGCTTGCGGGTATTCGGTAGAGCCCAGCTCCCTTGCCCATGTGTTCATTTTGCTTGATAGCATGATTTCATTTCTTTTATCTGTATGATTGCAGTTTACTGTCTATTGCTTGATAGCATGTTGTTTATTTTTCAGTATGATTACTGTTATTTCATGACTGGCTTGAGGTTGAGATGAGCTTGTGGAGGCTGAAGCCCCACACACATTTCCTCCCTCACTTGCATTGCATGCATTTTACTGTTAAAGCTGATGCTTGTGTCTGTTTTCGTGTATCATTGACATGATCCCTTAGGACTCTCATTTCCTCTGATGAGGATTTGATGATAGACTTTTAGGTTGAAACCTATGCATGACAACATCTAGGAGTTCCCTGTTCAAACCTCAACCATAGGATGAATCCATGGCATGATAACAGTAGGACTTGATAGTCTCCCTCCTAGTTGGGCCTGTTCTTTTCTCATCTCAAAGCAGTTTAAGATACAGTAATCATGAATGATTTCTTTCGTACACTACGAGCCTTAAGCTATCTGAGAAAGGATTGTGGGAGAGTTTCTTTTTCACGGTCTGGATGTTTAGTATGGTACCCTTTGGGTGACATGCGACGCATTCACTCTCAGGTCATAGTCTCTAGTGCGGTTGAAATCGCAAACACAATAAAAAACACTTCTTTCAGGAAATAAGCTGTAGTTTCCCGAACTACGTTTACTCTGATCTTCCATACAGTGTGGAAGTACGTAGGCATAGGATGCGACGTCCTAGCGAGCAACCTTTCCCCCATAATCCTTCGTAGGCCGAACTACGTTGACTCTGATTTCTCATTCTCTGATGAGAATACGTAGGCATAAAGTGCGACGCTTTGCCGAGTCATTTTTCTTCTCTTCATCTCCCTTCTGTCCAATGACTTTGGAACCTCATTTAAGGTATCTTAGTCCCTCCTGAGCAGGTACTTGAAGTATACCTAAAATGATGGATCCTTGAGGACTCTTTTGTGTTTCCTTTGCACTTAGCTTGTGATGCTTATGGTTGAGTACCTATTATGAGGCCCTTGCTGCCCTCACTTGGTTTTGGTTTTTGTTTTACCCTTCATTTGGTTTAGTTTTTGGTGGTGTGGTTGATGTTGCTTGACTTAGGTCATTTCATCCCACTTTTGATGCACCTTTGTGTGGTTTGCTCTTGTTGGATTGATTTCTTCTTGTGCACTTCACCTTATTCTCTTTTATTGCATTTCCATATGCATGCTTGGTTGAGATGAGCTTGTGGAGGCTACTGCCCCACATGATTTTCCTCCCACTTTCATTCTATTTGTGCATCTTTATTTGCATATGCATTCTTCTTCTTCTTCTTTTGTTTTTCTTTGCCATGCTCCCCATAAGTTCTATAACCTCTTGAGGTTATGATAGACATTAGGTGCTTAACCATGCATGATAACATTAGGTAGTTCCCTTTTGAATCTCAACTTTAGGTGTACTTTGCATGATAACTTTTAGGATTGATTAGTCTCCTATTAGTTTTCCCTCTTCTCTTCTCATCTTCAAACATTCATAAAACACTTAATAAAGGATGACAATTGTTGTACGCTACAAGCCTTAATCTATTTGGGAAATGATGATTGGGTGGTTGCCTCTCTATTGTCTAGAATGTTAGTATATGTCCTTTGGACGATATACGACACATTCGCTCCTAAATCATAGTCTTTAATGCAACATGAGTTACAAATCAAGTTCAAAACACTTCTTCTCTAAAAAAACACAAAAACACTTCAAACCTTTTTCATCCTTCGGGATTTTAATTAGGAAAATCTTTTCAGATAAAAGAGTGTCGTTAACTCTTAGTCCTACCGCAAACGGTAACGCCTAAGTCTCCAATGGTCGAGCTGCATAAACCAACTTCTAGAACTACTTGTTAACCCTACTCGGGCCTAAAAACTTTTGAACCAACCTGTGGTCCTTTTATCCCGAACTACGTTCGCTCTGATCTTTCATACCAGATAAAAGTACGTAGGCACAAGACGTGATGTCTTGGCGAGCAACCTTCCCCCTTTCTTCTCTCGTAGTTGGTCTAACTACGTTGAGTCTGACTTTCCCATTGCACGAGGGTGTACATAGGCACATAGCGGAAATGCTCTTCCGAGTCAGTCCTTTACCTTTTTCTTTTGTCCCTGAGCCTTTAGCGTAGATAGATGATCACCCTTTTAGATAGACAACAATGCATGGATCCCGTCGAGTACGACGGGCGTGAGGGGTGCTAATACCTTCCCCTTGCGTAACCGACTCCCGAATCCATACAAGGTTGCGATGACCTTGTCTTTTCCCTTTTCTCGTTAGGTTTTTCCGATCGTTTCCTTTCCCTCTCTTTGGGATAAATAATGAAAGTGACGACTCTTCTGTTTTTCCGCCGGTTGTTTTTTGCAGTAGCAACAACGCCCACCTACCTGTGCTTGGTTCCCTCCAAGTGTGTTAACGGGGGTATACTTGGTCTTGTGACCGTTGAGATGTGGGTGAAACCCTACACCTCATGGCGTCCTTCTCGGCCAACGCCAAGTGGAACTCCATGTGTGTATTTTCACCTAAAATCGCTAATTCTTGCTCTTTTTGTGTCGTTTCTTTGTTGGAGGCTCCGTTAAGGCAATATACCTTAAAACAACACAAAACACAAACATAATACAAGAAAATAGCAAATAAATGAAAATAAACATGTGCAATTCGAGCCAAATACGCAGTGTTTTTCAGTGTTATCATAGGGGTGATATAATGGGCGCCAAATCATTGTTGTATTGATAGTGTCGCACAACAGGAGACATAGCAGGAGACATTTCTCCCTCTTCTATTCTCATTCTTATAATGGATAGAATGGTAGACATCACCTAGGAGTGTTGGCACAGGATTCTTAGAAGCAAAGATATAGAAGGCATCCAAGTCAACAAAGTCAGGTATACAGGGGAACAGTACTATGCCATAGATGCAGAGAGCCAAAATGGCATTGAAAACGACCCAACATCTCTCTTTTGCAAAATTCTGAGCTTTACTCACCAAAAATGAGACGGGGAACCCAGGAACTCCATTTCTCAGTACCATCTTTCCATCCAATTCAGAAACATCCAAATGAAGAGCATTGGCTAGCTTAGTCAAATAAAGCTCCTTTTTAGAATGCATAAAAGGCATTTCTTCCAATACAGGAACTCCTAGCAATTGAGAAAACTCTTCCAAGGTTGGCAACAAAACATATCCGAGGAATGTAAAGCAATGCAACTGAGGATCATAAAATTGCAGTAGCGTATGAATACCTCCCAGCTAATATTTTGAGACCTTGCAGAAAAAACTCAGAATCCTCTCATACTCCTTTCTGAAGTATTCCATAACCCCACGCTCAACCACAGAAATAAGGCCAACCAGAGATCCTACATCTGATAACGGGAACTTGTAAACGACAGCTTTCTTGAGACCAGGCTCCATGATGATGAATTAGATTACTAGAATCAAAAGGAAGATATGCACGAGAAACACGAATACATGCAAATGTTAAAATGCAAATGAATATGCAAATGTAAACAGGGGATCAAATTTGTTGTGCTGCTGACTGAGTTGAACCAGAGCTTCGCTTCGGCGAGAAAATACCGGGACATCACAAGACCAAGGTATAGGAACCTCATAACATCAGAGATCAAAGGTCCATACTGATAACATATCTGGGTAGGTTGGAGGTTAATTTTCCTGCATAACCCTCCCATTCACAAGGTATGGACCTAACATCTAACAAAGTTCAGTATCCTATGCGGTAGTCAGCATCACAAACTTTTGAGAAATGATGATACGTTCACCATTTCTGGTTTGGCATCATAGTCAAACGAAGCGGCCTCACTTAGCTGACTCCCAAATTATCGATCTCCAGAGTCAACAGTTTTCAAATCCAATATCCCCCTCCTGACCAATGTACAAGATGGGACACCTTCAAAGAAAACCTCGTCTGAACGCGAATTTCGTGAGGACTAGTGCATGCTACCATACAGGTCCAACACTACTTTCCACTCTAATGCTAAGTATATACTCAAGCCTGGGTTTTGGCTTATCTCTCAAAGGAATAAACCCCACCCAACAGCACAACAATATCATGATAATAATGTGCAGGAAATAAAATGCAAATGCAAAACCGTACAAATGCAACACATGTACACACATGTACACACCCACAGACAAAAACACACAAGCGCTAGGATTGACTCGCATATGGGATGGGAATAGTCCCCAGCAGAGTTGCCAGCTGTCGCTACTACAAAAAAAGGTAGGCAAAGACAGAAGACTCGCCACTGTTCGTTATTTATCCCAAAGAGAGGGAAAGGAACGATCAGAGAAAACCTACAAAAATGGGAAAAGACAGGTCATCGCAACCAAATCTTGGGTTCGGAGTCGGTTACACAAGGGGAAGGTATGAGCACCCCTCACATTCGTTGTACTCAACGGGATCCATGCTTGTTGTCTATCTCAAAGGGTGTTAATCTATCAAAAGGTTGGCTCACAGGGACAAAAGAAAAGAAAAGAGACTCGATATAGCATCACCACTCTATTCCTACATATTCCCTCGTGCAATGGGAAAGTCAGAGTCAACCTAGTTCAGGAAACTATGGGTGAAGGTGGGGAAGGTTGCTCACCAAGACATCGTCGTCTTGTGCCTACGTATCCTCGTCTGGTAGGAGAAATCAGAGCAAATGTAGTTCTGGATGACATGACCACTGGTTGATTCAAGTGTTTTAACTGAGTAGGGTTAAACCTTCGTTCTAGCAGTTAGGGACGATGCCTGTTTGCGGTAGAACCAAGACTTAACACACTCTTTCTGAAAATGGTTTGCAAACAATGTCGAAGGATAAAAAAGGTTTGATGTTTTGTTTGTTTTTTTATGCAAAGAAGTGAATTGAGTTAACTTTGTAACTCATGTTCCACTAAAGACTATTACTTGAGAGCGAATGCGTCGCATATCGCCCAAAGAGCATACACTAAACACTCTAGACAGCATGAGAGGAGGTCCCCCAACCATCATTCCTCAAGTACTTAAGACTCGTAGCGTACAACATTTACTATCCTTTATTAAGTGTTTTATGAAAGTTAGGAGATGAGAAGAGAAGACACAAACTCTAAGGGGAAACTAATCAACCCTAATGTTATCATGCAAAATGCTCCTAAAGTTGGGATTGAGAGGGGAAATCTATCCTAATGTTATCATGCAAGGGATTGAACATCTAATGTCTCTCCTACTCGCATCTTAAACAGAGGGACTAGGAATCCTAAGGGATCATGACAAAAGACCAAGTAAACACTTAATGAATCAGTCACAGATGAAATGGAGAAATAGATGAGATTGACTTAAACAAGTCAAAGCAATGCAAACATGGAATGCAAAGATGCAAATATGCAACAAGGACTCAACAAAATGAGACTCAAACATACACAAGTTACTTAAACAAGTCAACCAAAAGAGGTGATATGAAATAGGAGAAGTGAAACTCCTACAACCATCAAACATCTTTCACCTAAACAAATGCTAAACACAAACAAAGTCAAAGAGACAAGATCAAAGAAAATATGTTAGAAAGAAGCTTGGGCAGCAATCACATATGAATTACCTCAAACAAACATCTCACGTTGATCATGCAAAGAAACAAACAAACAAGTACAATAAAGTGGCCAATTACTCAAGACAAACTCAAAGTATGAAGGTGAACACCAAAGCATCTTGAATAAAGACCAAACGACATGGGGCAGAGGTGGATCAATAATATGGAAGCCTCAAATCAAGGTGGGAAGCAAAGCATAATCAAAAACCAAGTCATGGAAAGTGAAAGAATCAAAGTTCTATCACAAATTCAACACTTAAAACCAAGTGGAAATGCATGACTTCAAGTAACTTGCAAAACAAGTTACACAAATGTATGACTTAAAACAAGTGGACCAGCACCTTAACCATGTTAAAAACAAGTACCAAAACTCATAAGGTGCATATGGAATCCATATAAGTCATCTCTCAAAGGAACTAGGTCAAACTAGCTTGTATGGAAACCTTCAAAGGTGACTTGACTTGCAAGCTTCACCAAAAATAGAAGGAATGATCAATAAATTTCAAATAAAAAGCACAACATAGCTAGGTCAAGTGAAAAACAGACTCCAAGGCCTCATGGATAAAATCATCTCAAGGCATCACCAAATAATTCAATCATTAATGGAGCTCCACCTTATCGAGAAAATGTCGAGGGTCAATAAAAGTCCAATCAAAGTCAAATGGAAAATGATAATTGGTCACTCAAAATCATCCTCAAGAATGCCTCAATCCCTTACCTAAGTGAGGGAGAAGCCATGGCCATAGGGGATAATGGTTTGAAGTCCAAATGATCATGATTATGAAGTAAACACCATAAAAGTCATTTAATTGCAAATATTAAATAAAATAGGAAAAATATAATAAAAACAGAAACAAAAAATATAGAAAATTAAATAACACCTCAAAGCATGAGAGACTATTTTTTTGGGAAATTTTAGATAATTGAAACTATTTTTAAAATTCTAAAATAAAAACAGAAATGAAAATAAAAGAAAATAAAATAATACAAGCTAGGGGGTGCAATAGCAATGTTTAGAATGAACTACGTCAAATGAAACTGCGCGTTGGGCCTGGAAGGTTGGGGGTGTGAATAACAAATCCACAAGGCCCAATGTCCAAAAGACTCAGATTAATGAAACTCTACCTTTCATTAATCCTACATGGAGTCAACCTCACACTAGGGCACAATCAAACAAATCACAACATGAAAAATCACTTGGTCAAGGAGTCCACTTCATCCACGTCAGTCTCATTTGAGAATGGACCAAACACCGGAGCTAGGGCTCCGGTCGTCTTCTCTGCGAGACCTCGCTAGAGATTAGGGACCAAACCTCCATCAAAATGAACAAATCAGGTACTAAAAGAAGGCTAAAGTGACAAGGATTAAGAATCTAACCATGATTTTGAAAAGGGTTCCTAAAAACACTTGAAATCAAGGCACGAAAATCATGATGCACATTCTAAAACTTCATTAAACAGCCACCAAAACAACTCAAACATGGCCTACTTCATGTAGGGCTTCATATGCATACCAACATGAGCCTATTACATGCCTAGAATGAGAGAAAAGGATGAAGAATCTTACTGAATGGAGCAGCTCCATTGGCTCTTGAGATGACAAGCAATCTTCTGTCCAAGCTTTCCAATCTCCTCCTTGAGATCTAGTGAAGAATAAATGAGCAGAAACTTGGAGAAATCAACCATGAAATAGCTGATTCGAAGATGTGAAAATTTTGGAAGTTTTGAAGTGTAGAAACTCTCTCTCTCAGCCAACAACCACTCTGATCGTTTAGGGCAAATTTTCAGCTCTTATATGATGGGTTTTCAATAGTCATGCAGGCCCATGTTGGTCATATTGTGTGATTTCAAAAAATGACCAAAAACTTCAATTTTTGAGTACACACGGGTTAAACATCTTCCACTCACCAATGTGTCAACAATCAAGCAAATATGGTGTGTAGGAAATAACTAAATTGGTTTTGGTCATGTAGGATACCTTTGCATCAAGTTTGAATTCATGACTTCTTTAAGTGAATTTGTGAAAAAAGTGGTACATGATGACTTTCCATGTTGGTCCAAATGTAGTAAAGTTCCTCTTGGTCATGTAATTATGTGATGAGGTTCAAAAATGAAGAAAAACATGACTTGTAATTTAGGGTACTTAAGGCATGACCAAAAGTCAAAATTTCACCTTGAAAATGGTCCATATGGTCACATAATCCATTAATCCTCATGAGTTTAAGTTCATTGTGGAGTTAAGACCATTAGTCACAAGTTCCATGTTGGTTGGAATTGCATTTGAGGTCCATAAGTTCATCAAAATGGTCATTGAAAAAGATGACCTATAATGAACTTTCCTAAAATACCCTTGCCTTGTGAGGTCTATAACTTGAGGCTCACTCATGAGAATGATGAATTATAGGACTTTTTGGAAAGCTAAGAGCATAAGGAACGACTTCAATATTCACTTAAAGTTGAAGAGAAACTTGATTCTAGGTCAGAAATGCCTTGGAAGTGGGTTGAATTTAAGTTGACCAAAATTCTCTTCATCTGAGGACCCTAACTTATTGACATCACAACTTGAGATGTACAAACTCAATGGATGAGTTATTGTACTCAAAAGAAATATTTGAAGATGATGAACAAGTCCCATGTTTTCATGAAAAAGAGATTGAGCTTGCATCATAGGGTAATTTGTCCTTGAAGTTAGGCACTAAAGAATGGGATTTTACACTGAAATCATCTGAAACCCTAAATTAGTAACTTCTTGAACTCTTGACTCTTCTTGCTTTAAGAAGATTTCCCATGGCCTCAATGACTTAGAGCCAAGTTGTAAACCTACTCAAGTCCACAGTTGACTTTGGATTGACCAGATGAAACCCTAGTTCCATGTCCTTTGACTGTGGCTTTTGCAAATAAATTGAATGACTACACAAGCTCCACAATGACCCCTAAGGTACTCAATGAGCTCTTAAACCATGTTTAACCAAGAACCAGACCTCATGACCTCTTAATAACCCTTTCATGATCCTCAGGATAGGTGGTGAAACATATACACAAATTCTCCCCTCAGGAGCTTTGAAACTTTCATGGTGATGATAAGCACCTGATGGCTTGCACAAATGCCCTTGCTTGAGCTTGAAACCAAAGAGACTCTCCTCTTGAATGGCACAACAAACCTCTTGATCCCATGTTAAGAACAATGCTATGCAAATGCAAATGATAAAATAAAATGAAACATAAGCCAAGTACAAGAGATGGTTGGTCAAATGTTAGGGTACAACAATAGTTACTCGTCGTTTTGCCGTTTTTTATTTTTGCTCGTGTGTTTGCATTTATCTTAAACTCAAGCATCATAAAGCATCGTTTAGAATTAATTGCATTTCATCATTTTTCCTTTGCATATCATCAACTATAAGAGACAAAAAATTTTGTTTGCTATATTTAAATACCTTTCACTACGATTCTATGAGGATTGTCATCTCTCACTGCCATCTAGTGAAGATATTTAAATAGAGGCAACTGTTGCACCCCAAATTTTGACCCCTTAGATCTTCATCATTCTAGGATCATTCTCATTTGATTATCTAACCATAACCTTTTCAAGTTTGTCTTTGTTAAGATACAAGTGAATTAGGGTTTCGTACAGTCAGGAATCGAGGTTTCGGTGGTTTAATCAGTCAATGCCTTGGATTGATTCTCCATGAAACAAGTCCCTACTTCATCAAAGATACTCCATTGGGTCAAGTATGAATCCAATTTGAGTTTGTCACCCAAAGATCAAGAGCAGTGCAGTCCAAGATCTCCAATTAGGGTTTCTGATTAGGAAAAGTCAACTGTGGTTTGACTTTTGATTTAAAAAGTGGCCCAATGATAGAAAAATGGTCCATAAAGCTCATATGGCTTAGTGAAGTCCACTGAAAAGTCAACTCTTTGAAAATAAGGAATTTGACCTCAAAGTGTGAAGCAAATATGTTCCTAATAACATATTACACCTATCCATCAAGTTTCATGACCATTGGATCAAGGATTGAGGAGTAATCGAAAAAGTCGAGAATTAGGGTTTTGAGAGGGGCAAGACAATAACTTTCTAACCACACATCTAAATGAGGTGGTTCAAAGCATGTTGGTAAGGTCTTGACCATTCCTACAAAAGTATCACAGTGGTCCATGTGCAAAAAATGCATGGATTTGGAGTTATGGTCAAAATCATCACAAGAGGGAGAAAACACTTAGAAAAATTCTAAGTCTTTGGTTTTTTCAAGCATGTTTTCAGCCAACTTTGAGGGGGTGTTTGACCTAGTTCCACTTAGAATTTGAAAATTCCCAAAACATGAAAGTTATAGAGCTCCACGAGGGCTTCCCAAAAATTACTATAACGCTTCCATAGCCCTTGTGACCTGAGAGTTTTGAATTAAGAAAGTTGGGGTCCAAACACTTGAATGCACTATTTCAAATTTGTCACAAACCCACTTGCCAACCATTTAAATCATTCTCAGCCATTTGATCATGTCTTGATTTGATAATTAGATAGTTCGATAAGTAGAAATGCAAAAGAAGTGAGGGATGTGAAAGGGCTTTGCAAGTTGCAAGCAAATTGCCATTATTATATTCAAAAAACAAAGAGGAAAGGGAAACTTTTCATGAGAACTTGCAGTTGCAGCCTCCCTACCCTCTAGCCCCACTTCAGTCTTCTCCATGTCCTTCATGCCACTTTATTTATGCATCACATTGAGCCAAGGATCTAAATATACAGCTGCAACAAATCTTGGACAGATTTTCTCCCAAAAATCTCCCTCCAAGACTAAAATCTAAATCTTCCCCAACACCTTTCATGGCCTATAAATAGAGGCTTCCTTACAACCTTTTTCCACACACCAGAGCTATCCAAAAAAACCAGAAGCACATAGCTCTCCTTCTTACCCTCTTTGCTTGCAAGTGAAGAAAAACACCAAATTTGCTCCTTTTGCATTTTTCATACTAGCATCACTTCCAAACATTCAACTCTTTCAAAAAACATATACACACACTCAAAATGGTCATATGAAACTGTTCCCACCATTATTTTCATCAAATAACTTTGAGTCAAAAAGTCAACCTTCATACCACCTTAGGTTGACTTTTGAGCATATTCCACACTAAAACACTACATAGGCCATTTCCCACCATCATAGAACTTGGAATACTTCATATTTATGATGTATTAGCTGTCTATAATCTCAAAAAATAGCTGGAGTTTCATTTGGTCCAACTGTCCACAAAGTTACACTTTTCTTCAAGAAGAAGTAATAATTACAAGCTTGTGTTTAAAGGAAGGAGTTCTTGCTTTTATTTAGCTTAAGTGTGGGAAGATTACAAGAGGTATGTAGTTTTGAACTTTTTCATCATTATACATCATGTATGTGTGGATTGTGTTTTGACATTGTCATGCTAGAGTTGTATATTTTGTTGTCAAATAGGTATGAATACCATGTATGGTTGCTGTTGGAGGTCATTTAGTTCAGTTGGTGTGTACACTTTTGTGAAAGCATGTTATTGAATATATGATGAGGGTAGGTTCTAGCATTGTTATGCTAAACACCAAATCATTTTGAAAACTGTCAAGACCTAGTTTTAGTGTTTTATTCTTAGCATTGTCATGATGGTTGGTTGCAACCTTTAACTTTGCTCATGTTGCTGGATCTGTCTAGAATAGTTAGAGATGGCATTTTGCTTTGTTTTTGGGAGCTTTTGTTTGAGGTCTGTTGTTGGAGTTTGTGTTAGGGTTGTCAAACATATTGATATTTGGAGTTGCTAACTCTTCATATTAGTCTACATTTCTTTTAGACTTGGCATTGTAATGTCAGTCTCTTTTTCTATTGAGGTCTAGATTTAGTTGGTATAACTTAGACTTGGTCATGCGTGTTGTTTATGAATTTTCACTTGGTGCATACTTGGATTAGTCTAGCATTTTAGTGAGGTGTGTAGGTTTGTTTCTAAAGTTGTGTGAGGGTTGGACCTGTTAACTCCTTTTGGACATGTTTAGATTTGGTGACTCTTAGTGTTTATGTTTTCAGCTAGGCTAGGCATTATAATGTCAAGGTTTTGACAGTCTAATGCCTTTAGGTTGTGCTGTTAGATTTTAGCTGGTTGAAGTTAAGTCTTGATTTTGTTCAATATAGGTTCTCTGCTGCCTATGGATGTGCTTGAGAATTTGAGTTTGTTAACTAAGATATGGACTTCTTTTAGGTGTTTAGGTTTTTGATGTTTAGTTTTGGAATAGAATTGGAGGATCAAGTAAAGGCATGTCTTGAGGGCTTAAGGTTGTTTTTGTTTTGGGTTAGAGGTTGTTACCATTGTTCTGGTGGAGTTTTTGATGTTAGGTTGTTCAACTAGATTTTAGAGGTGCATTACTGTCATTGTTATGTTCAGTACCTCTCTTTTGAAAAACTCACCTTTGTTCATGTTTCTAGATTTGTTTAGCATAATTAGGTTTGTTTTTATCGACTGTCATAAGGGCTACTTTAGGGCTGCTATTTAGTTTGTGTGGTTTTATTACATCAAGAATGTGGCATTTGAGATGCTAATGTCATAAGTCTTACATTAAGGTTTCTTTTAGCCTTAAACATGTCCTTTGTCATTGATTGGATTCACAACTGTACTAGTGCAGTATGAGCTTCTCAACCCTTGATTGTTGGTTGCTTAAATTTGTTATTCATGCTAGAATTGGTTGTAATTGTTTTAACAAGATTAAGAGCTTTCATCTAAAACTTTTTAGACTTAGTGTGTGATTGGTTTTATGATGGTCAAAGCTGGTACTGTCATGAGATAGTAGGATTGACTGGTGTCATCAAGTCTTGGACCTATGGTACATAAGGCTTGGTTAATCAATGGAGGCAAGTCTTAGACAATCTAGGAGGGGTTAGTTGATGGTACTTAGTAGGTAACTAATTTGGTGTTGTCATGAGGGTTTTGAGAGTTGTCATGTACCTCAATTCTGATTGGGCCCTCGAGGGGCAGTTTGCTTGGTTGGCTGTTAAGAAGTTTAGTTTGTTTTTTTTGTAGAACTCTTGCTGTTGTGGCCACTAATATCCATGTTAGTGTAGGACTTAATATTGTTTTCTCTGTTGGCATTAAGGTATGAGGAGAAGGTTGTTACTGTTAAATCAATTTAGGAAATATTAGTTTCAATTAGTAAACCCGTTGTACTTCTATTGTGCCTGCTGTCCAAATACTTTTAAGATCTTTAACTTAGTTTATCATCAGTTGCCTTAGACCTCTAGGAACTCCTTTGGATTTGATTCATCTGTTTTGATGAAGGAACTTTTACCTTTATTTGAGTGGTTGGAAAGTCAGTGATGAGCAGGTTATTGATCAGCCTTTTGTCTTGAGGATTAGATCAATCTCTATTTGGCCTGTTTTAGCTGATGCACCGGTGGATTTTGGGTGCATCCCTATATGGAATTTTTGATTGAGAATTGGTTGCCACCATTGTGCATTAATACTACATAATCTTTTTAAAGACATTTCACCATGCTTGCAAATTGATGACCATCTTCTAATCCATGACAGAATTTGTTTTTCTTCTTTAACTTTATCCATGAGAAGCATATTTGAAACAGGTTCATGTCTTCCCTTAATCTTATTTGCACTTGTTTTAATCCATAAGTTGCAAAATGCATTTCCAGCTTCATTATGCATGAGCCATCGTGTTCCCAATTGTGTGCATTTTATCAAAAAAATGAATAGTACCATCATATTCTTCTTGAAAAAGCAAGTGATTTAGACTCAAATTTCATTAAAAATAGTCAAGATTTGAAGAAGTTAGGATGAATTCGTTTTCATGTTTTTCACCTTGATTTTGTCTTGAGAGTTGCCCAGCATGCGTCTTGTTAGGTACATATGCAAATGGGGTGGCTTGATACAATAGATGTATCGCAGTCCCAGTGGTTGTAACATTGCCTATAAGTACCTTGTCATGCGTTAAGAACCAGGTTCGACCCTCAGTGAGGGCATTTTTGCTCTATTTCGTGATTTTTTTTCCATGTTTTCATTATTTTTTTTGCCCTCTCCATTTAGTTTCCACATGCGTGAAATGGTTCAATTGGTAATATTTTGAGTCTATGACCCCAAGGTCTTGAGTTCAAGCCTTGGGTGAGACATTTCCATCTTTTTAATACTTTGTTTATTTAATTTTTATTAAATCTTCAAAGTAGCATAACTTTCTCAATTTTAATCATTTTTAATTGATTCGTTTTGCTAAATTATTGTATTAATGTATATTTTCATATAATGTTTAAAGAACTCTAAAATTCATATTTTAGAAACACTTTACATAATGAGAAAATTGTAATTCATTTTAGGGTTTTCACCCTCCTATCTCCCATTTTTCATTTCAAACTTGGATTTCATTTTCTTTGAGTTTAATTTGAAATTGATATAGGATTGGCTTTTTAGCTTCCTTGTATATATGAGTTTGAATTTCAAAATCTTGCTTGTAAGAATCTAGGTGATTCATCTTTAAAACTTGAAAGATTCCCCATAAAGTATTAAACTTCTTACCTACTTTGTTGTGACATTGTTTGATTGTCTATGCTTGATTGTTATCAAATGTGTGGTGTTTTCTTATTTAGTTACATATGATATCTTTAAACCTATAACATGCTTACCTCAAGTTATGACTTGTTTGCATTTATACCTTTTATGGTTATTACCTTCATCTTTGTTAAGATATACCTCCATCTTTGTTAAGAAATTCTTTCATCTTTGTTAAGATATGCTTTCATCTTGGTTAAGATATAATTTCATCTTTGTTAACATATTTCATGGTTGTTACCTTCATCTTTGATAAGATATGTCATTTGGTTTTGACCTCTTGCGCTTAAGTCTTGTGAGAACCCCTTCATGATATTGTAATATATTGATGTTTGCTTTGGTTGTAACCATTTATCTTGATTGAAATCATTGCTTGATATTGTAATATGCTTGCGTGTTCTTAGTTGTAACCATACCACTTGTACTCATCATGTTTGAATATTTATGCTTTGTTAAGCTATTTCCCCAAGTGATGGAACTCTTTAGTTCTCATCCAAGTTGTCTCATCTTTTCCATTCCAAAGGAAAGTCTCTCTATTGACCCTCTAGGTCATAGATAGCTCATAACACTCCCTTTGACTTCGTTTAAGTCATTTCAAACCATAACTTAGTTAAGTTAGAACCTAGCCATTAGACTTTTCTTTAAGTCTAAAAGACCTACCCCTTGTAAGGAGTATTCTCAACTAGAACTTTAAGATAGAGTTTTGTTAAACTCTATGTAAGAATCATAATGATGATATCTTACCCCCCCCCCCCCCCTTTTGACTTTTGTGAAAGTCATTCCTTAGTTCGTGTCCGAACTACAAACACTTTGATTTCTATTTGTTAATAAGAATACGTAGGCACAAGATGTGATATCTTGACAAGCAACCTTTCCCCTCCTTTTGGTCTGGATAGAACCAATTGGACTTACAATATAGAGTTAGGTAGAGTTTGGTTAACTCTATGTAAGAATCATGGAGATGATTACTTGCTCCCCTTTCTTGAGTGTTCAATATAGATCTAAAGAGTTTGGATAAACTCTACACAAGCATTGTTATGTTTGTTCCCATTTGAACCTTGATCATAATCAATTGTTCATCTATCCTTAATAAGGTGAACTACGATTGCTCTAATTCTATCTTAGTTAGGATACGTAGGCAGATGATGCGTTATCTTTGTGAGCAAACTTAGAAACTTTCCTTAGGTATTTACCTACAACCTAACCTTAACCCTAATCCCAAACCATAAGCAAACATTTAGCAAGTATTAGCATGCATACAGACAAAAGGTTCTTGTAGAGTACTACAGATGTTTAAGATTTGAAATACCTACCCTAGGCATAACCAACCCCCGATCCACAATCTCTTAGCATTGTTGTTACATCGCGCAAAAAGGGTTTTTCTTTCTTTAACCTTTCCTTTGGATAAATCAAAGTCCGGTTGTGAATTTAATGAATTAAGATTCAAGTTAATCAATAGCTTGGTATCACGATTCTCACCACAACACATAGTAAACTTCTTTAAAGATACTTCATTAATGCTCATAATAAACGCCTTTCATTGAAATTTCTTGTTGGCTTTCTAGTAGCTTAAAATCGAAGTCTAACAGATACCCCCTAAAAATGTCACTGTCAGCCCATATGTGGGGGGAGAAGAGTGGCATTGTTTGTAACTACTTCAACACGGTTCACAGTTTGGGCCACGTCACCTCAATCATGCTTGTTATCAGTCATTATGAATAACTTTTCTACCAATACACACATCATGGACATGTGTGCAGATTCACTATGATTACCTTCTATTCCTTTGGAAGATCAAGTGAGCTATAGATGTTATATCTTCCATTTGCATTCGCTAAGTCTTTTATATGCCATTTGTCAAATCAATCGCCACATTGTCAATCTTTTCTCAGACCAAAACTTAATTGTTTCTTCATCCACTATTTAGACGTGTTTATTCAAACACTTCCCACCTTCCTGTTTATGTAACTTGCTTCCCAGAATCATAAAACCCTAGTTTCTTCAACTTGCCTCCGAGAATCATAAAACCCTAGTATCCTTATTCTAGTAGAATGTCATATAGGTTTCATAGTCGATATTTATCTCTCTATCATTATAGACAACCGTGCATATGTACTAGAGCCTCCTTTGGAAACATAACATGGAAAAATTTGGTATCGCTCTTCCTTTATCTCCTACATGCTTACTGGTAAAGTGCATCCATTTATGGGGCCCTTTCCAAATTATATCAAGAAACCTCAATTGTTACATGATTATTTCCCTATGTATCGTAGGTATGAACCATTGGCATTCATTGATGAACCTTTGACGTTTAACTTCTTCAAGAACCGGGTATTCCATTCTTCTCCACCCATAGAGGATGTTGAGTACATTAAGTGGCTAGATAGGATTGAGAGGAAAAGCACACACTATTGGAGCGATTTAGAGATTTATGATTTAATTCAACTATCCAAGGTGAGTCACTTACAATCTTCACGTGCTAATTGCTTCCATGTGTTTATCCAAAACCCGGATGCTTTGGATGAGGACATCCTCTCCTGGACTCAATAAATGAACAACTATGGTTAAACCCAAAAGCGACGCAGGAAGAGAGGGACAAATTGGTATCCCCTAACATGGACTCTGTAGAGCGTGAGTTGGACGAATCTACCAGCATTTTCCTGTGAAGGTGACAAGAAACACAAGAAAGAGGGGTTTTATCATACCCCAAATTTTTATCCTAGATGTCATCATCATGCTAGGAGCATCAAACGTTGCATTGCTAACCCTAATATTGTTCAAATTGCCATTTATCTTACTTTATCTAAATTAGGGCTTTGGATCAAGAGCGTTGAAAGGTGCTTCACAATGACACCCTCCACAAATGGGAATCCTAACAGACTTGCAAGAGCGCCAGTGGTGCACTCATATTCCATATTAAACATCCTAAACATCACTGTATCGATAGTGCTAGCAGTGTTAACTCTAACAGTGTAAATTAACGAACTCAAAAATTCTCGGGTCAACCTCTCATAGGTTAGTTCTCTATAAATAAAAATATCATGCAATTGTAAATTATCCAATATGTTCACTACGTTAAAATGGATACCTAGACTATACAAAAAGTTTTCATCGATATACCTCGTTGCAAAAATTTCGCGTGTCTGCAAGTCTTCAAATTTCTACCTCTGCCTATGCTTGTCTCTTCCTTCGCAAAAAATCATTTGTCCTTGCTCCCTTGCTGTCATTGTTTGTGATTGTTTGGTGGAAATGAAGGTTTTAGTGAAATTTATGAATTGAGAATTTTTGTGGAATATGGATGAAAAGTTGGATTTTTATAGATGAAAAGTGAGTGGGATAGTGGGAAATGGTAGATGAATGAGAGGTTAATGAGGTTTAATGGGTTTTCATTGTGGTCAACAATTGAGGAAATGGGAGTTTTTGAAGGTTGAAGATGAAGAGAATAGAGAAAATGTGGTTTTTCTCTAATGTGTCCCGTAAAAGGCTTCAGACCCCTTGGCGCCCACCTAGGGGTAGATGGCGTCCGCCATCTTTGTATTTTGGGTTGGCATGAGATTTGGACCTTGGCTGGGTTTGGATCCTCGTTTGGGGGTGTATGTAGCATCTTCTGAGATATTGGTACATGCAAGAGACATGGATAATATGTTTACACGATATAAATGATAAAAATGCGTATTAAACATGAATAATGATAATAATAAAGATCCTGAAAATTTAAAAATTAACTGATAAATTTGAATATGTGGAAATAAAACTACTACTAATAATAATATGTTTGGGGTGAATTAAATGGCAATAATAATAGTGCGGTAAAAATAATGATAGAAATGCAGTAAAAATATTGATAATAATGTGGTAAAAATCTCCTCCACACTCAGTGTGAGCAATGTCCTCAGTACGCTAGTAATTCCTCTAAAGTGATTGGCAATGAACACTCTGATTCATATGTGGACAGGATGCCTATGCCTCTGCAAGCTGGCGTCTGAGACTATAGATTTTCTGATACAAGCATTCAGATCTTCACAAAGAGAAAAAATCTCCTTGCGCATAGTATCAAACTCAGAATAAATGTCGTGTTGCTGCAGATGGACATTAGAGGAATACAATGTGGTCCTTTTTGAGAGAGGTGTAGAATGGTATTTAAGAACAGGTGGGTTCTTAGGTCTGGCAGGTGTCTCATCCTGACCTTCTAGGGCATACGACAAGTTTTCTTTATTGTGGACATTGGTTCGGGTCGGATTTAGTAGAATAAAGTAGTGAATGGTCTCATCGTCTATCAGGAGTTTGAAATCGGCAGGACCAAGGAAAACTCTCCTCACTAGGCCATGATCCAAACAATGGTTTATGTCAATAAGGGTGTAGCTACAATAGGTGGTCAGGTGAGATAATTTGGTGGAGAGACCTATGGCATAAGCTATGTGTGTCATTGTACCTCCTATATGAATGGGTCCTTCGGAAGATCTGGCAGCTAGGTTAAGGTTATCCATCAGGAAATTTTCACTGGCTATAGGACGTGACTGGGAGGTGCAGAAGAGCATAAGGATCTCTTCAGCACTTACATAGATGTCGGTTTTGCTTTTTCCAAAGAAGGTCTAAGCTAGAATCATCTGGAAGTATCTAAAGCCTGGGTTATGGGTCTTGTTTGACAATTTGGTGGAAGGATCAGGGCCTCCTCCACCAGTGATGTGACTCTAGAACTTATCTAGCTCATCTTGCCTAACATTTACTTCTAATAGATCATGTATAGCATCTAGCCCATGCTGAAATCCTAATAAGTTAGCAAAATCTTTGTGGTTGAGGATGTACACTTTTCCAAATAATATGAAATTAATATGCCCTCTTTTGAATCCTCTGCCAGCATTGGGTTCGTAAATGAGATAACTGAGGAATTCTAAGGTTAAGTTCCTATACGTGACATTCATTACATCAAAGTATTCTTCCCATTGAAGTTGATGGTTGAGGTATCTCACACTGGCTTCAAGACCTAAGGTTTCAAGGCAGTTAGAATCAAGTATCTGGTTGGGAGCACGGGTCACTCAGAAAGGATCATAAATTGTTTTCTCTGCTTTTCATCCCTGAACACAACATGCATATCATCGAAGTTTTGCATCCTGAAAAATAATGTTAGTGGAGAATACTATCGAGGGCGATGGGGTCTGAGACCTGAAACATAAATATCACACAAGTCAGTCCTGTTAAGCAGATAATAAGTGTAAATAGTTCACCTTTTGACAATAAGATATATAAAAAAATAAACATGGAAATAAAATGGTCGTGGTTTGCGTCCCACACAGTTCTTGTTTAAAGTTGGTAGCTCGACGATTATGGAATTACTTAGTAGATGTGGCAATGGGTGGTTCGATCAGAGTATGACCGGAGTAATAGGTAGGGATGTCTCCTCTATAATAGGGTTTCAATCTTTGTCCGTTTACTATAAAAGGACTACATGAATGATCTCGAATTTCTACTGCCCCAGACTTCAGGACTTGGGTAACCTCATAAGGGTCAGCCCGTCTAGAGCGTAGCTTACCAGGAAACAGACGCAATATAGAATTAAAGATAAGTACAAGGTCGCCTACGTTTAACTCTTTCTTAACAATCCTTTTGTAATCCCATGCTTTAGTTCTTTCTTTATAGATAATGGCATTTTCGTAAGCATTACGACATAGCACTTCTAATTTATGGATGTCGAAAATGCATTTTCCACTGGCTGCTAAGTAGTCCATATTAAGGGCCTTGATGGCCTAATAGGCATTACGTTCCAGCTCAAAGGGTAAGTGGCAAGATTATCCATAAACTAACTGGTATGGGGTTGTTCCTATAGAATTTTTGAAAGTGGTCCTGTAAGCCCACAATGCTTCTTGTAGTCTCAGTGACCAATCTTTTCTATATATTGAAACAGTCTTTTCTAAGATTTGCTTAATCTCCCTATTTGACACTTCTACTTGTCCACTGGTTTGTGGATGGTAGGGTGTTATTACTCTATGTTTAACTCCATATTTATTAAAATGTTTATCAAATATTTTTGATACAAAGTGCAATCCGCCGTCGCTTATAACGAGGTGAGGTACTCCAAATCTAGGAAATATGTATTTTTTGAATAATTTTATGACTACACGGGTATCCTTGGTAGGTGAAGCCACAACTTCGATCCATTTAGACATGTAGTCAACAACTACTAAAACATACTTGTTTCTCATCGACGATGGAAAGGGTCCCATAAAATCTATTCCCCAGACATCGAAGATTTCTACTTCTTGGATATTTTTCAAGGGCATTTCATCACATCTTGAGACATTCTCAGTGCGTTGACACCGGTCAAAACTAACAATGTAAGCATGGATGTCACGCCACAACGTTGGCCAGAAAAGGTGTGCTTGAAGAATTTTTGCACAAGTCTTAGATATGTCTGCATGTCCCCCATAAGGTGCTTGAAAGCTTCAAGACATTTATCGTCGAAATTGAATTCAACGTTTTTCATAAGAAGGTTGGTTAAAGGTTTAGTTATTTTAGAGAAGTCCTTAATGAAGCTTCGGTATAAACCGACGTGTACAAGGAAACTTCGGATCTCTCTAATTATTTTCAGTGGTTGGAGGTTTTCTATAACTTCTATTTTGGCTTTTTCAACCTCAATGCTTCCTTTGGAAACTATGTGTCCTAATACTATTCTTTCAGTAACCATAAAATGGAATTTCTCCCAATTTAGAACAAGATTGACTTCTACACATATTTCTAGGATTCTCTCAAGGTTGGTTAGGCAGTTTCTAAAACTAGATCCTCATACCGAGAAATCGTTCATGAAAACTTCCATGATCTCGTCGAGGAAATTTTCAAAGATTGACATCATACAGCATTGGAAAGTAGCTGGGGCATTGCATAGTCTGAATGGCATTCGTCAGTAGGCAAATGTTTCATATGAACAAGTAAAGGTTGTTTTGTCTTGATCATCGAGGTGAATAGGAATTTGGAAAAATCCTAAATATCCATCTAGATAGCAAAAGTAAGAATGCCTTGCTAGACGTTCAAGCATTTGGTCTATGAATGGAAGCGGGAAATGATATTTCCTAGTTATTTTGTTTAGTTTTCTATAATCGATACACATACGCCATCTGCTTTCTATATGCTTAGTTATTTGTTCTCCTCTTTCATTTTGTACATTTGTGACACCTCCCTTTTTAGGCACCACATGTACAGGGCTCGCCCACTTACTATCAGAAATTTGGTATATTATTCTATCCTTAAATAACTTTAACACTTCCATTTTCACAACATCACTCATTATTGGGTTTATCATTTGTTGATGTTCTATGGAAGGTTAAGAGTCTTCCTCTAGCATAATTCGGTTCATACACATGGAAGTACTTATCCCTTTGAGATCAGAAACATTATAACCTAAAGCTAAGGGGTATTTTCTCAAAACATCTAAGAGTTGTTTGGTTTCTTCACTATCTAAGGTGGACTGACTATGACTGGATCATTTAGTTCTTTGTCCAAGAACTCGTATCTCATATGCTTAGGTAGTTCCTTAAGTTCCATTGGTGGTTTCTTAGGACATGTCATATGATTTGGGGTGAGTGTCAAGCATTTGTAAAGGTTGTCATCTATATAAGGCTCAATTTCAAATCTGTCGTCCTCCATTATGGGATTTGAAGGTAATTTAATTATTTCGATTGGATCTACTTGGTTTAATTCTCTTATGAAATTCATCAGTGATATCGATAGTGTAACCTGAGTCATCTATGGCTGGTACCATCAGGAATTTGGATAATATGAGTTCTACTTTTTCATCACCTACTTCAAACATAGTTTTTCCTCTCTTGACATCTATTATAGCTCCAGCTATTGATAAAAAGGGTCTACCTAGAAGGATTGGGATTTCGTCGTTTTCTTTAATATCCATGACAACAAAATCTGTTGGAATATAGAGTTGGCCAATCCTAACTGGGACGTCTTCTAAAATTCCTATGGGATATATAACATATCTATTATCTAATTGAAGGTACATCCTAGTTGGTTACAATTCTTCTGAGTCTAACCTCTTACAAACGGCTAAAGGAATTAAGCTCACACTGGCTCCTAAGTCCATAAATGCTTTATCGATAACGTGATTTCCTAAAATGCAAGGTATAGAAAAATTTCATGGGTCTGTCTCCTTTTTAGAAAGCTTATTTTCGGCAATAGAATTGCATTCTAAGGGTTTTGGATCATCAAGCCTTCGTTTGTTGGTTAATATGTCTTTAAGGAATTTGGCGTAAGACGGTATCTGGGTAATGGCTTCGATGAATGGAATCTCTAAGTGGAGCTTCTCAATCACTTTTATAAACTTTTTATATTGGTTATCTAATTTGGTTTTTTTCAGTCTTTACGGGTATGGAATTGGAGGTTTATAAGGAGGTGGTGGTACATAAACTTTATCGTCTTTCACTCCTTCCTTATCTTTAATTCCTTCATCCTTTGGTTGCTCAGATTCTACTGGTTTTTCTACTTCTTTCTCTGGTGTGGTCACTACATTTTTCTTAGGGGATTCTGGCTTATTCAACCTAGGGTCTACAGGCCCATTGTATGTAGTTCCACTCCATAGAGCAATAGCATTAGCATGCCCTTTGGGGTTAGGTTGAGGTTGTCTAAGAAATTGTCCTCCTGGTGAAACTTGAGTAGATTGTTGCTACGCCACTTGAGAGATCTGGGTTTCAAGCATTTTGTTGTGAGTAATTATAGAATCAAGTTTGGTGCCCAATTGTGTAATTAGTCCATTTATATGAATGTTTTGGTTCTTGAAATCCTTGTTTTGCTGAAGTTGAGTTGCGATGAAACCTTCCACCATTTTCTCAAAATTCGGCTTTTGAAGAGCAGATTGCATAGGTGGTTTTGGTTTTTGAGGTTGGAAACCAGGTGGTCTTTGGGGTGTAGAATTCTGAGTAGGGTTATTATTCTTATAGGAAAATCTTTGGTGATTCCTCCACCTAAGGTTATACGTGTTAGAATAGGGGATGCCATGGGAGTAATTGACATGGTTTGTGGTTATTTCAGCTAAAAGACTATATTCAGCTAGAGTATGTCCTTGGATTCCACAAATCTCACATCCGGGTTGAACTGCAGCTATAGTAGCTGTAGGGTTGATAATCATGCTTTCTAATTTTTTGGCTATGGCGTCCATTTTGGCATTCATATGGTCGAGGAAACTGACTTCATAAGCACCTCCTTTAGTTTTTTTCTTCTCTACTGGGGCATGTTCCGTTCCCCATTGGTAATGGTTTTGTGCCATATCTTTAATGAGAGCGCAGGCTTCAGAGTAAGGTTTGTTCATCAAGGTGCCACTTGCGGCAGCGTCGATGGTCATCTTGGTGTTATACATGAGTCTGTTATAAAAGGTGTGAATTATGAGCCATTGTTCTAACCCATGGTATGGATAAGCTCTTAATAGTTCGTTGTATATTTCCCAAGCGTCGAAAAGTGATTCTCCCTCGTTTTGAGTGAGTTGAGTTATTTGGTTTCATAGAACATCGGTTTTACTCGGTAGAAAGTATATAGTTAGGAATATTTTCTTTAGGTCATTCCAAGTGGTTATGGAGTTTGCTGGAAGGGAATCTAACCATGATCAGGCTCTATCTCTGAGGGAAAAAGGAAATAGTCTTAGACGTATCACCTCAGAAGGAACATTGTTGGCATTCAAGGTGTCGGCCAATTGGATAAAAACTCTTAGGTGTTGGTACGGGTTCTCCGTAGAAAGACCTGTGAACTGGTTATGTTGAACTAATTATAACATAGAGGGTTTTAATTCAAAGTTATGAGTTGGTATAGTTGGGTTTACTATACTAGAGTAGGGTTCTTTGTTAGATGGTAGGGAGAAATCCTTAATTGGTTTCTCGTTCTGATCTTCTGCCATTGCTTTTTTAAGTCTTCGGAGCAAAAGACGGGCTCGGTCGTATCGTTCGGGTTCTTCTATTAGATCAACTACGTTTCCGGCGCTGCGAGTTCTTTGCATTGACCGGCTAATGGGATGGTTTAGTCTAGACGGTGTAATAACAAGGTACGAAATTTGACGTAATTGGTCCCCGACAACGGCGCCAAAAACTTGATGTGTGCTATCCACAAGTATACGGGGTACGTTAGGGTAATATAAAAGATTATCGATCCTACAGAGACCAATGTCAATCTATCGATTACTATTGTTACGGTGTTTATCTAAAGCTAATGAAAATATAGCGTGATACACACAGAAAAACAATTAAGGAATGAATTCAGATTCAGAATAAAGCATACTGAAATGTATTTCTCATTGATCAAACAATATTTTTATTGTTTAAGTGGTAATACTTGTGGGGAATTATTTTCTTCCTCGAAAAATAGTTAATTAAAAAGGAACTGTCGCATTAGCGTAATCGGAACCGGACCTGACCTTTAATTTATACCAGCCGCTCACACTGCACCGGTCGCAGTTAAAAAGTGTTTTTGATTGGAAACTTTCAATATCAAAGGGTTTCCGGCATATGTGATCGGTGGTTTTTACACGTTATTTTACCGTTTGTTTCAGTTAATCAATTGTTATGTCTTATCGCATTTTATTTGTTTTTATTACATTTTACGCATCGATTTGGTATTTTCACTGTTTCTAGGTTCAGGTAAACAATAAAGAAGAAGCAGAGCGAAAACGGGGGAAAATGGCAAGACTTCGGAATAGTTTTGAGGTTAACCAGCAGCCTGACACGGGTACTCGTGTCCTGTGACACGGCCCGTGTCAGGGCCCCTGAAGAGGAAGATTGTCACCCAAGAACCAGCAGCCTAACATAGGTGCCTGTGTCCTGTGACATGGCCCGTGTCAGGGCCCCTGAAGAGGAAAATTGTCATCCACGAGTCAGCAGCCTGACACGGGTGCCCGTGTCCTGTGACACCGCCCGTGTCAGGGCTACTGAAAGTAAAATGTGTTATTTTGTGTTTTTTTGTTGCTGACTGTGCTATCTCGGAGGGCAGTTTAGGCATCTCGCATTGTAATTTGAACTTTGGTATATTAGACGCATCGTGAATGGAGAGAGGGACTTACCTTTGGACAGAAAATAATTTCACGAGAAAGATTAGAGCGATCAAGGATTTGGGAAACTGAAGGTCCTCATGAGCGGAAGCGATTGAAGATCAAGGCAACCAATTATCTTGTAATGTTTAGTCTTATTGTTGATTTTATCTGTATTATTATGAGTAGCTAAACCCTCTTATGCTAGGGGGTGTCCCTGAATTGACTCTGTAATGACCTTGTTTCCTTTGAATAATGGACTTCACTGCTTTCTAATCATCGTTGTTATTGTATAATTTTCTTATGGCTTTTCTTATTTAACAAATAAGGGTCCAATTTACGGTTAACCTTAGGTTTGGAAAAACGATCGTTAATGCGTTTATACGATAATACTATAGTAGATATTGCCTAGGAATGGGGATACCCTATAGTAACCGTAATGTTTTAGATAAAATATATCACTTGGTATTGTTCCTATACCACCAAGGAATTGGGGCATTGGGAGAATACCAAATAGTTTTAAAATCACTTGCTATTTTACCGGTCAATATACTCGACCAACCGGAACCTAAGTCTATAAACGCGTCCGAAAATAGTTTTAAAATCACTTTCTAATAATACCAAACTTTCCTAATTAATTAATAAAGTGCTTTTGCTGCTTTTACCAATTAAAAACTAACCAACTCTTATCTAAAGTGTCAGACGACTTTCAATCTTACCCGACATAGTCACGGTTATTACATAAACAGAAACACGGTCTCGTTCACATAATGGCCGATCAATTTAAGTTTATAAAAGTTGCATTAAAATCTGAAACAGCCCCTAAAGTATTTATACAAATACAACATATGGAGTACCTCCAAAACAACGGTCCTCACATCCCAGCACAGCAGAATTGGCTAGACATGACGGTGGTAAACATAGTAAAGAATTTGTTTGTAAAATAAATCATTTAAAGAAATAAATATGTTCGTGATTCGTTTTCAAAAGTAATAATGAAAGTGTCACGCTTAAGTTCAGTTTAGAAAACGAATCTTATGAAATAAAGCGATATATAAATTGTTCAGAAAATTAAACAATTTAAAGCAAGGCAGAAGGCAATGCGAATAATAATAAAAGTGCGAATTGAATTAAAAAACCTGCTCCGAATTGGAGACTTGAATCTGGTACAATGCTAGAAAGTAAAGCTGACTTGGAAATTAAAATTATGGCAAGATTAAACTCCTATGCTACGATGCTCCAACCTCGATTACAACAATGATGCGATAACCCATTTCTCAAGATACAAGTTTCATATCAACTTTTGACCAACATGAAACTTGTAGATCATGTTCTTAACTTTCTTTTGAGTACTAGAAGTCCTTGATTGGATTTATAGAACTCAAGTTATGATCCAGACAAGCTACAGGTCATCAGATGAATGTGATTTTGGTTAACAAAAGTCAACTCAATTCAAAGCCATTTTGGACCTAGAAGGATGTTTCTCCTCAACTTTTGACCAACATGAAAGTTGTAGATATTGGTCTTAGCTTTCCAAAGAGTACTAGAAGTTTTTCATCTGATTTGTAAAACTCAAGTTATGAGGCTTGTAAGGCAAGGGCATTTTGGGAAAGTAAAATTACAGGTCATTTTGGATTATAGGCCGATTTCACCATCATATATACCTCAAATGGAAACTTTTCCAACTTGAAAGTTGCTCGAAATGGGGTTACTTACTCAACCACGCATAAAGGTTTCATTGATATGGATTTTAATGAGAGTTGGTTGAAGAAAATCTTACAAAAGGCATTTTAAAGGCATTAAAATGGAAAAATTCAAAAATAATTCATATTGGCTCAAAATTATGCAAGCTTGTGCATATTTTGAGTGGATTTGATGTTTTGAACATATTGGCATTATTTGAATTTCAAATTGAGTCAAATTTCATGGCCAATTTTTGAGTTGCTTCAAGAATAAGTAACATGACAAACTTCAACCATTGATCGAAATCAAGGCATTAATCCAAGCCCTTCATTCTCCTTACATCACTAGCATTGAGTTTGAGCCAAATTGGAAGGAGAACAGAGTCATTTTTGTGGCTGTCACAAGTGGGAAAATTGAAGAAAAAGTGAAAGTTAAATTGGACTCTATGGGCTGTAATTGGGCCTGAACGTGATCCAAACAGCTTCTATATAAGATTTCCACCATGAACAGATGAGGGTTGGTGAATTTTGGAGGGAAATTCAGTTAGAGCAGTGGAGAAAAGTAAGCTTGCAAGTGCATATCGTGTTTGGAGATTGGAGCAAGATCAAGAGGAATTGAGCATCAAGATAGCTTCAACATTAATTATTGAGTGATTCTGCATCGATTGGAGCAAGGTTCAACGCTTGATAGTGCCTCCGTTGAAGCTTTTGAACAGGTTCCTATACTTCACGATTTCTCTTAACTTATGAGCAATTAGGATAGTTTGAACAAGTTTAGGTTTCGGATGATGCCTAGATGGATTTAGGATAAGAATTGTGGCTGTTTGTGAGATTTGTGGATGATGCACGTTTTTTGTTTGGCTTCGAGTAGGCTTGAATAGTGAGGGAAAATGTGTTTTGATCCTGGATCTGTGATGTAGATGATGTAAGTATTTGATTGATATCAGATATTTTAGATTTGGTGAAGTTTTCGTGATGAGCTACTGTAGCTCACGTCGGAGAAGACGACCGGAGTCTTCTCCGGTCACCACAGTAGGCGTTCCCTCCATTTTGCAGGTTTAAACGAAAGAGATGAGTCGTTCACTGTTGGATATCTGGACTTCCTTGACTTAGTATGTAGATCCAACGTGCAAGATTTAATTTCATTTAAGCTGACCTGGACTTAGTGACGTGGCGCATTGATAGACATAGGATCTGAATACTAATTGAATCAACGCGCGTGATTAAGACCTACAGTTGTATTGGGTTGACTAAACGCATGTGATTATGTGGAATGCCTGATGGACCTTGGGCTTGCGTGCTTTCGACACCCCCTTCCTTGGCCCATGCACGTTTTGAACTGAATCTCCTTGCTATTGGCACCACTGATTTGTTTTATTTCTTTTTTATTTCATTTTTTATTTTGTTTTAATTGTGTTTCAATTTAAATCTTTAAAAATAGTTCCAATGTTCCTAAAATCACACAAAAATATTTTCTATGAACTTTGAGATGTCCTTTACTTTTAGGATATTTTTATTGTTTTTTTAATTTTATTTTCAATTTAAAAAAGGATTAAACATTGGAACTGTTTTAAATGGATTAAATGGTGACATGGTTTGTTCTTTTATTTGTTTCTTGCATTTCCTTTGGGTCCAATGAATTAAAATTGATCCTCATATCCATGATGAGTTGAACAATTTTTGAGGACCATTTTGCCCCTGGTGGGTTGACTTTAGGGTTGACTTTTGGTGCTTTTCTTTTGACCCTCGATTCTCCCATTTCAAAGTGATACATCATGAATATTATTTTCTTTTGATGGTGCTTTGAGGGGATATTTGCTTTGAGATTTTGGCCTCTGGTTGCCAACATGTTTAACTACCTTGTACATTTTATTTGATTATTTTTGAACCATTTTCCTATTTTTGAGGTAACTTGCAAGTCAAGTTACCTCCAAGGGAGGTTCACATATGTACCTTGACCTAGTTTGACTTGGATATGACATTTTTGGATCCTTTGAACCCTCAATGCCTTTTGTTTCATGTTGCTAACATGTTAAGGATGATGTTGGTTCAATTTTAGGTCATGATATTGTTTCTTCCTTGTTCATTTGTGTGTTTTCTTTTAAGTTTTCAACTTGAAGTTCTATGTTATGTTTGCTTGCACTCTTTGAGCTTTTGCTTGCATTTCCTTTTGAATTGAATTTCTATTGCTTTTGAGCTTTCTTCTCTTCATCTCCCTTCTGTCCAATGACTTTGGAACCTCATTTAAGGTATCTTAGTCCCTCCTGAGGAGGTACTTGAAGTATACCTAAAATGATGGATCCTTGAGGACTCTTTTGTGTTTCCTTTGCACTTAGCTTGTGATGCTTATGGTTGAGTACCTATTATGAGGCCCTTGCTGCCCTCACTTGGTTTTGGTTTTTGTTTTACCTTTCATTTGGTTTAGTTTTTTGTGGTGTGGTTGATGTTGTTTGACTTAGGTCATTTCATCCCACTTTTGGTGCACCTTTGTGTGGTTTGCTCTTGTTGGATTGCTTTCTTCTTGTGCACTTCTCCTTCTTATCTTTTCTTGCATTTCCATATGCATGCTTGGTTGAGATGAGCTTGTGGAGGCTACTGCCCCACACTATTTTCCTCCCACTTTCATTCTATTTGTGCATCTTATGTTTGCGTCTTTATTTGCATATGCATTCTTCTTCTTCTTCTTCTTCTTCTTCTTTTGTTTTTCTTTGCCATGCTCCCCATAAGTTCTCTAACCTCTTGAGGTTATGATAGACATTAGGTGCTTAACCATGCATGATAACATTAGGTAGTTCCCTTTTGAATCTCAACTTTAGGTGTACTTTGCATGATAACTTTTAGGATTGATTAGTTTTCCCTCTTCTCTTCTCATCTTCAAACATTCATAAAACACTTAATAAAGGATGACAATTGTTGTACGCTACAAGCCTTAAGCTATTTGAGAAATGATGGTTGGGTGGTTGCCTCTCTATTGTCTAGAATGTTAGTATATGTCCTTTGGACGATATACGATGCATTCGCACCTAAATCATAGTCTTTAGTGCAACATGAGTTACAAATCAAGTTTAAAACACTTATCTAAAAAACACAAAAACACTTCAAACCTTTTTCATCCTTTAGGATTTTAATCAAGAAAATATTTTCAGATAAAAGAGTGTCGTTAACTCTTTTTCCTACCGCACACAGTAACGCCTAAGTCTCCAATGGTCGAGCTGCATACACCAACTGCTAGAACTACTTGTTAACCCAGCTCGAGCCTAAAAACTTTTTAACCAACCTGTGGTCTTTTTAGCCCGAACTACGTTCGCTCTGATCTTTCATACCAGATGAAAGTACATAGGCACAAGACGCGATGTCTTGGCAAGCAACCTTCCCCCTTTCTTCTCCCGTAGTTAGTCGAACTATGTTGACTCTGACTTTCCCATTGCACGAGGGAGTACGTAGGCACAGAGCGGCAATGCTCTTCCGAGTCAATCCTTTTCCTTTTTCTTTTGTCCCTGAGTCTTTAGCGTAGATAGATGATCACCCTTTTAGATAGACAACAATGCGTGGATCCCGTCGAGTACGACGGACGCGAGGGGTGCTAATACCTTCCCCTTGCGTAACCGACTCCCGAATCCAAACATGGTTGCGATGACCTTGTCTTTTCCCTTTTCTCGTTAGGTTTTTCCCATCGTTTCCTTTCCCTCTCTTTGGGATAAATAACGAAAGTGACGACTCTTCTATTTTTCCGCCGGTTGTTTTTCGTAGTAGCGACAGCTGGCGACTCTACTGGGGATCTGGTTCCCTATGCGAGTCAATCCTAGCGCTTGTCTGTTTACCTTTGGATGTTATACATATGTGCTTTACTTATCTTTCCTGCTTTATTTTCTGCATCAAATATCATTAGTGCTGTGTTGTAGGAGAGAAGTTCCACTGAGTGATAAGCCGTACCTAGGCTTGAGTACGAACATAGTATTAGAAGCGAAAAGTAGTGGTGAACCTGTATGTTAGGCATGCACTAGTTCCCACGAAATTTACGCTCAGACGAGATTCTCTTTGATGACTTTCTTTCCAACTCAGTGAGTCGTTGAGAGAATTTTAGATCTGAGGGTTGTCGACTCTGGGAACCGATCATTTGTGAGTCAGCTAAGTGAGGCCTCTTCAAGAGATAATGATGCCCAACTAGAAATGGTGAACATATCATCATTTCTTGAAAGTCTGTGACGCTGATGAATGCATAGGACGCCATACCTTATCAGTGAATAGGTCCATACCTGTGAGTGGGATTGGGGTTGTACAGGAAACCTTTACCTTCAGATTACCCGGTTTTATCTACAGTTTGAATCAGGACTATTGGTATCAGTTGGTTTCTGTCGGAGCAGTGCTATGTTGTTGCTGAAGTAGAGCTCTGATCTTCCTCAGTCTACAGCACATCAGTCTTGATCCCTTGTGTGCGCGTTAGCATTTTGCATTTTTGCATTGCATCTGCATCTCATTTTTGCATGTCCTTTCTCAGCCGAAACAGGGAGCTTACCCATCTTTTGTCTGCTTCGTCAGTTGATTTCTCGACATTCATATTGGCTTGAGTCAGCTTCTGGAAGAATCATGAACTCAGGAGAGCAGAACTTGGTTGTGACAAGGGCAGAGATTGAATTGATGAAGAATCAGTTGAGTTAGCTCATGGAAGCCATGTCAGCTATGACTAGAGGAGAGGTCGGTATTCAGAAGACTCCAGCGGACAATGTTGCTCAAGCTTATCCTGTGCCGATTCCTGTTGAAGAGCATCCCATTGCCAGAGATAGAGATTCTTCTTCTCTCCATGACACCGACTATCAAAGTTTTACTTTCCCTGTGCCAGATTCTCAGAGGACCGTTCCAAAGGTTAATATTGAAGACCCACAAACTGTTGAATTTATGGGAAAATGTCAGCTGTTGGAAGAAAAGCTTGATGCCCTGATGAGTCAGGATACTTTTGATTTGAGTGTTGCGAGCATGTGTCTGGTGCCCGGTCTTGTGATGCCGCCGAAATTTAAAATGCCAAATTTTGAGAAGTTCAAAGGAGATAGTTGTCCAAAGCAGCATTTAGTAATGTTCTGCAGGAAAATGACCTCACATGTTCACAATGATCAGCTTATGATTCACTGTTTTTAGGACATATGAGTGGAGCATCGTCGAGGTGGTATATGCAGTTGGAGAGTGGTTGTATCCGATCATGGTCAGATCTAGCCAATGCCTTCGTGAAGCAGTACGAATACAATCTCAACATGGCTCCTAATCGCGTGCAGTTGCAAGAATTATCTCAGGCGGACAATGAATCCTTTAGAGGATATGTGCAGAGATGGAGAGAGTTAGCTACACGTTTTCAACCTCGACTTCAGGACAAAGAGTTGATTGACATATTCTGAGTACCTTGAAAGGCCATTACTTTGACAAGTTGATCAGCGGTGGAATGTCAAACTTTGTTGACTTGGTGATAATGGGTGAACATGTCGAGAGTGGAATCAAGAGAGGAAAGATTCGAAACATCCCCTATGTCTCAGTTGAGGAGAATGAGTCAATTGTGAATTCTCAGGAAGAATGGGAAAGAGGAAGTGATATTCTCTACGAATCTCCTATATCTCAGGTTCAGTTTTCAGATACTTCGAGTGTCCGGAGTCAGCAGTCTGTTGGGACTGTGTATCAAGTATTTATTTCTCGCCAGAGTCAGCAGTCTTACCATCATCAACCGCGTCAATACGTTAGACGAAGACCCAGGAAACTAGAAAGGCATTTTACTCAGTTGCCGGTATCGTATAGTCGGTTGTTACCGGATTTGATCAGAGTTGGGTTAATAATGCCGAAGAAGATTAATCCAGAGATCCCGCCATATCCTCCAGGCTTTGATGTCAGTGCCCGCTGTGAGTACCATGCTAGGGCACAGGGGCATTCAACGGAAGATTGTACGGTGCTCAGGAGCCAGGTTCAGGCTTTGCTGGATTCCAATAAGATCTCAGTCACGTGTCAGGGTGTTCAAATCAATGATCTTCTCTTATCCAGTTAAGCGGGTGTGTTAGCTCATGTTTTGGAGGAGTTCACCGAGAGTATTTGTTCAGAAGAGTATCAAACCGAAGACTCAGTTGAGGGTTGTATCCCTGAGTAGAATTTGTTCATTACTGTATGCTGACCATCGCCAGGCTTGTTGGTCGAGGTCACTCTGTTTGTATTCAGTTACTCTTGTATGGTGCATATGTGTGATGGTTATCCCTGTTTGGATCTTGGGTTCCTTTTTGCTATTCTGAGATTTCCCTGTTGCATGCTTCTTTGCATCTTGCATATTGTTTTTGTGTAATAGGTACCTCGGAGCTGTTAATCTGACTTCATATACTCCACTAGTTTGTTGCAGGTTATATAATCAGGTAGTCACAGGAACTCCCACAAAGTCATGGAGCAAATCTAAGCAGAGCTGAGAGAAGTTAAGAGCTAGATGGGGCAGTTCACCGCGGAGATGTAGGCAATGCGCCTGGATCAGAATGCGCTCAGAGAGGAGAACCATCAGTTGGAAACTCAGGTGGGCTTAATCATGGAAGTGATAAGGAGTGTGCTCAGGAAAGAAGGTGATCAAATGCCTGAGGCTGCAGCAAAGATGCTTGCGCCACTTATGTCTGTGGAATCTATGCCAAAACGTGATGTGTGTCAAAAATCTGCTGTGCAACTGGAGGTTCCGAAATTCCCTTGCCATCAGCTGCGACTCGTTTCTCAGGAGAATCCTAGGATTAGAAGATATGGTCAAAGGATAAAATTGCAATATAGAATCTTCGATCAGATCCCCATGGATTATGCTCAGTTGGTGCAACTCTTGCTCAAACTTTAGTTGGTTGAACCTCGGACTTTGGCTCCACTTACTGGCCAACCACCACCGAGCTTCGATGTCAATGCTTATTGTGAGTTCCACTCTGGGGGACAGGGGCATAACGTCGTGAACTGTAATGCTTTTAAGCATAAGGTTCAGGACCTGATTGATTCGAAGACAATTGAATTCACGCCGAGCGGCATGAAGGTATCAGGCGAGATTGCTCCCTGTCATGAAAAAGAGATGGATACTCCTATTCCCATTCCTGAAGTTGCAGTCGGTCAAGAGTATATCCTACAATCCTTGGTGTCAAAATCCCCTTGCCTACAATTGCTGCCTGTTCCTGGGTCAAATTTAAGGATGAAAGCGCCTGAAAAGGAAGAGTCCTCAAGAGTCCAAACCCAGTCGCCGGATGTTTCTGTTGTTCAGAGTCCACGACCTTTTGGGTCTTTGCAGCAAGGCTATCAGCACCATAATCAGAATAGGCCTCGCAACAATCTGAAAAGAAGGAATGCTTCTCGGTGTCCAGTGCCTATGTCATATCGCTCGTCTGATTGAGTTTGGAGACTTCAAGGGTCGCATCTACCTAAGCAGCTAATCAGTGTGAAAACCTAGTTCTTAGAAGCTGGAAATTTTCATTTTATCCTGTTATTTCTTTATGTTTGTAATTTTCTTTCCTGTTTAAAGTGCAATCTCATTTGTAAAACTTGTTGTTTCCGTTTATTGATATTAATGAAATGAATATGCATGTTTTGATTAAATCCATTCACGTTCACTAATTGCTTTTTACAGATGGTATACGCTTGTTTAAGCGGAGTCCGGGGAGGTTGACGAAGTTTAAAGACGCGCAAGCTTCCAATTGTATGCTTTTGAAATAAAACATGTTGATGATGTAAAGGCATTGTTTCAAATTCCCAAAAACAAGAGATATAAGGATGATAATCCCTTGTCAACCCCTTTGAGCCTAGTAGTAGGAGTTTCTTTCTGAAAACGAAAAACCCAAATCTTAACCCGGGGTCGGGTAGGTGTCAGCTAATTTTGGCTAAATTTCCAAATTGTAATAGGAGTTGTTCCTGTTCGAGGATAAATCACACCTGTATAGGTCGTGCCTAAAAGAACCATAGTGGTTAAACCTTGCCGATAAGGAGTGAAACAGTCACATTATTCCCCAGAGAGTCAGACAAGCCGGTGTCACACGATTTGTTCGAAAAGAAAAAGAATTAAAAGAAAAAAGAATAAAGCCCTCTAAGTCGAATCCTGAAAACAAGCGACTTAGGAAAAAATTAGGGCATCTCGCTGGACGTTGAAATCAAAAGAAGCTCGAAAGAGCCAATCCAGGCAAAAGTTAAGGAAATAAAAGATGCTGATGAAAAACAAGTCGTGTGATTCAGGCACCAAAAGACGAAAAGCGAGTGATTGTCACTCTAAAAACTTTTGGTTTCCCGAACCACCACTCCTGTCATTTAACCTTTGAAAGTTGAGCGCTAGTGTCGAATTAGCTAAATGTAGGATTGGAGAACATCACGGAGAATGGGTGGGTTACAATGAATTTTGAGCCTTTATCCTTTCCTTGTAAACCGTGAACCTGACCAAGCTACAACCTGAAAAAGTCCTAATTGAACCGGGGTTGTTTCAAAAGCATACTTCGGTAAAGATCGCATCGAAACTGACTCCTAAAAGGATTCCTCTTACAACGTTGTATTAATGTTGACATGTTGATAAATGATTTATTCACTTTATGTCACAAATTTTTCCAGTGAACAGATTGGATTTCGAAAACTGTCATATGCGTTGCATTTAATATATCTTTTATGTAGGACAACTGGTTTTACTTGTGAGTAAGCGCTTGACAGTAGGAAAGTTTCCGCAGTAAAAAGATTGATCAGGATAGAATGCAGATTGCCTGAGTACTCCATCGAATTGGGGCAAGTTGTATCAAATGATCACAGCATGGGAGTCAGCCATCTAAAAATCATTTAATCTGAAGCAGTCAAGTCGAGATTTGAGGAATCTCTCGCAGCCAAGAAGCACTTTCCCCACAGATCAGCCAATCAGGGACAAAGTCATTGCAGACTAGGGCAGGACACCCCAAGAGCGCAAAAGTCATTTCTTGTCCGTGGGGCAATTAGTATGAAGCACCTCTCTGAGGTTCAAGGTGTCTAGGAAGTGCATATCAAGCCATCAGGGCATGAGATTTCAGATTTCCTTTCGAGGAATATCCCCACAGAGATCCCACGGGCTGGGGCAAAATTGGAAGCATAGGAATTGTTCCTCTCCATGTCTTCAAGAGTTGTTCAAGCAGGTTTAGTCAACTTTCGAGTGCAAGACGAATGTCGGGAAGTCATGTTACTATCCCTTGACCCTTTAACCAAAAACCTTTGAGTTCAGACATGGTATTTTTCCAGCATCAGTCGTACCTGATCCTTTGCAAATCTAATTCCCTTTGGTACGCAGGAAGACTTCGTTTGTTCTCTCCAGCAAAAGTCCAATCATCATTGGCACGTGTAAGCTATCTCCAATAGAGTCCAGTCATACTTGGCACATCTGGTTATCCCCAGCGGAGTTGGCTTCACCTTTCCAGCATTTATTTTGCTAGAATGTTCTGTTGTATCCAGCTTTCCCCGGAAGCCCGAGCCTGCATCTGCATGTTTGCATATAGTTATCATATTTGCATCATCCTTCCATTTCGTATGGAGCATTACACCATATTCAAACATACGCATATGCATTTGAAGCATAAGCCAGTTTCTGTCGGCCTTCCGTGGCAACTTGAATCTCTTCTTCAATCAATACAGGGGCATTTATCCAGCAGCTTTGTTCAGACAACTTATCGGTTTACTCGGATTTCAGATCATTCGACGGTTATGTTTTGTCCATCAGTCCTTTGATGGTGGCATCCCCAAGCAGAGTTTCTTTGTCCATCAGTCCTCTGATGCCGACAGTTTCTCTTTCCGTCAAATCCTATTGACGATGTGGTTCTCTGAGCATATTTTCCTTCCGTCAATCCCTATTGACGACGTGTTTCCCCAACAGGTTTTTCTCTCCGTCTATCCTTAGACGACGTGAGCTTCGGACGTGGTTTTCTTTCTGTTTATTGGATGAGATGGTGTTTTAGGAGGGTTTTCGTGCTGTCAATTCCTATTGACGCTATGACTCTTTGAAGAATGATTGGTTTGCTTTGTTGGAAATTCCTATTGACAACATGGCTCTTTGAAGAGTGTTTTCTCTCTGTCAATCCTTATTGACGATGTGGCCCTTTGAAGATATTTTCTTTCCATCAACTCGTATGGACGAAAGAATTCTGCAATTCGACAAATGGTTTTGAAATGCGGTTTTGGTGTCTTCCCGTCTACTTTTAGACGATGTGAGTATTGGGTGTCTTTCCGTCTACTTTTAGATGATGTGAGTATTCGGAGTCTTTTCGTCTATCTTTAGACAATGTGAGATGGCTTCTCTTTGTGTCTATCCAGACACAATGTGAACGTTGGATATTATTTTTCTTTCCGTCTACCATTAGATGATGTGAGTATTTGGAGCCTTCCCGTCTACCATTAGACGACGTGAGTATTGGTTTTCTTGCTGTCTATCCTTAGACAATGTGAAGGGATCAAGTTCATGTTGATCTAGCTTTCAGTGATGACATTCCATCTATCCCTAGGCGATGTGAGTATTTGATGACTTTCCGTCTATCCCTAGGCAATGTGAGTATTTGGAGTCTTCCCGTCTACTTTTAGACGATGTGAGTATTATTCTCTTCCTGAGGTGAAGTTACCAATTGCGTGTTGATCTAGCCTTTGGTTTTGATGTTTGTGGCGTTACACAGATGACTAGCAGCGATGTCAGGTGTTCTTTATCAGATGATCAGTAACCCAGTTTCTGTTGCAACTGTCTGCGTTCAGTTTTTCTGGATATTTGTTCCCCAATTAGAGTTTTGCAGTTTATTTCTATGGTTGGCAAATTTTCGGTTTCTTTGGTATTCAACTGTCTTTTACCTTGATTGTTTGAAAGTCATTCGCTTTTCATCCATTCAGGTCCAAGCCGTTTGAATAGGAGCAGCTGTTGCACCCCAAAATTTGCCCAACTTTTTTCTTTGGCTGGCTTGTGTTTCATTTCATTTCTTTCTAGCATTTGCATTGCATAAAATTTTTTATTGAACAGGGGATTAAGAGGTTGTGCATAGCAAGAGGAGTCTACCAAGATGTTGAGTCTAAGCAAGGGGTGTTACTCAAGTTTGGATGGTCATCAAGTCATCTAGAAGTACTCAATAGCCTGGAAAAGGATTGATGGATGTATGTGGGTCATCTCCTAACTTGGAGGCCAGTCAAAGATCATCTGAAGTTTGTAAAGCCATGATTATGGATATAAGATGTTGAGAGATTTCATTGAGTGCTTTGAGATCCATGTTGGAGCTTATTCAAGTTGTTGTGTGAAGTGGAACAAGCCACAGTCAAAGATATTACAGCTAGGGTTTTCATCTGGTAAATCCTCAGTCAACTGTGAAATTGAAGGAGATTAAAACTCAATTCCAAGTCTCTATGGTTATGGGATGTTGTATTGAGGTGTCTATATATCATTTCAAGATCAATTCATCAAGAATCAAATGTGTGAGAAGTTACTAAATTAGGGTTCTAAGTGTAAAATCCCCTGTTTAGTCCCCAACTTCAAGATCACCTTTCTCAAGATACAAGTTTCATCTCAACTTTTGACCAATATGAAACTTGTAGAGCATGTTCTTAGATTTCGTTTGAGTACTATAAGTCCTTCATTGGATTTATAGATCTCAAGTTATGATCCAGACAAGTTACAGGTCATCAGATGAATGTGATTTTGGTCAACAAAAGTCAACTCATTTCCAAGCCATTTTTGACCTAGAAGGATTTTTCTCCTCAACTTTTGGCCAACATGAAAGTTGTATATCTTGGTCTTAGCTTTCCAAAGAGTACTAGAAGTCTTTCATCTGATTTATAGAACTTAAGTTTTGAGGCTTGCAAGGCAAGGGCATTTTGGGAAAGTAAGATTACAGGTCATTTTGGATTATAGGCCCATTTCACCGTCATATATACCTCAAATGGAAATTTGTCCAACTTGAAAGTTTCTCAAAATGGGGTTATTTACTCAACCAAGCATCAAGGGTTCATTGATATGGATTGGAATGAGAGTTGGTTGAAGAAAATCTTACAAAAGGCATTAAAATGGAAAAATTCAAAATAATTCATATTGGCTCAAAATTATGCAAGCTTGTGCATATTTTGAGTGCATTTGATGTTTTGAACATATTGGCATTATTAGAATTTCAATTTGAGTCTCATTTCATGGCCAATTTTTGAGTTGCTTCAAGAATAAGTAACATGACAAACTTCAACCATTGATCGACATCAAGGCATTAATCCAAGCCCTTCATTCTCCTTACATCACTAGCATTGAGTTTGAGCCAAATTAGAAGGAGAACAAAGTCATTTTTGTGGCTGTCACAAGTGGGAAAATTGAAGAAAATGTGAAAGTTGAATTGGACTCTATGGGCTGTAATTGGGCCTGAACGTGATCCAAACAGCTTCTATATAAGATTTCCACCATGAACAGATGAGGGTTGGTGAATTTTGGAGGGAAATTCAGTTAAAGCAGTGGAGAAAAGCAAGCTTGCAAGTGCATATCGTGTTTGGAGATTGGAGCAAGATCAAGAGGAATTGAGCATCAAGATTGCTTCAACATTAATTACTGAGTGATTCTGCATCGATTGGAGCAAGGTTCAACGCTTGATAGTGCCTCCGTTGAAGCTTCTGAACATGTTTCTATAATTCACGATTTCTATTAATTTATGAGCAATTAGGATAGTTTGAACATGAGTTTAGGTTTATAATGATGCCTAGATGGATTTAGGATAAGAATTGTGGCTGTTTGTGAGATTTGTGGATGATGCACGTTTTTTGTTTGGCTTCGAGTAGGCTTGAATAGTGAGGGAAAATGTGTTTTGATCCTGGATCTGTGATGTAGATGATGTAAGTATTTGATTGATATCAGATATTTGAGATTTGGTGAAGTTTTCGTGATGAGCTATTGTAGCTCTCGTCGGAGAAGACGACCGGAGTCTTCTCCGGCCACCACAGCAGGCGTTCCCTCCATTTTGCAGGATTAAACGAAAGAGATGAGTCGTTCACTGTTGGATATCTGGACTTCCTTGACTTAGTATGTAGATCCAACGTGCAAGATTTAATTTCATATAAGCTGACCTTGACTTAGTGACGTGGCGCAGTGATAGACATAGGATCTGAATACTAATTGAATCAACGCGCGTGATTAAGACCTACGGACGTCTTGGGTTGACTAAACACATGTGATTATGTGGAATGCCTGATGGACCTTGGGCTTGCGTGCTTTCCACACCCCCTTCCTTGGCCCATGTGAGTTTTAAACTGAATCTCCTTGCTATTGGCACCACTGATTTGTTTTGTTTATTTTTTATTTTTTTTTATTTTGTTTTAATTTTGTTTCAATTTAAATCATTAAAAATAGTTCCAATGTTCCTAAAATCACACAAAAATATTTTCTATGAACTTTGAGATGTCCTTTATTTTTAGGATATTTTTATTGTTTTTTTTTATTTTATTTTCAATTTAAAAAAGGATTAAACATTGATATTGTTTTAAATGGATTAAATGGTGACATGTTTTGTTCTTTTATTTGTTTCTTGCATTTCCTTTGGGTACAATGAATGAAAATTGATTCTTATATCCATGATGAGTTGAACAATTTTTTAGGACCATTTTACCCCTGGTGGGTTGACTTTAGGGTTGACTTTTGGTGCTTTTCTTTTGACCCTCGATTCTCCCATTTCAAAGTGGTACATCTTGAATATTATTTTCTTTTGATGGTGCTTTGAGGGGATATTTGCTTTGAGTTTTTTGCCTCTGGTTGCAAACATCTTTAGCTACCTTGTGCATTTTATTTGAACCATTTTCCTATTTTTGAGGTAACTTACAAGTCAAGTTACCTCCAAGGGAGGTTCACATATGTACCTTGACCTAGTTTGACTTGGATATGACATTTTTGGATCCTTTGAACCCTCAATGCCTTTTTTTCATGTTTCTAACATGTTAAGGATGATGTTGGTTCAATTTTAGGTCATGATATTGTTTCTTTCTTGTTCATTTGTGCGTTTCCTTTTAAGTTTTCAACTTGAACTTCTATGTGATGTTTGCTTGCACTCTTTGAGCTTTTGCTTGCATTTCCTTTTGAATTGAATTTCTATTGCTTTTGAGCTTTCTTCTCTTCATCTCCCTTCTGTCCAATGACTTTGGAACCTCATTTAAGGTATCTTAGTCCCTCCTGAGGAGGTACTTGAAGTATACCTAAAATGATGGATCCTTGAGGACTCTTTTGTGTTTCCTTTGCACTTAGCTTGTGATGCTTGTGGTTGAGTACCTATTATGAGGCCCTTGCTGCCCTCACTTGGTTTTGGTTTTTGTTTTACCTTTCATTTGGTTTAGTTTTTTGTGGTGTGGTTGATGTTGCTTGACTTAGGTCATTTCATCCCACTTTTGATGCACCTTTGTGTGGTTTGCTCTTGTTGGATTGATTTCTTCTTGTGCACTTCACCTTCTTCTCTTTTATTGCATTTCCATATGCATGCTTGGTTGAGATGAGCTTGTGGAGGCTACTGCCCCACACGATTTTCCTCCCACTTTCATTCTATTTGTGCATCTTTATTTGCATATGCATTCTTCTTCTTCTTCTTCTTCTTCTTTTGTTTTTCTTTGACATGCTCCCCATAAGTTCTCTAACCTCTTGAGGTTATGATAGACATTAGGTGCTTAACCATGCATGATATCATTAGGTAGTTCACTTTTGAATCTTAACTTTAGGTGTACTTTGCATGATAACTTTTAGGATTGATTAGTCTCCTATTAGTTTTCCCTCTTCTCTTCTCATCTTCAAACATTCATAAAACACTTAATAAAGGATGACAATTGTTGTACGCTACAAGCCTTTATCTATTTGGGAAATGATGATTGGGTGGTTGCCTCTCTATTGTCTAGAATGTTAGTATATGTCCTTTGGACGATATACGACGCATTCGCTCCTAAATCATAGTCTTTAGTGCAACATGAGTTACAAATCAAGTTCAAAACACTTCTTCTCTAAAAAACACAAAAACACTTCAAACCTTTTTCATCCTTCGGGATTTTAATTAGGAAAATCTTTTCAGATAAAAAAGTGTCGTTAACTCTTAGTCCTACCGCAAACGGTAACGCCTAAGTCTCCAATGGTCGAGCTGCATAAACCAACTTCTAGAACTACTTGTTAACCCTACTCGGGCCTAAAAACTTTTGAACCAACCTGTGGTCCTTTTATCCCGAACTACGTTCGCTCTGATCTTTCATACCAGATAAAAGTACGTAGGCACAAGACGTGATGTCTTGGCGAGCAACCTTCCCCCTTTCTTCTCTCGTTGTTGGTCTAACTACGTTGAGTCTGACTTTCCCATTGCACGAGGGTGTACATAGGCACAGAGCGGAAATGCTCTGCCGAGTTAGTCCTTTTCCTTTTTCTTTTGTCCCTGAGCCTTTAGCGTAGATAGATGATCACCCTTTAAGATAGACAACAATGCATGGATCCCGTCGAGTACGACGGGCGTGAGGGGTGCTAATACCTTCCCCTTGCGTAACCGACTCCCGAATCCATACAAGGTTGCGATGACCTTGTCTTTTCCCTTTCTCGTTAGGTTTTTCCGATCGTTTCCTTTCCCTCTCTTTGGGATAAATAATGAAAGTGACGACTCTTCTGTTTTTCCGCCGGTTGTTTTTTGCAGTAGCAACAACGCCCACCTACCTGTGCTTGGTGCCCTCCAAGTGTGTTAACGGGGGTATACTTGGTCTTGTGACCGTTGAGATGTGGGTGAAACCCTACACCTCATGGCGTCCTCCTCGGCCAACGCCAAGTGGAACTCCATGTGTGTATTTTCACCTAAAATCGCTAATTCTTGCTCTTTTTGTGTCGTTTCTTTGCTGGAGGCTCCGTTAAGGCAATATACCTTAAAACAACACAAAACACAAACATAATACAAGAAAATAGCAAATAAATGAAAATAAACATGTGCAATCCGAGCCAAATACGCAGTGTTTTTCAGTGTTATCATAGGGGTGATATAATGGATGTATCACCACCCCAGTGGTTGTAACCTGCACGCCTTATACCTTGTCACCTTCAGAACTGGGGTTTGAATCTCCCCCCACCTTAGTTCTTTTATTTTTCTAGATTTTTCAAGTAATTAACACATATATATCATGCCTTCACCATTATTTCACACGTGTTCCTTAGTTGAGTTGGTTAGGATTTTGGCTGGAAATCTGAGTGGAGTGAGTTCATGTCCCATGGGGGTCTTTCCTTTATTTTTAGCACTTAATTTTATTCATTTTTCTTTGCAAATTCAAAGCATTGTAACTTTATCATTTTTAATCACTTTTGAGTCATTATTTTTGCAAAATGTTATTAATGTTGTCTATTTTTTGTTTGTGGAATTAAATTTCCAAAAATAATTATTTTTTATGGATTTGTGAATGCTTAAAGTATGTGACATTTTTAGGGTTTCATTAAGTTTCTTTTGATTCGTTTGATTAATTATTTGATTTCCTTTGTACATGATGCCTTGTATGAACCATATACACCTTGTATAAACTTTGTATGACCTTGTGAACTTGCACATTATGTTTTTACTTGATTTTGATGCTTTTTTATGCATATTTACATGTTAAAAGTGTATGTTGAGCTTTGTCCATACCATGTGCTTTTGCTTGACCATTTTTTTTAACACGTGATGTTTTTTCCATGTTTACATGACCTTAGTGTGCATGTGTGCCTTTTTTTTATTATACCATGTTTATGTGTTCTTAAACACTTGAATTTTGTCTTGAAAATGCCTTTGAATACATGCTTGTATTCTTGAACCTTTGTGATGTTCCTACTTTGTTTAAGACCATGATTGAACTCATAACATGTATGTTTGGTTGTTATCTACTTGTCTTAACATTTTCAACTTGTATTTATTCTTAAATGTTCAAGTAATGCCTTAACTTGTTCACATGATGTTTGGACTTTAACTTGTCCTCTTTAAGTATGCTCACATGTAATCCATTGTATGTTTGCATCTTCATCCACATGTTATTGTCATAAACATGCTTATTTTTCTCAAGTATGCTTGGTTGTTACCTTTGCTTTTTTTAAATTGTATTCGTGATTAAGTGATGATTTAACTTATACGTGTTTACTTTGAAATTTGAATGATACCATGTTAAGTAATTCTTTGACTTATACATGCCTTTATTTCATATTTGAACTTTTTTCCATCCATGTTTAAGTGATTTTTTAACTTTCACATGTCAACTTGAACTTTGTTTCCATCCATGCTTAAGTATTGTAATGACTTATCCATGTTGAAATATTTAATTTGTATTCATGATTAAGTGTTGTTATAACTTTTTCATGCTTGTTTTGTATTCATGATTAAGTGGTGTTAGTCAATCCTAATGCATGTTTTCTTTAATTATGAACTTAAACTTGTTATCCATGATGATTTAGTCTTGTTATAACTATACTTCATGTATGTTTATATGTTGTAATATCTTTGTCTTATCTTGGTTGTCACCATGTTTTTTGAACTTCTTCAAACTTTGAATATGCTTGGTTGTTACCTTATCCTTTATGACTTTGTCAAGTCTTTGCTTTAAATGTTGTCATATTTATCCTTATTCCTTGGTTATAACCATGTGTTATATGCTTTATCTTTAACATTATGTTTAATTGTTACTTTGAATACTTTCAATTGATATCATATTTGAATATCATACTTGTTCATACAGTTCATTTTGTTCGTACTACTTTAACTGTGTAAGTTTATTCCCCCAAGTGATGATAGCTTGTTAGCTTCCATCCTTAAGTTTCCTTTTATTCCTTAATCCAAGGGAAAGTCTCTCTATTGACTCAATATGATAGGTAGCTTAGCAATACCCATCTCATTGACCTTGTTAGAGTCATTAGGTTTACAACTTAGACTTAGGGTAGAACTCACAACTCTTTGACTTTGTTAAGTCAAGCAAGTATTAAGGCTTTAACACTTGCCTCCCCCTTTGAACCTTGGTCATAATCAAGTGTTTATTGATCCTTAGTTAGGTGAACTACAAATGCTCTGATTCCATCCATGTAAGGATATGTAGGCATAAGACCGCGAGGTTTTGGCGAGCATACTTAGTGACTAAACCTTTAGGTTTCTATCCTCACCTATAAAACGCAAATACAAGACATTTCAAAACAATAGCAAAAAATAACACAAATACTAGCAAGAGGTTCCTATATAGTACTATAGATTCTTAGGATGCTAACACCTTCCCTAGGTATAACCAACCCCGAACCCCAAAATCTCTTAGCATTTTTGTTACATTGCAAACTTATGGTTTTATAGGATCTTTACCCTTTCCCTTACATAAATCGAAGCTCGATGGTGAATATTCAAAGATTTGTTATTCAAGTTAATGAATAGCTTGATATCCAACTCTCACTGCAATAGGTTTGAATTGGGTTTCTAAGATAAAAAAATTTGTACCCAAGACACTCAAAGATGAAACAAGACCAAAAATCAATGAACACAAATACTTTTATCTTATTTCACTGTTAACGAAGCAAGTCATGTCCACCTGCCAAGATGATTTTGCCTTATCAATGAGAACTTAATCCACTTTAATCAACTGATTACAGACACACAAAGACTACCCGTCAATGTCTTCTCGAGAATTCTGACTATACCATAGCCTCTCAAGGAATACAAACAATACAATCAACAAATTGATACAAAGGTGTGTTTACAAAGTTGCTTCTAAGAAAGCAGATTACACAAAATTAAGTACAACGAATTTATCACACAAAAACAAACAAAAGTTCTATGTGTGTTTTCTTTTCTATATTCACAAGAATATTAAGTTCAACAAAAGCGTTGTGAATAGTGTGATTAGCAGCAAAATTAGCAGCTACATTCATTCTTCCAAGTCTCCTTTATATAGGAAATGAAAATATCAGTTGGAGGATAGAATGGAAATCTTCACAAATGACATGACACCTTGCATAAAGGTCTGCAAAGGTGCAAGACAAAATCGTACAATAGTACCTCCTTACTCCACAAAATCAGCATAGTGGAAGGAATATATGATCTTGTATAGTGTACTATTTTTCTCACGTAAAACCCTTTGATCTTATCTTCTAATCTTTAGAGGCTTCTGAATGAATGTTTTTGAAGCATGTTGAGAAGGATCAAAATAGAGTAAAGAGTCTTCAGATTCTTGAGAACTTGGCCTTCAGAACTCGAGAGTGTAGAGTCTTGAGAGCTTGATAAGCCTTCAGAGGCTCTTCTTATCACAGCCATAGTCAGAAGCTTTAACATAAACATTCATCAGAATCGTTATTTAAGAATGTTTCAAAACATAACATAATATTTTATAGCTTACTTTTGAATCTCTTAAAAGTCAAAGTGTGTTGAGTCTAAAATCTGATGAAGTCACACGCCAAATCTTCAGAGTCAGAACCTGTTAGCAAAAGCTACACACTGGACAAAATCATTAGGGTACAAAATTATTCTCAAAGAAACAATGTATTTTTTCATCAAAACTAAAAGCCATATGCATAACCAAATCTTGTTCTTACAGCTTGGAACGTTTCAAGGCTGCTAAGCAGTTAGAGACGAACTAGCTAAGTTGAAAGCCTTGGACCAACAAATCGATCAAACAATTGTACCAAATCCTATTTTGAGGAATTACGGGAAAAAGGTGAACTCCCTAGTTTGAATTTTTTTTAAGTTTATACGTGTACTATCCCTTTCTTTTGGCCTTGTATTATCTTTTTGATTATCGACATTCTTATAATATTTCCATTTGGCCAAATTAATGATATTTTAAGTATTATTTTCATTTTTTGATATACTTTTTTAAGTATTTCCCATTTATTCACAGCACTCGATTATCATAGTTTAACTCTTCAAATTCATATACATTGTTGGAAAATACTTGATTAGCCTTGAAAGGTTCTTCCTAATTGGGTGACCATTTCCCCAAAGTTCTATCCTTCTTATCGATATGAAGGATAATCTTTAAGACCTTATCTGCGATAGAGAAGCCCTTGGTTTTAACCTTCTTGTTGTAAGTTTCAGCTATTCTCTTCATTTGCCTCATTAAGGCATTTAGAGCGAGTTGCTTTTCCCCACCAGGTCGACCAACTCATCCATCATCATACTCTAGAAATGGTCAGATATGATTTTGTTTTACCTTTAAATCCTCACCGATTATAAGAATATTACTGCTAAAAAAACTACGTTGTGGCTAAATTTAAGTCAGAAAGGTGTAGCAGTTGTGGCCTCTTTGGGTGAATTTCTGCAAGCCCAAAGTGCTTGATTCAAAATTGTATGCCAACATCTTGGCTTCTTACCTGTATGTTTTTTTATCAAACTTATAATAACTTTGTTTGCACCCTCTACTTGGTCGTTAGCTTTTGCATAATAAGAGGTGAACATTAGGAATTTAATCCCCGTTTCTGCAGCAAACTCCATTGTTATTTTTTTAGGAGTCCCATATTTGTACATAATATGACTTTGTATGAAGTCAATCACCGCATCTTGATTGACTTTAGTTATAGGTACCACTTCCATAAATTTGCGAAGTAATTAATGCCCACAAGAACATATATATGGTTGTTAGAGGATGTTGGCTTGATCTCACCTATTAGGTTTAGCGTCCATCCCCTGAATAACAATGGCTTGATGATCGAATGTAATTCACTAACGGGCACATGTTGTATTCCTTCATGCTTCTAGAATTCTTGACATCTTCGGCTGAACTCGATGCAATCTCTTAACATGGTAAACAAGTATTCCCCTTGTCAACACAATAACCATTTCATTTTTTGGCCTGCTTGGTGAGCGCCACATAATCCACTGTGAGTATCAAAATTTTCCATTTAAGCTTCGCTCTCACTATTGCATTTGAGCAACACCTCTTGTGGATTCTTTTTGAACAACTCATTCCCAATAATGATTTAACTCAACGTCTTATTTTTGATTTTTCTATCAGTTTTTCCTGTTAGGTTTATAAGGAAATCAACAACTTCTCTTCGCTAATCGTTATCTGCTAAGTTGCCTTTGGCAAAAGTTTCCAAGTTTCACAAAATTCTGGTAACTGATAAGTGCTAAATTGTAGTGAATTCTAGTGTGAATAATTAGCACTTACTGACTTGTTTCATTCAATTTATACGAATAATCCCCCAATTTTGTGTATATTTTATATAATTTTTGTTATAGTGTATAATATGTGTAATTGTGTAAACATATTGAGTTTGATTGCCTTTATCTTAATTTTTGTAGATATTCAAGAAATGATATTTTGTAATTGTCTTGTAGAGCATTGAATAAGCTTTTTGGCACTTCAGATTGTTCTTAAATCAGAGTTACGCTGCTTACGTTGTGATAAAAGCAAGAAATAATTTTTCTCCAAACTATCATGTTCGCAGTGCGAACACAAAGCGAAGGGAAGGTGACGCAGTTTACTATTTTGGCAGTAGGACTTATGGTTAGTGTTCATAGTGCGAGGCCAAGGTGAGGAAGTTTGTAGTGTGAGCTTATGTATTTCCAATAAGGAAGTTTAAGCATTTGACAGCCAGACCATGTGCAATAAAGCAATGTTCGCAGTGCAAATTGTTGTACCCCAAAATTTGACCAACCTTTTTCTTATACTTGGCTTATATTTCATTTCATTTTAGCATTTGCATTTGCATAGCATTGTTATTAACAGGGGATCAAGAGTGGTGTGTCATTCAAGAGAAGAGTCTGACAGGGTTTCAAGCTCAAGCAAAAGTGTTCATTCAAGTCATCAAGTGTTTACCATCATCATGAAGTTGTCAAGGCTCCTTGAAAGAGAGAATTGATGTGTGTGGGTTGTCTCCTATCTTGGGGGTCAACAGAGGATCATCAGGGGTTCATAAGATCATTGTTATGGATATAGTATGATTGAAAAGTTCATTGAATGCTTTGAAAGCCATTGTGGAACTTGTCTAGGCTTTCATTTCATCTGCAAGAGGTCACAGTCAAAAGATGTGAATCTAGGGTTTCATCTGATCAACTCAAGGTCAACTGTGGACTTGAGAGGGTTCAAGACTTGGTTCTAAGTCATTTAGGCCATGGGATGTTGTCTTGAGACATTTAGGATGTCATTTCAAGTTCAAATCAAGGAGAATCGAGAGTTCAAGGAGTTACTAAATTAGGGTTTCAGAGGATCTCAGTGTAAAATCCCCTTCTTTAGTGCCTAACTTCAAGGACAATTTACCACATGATAAAAGTCCAATCTCATTTTCATGTAAACATGAGACTTGTAGGGCATGTTCTAAGATTTCTTTTGAGTACTAGAACTCATCTATTGAGTTTGCAGAGCAAACTTTATGATCCCAACAAGTTAGAGGTCTCAGATGAACTTATTTTTGGTCAACTAAAAGTCAACTCACTTCCAAGGCACTTTTCAACTAGAAGCAAGTTTCCCCTATATTTCAAGTGAAAATGAAAGTTGTTCCTCATGATCTTAGATTTCCAAAAAGTCATGGAAGTCCTTTATATCATTTGCAGAACTCAAGTTATGGTCTTGGCAAGGTAAGGGTATTTTGGGAAAATTTTCAATATAGGTCATTTTGTTTTATAGGTCATTTACATGAACTTGTATACCTCAAATGTACTTCTAACCAACATGAAAGTTGTTCATAAAGACCTCATTTACATCCTAGATCTCAAGAATCAGGTGAATTGTGGATTTGCATGGCCATGAGGAAGGATTTCCAAGTGAATTTTGAACTTTTAAGCATGGTTTGATTTTGGCTTGTTATAGGTCTTAGTTTTCACTCATTTTGATTCAATTTGTACCAAGGAAAGATCATGAGCAAAATTGCACATTTGAGTAGGCACCAAAGGTGTGGAAACATGGCACATTTCAAGTTTCTTCACCAAACGTTTCCATTCAAATCTCACAATCTGGATCAAATCAAGGGCCCAATCCAATTCCATTGCCAAGTACACCTCACAAGCTATAGATTAGTACACTCATAAGGCATGAATGAAGCAAAATCACGTGTGCATGATTAAGTTGCTTTTTTGGGCAAAATTTCAAATTCTATAAATTGAGGCTTCATGGGCCTGCAAAACCATTTTAAATCCATCATATATAAACTCTGAGCTTGCCCTAATAGCTCAGAATGCGCATTTGGAGCTAGAGAGAGCAATTTCAGATTTGAATTTCTAAAGAAAATTTCAAAATCGTATTCCATTATTCTCTGCAAATCAAGTGAAATTGAAGCTCAGTTCTTTTTCCTGGGAACATTTGGAGTGGAACTGAAGCAAGAGAAGCAAGCTTGCACACCTGAGAAGAGCCAACAGAGCTACTCCGTTCAGTAAGTTTCCATTCCATAATTCTCTCATTCTAGGCCATGATTTAGGTTCATATTGGCTGCATCTGAAGCCCTACGTTAAGTAGGCCATGTTTGCATAGTTGTTGTTCATGTTGGGTTGAGTTTCAAGATGTGCATCTCATTTTTAAAGCATTTGATTCTCTCATTTCACGAGCCTTTTTGGAAATCTAAGGGTGGATTCATGATCCTTGCAAGCTCAGGTTTCCATTGGTATGAGGTTTGACTATTTTTATGGAGAATTTTGGAACCAACTCCGGCGAGCAGGCCAGAGAAGACAACCGGAGCCCTAGCTCCGGCTTCTGGTTAAAATTCAGATCAAAGCTAATGTGGATCTGTTTGAATTGTTGATCGTGCGCGTGTGTGGCTTTGATTCGCTTGACTTGTCCATGTGGCTGTGTTGACTCCATGTATTTTAATGAAACAACACATTTCATTGTGTTGAGTCAGGCTTGGATCAAGTTGGGCTGATTGTGATTTCCACACCCCCTCAGTTTGGAGCCCAATGCACACTTTGCCTGATTTCCTTTGTTTCTGGAAATTGCTTTTGCACCCCCTTCCATTTCCATTTTGTTTTTGTTTTTATTTTTATTTTATATTCTGTTTTGTTTTACAATTATTAAAAATAGCTCCAATTAGCTAAAAATTCCACAAAAATTATTTTCAAACATTTCAAAGTCTTAATTGATTTCTAAAATTTTTAATTTCAATTTTATTTTATTTGGCAATTGGAGAGGTTTTTAATGTTGTTCTTATTTGATCATCCACTCTTGAGCTACCATTTGAGATCACCAATGAGTAAGGTTTCCTCTCCATTTAGAGGATGGATTGAGGTACCTTTTAGGCTGATTTTGGTCAATGTTTGATCAATTTTTGTTTGACTTTGCATTGGTTTTGTTTGACCCTCGACAATAATTCAATAAGGTAGAGCACCCTAGTTGATCAAATCATTTGGTGATGCCTTGAATTTAATTTAGTTTGGATACTTTAGCCTCTGTTTTCCAACTTGTTTAGTTTCTTTTTTCATTTTAGTTGGCATTTATTGAACTATTCTTCTATTTTTGGTGAGGCTTGCAAGTTAAGTCACCCTAGATGAAGTTCATACAAACTAGTTTACCTAATTTCATTGGGAAATGAATTTGATGGATCCCATGAGCACCTTATGAGCTTTGATACTCATTCATAACATGATTAAGGTGTTGGTTTTTCATTTATAGGTTATACACTTGTGTAGCTTGTGTTGCAAGTCACTTTGGATTAAGGCATTCCATTTGTGTTTAGGTGTTGATGATGAATGGAACTTTGGTTCCTTCTCTTGCCTTAACTTGTAGCTTGCTTGTGTTTATTTTCCATTCTTGTTTATGAGCCTTCCTCTTGTGTTCTCACTTATGTCCTTTGGACTTTGGTTATCATTCAAGGTGATTTGGTTTGTCTATTCATACTTTGAGTTTGCCTTGAATAAGGAACCACTTCTGAGAAATTGTTTGTTCTTTCTTCTTGTATGATCAATGTGTTGCATTTGGTTGAGATATTTGTTATGTTGCTTGCTGCCCAAGACTATTCTCCCATCTCCATTTTGATCATGGCTTCTTCTTTAAGCTTTGGTGTTTGCCTTTTGGTATTAGTGGTTGATGTTTGAATGGTTGTAGGAGTTGTAACTTCTCCCATTTCATCTCACTTTTGCTTTGACTTGTTTAAGTCATTTTGCTTTATCTTTTGTTGGCTTTGCATCTTTTGCATCTTGCATATCATGTTTGCATTTATTCTTGATTTGTTTAATTCAACTTCATCTCTTTTTTTGCATTTCATTTGTGATTGATTTATCTTGTGTTTACTTGGTTTCTTTGCCATGATCCCTTAGGATTCCTAGTCCCATTTGTTTAAGGTGGGAGTAGGAGAGACATTAAGTGTTCAATCCAAGCATGATAACATTAGGATATTTCTTCCTTCTTAACCTCAATCATAGGAGCACATTGCGTGATAACATTAGGCTTGATTAGTTTCCCCTTAGAGTTTGTATCTTCTCTTCTCATCTCAAAACTTCTTCAAGACGCCTAATAAAGGATAGTAAGTGTTGTACGCTACGAGCCTTAAGTACTTGGGAAATGACAGTTAATGGGGTTTCCTCTCAAATGTCTAGAGTGTTTAGCGTATTCCCTTTGGGTGATATGCGACGCATTCGCTCTCAAGTCATAGTCTTTAGTGCAACATGAATTACAAATCTAATTCAATTCACTTCTTCATAAAAAACACAAAACAAAACATCAAACCTTTTTATCCTTTGGGATTAATTAAAAATCATTTTTCACAAAGATTGTGTTAACTCTTGGTTCTACTGCAAACAGGTAACGCCTAAGTCTCCACTGGTCGAGCAGCAATACACCTAACTGTTAGAACAAAGGTTTAACCCTACTCAGTTAAAACACTTGAACCAACCTGTGGTCGTGTTAGCCCGGACTATGTTTGCTCTGATTTCTCATACCAGATGAGGATACGCAGGCACAAGACGACGATGTCTTAGAAAGCAACCTTCCTCACCTTCACCCGTAGTTTTCCGAACTACGTTGACTCTGACTTTCCCATTTCACGAGGGAGTACGTAGGCATAGAGCGGCGATGCTCTATCGAGTCTCTTTGATTTTCTTTTGTCCCTGTGGCCAGCCGTATAGTTTAACACCCCTTTAGATAGACAACAAGCATGGATCCCATTGAGCACAACGGACGTGAGGGGTGCTCATACCTTCCCCTTGCGTAACAGACTCCCGAACCCAAGATTTGGTTGCGATGACCTATCTTCTGCCTTTTTCGTAGGTTTTCTATGATCGTTTCTTTTCCCTCTTTTGGGATAAATAACGAACGGTGGCGAATCTTCTGTGTTTGTCGGCCCCTCTTCGCAGTGATGCGACAACTGGCGACTCTGTTGGGGACTCTTCCCATCCCCTTTGTGAGTCAGTCCTAGCGCTTGTTTGTTTTATCTTTTGGTGTATGCATATGTGTATATGTGTTGCATTTGTACTTTACTACATTTGCATTTTATTTTCAGCATTTTTATATATCATTATTGTTGTGTTGTTGGGGGGGGGGGGAATGTTCCACTATGTGGTAAGCCAAACCCAGGCTTTAGTATAACCCTAGAATTAGAAGTGGAAAGTAGTGATGAACCTGTATGTTTGGCATGCACTAGTTCTCACGAAACTCGCGCTTAGACAAGATTCTCTTTGATGACTACCTTTCCAGTCTGTTCGGATAGTTGAGAGGATCTTGGATCTAAGGATTGTCGACTTTGGGGACCGATCACTTGGGAGTCAGCTAAGTGAGGCTGCTTCGTTAGACTATGATGCCAAACCAGAAATGGTAAACGTATCATCGTTTCTCGAAAGTTTGTGACGCTGATGACCGCATAGGATGCCAGACCTTGTCAGAGATAGGTTCATACCTGTTAGTGTGGAGGGTTATGTAGGAAACCTTGACCTTCAACCTACCCGGATTTCTTATCAGTGCAAACCTTTGATGTTAGGTTCTTATACTTGGGTATTTTCTCGCCAAAGCGAAGCACTGGTTCATCTTAATCAATAGCACATCAATCTTGATCCCCTGTTGCATTTTCATTTTCATTTGCGTATTAACATTGACATGTATTTATGTTTCAGGTGCATATTTTCCTTTTGATTCTAGTGAACCTTTCCTTGCTAACATGGAGGTTTGTTTGAAGAAGACAGTTGTGTACAAGTTTCCCGCACCAAATATAGGGTCTCTACTCAGTTTGATTTCTGCTGTTGATCATAGTGTGATGGAAGATTTCCAGAAAGAGTATGGGAAGCTTTTGGGTTGTGTTTGTAAGGCTTCAACGTTTGAATTAGGAGATCTCCACACCATACTTCAGTTCTATGACCCACATTTGAGTTGTTTCACCTTTCCTGGTTATGTATTGATGCCTACTCTTGAGGAGTTTTCCATGTTGTTGGTGTTGCACCCCAAAATTTTCCTAACCCTTTTCTTTACCTAGCTTGTGTTACATTGCATTCATTTTAGCATTATCATCTGCATTGCATTGACATCTGTGTAGGAGATCAAGAGGTATGACTACCAACAAAAGGCTACCAAGGTTATAAAGCCATCTAAGAGTCCTTATTCAAGTATTCAAGGGTTGATATCCTCATCAAAGAAGTCAAGGATCCTCAGAGAAGTGGCTGGAGCCTAAGAATGCATATCTCCTAACTTGAGGGTTATAGGAACCTATTCAGATGATTCTAAATCCATGGAGTTGGACTTGAAGCCTTGAGAGAGCTCATGAGAAGTATTGAAAGTCATTTTGAAGCCTAGACAGGTCATTATGTGAAGGATAAGAAGTTACTACCAAGATTGGTGCAACTAGGGTTTCATCGGGTCAACCCTAGGTCAACAGATAATTTGAAGAAGGTTGAGACCTAATTTCAAGGCCATGTAATCATGGATTGATGTATTAAGATGCCCAAGGGACGATTCCAAGACTAACTCATCATGAATCAAGAGTGTGAGGAGTTCCTAGGCTAGGGTTTCTAAGCTTGACAGTGTAAAATCCCCTTGTTTGGTGCCTGACTTCAAGACCACATAACTCAAGATGTGTTTTTCATCCTACCTTTACCCTAACATGATTGTTGTAGATCATGATCATAGCTTTAATTTGAGTACTAGAAGTCCTTAATTGGGTTTATAGAACTCAAGTTATGAAGCAGACAAGTTACAGGTCATCAGATGAATGTGATTTTGGTCCTTGAAAGTCAACCAACTTCCATGACCCTTTTGACCTAGAAATATGATTCTCCTCAACTTCAGGCCAACATTAATGTTATTCCTTATCTTCTTAGCTTTCTAAAAAGTACTAGAAGTCCATGATTGGATATGTAGAACTCAATATACATTGCTTGCAAGGCAAGGGTATTTTGGAAAGTTGAGATTATAGGTCATTTTTTATTATGGGTCAATTTCACCATCTTACACACCTCAAATGAAGATTTGTTCAACTTGAAAGTTGCTCAAAATGATGTTATTTACTCCACCAAGCATCAAGAATCCATTGACATGGATTGGAATGAGAAGTGTGTGAAGAAATTTTCATGAATGAATCATTAATGGCATTAAAATGAGAAAATTGCAAAATAATTCATATTGGTTCAAAATATTACAAGTTTGTGCATAATTTGAGTGTAAAGGATATTTGGAACACATTGGAATTGGTAGAATTCCAAATTGAAGCATATTTCATGGCCAAATTGGGAGTTACTTCAAGAGGAAGATACATGATAAAGATCATCCATTAATTGGAATTAAGGAGTGAATCTTAGCCCTTCATCCTCACCACAATACAAGAAATGAATTTGAGCCAAATTGGAAGGGGAAAAAAGTTGTATGCATGCACTGCCATGAAGAAAAAGTGAGGAAAAATTGAAAATTGAAATGGATTGAATGGGCCATGATTGGGCCTGATACTGATCCAAACATCATCTATATAAGCCATAGATCAGAGTTCAGATGAAAAGAGATGGAATTTGGAGGGAAATTATGTTAGAACAGTTGAGATTTTAAAGCTTGAAGAGTGAGATTCGAGTTTGGAGTTTGAAGTAAAATCAAGAAGAGTTAAGCATCAAGATTGATCTAGCAGTGATCAGTGATTGATTCTGCACAATTTGGAGCAAGAATTCACACTTGAGAGTGTCACGTTTGAAGCTTATGATCAGGTTTCTTCATCTCATGATTGCTCTTAATTTATGTACAATTAGGTTAGATTAGACATGTGGTTAGGTTTCTGGAGCAACCTAGATAATTTTAGGATTGAAATGGTGGCTGATTGAGACGATTCCTGGAAGTGCATATTTTCTGGTTGGCTTGCGTTTTGAGGGATTTAGGTGAGAAAAAGTAAAAATAATAGTGGATTAGTGGTCTAGGAATCAAGGCAAGCATAAAAATCATAGGTTTTGGTTAAGGTTAGAATCCCCTGCAACTTTGGGTGGCCGGAGAAGACAACTGGAACCACCGCAGGTTCATCTTCTCCGGTAAGCTGTGAAATATCCCTCCAAGTCCCCAGTTTAAATCGTGACCCTAGGATATGAGTAGAAAGCATGACTAGTCTCCCCATCGTGTGGCTCAGGTTTAGTTTCAGTTTGTACTAGAGTAGCTTGCATACGTGGCAGCGTGTAGGTCTTAGGATGGCTTGACCAGTCTTCACTATGGATGGACATGATTTCGCCTCAGCCCGTTCAATGAAACGCGGCGTTTTGGGCCTTGGACTTTGACTGCCCGCATGGCGCACTAGGAGGCATCAGATCCCTTGACTAGTCCCTTGATCTGATGGTTGTGGTTTATTCTATTTCTTTTAATTTCTTTTAATTCATTTTCTTATTTTCTTTTATGCATTGATTTGTTTTAATTCAAGAAAAATACTTAGAATTGCTAGAAAATTATGAAAAAAAATCATGAATGATTCTTGGCATGTCCTTTATTTTTGTGAGCAATTTAATTGAATTTTTGGTTGATTTTCCATTTAATATCATTTTTCCATTTTAATTAGATGATTAAAAATGTTAAAAATGCATGATTGGATTTCTGATTTTTGTACTAGATCATGGTTATGATTTAGGATCTGAATTTTTGCATGATTGCTTTAGACATCTTGATAGAGTTGTATGATTTTTATTTGGTTTTTTAGAAACTTTTAGGTATAGGTTTGAGATAGATTTCTAGGACCTTTCCCTTGTGGATTCCCTTAAGCATTCCTTTAAGTGTAGAATTTGTTTAGAACCTTTAGACTTAGGTCTTGGCTCTGGATTTTGTACCTTGATTCCTTAACACACTTAGGAAGCCTTAGAATTTTTCCTAGCCTTTTAGGATTGATTTTAATATTTTTCCTAGAATTTAAAAGTTGATTGTTTTTAGGTGGGTCCTAACTTAGCTTATCTCATAGTTTAGCTTCTAAGGTGAACCTTAGCAAACTTTAGACTTCTAATTCCTTCTTGATAGAATAGAGCATAGGTAGACACCTATTTAGAACAATTTTTAAGCCTTGATAGAGCTTCTGAATCCATTTGGTTAGGTGATCCTTGTAACTAATCTTTAGGGTTTCCATTAAAACCTTAGGGAGGATGATTCCCCTTCTATCTTTGCTTTGCATTGCTCATAATAATCCATGATTGGTTGAGTTTCATGATGGATACCTTTGGTATACATCATGCTTCCCATGATTCAAATCATCCATGATTGGTTGAGTATCATGGTGGATACCTTTGGTATGCACCATGCTTCCCATCATTTCTTAATCAAATGAAGTTGGTTGAGTGCCTTGGTGAATTCCTTAGGTTTTCACCATGCCTCTCATCATCTAAATTCTTCTTTGTCCTATTGACATAGGATCCCTCTTGGGAGAGCCTGACCTTCCTTAGGAAGTGCTCTGTGCATTCCTCAAGAGGTGGAGCCTTTGATGGACTCCTCTGCTGATGCACATTAAGTTTGAAACCTTAGATTGACATCTAGGTTCTTTACCCATCTTCTCTTTGTCCTATTGACATAGGGTACCTCTTGGAAGAGCCTGGCCTTCCTTAGTAAGTGCTCTGTGCATTCCTCAAGAGGTTGAGCCTCTGATGGACCCCTGTGCTGATGCACATCAATCAAGTGTTTTAGATTGACATCTAGGTTCATTCCCTAAATCATTCTTTGTCCTATTGACATAGGATCCCTCTTGGGAGAGCCTGACCTTCCTTAGGAAGTGCTCTGTGTATTCCTCAAGAGGTAGAGCCTTTGATGGACTCCTGTGCTGATGCACGTTGAGCTAACACCTTAGATTGACATCTAGGATCTACCCCAATTCCTTTATCTGTCCTATTGACATAGGATCCCTCTTGGGAGAGCCTGGCCTTCCTTAGGAAGCGCTCTATGCATTCCTCAAGAGGTTGAGCCTCTGATAGACTCATGTGTTGACAAACATCAATTGGATGTAGCCTTGGGATGACTTCCTTGTTGCTCTTCCAGTATTTTTCTTCTCTCCTGATGGTTTGTTGTGTGCCTGTTTTCCTGTTGCTTGATGCATTAGGATAGGTTCATATATGGAATATGTTAAGCTTAGGAGCATGACTGCACTGAAAGGTTGAGGTGACCCTCCCTTTGCTTGATTGTTTTTGTTTGTTTTCTTTGCTTGTTTGCTTAGAGGTTGAGCGTGTCTCCCTCTGCTTGTATTGTTGCATTGCATCTGCATTTGTATTTTCTGTTTATCTGCTTTATGATTTTAGCAGTTTGTTTTGCTTCCCACTCACATGATCCCTAAGGGTTCTCATTTCCTTGTTCAAGTAAGTGATGATAGACTTTAGGTTGAAACCTTTGCATGATAACATCTAGGAGTTCCCTATTTCAAACTCACCCAATAGGATGAATCCATTTAATGACAACAGTAGGATGCTTGATAGTTTCCCCTGTCGAGTCTTTTCTTCTTCTCATCTTCATAAAACTTAAAACACATTAATAAAGGTTAATGAATACCGTACATTACGAGCCTTAAGCTACTTAGGAAATGATTGTTGAAGGGTCACTCTTCAACAGTCAGGATGTTTAGCCTGGAACCCTTAGGGTGACATGCGACGCATTCACTCCTAAGTCATAGTCTCTAGTGCAGTACGAACTACAAACATTCATAAAAAACAATTCTTTCGTAAAAGACAAAAAACAAACATTCAAACTTTTTGCCCCGTGGGCCCGTAATTCAAGGAAAACCTTTTCTGATGAAAAGAGTGTTGTTAAACTTCAGTCCTACCGCAAACAGGATTTGTCCCTAACTGCTGGAACTGTTGTTTAACTTTACTCGGGTAAAAAGCAGATGAATCAACCTGTGTTTCGTTATCCCGAACTATGCTCGCTCTGATTTCTCTGATGAGAATACGTTGGCACAAGATGCGATATCTTGGCGAGCAACCTTCCCCCTTTACCCGTAGTTAGCCGAACTACGTTGACTCTGATTTCTCTGACGAGAATACGTAGGCACGAAGCGTGATGCTTTTCCGAGTCAATTTTCTTTTCCTTTTTGAGCCAGCCTTGATAGGTAGATTGATAACCAACCACTCAGATAAACACAACAAGCGTGGATCCCGTTGAGTACAACAGACGTGAGGGGTGCTAATACATTCCCCTTGCGTAACCGACTCCCGAACCTGGACTTGGTTGCAATGACCTTGTCTTATACCTTTTCGCTAGGTTTGTTCCGATCGTTTCCTTTCCCTTCCTGTGGGATAAATAACGAAAGGTGGCGACTCTTCTGTCTTTACCGACACCTTATTTTCGCAGTAGCGACAGTTGGGAGTTCCTATTCTGGATCAGATGCCTTTTTATCACTCTAAAGCTGAGCTTAATTTGACTAAGCTTGCTAATGCTCTTCATCTAGATGTTGTTGAGTTGGAAGGCAAGATGGTTAAAAGGAATGGAATATCTGGTTTCCCATTGCCTTTCTTGGTTGGTAGAGCTCAATATTTTGCAAAGGAAGGTTGTTGGGTTATCTTCAATGCTATTTTGGCACTCTGCATATATGGTATAATATTATTCCCAAACATTCCAAACTTTGTGGACTTGGATGCTTTCCATATTTTTGTCTCGAAGAATCTTGTGTCGACACTCTTAGGAGATGTGTATCACCCTGTGCACTACAAGAATGAGAATAGGAGGGGAAAGAATGTATCATGTTGTGTACCTCTCCTGTATAGATGGTTCATGAGTCATCTTCCTAAGACTGGTCCTTTTGTTGACATCTCTGACACTGCTGATTGGTCAGAGAGGCTTATGGGGTTGACTTCGGAAGACATTGTATGGTTTGACAGAGATCATTTGGGTACAGAGATAATCTTTAGTTATGGTGTTTTTCCTAATGTCCCTTTGATTGGAAGAAAGGGTGGTATTAAATATAATCCAGCTCTGGCAGTGAGGCAATTTGGTTACGCTCTAAGGGAACCTCCGAAGAAAGAAGAAATACAGGAATCTCTGTATTTCATTGGCTTGATTGACAGTGAGACCCTGATCTGATTGGAGAAGGCCTGGAGTAAGATTCACCGAAAGGGGAAGCCTTCTTTGGGAAAGAGCAATAGCAGAGCATATGAGCCTTATGTGGTTTGGATTCAGGAAAGAGTTGGGAGATTGTTGTTGCCATTTCTAGCCCGAGAACCTTTGTATCCTTTGATGATTGAGAAGCCAGCAACAGTTGATATTCAGAGATACAATCAACTGTGGCCCGAGAAGGAGGAATTACGTAACGCAAACGAGGAGTTGGAAAAGGAAATTATGCAACTCAGAAGTGAAAAGAGTCAAGCTACTTATTCATCCAAGAAGCAAACAGAGCTAGTGAACAAGCTGGGTAGAGAGCTAACAGAAGAGATTCGCGCCCGAGAACGAGTGGGCCTAGACTTGAAGAGTTCTAGTGACATCCTCAAAGATAAGAAGAAATAGCTAGAAAGAGCACAGCTAGAGATATCCAAGTTCAATACGCAATGGAACGCTATTATGACTAACAATAAAGAACGAGAAGATGGACTGCGGCAATAAATTATCAGGTTAAAGGCTCAAATCCGGGTGAGAGATGAGAAAGATATAGTCGAATCCTCACACCAACGCAAGAGTGACCTAAAGCTGAATGAAGCTCTTGAAACGTTGGAAGAGTACAAGTTAAGAGAAGATTTGAAGAGGCCTTAGCTGGAAGAAGCATTTGGTGAAGGCGCCTGGGAGGATTACGCTCAGGACTTGCAGGATACTATTAGCAGGAGAGAGTTGCTCATTCAGGGGTTGGTTGCTACGCCTGATCATCCGGATACAAATGAGCAATTGGAGGATTTCCAGGCTCGCTGTCGTACCTGATGTATTATTTCCTTGTATTTGTTATTATTTTGTATCTCGACCATCACCAAGATTATTGGTTTGGGTCGTGTTGATTCCATTGTATTTCCTTGGTGATGTGTTGTGTATTGACTTGGGTTCTCATTTTATTTATGAGAGGATTGTATGACCTTATTTGTTGGTTCTCCATTGTCCTGTTGTCCCTGTGAAACTAGAATCAAGGGGAAAATTTCCCTGAAGCATACTTGCATGTCTACATACTGCATCATTTCTCATTCTGCATCACAGGTGTTCCAGGTTCCGTTAACCTTATCTCCTTTATGTGGTTTGTTCAAATTGTTTCAGGATTGAAAACCAAGCAATTCATCGCTACTCTACCAGGGGACATCAACGCAAAGCTATGGACCAAATCTAACTCGAGCTGCAGGAGTTCCGGGACCGTATGGCCCAGTTTATGGATATGATGCAAGGGGTCGCCATTGACCAGGAGCAACTGAGAACACTGGTGAAACCGTTGATTGCAAGGGTTGACGGGAGTAGGGTTCTACATGGAGGAACTGCTGCTATACCTCCTACTGCTGACAATGTCACCCCTCATGATAACACTGCCATCCCAACAATTGTTATTCCTCCGGGCGGAGGTAATCAAACTGGGATCCCTATTCCTGTACCAACATGCATTGTGCATGGGAACGCTAGCCCTCAGTGGGATGAGGATGACCAAGAGGATGTTTTCTCTATGAGAGAGCTTGGTGTTGGTCTGCAGTCTGACGCAGACAGAAGTTTTAAGCTGATAGAGGAAAAGATGAAGAATCTTGAAGCTCAAAACTCGTTGGGTCTAGATATGTCAAATCTGGGGTTGATCCCAGACCTGAAGATTCCTCCGAAGTTTAAGGTTCCAGATTTTGATAAGTATAAGGGGACAACTTGTCCTAGGGTGCATCTCTGATCTTATTACTGAAAGATGTCTGCATACTCCGACGATGAGAAGATGCTCATGCATTTCTTCCAGGATAGTGTTTCTGGTCCATCCCTGGAATGGTATATGGGTCTAGAGCTGGTTAACATCAGAAGTTGGAGAGATTTGGATGAAGCTTTTGTCAAGCATTATCAGTATAACAGCGATCTGGCGCTGAACAGGGTACAGTTGTAGAACTTGTCACAGAGAGGTAATGAAGGTTTTAAGGAATACGCCCAGAGATGGCGCGAGCTGGTAGCAAGAGTTCAACCTCCTATGGTGGAGAGAGAGAGAGAGCTAATTGACATGTTTGTCGCTACATTGTCGGGAGTGTATTATGAGAAATTAATAGGCAATATGTGTCGCTACTGCGAAAATCGGCGCCGGCAATGACAGGAGAGTCGCCACCGTGCGTTATTTATCCCAACGGAGGGAAAGGAAACGCTCGAAGTAAACCTCGCAAAGACGGGAAAAGGTATGGTCATCGCAACCAAAACCTGGATTCGGGAGTCGGTTACGCAAGGGGAAGGTATTAGCACCCCTCACGTCCGTCGTACTCGACGGGATCCACGCTTGGTGTTTATAAGGAAAAGGGTGTGTTTATCTATCTACGCTAATGGTCAGTCTGAAAAGAAAAGAAAAGGACAGGACTCGACAGAACATACGGTGTTCTGGGCCTACGTACTCCCTCGTGCAATGGGAAAGTCAGAGTCAACGTAGTTCGACTACCTACGTCTAGACGGGGGGAAGGTTGCTCGCCAGGACGTCGCATCCTGTGGCTACGTACTTCCACACGGCATGGAAGATCAGAGCAAACGTAGTTCGACTTAACTACGGCTAAACAGGGTGTTCTCACACAGCAGTGAGAAAATAAACTGGTTTCAAAGGGTACGGGAACCTACAACTACGGTCTGGTCTCAAATGCACTTGGGTAAGAGAAAAGGGATAACAATCAGCGTCAGCGGGAAAGTCTCGATCGCACAGCCGCGAGAGAACAAAAGGGTTAGTTGTTAGTGTGCTCGCTAGGATATCGCATCCTATGCCTACATATTCTCGTCTGGTACGAGAAATCAGAGCAGCTGTAGTTCGGCTAACTACGACACAAGCTACTCAAATGCTCCTATTGCTGAGAAAGGGAAAAGACACCCTAAACTATGGCTGAAAAGGGGAATCTACCTACTGTTATCATGCCTGGTTGACCATCCTAATGTCTATCATAACTCCTCCGCAGCGGAGAAGTTAGAGCTCCTAAGGGATCATGGCAACAGGACTAAACAGCAAACAAGAATCAACTGCAAAGTAAAGAAATACTGGAAATATGCATGAATGCAACAACCAAACAAACAAAGCGCAAAGGCCGCAAACCACAGAGGTAAGGGAGCTCAGCTCTACCAAATACCAGCAAGCAAAGCCACTCAATAACAAACAAGCAGAAGGAGGACCACCTCAACTTCTCATGCACACAAAGCCTACTTCTAAGATGCACCTACCCAGAAATATCTAGATGAACCCCTAAGTCTAATGCAGCACAACACCACACAAGTCAAACAACACAAAGAGAAGGCGAATCAGCCTGACAAACTCCTATCTAAAACTTAAACAAAAACCCTGAGCAAGACCCCTAAACAACCCTGAAATAAACCCCTGATCAAACCCCTGAATAAAGCCCCTATGCAAAACCCTAAGCAAAACCCTAATCAAGTATGTAAGCAAAACCCTAATCAAAACTCTAAGCAAAACCCTACACTCAAGAGAAATCAATCCCAGGCTTCCAAGCTTCAAAACAAGCTTACCGAAGAAAGGGAGCTAAGTAGGCAGACCCATAGTGCCTTCCTCAGGAAAGTACCAGGAGGTTACCACTCAGGAATCATATCCTATGCGGCTCAACAACTGTGAATAGTTTACATTCCTCCTCAGGAGAAACTAAACTCACATGAAGGTTCCAGCATCATTGGATACTTGGGAAATCCTACCTGAACTAAGGGAACTAAGTGAACAGGCCCATAGTGCCTTCCTCGGGAAAGTACTAGGAGGCTTCCACTTAGGAATCGTATCCCATGTGGCTCAACAACTGTGATCAGTTTACATTCCTCCTCAGGAGAAACTAAACTCACATGAAGGCTCCAACATCATTGGATACTTAAGAAATCCTAGATAAACTAAGGGAACTAAGTGAACAGGCCCATAGTGCCTTCCTCGGGAAAGTACTAGGAGGCTTCCACTTAGGAATCGTATCCCATGTGGCTCAACAACTGTGATCAGTTTACATTCCTCCTCAGGAGAAACTAAACTCACATGAAGGCTCCAACATCATTGGATACTTAAGAAATCCTAGATGAACTAAGGGAACTAAGTGAACAGGCCCATAGTGCCTTCCTCGGGAAAGTACTAGGAGGCTTCCACTTAGGAATCATATCCCATGTGGCTCAACAACTGTGATCAGTTTACATTCCTCCTCAGGAGAAACTAAACTCACATGAAGGCTCCAACATCATTGGATACTTGAGAAAGAGGTGAGAAGAAAGAATGAAAGACATCCATAGTGCCTTCCTCAGGAAAGTACCATAAATTTCCCTCAAACTCCAGGATCTCAAACCTCACAAATAGAGAACAAGCTCCTAGACTAGGACCTCAATCCATGCATCCTTGCAAACTCTTCAAAACAAGCCAAGCCCCAAAGCCATCCCCCAACTGAGCCCCCACAAGCAGACAAATATCACAAATGCAAGCCTCACAACCAAGCAATTCAGAAAATTCCCTAAAAATACTAAAACCAAAGGGAAAAATCTAACATTAATTCACAAGGGTCTATTATACTTACCCATGATACCCCTATAGTCCCATACCCCAAAATCAAACTAAAACTCCTAAAAGAAATGACTTACTTCACCTAGGTCACACCTAAAACCCTGATTTGGTCATGTTAATGTCAATTAATCAAACTATCCAAAATAAGCTCCTAATAATTGTGGTATAAAAACCAGGGGATCCTAACATTCATATCTAATTGTGCTAAAAAGAATGAATCAAAAATATTATGGGAAGATCATGAACAAAAATGGAGAAAATCATGTATGAACTAAAAGATATTAAAAAGTCATTTAAATGGAAAATATGCTAAAAATAGCAAACAAAAATGAAATGGCATTTTTATTTTCATATAATTTTCTAGACATTTATATGAGGTAGTAAAAAAAACAAGAAATTAAAAATCAATTATTTTCATTTTTTTATGAATTGTTTAAAGTGCAAGAAAAATAAAAGAAATTAAAATCAAGAAATTAAATGAAAATGGGGAGGGGGGTATCAATAGCAACTGCACTCAGTTGCTTGGTTGGTGGGCCAAAAGCTGGGAGGTGCGAAGAGCAAATGGGGCAAAAGCCCAATCACATTCAGTTTCCTCACAAAAATGGGGGGGTGCAGCACGAGTAATTCCTAGTTGTCTTCAGCCTAAGGCCCAAACACGGGGGGTGCGTTTAGCAGACAGGGCAAAGCCCAATCCACAAATCACTCAGCTCTCACGCAGGGGAGGGGGACGAGCAATTGAGGGGTGTGATAGTAAAACAAATTTGGGCTTAACCCAGCCCAAACCCTAACCCTAACGACCAAACAACAAAACCAAGTTCTTCCCCCAAATTTCTGGTTACTGTTCACCCAACCCTAGCCGTTTCTCTCATCTTCCTCACACCCCCTCTGAAACCTCTCAAGAATCACTCTCGCTAATCTTACACACAACACCATTACCTCGCTCAAATCCACTCAAACCTAATCTAAACCTCACCAAACCTCCGCTCAAGATCCAAACTCAACCTAAATGCTAAGCAAACCACGATGAAACCCTATATTCAACAATCAACGAAAAAACGTGAACAAGAGTCGAAGAATGACACACTTGGATTTGGAATCCGAACGACTCAGGGAGTTCTTGAGGCTTGTTGAAGATTTTGAAGACGTTCTGGAGGATCTTGAAGAATCGCTTGAAGATCAATCTTTCTGGGAAAAACTGAAGACGATGAAGATCTTTGAAGCGCGGGTTGATGATAAATTGAAGAGATGTTCTTGAGACGTAGTTGAAGAAATCTTGAAGATTCTAGAAATATCGCCAAAGATCTGGGGATTTGGGAAGAACATGCGGAGTTCTTGATGATCAATGATGATAATGATGATTTTCTGGGATTTCTTTGAAGAACAATGAAGGTTTGATGATCTTCTGGGTTTTCTGGAGTTTTTTTCTGAGGGCGGATGAAGGTTTGAATGTCTTCTGGAAAATTCTTCAACACTGATGAAGATTCCGGCGTCTGTGCGTTTTCTGGTGAGGAGGTTGACGGAGGTGGAAGATGAAGATTGGAGGCGATCAGAGGTGTTTCTGGGAAATTCTTCAAGTTTGCAGTTTCCGGCGACCTTACCGGTCTCCGGCGACTGTTACGGTGGAGGGGAGTGGTCCGGCCGGCGTTTGCATGGCCGGCGATGTAGTTCCCGGTGAGGATGATGGCGTGACAAGTGTCTCAGTGGGTTAATGCATGCGTGGCACGTGTCTGAGGCGTGGCAGAAAGGGAGAGAGAGAGTGGAGACGTGGCAGGCGTGGGGAGTTCTGAGTTGTGAGGTGGTGGGGGCCCCTTTGGTGGACGCGTGGAACGTTTTATAGGTGACAAGTGTCACTGCTGGACTGAGAATAACCAAAAACGAATTGGACTTGATTGCTGGGCCTCCAAAAATCTGCTGGGCCCACGAAATTGATCACAAAACTCCAAAAAAACTGAATATGGAAATGGATTAAAAAACTGATTAAGTCTAATTAAAACTAATCAAAACCTAATTAACTAATTAACCTGACTAATTAATTCTAAAACTACAATTAAACTAATCTAATTCTAATTAAATCTAAATGACTCAATTAGAATCTAACTAATACTAGACTCTAATTAAACCAATTAAGTCCTAATTAACTCTAAAAAAATGATTAAAATCTAATAAAACTCTAATAACCTCTATTATCTAAAAAAACATTAAAACTCTAATGACTCCTATTTAAAATCCTATTAAAACCCCATTAATTCTAATACAGTCTTATACCATTTATTTAACACTATTAAAAAAGCTATTATTAATAAAAGAAAAACTATATTCTTTTTATATTATTCTAAAAATATTTAAAATCTATTATATTCTAAAAATGATTAAAAAACTATTAAATCTATTAAAAATTCTATAAAGCTCTAAAAAAAGATTTAAACTATTTAAAAAATGCTAAAAAAATCTATTTAAATCCTAAAAAATCTAAAAAGCCTATTTAAAATCCACAAAAGGCTATTAAACCCTAAAAGGATGCAGACAAATGCAAATGACTAACATAAAAGATAGCACGAGACCAGATCGAAGCAAACAATAAACCCCTGGCATCAGAATACCCCGAAAACCACCATGTGAGCTGCAAACACCGAAGAGCGCACAATTTCCCGAAAATAAAACCCTGATTATCTAGACTGGATCGGCCATATCTGGTAAATGAAACCCAAACTGTAACTCTGATATCCTCTGTCTGTGCACAAGTATCATGCATCTAATATGCGAATATGAATTTAAACCACGAGTCAGATAGACGAACCGGTTGGTCAAATTTTAGGGTGCAACAGCTGCCCCTATTCAAGCGACTTGGACCTGAAGGGTTGAAGAGCGCTCAGCCTTCAAACATTCAGAGGTTCGAGACGGTTGAATACCAATAAAACCCGAAAATTTGCCAACCGCAGAACATACTGTAACACTGCTTGGGGAATAAAATCCAGAACCGAGCCCAGTCATTACGGCAACAAACTGATCAATCATCTGATAAAGAACTCCTGATTTGAATGCCAATTACCTGTGATACCCCATATAACAAACCCGAGGGTTGCAACAAAACACCTGATCCTCTCACATCGTCTACTGATTGACAGGAAGAGAAATATACTCACATCGTCTAAAGATAGACGACAAGACACCCAAAATCCATGCTCACATCGTCTAAGGATAGACGGGAAGACACCCATGATCGAATACTCACATCGTCTAAGGATAGACGGAAATACACCCAAAATTCAATACTCACATCGTCTAAGGATAGACTGAAAGACACCCAAAATCCATACTCACATCGTCTACGGATAGATGGGAAGACACCCATAATCGATACTCACATCGTCTAAGGATAGACGGAAAGGCACCCATAATCCCGAAGGAAAAAATTCATCAATACTCACATCGTCTAAGGATAGACGGAAAGACACCCTAAATTCATCCATACTCACATCGTCTAAAGATAGACGGGAAGGCACCCATAATCCCGAAGGAAAAAATTCATCAATACTCACATCGTCTAAGGATAGACGAAAAGACACCCTGATCGATACTCACATCGTCTAAGGATAGACGGGAAGACACCCAAAATCTGAAGAAACAAACCAATACTCACATCGTCTAATGATAGACGGGAAGACACCCAAAGTTCAATACTCACATCGTCTAAGGATAGACGGAAAGACACCCTAAATTCAATACTCACATCGTCTAAGGATAGACGGGAAGACACCCTTGCGCACTTCAACATCATCCCTCAAATTTCAGAATCCTTCTGTCTACGGGAATTGATGGAAAGAACAATATCCTTAAAGGGGCCACATCATCAGTTAGGATCGACGGGAAGAAAACCACCTTCAAATAGCCCTGTCGTCAATAAGAATCAACAATCAGGAAAACCCTCTTGAAATGTCATCTCATCCAATAAACAGAAAGAAAACCACCATTCGCAAGATCGCTTTGAAACCCCTCAACATCTAAAGGTAGCCGGAGAAGACTCACTGGGGAAACACACCATCCATATGATCTGACAATAAGAAACCCGCTGAAAAAATCCCCTGCAACTTCACATCGTCTACTGATAGACGGGAAGAAAGCCACTAGAGGAACCCCATCTTGAAACCCCCACTGCAAAATTACCTGAAACTTCACATCGTCTACTGCTAGACGGAAAAAACAGCCACTTAGCGAAACCCCATCTTGAAACCCCCACTGCAAAATTACCTGAAACTTCACATCGTCTACTGATAGACGGGAAGAAAACCATATTCGAACTCAAGACGTCTAATGATAGACAGAGAGAAATCCACTTATTGGAGGAACACATCGGTAATATGAATTGACGGGAAGCGAAGTCTGTCGATGCCAGATGACTGACTGATCAAAGCATAACTGTTGCATGATCTGAAATACGAATAATCTGCTGAATTGGCTGAACACCGCTGCTAGATTAATGCCCCCGACCTGATCACAGAGTAGTTCACGCGCCATATGAGGCTGATAGAAACCCTGGCTTATGCTTCGTATGCATATGCATATGTTTGAATCTTCCTATGGCGTAATGCTCCATTCAGGATGGAAATGCTACGCATTATGAAAATGAAATGCAAGTATGATGCAAATATGATGATATGCAACCTGCTAATGCAGGCTCAAGCTGCTGGAGAAAGTCGGGTACAGAAAACCACTTCAGCAAAATAAATGCTGAAGACGAAGCCAACTCCGCTGGAGATAAACCGGACATCGCAAAATCATTCCAGCAAAATAAATGCTGGAAGAGTGAAATGAACTCCGCTGGGGAATTTGGGAACTTAACCGAGCACCTTATTGAAGTAACACCCTGCTGGGGAATACAACTCTGCTGGGGAATAGCAGATGTGCCAAGTATGATTGGACTTCTCTGGGGATAGCTGACCCGTGCCAATGAAAAACTGGGCTTTGCTGTAGAAAATAGCCGGAGTTTTCCTGCGTACTGATGACGATTGGATTTGGAAACTGATGCGCCAACACGGATGGGCCTCACAGAGATCGCCAACATGGATTTGGTCCTTTAGGCTATCTGCGATGGGTCAGGTACAACTGACGCTGGAAACATTCTGCCTGAATACACATTTTTCTGGTTGAAGAATCGGAAGACAGTAACATGACTTCCCGACATTTGCCCCGCACTCGAAAATTGGCTGAATCTGCTCGAATAACTCTGAATAACCCTGCTGATACGGAGAAAAATAATCCCTTCGCTTCTGATATGCCCCAGCCTATGGGACCTCTGGTGGGGGTAGTCCTCGAAAGGAAGTCTAAAAATCTGTACCCTGATGGTCTGATATGAACTGCCCCAGCGTTCTAAACTTCGGAGAGACCTTACATCAAATGCTTCTCGAATAAAGAACAACTTTTGCGCTCTTAAGATGGCCTGCCCCTGACTGCAATGACTTTGCTCCTGGTTATCTGATTCAGAGTAGTCCTTGACTACGAGATATTTGCTGAATCTCAACCTGATTGCCCCAGGATAACTGACTTCGAAAGGCTGACCTGACTGGGGATCACAATAATAGCTTGCCCCTGCTCTCGGAACATTCGGGCGTTCTGCATTCTATCCTGACCATACCTTCCGTTGCAGAAAACTTTCCTGCTGTCAAGCGCTTACTCGCAGGTAAAACAAGTTGTTATGCATAAAAGACATATTAATGCAACACATATGACAGCTTTGACATCCAATCTGTTCACTGGGAAAAGGAAAAAACAGTTTATGGCATATAACGCACAAAACATTTATCAAGAATATCAACATCAGTACCAATATGGTAAGAGGAACTCTTTTAGGAGTCAGAATCGACGCGACCTTTACCGAAATATGCTTTTGAAATAACCTGCTTCAATTAGGACTTTTGAAGGTTATAACGTGGTTGGGTTCAAGGTTTTGAAGGAAAGGATAAAGGCTCAAAGTTTATTTTAACCCACCCATTCTCCTTGATGTTCTCCCATCCTACGTTCAGCTAATTCGACCTTAGCGCTTACCTCTCAGAGGTTGAAAGATAGGAGTGATAGTTCGAGAAACCCTGAGTTTTTTTTTTGGAGTGACGGCTACTCGCTCTTCGTCTTTGACACTTGAGGGTCACACGACTCGTACTTGTCCGAGGATTTTTCTTTTGTCATCCTTTCATCTTTTTTCTTATCCCTAACTTTTGCCTGGACTGACTCTTCTTGAGTTTCTTTTGATTTTTTTTAAGTCCAGCGGGATGCCCTCCTTTTTGCCTAAGTCATTTGTTTTGAAGTTTTGACTTAGCGGGCTTTTGATTCTTTTTGCTCTCTTTTTCCGAACAAGTCATGTGACACTGGTTGTCTGACTCTTTGAGGAATGATGTGACTGTCTCACCATTGTGATTATTTTAGGCACGACCTCTAGAGGTGTGATTGATCCTCGAACGGACACTCCTTTTGCAACTTGAACGCTCGGTCAAATTAGCTAACACCTACCCTGCCCCAGGTTAAAGATGGAGGGTTTTTCGTTTTCAGAAAGAAACTCCTACTACAAGGCTCAAAAGGGTTAACAAGGGATTATCTTCCTTATATCTCCGGTGTTTAGGGATTTGAAACAATGCATGTACATCATCAGCAGGTTTTATTTCAAAAGCATACAATCGGAAGCTGCATGTCGTTCATTTTCGTCACCCTCCCCAGATTCCTCTTAACCAGGCATTGGACATTTGCAAAAACGATTAGTGAACACGAATGGATTTAATCAAAACATGCATATTTATTTCATTATCATCAATTGAATGAAAACAACAAGTTTTACAAACAAGATTGCAAATTAAACAGGAAAGGAACTACAAATGTAAAGAAATGACAAGATAAAAACACAGAAAAATGCCAGCTTCCTAGAACCCGGGCTTTTACATTTGTCCTGCTGCTGAACCAGCCATCTTCACAATCAGTTATTAGAGGCGACTCAAAGCTGTCCTGATCTGATTTCAACGACCCAACCAAATTATAGAGCCCTTTCTCCTCATTCAGATGATTTTGGGCCCTTCCTTCCCGAAGTTGATTGCTGCACTATCCAGTAGGTCCTGCACTTTGTGCTTAAAAGGCCAGACAATCTTCAATATTGTGCCCCGGTGCTCCTGAATGGAAATCACAACGCTCCTTGATATCATACCCTGCTGGAGGCGTACCTGTCAGCCGGGCTAACTTCCTCTTCTCAACCAACTGCAATCGTAGCAACACCTGAAGAAGTTCGGCATATGGCATCGGAGGCACACTAAATACCCTCAACGGCCTCTGGCTTTGAGCTTTTCGCTGATTGGGATGTTGCTGCCTCTTCCACTGTTGAGATCGTTGCTGTTGTTGCTGGTATCGGGTTGACGGTTGAACAACCTTCGTAGCAAATACAACATCGGTTTCTTGACTTTCACCGCACTGATTAAGGCACTCCTTATACTTAGCCATTTTCTTTCTCAGATCTGCCCCAGGAATAGGCAACAGTTGCGGGCATGGAGATTCTGACTCCATGGAATCTAGGATACGTTTCTGACCTACTGCAGCTTTAGAAACATCCATCATCTTAGCATCAACTGGGATAGGAGCAATACGTACAGCTACGCCGCTTGGCGTGAATTCAATGTCTTTCGAGTTAATCAGGTCTTGAACATTGTGCTTAAAAGCATGACAACTCTCGATGTCGTGTCCGAGTGCCCCAGAATGAAACTCACATTGCTTACTGGCATCGTACCCATAAGAAAGCACTCCTGTGGGTGGGTCCAACATTCTCTTTTCAACCTTTTTAAACCTCAATAAAGTCTGCAAGAGCTCAGCATATGTTGAAGGTGGTGCCTCAAATATCCTGTTTGGCTTTCCCTCCTGAATCCTCCGTTGAGCCGGGTGTATCTTTTGTTGCTGTTGCTCAGGTTCCACAGGCACAGGTGGTACGAGCTTCTTCACTGCGGCTTCAAATAGCTGATCATTCTCTTTCCTATGCACGTTCTTGACTACTTCCATGATCAAGCTCATTTGGGTCTTCAGCTGACTATTTTCCTCTTTGAGTATCTTCTGCTCCAGACGCATCTCTTGCATGTCTCTCATCATCTGCCCCAGCTGGCTTCGGACTTCAATCAATTCAACCTGATTCTGTTCCATGTCTCTGAAGGAATTCCTGCAACAAACTGGATGATGAGGAAATAAGACCCACGGTTCTGATGTACCTGTTAAATGATAATGCAATGCAGAAAGCAAACACATATCCGATACAAGACAAAGAGAAACTCAAGCTATAAGCACACCGACGAACATCTCTCACATATGTATAACCAACAAAAGCAGCACGTAGGCACAAACGAGTACGAATACAATGACCCCAGCCAACAATCCTGGTGGTGGTCAGCCAATACTAGTGCACAAAAGCTAAACGGGTCAACAGAGAAAACAGATGCGACCCCCGGCACAGAAACCTCTAGAAGCTTCTCCCGTATTCAACTGAACTCTCTGATTGACAATCTTCAGAACACACACTTCCCGTGGAGTCTTCCATGACATTAACTGACGAACCCACACAACTGGATGAGGGAGAATCGTTAGTCTGAACAAAACCCTAGGGCGCGATGAAAATTCGGTTAGAGTCTAACAAATCCTGAACCTGGCTTCTAAGCACCTTACAATCATTTGTTGAATGCCCCTGTGTCCCAACATGGTACTCACAACGGGCGCTGGCATCAAAACCTGGAGGATAGGGTGGAATCACTGGATTAGTCTCTTTCGGCACTATCAATCCACTTTTGACCAGATCTGGCAACAACTGACTGTACGACATCGGTAGCTGAGTAAACTGCCTTTCAGGTTTCCTTGGTCTTCGTTGGGCGTGCTGACACGGTCGACGACAAGATGACCGTTGACTTGAAGTGTTTGAAAACCGATCCTGAGATGCTAGAGATTCTGAGACGACGTCATTTCCTTCTTCCCACTCTTCTTGAGAACTGACAATTGACTCATTCTTATCAACTGGGCTATAAGGAACATCTCGAAGCTTTCCACTCTTGAGTCCTCTCTCAATAAGCTCACCCATTCTCATCAGGCCCACAAAGCTTGTACAACCGAACAGTTTGTCATAATAATGGCCTTTCAGAGTACCCAAGAAAATGTCAACCATTTCTTTCTCCTGAAGCGGTGGTTGAACACTAGCAGCCAATTCTTTCCATCTTTGCACATACCCTCTGAATGATTCATTCTCCGCCCGAGATAATTCTTGCAGATGCACGAGACTGGGAGCCATATCCAGGTTGTAATCATACTGCTTCACGAAAGCTCTGGATAAATCCACCCATGATCGAATCTGATTACTCTCTAACTGCACATACCACTTCAAGGATGCCCCAGTCAGGCTATACTGAAAGCAGTGGATCATCAATTTGTCATTTCGCACAAACGGAGTCATTCTTCGACAGAACATCATCAAATGCAACTTCGGACAGCTATCTCCCGTGTACTTTTCGAATTCCGGCACTTTGAACTGATAAGGCCACACCAGGTCAGGAACCAAACACATGTCTGCAGCATTCAGGTTAACAACGTCTTTGACCTCCAAAGCTTTAACTCTTCCTTCCAATTCTCGGAACCTTCTATCACCTTCGAGAGCTCTTGAGTTTACAGTCCTGGCTACTGGGATGTATCTGCGTGGATTCCTCTCAGGGAAAACAGCACCTTGACTGTTAACAGGAGGAGGACGTTCATTTACAACTTGGTCTGCAGTAACGCCGTTCGCTTGCGGGAAGTCTTTCATAGAATCATACCGATGGTTGGACGCCATAGTAAACCCTGTCAAGGTGTTAGGAGACTGGAAATTGCCTTCAGACACAGCTGCCAATTACCTGTAACTGACTACACTGCTTGATTCTGCTCAAATCTGCTTCAGACCCTTGGTCGTCTTCAACACTCCACACTTGCCTCGAACAATCCTCGAGAATCACCCTCTGGTGAAAACAAAGGCTGGATAAGTGCTCTGGCCTGCTAGAGAAATGCTATGCAATATGATTTATGCAGACAGAATACAAAAAATGCTAACGTGCATGTGTGCATTGGGGATATTTCCCCTCCAATTCCAGTGCCAAGGTAGCAAGACAAGATAAACCATAAAGACAATATTTAGAAAAAACCCTCATATATTTATTAGAATGACAGCCTTGTCAAGACGTTACACAACTATGTTCCATACGACTGAGATGATAAAGGAGGATGATAGAAAGGCATCGGCTTGTGAATCGGTATATCCAAGAGTGCAGAATACTCCTCCAGGGTAGGAGCCAAGACAAAGTCAGGAAATACGAAACACCTGAGCTCAGCATCATAAAACTGCAACAGGGCGTAAATGCCGCTGATCTCATAAGCCGAGGGCTGGTAAACATAAGTCAGGATCCTCCCATATGTCTTCCTGAAATCTCCCATCACCTTCTTCTTAGCAATAGTAATCAACTCTGACAACAGACTGATATCTGGAGACGGGAATCTGTAGGGTAACACTCTCTTCATGGCTTCCATGTCTTGCTAGGAAACAAACACCAGAACTGGGAGGGAAAATATGTACCTGCAACACACACACGTTAGTTGGATGCAAATGGTAATGCAATAATGCAATATGATAAATGGTGCAATCAGTGAACACAGGGGCCATGCTGTAGCCTGAAGAGGAACATCTCTGTGATATCAAGAACAGAAAACCACCACAGTCACCAGAACTCCATGACACTAACTATCATCTGACACTCAAAATACCAATCCCCTGGTAAGAAATCCATTTGAACCTCTGTATCTGACGAGAAAACCATCTGATAATAGTATCAATCTCATACAAGAAATCCATCTGATCCAAATAACACACCTGGAGATGAATCAAGAACATCGTCTGATAAATACTGAATCATGGTTTCTGAAGGCCAGTTTTCCTGCAATAACCCAATCCCCCTCACAGGTATGGACCTAATCCACGGACAAAGGTACGGCATCCTATGCGGTCATCAGCGTCACAGACTTTCATGAGTGACGATACGATTCCCAGAAGGAGTGGCATTATCAAGTCATGAAGAGGCCTCACTTAGCTGACTTTTAAATGATTGGTCCCCAGAGTCGACAATCCCCATGTCTGGACTCCCCTCAGATCCTCAGGACCGGAAAGGAGCACCTCTGCGAGAACCTCGTCTGAGCGCAGATTTCGTAGGGAACTGTGCCTGCTCAGCAGACAGGTCCGCCTACTACTCTCCGCAACTATGTCTAGGTGCATACTCAAGCCCAGGTCCGGCTTCTCACTCACAGTAACCTCCCTCTCCCACAGCAATAGTCACAATAATATAATACTGGAAGTAAATGCGGAAAGGTAAAGGTACGGAAAAGTAAAGTGCGGAAAAGATAAAACACATATGCACAACACCCAACAGATAAACACCCAAGCGCTAGAATTGACTCGCGTAGGGGATGGGAAACGGTCCTAGCATAAGGGATGGGAAAAGTCCCTAGATGCTACAATTTCCCCAGCAGAGTCGCCAGTTGTTGCTACTGCAAAAATCGGCGCCGGCAATGACAGGAGAGTCGCCACCGTGCGTTATTTATCCCAACGGAGGGAAAGGAAACGCTCGAAGTAAACCTCGCAAAGACGGGAAAAGGTATGGTCATCGCAACCAAAACCTGGATTCGGGAGTCGGTTACGCAAGGGGAAGGTATTAGCACCCCTCACATCCGTCGTACTCGACGGGATCCACGCTTGGTGTTTATAAGGAAAAGGGTGCGTTTATCTATCTACGCTAATGGTCAGTCTGAAAAGAAAAGAAAAGGACAGGACTCGATAGAACATACGGTGTTCTGGGCCTACGTACTCCCTCGTGCAATGGGAAAGTCAGAGTCAACGTAGTTCGACTACCTACGTCTAGACGGGGGGAAGGTTGCTCGCCAGGACGTCGCATCCTGTGCCTACGTACTTCCACACGGCATGGAAGATCAGAGCAAACGTAGTTCGACTTAACTACGGCTAAACAGGGTGTTCTCACACAGCAGTGAGAAAATAAACTGGTTTTAAAGGGTACGGGAACCTACAACTACGGTCTGGTCTCAAATGCACTTGGGTAAGAGAAAAGGGATAACAATCAGCGTCAGCGGGAAAGTCTCGATCGCACAGCCGCGAGAGAACAAAAGGGTTAGTTGTTAGTGTGCTCGCTAGGATATCGCATCCTATGCCTACATATTCTCGTCTGGTACGAGAAATCAGAGCAGCTGTAGTTCGGCTAACTACGACACAAGCTACTCAAATGCTCCTATTGCTGAGAAAGGGAAAAGACACCCTAAACTATGGCTGAAAAGGGGAATCTACCTACTGTTATCATGCCTGGTTGACCATCCTAATGTCTATCATAACTCCTCCGCAGCGGAGAAGTTAGAGCTCCTAAGGGATCATGGCAACAGGACTAAACAGCAAACAAGAATCAACTACAAAGTAAAGAAATACTGGAAATATGCATGAAAGCAACAACCAAACAAACAAAGCGCAAAGGCCGCAAACCACAGAGGTAAGGGAGCTCAGCTCTACCAAATACCAGCAAGCAAAGCCACTCAATAACAAACAAGTAGAAGGAGGACCACCTCAACTTCTCATGCACACAAAGCCTACTTCTAAGATGCACCTACCTCAGAAATATCTAGATGAACCCCTAAGTCTAATGCAGCACAACACCACACAAGTCAAATAACACAAAGAGAAGGCGAATCATCCTGACAAACTCCTATCTAAAACTTAAACAAAAACCCTGAGCAAGACCCTTAAACAACCCTGAAATAAACCCCTGATCAAACCCATGAATAAAGCCCCTATGAAAAACCCTAAGCAAAACCCTAATTAAGTATCTAAGCAAAACCCTAATCAAAACTCTAAGCAAAACCCTACACACAAGAGAAATCAATCCCAGGCTTCCAAGCTTCAAAACAAGCTTACCGAAGAAAGGGAGCTAAGTAGGCAGACCCATAGTGCCTTCCTCAGGAAAGTACCAGGAGGTTACCACTCAGGAATCATATCCTATGCGGCTCAACAACTGTGAATAGTTTACATTCCTCCTCAGGAGAAACTAAACTCACATGAAGGTTCCAGCATCATTGGATACTTGGGAAATCCTACCTGAACTAAGGGAACTAAGTGAACAGGCCCATAGTGCCTTCCTCGGGAAAGAACTAGGAGGCTTCCACTTAGGAATCGTATCCCATGTGGCTCAACAACTGTGATCAGTTTACATTCCTCCTCAGGAGAAACTAAACTCACATGAAGGCTCCAACATCATTGGATACTTAAGAAATCCTAGATGAACTAAGGGAACTAAGTGAACAGGCCCATAGTGCCTTCCTCGGGAAAGTACTAGGAGGCTTCCACTTAGGAATCGTATCCCATGTGGCTCAACAACTGTGATCAGTTTACATTCCTCCTCAGGAGAAACTAAACTCACATGAAGGCTCCAACATCATTGGATACTTAAGAAATCCTAGATGAACTAAGGGAACTAAGTGAACAGGCCCATAGTGCCTTCCTCGGGAAAGTACTAGGAGGCTTCCACTTAGGAATCATATCCCATGTGGCTCAACAACTGTGATCAGTTTACATTCCTCCTCAGGAGAAACTAAACTCACATGAAGGCTCCAACATCATTGGATACTTGAGAAAGAGGTGAGAAGAAAGAATGAAAGACATCCATAGTGCCTTCCTCAGGAAAGTACCATAAATTTCCCTCAAACTCCAGGATCTCAAACCTCACAAACAGAGAACAAGCTCCTAGACTAGGACCTCAATCCATGCATCCTTGCAAACTCTTTAAAACAAGCCAAGCCCCAAAGCCATCCCCCAACTGAGCCCCCACAAGCAGACAAATATCACAAATGCAAGCCTCACAACCAAGCAATTCAGAAAATTCCCTAAAAATACTAAAACCAAAGGGAAAAATCTAACATTAATTCACAAGGGTCTATTATACTTACCCATGATACCCCTATAGTCCCATACCCCAAAATCAAACTAAAACTCCTAAAAGAAATGACTTACTTCACCTAGGTCACACCTAAAACCCTAATTTGGTCATGTTAATGTCAATTAATCAAACTATCCAAAATAAGCTCCTAAAAATTGTGGTATAAAAACCAGGGGATCCTAACATTCATGTCTAATTGAACTAAAAAGAATGAATCAAAAATATTATGGGAAGATCATGAACAAAAATGGAGAAAATCATGTATGAACTAAAAGATATTAAAAAGTCATTCAAATGGAAAATATGCTAAAAATAGCAAACAAAAATGAAATGGCATTTTTATTTTCATATAATTTTCTAGACATTTATATGAGGTAGTAAAAAAAACAAGAAATTAAAAATCAATTATTTTCATTTTTTTATGAATTGTTTAAAGTGCAAGAAAAATAAAAGAAATTAAAATCAAGAAATTAAATGAAAATGGGGAGGGGGGTATCAATAGCAACTGCACTCAGTTGCTTGGTTGGTGGGCCAGAAGCTGGGAGGTGCGAAGAGCAAATGGGGCAAAAGCCCAATCACATTCAGTTTCCTCACAAAAAGGGGGGGGGGGTGCAACACGAGTAATTCCTAGTTGTCTTCAGCCTAAGGCCCAAACACGGGGGGTGCGTTTAGCAGACAGGGCAAAGCCCAATCCACAAATCACTCAGCTCTCACGCAGGGGAGGGGGGACGAGTAATTGAGGGGTGTGATAGTAAAACAAATTTGGGCTTAACCCAGCCCAAACCCTAACCCTAACGACCAAACAACAAAACCAAGTTCTTCCTCCAAATTTCTGGTTACTGTTCACCCAACCCTAGCCGTTTCTTTCATCTTCCTCACACCCTCTCTGAAACCTCTCAAGAATCACTCTCGCTAATCTTACACACAACACCATTACCTCGCTCAAATCCACTCAAACCTAATCTAAACCTCACCAAACCTCCGCTCAAGATCCAAACTCAACCTAAATGCTAAGCAAACCACGATGAAACCCTATATTCAACAATCAACGAAAAAACGTGAACAAGAGTCGAAGAATGACACACCTGGATTTGGAATCCGAACGACTCAGGGAGTTCTTGAGGCTTGTTGAAGATTTTGAAGACGTTCTGGAGGATCTTGAAGAATCGCTTGAAGATCAATCTTTCTGGGAAAAACTGAAGACGATGAAGATCTTTGAAGCGCGGGTTGATGATAAATTGAAGAGATGTTCTTGAGACGTAGTTGAAGAAATCTTAAAGATTCTGGGAATATCGCGAAAGATCTGGGGATTTGCAAAGAACATGCGGAGTTCTTGATGATCAATGATGATAATGATGATTTTCTGGGATTTCTTTGAAGAACAATGAAGGTTTGATGATCTTCTGGGTTTTCTGGAGTTTTTTTCTGAGGGCGGATGAAGGTTTGAATGTGTTTTGGAAAATTCTTCAACACTGATGAAGATTCCGGCGTCTGTGCGTTTTCCGGTGAGGAGGTTGGCGGAGGTGGAAGATGAAGATTGGAGGCGATCAGAGGTGTTTCTGGGAAATTCTTCAAGTTTGCAGTTTCCGGCGACCTTACCGGTCTCCGGCGACTGTTACGGTGGAGGGGAGTGGTCCGACCGGCGTTTGCATGGCCGGCGATGTAGTTCCCGGTGAGGATGATGGCGTGACAAGTGTCTCAGTGGGTTAATGCATGCGTGGCACGTGTCTGAGGCGTGGCAGAAAGGGAGAGAGAGAGTGGAGACGTGGCAGACGTGGGGAGTTCTGAGTTGTGAGGTGGTGGGGGCCCCTTTGGTGGATGCGTGGAACGTTTTATAGGTGACAAGTGTCACTGCTGGACTGAGAATAAACAAAAATGAATTGGACTTGATTGCTGGGGCTCCAAAAATCTGCTGGGCCCACGAAATTGATCACAAAACTCCAAAAAAACTGAATATGGAAATGGATTAAAAAACTGATTAAGTCTAATTAAAACTAATCAAAACCTAATTAACTAATTAACCTGACTAATTAATTCTAAAACTACAATTAAACTAATCTAATTCTAATTAAATCTAAATGACTCAATTAGAATCTAACTAATACTAGACTCTAATTAAACCAATTAAGTCCTAATTAACTCTAAAAAAATGATTAAAATCTAATAAAACTCTAATAACCTCTATTATCTAAAAAAACATTAAAACTCTAATGACTCCTATTTAAAATCCTATTAAAACCCCATTAATTCTAATACAGTCTTATACCATTTATTTAACACTATTAAAAAAGCTATTATTAATAAAAGAAAAACTATATTCTTTTTATATTATTCTAAAAACATTTAAAATCTATTATATTCTAAAAATGATTAAAAAACTATTAAATCTATTAAAAATTCTATAAAGCTCTAAAAAAAGATTTAAACTATTTAAAAAATGCTAAAAAATCTATTTAAATCCTAAAAAATCTAAAAAGCCTATTTAAAATCCACAAAAGGCTATTAAACCCTAAAAGGATGCAGACAAATGCAAATGACCAACATAAAAGATAGCGCGAGACCAGATCGAAGCAAACAATAAACCCCTGGCATCAGAATACCCCGAAAACCACCATGTGAGCTGCAAATACCGAAGAGCGCACAATTTCCCGAAAATAAAACCCTGATTATCTAGACTGGATCGGCCATATCTGGTAAATGAAACCCAAACTGTAACTCTGATATCCTCTGTCTGTGCACAAGTATCATGCATCTAATATGCAAATATGAATTTAAACCACGAGTCAGATAGACGAACCGGTTGGTCAAATTTTAGGGTGCAACAATATGTCGGGTAGTTTTTCAGACTTGATCATTACAGGAGAGCGGGTTGAAAATGGAATCAAACTTGGGAAGATACAGGCCGGAGAAGGATCCTCAGCTGGAGGAGGTAGAAAAGGTTTTGGCAATAAGAAGAGAGAGGGGGAAACAAATGCAATATCAGGTTTCCGAAGCAGAAATAAGAGCAAAAATGAGCAATATCGTCAGCAGCGACCTCAAGTTGCAAGCATTACAGTTCCTGCTGCACCACAACAACAGCAACATCGTCCACAGCAACAACAAAATTACGCTCCGTGACGATTCCAAGATCAGGGAAGAGCAGTGAATAGATAGTTTGATGCACCGCCGATGCCTTACTCACAGTTACTCCAACATTTGATGCAATTATAATTAATCCAGAAAAGGACGCTAGCTCCTTTAACCAGCGCACCACCTCTAGGGTATGATGCTAATGCTAGGTGCGACTTTCATTTCGGTGCTCCCGGCCACAACATTGATAGTTGTAAAGCCTTCAAGCATAAGGTACAATACTTTATCGATAGTAAAGCTATCAATTGTTCACATGACGCGCCTAACGTTATGCAAAATCCCATGCCTAATCATGGAGCAGCTGGGGTAAATGCTATTGTTGGGGAGAAAGGTTTGAATCTAGTGACCGATGTTGAAGAACTGATAACTCCGTTGAGTTTTGTGAAGGATAAGTTGTTGAGCGGAGGAGTATTTCCTGGTTGAGACAGAGACTGCACAAGTTGTTTAACCCATCCTGAGGGATGCGAGAAATTGAAGAGTCGTGTTCAAAGGTTGATGAATGACGGTATTCTGCAGTTTGACAGAGTTTCAGAAGAGGAAAGAGAGAAAGTAATTGCTGAAGAGAAGGATGAAGTGGCTACAATTTCCATTCTTACATGACAATCACTATTTCTGCACCGCCAAGGCCGCCCACCATTATAATCACTAAAGAAGGGCCGGTACCCTACGAAAGCACCAAGGCGATCCCATGGAATTATGGGGCTGAGGTATATTGCAATGGTAAGAAGCAGGAGCTGAAGAGTTCACCATTGGATTCTGTTGATAATTTGGTAGGAACTGCGGGAATAACCAGAAGTGGAAGAGTATTTTCATCTCCGGAAGCGAATGCTGAAAAGTTCGATAAGGGAAAATGAAAAGTTGTGGTTGAAGAGAATTCTCAGAGCGGGGAGAAAGAAGCTTTTTTGAAAGATGCGAAAGAGTTTATGGGCTTGATCAGGAAAAGTGATTATAAGATTGTAGACCACTTCCAACAAACTCCGTTGAAGATTTCAATATTATCTCTACTTCTGTGCTCTGAGGCACATCGGAATGCCTTGTTAAGGATTCTGAATACCGTGTACGTGCCACAAGAAATTTTTGTGAATTAATTAGAAAGAGTGGTGGCACACGTCAACGCCGGGAATGGGCTAGGATTTACAGATCTTGATTTGACGCCGAAGGGAAGAGACCATAATCACGCGCTGCATATATCCATTGAATGCAGAGGGGCTGTATTGTCGCATGTGCTGGTATACACTGGGTCATCACTTAATGTGCTACCCAAGAAAGCTTTGATGAAGCTGAACACCCGAGGAATAATGTGCACCCCAAGTGATTTGGTTGTGCGGGCTTTTGATGGGACAAGAAGGTCCATTTTCGGGGAAGTGACTCTTCCAATCCAGGTTGGACTAGAGGTTTTCAATGCGCTGTTTTACATTATGGATATTCAGCCGGCGTATAGCTATTTGTTGGGACGGCCTTGGATTCATTCGGCGGGAGCTGTGATGTCAACTCTACATCAAAAACTGAAATATATGGTGGGCGGTAACATTGTTACTGTTTGTGGTGAAGAGGATATTATGATAAGCCATTTGTCTTCATTCAAATATGTAGAGGTTGACGATGAGATTCACGAAACGCTGTGTCAAGCTTTCGAAACCGTGCAGATTAAGAAGAAGGCGCCAGATGTGAGCAAAATGTCTGAAGTTGCTATGTCGTCTTTTAAGGAAGCACGAGCAGTGGTGAAGTCCAGAGCATCTCAGGGTTGGGGCATGTTTTGAACATCCCCAATAAACAAGACAAGTTTGGACTGGGGTACAACCCATCTTCTTCTTCTTCACAGAGCGCTCCACGCTACAGGGGACCAGTCCAATTCACTAGTGGTGGGGTGATTTTTGATCAGATCAATGTTGTGTCCGACGAAGAAGGGGATAATGACTGAGACATGGATGCATGGATCCGGCCATGTATTCCTGGTCAAAGCTTGAACAACTGGACCATCAAGGAAGTTATCCAAGTGACTAGGGAGAAGTAATGATTTATTTTTCTTGATTATGTGCAGCCCTATGTTCTACCTGAAACATAGTGGTCTTTGTCTGAAGGGCCTTATCATTTATGTTTGAACATTTGTTTTGTCACTAATCAAAGGGCATTTTTTCTTGCATTCAAATATTGTGATCTCTGTTTTTCTTGTTTTATTTTAACAATAAAATGGCAATATGGTTTGTGCTTGTTTGCATATCATTTTAAGCATTAAATCATCATCATTTCAGGTTTCACATTTTAGATGCCACCGACTCGGACTCGTCTATGACTCGGTATGACTTTGATAATCCAATCTTTCAAGCTGAAGAAGATATTGAAGAAGATGAAGATCTGCCTGAAGAGCTCTCCAGGATACTGAAACAAGAAGAGAAAGTTATTTTGCCTCATCAGGAGGAAATTGAGGTCATCAACTTGGGCACCGAGGAAGCCAGAAAGGAAGTCAGGATAGGGGCTGCATTGCAGAGAGATGTCAAACAAAGACTGGTTGAAATGCTCCGAGAGTATAAGGATGTCTTTGCTTGGTCATATGAAGATATCCCCAGTCTTGATACAGATATTGTGGTTCATTGCTTACCTCTTCGAGAAGAGTGTCCACCTGTCAAACAGAAGCTAAGACGAACCAGATCGGATATGGCGGTAAAAATCAAAGAAGAGGTCCAGAAGCTGTTGGACGCAGGATTTCTCACCGTGACGAATTACCCTTCTTGGGTCACTAACACCGAACCCATACTTAAGAAGGATGGTAAGGTAAGAATGTGTGTAGATTACCGTGATCTCAATCGAGCAAGCCTGAAAGATGATTTCCCGCTCCCCCACATTGACGTACTTGTTGATAATATTGCTCAGTATTCAGTGTTTTCCTTCATGGACGGTTTCTCCAGATATAACCAGATCAAGATGGCTCTGGAGGGCATGGAGAAAACAACTTTTATAACGTCGTGGGGGGATTTTTGCTACAAGGTAATGCCTTTCCGATTGAAGAACGCATGGGCAACCTATCGGCGGGAAATGGTGACTTTGTTTCATGATATGATTCATCATGAGATTGAGGTCTATATTGATGACATGATCGCAAAGTCACAAACGGAGGAAGAGCATCTGGTCAATCTTCTAAAGTTGTTTGAAAGGTTGAGGAAATTCAGACTAAGGTTGAATCCGAACAAGTGCACTTTTGGTGTACGGTCAGGAAAGTTACTGGGGTTCATAGTCAGTGAAAAAGGAATCGAGGTCGATCCTGCAAAAATAAAAGCTATACAGGAAATGCCAGCACCGAAGACTGAGAAAGTGGTTCATGGTTTCTTTGGTAGATTGAACTACATTGCAAGGTTCATATCTCACCTTACAGCCACCTGTGTGTCGCAACTGCGAAAAACAACCGGCGGAAAAACAGAAGAGTCACCACTTTCATTATTTATCCCAAAGAGAGGGAAAGGAAACGATTGGAAAAACCTAACAAAAAAGGGAAAGACAAGGTCATTGCAACCATGTCTGGATTCGGGAGTCGGTTACGCAAGGGGAAGGTATTAGCACCCCTCACGTCCGTCGTACTCGACGGGATCCACACATTGTTGTCTGTCTAAAGGGTGTGTTGATACTATCTAGCTAAAGGCTCGGGGACAAAAGAAAAAGGAAGAGACTGACTCGGTAGAGCATCGCCGCTCTGTGCCTACATACTCCCTCGTGCAATGGGAAAGTCAGAGTCAACGTAGTTCGACTAACTACGGGAGAAAGGGGGGAAGGTTGCTCGCCAAGACATCGCATCTTGTGCCTACGTACTTTCATCTGGTATGAAAGATCAGAGCAAACGTAGTTTGGGCTAAAAGGACCACAGGTTGGTTCAAAAGTTTTTAGGCCCGAGTAGGGTTAACAAATAGTTCTAGCAGTTAGTGTATGCAGCTCGACCATTGGAGACTTAGGCGTTACCATTTGCAGTAGAACTAAAAGTTAACGACACTCTTTTATCCGAAAAGATTTTCTTAATTAAGATCCTGAAGGATGATAAAGGTTTGAAATGTTTTTGTGTTTTTTAAAGAAGAAGTGTTTTGAATTTGATTTGTAACTCATGTCGCACTAGAGACTATGACCTAAGAGCGAATGCGTCGTACATCACCCAAATGGTGTACACTAAACACTCTAGGTCCTTGAGAGGAGGCCCCTCAATTACCATTTCTCAAGTAGCTTAAGGCTCGTAGCGTGCAACACTTGTCATTCTTTATTAAGTGTTTTATGAAAGTTTGAAGATGAGAAGAGAAGAATGAACACTAATGGGAGACTAATCAATCCTAAAAGTTATCATGCAAAGTGGACCTAAAGTTAGGATTCAAAAGGGAACTACCTAATGTTATCATGCATAGTTAGAACCTTAACGTCTATCATAACCTCAAGAGGCTAGAGAACTTATGAGGAGCATGACAAAGAAAAGCAAAATAATAATAATAAGAAGAAGAATGCATATGCAAATGAAAATGCAAACATAAGATGCACAAATAGAATGAAAGTGGGAGGAAAATAGTGTGGGGCAGTAGCCTCCACAAGCTCATCTCAACCAAGCATGCATATGGAAATTCAAGAAAAGAAAAAGAAGAATAAAGGCACAAGAAGAAATCAAACAAACAAAAGCAAACCACACAAAGATACCTTAAAAAGTGGGATGAAATGACCTAAGTCAAACAACATCAACCACATTAACAAAACTAAACCAAATGAAAGGTACAACAAAACCCAAAGCCAAGTGAGGATGGGAGACCAAATTAGGGCAGAAAAGACCCCATAATAGGTACTCAACCATAAGCATCACTCATCAAAAACAAAGAAAGCACCAAAAGTGACCTCAAGTATTCATCATTCTAGGTATGCTTCAAATACCTCCAAAGGAGGGACCAAGCCACCTTAAATGACACTCCAAGGTCATTGGACAGAAGGGAGATGAAGAGAAGAAAGCTCAAAAGTAATATCAAAACATACCAAAAGGAAATGCAAACCAAAACATAAAGGAAAGCAAACAAGCTACACATTGAAACCCTAATTGAAAGTTCAAATCAAAACAAGAAAAAGAACATGAAAGAAACAATATCATGACCTAAAATTAAACCAACATCATCCTTAACATGTTAACAACATGAAACAAAAAGGCACTGAGGGTTCAAAGGATCCAAAAATGTCATATCCAAGTCAAACATGGTCAAGGTACATGTGTGAACCTCCCTTGGAGGTAACTTGACTTGCAAGTTACCTCAAAAATAGGAAAATGGTTCAAAAATAATTAAATAAAATGCACAAGGTAGCTAAACATGTTGGCAAACAGAGGCCAAAATCTCAAAACAAATATCCCCTCAAAGCACAATCAAAAGAAAATAATATTCAAGATGTACCACTTTGAAATGGGAGAATCGGGGGTCAAAAGAAAAGCACCAAAAGTCAACCCTAAAGTCAACCAACCAGGGGCAAAATGGTCCTCAAAAATTTTTCAACTCATCATGGATATGAGAATCAATTTTCATTCATTGGACCCAAAGGAAATGGAAGAAACAAATAAAAGAACAAACAATGCACAATTTAATTCATTTAAAAACACCTCCAATATTTAATTGTATTTAAAAATGAAAAATAATCTGAAAAATAAAATAAAAAATGTATAAAAATAATAGACATCTCAAGGTTTGTAAAAATATTTTTTGTGGAATTTTTGGAGTATTGGAGCTATTTTTAATTAATTAAATTCAAACAAGAATAAAAAGAAAATATTAAAAGAAATAAAATAAAATAAAAATGCAAGAAAAAACAACAGCCAGAGGATCTAATGACCAGTCAATGGATCTAGGGGAGGAGGGCGCGCCACATATGCGTTGGACAATTTAAGTGAAACGACGCGTTTCACTAAGGGATCCTATGCGCTTCAGTTGATTATGCACACCATGGGTCTTAATCCTGAACGTTGGTTTCAAAAGTATTACAATCCAATGATCAACAGCTTGCCACATATGCAAACCCTAGTCAAACCACTCTGAAAATGCATCTCACACGTTGGATATAAATACCAGGTCAAGGGAGTCAATCTGATCTAACGGCTGGGGAGTTGTCTTCCTCATTCAAAACCTCAGATGGAGGGAAAGTTTCAATGGTGGCCGGAGAAGACTTCGGTCGTCTTCTCCGGCGAGAGCAACAGTGCTCTGATGCAAAACCTCACCAAATTCAACCAAACTTGTACCAATCTCTTCCTCTTTCCTCGTACAACAACCTGACATACTTAGTTTCCATTAATTCCTCATAACAACTTCAAATTGAAGCCAAGCAGAAATGCTCATCAAAACCAAAAGTGCTCAAACTTCACTCAATTTGGTCCAGAAATCATCTACGTGTTATGGAGGTTACAGATCAAGCAACAAATAAGCAAAGCATCACAAGAACAAGTCATATCAGATCCAAACATTTTTGAGTTTCATCCAACAATCATCACAAATGCCAGTTCATTTTAGTGATTAATGATCTACATGTATTTTAGGTCTCAAATATGTAAAAATGGCAGAGAATCAATGCATATTGAGTGTAAGGTTGGTTTGTAAATAACTAGTGGAGAACTTCCACTGAGCCTTCAATTGATGCTTAACCTTGAAGAAAAATGTCCAGAATCACTCCACAAACTTCAATAAAGCTTTTGCAATTCACAATTTGGCTTGAAATGGCTTGGATCTCAGAATTCGAATTTTGAATTTCCTTCACTTTTTCAAAATGCTCTAGCTCCAATTCTTCACCCAATTCGTGTTCTGGGCATTTGTTTAGGATAGAAAGCTTTTATGTGATGGATTTGGAAAGGAATTAAGCCCAATTTCAGCCTCTAAGAGCCCAATTGAAATCCATGGAATTTGATTTTTTTTTCACTTGTCATGTGCATGAATTCTTCACCAATTTGGCTCCAAAATGATGCATTTTGCTTGCTGATGACATGAGGAATGTGAAGGGCTGGGATTTGATCCTTGTTTAATCTCAATGGTTGATGTTTGTCATGTTACTTATTCTTGAAGCAACTCAAAAATTGGCCATGAAATGAGACTCAATTTGAAATTCTAATAATGCCAATATGTTCAAAACATCAAATGCACTCAAAATATGCACAAGCTTGCATAATTTTGACCCAATATGAATTATTTTGAATTTTTCCATTTTAATGCCTTTAAAATGCCTTTTGTAAGATTTTCTTCAACCAACTCTCATTCCTATCCATATCAATGAACCCTTGATGCTTGGTTGAGTAAATAACCCCTTTTTGAGCAACTTTCAAGTTGGACAAATTTCCATTTGAGGCATGCAAGAAGGTGAAATGGACCTATAATCTCACTTTCCCAAAATACCCCTGACTTGCAAGCCTCATAACTTGAGTTCTACGAATCAGATGAAAGACTTCTAGTACTTTTTGGAAAGCTAAGAACAATATCTACAACTTTCATGTTGGCCAAAAGTTGAGGAGAAACATCCTTCTAGGTCAAAAATGGATTGGAAGTTGGTTGACTTTTGTTGACCAAAATCACATTCATCTAATGACCTGTAACTTATCTGCATCATAACTTGAGTTCTATAAATCCAATCAAGGACTTCTAGTACTCAAAAGAAAGCTAAGAATATGACCTACAAGTTTCATTTTGGTCAAAACAGGGGACTAAACAGGGGATTTTACACTAGGAACCCTAATTTAGTAACTTCTCACACTCTTGACTCTTGATGAAATGATCTTGAAATGATGTCTCATATATCTTAACACAACATCACATGACCATAGAGACTTGGAATTAAGTTTTAATCTCCTTCAATTTCACAATTGACTGAGGATTAACCAGATGGAAACCCTAATTGCAACACCTTCAACTGTAACCCTTCACACTTAGTATAAACACTTGGATGAATTCCACAATGACCCTCAAGGCACTCCATGAGCTCTCTCAACATCTTATATCCATAATCATGAATTCACAATCCTCCGATGATCTTGAACTGGCCTCCAAGTTAGGAGTTGACCCACATACATCCATCAAACCTTTCACAAGACCATTGCCACTTCTAGATGACCTGATGACCATTCAAACTTGAGTAACACCCCTTGCTTAGGCTCAAACCTCTGAGTACACTCCTCTTTATATGCACAACCTCTTGATCCCCTGTTCAGTGAAAAATTCTATGCAATGCAAATTCTAGAAAGAAATGAAATGAAACATAAACCAAGTTAAGAAAAGGTTGGGCAAATTTTAGGGTGCAACACTGTGAACCAATGTTCAAGCTGTTAAAGAAAGATCAAGCGGTGGTCTGGAATGAAAATTGCCAAAGGGCATTTGAAAGAATAAAAGAGTATTTGCAGGAGCCTCCGATACTGATACCTCCAGTGGCCGGAAAACCATTAATAATGTATTTAACAGTTCTTGAGAATTCCATGGGTTGTGTTCTCGGTTAGCACGACGAGACTGGAAGAAAGGAGCATGTCATCTACTACTTGAGTAGAACGTTCACAGGTTGTGAATCCAGGTACTCAATGTTAGAGAAGACTTGTTACGCACTTGCCTGGGCTACCAAACACCTAAGGCAATACATGCTAAACCATAAAACCATGTTAATTTCGAAGATGGATCCGATTAAGTACGTGTTCAAAAAGCAAGCACTTTTGGGAAGGATTGCCAGGTGGCAGATGGTTTTGACAGAATACGACATTCAATACATCTCCTAAAAGGCTATTAAGGGGAGTGTTCTGTCAGAATACCTTGTAGAGCAACCGATTGACGATTATCAACCGATGAAGTTTAAACTTCCTGATGAGGATATCATGTTCTTGAAGATGAAGGACTGTGATGACTCGTTACCTGATGAAGGTCCTAAGAAAAGCTCCCAGTGGCAAATGATCTTTGACGGTGCTGTTAACTCCTATGGCAGCATGATTGGGGAAATCATTACCGCTCCCCATGGTTCGCACATACCATTTACTGGCAGGATAACTTTTCCCTGCACCAACAACGAGGCTAAATATGAGGCATGTATCATGGGTATTGAAGAAGCAATTGATTTGAGAATCAAAAACCTTGATATCTATGGTGATTCAGCTTTGGTGGTAAATAATATCAAGGGAGAATGGGAGACTCGTCAGCCTAATCTGATTCCCTACATGAACTATGCGAGGAGGTTGCTACCTTTCTTCGACAGGGTAGAGTTTCACCATGTGCCAAGAGCGGAGAATCAGATGGCAGATGCCTTGGCTACGTTATCCTCAGTGTATAAGGTGAATTTTTGGAATGATGCTCCGAGAATTGTCATCTCATGCCTGGATAGGCCGACATTTGTGTTTGTGATAGAAGAAGCTTCATATGGCAAGCCATGGTATTATGATATCCGTAATTTTCTCAAGAATCAAGAGTATCCGCCTGGGGCTTCGGTCCGGGATAAGAAGACCTTGAGGAGGTTGTTTGGAAACTTCTATCTGAACCAAGATGGTGTACTATATCGGAGGAATTTTGACTTAGTGCTGCTAAGATGTTTGGACAAAAGAGAAGCAGGATTGCTTATGGAAGAGGTCCACAAAGGTGCCTTTGGTGCCCATGCAGGCGGGCATGCCATGTCTCAAAAACTATTGAGAGCGGGTTATTATTGGTTGACTATGGAGTCTGATTGCTTCAAGTATGCTAAGAAATGCCATAAGTGCCAGATTTATGCCAATAAGATTCATGTGCCGCCAAGCCCTTTGAATGTCATGGCGTTTCCTTGGCCCTTTTCCATGTGGGGCATTGATATGATTGGCAAGATCGAGCCAACCGCATCTAATGGACATCGCTTCATCTTAGTGGAAATTGATTATTTCACAAAGTGGGTCGAAGTAGCTTCCTATGCTAATATCACCAAACAAGTTGTAGCCCGATTTATCAAGAAGGACATCATCTATCTTTATGGAGTGCCCGAGAGAATCATTACTGATAATGGTTCAAATTTGAATAACAAGATGATGAAGGAACTGTGCCAGAGTTTCAAGATTGAGCATCACAATTCTTCTCCCTATCGTCTAAAGATGAATGGTGCTGTCGAAGCGGCTAATAAGAATATAAAGAAGATTGTCTAGAAGATGGTTGTGACCTACAAAGATTGGCACGAGATGTTTCCCTTTGCGCTGCACGGATATCGTACTTTTGTACGTACTTCAACTGGGGCAGCTCCTTTCTCGCTAGTGTATGGTATGGAGGTTGTCCTACCATTGGAGGTCGAGATTCCTTCTTTGAGAGTTTTGGTTGACGTCAAGCTTGATGAGGCAGAATGGGTGAGGAATAGATTTAATCAGCTCAGCCTGATGGACAAGAAGACGCTGACGTCTATTGCATACAGTCGATTGTATCAGAGTAGGATGAAGAAAGCTTTTGATAAGAAGGTGTGTCCTCAGAGCTTTCAGGTAGGCGAGTTAGTGTTGAAGAAGATTCTCCCTCCATAGACAGATCACAGGGTCAAATGGACTCCCAATTACGAAGGTCCATATATCGTAAGGAAAGTCTTCTCAGGAGGAGCCTTACTAGTGTCAACCATGGATGGTGAAGATTTCACATCTCCTATGAACGTAGACGCAGTTAAAAAATACTTTGCTTAAAGAGACCCGCTAGAAAGAAAAAGAATATACAGGCAAAAGTTAGGGATAAAAATAAAAGATGTAAACCCGCAAAGTTGAAAACCTGAAAAGGCGAATTTGGAAAAAATGGGTATCCTGGTGAATCGAAAACCCGCGAGGGAGATTCAGGAAAAAGTTAGGGATTTGAAAAGCAAATGACTACGGTCTGCATGCTGATCTTCAGAGCATAATAGATTACGGGAGGACCCGAGGACCATCCGTCCAAATCTGTCTTTTCAGAGGACGAAGCATTGGACAAGCATCGAAGTCACGTGAGTCATAGATGAATTGACACATGGTGGTTGTCCGTACCATATTGCCGACATTTTGTATATCTTTGTGCATTTCTGTAATATTTTGCGCAACTTTCTCTTTTCAGGAGTTGCATCTGTTGTAGAATCTGCTTATTTATAGGCCACTTATCAATGAAATATATACTATTCAGTAAATTATTGCTTTTGTTTTAGCCTTTACTATTTTGTTTGCGAAAAAAACGCCTGATGTTTTGATAAAACTTTGCATACATAAACTTGTGGGCTTCGTTGATAATCATTAAAACTTTGATTTGCTTGAACGATGCCACGGAGGATGACCGAGGTAGTTTCCGTGGTGAAGGATATCTTGTTTGTTTATTCATTTGCAGGTTGAACGTGTATACCTATCCTCAGCAGATCAAATGTATGTTTTTACTCCCCGGCTGGTCGAGATTGAAGTCCCATTCACCCGGTAAATTTGGGATTATCCCCAACTGTGGAGCGGATTCAGAGTTCCGTTTCCCCATATAGTGTAAGTCTTTGACTCCTTTCCCCTCAGAGTTCAAATGGGATACTCAGTTCCCTAAGCAGAGGATGATATTGTTGAGTTTATTGCTCATTTCCTCAAGCAGAGGTCGATGTTGATTCCCTCATTGAGTAATCCCTAGCGGAGTTGTTGGAGTGGGTTGTTTCTCATCCTCGGCAGAGAGAGTTTAGGACGAATTCCCAATAAATCTCATTCAGTTACCCCTAGTGGTTTGGATTTAATCTCCAACAGGTTGAAATCTACGGCAGGATGGAGGCATTCTTCAGCAGTTTGTTTTACTCCCCAGTAGAGTCGTGTTTTGAAAGGCTATCCAGGACTGATTTCCCCAATATAGTGGGTTTGTTCTCCCCAGCCAAGTCGGGTGAACCCCAGAAAAGTTGTATTCTGGTAAGCCATTCAGGGCACTTTCCTCAGCAGAGTTTGAGTTGATCCCCAGCGGATTGGATTTTTGTTCTGGTCAGAGTAGTATTACCCAGGAAAGTTCTTTTTTTGGAGGCCATCCATGGCTTAATGTTCCCAGCATAAGCCCAATCGTAATTGGTATATCCTATCTTTCCCCGACAGGGTTGCATTCGTCTCTTCAGCATTTATTTTGCTGAGGTGGTTCCTTTGCATTTGCATTATGCATAGTATCCTCCTAAATGCGTAGCATTTCCATTTCGCATGGAGCATTACGCCATATTCAAACATATGCATTTGAAACATAAGCCAGGTTGTTACCTTTTATTTTCAGGTGTGTCTACGGCAGACAATGGTGTTTTTCTTGAGCCAATGTGGTATTCAGACCCCAGCAAGTATTCATGTTCTCTTGAGCCTGTGTGGTATCCAAACCTCCAGCAAGATCTTTGATGGATGTGTTCATCCTCTCATTGGTTCCCCAACAGAGTTTGCTTGTTTAAGTTTCTCTTTCCCCGGCGGATTTCTTCTTTCAAATTATGAATCAGTAGATGCTCCTCTCAACTTTGTGTTGAGCGGGCCTTTGTAAGAACACAGATTATTTCTTGGTAATATCTCTATGTTTTGATGATAACTCTTATGAAATTTTGTATTAAAGAATTATATACTCTAAAATTGGTTCATGAATATTTGCTGCAGATAATTAAAGTATATATACATTCAAGAGCAAATTAATCTGAACATGGAACTATGGAAGGCTCTGAAGAGTCAGAATCATCTTATAGACGAATTTGAGCACTGCCTACAGAAGAATCTGAAGCAGAAGCTGCAGAAGAATCTGAAGCAGAAGACTCTAATAAGATTTGAAGACTCTGAAGCATTGAAGAACTTTGTATGAGAGTTAAGAAGCACAGTTTTTCAGAAGAATCTGAGAGCACTACACGCTGTATGTATTGAGGATCTGATTCATAAAACTCTGCTCTGATAGAACTACACGCTAAAGCACACTTGCTGCATTACTCTGATTCAGCAAAATCTGATGGGTATCCAAGACTCTGATCATGCAAAATCTGATGGTTACCTTGCTGAAAAGAAATACTTGTTGAAGAAGAATTCAAAGTAATATCCTTTGATTTGGCTCAACGACTCTTTCCTCTTTCATGCTTGACACTAGAACACAGACCAAAAGTATTCTCTGTGCATTCTACTTCCAGGAAAGGTCATGTGATGTAAAGACAAAAAAGGTTCAGGCCTTTTCAGTACACAGCCTCCAACGTCAAGACTTTGTGGACTACTATGAATATAAAAGCAAGTCTTCATCATCTTCTTCAGTAATAATCAATAACCAATGAATCTTTGATAGAAACTCTTACAAGTTCTCATAAAATATTCTTATTGCTGAGTTTATTCTTTTGTTCTTAACATTAAGTGAAAAATCACTGTTGTGATAAAGCTTGTTAGAAGCATTCATACACTTGTATTAATCTTACATTTTATTGAATAGTTCCTTAAGAAGATCCAGTTGGGATCAGTAGTTCTTGAGAAGACTTTGAACAGTTGTTCTTAGTGCTTACTATTGTAATCAGTTGATTAAATAGTGGATTAAGTCCTTGTTTGATAAAGGCAAATCACTCTAGATAGGGTGGACTGGAGTAGTTGAGTTCAACGAACCAGGATAAAAATACTTGAGTTTTTACTTCTAACTTTTATCTTCATACTTATTCAACCCCCCCCCCCCCCCCTTCTAAGTATTTTCTCACCTTCAGTTGGCATCAGAGCTTCGATTTTGTGTGTGCTACCACTTCACAGTGATAGAAAAGATCCAGTGAGAAAAAATTTGATACTTATATTTGGTTGTTTATAATGGCTGATGTTTCAACATCTAACAAGTATGAAGAAAGAGACAGAATCAGTACTAAACCCCCTATGTTTGATGGGGAGAAATTTGATTATTGGAAAGACAGGATTGAAAGTTTTTTCCTTGGTTATGATGCTGATTTATGGGATTTGGTCATAGATGGATATGTTCATCCCATTGATGGGAATGGCAAGAAAGTAGATAGAAAATCTATGACAGAAGCCCAAAAGAAGGAATTTAGAAATCACCACAAGGCTAGAACAATATTGTTAAATGCAATATCTCACACTGAGTATGAAAAGATCACAAATAGAGAAACTGCATTTGACATGTTTGAGTCCTTGAAAATGACTCATGAGGGAAACTCTCAAGTCAAGGAAACAAAGGCTCTGGCTCTAATTCAGAAGTATGAAGCTTTCAAGATGGAAGAAGCTGAATCTGTTGAAGCCATGTTCTCCAGATTTCAAATACTTACAGCTGGACTAAAGGTTCTGGATAAAGGTTACTCTACTGCTGATCACGTGAAGAAGATCATCAAAAGCTTACCTACCAGATAGAGACCTATGGTGACTGCGCTGAAAATGGCTAAAGATCTGAACCAGATTTCCTTGGAGGAACTAATCAGCTCACTAAGGAGTCATGAAATTGAACTTGAGGAAGATGAGCCTCAAAAGAAAGGTAAGTCAATTGCCTTAAAATCTAATAAATCTGCTAAAGCGTTGCAGGTAATAGAGGAAAGCTTTGAAGAATCCTCATCTGAAGATGAAGATGAATTATCCATGTTGTCCAGAAGAATAAACAAACTCTGGAAGCATAAAGGAAAGAAGTTCAAAAACTTCAAGAAGTCTGACCAAAGAAAGGAATCTTGTGGACATAGAAGATCTGGCAAAAAGGAGGTTGTCTGCTACGAATGTAAAGAACCTGGGCATTATAAAAATGATTGTCCAAAGCTTCTGAAAGAAAAGCCTAAAAGAAAACTTGATAAGAAGAAGAAGGTTCTAATGGCAACCTGGGATGATTCAGATACATCTGAATCTGAATCTGAGGCAGAAGAAGAATGTGCCAACGTAGCATTGATGGTAGACATAGAAGATCAGGAGGAAGGAATTTCTGACTCTGAATCTGACTCTGACGTTGAAGAGGTAATGGCTAAACTCACTAAAGATGAACTTATCAAAGTGTTATTAGAGGTTCTGAAGAGCTATAATAATATTAAGCTCAAATACAAGGAGCGTCAAAGCAATCTTGTATCTGAGAATAATATTCTCAAATCAGAAGTGGCTGAGCTAAATGAAAAGAACTTAAAAATGAAAAATGATTTTGAATTAGCTCAACAAGACTCTGATTCTGAAACTGAGTCTGAATGCAAAAATATTTCGAAAACTATGACTACAGCTTTCAGAAGTTTCTTGCTAAAAGCATAGACAGAAGCAAAATGGCTTCTATGATCTATGGAGTTAGCAGAAATAACAGAAAAGGAATTGGATATAAATCTTCCTCTGATTTAAATCCAAAACCTGTTGATAAAATTATCATCAAGAAGACTCCTTTATATTCCAATTCTAAATTTGGTCACTTGAATGATATTGAACACACTCGTTCTGAAAAAACATTCATGTGTTTAAATCTAAGGCTAGTTAGAATAAACCTTATTTTGAAAAATAGAAGTTTAGACGAACCTTCAGAACAACTAACCCAAAAGGACCCAAGAAGATCTGGGTACCTAAGAGTAAAATAATTCCTGTTGCAGATGTTCTCAACAGCAAGGTCAGGACGCCAATCATGGTACCTGGACTCTGGATGCTTGCGACATATGACGGGAGAAAGGTCTATGTTCCAAAGTCTGGAGCTTAGATCTGGAGGTGACGTGAAATTTGGAGGGAATCAGAAGGGCAAGATCATTGGATCTGGCACTATTGGAAATGTTTTACTTGTAGAAGGATTAAAGCATAATCTATTATCCATAAGTCAATTAAGTGACAATGGTTATGACATAGTCTTTAATCAAAAATGTTGTAAAGCTATTAGTCAAAAGGATGGCTCAATCCTATTTAGTGGAAAGAGGAAGAACAACATTTATAAAATAAATCTTTCAGAACTTAAGGTTCAGAATGTTAAATGCCTCTTGTCTGTTAACGAGGAGCAATGGGTCTGGCACAGAAGATTAGGGCACATTAATATGAGACGTATATCTCAGATTAATAAACTTAATCTTGTCAGAGGACTTCCTAAGTTGAAGTTCACCTCAGATGCTCTTTGTGAAGCATGTCAAAAAGGGAAGTTTTCAAAATCCTCTTTTAAATCAAAAAATGTTGTTTCTACTTCCAGACCATTAGAATTACTTCATATTGATCTGTTTGGACCAGTGAAAATTGCATCCATCAGAGGCAAGAAGTATGGATTAGTCATTGTTGATGACTATAGTAGATGGACATGGGTAAAGTTCTTAAAACACAAGGATGAGTCACATTCTGTGTTCTTTGACTTCTGCAAACAAGTCCAGAATGAAAAAGATTTCAAAATTATAAAAGTCAGAAGTGATCATGGTGGTGAATTTGAAAACAAATATTTTGAAAAATATTTTAATGAAAATGGCATTGCTCATGATTTTTCCTGTCCTAGAACTCCACAACATAATGGAGTTCTAGAGAGGAAAAATAGAACTCTGCAAGAAATAGCCAGAACCATGATCAATGAGACTAATCTGGCAAAGCACTTTTGGGCAGAAGCAATCAACACAGCATGTTACATTTAGAACAGAGTGTCTGTAAGACCTCTTCTAGAAAAGACTCCCTATGAATTGTGGAGGAACAGAAAGCCCAACATTGCTTATTTTCATCCTTTTGGATGTATTTGTTATATGTTGAACACTAAAGAGAATCTTAGCAAGTTTGATTCTAAAGCACAGAAGTGTTTCATGCTTGGATATTCTGAACGCTCTAAGGGCTACAGAGTATACAATACTGAAACACAAATTGTGGAAGAATCTATACATGTTAGATTTAATGATAAGCTTGGCATTAAAAAGCCAAAGCAGTTTGAAAGTTCTACAGATAGAGAAGTAGTCTTCACAGACTTTGAAGGCTCAGAGGCAGACAAAGCTCAAGTGAAGGAACCAGAAGCAACGCCAGGTGCAATTCCTTTGACTTCTCAGATGAACAACTTAAACATTTCTGAAGAATCAACTGTTAGAGGATCATCTTCCAGAATCAAAGCTTCTCATCCAGAGAATGTGATCATTGGAAAGAAGGATGACCCTATCAGAACAAGATCCTTCCTCAGATCCTCTGAAGCATCATTATTTGGATTGGTGTCAGTAATTGAACCAACCACTATGGATGAAGCTCTGCAAGACAATGACTAGATTATTGCCATGCAAGAAGAGCTAAATCAGTTCATTAGAAATGATGTGTGGGACTTAGTTTCAAGACCAAAAGGATTCAACATAATTGGAACTAAATGGGTCTTCAGAAACAAGCTTAATGAGAAAGGAGAAGTTGAAAGAAATAAGGCAAGGCTTGTTGCTCAAGGGTACAGTCAACAAGAAGGTATTGATTACACTGAAACTTATGCTCTAGTGGCAAGGTTAGAATCTATATACCTTCTTATTTCATTCACTGCACAATATAACATCACTCTACATCAGATGGATGTTAAAAGTGCCTTTCTAAATGGTATTATATAAGAAGAAGTTTATGTTCACCAGCCTCCTGGTTTTGAGAGTGAAAAATTTCCAGAACATGTTTTTAAACTAAAGAAATCTCTGTATGGTTTAAAACAAGCTCCCAGAGCTTGGTATGAGAGATTAAGTAATTTTCTTCTGGAGAAAAACTTCATCAGAGGCAAAGTGGACACAACACTCTTTTGTAAAACATTTAATAAAGATCTTCTAATATGTCAAATATATGTGGATGATATTATATTTGGATCTACCAATACTATGTTGGGAAAGGAGTTTGCTCAATGTATACAGGAAGAATTTGAAATGAGCATGACAGGAGAATTGAGATTCTTTCTGGGAATTCAAGTCAACCAAACTCCAGAATGCACTTACATTCATCAGACCAAATATGTTAAAGAACTTCTGAAGAAATTTAATATGACTGATGGTAAGATAGCAAAGACTCCCATGCATCCAACTAGTACACTAGGCAAAGAAGAGGTAAGTAAGAAAGTAGATCAGAAACTCTACAGAGGTATGATAGGATCTCTTCTCTACTTAACTGCTTCTAGACCTGACATTCTGTTCAGTGTATGCTTATGTGCAAGATTCCAATCAGATCCTAGATAATCTCACTTAACTGATGTTAAGAGGATTCTAAGGTATCTGAAAGGTACTACTAACGTGGGTCTGTGTTACAGAAGATCTGGTAAATATACATTAGTTGGATTCTGTGATGCTGACTATGCTGGAGACAGAGTAGAGCGTAAAAGTACTTCTGGAAGCTGTCAGTTCCTTGGAAGTCATCTGATCTCATGGTACAGCAAGAAGCAACCCACAATTGCACTTTCTACAACAGAGGCATAATACATTATTGCTGCTGGATGTAGCACGCAGATGCTCTGGATGAAGAGTCAGTTAGAGGACTATCAGATCTTTAAGAGTAATGTATCTATCTTCTGTGATAATACTTCTGCTATATGTTTGTCTAAAAATCCAATTTTACACTCTAAGGCAAAACATATAGAAATTAAACATCATTTCATCAGAGACTATATTCAGAAGGGTATTATAAACTTAGCTTTTGTTGATTCAGATCATCAATGGGCTGATATTTTTACAAAACCCTTTGCTGAAGATAGGTTCAAGTTTATTCTGAAAAATATTGGTATGGATTTTTGTCCAGAATAATATTTATCAGAGGCAAACTTCTCAGATGCAAAATGTTTAATGCTCTGAAGTATTTCATCTGTTAATTTATTCATTTTCTTGAATTATTTTACTTGTGTAAATCTGAACTAACAATGCTCAGAGTATCTGAACATTGTCCAACGTTTCATTTCTCAAGAGATTTCAGAAGCACAAGCAAGCAAACACGTGTAGCTCAGAAACTGAAAAGGTAGAGTGCACTTTACTGAATTAACGTTTGAAGTACTGCTTTGAAAATCTGACTTTTCTTGATTTTCCCCCCATCTGTCAGAATCATAATTGCTGTGCAATGATGTTTTTACTTTTTCATTTAATGATATGTGAAGCGTGCTTATGTGACTGTTTGTGTGCCTGATTTTATCTATAAATACCACAAATCACACCATTTCACACTTTTCACTTCACGAACCTTTTATGCATTTCTGTCTTCTCTTTGCTCTTCACCAAAACCCTAAACCTAAAACCACTCTCTCAAGAACATCAATGGCATCTTCTTCATCAACATCTGCTCAGATTCAATCAACCATTGGTGTTTCTGCTCCTAATGCTGAAGCTTACAAAGAACCTATGAGAACTCTTCTCACTCCAACTATAGAACTGGAAGTTCTGAGTGAATGCTTCATATACTTTTTGTCCATTGAAGAAAATGGATTTAATCTTTACTCAACCATTCAAACTCAGAGTTGGACAAAGTATTTTGACAGGCTTATGGGTCCTGTTTATCCAACTCTGGTGAAAGAATTCTGGATACATGCTCAGGTGTGCCCTAAATTCATCCATTTTTCTGTCCTTGGAAAGGAGATTGTGATTACTGAGAAGCTGATCAGACAACTCATTGGGTACTCTGAAACTGATGGTGAAACCTGCCTACAATCTGCTCGTGTGGATCTTGCTGATGTGTTTCAAGAAGTTACTATTTCTAGGGAACCAACTAGCAAAGTAAGGGAACTGAAGCCAGTCTATCGGATCTGGGCCAAGATTTTCATGATTCCATCTTTCACAGAAAATCATCAAATTCTCTAGATTATGTCAGTGTTGAACAACTATACTTTATGTTCTGTATGAGCAAGGGAAAGAAAGTGGACTTGCCTTATCTTCTGTTTAGTCACCTTCTGAATCACATAAAAGAAACAAGAGAAGATGTAAGAGTCAAAACTGGAAAAGTTAGGAATTGGATTCCTATGGGTAGACTGATAACAGACATTCTAACAGAGAATGGTCTTGTGAAATATCTGTATGATACTGGATTGACAGGGGATCTGTCATATATCATAGGTTCAGTCATAAATGGCAATACTCTGAAGAGGATGAAAGTCATTACAGAGCTTGCCAGCAAACCTAAGAATAATGGTACTAAGGATGTCAGCAACAGAAGGATTCCTGTTGAAGATTTTTCAATGTTCACTGCTGACGAACCAAGGGAGATCATCTTATCCTACATAGTTGATTGTCTATTAAATGGTTTTCCTCTGCATGTGAACATTGTCCAGAAGGAAGGAGAAGTTCTGCCTAATCCTGTTAGAGAAAGGCATTCAAAGAAGATTGCTGAAGAAGGATCTGAGGCTCAGCCAAAGAGAAAAGCCTCTGAAGCTGCTGCTAAGCCTCAGAAGGTAAAGAAAGTGAAACCCACTCCTCCAGAAGCAAGTATGGAAGACATAAGAGAAACTATCAAACAGGTATTAACATCTGATCCAACACCAACCATTCACTCTCCATTACCTTCACCTCCTCCATCACCTTCTAGACGACAATCATTTGTACTACCATCATCTGGAATTCATACATATGAACCCCCTCCATCTCAAACTACACTTTCTCAACCATCTTCTATACAAACTCCATTTGAACCACCTCAAACAGAAATACAACCAGAACATCAACAACAAGAACCATCTTAGCCAGAACCTCAACAAAAAAAAACCAGAACCTCAACAACAACAACAACAACTACAACCAGAACAACAACAACAACTGCCAGAACATCACTCTCAACCCATTTCATCTGAACCTCCCCAACCAACACCATCTGAACATCCCTCAATAATAGAACAATCGTTACCTGTTCCAGAACCCTCAAATGACATTCTTGATCTAGAACCACTTGCAACCATGGTTGTCTTGTCATCCACCTCATGCCACTCCACTGAATCCTCTGATCCTGAATTAGAAGTTCACTCACCCTCTTGTTTACACATTCCTGATCCACTCAAACCTGCATTTTCTAATCTATCATCACCTGACCAAATAAATCGTAGACTTTCACTTCGTTCAAAATTCAACCTCTCAGATTTTCAAAATTCATCATCTGAAGCTGAAATTTCACCAACCCCTACACCTCAACTCACCATACCACAACCATCTGAACCTCAACAATCTGCACCTCAACCATCTGAACCTCAGCCATCTGAACAACCACCATCTGATCCAACGCCTCCTAACACCACTTGTGAATAACCTCAGCCAAACTCTGAATCTGCTGAGAAAGTGCCTATTGAGGAATCTCTTTACCCCAACCCTAGATCAGATGTTGATAAAATGTTTGAAAATTTGAAAAAGGAAGTTCGTATGGGGATTTCACGTGTGGAATAAGAGTGTTTGTTCAGTATAGACCCTGTTAAGTCTGAAGCTGCTTGGGATAAATTTATCTCTAAGTTCAACGTGGTGGCCTCTCATCTCAAGACAGTCTGTGCTGAAGATGCTAAGGCAAAGTTTGGTGAGTTGGTAAGACAGACTCTAATGAGCATTCCCAAACCACCAGTGCTGCTTCTGGAAGTTGCTCCTGTTGAAGACTCTCCATCTGAACACATTGCATCTGATATGGACATTGATGCATCTGCATCTGAAGTAAAGGCTGATAATTCAGAACTTGTGAAAGAAGTTAAGGAAATCAAGTCCTGGATGATCAAACAAGAACAAACCATTGAAGAGATTAAGACTTGGATGGCCAAGAAAGAAGAGTCTACTACAAATATCATAGATCTTCTGACCCTGATTGCATCTCGTCAACCTTAGTTTCTTTTCATGTTTCTGCTCTGTTGTTTTCATCTGTTTTCTCTTGCTTGTTTTTTATCATCTGTTATGTGAACCATCTGAATGAATGAAATTGTTTGCTTTGCTTTTATTCTATTAGGAAAAATCAACTTTCTAAGAAGATTCATTTCGAATCTAAATGGCAAGACTAAAGTATTCTCACCGCTATTATGATTAAAGAAAAAAGAAGGTTCCAGGTGGGGAACAGAACATCAAAAAGCCTTCGATGAGTTTGAGAGGTACTTGTCGAAGCCTCCAATGTTGTTACCTCTTATGAGGAACAGAGCCGTGAAGTTGTACATTTCTACATCTGAGTCGACAATTGGGAGTATGTTAGCCCAAAAAAATGATAATGGCGTTGAAAAAGCCATATATTATTTAATTCGAATCATGAAGGATGACGAGACTAGATAAACTATGGTAGAAAATTGTGTTTACCTTTGTACTTTTCTTGTACCAAGATCAAGAATTATATAAAATCTCCAGATGTATTTGTTTATTCACACTTCGACATAATTAGTCATATACTGCTGAAACCAACTTTACATAGTAGAGTTGGAAAATATGCATTGGCCTTGATTGAATGTTCTTTAACTTATGCACCCTTAAAGGTCGTGAAAGGCCAAAACATTGCTGATTTAATAGTAGATCATGCAGTAACAGAAATAGCACATAACTATGTCAAGTTTCTGACATGGAAACTATAGTGTGATCGTTCCACCCCTACCAAGTATAAGTTCAAGATCAAAGGTCATTATTCTAATGATGAGGTTGAATACAAAGCCTTGATCACACGTCTTACCATACTATTAGACTTTGGGGAAACTAAAGTCAAGATCAAGGGTGACTCCAAACTGGTGATCAAATAGCTGACCAAGGAATATAAATGTATTAAAGATAACTTGTTAATATACTTCGTCAAGGAAAATTTACTGCTTAAATGATTAGAAACTGTGGATATTGAACATGTACCTCGAATGCGCAACCAAGAGGCCAATGACTTTGCCCAAGTAGCCTTAGGCTACAAGGTAGCTAAGAGAAAATTAAAGACCTTGATTGAAGTGAAAGACAAGTTGGTATCGACCAGCATAATCAGATCAAAGTTGTCAATGCCAAAACTGGTGGGGGCAGAGGAGTTACCCAAATTTAGTGAAAATTTTGAAACTCTTGCCATTGACAACTTAGAAAATAACGGTTGTGTCGTTACTGCGAAAAAAGGTATCGGAAAAGGCAGAAGAGTCGCCACCTATCGTTATTTATCCCAAAGGAGAGAGGAAACGATCAGGAAAAACCTAGCGAAAAGGGATAGGATCGGTCATCGCAACCAAATCTCGGGGTTCGGGAGTCGGTTACGCAAGGGGAAGGTATTAGCACCCCTCACGTACGTTGTACTCAACACGCTCCATGCTTGTTTATTTATCTAAAAGGGTTGTTTAACTATCTACCTATCAAGGCTGGCTCAAAAGAAAAGAAAAAGGGACTCGACAGAGCATCGCTGCTTTGGGCCTACGTATTCCCTCGTGCAATGGGAAAGTCAGAGTCAACGTAGTTCGGCTAACTACGGGTGATGGGGAAGGTTGCTCGCCGAGACATCGTGTCTCATGCCTACGTATTCTCAACAGGTATGAGAGATCAGAGCGAACGTAGTTCAGGATAAAACGGAACACAGATTTGCTCAATTGTTTTTACCCGAGTAAGGTTAACAAACAGTTCCAGCAATTAGGGACAAAGCCTGTTTGCGGTAGAACTAAGAGTTAACAACACTCTTTTATCTGAAAAGATTTTCTAATTAAAGGAAGCCCCAAAGGGCAAAAGAGGTTTGATGTTGGTTTTTGTCTTTTATCGGAGAAGAAGTGTTTTTTTATGAATGTTTGTAATTTATATTGCACTAGAGATTATGACTTAGGAGCGAATGCGTCGCATATCGCCCAAGGACGTATACTAAACACTCTAGACGATTGAGAGGAGACCGCTCAATTATCATTTCCCAAGTGGCTTACGGCCCGTAGCGTACAATACGAACTTGCCTTTATTAAATGTTTTACTATTGTTTTGAGATGAGAAGAGAGAAAAGGAATCTACAGGGGAAACTATCAAGCATCCTACTGTTGTCATACAATATGGCCCTAATGTTGAGTTTGAAAGGGAATCTATCCTATATGTTATCATGCAAAGGATCCAACCTAAAGTTTATCATCACTCCTTGAACAAGGAAGTGAGAGTCCTAAGGGAACATGCAAAGGGGAAAAAGAAACACAGCTATCAAGCAGGTGAAACATAAAGTAACTGGATGCAGATGCAATGCAACAATACAAGCAAGGGAGACAAGCTCAACCTTTAAATGCAAACATGGGATGCACAGAGGAAGCACACAAGAAAAGGGAGGCAAGCTCAACCTTTAATGCAAACATGATAGGTATGGAAGCAGAGAAACAATCAAGCAAAGGGAGACAAACTCAACCTTTTAATGCAAACATGCACCTAAACAAAAGTATTCTACTCATGCAATTTTATCCTAATGCAACACATCAAGCAGTCAAACAGGGAGGAGAGGGGTAAACAAGATGAGCAACATGGAAATCATCCCAGGCTACATCAGGTTTAGATGTGTATAAACACAAGAGTTCATCCTAGGTTCAACCTCATTATGGAATGCACAAAATTCAACCAAAGGAAGAATTAGGCTCTCACAAGAGGGATCCTAAGAATGTAGGAAAGATGAGAATGGTGGAACCTAGATGTCAATCTAAGATATCTGGTTAATGTGTATCAACACGGGATGTCCATCAAAAGCTTGAACTTCTCATGGAATGCACAAAATTCAACCAAAGGAAGAATTAGGCTCTCACGAGAAGGATCATAATCATGTAGGACAGATAGGAAATATGCAAAGCACTTGAGTCCTCAAAGGCTCAACCTCTTATGGAATGCACATAATTCAACCAAAGTAAGAATTAGGCTCACACAAGAGGGATCCTAAGAATAGGACTTGGAGAATGAAAGATAGTGTAAACCAAGGGAATACATTATGCCATTGAATGTTCATCCCAGACTCAACCTCATATGGAATGCACAGAATTCAACCAAATGAAGAATTAGGCTCTCACAAGAGGAATCCTAAGAATAGGACTTGGAGAATGAAAGATGATAGTGTAAACCAAAGGAATACACTATGCCATTGAATGTCCATCCAAGGCTCAACCTCTTATGGAATGCACAGAATTCAACCAAGGGAAGAATTAGGCTCTCACAAGAGGGATCCTAAGAATAGGACTTGGAGAAATTGGAATGACTTGAATTGATCAAGACAAAGGGAAGCACAAAGAGGAGAGGAATCATTCACAAAAAGTTTCTAAAGAAACCCTACAAGCAAAGCTCTAAAGGACATCTCTACTAAGGGAGCTAATGATATCATAAAGACCTGAACACTACCCTAAAAAGGTATCAACCTATGTACTAAGGGTTCATGCAATGATTGGGTGCTTAAGGTTTGTTAAAGTTCACTTGAAGGTAAAACTAGGTGGAATGCTAAATTGGGAACACCCTAACATCAGCCAGCATGTAAAATCTAGGAAAAATAGGAAAACAAGTCCTAAAATCCTAATAAAATTCCTAAGAGATCCTAAATATGTTAGGAGGCTATGGTCAAAATTTTAGGTCAAAATTCTATGCCTAAGGGCACTAACAGAATGATAAACCACAAAGTGTTCTAGGGGAAATGTAAATGGGAAGGGTTCTAAAGACCTAGTTCAAACCCTAATCCAAAGAAACCTAAAAAATCATAGAAAAATACCTAAGGGTCACCTAAGGTATCTAGAACCAGCATGCAAAATATTAGGAAGTTATTCAAAGCATTGCATAGAAAATAAAATCCTACAAGTACACATGTATTTTTCACAATTATTAAATGGAAAATATGCAATTAAATGACAAATGAATCAAAAATGGAATTAAAAAATACAAAAAATTAAAATACATCTCAATTCATGTTCATGATTTGTTTCAAAATTTATTTGCATTTTTTACTATTTTTTATTGAATTAAAATGAACATGTACAAACCATGAAAATAAGGAAAAGAATTGAAAAATGAATAAATCTGAGGTGCAGATAGCAAAAAAACTAGTTCAAAATCTCCTATGGGCCCTAAAGGGGGTGCGCGTATAAATTACAGCCCAAGTCCATCAGGAATTAAACATGATCACATGCGCTTTGGTCAAGGGGCGACTACGCTACGTCTTAATCACGCGCGTACGTTATTCTAGTAATCTGATCTTATGCCTATCAAGCTGCCACGTATTAAAAATAAGTCAAAGTTATCTGAAATGCATTCACAGGCGTTGGATGTAGAGACTAGGTCAAGAAGGTCTCAAGATCCAACGGTTTAGGGATCGTCTTCTTCATTTCAAATTGGAAAGGAGAGGGAAACACGTAGTGGTGGCCGGAGAAGACTCTGGTCGTCTTCTCCGGTGAGGGGAACAGTGGCTCTGCTATCAAACATCACCAAATCTCAAATTCTTGGTATCAATCGACTCCTTACACTCCCTAGATCACTAATCCACAATCAAAACTCATTTTCACCCATGGAATCATCCAAACTGAATCCATCTAGTTTTCATGCTCTGGTAAAGATTATCACAAACAATCCTCAATTCTATCCTAAATCCATCTAGGAGTCACCAAGATCCTAACCACATACAAAACAAGTCATAATTCCTCCTAAATCGTGAGCAATTTTGAAAGTTACATACCTCTGAGAAAGCTTTAACACAACCTTCAAAATCCACTGAATCTTGATGCTTCTTGCCCAGAATCACTCTCTGCAACCTTCTGAAGCTTTGCAACTCTTGATTTTGATGGAAATTGGCCAATTCTTCAGATACGGTTTTCCCCTTCAACCACTTTTCTCCAACTGCCTCTAACCGTTTCTGGCGCCAATTCTCATTAATCTTCATCTGAAAATGATCTAGTGTTTATATAGGATTGATTTGGAATGATTTGGGGGCCCAAAAGTGGTTGTAACTGGCCCAATGAAAAATCCATTTTCATCACTTTTTCACTTTGCCATAACTGAATTCTGTTATTCTTGGCCCCAAAGTTAGTTTTTTCTGTTAGGAATCATCAAAGAGATTATATACAATGGATATTGATCAATTTCAGGCCCAATAGAAGCCCATGGAGTCCAATTGCATTTTCACTTTTTTCTCATTTTGAAGCTTCATGATGTTCACCAAAATAGAGCCTGAATGCCTCTCATTTGGTTTATTTCACTTGCTTGAGGTGTAAGGAATATGTATGGCTGAGATTGCAGCCTTGGAAATGCATCAATGGTTGATTTGAGTTATGTCACTTCAAAGTGAAGTAACCTTGAATTTGGCCATGTAAATGAATTCAAACTTGATTTGTAATGTTTCCATTGTATTTAGAACATTCTTTGGACTCAAAAAATGCACCAATATGACATGAATTGATTTAAATTGAACTTGATCCAAACTAGCCCTTTTCAAGATTCCTTTCATGAAATTTTCTTCAACCAATCCTCAATCCAATCCATATCAATGAATCCTTGGTGTTTGATTGAGTAAATAACCCCATTTTGAGCAACTTTCAAGTTGGACAAATTTGCATTTGAGGTAGGCAAAGTGGTGAAATGGACTTATAACCAAAATGGCCTATAATCTTACTTTCCCAAAATACCCTTGCCTTGCAAGCTCCATATCTTGAGTTCTACAAATCCAAATGAGGACTTCTAGTACTCTTGGAAAGCTAAGAAGATAAGGAACAATATTCATGTTTGGGTCAAGGATAGGTGAGATCTCCTTCTAGGTCAAAAATGGCATGGAAGTTGGTTGACCTTCAAGGACCAAAATCACATTCATCTGATGACCTGTAACTTGTCTGCTTCATAACTTGAGTTCTAGAAATCCAATGAATGACTTCTAATACTCAAAAGAAATCTAAGAACATGATCTACAAGTCTCATGTTTATTTGAAGATGAGATGAAACTTGTATCTTGAGTTATGTGGTCTTGAAGTTAGGCACTGAGATAGGGGATTTTACACTGTCAAGCTTAGAAACCCTAGCTCAATAACTTCTCACACTCTTGAATATTGATGAATTGATCTTGAAACAATCTCTTAGGTGTCTCAACACAAAATTCCATGATCATAGTTGCTTGGAATTGAGTCTTAATCTCCTCAAGACTCACAGTTGACTCAGGGTTGACCAGGAGAAAACCCTAGTTGCACCACCTTTGGTTGTGGCCTCTTGTACTTTGCATAATGGCTTGGATGAGCTCCATAATGACTCTCAAGACCTCTAATGAGCTTTCAATGCTTTACCACCCATAACCATGGATTCAAAATCACTTGATGACCTTCATAGACCTTCAAGTTAGGAGATACACCATTCTTAACCATCCACTTCTTCAATAAGCTTTGACCTTCTCTGATGACTTGATGAAGATGATAAACCTTTACATGCTTGAATGAAGCTTCTTGAATAACCTTGGAACCTTGCGGTACCCCTCTTGATAAGCACAACTCTCTCAATCCCCTGTAAATGGGCTATGATATGTAGATGCTAATGGTAATGCTAATGCTATGAATGCAATGAAACAAAAGCCAGTTAAAGAAAAAGGTTGGGCAAATTTTGGGGTGCAACAGCTTCCCCTATTCAAACGACTTGGACCTGACTGGGTGTGAAGCAAACAGCTCTCAACCAATCAAGGTAAAAGACGGTTGAATACCAATAAACCCGGAAATTTTCAACCGCAGAAATAAACTGCAAACAATTGGTAAAACTCTCTGGAGAAGGGCTGAAGGGTAGCATGTCAAATGGTTAGAATCTGGATATACCATGAACACAAAGAATCACCGAAACCTGTCGAAGCTTGGATACTCAACGAAAGAAGGAAACAAACGAACCGGAGCCAAGACGCTCACGCGAGATAGACGAATGAACAAACCGGAGCCAAGACACTCACGCGATAAACGAACAAACAAACCGGAACCATGATACTCACGTGAGAAACGGACGAACAAACCGGAGCCATGATACTCACGCGATAAATCAACGAACAAACCGGAGCCATGATACTCACGCGATAAACAAACAAACAAATCGGAGCCATGATACTCATGCGATGAATCAATGAACAAACCGAAGCCACGATACTCACGCGATAAACGAACAAACCGGAGCCACGACACTCACGCGAGAAACGGACAAACAAACCGGAGCCATGATACTCACGCGATAAACGAATGAACCGAAGCCATGATACTCACGCGAGAAACGAACGAACAAACCGGAGCCACGACACTCACGCGAGAAACGAATGAACAAACCGGAGCCATGATACTCACGTGATAAATCAACGAACAAACTAGATCCATGATACTCACGCGAGAAATGAATGAACAAACTGGAGCCATGATACTCACGTGATAAACGAACAAACCGGAGCCATGATACTCACGCGATAAACCAGAGTCGTGGTACTCAATGAAGCAAATCAGAGGCGGGACACTCAATGAAGCAAAGTTAGAGGCAGGACACTCAATGAAACAAATCAGAGGCGGAATCCTCAATGAAGCAAGGTCAGAGGCGGAACACTCAATGAAACAAATCAGAGGCAGAATCCTCAATGAAGCAAATCAGAGGCGGAACACTCAATGAACCAAATCAGAGGCGGAACCCTCAATGAAACAAATCAGAGGCGGAATCCTCAATGAAACAAATCAGAGGCGGAACCCTTAATGAAACAAATCAGAGGCGGAATCCTCAATGAAACAAATCATAGGCGAGACCCTCAATGAAACAAATCACTACTGGGGATTTACCGGAATCTAGAAATTCAACGACCAGGAGGAATGCGTCATGAACTGAACACTCAACGGAATCTACCCATTCAACGAAGCAGAAGTACCATCATAGAGTTCATTAGGATTAGAATAACCAATCAGAGTCTGGGCACTGTACGGGTAGAACAAAACGTCTCAAATTGAAAATTCACCGGAATCTGTATGTTCGTCGGAGAAGTCGGGCCTGAATGCTCAACAGAAAAGTTGGAGCTTGAAGATCACCTGTAGGAGATAACAATTACCTGACATCAACCTAGCTCATGTTTCAAGATGTAGATGTTTGAAAATGGCATAATGCTCCATACGAAATGGAAATGCTACGCATTTGGGGTAGATGTTATGCACAATGAAAAATGCAAAGGAACCGCTCCAGCAAAATAAATGCTGGAGAGACGATGCCAACTCCGCTGGGGAAAGAAACGATCCTGCTGGGAATAGCTTACACATGCCAACAACGATTGGACTTATGCTGAGGATCGAAACTTGACTGGATAACTCAGTTGGGGAACATTCCCTGAACGGATTTCCAAAATACGAACTCTTCTGGGAACATAGACGAATCCACTAGGGAGACAAAACAGCTTTCCAAACAACCACTCTCACCTACTGAAGAGAAACAATGCCACGACTGGCCTTCCGGGATACGGTTCTCTCGGGGACTGTAAATTCGGCCGAGGATAGACAACTAGACACTGGAATTGATCATACCTGCCGGGAAGAATATAACTTTACGGGGAAATCAACTCTGTCAGAGCCCTTGGTCTGCACTGCAGACAATCTGCTGGAGAAAACAATGTGCTAACTCGCTGCTGGGAACAATACCACCCCTGCCTTGTGGAAGGAACCCTGATCTCAACTTGCTAGGGAGTAAGCATATACCTGCAACCTGTGGGGATTAACTGTGTACCGACCAACTGTCGGGGACAAAGGGTACATACTTGACTGCTCTTGTTATCTTGCTCATAACTCCTACTGGGGTATGAGATGCAAACTCCCCCTGTTGAGGAATGGACTCTAGTTGGGGGGAATTTATCTCTGCTTGGGGAAACAACACAATGCTCACAGTCCAATGTTCAGACTCTATGGGGAAACACAATTGAATCTACTGAGGAAACTTTACTCCTGCTTGGAAAAAACTTTCCATGAAACGAACTCGAGATGGCTTGCCCTAGAATCTATAACAACTTTTGATAAACTCTGCAGATATGGAGAGGAACGGTTCCTTCGCTTTCAACTTTGGCCCCAGCCTGCGGGATCTTCGTAACATCCTCTCAAAAGGAAACCTGAGATCTTTGTACGCTGATGGTTTGACATGAACGGTCTCAGCACTTTGAGCCTCACAAAGGTGCTCTGCATTAACTACCCTCTGATCGAGAATGGCTTTTGTGCTCCTAGGGTCATCTGCCCCAGTCTTGCAATAACATTGCCCCTGATTGGCTAATTTGGGTAGTACCTTTGGATGCGAGAGATTCATCAAATCTCGACCTGATTTCCCTGGATTAACTGACTTTTGGATGGCTGACTCCCGTGCTGTGATCATAGCTTGCCCCGGTTCACCGGAATATTCAGGCGTTCTGCATTCTATCCTGATCAAACTTCCATTGTGGAAACTTTCCCGGTGTCAAGCGCTTACTCGCCAATAAAACAAATTGTTCTGCATAAAAGATATATTAAATGCAATACATATGACAGTTTTAAAAATCCAGTTCGGTTCATTGGAATAAATTTTGTGAAATAAAGTGTATGAATCATTCATCAACATGTCAACATTAATACAACACTGTAAGGGGAATCCTTTCTTGGAGTCAGTTTCGACGCGATCTTTACCGAAGTATGCTTTTGAAATAAACCTGCTTCAATTAGGACTTTTTTAGGTTGTAACGTGGTCAGGTTCATGGTTTAAGGAAGAAAAGGATACAAGGCTCAAAATTCATCTTAATCCACCCATTCTCCTTGATGTTCTCCAATCCTACGTTCACCTAATTCGACCTTGGCGTTCACCTTTCAAAGGTTGAACAACAGGAATGACAATTCGGGAAACCACACATTTTCGGAGTGACAGTCACTCGTTTTTCGTCTTTGTTTCCGGGAGTCACACAAATTGCTTTGTTCGAGGATTTTTCTTTTGTAATCCTTTTCGTTTTTTATCTTTCCCCTAATTTTTGCCTGGACTAACTCTTTTGAGTTTCTTCAATTTTGAAGTCCAGCGGGGTGCCCTCACTTTTTCCTGGACTAACTCTTTTGAGTTTCTTCAATTTTGAAGTCCAGCGGGATGCCCTCATTTTTGCCTAAGTTGCTTGTTTTCAAGATTCAACTTAGCGGGCTTTTCTTTCGATTCTTTTCTTCTTCTTTTTTTTTGAACAAATCGTATGACATCGGCTCGTCTGACTTGTTAAAAGCTCATGACTGTTTCACTCTTTATCGGCAATATTTAACCTTCATGGTTTTTTAGGTACGACCTATCAGGTGTGATTTATCCTCGAACGGGAACACTCCTTTTGTAATTTGAACGCTTTGTCAAATTAACTGACACCTACTCTGCCCCGGGTTATGATTGAGGGTTTTTCATTTTCAGAAAGAAACTCCTACTACAAAGCTCAAAGGGGTTGACAAGGGATTACCTTCCTTATATCTCCGGTGTTTGTGGATTCAAAACAATGTTTGTACATCATCAACAAGTTTTTATTCAAAAGCATACAATCGGAAGCTCACTTCTTTCGATTTCGTCATCCTCCCCGGACTCCGCTTAAACCAGCGTTTGAAATAAATGAAAAGCAATAGAGTGAACACGAATGGATTAACTTAAAACATGCATATTTATTTCATTATTAATATCAATTGAAAACAACAATTTTTACAAACGAAATTGCATATAGACAGGAAAGAAACTACAAATGCAAAGAAATGACATGATAAATGCAGATTGCCAGTTTCTAGGAACTGGGCTTTTGAACTTGATTTGCAACTGAGGCAGCCATCTTCAGAATTACTCGCCGAAGTCAGTCTGAAGGGCTTCTGAACCTTCGTTCTCGGAGAACTCTTCCACAGCATGAACTGATGCGCCCACCTGGCTGGATGAAGGAAGGTCGTTAATATGAATACCCTGAGGCGTGATCGAGAACCTGTTGGCGTCCAATAGAGTCTGAACCTGGCTCTTAAGCACCTTGCATTTTTCAGTTGAGTGCCCCTGTGCCCCAGCATGGTAATCTCAATGGGTGTTTGCAATAAAACCTGGCGGATATGGTGGAATCGCAGGATTAGTTTCTTTTGGCACAATCAATCCACCCTTGATCAAATCCGGCAACAACTGACTGTAAGATACCGGTAGCTGAGTAAAATGCCTCTCCGGCTTCCTTGGCCTTCGTCTGGCATGTTGACGTGGCTGACGATGATATGATGGTTGACTTTGAATACTCGAAGCATCAGAAAACTGAACCTGAGATACTGGAGATTCTAGGATGACATCACTTTCTCTCTCCCATTCTTATTGAGAACTGACAACTGATTTACTTTCATCTACTGAGACATAGGGGATGTCCCGAATCTTTCCGTTCTTGAGTCCGCTCTCGACAAGTTCGCCTATTATCACTAAGTCAGCAAAGTTCGACGCTCTACCACTGACCAGCTTGTCAAAGTAATGGCCTTTCAAAGTACCCAAGAATATGTCAACCAACTCTCTGTCCTGAAGTGGGGGTTGCACACTAGCAGTTAATTCTCTCCATATCTGCACATATCCTCTAAAGGATTCATTATCCGCCTGAGACAATTCTTGCAACTGCGTGCGGCTAGGAGCCATGTTAAGGTTGTAGTTGTACTGCTTTACAAAAGCATTGGCTAAATATGACCATGATCTGATACAACCACTTTCCAACTGCATATACCAACTCAACGATGCTCCACTAAAACTATCCTGAAAGCAGTGAATCATGAGCTTGTCATTGGCAAAATACGAAGTAATTTTTCTGCAGAACACTGCCAAATGCTGCTTCGGGCAACTATCCCCCTTATACTTCTCAAAATTCGGAATTTTAAACTTCGGAGGCAACACAAGACCGGGCACCAAACACATGCTCGCAACATTCAGGTTAAGAGTGTTCTGACTCATCAGGGCGTCAAGCTTTTCCTCTAACAACTGACATCTTCTCAAAAATTCAACAGTCTGTGGGCTCTCAGCATTAACCTTTGGAACAACCCTCTGAGGATCTAGCACAGGGAAAGTGAAATTCTGATAATCTTTGCATTCTTCTTTTGTTTTGGATTTTCATTTGCATGCTTAAGGTTGAGATGTGCTTGTGGAGGCTACTGCCCCACACTTTATTCCTCCCTCTTTTCTTCATCTTTGTTGTGCATTACATGTTTGCATTCTTTCTTCTTTCACTTATGCTTTCTTCTTCTTCTTCTTTTGTCTTCCTTTGCCATGTTCCCTTAGGACCTCTAATCCTTCTTGTTTAAGATGGGTTATGATAGACATTAAGATTGAAGCCATGTATGATAACATTAGGTAGCATTCCCTTTCCATCCCGATCATAGGTGCACTTTGTATGAGAACATTAGGTTGAGTCTTAGTCTCCCTTTAGAGTTGTGTCTCTCTTCTCATCTTCAAACTCCCTCAAAACACTTAATAATGGATAATGAATGTTGTATATTACGAGCCTTAAGCATTTGAGAAATGATGATTGGGGGGCCTCCTCTCAATTGTCTAGAGTGTTTAGTGTATGTCCTTTGGACGATATGTGATGCATTCGCTCTTAAGTCATAGTCTTTAGTGCAACATGAATTACAAATCAAATTCAATTCACTTCTTTCTTAAAAAACACAAAAACAAACATCAAATCATTTTATCCATCGGGATTTAATTTGGAAACCTTTTTCATAAGGAGTGTTTTGTTAACTCTTGGTTCTACCGCAAACAAGTAACGCCTATGTCTCCAATGGTTGAGCTGTATACACCTAACTGCTAGAACTAAGTTTTAACCCTACTCGGGTAAAACACTTGAACCAACCTGTGGTCGTGTTAGCCCGAACTACGTTTGCTCTAATTTCTCGTACCAGACGAGGATACATAGGCACAAGAAGACGATGTCTTGGCGAGCAACCTTCCCCCTTCACCCGTAGTTTTCCGAACTACGTTGACTCTGACTTTCCCATTGCACGAGGGAGTACATAGGCATAGAGCGGCGATGCTCTATCGAGTCTCTTTTATTTTCTTTTTTCCATGTAGCCTGTAGCTAGATAGATAAACACCCTTTTAGATAGATAACAAGCGTGGATCCCATCGAGTACGACGGACGTGAGGGGTGCTAATACCTTCCCCTTGCATAACCGACTCCCGAACCCAAGATTTGGTTGTGATTACCTGTCTTCTCCCTTTTTCGTAGGTTTTCTCTGATCGTTTCCTTTCCCTCTTTTGGGATAAATAACGAACGATGGCGACTCTTCTGTCCTTGCTAGCCCTCTTCACAGCGATGCGACACAAGCATACCTTTATCTCTGAGGAAATAAAGAGCGTCAACTAAGTGTTATGTCATCATTGTTTGGTCAGGCACAAGGGACAAATGTTGTGCTCACCATTCTTCAAACTCCCAAGTATAGTGATAAGAAAGGGTGCAGTTGAAAGCATGTAGGAAAACTTATTTCTTATTATAGAACAAACGGCTTCCATTGAGTCATTGCTCGGTAGAAATATCAAGTATACAGAAGAAGGTCTTAGCACTAGGGATAAGACACTTAGGGAGCAGTTGGCTCGACATAAATTTCCTAGCCACCAAGTTAGTTTGGTAAGGAGTCACCCTAAATCCGCTTGTTGTAGTGGTTAGCCTCATCCATAAAAGGGTAAGATTAAAGTCGAAAAATGAAATTATCTCAATCTCATCCTGCTCTCATTTGGACAGTAAAGGATAAGGTTTCCTAAACCATTAAGGACCACATTATCGACTGTTGAATGAGGCCATCGACTCAGTGAAAGTTTTACACTGGTAAAACATATGGAATTGTAATACCCTTTTCTACCCCATAAATATAATAGCAAATCAATCATATTTATCATAGTAAAATATTGAACGCAATAAAATCATCTCAAAATGGTGCACATTTCTCAATAATTTAAATATAGTCAATGCTCCATAAACAACGGGTTTTCCTAAAATTACTCAAAAATATTACTCAAAAAGGCAGCGGAACTCAAAAAGGCAAAAATCCAAAGTTTTCTTTTCACCGCAAGGAATTCAACATAACAAAAACTCAATAAAATATAGTTTGACTCAAAAGACCTCCAACCCGATGTTAGACTATCAGAGCAAGACCCTCTAATTCAACCACAATGGCCAACGACCCATAAACTTCAAAAAGTCCTCGATGGCATCCAGACAAAATCTGGTCATTTGCACATTACCCACGTATAGGCAACATTCAAACAGTCAGGGTGAGTAAAAAGATTCATAATAACCAATATAAGAATCAATATATAAAATGGCATCATTTTCATATCTAACATCATCAGAATCATCAAGGAACATCAAAGGCCACAACATTATAAATTATACCAAATTGTCACATAAATGCAAATGTAACAAGACTCATGCATATGGTACCAATCAATAAAATTCGATGGACATTGGGCCATCAACCCTCCACAAATCTACAATAGTAGGACCGATTCTACACGAGAACCAGAGCACAACAAAATACCTCACATCTGCACAATGGGACTAAAGCCACAAGAATCAAGGTCCTAGACCGAAGTCTGGAATGCATATGAATGCATGATGTACACGTCAATATCATCCTCATAATAATCTCATAGGTGCATCATCATTCATCAAAATAATCATGAGAATTACGTCATCATAGAATTATCAAAACCTCATGGAATCAACATCATAAATAATCACAGTTCCTCATGGAGATTCATCATGCAATCATGTATTAATCTCATAAGAATCACAATTATACTCATGGGTACTCATCATACGGTCATGTATTAATCACATAGGAATCACAACTATACTCATGGTAATTCATCATACATTCATTTAATCACATAGGAATCACAGTTATACTCATGGTTACTCATCAAAAAAACCATAACACCAAACATCAAGACATCACTGAACCAGAACATAATTCGCAAAACTCTTCTACATTTGCTAGCAAGTTCACCGCACGAGTCTGGGGCGATTGTTCGTCGTGCGAACTCACGATTACAGCAAATCGTTGTTACGCACCAGCACCAAACCTTAGAAGAACCATAGTCATACTAATGGTAATTCATCAAAGAAATCACAACATCAAAACATAAAGACATCACTACACAAGATCAGAATTCGCGAAACTCTGCTACATTCGCTAGCAAGTTCGTTGTGCGACTCTGGGGCGAATGTTCTCCGTGTGAAGGATTCTTCATTGTGCAAAATCGCGATTACAGCAAATCATTGTTACGCACCAGCACCAAAACTAGCCTAAAAACCTCTACGATTTCCTTCCCCAATGCTCTAAAAACATCCATAAATCATTCCTAAGGTATTACGGTGTTGCGGTGAGAATCTGATATCAAGCTATTGTATTAACTTGAATCACAGATCATGAAGTTCACCACCGAGCTTTGATTTATCTAAAGGAAAAGGGAAAAGATCGAAGAAAAGCCTAAGTGCGCTACGTAACAACACAGCTAAGAGATCTAAGGTTCGAGGGTTGGTTATACCTAGGGAAGGTGTTAGCATCCTAAGTATTTGTAGTACTCTACAGGAACCTCTTGTTAGTATTTGTGTTATATTAAAGTTTTCTTGCCAAGGGAAATGTGCTAAGGTAAAGACCTAAAGGTATATACACTAAGTATGCTCGCCAAGACATCGCATCTCGTGCCTACGTATCCTAACAAGGATGGAATCAGAGCAACTGTAGTTATCCTAACTAAGGACGAGGAACTCTTGATAACGATCAAGGTTCCATAGGGGAATAAGTATCCATGACCATGGTACTTACATGGAGTTAACAAACTCCCTAAGTCTAAGTTAAAAAAACTAGCTAAGATTGACTTTAACAAAAGTCAAAGGGGAAAATGAGTACTCGTAACAATGATAGTCACATAGAGTTTACAAACTCTACCTAATTCTAAGTTATGAAACCAATTGGTTCTAACAGGACCAAAAGGAGGGAATAAGAGGTATTCTAAAGGTCCTCAAGCATGACTTAAAAGTCAACCTTGGAAACCCTTTCCTTTGGAGTCAGGGGGACAAACGGCAATAAGGAGCAAGGAGAAGCTTTGTCCTAATGTTGTCATACAAGACGGTGAGCCGAAATCTATCCTACCTTAATATTAATCGAAAATTAAATCGAGTTAGGAGATCCTAAGGGACCATGTGAAAATAAAAGCTACCAAAATAAGTCAAAGCACTGTTCAAAAATCAAAATGAATTATCAAGAAAAATATGAAAATAAAAGGCATAAAATAGAATCAAACGAGAGAATATTAACAAAAACATAATTAATAAAACAATCATTAACAAGGTACTTATCACCAAAATAACAAAGAGAAGAAAAAAAAGTTAACAAAAACTAAAAAGGTTTTTTTATTAGGAGTATGAAAGGGATTAAGAAAGAGCATCAAGCGATTAGGAGTGTATGATTAACAAAATGCAAATGGGCCATAGGGCCTAAGAAATATCAAAAGAAGAATGCACTCGATTGGTGGTTTTTTTTTTAAAAAAATAAATAAATAAAAACTAAAATGGGAACCCAAACGATACACTACACGGAGCATCAACAAATGAAGGATAAAGGGATTCAACCCAAAAAAACAAACCAAATGTATTGTTATCAAATTCATTTCACCAGAACAAATCTACACGATGAGTTGAATAGAAAACCATCTAAGACCAACAACATCAACAATGGTAAATAGGCACATCGGAAACACGACAACGATTCCAACCTTCTCTTTCACGATGGGATTCGTCCGCGTCTCTATTTCACTCACGTTTTGCTTTGATTTTTTTAGGTTCGCTTCAGATTAACTTCCCGATTTGGCTTAGTCATCCTTCATTCTTCTCCTCTTTTTTTTTATTCTGGAGTTATTTATTGTTGTTGTTTGAGAATGTGATGTTTGGTGTCGGTTTCGCGGAGGAAACAGAGGCTTCGTGTGGTTGGGGAATGTTTTGCAAAGTTTGTAATGAAGTGAGTGAGATGGGTTGTGTGGGTGGTGGTTTGAACTGTTCATTGTCGTGAGGGCCCCGAAACAGGTTCGGGTTATAGAGGTTTTTATCCGTTGTGAGGTTGAGTAGTGGAAAAGCAATGAAGGGGTTTTTTTTTCGTCCCATCCCTTTTGGTGTGTATAGGTTTATGCAGGTCTTTGATGCTTGGACTTGTTGGAGAATCGATGTAGTTGAGCAGTATGTGTGTCGTTGTGAAGTTCCTTTCAAACATTGCCTTCTCTGGTCTTGTGCGGATTCAGGTCTTTTATTATGCTGTTGAGTTTGACCCCCAGTTGGATGGTTGTGACTTGGTTTACTTGTTGTAGGTTCTAGTTTTGAATTTTGTTTGTATTAGTTTCTGCAAAAGCTTTTTGAAGTAAGGTTTGGTCAGGGTTTTGCTGTTGGCTTGGTAGGCAGTACATTTTATAACGTAGCAGTGTTAGTAGGGCTGGGATTTGTGGTGGTAGCATTGGTTTAGCAGTGTAGGTGTGGGATATATGCAGGTTAACATTGGAGTTTTGGCTTTTTTTTGTAGCAAATGACAGGATTTGGCAGTTGGAATTTTGTTCTTCTTTTTAAGATGAATAATAAAAATAGGCAAGAATAAAGGTAAAAATAATAATAAATAATAATAACTAATAATAAATAACAAATAGAAATAAATAACTATAAATAAATAAATAAACAAAAATAAAATAATAAATAATAAATAAAAATATATTAACAAAAAGATGAAATAAAATTTAAATTAAATTAATGATTTAAAATATGATAAATGAAGACAAAAGTTTATGGACTATAAGACTACGAATGTGAAGATGATTGACCTAAAGTGATATGTGAAAGACCAAAGAATCTAAGGGTAAAAATTTGGGGTATGACATATGGCGATAAAGGCACAAAGTCTACGACTTATTAGGCCAATCCCATATCATATTTACGTCTCCAATTCCCATAAATCCTTACAAATACTCCACAGTCATTAATATTCTCACAATCAATTACCCTATACGGTTAAAACTTCAACAGTAGATTTTGGCCACGAAGGCCTAATTTCCCTTACTCTCAAATCAGCCTCAAATCTATCAGACCATCAATTCAAATCCCTCAAGCTCATTGAACTCACCATCAGAAAGGCAACAACAATTCAATACTCAAAAATCCCTAAACCCTTAAATTAGCTTTAAACACGTTGAATCACATATTGAAAACAATGAAGACAATACTCCTCATACCTTAATTTCCGACTCTAAGCCTTTCTTGTTGATTCTTAGAAACCTTGCGAAGCTTTTTCCTCAATCCTCTTTCTCAGAGCTCTGGCCTCTATTTCTTTCTTTTTCACAGTCTAACAAGAATGATGCCTAATTCCCTCAAAATTCCTTTTTGTTAAACCTAACTTTGGGCCTTAAATTTGGGCTTTCCAACTTCACCCTCACTAACTCCTTCTCAAATGTCCACTTTTCCCTTAACTCACTTATATTTATTTAAATTAATGATAATACCAATATATTCATATTATATACTATTATTTAAGCAAATAACTCAAAATCCATAATTCACAATATTCACACCAACCACCAAAAATCACCAAAAATACGAATATTCCTATTTAAATAAATTAAATAAATATTCCAATAAATTTAAGGTGTTACAACTCCCCCACTTAAAATAATTTTTGCCCTAAAAAATTACCTCAAGGAAACAGAGTCGGATACGACTCCCTCATCTGATCCTCACGCTTCCAAGCCCAACTTTCTCCAATTGGTCCTCCCAAAACTACCTTTACCAAGGAAATCTCTTTACCTCGCAGTTGCTTCACTTCTCGTTCATCAATTTGTACTGGCAATGCCTCAACAGTCAAATTATCTCTCACTTGTACATTATCCATCTGAGTCACATGTGACAGATCTAGAATGTACTTCCTCAATTGAGACACATGAAACACATCATGCAAATTCGCAAGCGACAACGGTAAAGTAATCTGGTATGCTACTCCTCCCACCTTCTGCAAAATCTGATACGGACCAACAAAATACGGTGTGAGCTTTCGAGACTTCAAAGCTCGGCCAACACCAGTTACCGGCGTAATTCTCAAAACACATGATCTCCCTCTTGAAATTCAAGTGCTTTCCTCCTCTTATCATGGTAACTCTTCTGACGACTCTGTGAAACTTTCATCCTTTCTTGGATCCTCTTGATCTTTTCAGTTGTCTCTTGAGCAATCTCAGGCCCGAGTACGACACTCTCTCCTGACTCATACCAACACAATGGAGTCCTACACTTCCTTCCATACAAAGTCTCATACGGTGCCATTCCAATACTAGAATGATAATTGTTGTTGTAGGTAAACTCAATCAACGGCAAATGATTATCCCATTATTCACTTTGATCCAACACACAAGCTCTCAGCAAATCCTCTAAAGACTGGATAGTTCTCTCTATTTGTCCATCCGTCTGTAGATGATAGGCAGAACTCAACCTCAACTTAGTACCCAAAGTTGTCTGCAAACTCTCCTAGAACCTCGATGTGAATCTCGGACCTCTATCAGACATAATGCTTGAAGGAATACCATGCAGTTTCACAATCTCATCAATATACAGTTCAGCCAGCTGCTGCAATGAATAATTGATCCTCGTCAGTATTAAATAAGCCAATTTGGTCAAAATATCAACAACCACCCAAATTGAATCATATCCCTTCAAAGTCCTCGGTAGACCTGTCACAAAATCCATAGAAATGCATCAGACCCAACAGTCGTTGATGTTCAATCTTCGACTTTTGACAAGTCTAACCAGCATACACAAACTCAGCCACTTCTTTCTTCATTCCTGGCCACCAAAACAATTTCCTTGAATCCTGGTACCTCTTCGTAGAACCGGGATGGATACTCAATCTACTTCGATGTCCTTTCTCAAGAATACTCTTTTTCAACTCAACAATATCTGGAACACAAACTCTATCACGACATCTCATTATACCATTTTCATTAATCCGAAAATCAACTCTTCGAATTTGATTCATCAAATTCAATCGATCTACCAACTCAAATCAGATTTCTGACCTTCTCGAATCTCATCAAGAATCACTAGTAAGCTTCAACATACCAAGCTTAACTCCATAAGAAATCTCTTCACAAACCAAACTCATATCACGAAATTGCTCAATCAGTTCTAACTCTTTTACCATCACCATTCTATATATGCGAAGATTTCCTACTTAATGCATTAGCTACCACGCTGGTTGAATGCTAATTCAAACCAAAACCATAATCCTCAAGAAGTCTTAATCATCTCCTCTGCCTCGCATTCAATTCTTTCTAATCAAATAAATACTTCAAACTCTTATGATCACTAAATATCTCAAATCTCGAACCAAACAAATAATGCCTCCAAAGCTTCGACACAAACACAACAACAACCAACTCTAAATCCCGCTTTAGATAATTCCTCTCATGCACTTTAAGTTGCCTTGAAGCATAAGCTAAAACTTGCTGATGTTGCATTAACACACCTCCTTTAGAAATCACATGGCCAAGGAAACTCACTTCCTTCAACCAAAACTCACACTTGGACAACTTGGCATAAAGCTTCTTGTCCCTCAAAATCTGCAATACAACTCTTAGATGTTGTGCATGTTCTTCCTCGAACTTCGAATACATCAAGATATCATCAATGAATACTACCATAAATTGATCCAAATAAGGATGAAAAATCCTATTCATATACTCCATGAATACACCAGGTACATTAGATACACCAAACGGTATCACCGTATATTCATAATGATCATACCTTGTCCTGAATGATGTCTTCAAAATATCATCAGGCTTCACACGAATCTGATAATAACCAAACCTCAAATCAATCTTACTAAACACACAAGCGCCCACCAATTGATCCATCAGATCGTCAATCCTCGGAAGTGGATACTTATTCTTGATCGTCACTTTATTCAACTATCGATAATCCACACACAATCTCATGCTACCACCTTTCTTCCTTACCAACATCACAAGATCACCCCACAGAGAAACACTCGGTCGAATAAACTTCTTCTCGAGCAACTCTTCCAATTTTTTCTTCAATTCTCTCAACTCAGATGCAGACATCCGATAAGGAGCCATCGACATAGGACTAGTGCCCAGTATCAAGTCCACAGTAAACTCTACCTCACGCTTAGGAGATAAGTCACTTACTTCGTCTGGAAACACTTCTAGAAATTCCCGAACAACTGGTAGCTCCACGCTCACTGCTTCATAATCAACTTGAAGTGATGCAAACAATGCAAACATCTGAGCCTCATCTTCTAAGAGTTCTTCTACTTGCTTAAAAAATAAAAACATGAGAAGATGCAACAAAACAAACATAAATCACAAAGATGGAAGACTTAAACAAGTCAAGAAGAGGGATGAGATGAAATGGGAGAAGCAAGCTCCTACAACCAAATATCATCAATCATCAAAGAGAGAAGGGTGCTAACTCAAGAGAAAAATCAAAGAAGTGAGGGAGGAAAGAGAATGGGGCAGCCACCACATCATAATCAACTCAACCAAACACTTGTACATGATCAAGAAAAGTAAGGCAACCAAACACACAAGAAAAGCCCACTTGTTCATAAACAACCTCAAAGTGAATCAAACATCACCAAAGCATCATGAACAAGTCCAAAACTAACAAGGTCAGAAGTGAAACCCAAATGAGATACCTAAAATTCAAATCCAAACCATCAAGCAAGCACAAGCATGATCAAGTTCAATTAGAGGACTAAAGTCCACCTAAACATCTCATACTTCAATCAAGTGGAAAGACATGATCCAAATGAAACTTGTGGCACAAGTTACACATATAATTGACCTCTAAACATGCAAGGCATCACTTCAAGCATGTTAACAAGAGCTAACAAAGCTTAAAAGGTGCTCAAGGGATCATACATGATCATGTCCCAAAACTAGGTCAAGGATTGTAAGCATACACACCATGAAAACACTTTGAATTTGAAATATCCACCAAAAATAGAATAAAGCCCAAATAAAATCTAAATAAAATACCCAAACCAAGTTGAGATAATCATAAGTCAGTGTGCAAAAATTCAAGGCAAGAGTCCACTCAAAGCATCACCAACTAGGTCCAAGAAGGCAACATGATCAACTTGTCGAGCAAGCATTGAGGGTCCACAAAATGCTAATGAAAAACAATTGAATTATGATCATCAAGACCTCAAACCAACCCTCAAATAAGCCTCAATCAAACACCTAAGTGTGAGAGGAAAATTGGTCCTTTGGGGTGTTGAATTAAGGTCAATGGTCAAGCATCAATTCCATATGTAAACCATAAAACACTTTAAATCATAAATTCAATTAAAAATAAATGAAAAATAAAAAAAATGTATGGAAAATAATCTCAACATATTAAAAAGTCATAAAAGCATTTTTTGGGATTTTTGTGAAACATAAAACTACTTTTAAATGATTAAAATTGAAATAGCAAACAAAATAAATAAAAATGAAATAAAGATGAAGGAGGGGTGTAAAAGCAAAAATCAGGATGAACTGATTCCTTCACAAAATGCACATGGGCCTCAATCAGGGGGGTGTGAAGATCAAAAATCCAAAGCCCAAAACCACAACTCAACTCAGCAGAGCGAAACGCACTGTTTCATTAAACTGAGTGGCAAGCCAACTCAGCTTTCAACGTCCATGCGTGCAAATTCAAAGCCGCCCACGATTGACACATCATTTGGTCAAGGAGTCTTACAGCCACATCAGTGTCTCCCTCAGACACCGGAGCTAGGGCTCCGGTCGTCTTCCCCGGGAGGGTCGCTGAAGCTCAGACTCCAAACCACCATAAAAATGTCAACACCTTACACCATCTTAAAGCAAATTTCACGTAGAGTTCAAATATGAGGTTGGTTTTTGAAAAGGTTCTTGAAACCATGTGAAATCAGGCCATGAAATTTTTGGGCACAAATTGAAACTCATCCAAACAGTCATGAAAATGATTCAAACATGGCCTACATGATGTAGGGCTTCAGATGCACCAGTTATGATCCTAAAAGAGTGCCTAGAATGAAGGTTCAGAGATTGAAAAGATTACCTAACGGAGCTGCTCTGTTGGCCCTTCAAACTTGATGCAAGCTTCACTCTCAAGCCTCTAACCTTCTCCTTAAGCTTCAGTGAAGATGAATTGAGCAAGAACTTGAGTGGAAACTCAGTGAAATGGGTGATTCGAAGTGAGAGATAATTATGAAATTTCTTGATGAAACTCTCCTCTCTGTGTAGCAAGCTCTCTTCCCAGCAATTAGGGTTCAATTATGGTTTAAATATGAAGCCCTAGTGAGTCCCATGCAATCCCATAATGATTGATTCACTTGATTTTCCAATCTTGCCAAAAATTCCATTTTATATACACACTCGGGTTTGGGTACTTTTCCTTTCATTCATGGTCAACAAATGGACAATTGAGGGGTAAGAAAATGAAATAAGGTGGTTTGGATGATTGATAATGACTTGGTGCAAAGTTTATTACTTTTTATGGTATGATCTTTTGAAAAATGACTTGTAATGTGTACTCTTGTTGGTTCAATTTTAGTAATATCTAGCAAGACCAATATGTGATAATGATGTGGTGTGAAAAAATAAAAAAATACGAATTCATTTAATGACTTGTAATGGAAGAAACCAAATTATATCCTAAAATCGACTCTTTATGCTCATTATGGTTTAAATGATCACATAAATCACCAAATACCATGGAAATTGAGTTCATGATGAAGTTAAGGCAATGTGACACAACTTTCATGTGGCACAAATTTGGATTAGAGGTCTTGAAGTTCATGAAAATGGCCTTTGAAGTGAACGACCTACAATGAAGTTTCCAAAAATACCCTTGACTTGTGAAGACCATAACTTCATCTCCACACATGAGAATGATGAGTTCTAGGGTTTTTTGGAAATCTAAGACAATGAGGAACAACTCTCATTTTTGTTGGAAAATGAGGAGGAGCTTGGTTCCATGTGAAAAATCTCTTAGAAGTGAGTTGACTTTGGATACCTCTAAAATCTCTTCATCTGATGACACCAACTTGTTAACACCATAACTTGAGATGTACAAACCTAATGGATGAGTTCCTATACTCAAAATAAAGCTTGAAAGATGATGAACAAGTCTCATGTTTGTTGGAAAATGAGATTGGACTTGCATCATAATGAAAATTGTCCTTGAAGTTAGGTACCAAAAGAGGGGATTTTACACTAAAATCAACTGAAACCCTAATTTAGTAACTTCTTGAACTCCTGAGTCTTCTTGACTTAACCTCAAAATTACATTAGATGTGACTTATGATGACTTCCCATGGCTTCAATGATTAAGAACCAAGTCTTGAACCCTCTCAAGTCCACAGTTGAATGTCTGTTGACCAGATGAACCCCTAACCTCTCATCCATTGATTGAGGTTCTTGCAAATGATTTGTATGACCATACAAACTCCATAAAGAACCTTCAATATGCACATTGAGCTCTTGAATCATGTCTTATCCAAATATGTAACCTCATGATTCTCTGATGATCCTCAAGATATGAGGTGATAACCATACACAAACTTCTCCCCTCAAGGAGCAATGAGACCCACTTTGATGATGATGAACCCTTGCTGGCTTGAAAATGATACTCTTGCTTGAGCTTGAACAAGAAATATTCTCTCTTGAATGGTGAGTACAACATTTTGATCCCTTGTCTAGAACCAATGCTATGCAAATGCAAATGCTAAATGATATAAAACAAAAGCCAAGTTAGAAAGAAAAGGTTGGGCCAATTTTGGGGTGCAACACATATTCAAGCGAATTAAACGAATGGGTAGCACCAGTATCAATCATAGCAATCAATTCAACATCATTAATAAAGCTGGTACCTCTAATCAATTTATCCTTCTTGGGTTCTTCTGCACCGCTCAAAGCAAACACTTTGTCGTTCGTCTGAGCAACAGTAGCAGTCTTTTTCGGCTTCTGGAAATGGGTACTGATATGACCCTTCTATCCACAGTTGAAGCAAGTCAGAGCTTCATCTTTGCAGTCATTAACTCTATGACCTCTCCTCAAGTAGATCTTTAAGTTGATTATTCTACTTCTTCGACTCCGGTGTGGACATACGATATGGAGCCATCGCTACCAAACTAGTTCCAGGAACTAGGTCGATCGTAAAATCTACTTCACATTCCGGCGATAAATCACTTATCTCATCAGGAAAAACTTCCAGGTAATCACAAATAATTGGCACACCACTAACTTCCCCAATTTATTAACACTCAAAGTTTCCATCAAAATAAACATCTCAGCATCATCCTGCACCGACTCACCAAAACAATCTGTAAGCACTTAGCTTAACTCAAAACAATTCACTGCACACGCCATCTAAGCTTGCAAGACACGTCTATCCCATCCAACATGACTCTGTCTACTATCAACAAGAGATTAAGGGTGATCAGTTCCTCAATTTGTCAATAGACAGCCGAAAATCATGATGGGACATAAACCATCTTTACCAAACTATAAGAGCGTTCATCGATACACTGAGCCACCAGTCCACACTTGAAGCATCCTGGAAAAGCACAAGCTTTTCCCCCACTTGTTTTATTCCCACTTCTGCAGACAAAGGTTAGAAAACAAACATGTATCGACAATGTTTTCACACACGTGTCGTATACTAGGAAACAAATAACATTAGACAACTTTGTCAAACGGACCGACCTGCTCTAATACCACTAATGTAACACCTTTTTCTACCCCACAAATATAATGGCAAATCAATCATATTTATCAGAGTAAAATATTGAACGCAATAAAATCATCTCAAAAGGGCACACATTTCTCAATAATTCAAATATAGTCAATGCTCCGTAAACAACGGGTTTTCCCAAAATTACTCAAAAATATTACTCAAAAGGCAGCGAAACTCAAAAAGGCAAAAATCCAAAGTTTTCTTTTCACCGCATGGAAATCAACATAACAAAAACTCAATAATATATAGTATGACTCGAAATACCCCAACCTGATGTTACACTATCAGAGCAAGACCCTCTAAGTCAACCACAATGGCCAATGACTGATCGCTATTTAGTATGTCTAAATGATTTGTGACTACAAGTGCACAGTCGGATCGCGTAGTTTTAAAGATTATCGAACCCAATGGACCAATAATCGATATATCGCTATCTAATGCTACTACGTAAATCTAAGGCTAATGGATTTCTAAGTTGAGATGTAAGTAAGAAAATAAGTGCAAATTGAAATATAATTTAAATCAAGATAATGCGAAATATCGGTATATAATTCTATCAATCATCGGGGGTTCAGTAATTCATGGGCATTTAGTTTAAAAGGAAAAATGTTATTCTATAGAAAATACTCATTTAAAAGACTTTATCTCACACTCTCATGTTTATTAACTCAGACTATACTCTCAAATCAGAATGAAGGCTCTCGCTCTCTCATATGTATTTAAAAACACTTTTTGAAAATAAGTAGATCCTAATTAACCCTAAAGCGTTCTCGCTGTATTTAAGATTAATGTTCAGTTTCATCTATCTGGTTAAGACCTCAAACTCTCGCATTGTTGATCTTAACCTTTGTTACCTTTTTACTCTCGTAATAAAAGTTATTAAGTTATTAAAAGAAACTGAGACCAGAAGAATAAATTTGTTAAGTTCACGCCATGATTTACATAACTCCTTCTGATCGGTCGTAATTACATACCAATATTAAATGGTTTAGCAGGACATGGCTTGCATGCTATTACATAATTTAATTTTAATGCTAGACAGAATATAAAAGGAATGCATAAAAATAACAATAACAATGAAAGTAAATAAATGGAACCTGGCAATTACGAGGAACAAAAAAGCACTTGGATTATGGAGGTCGCCTTGTAGTTCCATACAAAGTTACAACCAGTACATAAAACCTAATACTAACTAGAAATTGTTTCTCAATGTGAAAAATGATAGCCTTTTACAAAATCCCTCTAAAAACTGCTTAAAACTAAGAACAAAAATTGCTGGAAAAGAAATGCTGAAAACAGAAATCAAAAGTGGCTCCCCCTATTTCTAAAACCGTATGTGGCTTTTGTATTTGTTACTGGCGATGGTTACCCAAAAACTCAGGACAAAACATGGAGAGAAGGCCGGAGAAAAAGCATGAATAAGTGGAGAAAGTGTAGGGAGGAAGTGGCACACGCTACACCCCTTTCTTTTAGGAGTGGCAGTTGTCACTCCCCCTTCTTTCTAGGAGGGGCACTCGCCATTCCCCCCTCTCTTTGGAAATAACACAAAATTACTGAGTGCAATCAAAAACTCCCTCTCTATGCAGACAAGTTTGAATCATGTTATTATAACTTAGTCTATTCATTTTCACCTCTTTTTCATTCTCGTGCAATCACATTAAGCCCGTTATCCCTGCATGCCCATGGTAAGTAAACCTGTTAGTGTTCGTTGATCTCTTTTTCAACCTTTTCGTATTCTTTTTCTTGTGCATTTTTGAATTTTAAGAGTCCAATCCGTTGGGCTAAATGGTCGAGTAAGAACCACCTAACTTAGTAAGAGCATATCTTTCATTCACTTTTTTCTAATAATTCTATTTGATTCGTATTTTTGAGATCAAACACGTATTTGCATCGATTTATTACTTAGGTTGTGTTTCAGGATGGTGTTGACTGCTAGTATAAACTAATCAAGAGTTTACTCTAAAATTTAAGGCCTTGGCATAATAAGTATTCAAATTCATCAACGAATTCAAGGGGTTCAGGGTGTTAAGATGGTACCGATATTATCAATACTTTCCCAAGTCTCTCGAACTCAATCTAAATCAAGCAATATACTTTTTGGGTCTGTGTCATGTTTTAAACCATAAACAGGGTCTTTAAACGATAAAAAGTAAGTCAAACCCAATATCTCTAGCATAAAATCAACATTGTCTTTAATTCCTAGTGCTTCTAAACAAAGTATATCAGCATACCTTGTAGATTCGACTTCTCTGTTTAGTAGTGCTGCATAGAGCTCGACTTATTTTACGCCCACATCACCTTGTCTAAAGATTACTTTGTAGCTCGCCATGGCAGTTGCTTGCAATGAAAAATATTCTTCTTTCTCTCTGATTTTTGAACGAGTGGTGTATTTTGTATTTTGATAAGTTGGTAAGGGTGGTATAAATAATGAAGTTACTACGAGTTAATGTAGTTGGTATGGTTGGTTTGCCTTTATTATGGTCAACAAAATCAAAAGAAGAAGGATAAGTGGAAAGCTTGCAAGATGGTGAATGGCATGTGGCAGTATGCATGGTGTAGGTGGGAGTTAGGTGGCAGACATGCACAAGGTGGGCCACATATGTAAGTGGCGGGTGCCACTTCTTTGTGAGGATGGTGTGTGGTGAGTGCCACATCTTTCCTAATGAGTGTGGCGAGTGCCACAAGGCAAGGGTGGCGAGTGCTACTTGTTCATGGGAAAGGGTGGCGAGTGCCACCTCTTGGTGTGGTGAAAAAGGACAAAATTCTTTTGTTTATTTTTTATTTTTATTTTTTTTTGAAAATTTGGAAATTTGGAAACAACATGAAAATTTTAATGTTAATCACTAATGATAATTAGATATGAATTTAAAATGAAATGTAAAATTTGAAATGGAATACTAGAATTCGGAAAGGAAATTAAATTGTACTGACTATATAAGTCTAAAATTAGCTATCATAAAGGCAGCACCATTAACGGGCTGAGCCTAGGAAGCACAATAAAGCATAAAAAGCTCGTCTCTCGACACAGAGTAAATATTTTCTTCTTTACCAAATAGGGTGTGAGCTAGAAACTTATGAAGATAACGGATGGCAGGGTTATGGATGCTTTCAGAGTACATAGCATTGGGTTCAGGATGATTATTTCCGGTGATGCTTCCCCAGAAATAATCCAGCTCAAGGTTAGTGACTAGTTTATCTTATACGATGGTAAAGGAATCAGGGCCGCTTGGAAATCTTAGGAGTTCGGAAATCTCTCGGTGGTTAAAATGGTAGTCCATGTCAAACATCCTAAAGCTGATGAGGCCACTACTGAATCCATACATGTGGTCAGGTTGGTAAACCAGTGAGCTAAGGAACTCCAGGGTGAGCCTACGGTGAGAACTAAATCTTCTGTTGATAGCAGAATGCTCCCAACCAATTTGGTTGAGGAGGTACATAATATTGTCTTGGATACCTAGTCTAGTCATGGTGGGTCCATCAGGGTAGATAGTAAGTGACATCTCTCACTGAACAAGGGCTTCAAAGCGCCTCCTATGAGCTCTGCCTTTGAAAATAATGCCCATATAGTCAACTCGGTTCATCACTAAAGTTAGTAACTAACTAATTTTAAGTTAGTTTGTATATAAGTGGACAATGAAAACAAGTTAGTAATGACTAAATTGTACAAGATTGCATGACTATTCTTGGAAAAGAAAAATGAAAATCATATAAAAGAAATTTAAAATAAAAGTTAGAAAAATAAACATTAATACTAAAAAGCGGGTTGTCTCCCACCAAGCGCTTTGTTTTATGTTGTAAGCTCGACATAATTTTAAATTTTACTAATTTTGGGGATGAGTGTGCAACTTAGCAAGCTTTATACTGGCGGAGTAGTCTCTGTTTTCAACGTTATAGTAGTGTTTCAGGCATTGCATGTTTACGATAAACGGTTCACTAGATTTTCCTTTTATTTCTACAGGGCCATTTGGAAAACTTTTATTATCTCAAAGGGACCAGACCACCTAGAACAGAGTTTTCTTTGGAAGAGTTTAAGTCGAGATTTAAATAGGAGTACTACATCACCCTCAGTAAACTCTTTCCTTGATATACGCTTATCGTACCACTTTTTAGTTCGTTCTTTATAGATGTGGGTATTCTCATAAGCGTCTAACCTAAGCTCGTCTAGTTCATGGATATCTAAAATTCTCTTTTCTCCTGTGGTAGTAAAATCTAAGTTAAGGGTCTTAATGGCCCAAAAAGCTTTATGCTCTAATTCTACCGGTAGGTGACATGATTTGCCATAAACCAGCTTAAATGGTGTGATTCCTATTGGGGTCTTATAGGCTGTCCAATATGCCCATAGAGCTTCGTGTAATTTGGAAGACCAATCTTTCCTAGAGGTCGCAACTGTTTTTTCTAAGATTTGTTTAATTTCTCTATTTGAAACCTCTACTTGCCTGCTGGTTTGCGGGTGATAGGGTGTTACTACACGGTGTCGAACTCCATATTTCTTTAATAATTTTTAGAAAATCTTTGAAATAAAATGAGAGCCACTATCCCTGATGACGAGTCTCGGCACACCGAGTCTAGGAAAAATTATGTTCTTGAAAAGCCTAATCACTACTCGTGCATCATTTGTCGGAGAGTTTATAGCCTCGATCCATTTCGACACATAGTCAACAACAACGAGTATGTACTTGTTACCAAAAGAAGACGGGAATGGTCCCATGAAATCAATTCCCCACACGTCAAAAAATTCTACTTCCAGAATGCCTTTCATTGGCATTTCATCGCGTCTAGAGATATTGTTGGTGTGTTGGCACCGATCGCAGTTTATGATCGCGATATGGACATATTTCCATAGAGTAAGCCAAAAGAGGTCGGATTGTAAGATATTAGCACAAGTCTTTGAAGTGCTTGCATGTCCTTCATAGGGAGCAGAATGACAATAAGAGATTATATTTTCAACTTCGTCTTCGGGAACACATCGACGGAAGATACCATCGGCACCTCTCTTGAAAAGAAGAGGCTCATCCCAATAATAATATTTAAGATTGTGGAAGAATTTTTTTCTTTTGTTGGTAAGTTAAATCTGGTGGAAGAACTCCAGTTACTAAGTAGTTGACAAAGTCAGCATACCACGGCAGTGTGGCTTCAGTAAAGATTGCTTCCACAATTTCTTTTGTTTCAGTCTCATTGTATATTAAAGGTCTTTCAACTGTGTTTTCTAACTGAGCTATGAGTCTCTCATAAGGAAAATCATCATTGATAGGCACTTGCTTAGGCTTAATATCCTTTATTCTCGATAAATGATCAGCTACTACATTCTCAGTACCTTTCTTGTCTTTGATTTCTAAATCAAATTCATGCAGTAGTAGTATCCATCTTAGGAGTCTTGTTTTGGCGTCCTTTTTCTCAATAGGTACCTGATTGCAGCATGATCGGTATAGATAATTATCTTTGCTCCTACTAAGTAAGAACGGAATTTATCCAAAGCGAACACGACAACTAGAAGTTCCTTTTCTGTGGCGGCGTAGTTCATTTGCACAGGGTCCAGGGTTCTACTAGCGTAATAAATTGCATGAAGCTTTTTATCTTTTCTTTGTCCTAGAGATGCACCCACGGCATAATCACTAGCGTCACATATGATTTCAAACGATAACCTTCAATCAGGTGGTTGCATGATGGGTGCGGTAATGAGAGTTATTTTTAACTGCTCAAATGCTTTATGGCATTTGTCATCGAAAATGAATTCAGCGTCTTTCATTAATAAGCCAGCAGTGGTTTAGTAATTTTAGAGAAATCCTTAATGAATCGTTGGTAAAAACCGGCGTATCCTAAGAAACTTCGTATTTCTCTTACGGTTTTAGGAGGTTGAAGGTTTTCTATAATTTCTATTTTCGCTTTATCTACTTCAATCCCCTTATTAGATACTATGTGTCCAAGCACGATTCCTTGTCGGACCATAAAATGGCAATTTTCCCAATTTAACACGAGATTTACTTTTACGCATCTTTCAAGTACCATTTCTAGGTTCGATAAGCATCCTCAAAATCTCTACCCACAAACAGAAAAATCATCCATAAATACTTCCATGATGTCGTCTATAAAATCAGCGAAGAATGACATCATGCGTCTTTGGAAAGTTGCTGGAGCGTTACATAGCCCAAACGGCATTCGTCGATAAGCGAATGTACCATAAGGACAAGTGAAGGTTGTCTTTTCTTGGTCATTAGGATGAATAGGTATTTGAAAGAATCCTGAATAACCATTTAAATAGCAGAAATAGGAGTGCTTAGCTAATCGCTCAAGCATTTGATCAATGAAGGGCAAAGGGAAATGATCCTTTCGAGTAGCTTTGTCCAATTTCCTATAATCAATGCACATTATACTTCCGGTCACAACTCTTTGTGCTATAGATTTGCCTTTTTCGTTCTTAACAACTACAACACCCCCCTTCTTTGGTACGACATGCACTGGGCTAACCCATTAACAGTCGTTAATCGAGTATATAATTCCTGCTTCTAACAAATTTTGTACTTGTTTCTTGACTACGTCGCTCGGAATGGGATTTATCCTTCTTTGATGTTCTCTAGAGGTCTTACAATCTTCCTCTAGCATAATGTGATGCATACAGATAGAAGGACTTATTCCTTTCAGATCAAAAATGTTGTAGCCTAGAGCAGATGGGTATTTTCTTAAGACATGCAGTAGTTTCTCAGTTTCCATTTGTCCTAAGTATGCATTGACTATCATTGGTCGTTCGAGCTTGGTGTCTAGGAAATCTTACCTTAAATTTTTGGGTAGTGTTTTAAGTTCTAAAGTCGATTTCTTTGGGAAATGCATATGATTGGGTGTCAGTGCTAGGCATTCACTTAGACTGTCGTTTTGGTATTCACCACGCCAATCTTCATCTTCAAAAATTGGAGGTATTGGAATTTTTAGGATTTCTGAATAAAATTTTTGTTCCATCTCCATTTCTCTTATGCATTCGTCGATGACATCTAGCAAACAACATGTATCGTCTATAGCTGGTGCCTGTAAGAATTATGTCAAAATAAATTCGACTTTCTCTTCACCCACTTAGAAAGTAGCTTACCTTTATTTACATCTATAATGGCTCCGGTTGTAGCTAAGAATGGTCTTCCTAATATGATAGGTGTCGCTTGCGCGAAAATAAGGTGTCGGCACAACAGAAGAGTCGCCACCTTTCGTTATTTATCCCTCAGAGCGGGAAAGGAAATGATCGGAAAAACCTAACGAATAAGGGTAAGACAAGGTCGTCGCAACCGTTGTCTGGATTCGGGAGTCGGTTACGTAAGGGGAAGGTATTAGCACCCCTCACATCCGTCGTACTCGACGGGATCCTCGCTTGTTGTGTTTACTTGGACGGGTTGGTTTTATGCTATCTACCTATCAAGGCTGGCTAAAAAAAAGAAACTGACTCGGCAAAGCGTCGCACATTATGCCTACGTATTCTCATCAGAGAACGAGAAATCAGAGTCAACGTAGTTCGACCTACGACGGATTATGGGGGAAGGTAGCTCGCCAATACATCAGTATTGTGCCTACGTACTCTCAATAGGTATGAGAGATCAGAGCTTACGTAGTTCGGGAAACTACGGTTTATTTCCTGTCTTTTACGAAAGAAGTGTTTTTTATTGTGTTTGCAATTTCAATCGCACTAGAGACTATGACCTGAGAGTGAATGCGTCGCATGTCACCCAAAGGGTACCATACTAAACATCCAGACTGTGGAAAAGAAACTCTCCCACAATCCTTTCTCAGATAGCTTAAGGCTCGTAACGTACGAAAGAAATCTTTCATGATTACTGTATCTTAAACTGTTTTGAGATGAGAAGAGAACAGGCCCAACTAGGAGGGAGACTATCAAGTCCTACTATTGTCATGCCATGGATTCATCCTATGGTTGAGGTTTGAACATGGAACTCCTAGAAGTTGTCATGCATAGGTTTCAATCTAAAATTCTATCATCAATTCCTTATCAAACAAAATGAGAGTCCTAAGGGATCATGTCAATGATACACCAAAACAGACAAAGCATCAGCTTAACAGTAAAATGCATGCAATGCAAGTGAGGGAGGAAATGTGTGTGGGGCTTCAGCCTCCACAAGCTCATCTCGACCTCAAGCCAGAATGGATAATATAAAACAACATGCTATCAAGCAATAACAGTAAACTGCAATCATACAGAAAGAAATGAAATGAAATGCCATCAGGCAAACAAACCACATGGGCAAGGGAGCAGGGCTCTACCGAATACCCGCAAGCAAAGCCACACAGTAACAATACAAGCAGAGGGAGCAACTCTACCTCTAGTGAAATCATGCTCCTAGATTCTACCTATTCTAGATATGAACTTATTCTAATGCATCAAGCAAGTCAAACAAAACACATCAATACATAAAAGAAAAGGAAACAGATCAACCCCTCTCTCAGCTTCAAGCTTCAGCTCTTCCAACAGCAACTCAGTCTTCAGACTTCCATCACTCTTGACAAATATCAATTTGCTTTTCCAGGTTTCAACCCTTCAACATAAGTTTCAACTTATCTTCTCCTTTAAGCTTCAGCTTCTTGATCAGCTCCACCTTCAGGCTTCACCTAATCTTCAGGGATCTTCAAGTATCAACTTGCTCTTGTTGCTCTTCAAGCTTCAGCTGGAATGGCAATATTCAAGGATTCATCCTCTTCCATACTCTTCATTGAAGTCTTCATCTTCAAGTTCAAGCTCAACATCTCTCAAGATACTCAAACCAGAGGAAATCACTTACTGGATAAGCTGGGGATATTGAACTGCTTATTGACCACCAAAGGTGACCTATAAGGGTCCAACATCAAAGGAATGGTTCCCTCAAAAGTTCTACAACCTAGGTACTTCACTTATCACTCCAAAGGAGAGAGGTGTATACCATGGAAGGACTTTGAATCATAGGGAGGAATGGAGGTGAAAGATACCATCCATGTTTAAGAAAGAAGTTATCTAAGTCTAAACTCTTCCTAATCCCTAAAACAATAACAAAAACAAACAAGATCAAGCTCTCAAGCTCCTCAATCCATCTTCAAGTATTCTACTAGGATCCTCAATGCTCCTTAGAACAATACCAAGCTCTCCAAGCCCACACAGCAAAGCAAACAAAAATACAAGCCCACAAGGGCAACACAAACAATCATCAACTACAAAAATCATCTAAAAATAGTATACTACTATATTAAAACCTAATATAATTTCTAAGGGATCCTACATACCTACCCTTAATACCTTTATATGCCCCAATACCTATCTTGACTTAGAAACCCAAAATTCTAGTGTTATTATGGACCTATGTTAAGGATTGACCTAATTCTACACAACCTAATGTCATCTAATCAAAACTATCCTAAAATTCATCACAAAATTATGGAATAAATCCAGGGGAAGCTAAAGCTTACATATAACTATCCTAAAAAGAATGGCCTAAAAATGTTAAGGGAACTACCTAAACCAAATTCTACAAATTCATGGATCAACATAAAAAGAAATAAAATGCAATAAAAGTAGAAAATACACAAAAAATATCAAAAATGCCTGAAATGAAAATATTCTTATTTGATAATTTTCTAGACATGAATATGAAATGGGAGCAAAAATTCCCATTAAAAAATCTTTAATTTTCAAATTGATATGATTTTTCCAAGATTGAAATAAAATGGAAGAAAATAAAATGAAATATGAATGGAGGTGGTGCAGATAGTAATGCAATGCAGTTCAAATCATTCATGGGCTAACAAAGGGGGGTTCAGATAGTCATGCGCCATGCCATCACTTAAGCAGAAAATCAATTAACAAAAATAAAAGAAAAAGGAAAAAACCACGGTGCGAATAGAAACCAAATACAGTGCATTACCCAATTGGGCTCGCGTGTGGGTGTGGGTAGCAAAAGATCACTTAAGCCCATGACCAAACTTAAATGAAACGCCTACGTTTCAAGCTTCTCAGAATTTCCCTCCAAGTTGGAATTAAATCGTGCCCGTTGGATTTAGAAGTGGTCAACCAGTCTTGCTTGATCTAATGGCTGGGAGGTTGTCTTCAACCTTCAGCTAGGGTTCTTGGAACCTCCATGAAAACGCAGAGCTCAAACACTCATCTTCCTCAACTCGGATTCCATTGATACCTCACCAAATGCAACAATTAAAAACCCTAGATTACTCCAAATTTCATCAGGAATCTAGCCATGGCATCAGAATTCATTGAAACCCTCTCAAACCTAGAACCCGATAGCAACTTCAAATAACTGATCAAGAACCAATCTTAACAATTCTCAAAATTAAAGGTCCTAATCTCATCCTCATGTTTCCCTGAACATTTCTTGCTATTAAACTAAGATTATCCCCCAATATTCAGTGAGTTCTTGGTCCATAAAGAAATGGTGTCAACAGCAAAATCACCACCAATTCTCTTCAAACTTTCCAGAAATGATCTCCTAGTTATCCTTAACCATTCTAACCTATTAATTCTATCTAATTCTACTTAAATTAGAGTGTAGAGAGAAAGTTACAAACCTGGTAAAATCGAGTGAACAGATGAAGAAATCCCCCAATTTAGACCTTCAATATTTCCCAATTCCTTCACTAAGTAGTATTCTAGCTTCTGTATGCAAAAAGAAGGGTTCTAATCATCTAGCAACAAGATATCACTCTCTCTTCTCTGCACCAACTCTCACCAACCCTTGCTTTGAGCAAGTTCTAATCATCTTAAAGAACTTGCAGGAACTGTCCAGAACCTTCTGGAACACTCCAATGATAATTTGAACTTCTCATCTCATGACATTTGATTTCACTTCTCACCATATGCTATCTCATGCCATAGTCCTTGTACCCTTCAATTCTGACTTGAAATTCTCCCCACATGAGATGTATGGTGTGTTACAATGCATAACTAACTTGTTTATTGAGTTTTCTTGAGTTTTGCTTTGGTGCCTTAAGATGCAAGTAAGCCATTTCCAAAGCAGCCCTATGATCTAGGCCTCAAATCAAAATTGTGGATGAACCATTGTTCTTAGAATGTCCTTTGGAGTCAAAATGACCTATTATATGACATGTTTTGGATGTATAACTTGTGATTTCCAATTTTCAATTTCAACTTATTTAACTTATGCCTCCATTTTAGGCCATTTTTATCACTTTTTGATACAAGCCTTTTCAACATCTCATGACCTCCCTACTAGCCTTAAAACATCATTATAAGCAAGTTTGATGTTGAATATGTTTCCATTTGAAGCTTGGAAATAGGAGATATGGCCTTATGCTTGAAATGACCTATAACCTCCAAATAACCAAAATGCCCTTGACTTGTCAAAGCCATAAGTTGAGTTATACAAATCCTATCAAGGACTTCTAGTACTCTATAGAAATCTAAGAAGATGCTCTACAACATTCATGTTGACCAAGAGTTCATAGGAATCATCCTACTAGGGCAAAAGTTGGATGCAAGTTGGGTGACTTTCACGGACCCAGATTCACATACCTCAGATGACCTGTAATTTGTCAAAGTCATAACTTGAGCTCTAAAAATCCTATCAAGGACTTCTAGTACTCAAATTAAAGCTAAGAACAAGATCAACAACATTAATGTTGTGGGGAAGATGAGATGACAATCAAATCTTGAGCTAAATTTCCTTGAAGATAGGGATCAAACTAGGGGATTTTACACTGTCAATCCTTAGAAACCCTAGCTTGAAACTTCTCAAACTCCTCAATCATGACGAGTTGGTCTAGGAATCATCCTTATAGCATCTCAATGCATAATTCCATGATCACATGGCTCTTGGATTAGGTCTCAACCCTCTCTAAATCATCAGTTGACCTAGGGTTGACCCAGTCAAACCCTAATTCCACCACTCATGGTTGAATCTTCTGAATCCTTGTACAATGACCTCTCTAGGCTTCATGATGGCTTTCAAGACATCTCATAAGCTTTATCAAAGCTTCAAGTCCATCCTCATAGTCTCAGAATCATCTGAGGAGCTCCCACAACTTTCAAGTTATGAGGCACACAACCTTGGTTTCAACCAATCTCTCTGAGGATCTCTTGAGTTCTCTAACAAAGGTATCAACCTTTAAACACTTTGAACAACCTTCTTGGATAGCTTCATAGTCTCATATAACTCTTGCTAGGTAATCATACCTCTTGACTAACTGCACCCATATCCATGAGATGCAGATGATGAATGGGATGAACCACCAACTTGCTAAATAAATGTTGGTCAAATTTTGCGGTGCAACAGCTGCCCCTATTCAAACGGCTTGAACCTGACTGGGTGAGGAGCGAACGGCTCTCAGCCAATCAAGGTGCGAGACGGCTGAATACCGATAAACCCAGAAATTTGCCAACTGCACAAGTACACGGTACTCAGACGGGAACAAATCTTCGAACACTGACATAATAGCTGCACGGCAACTGGCTGGAGACATACTGACCTGAACCTTGTCGTCAGTTATCCATATTAAATTCCTCTGACATTGTCATCAGACACCGGACCTCGCCGTCAGGCATTCATGAAAATAAAGCGTCTGGCATCACCATCGGACAACCAAAACACCCAACATCGCCGCTGGAAAACTAAATCAACTGACATCGCCGCCAGAAACAAACATCCAACATCGCCGCTGGAGAACTAAATCACCTGACATCGCCGCCAGAAACAAACATCCAACATCGCCGCTGGAGGACTGAATCACCTGACATCGCCGCCAGAAACAAACATCCAACATCGCCGCTGGAAAACTAAATCAACTGACATCGCCGCCAGAAACAAACATCCAACATCGCCGCTGGAGAACTAAATCACCTGACATCGCCGCCAGAAACAAACATCCAACATCGCCGCTGGAGGACTGAATCACCTAACATCGCCGCCAGAAACAAACATCCAACATCGCCGCTGGAAAACTAAATTAACTGACATCGCCGCCAGAAACAAACATCCAACATCGCCGCTGGAGAACTAAATCACCTGACATCGCCGCCAGAAACAAACATCCAACATCTCCGTCAATCAAACATCCAACCTCGCCGCTGGGACAACAAAGAATCTGACATCGCTGTCAACCAAACATCCAACCTCGCCGCTGGGACAACAAAGAATCTGACATCGCCGTCAACCAAACATCCAACCTCGCCACTGGGACAACAAAGAATCTGACATCGCCACCAGCCAAACATAACTCTGAGAAACACCCGACATCACCGCCAAGTACTCAAAACAATCTGACTTCGCCGTCAACTCTCAACTTCGTCTGACCTCGCCGTCAGGGGGAAGAAAATCCATTGGGGAAATATGAACTTGAATAATAGACTCTGTTGGAGAGAATGATAAGGTGAACACGCGTCAATGATCTCGCTGGAGGTCTAGATACCACACACAAGTGAACGATACTCTGGCCGGTAGGAACATCTTCGACACTGAGCATAACAGTTGCACGGCAACCCTACTGGGGAATTGGTCACACGGTAACCGGTAATACATAGTCGATCACGCCATCAGGCATTCAAAGAACTCGTCGGGCATCGGCCGGACTTCAACCATCAGGTTTATCATGCCATCAGGCATTCAAAGACATCTGTCGGGCATCAGCCGGACTTCAACCATCAGGTTGATCATGCCATCAGGCATTCCGCACTACTGTCGGGCATCAGCCGGACTTCATCAGCAAGTCGGGAATAGAATTCTTGGTCAATCATGAGACAACTGGGAACATCTAAACCTCTGCCATCAGGCACTCCGCATCAGCTGAGAGAACTGCTTCATTAACACGGTCAGACTTCAATCATGGAGTCTTCAAAGGGAGATTTCAACTTCGCCGTTAGAAACCTACTGGGAATGACGCTTCGCCGCTGGGGATTCTGGAGGACTATCAAGTAACTCCACTCCGAGGGTCCAGAAATCATTCTGGATAAATCAACTCTGCTAAGGACTTCAAGAATCATCTTGGACAAACCACTCCACCGGGGACTTCAAGAATCATCTTGAACCGATAACCATGCTGGAGCTTTCAGGAATCATCCTGAGCGAGCACTCTGTTGGGGATTTCAGGAATCATCCTGGGCAACCTTTACTGGGGACTCTAAGTATCAACTCGAGCAACCAACTCTGGTGTCTGCACTGGGTACTTTAAGAATCATCTTAAGCAAACGACCCTGCTGAGGAATTCAAGAATCATCTTGAACCGAAGACTTTGCTGGGGATCTCAAGAATCATCTTGAGCAAGCGACTTCGTTGGGGAGAATGTCAGGAATCATCCTGAGCAATCAATTCTGCGGTGGAACACCTGCAAAACAAGAACGGTAGCAACCTAGATCATGTTTATTATGCATATGCTTCGGCAATGGCGCAATGCTCCACGCGGCGGAAATGCTATGCGTTTATGATGAATGTTATGCAATCATGCACAATGATGCGATCCCGTCAGCAAAATAAATGCTGAGGAGAGAATCCTCCTATCAAGGAGAAAGAACTACTCAGGTAGAGGAATCATCCTGCTGAGGAGAACATGGTCACGCCAATATCAATTGAACTCCGCAGGGGACATGTCGCGGTGAAATTTAGATACCAAACTATTAATTAGTTTGAATCGTTAATTCAATTTGCAACCGAACTTTGATTTGTCCAAAGGAAGGGATAAAGATCGAAATTCCCACAATGCAATGCAAATGCAAGCTAGAGAGTTTTAGGTTCGGGGGTTGGTTAAACTTAGGGAAGGTACTAGCATCCTAAGTTTTTGTAGTATCCTACAGGAACCTCTTGTTTTATGTTTGTTTACTGCTATGTGTTTATCTGCTTAAGGGATTAAAGACCCTAGTGGTTTATTTCTAAGTGTACTCGATAAGATGTCGCATCTTATGCCTACATATCCTTACGGGAGTAGAATCAGAGTACTTGTAGTTCCCCTAAAGGGTTAGAGGAGCTCTTTGACTGTGGTCAAAGTTCCTACGGGTTTAGGGTAGTTGTTTTGATTAGGTTTAGGAGAAGAGATGAGTCTTCATTTTAAGGGAGATGTAACCACCACAAGTGTAAAGGGGGTTGTAGGAAAATAGTCTTTGCATCGTCTTAAGAAAAGGGCTTAGGTACTCGGATTGTTTAGCGAGTATGCCTTTATCGCTCTTAAAGCAAAGTTCCTATATGTTTGGTTGTATTGTTGTGGAGGTGGAGATTATATCTCACTTAAGATGATTAACATCTATTCTCTAAATGTGTTTGTAAAATTGTTTAGTGTTGATTGTTTGTTTATCTACGTTGTAAAGATAATGGTCCTTCCTATGGGGTAGGTCCTAAACTTAAATGATCAACTTGAATGGGATCAAGGATCGAGGGGATCATGATGCAAATGATGTGCAACTACACACAACGTTGAATTATGTGTAGGTTTTTCCTTTGGACGGAATGCGATGCGATAAGAGTAAATATGATAATGTAAATTGCGGTAAATGTAAATGACAGTAAGGTAAATTGCGAAAAAGTAAACCATACACATACGCATGAAAGCGCTAGGTGAGTTTGTGTGCCGTGAGTGGATGAAATAAAAGCGGATAAAGATAAACGAAATATACGCATGAAAGCGCTAAGTGCAGGTGCATGTGTCGTGAGTGTATGATTAATTAAATTGCATGATGTTGATTGATCTTAGTTGTAGGATTGATTGTGAATTGGATGTTGGATTGTTTTTAGACGGGGTTGAGTTGATTTTAAGTAGAATTGTTTGTATATGCCAAATTGATTTTAGGAGAAAAAGGTTAAATTATGGGAGGTTTGATTCTAAGGAAATATGGATTTATTTTTTTTTATGAAAAAATATTATTAAGCAAATGTTGATTATCATTTATTGAATGAGGTTTTTATTAATTATCTTATGCGATTAATTTAATCATGAAATGGTTTATTATAATTTAAAAGTTATTGTTAAAAGTTAAAATAAATAAAAAAAATTGTTTTATCATTTGTTTCTAGAAAAAAACTAAATGAGTTTTATTATTGACTCTAGATAAATTGGCAATTACTTAGAGAAGATTTTTTTTAGTGAATAAGTGTTTATTAATAGGTTGTCAAGTTGATTTAAAAATTAACTAATTAATAAAAGGATTTTAAATTTGAATTAAATAAGTTTTTCAAAAGAGTCTTTTTTTTGAAATTAAAATAAAAGAGTTAAAGGTGTAGACAAATGATCATTAAATAGATAGTTATAATATAACAAATATTAATTAAGTTGTTTTTTATTAAAAAAAAAGGACTAATAAAAAAACAAAGGTTAATTACGTAAAGCAAAATTATTTACTTAAAAAAAGTTATTAGCGGCTGATTATTAAAACAAAAATTAATTAAGTTAATTAATTAAAAGGTGATTAAAAAAAAGCAGATTAGCGAGTTATTATGCGAGGGTATTGTGTGTGATTAGTGAGTGTGGCGAGTGATAGATCAAAATAACAAAACGGCATCGTACACGATATGAACCCTAGATTTCCCCCAAATCCCCTTTCCGTCCGTCGCTCTCCCCGCTTCATTCTCCTCCGATCGCCTCTCTCTAAGTCTCTGTACCTGAAACACCATCAAAACATTAGATATTCAACGAATTCGGTTCGAAGTTAGGGATTACCGAAGACTGGTAGAATAGTGAAGACACTTGCGATGGAACGGGCTTCGGCGGTTGTGTCTGCGTCGGAAATATGCGGCCTAGGAATGCTTCGGCGGCGGCTTGAGGAGATAAGTTTCCCCCTTTTTGAGTGTATCAGTTTTCTAGCTTTTTTTTTTGTTTATGAAATTTGGTTTCTTGTGATGATGTTCGATCCGTCCTCTCTCCGTTCACTTCCTTCACTCTTATATAGACTTCAACTTGGGATTTCCACTGAATTTGATTAAAATCAAATTAATTGTGGATTTGGACCTTCTGTTTTTGTTTTAGCTGAGATTGGCAATCTTTCCTTTTCCATCTGATTCTGTTTAATTTCCGTTAAATGAAAAATCAAACTCTGATATTGTGTGTTAATTGCAATAATACGGATATTCCCCACGGTATATTCTTTGATTTGATTTGCTAATCTTGGTTTTGCGTTTCATGGCAGGTGTGGATAGTGACTCGTTTTTTGCAACTGGTTTCCTATGGCGTGCAGGTGCTTCTTGAATGTACGACCTTATCTTAGCATTGCTCAGAACAGTAGGCAAAGCTTCCAATGAAGTTAGCGCACATAGCAGATTCCTTCATCAGTAGACATGCTCAACAAATCATTAGGCAGCACTCTGAGACTCTTCAAAATATCAGTCAATCCTTTCTCAGAATCATGTAATTCTGGTGCCAGGTATTTTGCTTTAATATGCTCCGCCATATTATGAACAAAGTCTTCGTCGAGTTTGCACTTTCTAGCTTCTGATGATGTAGGAGATTGTTGAGTGATTGTGGCCTTGTACAGGATGTTTTCTCTTGGTTGATGGTGCGTATCATGGCGGGTATTGTTCCATAATTTTGCTGAATCCACTTTCAATTCTACGAATTTCAACAGGTTTAAGTCCTCCGATGAACTTGCTTTGATTTGCCTTGTAATTCGTGAAGCTGCAGCGTGTAAAAGCAATGTTACGATATGGTAGTTTACTTCGGATGCTCACACTTGGGGCTAGGGAGTCCTTGGTAGCAAATATCCTTGATTCCTCTCTGGTGGGCTTTAGTGGTGAAGATAGATTGCTTTCTCAATCTTGAGTTCTAGATGGCATTGTGTTACTAACGTCTTCTTCTCGTTTTGCAGCAATAACGTTTTGATGGTTGGGTGCAATCATATGCAAATTGCTTCGAAGCCGCTGACGTGAGTATTATAGAGATTGCTGCCATGGTATGCTTACTTGGAATTGGCTGTTAATAGTAATTTGATGTGCAGATTTGTTGATTAATCCTCTTCGCGACTGAATGTCGATTCACAGGGCACGGAGACTCGGTGACGTGAATTGGATTTGTAGCTGTAGCCCTATTTTAAATAAATCCTGGCTTGTTTGTGCAGGAGATTCACGCATCCTCTGCAGCATAAGGGAAGAGCTGGAAGTTGCTTTGGATTTGGGGCGACGGTTGCAGCTGATAATTTCGGCGGAAGATAACTCCAATGACCAAAATTGGTATATTTTAAACATTCCAGGTGCAACCTCAAAATGGAGATTGACACAAGGGGCAAGATGATTTGCAGAAGCTGGAGTCGGCGCCGATATAAGTTCGCGTAGACGAATCCTATCATTAAGAGCTGCAACGAACTACATGTGGATGGAAGGAAGAACACTGGTGTATTGCATATCGTGGGAGGCTTCTTCAAAGCAGTTTGGAAGGTTTTCTCAAGGAGTTCTTGCTGAGCAGAGCTACAGCCTTGTTTATGACCATAATCACGTTTCATTCCAGGAAATGTTTAATGAGTTTTTTGTAATAATTAACACGGTGATTGTAACAATATTTCCTATGACAAACATTCCTGGATGGCTTCGAATGATAAGAATTGTCTTTGAATAGCACATTGCTTATTTAAATATCCCTCTCACTCTTGTTAACTGATGCGTAATCCCCAAGGTCTATAACTTAGGTTCAAAGACCGTGAGCCCCTGAGCTTTTCATAATCCAACTTTACATAGCGAAGTCCTGCTTTTGATACTTCAATTTGTCTTTTGTATGCAATGAAGCCTTGAATTCAAACTCTTTTAAAATGTGACCCTCATCCTGAAGGGATGCAATCGAAAATTTCCCACGCCTTTGACATAACTATTTGAAAGCTATCTTCACTTGAAATTAACGCACTGGCATATACTTGTTAGTAACAAACATGCACACATAATAGTAACAAAGACATCATGTAAAAGACGCGGGATCTTATGGTCAAAATTAGGGTGCAACAGATGCCCCTATTTAAGTTACTCCTATCGAGAGATACGGAGATCGAAATCTCCGTCTCGACGAGATAGGAGGGACTTAAATATAAACATTGCACGAATTTTTGGCCCTAAGATGCCACCGAGTGCAAATGATATGCAATGATATGAAGATGCAAGACCGAGCTCATGTGAGGGACTCGATGGCACAGGGGAAAAAACTGGACACGACCCCCAAAGAACAGACTCAACGACGCGAGGCGCCACGGGAAGATACAACAATCAGCATTGGGGATTCTCAAAAATGAATATGAGATATAATAATACCACCAGGAGTTCAGTAGCTTGAATAGTGAAACGAGATCTTGAAGGGTGGCCCACTACTAATGCGGGGTAGCCTAAGCAAAGATGTCCGGTTGAAGCAAAAAAACACATGTTAACTACAATCAAACATATGATAGTTTAAGCAAAGGCAAGATAAAAGAAAAAAACTGCTATCAAACATATGATAGCCTAAAAAGGTATCTGACCAAAAGAAAGGTATATTACTTACTATCAAATGTATGAAAGTAAAGATAAACACCGAAATAAGGAAAGACCACCTACCACCATGTGGCAGTCTGATAAGAGGTGTCTGACCAAAAGAAAGGTATATTACTTACTATCAAATGTATGAAAGTGAAGATAAATACCGAAATAAGGAAAGATCACCTACCACCATATGACAGCCTAATAGAAGGTGTCTGACCAAAAGAAAGGTATATTACCTACTATCAAATGTTTGAAAGTGAAGATAATAACCGAAATAAGGAAAGATCACCTACCACCAATTTTGGCAGCCTAAGCAAAGGTATCTGACCAAACCGGACGGTATATTACTTATTATCAAATGTATGATAACCTAAGCAAAAGTAATAACCCAAAGCAGGAAAGATCACTTACTACCAAACGTATGACAGCTTAAGAAAAGGTGTCTGACCCAAAAGGATGTACTGGAGGTTTGTAAAGCTCCAACGGGGATCTTAAGAATATATGTCGTTTGGTAGAATTATTCTTGTGATGAACTCTTTGGGGAAATCATTCCTAGAGAGTATTTCTTGTTGTAGTTGTAAAATGTTCTGTGAATTCTCAAATAAAGAGAGGTGTCTTGTAATGTCTTTGGCAAGCTTCTCGAAGGGATGCCATTTGACGAATTGATAATCTTGATAAATCCACTGTCATTTACCGTTTTGAAGGGAATCTTGGTCAAAACGAGTTGCTCAATAAGAGATTGCTTACAATCAGGATGCAAACTGTTGAGGAATTCTGATAATATTTGGTGGAGGAATATTTGTCTTCAATAGTTGTCTTCATAAAAATTCTTCCTGGGGAGCCAAGTGCAAAATGAATGCACACAAAATCCATGTTCAAAAGTTGGAGACGTCCACAATGTGATTGCCAAGGACTGAAGCTCAATTCAGGGAATAACTGAAGAGAAACTGTCAAACAAGACCCGACCATTGAGGTATGAACTCAAATGGGAACGTACTAAAACAACCGTCTTCCATGAGGGTTGAACTTCATGGGGAAAACGAAACATTATGCTCTTTCTGCCTAGGGATGACAACACTACTTGAAGGAGAAGACACACCCAGTCGCTTGGTGATAAACACGGCCAAAGCGACAGAAAGGCAAACGCGAAGATGCAAAAATGCGTATGCTATGCTATCTATCTATATGATATGTGTATGATAACAAAAGAGATGAAAAACATTCCGGGCACTCAAACCAAATCTTTACAGATCAAACATTGCTCGGAGGGTGCACACTCGCTTTTGCAATTCCCTCAGTCCTCGGAGATAGAACGTCGCTCGTAGACAGGTGGAGAACCATATATAGGATCTCCGTCTTGCTTCGAGGCTTCAAAACTTCCTATCGGAAGTGGATCCCTCTCTTAATTGGAGAAGCTTCGTGGATAAAATGAATATTTGTCCAATGGGGAAACTGGGTTAACAAAGTTGTTGAATACGTTGGATGAGTGAAGCTAAATCAGAAACCCCCCTCGACTGTCGGATGCCCCAAGTCACATGGTTCACGATAAAAGGTTGTCCTGAGAGGATTTTACAGAAAACATGGCGTCCAAATGCCCCAATGTTTTCCAACTCTTGGAGAGATTTGTCGAATCTCGACGTAACTGCCCCTGATTGACGGTATAACCAAGTCTTCAAACTTGCGTTCTAGGTGAATCCAAACTTGTATGGATCAAAACTCTCGGACGAAATAATTTGCCCCAGGTCAGCAAAGTCTTCAAATTTAAACCCGTGATTTCTTCACGTAGTCTTTCTAAGACATCAGGCAAATCTAGCAAGTCAGAATTGTCACTTCCGAAACTATTAATGCAACACATATGTTTGTCTTGAAGTTTTGAAAATAGATATCGCGATAACTTGTGACAGAATCACTAGATTTAAATTTATAATGCCAACGTCAAATTGGGCATAGCTCATAGGAGTCAGGAAACGATATTTCGTCGAGTATGCTTTTGAACTAACCTTACTTCAATTAGGACTTTGTGGGTCATGTATATGGGTTTAGTTTATGATTTGTACAACAGAAGAATAAAGGTCAAATTATATTTGTGCCCACCCAGATTTTGAGATGTTCATCTTTTGATGCCCTGCCCCAGGTTAAAAGCGAGGTTTTGATTGGGAGAGAATAAAAAGATCTTTCCTCAAGGCTTAAAAGAAAGGTTGACTATTTCTGGTGTTATTAGGATGTCTGAAACAAGAATGCCTTACATCATTAGTAGGTTTTTTTTATCCAAGAGCATACAACGAGAGATCCTGCGTTTTACTTCATCACCCTCCCCCCAATTATTCACCACAGTGAGAGAATTGGATATAGTCGGCATTATAAATGGTGAGAAATGTTTTATGAGTGAAACGAATGGATTTCTTCAAGATAAACATTTTATTGCATTAATTATTCGAGATAAACAAAGCCATACAAGCCAAAACATGCTTTTAATGAAATACGCATAAGCAAACGAAAAGAAAACACCCTGATGAGCCCTTCTCAGGATTTTATTCAGCCTTTTGCATGGAATGGAAAAGCTTGCAGAATTGTCTGATGTGTCGCCTTCGGATCCATTTTCAGGCACTATATTGATATGAGTTTCCCGAATAACCCTGGATCATGTTCGCGGAGGACGAACCATGCTGAGGTGGGGGATTACCTTGCACATAAGGAATGGACCCTTTAAAGGATAAAATTCCGTCCTTAACCAACCTTTGAACGTCTGCCTTCAAGCCATAACAGTTCTCAGTATCGTGGCCTGGAGCACCTTGATGGTATAGGCAAAATCTGTCAGCTTTGTACCAATACGGAAGTTTCTTGGGCACTTTAGGTGGAGCTCTCGTCTGGATGTGACCGTTTTGGATCAAAGATGGGAACAAGTCAGCGTATGTCATCGGGATGGGATCAAAGTCCGGTCTTTTGTGTATACGATTCTGATTTTGTTGATTTTGTTGATGTGGTGGCTGATGAACCGCAGCAACCTGATGTGATGGCAGATATCCTCTCTTAGATCGCCCCTGCTGCACAACACTTGCCTCATGTTCTCTCTTTTTCACAAAACCGCTCCCATACTTCTTAGCATTATTGGAGGTACTCCCTTCCTTGACTAGTCTTCCTTCACGGACCCCCTCTTCCAAACGCATTCCCATATTAACCATTTCGGTGAAGTCACTAGGTGCACTTGCTACCATTTTCTTATAAAAGAACGGTCCTAGAGTCTTCAGAAAAATCTTGGTCATCTCTTTTTCTTCTAATGGCGGTATGACTTGAGCGGCTAACTCGCGCCAACGTTGAGCATATTCCTTGAAATTCTCTTTGTCCTTTTGAGCCATGGCCCTCAATTGATCACGGTCTGGAGCCATGTCCACATTATACTTGTATTGCTTGATGAAGGTTCCTCCTAGATCATTGAAAGTTCTAATCTTGGTATTATCCAATCCCATATACCACCTGAGCGCAGCGCCTGTTAAGCTGTCTTGGAAATAATGAATGAGCAATTGGTCATTATCAGTTTGGGCCGACATCTTCCTGGCATACATAATAAGATGACTCTGAGGACACGTATTTCCTTTGTACTTCTCGAAATCAGGGACCTTAAACTTTGGCGGAACTCTGACATTCGGAACCAAACATAAGTCGGAAGCACTCTTCCCAAACAAATCTTTCCCACGAAGGGCTCTCAATTCTTTTTGTATCTCAGAAAATTGGTCTTGAAATCCATCTATCCTTTCTTCCAAACCCACAGTTTCGCTGGGTACCCTATGGGGAATTGGTTCGTCTAGGATATGTGGAGTAATATTCACACGTGGAGGTGCACTAGTCATTACAACGGTAATGGTGGGGATAGCTTGAACGGTGGTTGCGACATGAACCTCGGGAACAGGTGGACGATAACCGGCCGGAGTGAAATAAGGAGGCATCCCCCACGGGAAACCTGGCGGCATGCTGTAGGTTACTTCAGCAAAAGTAGACACCACTGGGATCGGTGTTGATACTATTTCGGAGATAACGGTCCCCTGAACTTCTTGATTGTTGAATGCAGACTGGTTAGACAGAGCTTCAACTATACCATTCAACCTTTCCAATCTCTCTTTCAGAGTTGCAACTTCGTCACGGAGCACTATGTTCTCTTGTTCCAATTGATCCATCTTTTGGCGTTGATTGGCTCGAGTGTTGTACTTGTGGTTCAGCTTGTGGTCTGTGAAGATGAAGCAAGAGTGAGACCCCCCAGAATGCGAAGGATGCTATGCTGATGCAAAATGCAAAGAAATGCATGAATGCGAAATGAAATGTTTCATGGAACTCAAGCATTTATAAACGTCACGGAGTATCCAAAGAAAATTCGTTTTTATTGGATTACAGGTGAATATTCTCATGAGAGTCCTAACATAATAGCTAAATAAAAGCTAGAAAAAGTCCTAAGGAAGTCATTCATCGTGCTTCTTGGTTTGCTCTTTTAACTGAATCTTTTCGAAGATAAGTTGTCCATGATTGACTCCTAAAGAATAGTGTGATATAGGAAAATAAATCATCTATCTTGTTGGAAAATAAGGGAGGAATCCCTTGATTGCTTAGATCTTCAATGTTGATGATAGCTTTTTGAGACCTCATTTGATCCTTAATAATAAAGGAAAAACCTCTTTTGGAGTTCTTTTCAATCTGAGCTCCTACTTCCTTAGGACATCCAAGTTAAGACTCTTAGAAGAATATCTCAAAAATATTTTTTTTTGTAATCCCTATTGGTTCTATAATGTTTATAAATAGACTCGGGATTCCATGAAACCAATGCAATATGATGCTATATGAGTGCAACAAACACAAGTAAGCACATAAGGACACAGAGATAAACAAACAAGGGGGACCCTAGGTTTGCAATGAGCATGGAGCCAAGGGTATACCCATTCCCAAAGGATAAGGACTAAAGGTGGATGGTACCTGCAGAATTGGGTTCTAAAAAGGGTCCCAAAGTCATTAGTCCATCTATTGGATATTATCAATTTCTCAACTAACTCGAGGATTAATAATATTCTCAAGAGAACTTCTTTTAAGTGTAGCTTCGCGTAGCACTATTTCGGGACTTACTCCCTCATAGCCTCGCACTACTTCCTAATAAAGGCCAAAGTGGGGTTAAAGGTAATTACGGTCCTTAGTGTCATGGACTCCAATTGAGAATAGTAAAAGTTTTCACGACTAAACTCGTTCAACCGAACCATTTTCAAAAGGGTCTCAACTAAGCGGGATTCTCGAGTCAACTTAGTCGGGACTCACTCCCTATAAGCCTCATCGAATATATCACCATCCTATTTTAATTTCTCTCAAGTCCGGGTGTAGGACTTTGTCTTACCACTCAAAGAACAATAACCCAAAAGGAAATGCAAGAAAAAGCATATATAAACAATTAATCAAGTAGGCAGATATATAAAGCAGTAAACAAATAAAATAAGATAGGGAAACCCACTAGAGCATCCCCAGTGAAGTCGCCATTTCTGTCGCGGTGAAATTTAGATACCAAACTATTAATTAGTTTGAATCGTTAATTCAATTTGCAACCGGACTTTGATTTGTCCAAAGGAAGGGATAAAGATCGAAATTCCCACAATGCAATGCAAATGCAAGCTAGAGAGTTTTAGGTTCGGGGGTTGGTTAAACTTAGGGAAGGTACTAGCATCCTAAGTTTCTGTAGTATCCTACAGGAACCTCTTGCTTTATGTTTGTTTACTGCTATGTGTTTATCTACTTAAGGGATTAAAGACCCTAGTGGTTTATTTCTAAGTGTACTCGATAAGATGTCACATCTTATGCCTACATATCCTTACGGGAGTGGAATCAGAGTACTTGTAGTTCCCCTAAAGGGTTAGAGGAGCTCTTTGACTGTGGTCAAAGTTCCTACGGGTTTAGGGTAGTTGTTTTGATTGGGTTTAGGAGAAGAGATGAGTCTTCATTTTAAGGGAGATGTAACCACCACAAGTGTAAAGGGGGTTGTAGGAAAATAGTCTTTGCATCGTCTTAAGAAAAGGGCTTAGGTACTCGGATTGTTTAGCGAGTATGCCTTTATCGCTCTTAAGGCAAAGTTCCTACATGTTTGGTTGTATTGTTGTGGAGGTGGAGATTATATCTCACTTAAGATGATTAACATCTATTCTCTAAATGTGTTTGTAAAATTGTTTAGTGTTGATTGTTTGTTTGTCTACGTTGTAAAGATAATGGTCCTTCCTATGGGGTAGGTCCTAAACTTAAATGATCAACTTGAATGGGATCAAGGATCGAGGGGATCATGATGCAAATGATGTGCAACTACACACAACGTTGAATTATGTGTAGGTTTTTCCTTTGGACGGAATGCGATGCGATAAGAATAAATATGATAATGTAAATTGCGGTAAATGTAAATGACAGTAAGGTAAATTGCGAAAAAGTAAACCATACACATACGCATGAAAGCGCTAGGTGAGTGTGTGTGCCGTGAGTGGATGAAATAAAAGCGGATAAAGATAAACGAAATATACGCATGAAAGCGCTAAGTGCAGGTGCATGTGTCGTGAGTGTATGATTGATTAAATTGCATGTTGTTGATTGATCTTAGTTGTAGGATTGATTGTGAATTGGATGTTGGATTGTTTTTAGACGAGGTTGAGTTGATTTTAAGTAGAATTGTTTGTATATGCCAAATTGATTTTAGGAGAAAAAGGTTAAATTATGGGAGGTTTGATTCTAAGGAAATATGGATTTATTTATTTTTATGAAAAAAGATTATTAAGCAAATGTTGATTATCATTTATTGAATGAGGTTTTTATTACTTATCTTATGCGATTAATTTAATCATGAAATGGTTTATTATAATTTAAAAGTTATTGTTAAAAGTTAAAATAAAAAAAAATGTGTTTTATCATTTGTTTCTAGAAAAAAACTAAATGAGTTTTATTATTGACTCTAGATAAATTGGCAATTACTTAGAGAAGATTATTTTTAGTGAATAAGTGTTTATTAATAGGTTGTCAAGTTGATTTAAAAATTAACTAATTAATAAAAGGATTTTAAATTTGAATTAAATAAGTTTTTCAAAAGAGTCTTTTTTTTGAAATTAAAATAAAAGAGTTAAAGGTGTAGACAAATGATCATTAAATAGATAGTTATAATATAACAAATATTAATTAAGTTGTTTTTTATAAAAAAAAAAAGGACTAATAAAAAAAACAAAGGTTAATTACGTAAAGCAAAATTATTTACTTAAAAAAAGTTATTAGCGGCTGATTATTAAAACAAAAATTAATTAAGTTAATTAATTAAAAGGTGATTAAAAAAAAAGCAGATTAGCGAGTTATTATGCGAGGGTATTGTGTGTGATTAGTGAGCGTGGCGAGTGATAGATCAAAACAACAAAACGGCATCGTACACGATATGAACCCTAGATTTCCCCCAAATCCCCTTTCCGTTCGTCGCTCTCCCCGCTTCGTTCTCCTCCGATCGCCTCTCTCTAAGTCTTTGTACCTGAAACACCATCAAAACATTAGATATTCAACGAATTCGGTTCGAAGTTAGGGATTACCGAAGACTGGTAGAATAGTGAAGACGCTTGCGATGGAACGGGCTTCGGCGGTTGTGTCTGCGTCGGAAATATGCGGCCTAGGAATGCTTCGGCGGCGGCTTGAGGAGATAAGTTTCCCCCTTTTTGAGTGTATCAGTTTTCTAGCTTTTTTTGGTTTATGAAATTTGGTTTCTTGTGATGATGTTCGATCCGTCCTCTCTCCGTTCACTTCCTTCGCTCTTATATAGACTTCAACTTGGGATTTCCACTGAATTTGATTAAAATCAAATTAATTATGGATTTGGACCTTCTGTTTTTGTTTTAGCTGAGATTGGCAATCTTTCCTTTTCCATCTGATTCTGTTTAATTTCTGTTAAATGAAAAATCAAACTCTGATATTGTGTGTTAATTGCAATAATACGGATATTCCCCACGGTATATTCTTTGATTTGATTTGCTAATCTTGGTTTTGCGTTTCATGGCAGGTGTGGATAGTGACTCGTTTTTTGCAACTGGTTTCCTATGGCGTGCAGGTGCTTCTTGAACGTACGACCTTATCTTAGCATTGCTCATAACAGTAGGCAAAGCTTCCAATGAAGTTAGCGCACATAGCAGATTCCTTCATCAGTAGACATGCTTAACAAATCATTAGACAGCGCTCTGAGACTCTTCAAAATATCAGTCAATCCTTTCTCAGAATCATGTAATTCTGGTGCCAGGTATTTTGCTTTAATATGCTCCGCCATATTATGAACAAAGTCTTCGTCGAGTTTGCACTTTCTAGCTTCTGATGATGTAGGAGATTGTTGAGTGATTGTGGCCTTGTACAGGATGTTTTCTCTTGGTTGATGGTGCGTATCATGGCGGGTATTGTTCCACAATTTTGCTGAGTCCACTTTTTATTCTACGAATTTCAACAGGTTTAAGTCCTCCGATGAACTTGCTTTGATTTGCCTTGTAATTTGTGAAGCTGCAGCGTGTAAAAGCAATGTTACGATATGGTAGTTTACTTCGGATGCTCGCACTTGGGGCTAGGGAGTCCTTGGTAGCAAATATCCTTGATTCCTCTCTGGTGGGCTTTAGTGGTGAAGATAGATTGCTTTCTCAATCTTGAGTTCTAGATGGAATTGTGTTACTAACGTCTTCTTCTCGTTTTGCAGCAATAACGTTTTGATGGCTGGGTGCAATCATATGCGAATTTCTTCGAAGCCGCTGACGTGAGTATTATAGAGATTGCTGCCATGGTATGCTTACTTGGAATTGGCTGTTAATAGTAATTTGATGTGCAGATTTGTTGATTAATCCTCTTCGAGACTGAATGTCGATTCACAGGGCGCGGAGACTTGGTGACGTGAATTGGATTTGTAGTTGTAGCCCTGTTTTAAATAAATCCTGACTTGTTTGTGCAGGAGATTCACGCATCCTCTGCAGCATAAGGGAAGAGCTGGAAGTTGCTTTGGATTTGGGGCGACGGTTGCAGCTGATAATTTCGGCGGAAGATAACTCCAATGACCAAAATTGGTATATTTCAAACATTCCAAGTGCAACCTCAAAATGGAGATTGACACAAGGGGCAAGATGATTTGCAGAAGCTGGAGTCGGCACCGATATAAGTTCGCGTAGACGAATCCTATCATTAAGAGCTGCAACGAACTACATGTGGACGGAAGGAAGAACACTGGTGTATTGCATATCGTGGGAGGCTTCTTCAAAGCAGTTTGGAAGGTTTTCTCAAGGAGTTCTTGCTGAGCAGAGCTTTAGCCTTGTTTAGGACCATAATCACGTTTCATTCCAGGAAATGTTTAATGAGTTTTTTGTAATAATTAACACGGTGATTGTAACAATATTTCCTATGACAAACATTCCTGGATGGCTTCGAATGATAAGAATTGTCTTTGAATTGCACATTGCTTATTTAAATATCCCTCTCACTCTTGTTAACTGATGCGTAATCCCCAAGGTCTACAACTTAGCTTCAAAGACCGTGAGTCCCTGAGCTTTTCATAATCCAACTTTACATAGCGAAGTCCTGCTTTTGATACTTCAATTTGTCTTTTGTATGCAATGAAGCCTTGAATTCAAACTCTTTTAAAACGTGACCCTCATCCTGAAGGGATGCAATCGAAAATTTCCCACGCCTTTGACATAACTATTCGAAAGCTATCTTCACTTGAAATTAACGCACTGGCATAGACTTGTTAGTAACAAACATGCACACATAATAGTAACAAAGACATCATGTAAAAGACGCGGGATCTTATGGTCAAAATTAGGGTGCAACAGATGCCCCTATTTAAGTTACTCCTATCGAGAGATACGGAGATCGAAATCTCCGTCTCGACGAGATAGGAGGGACTTAAATATAAACATTGCACGAATTTTTGGCCCTAAGATGCCACCGAGTGCAAATGATATGCAATGATATGAAGATGCAAGACCGAGCTCATGTGAGGGACTCGATGGCACAGGGGAAAAAACTGGACACGACCCCCAAAGAACAGACTCAACGACGCGAGGCGCCACGAGAAGATACAACAATCAGCATTGGGGATTCTCAAAAATGAATATGAGATATAATAATACCACCAGGATTTCAGTAGCTTGAATAGTGAAACGAGATCTTGAAGGGTGGCCCACTACTAATGCGGGGTAGCCTAAGCAAAGATGTCCGGTTGAAGCAAAAAACCACATGTTAACTACAATCAAACATATGATAGTTTAAGCAAAGGCAAGATAAAAGAAAAAAACTGCTATCAAACATATGATAGCCTAAAAAGGTATCTGACCAAAAGAAAGGTATATTACTTACTATCAAATGTATGAAAGTAAAGATAAACACCGAAATAAGGAAAGACCACCTACCACCATGTGGCAGTCTGATAAGAGGTGTCTGACCAAAAGAAAGGTATATTACTTACTATCAAATGTATGAAAGTGAAGATAAATACCGAAATAAGGAAAGATCACCTACCACCATATGACAGCCTAATAGAAGGTGTCTGACCAAAAGAAATGTATATTACCTACTATCAAATGTTTGAAAGTGAAGATAATAACCGAAATAAGGAAAGATCACCTACCACCAATTTTGGCAGCCTAAGCAAAGGTATCTGACCAAACCGGACGGTATATTACTTATTATCAAATGTATGATAACCTAAGCAAAAGTAATAACCCAAAGCAGGAAAGATCACTTACTACCAAACGTATGACAGCTTAAGAAAAGGTGCCTGACACAAAAGGATGTACTGGAGGTTTGTAAAGCTCCAACGGGGATCTTAAGAATATATGTCGTTTGGTAGAATTATTCTTGTGATGAACTCTTTGGGGAAATCATTCCTAGAGAGTATTTCTTGTTGTAGTTGTAAAATGTTCTGTGAATTCTCAAATAAAGAGAGGTGTCTTGTAATGTCTTTGGCAAGCTTCTCAAAGGGATGCCATTTGACGAATTGATAATCTTGATAAATCCACTGTCATTTACCGTTTTGAAGGGAATCTTGGTCAAAACGAGTTGCTCAATAAGAGATTGCTTACAATCAGGATGCAAACTGTTGAGGAATTCTGATAATATTTGGTGGAGGAATATTTGTCTTCAATAGTTGTCTTCATAAAAACTCTTCCTGGGGAGCCAAGTGCAAAATGAATGCACACAAAATCCATGTTCAAAAGTTGGAGACGTCCACAATATGATTGCCAAGGACTGAAGTTCAATTCAGGGAATAACTGAAGAGAAACTGTCAAACAAGACCCGACCATTGAGGTATGAACTCAAATGGGAACGTACTAAAACAACCGTCTTCCATGAGGGTTGAACTTCATGGGGAAAACGAAACATTATGCTCTTTCTGCCTAGGGCTGACAACACTACTTGAAGGAGAAGACACACCCAGTCGCTTGGTGATAAACACGGCCAAAGCGACAGAAAGGCAAACGCGAAGATGCAAAAATGCGTATGCTATGCTATCTATCTATATGATATGCGTATGATAACAAAAGAGATGAAAAACATTCCGGGCACTCAAACCAAATCTTTACAGATCAAACATTGCTCGGAGGGTGCACACTCGCTTTTGCAATTCCCTCAGTCCTCGGAGATAGAACGTCGCTCGTAGACAGGTGGAGAACCATATATAGGATCTCCGTCTTGCTTCGAGGCTTCAAAACTTCCTATCGGAAGTGGACCCCTCTCTTAATTGGAGAAGCTTCGTGGATAAAATGAATATCTGTCCAATGGGGAAACTGGGTTAACAAAGTTGTTGAATACGTTGGATGAGTGAAGCTAAATCAGAAACCCCCCTCGACTGTCGGATGCCCCAAGTCACATGGTTCACGATAAAAGGTTGTCCTGAGAGGATTTTACAGAAAACATGGCGTCCAAATGCCCCAATGTTTTCCAACTCTTGGAGAGATTTGTCGAATCTCGACGTAACTGCCCCTGATTGACGGTATAACCAAGTCTTCAAACTTGCGTTCTAGGTGAATCCAAACTTGTATGGATCAAAACTCTCGGACGAAATAATTTGCCCCAGGTCAGCAAAGTCTTCAAATTTAAACCCGTGATTTCTTCACGTAGTCTTTCTAAGACATCAGGCAAATCTAGCAAGTCAGAATTGTCACTTCCGAAACTATTAATGCAACACATATGTTTGTCTTGAAGTTTTGAAAATAGATATCGCGATAACTTGTGACAGAATCACTAGATTTAAATTTATAATGCCAACGTCAAATTGGGCATAGCTCATAGGAGTCAGGAAACGATATTTCGTCGAGTATGCTTTTGAACTAACCTTACTTCAATTAGGACTTTGTGGGTCATGTATATGGGTTTAGTTTATGATTTGTACAATAGAAGAATAAAGGTCAAATTATATTTGTGCCCACCCAGATTTTGAGATGTTCATCTTTTGATGCCCTGCCCCAGGTTAAAAGCGAGGTTTTGATTGGGAGAGAAAAAAAAATATCTTTCCTCAAGGCTTAAAAGAAAGGTTGACTATTTCTGGTGTTATTAGGATGTCTGAAACAAGAATGCCTTACATCATTAGTAGGTTTTTTTTATCCAAGAGCATACAACGGGAGATCCTGCGTTTTACTTCATCACCCTCCCCCCAATTATTCACCACAGTGAGAGAATTGGATATAGTCGGCATTATAAATGGTGGAAATGTTTTACGAGTGAAACGAATGGATTTCTTCAAGACAAACATTTTATTGCATTAATTATTTGAGATAAACAAAGCCCATACAAGCCAAAACATGCTTTTAATGAAATACGCATAAGCAAACGAAAAGAAAACACCCTGATGAGCCCTTCTCAGGATTTTATTCATCCTTTTGCATGGAATGGAAAAGCTTGCAGAATTGTCTGATGTGTCGCCTTCGGATCCATTTTCAGGCACTATATTGATATGAGTTTCCCGAATAACCCTGGATCATGTTCGCGGAGGACGAACCATGCTGAGGTGGGGGATTACCTTGCACATAAGGAATGGACCCTTTAAAGGATAAAATTCCGTCCTTAACCAACCTTTGAACGTCTGCCTTCAAGCCATAACAGTTCTCAGTATCGTGGCCTGGAGCACCTTGATGGTATAGGCAAAATCTGTCAGCTTTGTACCAATACGGAAGTTTCTTGGGCACTTTAGGTGGAGCTCTCGTCTGGATGTGACCGTTTTGGATCAAAGATGGGAACAAGTCAGCGTATGTCATCGGGATGGGATCAAAGTCCGGTCTTTTGTGTATACGATTCTGATTTTGTTGATTTTGTTGATGTGGTGGCTGATGAACCGCAGCAACCTGATGTGATGGCAGATATCCTCTCTTAGATCGCCCCTGCTGCACAACACTTGCCTCATGTTCTCTCTTTTTCACAAAACCGCTCCCATACTTCTTAGCATTATTGGAGGTACTCCCTTCCTTGACTAGTCTTCCTTCACGGACCCCCTCTTCCAAACGCATTCCCATATTAACCATTTCGGTGAAGTCACTAGGTGCACTTGCTACCATTTTCTTATAAAAGAACGGTCCTAGAGTCTTCAGGAAAATCTTGGTCATCTCTTTTTCTTCTAATGGCGGTATGACTTGAGCGGCTAACTCGCGCCAACGTTGAGCATATTCCTTGAAATTCTCTTTGTCCTTTTGAGCCATGGCCCTCAATTGATCACGGTCTGGAGCCATGTCCACATTATACTTGTATTGCTTGATGAAGGCTCCTCCTAGATCATTGAAAGTTCTAATCTTGGTATTATCCAATCCCATATACCACCTGAGCGCAGCGCCTGTTAAGCTGTCTTGGAAATAATGAATGAGCAATTGGTCATTATCAGTTTGGGCCGACATCTTCCTGGCATACATAATAAGATGACTCTGAGGACAAGTATTTCCTTTGTACTTCTCGAAATCAGGGACCTTAAACTTTGGCGGAACTCTGACATTCGGAACCAAACATAAGTCGGAAGCACTCTTCCCAAACAAATCTTTCCCACGAAGGGCTCTCAATTCTTTTTGTATCTCAGAAAATTGGTCTTGAAATCCATCTATCCTTTCTTCCAAACCCACAGTTTCGCTGGGTACCCTATGGGGAATTGGTTCGTCTAGGATATGTGGAGTAATATTCACACGCGGAGGTGCACTAGTCATTACAGCGGTAATGGTGGGGATAGCTTGAACGGTGGTTGCGACATGAACCTCGGGAACAGGTGGACGATAACCGGCCGGAGTGAAATAAGGAGGCATCCCCCATGGGAAACCTGGCGGCATGCTGTAGGTTACTTCAGCAAAAGTAGACACCACTGGGATCGGTGTTGATACTATTTCGGAGATAACGGTCCCTTGAACTTCTTGATTGTTGAGTGCAGACTGGTTAGACAGAGCTTCAACTATACCATTCAACCTTTCCAATCTCTCTTTCAGAGTTGCAACTTCGTCACGGAGCACTATGTTCTCTTGTTCCAATTGATCCATCTTTTGGCGTTGATTGGCTCGAGTGTTGTACTTGTGGTTCAGCTTGTGGTCTGTGAAGATGAAGCAAGAGTGAGACCCCCCAGAATGCGAAGGATGCTATGCTGATGAAAAATGCAAAGAAATGCATGAATGCGAAATGAAATGTTTCATGGAACTCAAGCATTTATAAACGTCACGGAGTATCCAAAGAAAATTCGTTTTTATTGGATTACAGGTGAATATTCTCATGAGAGTCCTAACATAATAGCTAAATAAAAGCTAGAAAAAGTCCTAAGGAAGTCATTCATCGTGCTTCTTGGTTTGCTCTTTTAACTGAATATTTTCGAAGATAAGTTGTCCATGATTGACTCCTAAAGAATAGTGTGATAGAGGAAAATAAATCCTCTATCTTGTTGGAAAATAAGGGAGGAAGCCCTTGATTGCTTAGATCTTCAATGTTGATGATAGCTTTTTGAGACCTCATTTGATCCTTAATAATAAAGGAAAAACCTCTTTTCGAGTTCTTTTCAATCTGAGCTCCTACTTCCTTAGGACATCCAAGTTAAGACTCTTAGAAGAATATCTCAAAAATATTTTTTTTTGTAATCCCTATTGGTTCTATAATGTTTATAAATAGACTCGGGATTCCATGAAACCAATGCAATATGATGCTATATGAGTGCAACAAACACAAGTAAGCACATAAGGACACAGAGATAAACAAACAAGGGGGACCCTAGGTTTGCAATGAGCATGGAGCCAAGGGTATACCCATTCCCAAAGGATAAGGACTAAAGGTGGATGGTACCTGCAGAATTGGGTTCTAAAAAGGGTCCCAAAGTCATTAGTCCATCTATTGGATATTATCAATTTCTCAACTAACTCGAGGATTAATAATATTCTCAAGAGAACTTCTTTTAAGTGTAGCTTCGCGTAGCACTATTTCGGGACTTACTCCCTCATAGCCTCGCACTACTTCCTAATAAAGGCCAAAGTGGGGTTAAAGGTAATTACGGTCCTTAGTGTCATGGACTCCAATTGAGAATAGTAAAAGTTTTCACGACTAAACTCGTTCAACCGAACCATTTTCAAAAGGGTCTCAACTAAGCGGGATTCTCGAGTCAACTTAGTCGGGACTCACTCCCTATAAGCCTCATCGAATATATCACCATCCTATCTTAATTTCTCTCAAGTCCGGGTGTAGGACTTTGTCTTACCACTCAAAGAACAATAACCCAAAAGGAAATGCAAGAAAAAGCATATATAAACAATTAATCAAGTAGCCAGATATATAAAGCAGTAAACAAATAAAATAAGATAGGGAAACCCACTAGAGCATCCCCAGTGAAGTCGCCATTTCTGTCGCGGTGAAATTTAGATACCAAACTATTAATTAGTTTGAATCGTTAATTCAATTTGCAACCGAACTTTTATTTGTCCAAAGGAAGGGATAAAGATCGAAATTCCCACAATGCAATGCAAATGCAAGCTAGAGAGTTTTAGGTTCGGGGGTTGGTTAAACTTAGGGAAGGTACTAGCATCCTAAGTTTCTGTAGTATCCTACAGGAACCTCTTGTTTTATGTTTGTTTACTGCTATGTGTTTATCTGCTTAAGGGATTAAAGACCCTAGTGGTTTATTTCTAAGTGTACTCGATAAGATGTCGCATCTTATGCCTACATATCCTTACGGGAGTGGAATCAGAGTACTTGTAGTTCCCCTAAAGGGTTAGAGGAGCTCTTTGACTGTGGTCAAAGTTCCTACGGGTTTAGGGTAGTTGTTTTGATTGGGTTTAGGAGAAGAGATGAGTCTTCATTTTAAGGGAGATGTAACCACCACAAGTGTAAAGGGGGTTGTAGGAAAATAGTCTTTGCATCGTCTTAAGAAAAGGGCTTAGGTACTCGGATTGTTTAGCGAGTATGCCTTTATCGCTCTTAAGGCAAAGTTCCTACATGTTTGGTTGTATTGTTGTGGAGGTGGAGATTATATCTCACTTAAGATGATTAACATCTATTCTCTAAATGTGTTTGTAAAATTGTTTAGTGTTGATTGTTTGTTTGTCTACGTTGTAAAGATAATGGTCCTTCCTATGGGGTAGGTCCTAAACTTAAATGATCAACTTGAATGGGATCAAGGATCGAGGGGATCATGATGCAAATGATGTGCAACTACACACAACGTTGAATTATGTGTAGGTTTTTCCTTTGGACGGAATGCGATGCGATAAGAGTAAATATGATAATGTAAATTGCGGTAAATGTAAATGACAGTAAGGTAAATTGCGAAAAAGTAAACCATACACATACGCATGAAAGCGCTAGGTGAGTGTGTGTGCCGTGAGTGGATGAAATAAAAGCGGATAAAGATAAACGAAATATACGCATGAAAGCGCTAAGTGCAGGTGCATGTGTCGTGAGTGTATGATTGATTAAATTGCATGTTGTTGATTGATCTTAGTTGTAGGATTGATTGTGAATTGGATGTTGGATTGTTTTTAGACGAGGTTGAGTTGATTTTAAGTAGAATTGTTTGTATATGCCAAATTGATTTTAGGAGAAAAAGGTTAAATTATGGGAGGTTTGATTCTAAGGAAATATGGATTTATTTTTTTTTATGAAAAAAGATTATTAAGCAAATGTTGATTATCATTTATTGAATGAGGTTTTTATTACTTATCTTATGCGATTAATTTAATCATGAAATGGTTTATTATAATTTAAAAGTTATTGTTAAAAGTTAAAATAAATTAAAAAAAAATGTGTTTTATCATTTGTTTCTAGAAAAAAACTAAATGAGTTTTATTATTGACTCTAGATAAATTGGCAATTACTTAGAGAAGATTATTTTTAGTGAATAAGTGTTTATTAATAGGTTGTCAAGTTGATTTAAAAATTAACTAATTAATAAAAGGATTTTAAATTTGAATTAAATAAGTTTTTCAAAAGAGTCTTTTTTTTGAAATTAAAATAAAAGAGTTAAAGGTGTAGACAAATGATCATTAAATAGATAGTTATAATATAACAAATATTAATTAAGTTGTTTTTTATAAAAAAAAAAGGACTAATAAAAAAAACAAAGGTTAATTACGTAAAGCAAAATTATTTACTTAAAAAAAGTTATTAGCGGCTGATTATTAAAACAAAAATTAATTAAGTTAATTAATTAAAAGGTGATTAAAAAAAAAGCAGATTAGCGAGTTATTATGCGAGGGTATTGTGTGTGATTAGTGAGTGTGGCGAGTGATAGATCAAAATAACAAAACGGCATCGTACACGATATGAACCCTAGATTTCCCCCAAATCCCCTTTCCGTCCGTCGCTCTCCCCGCTTCGTTCTCCTTCGATCGCCTCTCTCTAAGTCTCTGTACCTGAAACACCATCAAAACATTAGATATTCAACGAATTCGGTTCGAAGTTAGGGATTACCGAAGACTGGTAGAATAGTGAAGACGCTTGCGATGGAACGGGCTTCGGCGGTTGTGTCTGCGTCGGAAATATGCGGCCTAGGAATGCTTCGGCGGCGGCTTGAGGAGATAAGTTTCCCCCTTTTTGAGTGTATCAGTTTTCTAGCTTTTTTTTTTTGTTTATGAAATTTGGTTTCTTGTGATGATGTTCGATCCGTCCTCTCTCCGTTCACTTCCTTCACTCTTATATAGACTTCAACTTGGGATTTCCACTGAATTTGATTAAAATCAAATTAATTGTGGATTTGGACCTTCTGTTTTTGTTTTAGCTGAGATTGGCAATCTTTCCTTTTCCATCTGATTCTGTTTAATTTCCGTTAAATGAAAAATCAAACTCTGATATTGTGTGTTAATTGCAATAATACGGATATTCCCCACGGTATATTCTTTGATTTGATTTGCTAATCTTGGTTTTGCGTTTCATGGCAGGTGTGGATAGTGACTCGTTTTTTGCAACTGGTTTCCTATGGCGTGCAGGTGCTTCTTGAATGTACGACCTTATCTTAGCATTGCTCAGAACAGTAGGCAAAGCTTCCAATGAAGTTAGCGCACATAGCAGATTCCTTCATCAGTAGACATGCTCAACAAATCATTAGGCAGCGCTCTGAGACTCTTCAAAATATCAGTCAATCCTTTCTCAGAATCATGTAATTCTGGTGCCAGGTATTTTGCTTTAATATGCTCTGCCATATTATGAACAAAGTCTTCGTCGAGTTTGCACTTTCTAGCTTCTGATGATGTAGGAGATTGTTGAGTGATTGTGGCCTTGTACAGGATGTTTTCTCTTGGTTGATGGTGCGTATCATGGCGGGTATTGTTCCATAATTTTGCTGAATCCACTTTCAATTCTACGAATTTCAACAGGTTTAAGTCCTCCGATGAACTTGCTTTGATTTGCCTTGTAATTCGTGAAGCTGCAGCGTGTAAAAGCAATGTTACGATATGGTAGTTTACTTCGGATGCTCACACTTGGGGCTAGGGAGTCCTTGGTAGCAAATATCCTTGATTCCTCTCTGGTGGGCTTTAGTGGTGAAGATAGATTGCTTTCTCAATCTTGAGTTCTAGATGGCATTGTGTTACTAACGTCTTCTTCTCGTTTTGCAGCAATAACGTTTTGATGGTTGGGTGCAATCATATGCAAATTGCTTCGAAGCCGCTGACGTGAGTATTATAGAGATTGCTGCCATGGTATGCTTACTTGGAATTGGCTGTTAATAGTAATTTGATGTGCAGATTTGTTGATTAATCCTCTTCGCGACTGAATGTCGATTCACAGGGCACGGAGACTCGGTGACGTGAATTGGATTTGTAGTTGTAGCCCTGTTTTAAATAAATCCTGGCTTGTTTGTGCAGGAGATTCACGCATCCTCTGCAGCATAAGGGAAGAGCTGGAAGTTGCTTTGGATTTGGGGTGACGGTTGCAGCTGATAATTTCGGCGGAAGATAACTCCAATGACCAAAATTGGTATATTTTAAACATTCCAGGTGCAACCTCAAAATGGAGATTGACACAAGGGGCAAGATGATTTGCAGAAGCTGGAGTCGGCGCCGATATAAGTTCGCGTAGACGAATCCTATCATTAAGAGCTGCAACGAACTACATGTGGATGGAAGGAAGAACACTGGTGTATTGCATATCGTGGGAGGCTTCTTCAAAGCAGTTTGGAAGGTTTTCTCAAGGAGTTCTTGCTGAGCAGAGCTACAGCCTTGTTTATGACCATAATCACGTTTCATTCCAGGAAATGTTTAATGAGTTTTTTGTAATAATTAACACGGTGATTGTAACAATATTTCCTATGACAAACATTCCTGGATGGCTTCGAATGATAAGAATTGTCTTTGAATAGCACATTGCTTATTTAAATATCCCTCTCACTCTTGTTAACTGATGCGTAATCCCCAAGGTCTACAACTTAGCTTCAAAGACCGTGAGCCCCTGAGCTTTTCATAATCCAACTTTACATAGCGAAGTCCTGCTTTTGATACTTCAATTTGTCTTTTGTATGCAATGAAGCCTTGAATTCAAACTCTTTTAAAATGTGACCCTCATCCTGAAGGGATGCAATCGAAAATTTCCCACGCCTTTGACATAACTATTTGAAAGCTATCTTCACTTGAAATTAACGCACTGGCATATACTTGTTAGTAACAAACATGCACACATAATAGTAACAAAGACATCATGTAAAAGACGCGGGATCTTATGGTCAAAATTAGGGTGCAACAGATGCCCCTATTTAAGTTACTCCTATCGAGAGATACGGAGATCGAAATCTCCGTCTCGACGAGATAGGAGGGACTTAAATATAAACATTGCACGAATTTTTGGCCCTAAGATGCCACCGAGTGCAAATGATATGCAATGATATGAAGATGCAAGACCGAGCTCATGTGAGGGACTCGATGGCACAGGGGAAAAAACTGGACACGACCCCCAAAGAACAGACTCAACGACGCGAGGCGCCACGGGAAGATACAACAATCAGCATTGGGGATTCTCAAAAATGAATATGAGATATAATAATACCACCAGGAGTTCAGTAGCTTGAATAGTGAAACGAGATCTTGAAGGGTGGCCCACTACTAATGCGGGGTAGCCTAAGCAAAGATGTCCGGTTGAAGCAAAAAAACACATGTTAACTACAATCAAACATATGATAGTTTAAGCAAAGGCAAGATAAAAGAAAAAAACTGCTATCAAACATATGATAGCCTAAAAAGGTATCTGACCAAAAGAAAGGTATATTACTTACTATCAAATGTATGAAAGTAAAGATAAACACCGAAATAAGGAAAGACCACCTACCACCATGTGGCAGTCTGATAAGAGGTGTCTGACCAAAAGAAAGGTATATTACTTACTATCAAATGTATGAAAGTGAAGATAAATACCGAAATAAGGAAAGATCACCTACCACCATATGACAGCCTAATAGAAGGTGTCTGACCAAAAGAAAGGTATATTACCTACTATCAAATGTTTGAAAGTGAAGATAATAACCGAAATAAGGAAAGATCACCTACCACCAATTTTGGCAGCCTAAGCAAAGGTATCTGACCAAACCGGACGGTATATTACTTATTATCAAATGTATGATAACCTAAGCAAAAGTAATAACCCAAAGCAGGAAAGATCACTTACTACCAAACGTATGACAGCTTAAGAAAAGGTGTCTGACCCAAAAGGATGTACTGGAGGTTTGTAAAGCTCCAACGGGGATCTTAAGAATATATGTCGTTTGGTAGAATTATTCTTGTGATGAACTCTTTGGGGAAATCATTCCTAGAGAGTATTTCTTGTTGTAGTTGTAAAATGTTCTGTGAATTCTCAAATAAAGAGAGGTGTCTTGTAATGTCTTTGGCAAGCTTCTCGAAGGGATGCCATTTGACGAATTGATAATCTTGATAAATCCACTGTCATTTACCGTTTTGAAGGGAATCTTGGTCAAAACGAGTTGCTCAATAAGAGATTGCTTACAATCAGGATGCAAACTGTTGAGGAATTCTGATAATATTTGGTGGAGGAATATTTGTCTTCAATAGTTGTCTTCATAAAAATTCTTCCTGGGGAGCCAAGTGCAAAATGAATGCACACAAAATCCATGTTCAAAAGTTGGAGACGTCCACAATGTGATTGCCAAGGACTGAAGTTCAATTCAGGGAATAACTGAAGAGAAACTGTCAAACAAGACCCGACCATTGAGGTATGAACTCAAATGGGAACGTACTAAAACAACCGTCTTCCATGAGGGTTGAACTTCATGGGGAAAACGAAACATTATGCTCTTTCTGCCTAGGGATGACAACACTACTTGAAGGAGAAGACACACCCAGTCGCTTGGTGATAAACACGGCCAAAGCGACAGAAAGGCAAACGCGAAGATGCAAAAATGCGTATGCTATGCTATCTATCTATATGATATGTGTATGATAACAAAAGAGATGAAAAACATTCCGGGCACTCAAACCAAATCTTTACAGATCAAACATTGCTCGGAGGGTGCACACTCGCTTTTGCAATTCCCTCAGTCCTCGGAGATAGAACGTCGCTCGTAGACAGGTGGAGAACCATATATAGGATCTCCGTCTTGCTTCGAGGCTTCAAAACTTCCTATCGGAAGTGGATCCCTCTCTTAATTGGAGAAGCTTCGTGGATAAAATGAATATTTGTCCAATGGGGAAACTGGGTTAACAAAGTTGTTGAATACGTTGGATGAGTGAAGCTAAATCAGAAACCCCCCTCGACTGTCGGATGCCCCAAGTCACATGGTTCACGATAAAAGGTTGTCCTGAGAGGATTTTACAGAAAACATGGCGTCCAAATGCCCCAATGTTTTCCAACTCTTGGAGAGATTTGTCGAATCTCGACGTAACTGCCCCTGATTGACGGTATAACCAAGTCTTCAAACTTGCGTTCTAGGTGAATCCAAACTTGTATGGATCAAAACTCTCGGACGAAATAATTTGCCCCAGGTCAGCAAAGTCTTCAAATTTAAACCCGTGATTTCTTCACGTAGTCTTTCTAAGACATCAGGCAAATCTAGCAAGTCAGAATTGTCACTTCCGAAACTATTAATGCAACACATATGTTTGTCTTGAAGTTTTGAAAATAGATATCGCGATAACTTGTGACAGAATCACTAGATTTAAATTTATAATGCCAACGTCAAATTGGGCATAGCTCATAGGAGTCAGGAAACGATATTTCGTCGAGTATGCTTTTGAACTAACCTTACTTCAATTAGGACTTTGTGGGTCATGTATATGGGTTTAGTTTATGATTTGTACAACAGAAGAATAAAGGTCAAATTATATTTGTGCCCACCCAGATTTTGAGATGTTCATCTTTTGATGCCCTGCCCCAGGTTAAAAGCGAGGTTTTGATTGGGAGAGAATAAAAAGATCTTTCCTCAAGGCTTAAAAGAAAGGTTGACTATTTCTGGTGTTATTAGGATGTCTGAAACAAGAATGCCTTACATCATTAGTAGGTTTTGTTTATCCAAGAGCATACAACGAGAGATCCTGCGTTTTACTTCATCACCCTCCCCCCAATTATTCACCACAGTGAGAGAATTGGATATAGTCGGCATTATAAATGGTGAGAAATGTTTTATGAGTGAAACGAATGGATTTCTTCAAGACAAACATTTTATTGCATTAATTATTCGAGATAAACAAAGCCATACAAGCCAAAACATGCTTTTAATGAAATACGCATAAGCAAACGAAAAGAAAACACCCTGATGAGCCCTTCTCAGGATTTTATTCAGCCTTTTGCATGGAATGGAAAAGCTTGCAGAATTGTCTGATGTGTCGCCTTCGGATCCATTTTCAGGCACTATATTGATATGAGTTTCCCGAATAACCCTGGATCATGTTTGCGGAGGACGAACCATGCTGAGGTGGGGGATTACCTTGCACATAAGGAATGGACCCTTTAAAGGATAAAATTCTGTCCTTAACCAACCTTTGAACGTCTGCCTTCAAGCCATAACAGTTCTCAGTATCGTGGCCTGGAGCACCTTGATGGTATAGGCAAAATCTGTCAGCTTTGTACCAATACGGAAGTTTCTTGGGCACTTTAGGTGGAGCTCTCGTCTGGATGTGACCGTTTTGGATCAAAGATGGGAACAAGTCAGCGTATGTCATCGGGATGGGATCAAAGTCCGGTCTTTTGTGTATACGATTCTGATTTTGTTGATTTTGTTGATGTGGTGGCTGATGAACCGCAGCAACCTGATGTGATGGCATATATCCTCTCTTAGATCGCCCTTGCTGCACAACACTTGCCTCATGTTCTCTCTTTTTTACAAAACCGCTCCCATACTTCTTAGCATTATTGGAGGTACTCCCTTCCTTGACTAGTCTTCCTTCACGGACCCCCTCTTCCAAACGCATTCCCATATTAACCATTTCGGTGAAGTCACTAGGTGCACTTGCTACCATTTTCTTATAAAAGAACGGTCCTAGAGTCTTCAGAAAAATCTTGGTCATCTCTTTTTCTTCTAATGGCGGTATGACTTGAGCGGCTAACTCGCGCCAACGTTGAGCATATTCCTTGAAATTCTCTTTGTCCTTTTGAGCCATGGCCCTCAATTGATCACGGTCTGGAGCCATGTCCACATTATACTTGTATTGCTTGATGAAGGTTCCTCCTAGATCATTGAAAGTTCTAATCTTGGTATTATCCAATCCCATATACCACCTGAGCGCAGCGCCTGTTAAGCTGTCTTGGAAATAATGAATGAGCAATTGGTCATTATCAGTTTGGGCCGACATCTTCCTGGCATACATAATAAGATGACTCTGAGGACACGTATTTCCTTTGTACTTCTCGAAATCAGGGACCTTAAACTTTGGCGGAACTCTGACATTCGGAACCAAACATAAGTCGGAAGCACTCTTCCCAAACAAATCTTTCCCACGAAGGGCTCTCAATTCTTTTTGTATCTCAGAAAATTGGTCTTGAAATCCATCTATCCTTTCTTCCAAACCCACAGTTTCGCTGGGTACCCTATGGGGAATTGGTTCGTCTAGGATATGTGGAGTAATATTCACACGTGGAGGTGCACTAGTCATTACAACGGTAATGGTGGGGATAGCTTGAACGGTGGTTGCGACATGAACCTCGGGAACAGGTGGACGATAACCGGCCGGAGTGAAATAAGGAGGCATCCCCCACGGGAAACCTGGCGGCATGATGTAGGTTACTTCAGCAAAAGTAGACACCACTGGGATCGGTGTTGATACTATTTCGGAGATAACGGTCCCTTGAACTTCTTGATTGTTGAATGCAGACTGGTTAGACAGAGCTTCAACTATACCATTCAACCTTTCCAATCTCTCTTTCAGAGTTGCAACTTCGTCACGGAGCACTATGTTCTCTTGTTCCAATTGATCCATCTTTTGGCGTTGATTGGCTCGAGTGTTGTACTTGTGGTTCAGCTTGTGGTCTGTGAAGATGAAGCAAGAGTGAGACCCCCCAGAATGCGAAGGATGCTATGCTGATGCAAAATGCAAAGAAATGCATGAATGCGAAATGAAATGTTTCATGGAACTCAAGCATTTATAAACGTCACGGAGTATCCAAAGAAAATTCGTTTTTATTGGATTACAGGTGAATATTCTCATGAGAGTCCTAACATAATAGCTAAATAAAAGCTAGAAAAAGTCCTAAGGAAGTCATTCATCGTGCTTCTTGGTTTGCTCTTTTAACTGAATCTTTTCGAAGATAAGTTGTCCATGATTGACTCCTAAAGAATAGTGTGATATAGGAAAATAAATCATCTATCTTGTTGGAAAATAAGGGAGGAATCCCTTGATTGCTTAGATCTTCAATGTTGATGATAGCTTTTTGAGACCTCATTTGATCCTTAATAATAAAGGAAAAACCTCTTTTCGAGTTCTTTTCAATCTGAGCTCCTACTTCCTTAGGACATCCAAGTTAAGACTCTTAGAAGAATATCTCAAAAATATTTTTTTTTGTAATCCCTATTGGTTCTATAATGTTTATAAATAGACTCGGGATTCCATGAAACCAATGCAATATGATGCTATATGAGTGCAACAAACACAAGTAAGCACATAAGGACACAGAGATAAACAAACAAGGGGGACCCTAGGTTTGCAATGAGCATGGAGCCAAGGGTATACCCATTCCCAAAGGATAAGGACTAAAGGTGGATGGTACCTGCAGAATTGGGTTCTAAAAAGGGTCCCAAAGTCATTAGTCCATCTATTGGATATTATCAATTTCTCAACTAACTCGAGGATTAATAATATTCTCAAGAGAACTTCTTTTAAGTGTAGCTTCGCGTAGCACTATTTCGGGACTTACTCCCTCATAGCCTCGCACTACTTCCTAATAAAGGCCAAAGTGGGGTTAAAGGTAATTACGGTCCTTAGTGTCATGGACTCCAATTGAGAATAGTAAAAGTTTTCACGACTAAACTCGTTCAACCGAACCATTTTCAAAAGGGTCTCAACTAAGCGGGATTCTCGAGTCAACTTAGTCGGGACTCACTCCCTATAAGCCTCATCGAATATATCACCATCCTATTTTAATTTCTCTCAAGTCCGGGTGTAGGACTTTGTCTTACCACTCAAAGAACAATAACCCAAAAGGAAATGCAAGAAAAAGCATATATAAACAATTAATCAAGTAGGCAGATATATAAAGCAGTAAACAAATAAAATAAGATAGGGAAACCCACTAGAGCATCCCCAGTGAAGTCGCCATTTCTGTCGCGGTGAAATTTAGATACCAAACTATTAATTAGTTTGAATCGTTAATTCAATTTGCAACCGGACTTTGATTTGTCCAAAGGAAGGGATAAAGATCGAAATTCCCACAATGCAATGCAAATGCAAGCTAGAGAGTTTTAGGTTCGGGGGTTGGTTAAACTTAGGGAAGGTACTAGCATCCTAAGTTTCTGTAGTATCCTACAGGAACCTCTTGCTTTATGTTTGTTTACTGCTATGTGTTTATCTGCTTAAGGGATTAAAGACCCTAGTGGTTTATTTCTAAGTGTACTCGATAAGATGTCACATCTTATGCCTACATATCCTTACGGGAGTGGAATCAGAGTACTTGTAGTTCCCCTAAAGGGTTAGAGGAGCTCTTTGACTGTGGTCAAAGTTCCTACGGGTTTAGGGTAGTTGTTTTGATTGGGTTTAGGAGAAGAGATGAGTCTTCATTTTAAGGGAGATGTAACCACCACAAGTGTAAAGGGGGTTGTAGGAAAATAGTCTTTGCATCGTCTTAAGAAAAGGGCTTAGGTACTCGGATTGTTTAGCGAGTATGCCTTTATTGCTCTTAAGGCAAAGTTCCTACATGTTTGGTTGTATTGTTGTGGAGGTGGAGATTATATCTCACTTAAGATGATTAACATCTATTCTCTAAATGTGTTTGTAAAATTGTTTAGTGTTGATTGTTTGTTTGTCTACGTTGTAAAGATAATGGTCCTTCCTATGGGGTAGGTCCTAAACTTAAATGATCAACTTGAATGGGATCAAGGATCGAGGGGATCATGATGCAAATGATGTGCAACTACACACAACGTTGAATTATGTGTAGGTTTTTCCTTTGGACGGAATGCGATGCGATAAGAGTAAATATGATAATGTAAATTGCGGTAAATGTAAATGACAGTAAGGTAAATTGCGAAAAAGTAAACCATACACATACGCATGAAAGCGCTAGGTGAGTGTGTGTGCCGTGAGTGGATGAAATAAAAGCGGATAAAGATAAACGAAATATACGCATGAAAGCGCTAAGTGCAGGTGCATGTGTCGTGAGTGTATGATTGATTAAATTGCATGTTGTTGATTGATCTTAGTTGTAGGATTGATTGTGAATTGGATGTTGGATTGTTTTTAGACGAGGTTGAGTTGATTTTAAGTAGAATTGTTTGTATATGCCAAATTGATTTTAGGAGAAAAAGGTTAAATTATGGGAGGTTTGATTCTAAGGAAATATGGATTTATTTATTTTTATGAAAAAAGATTATTAAGCAAATGTTGATTATCATTTATTGAATGAGGTTTTTATTACTTATCTTATGCGATTAATTTAATCATGAAATGGTTTATTATAATTTAAAAGTTATTGTTAAAAGTTAAAATAAAAAAAAATGTGTTTTATCATTTGTTTCTAGAAAAAAACTAAATGAGTTTTATTATTGACTCTAGATAAATTGGCAATTACTTAGAGAAGATTATTTTTAGTGAATAAGTGTTTATTAATAGGTTGTCAAGTTGATTTAAAAATTAACTAATTAATAAAAGGATTTTAAATTTGAATTAAATAAGTTTTTCAAAAGAGTCTTTTTTTTGAAATTAAAATAAAAGAGTTAAAGGTGTAGACAAATGATCATTAAATAGATAGTTATAATATAACAAATATTAATTAAGTTGTTTTTTATAAAAAAAAAAGGACTAATAAAAAAAACAAAGGTTAATTACGTAAAGCAAAATTATTTACTTAAAAAAAGTTATTAGCGGCTGATTATTAAAACAAAAATTAATTAAGTTAATTAATTAAAAGGTGATTAAAAAAAAAGCAGATTAGCGAGTTATTATGCGAGGGTATTGTGTGTGATTAGTGAGCGTGGCGAGTGATAGATCAAAACAACAAAACGGCATCGTACACGATATGAACCCTAGATTTCCCCCAAATCCCCTTTCCGTCCGTCGCTCTCCCCGCTTCGTTCTCCTCCGATCGCCTCTCTCTAAGTCTTTGTACCTGAAACACCATCAAAACATTAGATATTCAACGAATTCGGTTCGAAGTTAGGGATTACCGAAGACTGGTAGAATAGTGAAGACGCTTGCGATGGAACGGGCTTCGGCGGTTGTGTATGCGTCGGAAATATGCGGCCTAGGAATGCTTCGGCGGCGGCTTGAGGAGATAAGTTTCCCCCTTTTTGAGTGTATCAGTTTTCTAGCTTTTTTTGGTTTATGAAATTTGGTTTCTTGTGATGATGTTCGATCCGTCCTCTCTCCGTTCACTTCCTTCGCTCTTATATAGACTTCAACTTGGGATTTCCACTGAATTTGATTAAAATCAAATTAATTATGGATTTGGACCTTCTGTTTTTGTTTTAGCTGAGATTGGCAATCTTTCCTTTTCCATCTGATTCTGTTTAATTTCTGTTAAATGAAAAATCAAACTCTGATATTGTGTGTTAATTGCAATAATACGGATATTCCCCACGGTATATTCTTTGATTTGATTTGCTAATCTTGGTTTTGCGTTTCATGGCAGGTGTGGATAGTGACTCGTTTTTTGCAACTGGTTTCCTATGGCGTGCAGGTGCTTCTTGAACGTACGACCTTATCTTAGCATTGCTCATAACAGTAGGCAAAGCTTCCAATGAAGTTAGCGCACATAGCAGATTCCTTCATCAGTAGACATGCTCAACAAATCATTAGACAGCGCTCTGAGACTCTTCAAAATATCAGTCAATCCTTTCTCAGAATCATGTAATTCTGGTGCCAGGTATTTTGCTTTAATATGCTCCGCCATATTATGAACAAAGTCTTCGTCGAGTTTGCACTTTCTAGCTTCTGATGATGTAGGAGATTGTTGAGTGATTGTGGCCTTGTACAGGATGTTTTCTCTTGGTTGATGGTGCGTATCATGGCGGGTATTGTTCCACAATTTTGCTGAGTCCACTTTTTATTCTACGAATTTCAACAGGTTTAAGTCCTCCGATGAACTTGCTTTGATTTGCCTTGTAATTTGTGAAGCTGCAGCGTGTAAAAGCAATGTTACGATATGGTAGTTTACTTCGGATGCTCGCACTTGGGGCTAGGGAGTCCTTGGTAGCAAATATCCTTGATTCCTCTCTGGTGGGCTTTAGTGGTGAAGATAGATTGCTTTCTCAATCTTGAGTTCTAGATGGCATTGTGTTACTAACGTCTTCTTCTCGTTTTGCAGCAATAACGTTTTGATGGCTGGGTGCAATCATATGCGAATTGCTTCGAAGCCGCTGACGTGAGTATTATAGAGATTGCTGCCATGGTATGCTTACTTGGAATTGGCTGTTAATAGTAATTTGATGTGCAGATTTGTTGATTAATCCTCTTCGAGACTGAATGTCGATTCACAGGGCGCGGAGACTTGGTGACGTGAATTGGATTTGTAGTTGTAGCCCTGTTTTAAATAAATCCTGACTTGTTTGTGCAGGAGATTCACGCATCCTCTGCAGCATAAGGGAAGAGCTGGAAGTTGCTTTGGATTTGGGGCGACGGTTGCAGCTGATAATTTCGGCGGAAGATAACTCCAATGACCAAAATTGGTATATTTCAAACATTCCAAGTGCAACCTCAAAATGGAGATTGACACAAGGGGCAAGATGATTTGCAGAAGCTGGAGTCGGCACCGATATAAGTTCGCGTAGACGAATCCTATCATTAAGAGCTGCAACGAACTACATGTGGACGGAAGGAAGAACACTGGTGTATTGCATATCGTGGGAGGCTTCTTCAAAGCAGTTTGGAAGGTTTTCTCAAGGAGTTCTTGCTGAGCAGAGCTACAGCCTTGTTTAGGACCATAATCACGTTTCATTCCAGGAAATGTTTAATGAGTTTTTTGTAATAATTAACACGGTGATTGTAACAATATTTCCTATGACAAACATTCCTGGATGGCTTCGAATGATAAGAATTGTCTTTGAATAGCACATTGCTTATTTAAATATCCCTCTCACTCTTGTTAACTGATGCGTAATCCCCAAGGTCTACAACTTAGCTTCAAAGACCGTGAGCCCCTGAGCTTTTCATAATCCAACTTTACATAGCGAAGTCCTGCTTTTGATACTTCAATTTGTCTTTTGTATGCAATGAAGCCTTGAATTCAAACTCTTTTAAAATGTGACCCTCATCCTGAAGGGATGCAATCGAAAATTTCCCACTCCTTTGACATAACTATTCGAAAGCTATCTTCACTTGAAATTAACGCACTGGCATAGACTTGTTAGTAACAAACATGCACACATAATAGTAACAAAGACATCATGTAAAAGACGCGGGATCTTATGGTCAAAATTAGGGTGCAACAGATGCCCCTATTTAAGTTACTCCTATCGAGAGATACGGAGATCGAAATCTCCGTCTCGACGAGATAGGAGGGACTTAAATATAAACATTGCACGAATTTTTGGCCCTAAGATGCCACCGAGTGCAAATGATATGCAATGATATGAAGATGCAAGACCGAGCTCATGTGAGGGACTCGATGGCACAGGGGAAAAAACTGGACACGACCCCCAAAGAACAGACTCAACGACGCGAGGCGCCACGAGAAGATACAACAATCAGCATTGGGGATTCTCAAAAATGAATATGAGATATAATAATACCACCAGGATTTCAGTAGCTTGAATAGTGAAACGAGATCTTGAAGGGTGGCCCACTACTAATGCGGGGTAGCCTAAGCAAAGATGTCCGGTTGAAGCAAAAAAACACATGTTAACTACAATCAAACATATGATAGTTTAAGCAAAGGCAAGATAAAAGAAAAAAACTGCTATCAAACATATGATAGCCTAAAAAGGTATCTGACCAAAAGAAAGGTATATTACTTACTATCAAATGTATGAAAGTAAAGATAAACACCGAAATAAGGAAAGACCACCTACCACCATGTGGCAGTCTGATAAGAGGTGTCTGACCAAAAGAAAGGTATATTACTTACTATCAAATGTATGAAAGTGAAGATAAATACCGAAATAAGGAAAGATCACCTACCACCATATGACAGCCTAATAGAAGGTGTCTGACCAAAAGAAATGTATATTACCTACTATCAAATGTTTGAAAGTGAAGATAATAACCGAAATAAGGAAAGATCACCTACCACCAATTTTGGCAGCCTAAGCAAAGGTATCTGACCAAACCGGACGGTATATTACTTATTATCAAATGTATGATAACCTAAGCAAAAGTAATAACCCAAAGCAGGAAAGATCACTTACTACCAAACGTATGACAGCTTAAGAAAAGGTGCCTGACACAAAAGGATGTACTGGAGGTTTGTAAAGCTCCAACGGGGATCTTAAGAATATATGTCGTTTGGTAGAATTATTCTTGTGATGAACTCTTTGGGGAAATCATTCCTAGAGAGTATTTCTTGTTGTAGTTGTAAAATGTTCTGTGAATTCTCAAATAAAGAGAGGTGTCTTGTAATGTCTTTGGCAAGCTTCTCAAAGGGATGCCATTTGACGAATTGATAATCTTGATAAATCCACTGTCATTTACCGTTTTGAAGGGAATCTTGGTCAAAACGAGTTGCTCAATAAGAGATTGCTTACAATCAGGATGCAAACTGTTGAGGAATTCTGATAATATTTGGTGGAGGAATATTTGTCTTCAATAGTTGTCTTCATAAAAACTCTTCCTGGGGAGCCAAGTGCAAAATGAATGCACACAAAATCCATGTTCAAAAGTTGGAGACGTCCACAATGTGATTGCCAAGGACTGAAGTTCAATTCAGGGAATAACTGAAGAGAAACTGTCAAACAAGACCCGACCATTGAGGTATGAACTCAAATGGGAACGTACTAAAACAACCGTCTTCCATGAGGGTTGAACTTCATGGGGAAAACGAAACATTATGCTCTTTCTGCCTAGGGCTGACAACACTACTTGAAGGAGAAGACACACCCAGTCGCTTGGTGATAAACACGGCCAAAGCGACAGAAAGGCAAACGCGAAGATGCAAAAATGCGTATGCCATGCTATCTATCTATATGATATGCGTATGATAACAAAAGAGATGAAAAACATTCCGGGCACTCAAACCAAATCTTTACAGATCAAACATTGCTCGGAGGGTGCACACTCGCTTTTGCAATTCCCTCAGTCCTCGGAGATAGAACGTCGCTCGTAGACAGGTGGAGAACCATATATAGGATCTCCGTCTTGCTTCGAGGCTTCAAAACTTCCTATCGGAAGTGGACCCCTCTCTTAATTGGAGAAGCTTCGTGGATAAAATGAATATCTGTCCAATGGGGAAACTGGGTTAACAAAGTTGTTGAATACGTTGGATGAGTGAAGCTAAATCAGAAACCCCCCTCGACTGTCGGATGCCCCAAGTCACATGGTTCACGATAAAAGGTTGTCCTGAGAGGATTTTACAGAAAACATGGCGTCCAAATGCCCCAATGTTTTCCAACTCTTGGAGAGATTTGTCGAATCTCGACGTAACTGCCCCTGATTGACGGTATAACCAAGTCTTCAAACTTGCGTTCTAGGTGAATCCAAACTTGTATGGATCAAAACTCTCGGACGAAATAATTTGCCCCAGGTCAGCAAAGTCTTCAAATTTAAACCCGTGATTTCTTCACGTAGTCTTTCTAAGACATCAGGCAAATCTAGCAAGTCAGAATTGTCACTTCCGAAACTATTAATGCAACACATATGTTTGTCTTGAAGTTTTGAAAATAGATATCGCGATAACTTGTGACAGAATCACTAGATTTAAATTTATAATGCCAACGTCAAATTGGGCATAGCTCATAGGAGTCAGGAAACGATATTTCGTCGAGTATGCTTTTGAACTAACCTTACTTCAATTAGGACTTTGTGGGTCATGTATATGGGTTTAGTTTATGATTTGTACAATAGAAGAATAAAGGTCAAATTATATTTGTGCCCACCCAGATTTTGAGATGTTCATCTTTTGATGCCCTGCCCCAGGTTAAAAGCGAGGTTTTGATTGGGAGAGAAAAAAAAATATCTTTCCTCAAGGCTTAAAAGAAAGGTTGACTATTTCTGGTGTTATTAGGATGTCTGAAACAAGAATGCCTTACATCATTAGTAGGTTTTTTTTATCCAAGAGCATACAACGGGAGATCCTGCGTTTTACTTCATCACCCTCCCCCCAATTATTCACCACAGTGAGAGAATTGGATATAGTCGGCATTATAAATGGTGAGAAATGTTTTACGAGTGAAACGAATGGATTTCTTCAAGACAAACATTTTATTGCATTAATTATTTGAGATAAACAAAGCCATACAAGCCAAAACATGCTTTTAATGAAATACGCATAAGCAAACGAAAAGAAAACACCCTGATGAGCCCTTCTCAGGATTTTATTCATCCTTTTGCATGGAATGGAAAAGCTTGCAGAATTGTCTGATGTGTCGCCTTCGGATCCATTTTCAGGCACTATATTGATATGAGTTTCCCGAATAACCCTGGATCATGTTCGCGGAGGACGAACCATGCTGAGGTGGGGGATTACCTTGCACATAAGGAATGGACCCTTTAAAGGATAAAATTCCGTCCTTAACCAACCTTTGAACGTCTGCCTTCAAGCCATAACAGTTCTCAGTATCGTGGCCTGGAGCACCTTGATGGTATAGGCAAAATCTGTCAGCTTTGTACCAATACGGAAGTTTCTTGGGCACTTTAGGTGGAGCTCTCGTCTGGATGTGACCGTTTTGGATCAAAGATGGGAACAAGTCAGCGTATGTCATCGGGATGGGATCAAAGTCCGGTCTTTTGTGTATACGATTCTGATTTTGTTGATTTTGTTGATGTGGTGGCTGATGAACCGCAGCAACCTGATGTGATGGCAGATATCCTCTCTTAGATCGCCCCTGCTGCACAACACTTGCCTCATGTTCTCTCTTTTTCACAAAACCGCTCCCATACTTCTTAGCATTATTGGAGGTACTCCCTTCCTTGACTAGTCTTCCTTCACGGACCCCCTCTTCCAAACGCATTCCCATATTAACCATTTCGGTGAAGTCACTAGGTGCACTTGCTACCATTTTCTTATAAAAGAACGGTCCTAGAGTCTTCAGGAAAATCTTGGTCATCTCTTTTTCTTCTAATGGCGGTATGACTTGAGCGGCTAACTCGCGCCAACGTTGAGCATATTCCTTGAAATTCTCTTTGTCCTTTTGAGCCATGGCCCTCAATTGATCATGGTCTGGAGCCATGTCCACATTATACTTGTATTGCTTGATGAAGGCTCCTCCTAGATCATTGAAAGTTCTAATCTTGGTATTATCCAATCCCATATACCACCTGAGCGCAGCGCCTGTTAAGCTGTCTTGGAAATAATGAATGAGCAATTGGTCATTATCAGTTTGGGCCGACATCTTCCTGGCATACATAATAAGATGACTCTGAGGACAAGTATTTCCTTTGTACTTCTCGAAATCAGGGACCTTAAACTTTGGCGGAACTCTGACATTCGGAACCAAACATAAGTCGGAAGCACTCTTCCCAAACAAATCTTTCCCACGAAGGGCTCTCAATTCTTTTTGTATCTCAGAAAATTGGTCTTGAAATCCATCTATCCTTTCTTCCAAACCCACAGTTTCGCTGGGTACCCTATGGGGAATTGGTTCGTCTAGGATATGTGGAGTAATATTCACACGCGGAGGTGCACTAGTCATTACAACGGTAATGGTGGGGATAGCTTGAACGGTGGTTGCGACATGAACCTCGGGAACAGGTGGACGATAACCGGCCGGAGTGAAATAAGGAGGCATCCCCCATGGGAAACCTGGCGGCATGCTGTAGGTTACTTCAGCAAAAGTAGACACCACTGGGATCGGTGTTGATACTATTTCGGAGATAACGGTCCCTTGAACTTCTTGATTGTTGAGTGCAGACTGGTTAGACAGAGCTTCAACTATACCATTCAACCTTTCCAATCTCTCTTTCAGAGTTGCAACTTCGTCACGGAGCACTATGTTCTCTTGTTCCAATTGATCCATCTTTTGGCGTTGATTGGCTCGAGTGTTGTACTTGTGGTTCAGCTTGTGGTCTGTGAAGATGAAGCAAGAGTGAGACCCCCCAGAATGCAAAGGATGCTATGCTGATGAAAAATGCAAAGAAATGCATGAATGCGAAATGAAATGTTTCATGGAACTCAAGCATTTATAAACGTCACGGAGTATCCAAAGAAAATTCGTTTTTATTGGATTACAGGTGAATATTCTCATGAGAGTCCTAACATAATAGCTAAATAAAAGCTAGAAAAAGTCCTAAGGAAGTCATTCATCGTGCTTCTTGGTTTGCTCTTTTAACTGAATCTTTTCGAAGATAAGTTGTCCATGATTGACTCCTAAAGAATAGTGTGATAGAGGAAAATAAATCCTCTATCTTGTTGGAAAATAAGGGAGGAAGCCCTTGATTGCTTAGATCTTCAATGTTGATGATAGCTTTTTGAGACCTCATTTGATCCTTAATAATAAAGGAAAAACCTCTTTTCGAGTTCTTTTCAATCTGAGCTCCTACTTCCTTAGGACATCCAAGTTAAGACTCTTAGAAGAATATCTCAAAAATATTTTTTTTTGTAATCCCTATTGGTTCTATAATGTTTATAAATAGACTCGGGATTCCATGAAACCAATGCAATATGATGCTATATGAGTGCAACAAACACAAGTAAGCACATAAGGACACAGAGATAAACAAACAAGGGGGACCCTAGGTTTGCAATGAGCATGGAGCCAAGGGTATACCCATTCCCAAAGGATAAGGACTAAAGGTGGATGGTACCTGCAGAATTGGGTTCTAAAAAGGGTCCCAAAGTCATTAGTCCATCTATTGGATATTATCAATTTCTCAACTAACTCGAGGATTAATAATATTCTCAAGAGAACTTCTTTTAAGTGTAGCTTCGCGTAGCACTATTTCGGGACTTACTCCCTCATAGCCTCGCACTACTTCCTAATAAAGGCCAAAGTGGGGTTAAAGGTAATTACGGTCCTTAGTGTCATGGACTCCAATTGAGAATAGTAAAAGTTTTCACGACTAAACTCGTTCAACCGAACCATTTTCAAAAGGGTCTCAACTAAGCGGGATTCTCGAGTCAACTTAGTCGGGACTCACTCCCTATAAGCCTCATCGAATATATCACCATCCTATCTTAATTTCTCTCAAGTCCGGGTGTAGGACTTTGTCTTACCACTCAAAGAACAATAACCCAAAAGGAAATGCAAGAAAAAGCATATATAAACAATTAATCAAGTAGCCAGATATATAAAGCAGTAAACAAATAAAATAAGATAGGGAAACCCACTAGAGCATCCCCAGTGAAGTCGCCATTTCTGTCGCGGTGAAATTTAGATACCAAACTATTAATTAGTTTGAATCGTTAATTCAATTTGCAACCGAACTTTTATTTGTCCAAAGGAAGGGATAAAGATCGAAATTCCCACAATGCAATGCAAATGCAAGCTAGAGAGTTTTAGGTTCGGGGGTTGGTTAAACTTAGGGAAGGTACTAGCATCCTAAGTTTCTGTAGTATCCTACAGGAACCTCTTGTTTTATGTTTGTTTACTGCTATGTGTTTATCTGCTTAAGGGATTAAAGACCCTAGTGGTTTATTTCTAAGTGTACTCGATAAGATGTCGCATCTTATGCCTACATATCCTTACGGGAGTGGAATCAGAGTACTTGTAGTTCCCCTAAAGGGTTAGAGGAGCTCTTTGACTGTGGTCAAAGTTCCTACGGGTTTAGGGTAGTTGTTTTGATTGGGTTTAGGAGAAGAGATGAGTCTTCATTTTAAGGGAGATGTAACCACCACAAGTGTAAAGGGGGTTGTAGGAAAATAGTCTTTGCATCGTCTTAAGAAAAGGGCTTAGGTACTCGGATTGTTTAGCGAGTATGCCTTTATCGCTCTTAAGGCAAAGTTCCTACATGTTTGGTTGTATTGTTGTGGAGGTGGAGATTATATCTCACTTAAGATGATTAACATCTATTCTCTAAATGTGTTTGTAAAATTGTTTAGTGTTGATTGTTTGTTTGTCTACGTTATAAAGATAATGGTCCTTCCTATGGGGTAGGTCCTAAACTTAAATGATCAACTTGAATGGGATCAAGGATCGAGGGGATCATGATGCAAATGATGTGCAACTACACACAACGTTGAATTATGTGTAGGTTTTTCCTTTGGACGGAATGCGATGCGATAAGAGTAAATATGATAATGTAAATTGCGGTAAATGTAAATGACAGTAAGGTAAATTGCGAAAAAGTAAACCATACACATACGCATGAAAGCGCTAGGTGAGTGTGTGTGCCGTGAGTGGATGAAATAAAAGCGGATAAAGATAAACGAAATATACGCATGAAAGCGCTAAGTGCAGGTGCATGTGTCGTGAGTGTATGATTGATTAAATTGCATGTTGTTGATTGATCTTAGTTGTAGGATTGATTGTGAATTGGATGTTGGATTGTTTTTAGACGAGGTTGAGTTGATTTTAAGTAGAATTGTTTGTATATGCCAAATTGATTTTAGGAGAAAAAGGTTAAATTATGGGAGGTTTGATTCTAAGGAAATATGGATTTATTTTTTTTTATGAAAAAAGATTATTAAGCAAATGTTGATTATCATTTATTGAATGAGGTTTTTATTACTTATCTTATGCGATTAATTTAATCATGAAATGGTTTATTATAATTTAAAAGTTATTGTTAAAAGTTAAAATAAATAAAAAAAAATGTGTTTTATCATTTGTTTCTAGAAAAAAACTAAATGAGTTTTATTATTGACTCTAGATAAATTGGCAATTACTTAGAGAAGATTATTTTTAGTGAATAAGTGTTTATTAATAGGTTGTCAAGTTGATTTAAAAATTAACTAATTAATAAAAGGATTTTAAATTTGAATTAAATAAGTTTTTCAAAAGAGTCTTTTTTTTGAAATTAAAATAAAAGAGTTAAAGGTGTAGACAAATGATCATTAAATAGATAGTTATAATATAACAAATATTAATTAAGTTGTTTTTTATAAAAAAAAAAAGGACTAATAAAAAAAACAAAGGTTAATTACGTAAAGCAAAATTATTTACTTAAAAAAAGTTATTAGCGGCTGATTATTAAAACAAAAATTAATTAAGTTAATTAATTAAAAGGTGATTAAAAAAAAAAGCAGATTAGCGAGTTATTATGCGAGGGTATTGTGTGTGATTAGTGAGCGTGGCGAGTGATAGATCAAAACAACAAAACGGCATCGTACACGATATGAACCCTAGATTTCCCCCAAATCCCCTTTCCGTTCGTCGCTCTCCCCGCTTCGTTCTCCTCCGATCGCCTCTCTCTAAGTCTTTGTACCTGAAACACCATTAAAACATTAGATATTCAACGAATTCGGTTCGAAGTTAGGGATTACCGAAGACTGGTAGAATAGTGAAGACACTTGCGATGGAACGGGCTTCGGCGGTTGTGTCTGCGTCGGAAATATGCGGCCTAGGAATGCTTCGGCGGCGGCTTGAGGAGATAAGTTTCCCCCTTTTTGAGTGTATCAGTTTTCTAGCTTTTTTCGGTTTATGAAATTTGGTTTCTTGTGATGATGTTCGATCCGTCCTCTCTCCGTTCACTTCCTTCGCTCTTATATAGACTTCAACTTGGGATTTCCACTGTATTTGATTAAAATCAAATTAATTATGGATTTGGACCTTCTGTTTTTGTTTTAGCTGAGATTGGCAATCTTTCCTTTTCCATCTGATTCTGTTTAATTTCCGTTAAATGAAAAATCAAACTCTGATATTGTGTGTTAATTGCAATAATACGGATATTCCCCACGGTATATTCTTTGATTTGATTTACTAATCTTGGTTTTGCGTTTCATGGCAGGTGTGGATAGTGACTCGTTTTTTGCAACTGGTTTCCTATGGCGTGCAGGTGCTTCTTGAACGTACGACCTTATCTTAGCATTGCTCATAACAGTAGGCAAAGCTTCCAATGAAGTTAGCGCACATAGCAGATTCCTTCATCAGTAGACATGCTCAACAAATCATTAGACAGCGCTCTGAGACTCTTCAAAATATCAGTCAATCCTTTCTCAGAATCATGTAATTCTGGTGCCAGGTATTTTGCTTTAATATGCTCCGCCATATTATGAACAAAGTCTTCGTCGAGTTTGCACTTTCTAGCTTCTGATGATGTAGGAGATTGTTGAGTGATTGTGGCCTTGTATAGGATGTTTTCTCTTGGTTGATGGTGCGTATCATGGCGGGTATTATTCCACAATTTTGCTGAATCCACTTTCAATTCTACGAATTTCAACAGGTTTAAGTCCTCCGATGAACTTGCTTTGATTTGCCTTGTAATTCGTGAAGCTGCAGCGTGTAAAAGCAATGTTACGATATGGTAGTTTACTTCGGATGCTCGCACTTGGGGCTAGGGAGTCCTTGGTAGCAAATATCCTTGATTCCTCTCTGGTGGGCTTTAGTGGTGAAGATAGATTGCTTTCTCAATCTTGAGTTCTAGATGGCATTGTGTTACTAACGTCTTCTTCTCGTTTTGCAGCAATAACGTTTTGATGGCTGGGTGCAATCATATGCGAATTGCTTCGAAGCCGCTGACGTGAGTATTATAGAGATTGCTGCCATGGTATGCTTACTTGGAATTGGCTGTTAATAGTAATTTGATGTGCAGATTTGTTGATTAATCCTCTTCGCGACTGAATGTCGATTCACAGGGCGCGGAGACTTGGTGACGTGAATTGGATTTGTAGTTGTAGCCCTGTTTTAAATAAATCCTGGCTTGTTTGTGCAGGAGATTCACGCATCCTCTGCAGCATAAGGGAAGAGCTGGAAGTTGCTTTGGATTTGGGGCGACGGTTGCAGCTGATAATTTCGGCGGAAGATAACTCCAATGACCAAAATTGGTATATTTCAAACATTCCAGGTGCAACCTCAAAATGGAGATTGAAACAAGGGGCAAGATGATTTGCACAAGCTGGAGGCGGCGCCGATATAAGTTCGCGTAGACGAATCCTATCATTAAGAGCTGCAACGAACTACATGTGGACGGAAGGAAGAACACTGGTGTATTGCATATCGTGGGAGGCTTCTTCAAAGCAGTTTGGAAGGTTTTCTTAAGGAGTTCTTGCTGAGCAGAGCTACAGCCTTGTTTATGACCATAATCACGTTTCATTTCAGGAAATGTTTAATGAGTTTTTTGTAATAATTAACACGGTGATTGTAACAATATTTCCTGTGACAAACATTCCTGGATGGCTTCGAATGATAAGAATTGTCTTTGAATAGCACATTGCTTATTTAAATATCCCTCTCACTCTTGTTAACTGATGCGTAATCCCCAAGGTCTACAACTTAGCTTCAAAGACCGTGAGCCCCTGAGCTTTTCATAATCCAACTTTACATAGCGAAGTCTTGCTTTTGATACTTCAATTTGTCTTTGGTATGCAATGAAGCCTTGAATTCAAACTCTTTTAAAACGTGACCCTCATCCTGAAGGGATGCAATCGAAAATTTCCCACGCCTTTGACATAACTATTCGAAAGCTATCTTCACTTGAAATTAACGCACTGGCATAGACTTGTTAGTAACAAACATGCACACATAATAGTAACAAAGACATCATGTAAAAGACGCGGGATCTTATGGTCAAAATTAGGGTGCAACAGGACACAACTTCAATTGACTGTTGCAGGGGAACGAAGCTCTACGAGAACCAGGACCTGCTGAGGGGGAGCGATGTCAATCGCGGGAATAACCTACGTGGCCTTCATGGCTACTTCTCTGGGGATAACGACTCTGTGGGGAAACAACTTCTGTTGACCAACACTCCACTGGGGAAAACCAATCATGGCTTGAGCAGCTTCCAAGGATTCGGCTCTCTTGGGGTATCTACGAACCCGGCTGAGGAAGGAGAAATCAGTCTGCTTCGCTGGAGAGAGTACGACTCTGCGGGGGAATCTCAATTCCGCTGGAGAAGAAGGAATCATCCGACTTCGGGAGAGAGTACGACTTTGGTGGGGAATTTCAATTCCGCTGGAGACTTCAGTCTGGCACCATCAGCTGCTGTATACTTCGGCGTACGAATAGTTTCCTACGAAACCTGCACTTGTGACCCGGTGCTGGGGGATGAACACGCGCTTCGGCGCCTGACTCAACTGAGGAGGTGATGTTCCTTCAGGATACATCGGATTGGGGAGAGAATCATCTCTGCCTGGGGAGACATATTAATGCTCACTATCTCGCGTTCAGACTCTGCGGGGAGAGGCTACTGAACTCTGCTGGAGAAAGAGGAATCATCATGCTTCAGGGATGCGCACGGCGCAGTGTCTGGAATATGCTACACCTGTAACAACACAAACAAACAGACAAGATACCCTTCTCAACGGGACCTATCAAGGTTATTATCTCGTGACAATATTCACGTAATTCATTGTTTCAACAATCGGTGGTCTAGGCCAGCAAGTTTATGTATGCGCATTTTATCAAAAACATCGGCGTTCTTTTTCGCAAACAAAACAAATAAATGCTAAACAGACAAACAGAATTGCTGAATAGTATGCATTTTATTGATAATTAACCCCTGAATGGGTAAAAAATGTTTTACAACAGATGCAAGCTCCTGGAATGAGGAAGCCGCACAAAAAATAAAACATAAATATACATCAGTATATACAAATGTCGGCAATGAGGCGTAGACGAACACCGTGAGGTGATCCCTCTATGACCCACTCGACTTCGATACTTCTCCGACGCTTCAGCTTCGGAAGAGATTGATTCAGATGAACGGCCCTCAGGTCTTCCAAACCACTAAACAAAGAAAGTCCACACGCAGAACGCAGTCATTTGCTTTTTCAAATCCCTAACTTTTGTGTGAACCGCCCTTTGCGGGTTTTCAGTTCACCGGGATACCCTTTTTTGCCGAAGCCGCCCAGTGTAGGTTTTCGACTTCGCGGGTGTACATTTTTTCAATTTATCCCTAATTTTTGCCCGAACCTTTTATTCTGTTTTTTGTTCGCCGGGATGCCCCTTTTTTTCCTGGACTCTCTTTTTTTTTGTCCAGCGGGTCGCTTTCAAGCAAAGTATTTTTTAATTGCGTCCGCGTTCACCGGGGATGCAAAATCTTCACCATCCATCGTGGATAATAACAAAGCTCCTCCCGAGAAGACCTTGCTGACGACATACGGACCTTCGTAATTCGGAGTCCCCTTGCCCCGGTGATCGGAGTGTGGAGGAAGAATCTTCTTCAGGACGAGATCACCTGTCTGAAAGCTCCTAGGACGCACCTTCTTATCATAAGCTTTCTTCATTCGGCTTTGGTACAGACGACCAAACGTGATTGACGCTAACCTCTTCTCGTCCATCAGGCTGAGTTGGTTCAGACGATTCGTAATCCATTCTGCCTCGTCGAGTTTCACATCGATCAAAACTCGCAAAGAAGGGATCTCCACTTCTAACAATAGGACAGCTTCCATACCGTACACCAAGGAGAAAGGAGTTGCCCCGGTTGACATACGTACCGTCGTACGATAACCGTGCAGTGCAAATGGCAGCATCTCGTGCCAATCTTTGTAGGTCACAACCATCTTCTGTACAATTTTCTTTATGTTCTTATTGGCCGCCTCAACGGCGCCATTCATCTTCGGCCGGTAAGGAGATGAGTTGTGGTGTTCAATCTTGAAACTCTGGCACAGCTCCTTCATCATCTTGTTATTCAGATTCGAACCATTATCAGTAATGATCCACTCGGGAATTCCGTAACGACAGATGATGTCCCTCTTTATGAATTTAGCCACTACCTGCTTGGTCACATTAGCATACGAGGCTGCCTCCACCCACTTGGTGAAGTAGTCGATAGCTACCAGAATGAAGCGATGACCGTTAGATGCAGTGGGCTCGATCTTGCCTATCATGTCAATGCCCCACATGGAGAACGGCCAAGGGGAGGACATGACATTTAACGGGCACGACGGCACATGAACTTTATCAGCATAAATCTGGCATTTATGACATCTCTTCGCGAATCTGAAGCAATCCGACTCCATTGTCAGCCAGTAGTATCCTGCTCTCAGGATCTTTCTCGCCATAGCATGCCCGCCGGCGTGCGTACCAAATGTGCCTTCATGGACTTCTTCCATGAGCATACTCGCCTCTTTCTCATCTACACATCTGAGTAGCACGAGATCGTGATTTCTCTTATACAGAACTCCATCAGGATTGAGATAAAAGTTTCCAGATAGCCTCCTCAGAGTCTTCTTATCCTGGGTTGACGCACCCGCAGGATATTCCTTAGTCATAAGGAAAGTCTGGATGTCATGGAACCATGGCTTGCCATCGGCGGCTTCCTCGATTGCAAAGACGAATGCAGGTCTATCAAGACGTGAAAGGACAATTCTTGGAGCCTCATTCCAAAAATTGACTTTATACATTGAAGCCAACGTGGCTAAGGCGTCAGCCATCTGATTTTCAGCTCTGGGCACATGATGGAGTTCCACTCGATCAAAGAACGGAAGTAGCCTTCTGGCATAGTTCATGTACGGCACCAAATTCGATTGACGAGTCTCCCACTCTCCTTTAATCTGGTTGATCATAAGCGCCGAGTCACCATATACGTCTAGGTTCTTGATTCTCAAATCAATTGCCTCTTCTAGACCCAGGATGCATGCTTCGTACTCCGCTTCATTGTTGGTGACTGGAAACGTCAATCTCGCAGTGAATGGGATGTGGAATCCGTGGGGAGTCGTGATGATCGCCTCGATGCCACTTCCATAGGAATTAACTGCCCCGTCAAATATCAATTTCCAATGGGATTTCCTATCTGGCCCCTCGCCGGGCAACGGCTCATCACAATCTTTCGCTTTGAGAAACATAATATCCTCGTCAGGGAATTCAAATTTCATTGGCTGGTAGTCCTCGATCGGCTGTTCGGCATGGTAATCAGACAATACGCTTCCCTTGATGGCTTTCTGGGACACGTATTGAATATCATATTCCGTTAACACCATTTTCCATCTGGCAATCTTGCCCGAAAGAGCCTGCTTTTCGAAGACGTACTTGATCGGATCCATCTTCGAAATTAGCATGGTGGTGTGATTGAGCATGTACTGTCGTAGACGTTTGGCGGCCCAGGCTAGTGCACAACACGTCTTCTCTAGCATCGAGTAACGAGATTCACAGTCAGTGAACTTTTTACTCAAGTAGTAAATGGCATGCTCCTTTCTTCCCATCTCGTCGTGCTGACCGAGAACACACCCCATACTATTCTCAAGAACTGTCAAGTACATGATTAATGGCCGTCCAGCCACTGGGGGTATCAAGATTGGAGGTTCTTGGAGATACTGCTTTATCTTGTCAAATGCCTTCTGGCAATCCTCATTCCAAGTAATCGCCTGATCTTTCTTTAAAAGCTTGAACATCGGTTCACACGTGGCCGTGAGCTGAGAGATAAACCTTGCAATGTAGTTTATTCTGCCCAAGAAACCACGAACTTCTTTTTCTGTTTTCGGTGCTGGCATTTCTTGAATGGCTTTAATCTTCGCAGGATCAACCTCGATGCCTCGTTCACTCACGATAAACCCCAGTAACTTTCCGGACCGTACTCCAAAAGTACATTTGTTAGGATACAGCCTCAACCTGAACTTCCTAAGCCTCTCAAAAAGCTTCAATAAGTTGACCAGATGCTCTTCCTCCGTTTGGGACTTCGCAATCATGTCATCAACATAGACCTCAATCTCATGATGAATCATGTCATGAAATAAAGTTACCATTGCTCGTTGGTAAGTGGCCCCTGCGTTCTTCAGACCGAAGGGCATTACCTTATAGCAAAATGTTCCCCAAGGGGTGATAAACGTCGTTTTCTCCATGTCCTCTGGCGCCATCTTGATCTGATTGTAACTGGAGAAGCCATCCATGAACGAAAACACGGAGAACTGGGCTGTGTTGTCGACCAACACATCGATATGAGGCAACGGGAAATCATCTTTAGGGCTCGCCCTATTCAAATCCCGATAATCGACGCACATGCGTACCTTACCGTCCTTCTTCGGTACAGGCACTATGTTGGCGACCCACGGAGGGTAAGTGGTGACCGCTAAGAAGCCAGTATCAAGTTGTTTCTGCACTTCTTCTTTGATCTTAACGGCCATATCTGGTCTCGTCCTCCTAAGCTTCTGCTTAACGGGAGGGCAATCTTCTCGCAGTGGCAAGTGGTGGACCACGATGTCCGTGTCAAGTCCGGGCATATCTCCGTATGACCAAGCAAAGACGTCACTATACTCTCGAAGCATCTCGACCAATCTCTGCTTGACATCATTCTGCAATGCGGCCCCTATCCTGACATTTCTGACGAGCTCTTCAGAACCCAGGTTCACGATTTCGATCTCCTCCTCATGGGGAAGAATAACCTTCTCCTCTTGTTTCAACAAGCGGGCCAACTCCTCAGGAAGGTCTTCGTCTTCATCAATCTCTTCTTCGGCTTGATAGATCGGGCAATCGAAGTCGAAGTGAGCCGTAGAAGGGCCAGAGTCGATGTCATCTGTTATGTGGATCCTGCAATAACAAGGGTTAAGTTTAAAACAAGAATATGCAGGTTAGCACAAACCCCATTGACATTTTACTATTTTTCAAGACAAATATAAAACAGGAATAACAGAGATCACAATATTTGGATACGAAGAAAATGCCTTTGATTTATTAACAAAATGCATGTACATAATCCAACAAGGCCCTGACAATAAAACCGCTATGCCCCGGGTAGGACATAGGGTTGTACAATGATTGGAAGAAAGTAAATCATTACTCTTCACTTGTCATCTGGATGATATCCTTGATGGTCCAATTGTTGAGGCCCTCGTCTGGCTTGCTTGGCTGAATCCAAGAGTCGAGGTCACAATCGTTATCCCCGCTGTCTTCAGACGCCGCGTTGATGCTTTCGAAAATCACTCCGCCACTGGTAAATTGGATCGGCCCTTTACCTCGAGACGCACTGCTAGACGAAGAAGAAGGAGCTTCAGCTCCAGGAGAATACCCCAACCCAAACTTATCCTGCTTGTTGGGTATCTCCAAAATTCGCCCCCAACCTGGGGTAGATCCGGCTTGGACGACGGCCCGAGCTTCCTTGAACGAGGAGAGATTCATCTCTGGCTTTTCAGCGACCACAGGAGCTACGTCCTTCACTTTGACAGCCTCGAACGCTTGGCACAGAGTCTCATGGATTTCGCCATCCATTTCAACATACTTAAAGGATGACAAATGGCTCACCATTATGTCCTCCTCGCCACAAACTGTTATGATGCTTCCTCCGACAGCATATTTGAGCTTTTGGTGCAACATGGAGGTCACGGCACCCGCAGCATGGATCCATGGCCGGCCCAAGAGACAATTGTAGGCAGGCATGATGTCCATAATATAAAAGACCGCGTCGAATGTTTCCGGACCAACTTGAATTGGCAGGGTCACTTCCCCGAAAACGTGGCGTTTAGTTCCGTCGAACGCCTTCACAACCAGATCACTGGGTGTGCAGACCACTCTGCGGGTATCCAACTTCATTAATGCCTTCTTCGGCAGGACATTGAGTGTTGAACCCGTGTCCACCAGCACGTGTGACATGATTGTGCCCCTACACTCTATCGAGATGTGTAGGGCGCTATTGTGATTCCTCCCTTTTGGTGTCAGCTCTAAATCTGTGAAACCTAGCCCATTGCCAGCATTAACGTGGGCTACCACCTCTTCTAGCTGATTCACCGATATCTCTTGCGGTACGTAGGCGGCGTTCAACACCTTCAGCAGCGCATTGCGGTGTGCTTCAGAACACAGCAACAAGTTGAGAATGGAAATCTTCGAGGGCGTCTGATGGAGATGATCTACAATCTTGTAGTCACTCTTTTTGATCAACCGCATAAACTCCTCGGCATCTTTGACAAGCAAATCTTTTTCTACCCCACACGGGGCCTCTTTGATGACTTTGCTTTTACCCTTATCGGCCGCATCAGCTCTGACCTCTTTCTCTGCCACGACCTCTGGTGGTGCAAATACTCTTCCGCTGCGAGTAATACCACTAATTCCTGCAAGACTCTCCACAGTCGACCCATACGGATCTAGCTCCAACTTTTGTCCGTTGCAATAGACTTCAGCCCCATAATGCCACGGAACGGCGTTAGTGCTCTCGAATGGTATCGGCCCGGCTTTGGTAATAGTGATTGTAGGCGGTCTGGGCGCAGAAATGGTTATTGGCCGGCGAGGGATGGTGATGGTGGCGACTTCATCGGCCTGCTTCAACACTACCTCTCCTGATACACTTTCAGCCCTTCGGCTAAACTGCAGAATCCCCTCAGTCATCAGACTTTGAATTCCTTCTACCAGCTGCTCACACCCATCAGAATAGGTAGCACAGTCCAAGCATAGTTCTCCGCACCCTGGAAAGAACCCTCTTTTCAACAACTTAGCTTTGACGAAGCTAAGCGGCGTCTTTAGGTCTCTGACATCAGTCAACAGATCTGCACTCTCTTCTTCAATAATGGCGTTCACTCCGCCTCCCCTATGATTCGGCATAGGATTCTTCGTAACATTGGGCACATTATCAGAGAAGTTAATGATCTTGGCATCTACCAGGTCCTGTACCTTGTGCTTGAAGGCTTTGCAGTTCTCGATTGTGTGGCCTGGAGCCCCTGAGTGGAAGTCGCAAGTGGCATTTGCGTCGTACCCTAGTGGAGGTGCCCCTGTCAAGGGAGCCATCGTCCTCTTCTGAACCAACTGAAGCTGAAGCAAAGTCTGCAAGAGCTGCGCGTACGACATGGGTGGTGCCTCGAAGTGACGGTTTGCCAAAGATGCCCGATTCTGGTACTTTCTATATCCCTGTTGATTCGGTTGCTGCTGCTGCTGCGGAGCTGCTGGGATATTTATACTGGCTATCTGCTGCTGAGGGCCTTTGCCCTTTCTTCGAGCGTTGGTCACAGCGCTCGCTTCTCCTTCTCGTCGTTTACCAGCATAAGGTTTCTTTCCACCTCCTCCAGCTGAGGATGATTCACCTTGAATTATCCCGATCTTGATTCCATTCTCGACGTGCTCGCCCATGATAATGAGAGCTGAGAAAGTCCCAGACATACCGCTGACTAACTTTTCATAGTAAACCCCTGGGAGGGTAGCTACAAACATCTGCACAAGCTCGCGTTCAACCATCGGCGGCTGAACCCGAGCGGCCAACTCACGCCACCGCTGGGCGTACTCCTTAAATCCTTCATTATTTCTCTGCGGCAGGTTCTGGAGCTGGACCCGGTTCGGGGCCAAGTCGCTGTTGTACTGGTAATGGTGCACAAACGCTTCAGCGAGATCCTTCCATGTGCGCACACTAGTGGGCTCCAGACCCATGTACCACTCGAGGGACGGCCCAGAAAGACTGTCTTGGAAGAAGTGCATCAGCAACTTCTCGTCTTCGGAATAAGCAGACATCTTCCTGTAGTACGATCTCAGGTGGACACGAGGGTAAGTGGTGCCCTTATATTTTTCAAATTCAGGTACCTTGAAATCAGCCATTAACCCCAGCTTGGACATATCAACGCCCAAAGTATTCTGATTCTCGATATCTCTCATTTTATCTTCAAGTGCTTTGAATCTGAGCCGCACTTCAGCATTCAGCTCCCCTTCAGCACCTCTTTGAGAGAACACATCATCCTGATGATCCTCAAGCCATGGTTGAGGCACCAACAGATTCCCGACGCCTGCATTGCCGTTGCCCGGCCCGATGTTGACATTAGCTCCCAGACTCCCATTACCGACGTCCGTCGTATTGAGTCCGATGTTGGCCATCACATTGCCATTAGCACTGTCGTTGCCCCCGGCCACGGGGACACCATTCTGCGGAGTATCAACTGGTGGAGGAGTACGCACAACCCTGCCATGGAGTATGCCGTTGCTATCAACCCTGGAGATCAAAGGGTGAACCAAAGTCCTGAGCTGGTCCTGGCCATTGGCGACCACTTGCATGAGTTCCATGAAGCGATCCATCCTCTCGCGGAGCTCCTGAACATCTGTTTGCACTTGATCCATGATCCTGGTCTGATTAGCTCTAGTCGGATAATGGTGAATTAGTCTCTGATCAATCCTGGAACCACCGGAAACAGCCTGGAACACCCTGTAAACCTGAAAAACCTGTTAAACACAGAAGGGTTAGGAAAAACAACAAAATGTGCGTCATGCAAATGCTTCATGCAAATGCATGCGTGTGTCTGTGTGTTTGGGAGATTTCCCCCGATCCTAGTGCCTGAGTGCCAGTGCTGATAATAATAATAAGAAGAAGTCCGAGTCCAATCATGGAAACAACAATCTCATATATAAAGAAAACTTGTCAAGGCAGTACATAGCATCAGCGAGTACAAGACGAATCAACAGCGTGACCTCAGCCAACAAGCTTGGTGATGGTCAGCATACAACAATGATCAAAACAAAAGGAATACAAATAGTTAAGTACGGCCACGGGCGCGATACTCTTCTAACAACTCCTTCGTCTCTGGATGATCTGGCAGAGTGAGCAACACCTCGACGAGCAATTCCCTCTGCACAATGGTATACTGAAGTCCCTCAACCGAACTTTCCCATGCTCCTTCGCCGAAGCAATCTTCTAACTTCCGCTTTTTGGACTCAAACGTCAGCTTGCGCTCCTTCAGGTTAGCGAGAGCTTTGTTGAGCTGGCCTTCGGCGGCGTATCTGCGGGTGGTTTCTTCATCAAACCTCTGCTCACTGTCCTTCACCTGGGCTTCCAGCTTGGAGATCTGCAGCATCAGCTTACCCTCCCGCTCTTTCCTGGTGGCCAGGGAAGCCTTCCAGTGCTGGTTGAACTTGGATATCCTCCGATATTCCTCGTCCAAGTGCTGCTTCTTCGTAGCCAGTACGTCGTTGACAGCTTTGAAGTCTCGACCCATGCGTTCACGCTCGGCTATCTGCTTAGTCAGGTCTGTACCTAGATGGTTCACCAGCTCTGTCTGCCTTTTGAAAGAATGAACGGCTTCGTTCCTCTCGCTTCGGAGCTGAGCCAATTCCTTCTCCAGTTCTTCGTTCGCCCGCTTCAATTCATCCCGCTCAGCTAACACCTGATTATGCTGATGAATGGGCACAGTAGTAGGCTCTTCAATCATTGGAGGGCTTTCTGGCTTGGCATGAGGGAACGGCATCCCTATATCATTGGCCCTGGCTCTGATCCAAGTCAAATACGGAGGGTAGGCTTGAATGTTGCTTTTTCCCAGCAAAGGTTTTCCTCGCTTACTGATACCATTCCACGCGCGCTGAAGCTTGGACAACAAATCCCCCTCTAGAAGACCAGTGAGGTACAGAGATTCCTGTACCTCTTCATCCTTCGGCGGAGTTCTCAAAGCATACGCGAACTGTCGAACCAGCAATGAGGGATTGTAGTTTATACAGCCCTTCCTACCTATCAAAGGCACGTTTGGAAACCCGCTGCAACTGAAGATCACCTCAGTACCCAACCTATCTCTGTCGAACCAATCAATATCCTCTGCAGATAGACTCATCATACGCTCAGGCCATTCAGCTGTGGCCGCAGACAAGACAAAAGGACCCCTCTTGGGCAGATGGCTATCAAGCCATTTGTAAAGCAAGGGTACACAACATGAGACGTTCTTCCCCCTCCTGTTCTCGTTTTTGTAATGGACTGAGTGATAGACATCTCCTATCAAGGTAGGGATTGGATTCCATGAAGCAAAGATATGAAACGCATCAAAGTCTACAAAATCGGGCATATTAGGGAACAGAATGATGCCATATATGCAGAGAGCGAGGATGGCATTGAACGCGACCCAACATCCGTCCTTGGCACACTGCTGAGCCTTACCCACCAGAAACTGCAAGGAGAACCCAGGAACCTTGTTCCAACTAGTCAATACTAACTCGGAGGCATCCAGATGAAGTGAAGGAGCTAGACCAGCCAGATCAGGCTCAGCATCCATGTGAACAAAAGGCATCTGCCTCTTGATAGGCACACCTAGCAAATCAGCATATTCTTCCAGCGTGGGTGCGAGAATGAAGTCCTGAAAAGTGAAACATCTCAGCGGGGGGTCGTAGAACTGCAGCAGAGCGTGCAACCCATTCACCTCGAATGTAGAAGGCTTATGAACCAAACTGAGCAACCTGCCGTAGGATTTCTTGAACTCATCCTTCACAGAATCATCTGCTAGAGCTATCAAACCAGTCAACTTAACCACATCGGGGGCAGGGAACTTGTAAGCCACGGTCTTCCTCAGAGAGCCCATAACAATACAATAGGAGGCAAGAAATCCTGGATCGGGGAAAACGGTACCTACAACACAGACACACGTTAATGAAATGCAAATGAACATGCAAACTAATGTAAAATGCAATCATGCAATAAGAGATCAAGGCAACTGCTGTGGAGATTCTATATCAACAAAACCATAATCTTGCTCTATCAAGAACAACCACTGCATCTGATAAGAGGAAAACCCTGGTATCGGACCACAAATCTGCTCGGTCAAGAAAAACCATCTGATAGGGCCATATACATAGGATCATAATTCTGCTCTGTCAAGAAAAAATGTCTGATAATGAGGACCTCTGATGTAGGATCAAGAAATATCTGCTGATGAGGTCTTCAGACCCCAATCAAAAATCTGCCCTATCAAGAACAAACATACAGCTGCTGATGAGATCTTCAGACCCCACTCAAAAATCTGCTCTATCAAGAACAAACAACATCTGCTGATGAGATCTTCAGACCCCAATCAAAAATATGCTCTATCAAGAACAAACAACATCTGCTGATGAGATCTTCAGACCCCAATCAAAAATCTGCTCTATCAAGAACAAACAACATCTGCTGATGAGATCTTCAGACCCCAAAAATCTGCTCTATCAAGAACAAAGAACTGATGACAAAACCCTGCTCTATCAAGAACAGACATACACCTGATGATAAGATCCTCTGATCAAAACCTGCTCTATCAAGAACAGACCAATTTGCAACTGAGAAACTTCGGTACCAACAAAACTGATTCACTGTCAAGAAAACCAGGTAGTCTGAAGGTCACGGTTCCCTGCAATAAACCCAACCCTGCTCACAGGTATGGACCTAAACTGACTCAAGTTCGGCATCCTATGCGTTCATCAGCGTCACAGACATTCAAGAGGGGTGATACGATAACCAGAAGGTGTGGCATCACCAGCTCATGAAGCGGCCTCACTCGGCTGAATCACAAATGATCGGTCCCCAGAGTCGACAATCCACCAAACCAGCAACCGTCTCAACCCAAAGGGTTGAAAGAGAAGCCAACCGGATGAACCTCGTCTGAGCGTGGATTTCATGAGACACTAGTGCCTGCAAAGTAAGCACGCTCCCACTAATTTCCACTCTAAGTCTATACTGCACTCAAGCTTGGGTCTGGCTTCTCACTCATCAGAACTCCCATCCCACAACAGCACAGATAATCATATTATACTGAATATAAAATGTGGGAAATAAAGTGCGAGAAGTAAAATGCGATAAATAAACGCAACCCAACAGGTAAACATACAAGCGTTAGGATTGACTCTCGCAGGGAACTGTTGGAGCTCCCCAGCAGAGTCGCCAGCTGTCGCTTGCGCGAAAATAAGGTGTCGGCACAACAGAAGAGTCGCCACCTTTCGATATTTATCCCTCAGAGCGGGAAAGGAAACGATCGGAAAAACCTAACGAATAAGGGTAAGACAAGGTCGTCGCAACCGTTGTCTGGATTCGGGAGTCGATTACGCAAGGGGAAGGTATTAGCACCCCTCACGTTCGTCGTACTCGACGGGATCCTCACTTGTTGTGTTTACTTGGACGGGTTGGTTTTATGCTATCTACCTATCAAGGCTGGCTAAAAAAAAATAAACTGACTCGGCAAAGCGTCGCACTTTATGCCTACGTATTCTCATCAGAGAACGAGAAATCAGAGTCAACGTAGTTCGACCTACGACGGATTATGGGGGAAGGTAGCTCGCCAATACATCAGTATTGTGCCTACGTACTCTCAACAGGTATGAGAGATCAGAGCTTACGTAGTTCGGGAAACTGCGGTTTATTTCCTGTCTTTTACGAAAGAAGTGTTTTTTATTGTGTTTGCAATTTCAATCGCACTAGAGACTATGACCTGAGAGTGAATACGTCGCATGTCACCCAAAGGGTACCATACTAAACATCCAGACTGTGGAAAATAAACTCTCCCACAATCCTTTCTCAGATAGCTTAAGGCTCGTAACGTACGAAAGAAATCATTCATGATTACTGTATCTTAAACTGTTTTGAGATGAGAAGAGAACAGGCCCAACTAGGAGGGAGACTATCAAGTCCTACTGTTGTCATGCCATGGATTCATCCTATGGTTGAGGTTTGAACAGGGAACTCCTAGAAGTTGTCATGCATAGGTTTCAACCTAAAATTCTATCATCAATTCCTTATCAAAGGAAATGAGAGTCCTAAGGGATCATGTCAATGATACACCAAAACAGACAAAGCATCAGCTTAACAGTAAAATGCATGCAATGCAAGTGAGGGAGGAAATGTGTGTGGGGCTTCAGCCTCCACAAGCTCATCTCGACCTCAAGCCAGAATGGATAATATAAAACAACATGCTATCAAGCAATAACAGTAAACTGCAATCATACAGAAAGAAATGAAATGAAATGCCATCAGGCAAACAAACCACATGGGCAAGGGAGCAGGGCTCTACCGAATACCCGCAAGCAAAGCCACATAGTAACAATACAAGCAGAGGGAGCAACTCTACCTCTAGTGCAATCATGCTCCTAGATTTTACCTATTCTAGATATGAACTTATTCTAATGCATCAAGCAAGTCAAACAAAACACATCAATACAGAAAAGAAAAGGAAACAGATCAACCCCTCTCTCAGCTTCAAGCTTCAGCTCTTCCAATAGCAACTCAGTCTTCAGACTTCCGTCACTCTTAAAAAATATCAATTTGATTTTCCAAGTTTCAACCCTTCAACATAAGTTTCAACTTATCTTCTCCTTTAAGCTTCAGCTTCTTGATCAGCTCCACCTTCAGGCTTCACCTAATCTTCAGGGATCTTCAAGTATCAACTTGCTCTTGTTACTCTTCAAGCTTCAGCTGGAAATGCAATATTCAAGGATTCATCCTCTTCCATACTCTTCATTGAAGTCTTCATCTTCAAGTTCAAGCTCAACATCTCTCAAGATACTCAAACCAGAGGAAATCACTTACTGGATAAGCTGGGGATATTGAACTGCTTATTGACCACCAAAGGTGATCTATAAGGGTCCAACATCAAAGGAATGGTTCCCTCAAAAGTTCTACTCCCTAGGTACATCACTTATCCCTCCAAATGAGAGAGGTGTATACCATGGAAGGACTTTGAATCATAGGGAGGAATGGAGGTGAAAGATATCATCCATGTTTAAGAAAGAAGTTATCTAAGTCTAAACTCTTCCTAATCCCTAAAACAACAACAAAAACAAACAAGATCAAGCTCTCAAGCTCCTCAATCCATCTTCAAGTCTTCTACTAGGCTCCTCAATGCTCCTTAGAACAATACCAAGCTCTCCAAGCTCACACAGCAAAGCAAACAAAAATACAAGCCCACAAGGGCAACACAAACAATCATCAACTACAAAAATCATCTAAAAATATTATACTACTATATTAAAACCTAATATAATTTCTAAGGGATCCTACATACCTACCCTTAATACCCTTATATGCCCCAATACCTATCTTGACTTAGAAACCCAAAATTCTAGTGTTATTATGGACCTATGTTAAGGATTGACCTAATTCTACACAACCTAATGTCATCTAATCAAAACTATCCTAAACTTCATCACAAAATTATGGAATAAATCCAGGGGGAAGCTAAATCTTACATCTAACTATCCTAAAAAGAATGGCCTAAAAATGTTAAGGGAACTACCTAAACCAAATTCTACAAATTCATGGATCAACATAAAAAGAAATAAAATGCAATAAAAGTAGAAAATACACAAAAAATATCAAAAATGCCTGAAATGAAAATATTTTTATTTTATAATTTTCTAGACATGAATATGAAATGGGAGAAAAAATTCCCATTAAAAAATCTTTAATTTTCAAATTGATATGATTTTTCCAAGATTGAAATAAAATGGAAGAAAATAAAATGAAATATGAAGGGAGGTGGTGCAGATAGTAATGCAATGCAGTTCAAATCATTCATGGGCTAACAAAGGGGGGTTCAGATAGTCATGCGCCAGGCCCATCACTTAAACATAAAATCAATTAACAAAAATAAAATAAAAAGGAAAAAACCACGGTGCGAATAGATACCAAATACAGTGCATTATCCAATTGGGCTCGCGTGTGGGGTGTGGGTAGCAAAAGATCACTTAAGCCCATGACCAAACTTAAATGAAACACCTGCGTTTCAAGCTTCTCAGAATTTCTCTCCAAGTTGGAATTAAATCGTGCCCGTTGGATTTAGAAGTGGTCAACCAGTCTTGCTTGATCTAATGGTTGGGAGGTTGTCTTCAACCTTCAGCTAGGGTTCTTGGAACCTCCATGAAAACGCAGAGCTCAAACACTCATCTTCCTCAACTCGGATTCCATTGATACCTCACCAAATGCAACAATTAAAAACCCTAGATTACTCCAAATTTCATCAGGAATCTAGCCATGGCATCAGAATTCATTGAAACCCTCTCAAACCTAGAACCCGATAGCAACTTCAAATAACTGATCAAGAACCAATCTTAACAATTCTCAAAATTAAAGGTCCTAATCTCATCCTCATGTTTCCCTGAACATTTCTTGCTATTAAACTAAGATTATCCCCCAATATTCAGTGAGTTCTTGGTCCATAAAGAAATGGTGTCAACAGCAAAATCACCACCAATTCTCTTCAAACTTTCCAGAAATGATCTCCTAGTTATCCTTAACCATTCTAACCTATTAAGTCTATCTAATTCTACTTAAATTAGAGTGTAGAGAGAAATTTACAAACCTGGTAAAATCGAATGAACAGATGAAGAAATCCCCCAATTCAGACCTTCAATCTTTCCCAATTCCTTCACTGAGTAGTATTCTAGCTTCTGTATGCAAAAAGAAGGGTTGAAACTGCTTGATTCTTGGAAACTGATCTTGAATTGAAGAGGTGAAAATCCAAAAGCTCATGCACGATTCATCAATGGAATTGCCCTTAATTTGATCTGCACACCCTCACTATGATCTATGGAATGTGTTTGTGTAGAAAAAAGGAATGGAAATGAAGAAGAATGAAGAAATGAAACTTGACTTGCAATGGAAGCAACAAGATAGCACTCTCTCTTCTCTGCACCAAATCTCACCAACCCTTGCTTTGAGCAAGTTCTAATCATCTTATAGAACTTGTAGGAACTGTCCAGAACCTTCTGGAACACTCCAATGATAATTTTAACTTCTCATCTCATGACATTTGATTTCACTTCTCACCATATGCTATCTCATGCCATAGTCTTTGTACCCTTCAATTCTGACTTGAAATTCTCCCCACATGAGATGTATGGTGTGTTACAATGCATAACTAACTTGTTTATTGAGTTTTCTTGAGTTTTGCTTTGGTGCCTTAAGATGCAAGTAAGCCATTTCCAAAGCAGCCCTATGATCTAGGCCTCAAATCAAAATTGTGGCTGAACCATTGTTCTTAGAATGTCCTTTGGAGTCAAAATGACCTATTATATGACATGGTTTGGATGTATAACTTGTGATTTCCAATTTTCAATTTCAACTTATTTAACTTATGCCTCCATTTTAGGCCATTTTTATCACTTTTTGATACAAGCCTTTTCAACATCTCATGACCTCCTTACTAGCCTTAAAACATCATTCTAAGCAAGTTTTATGATGAAGATTTTTCCATTTGAAGCTTGGGAATAGGAGATATGGCCTTATGCTTGAAATGACCTATAACCTCCAAATGACCAAAATGCCCTTGACTTGTCAAAGCCATAAGTTGAGTTCTACAAATCCTATCAAGGACTTATAGTACTCTATATAAATCTAAGAAGATGCTCTACAACATTCATGTTGACCAAGAGTTCATAGGAATCCTCCTACTAGGGCAAAAGTTGGATACAAGTTGGGTGACTTTCACGAACCCAGATTCACATACCTCAGATGACCTGTAATTTGTCAAAGTCATAACTTGAGCTCTACAAATCCTATCAAGGACTTCTAGTACTCAAATTAAAGCTAAGAAAAAGCTCTACAACATTCATGTTGTGGGGAAGATGAGATGACAATCACATCTTGAGCTAAACTGCCTTGAAGATAGGGATCAAACTAGGGGATTTTACACTGTCAATCCTTAGAAACCCTAGCTTGAAACTTCTCAAACTCCTCAATCATGATGAGTTGGTCTAGGAATCATACTTATAGCATCTCAATGCATCATTCCATTATCACATGGCTCTTGGATTAGGTCTCAACCCTCTCTAAATCATCAGTTGACCTAGGGTTGACCCAGTCAAACCCTAATTCCACCACTCATGGCTGAATCTTCTGAATCCTTGTACAATGACCTCTCTAGGCTTCATAATGGCTTTCAAGACATCTCATAAGCTTTCTAAAAGCTTCAATTCCATCCTCATAGTCTCAGAATCATCTGAGGAGCTCCCACAACTTTCAAGTTATGAGGCACACAACCTTGGTTTCAACCAATCTCTTTGAGGATCTCTTGAGTTCTCTGACAAAGGTATCAACCTTTAAACACTTTGAACAACCTTCTTGTCTAGCTTCATAGTTTCATATAACTCTTGCTAGGTAATCATACCTCTTGACTAACTGCACCCATATCCATGAGATGCAGATGATGAATGGGATGAACCACCAACTTGGTAAATAAATGTTGGTCAAATTTTGGGGTGCAACAATAGGTTGTTGGCATCCTCCTTTGTGTCCATGATTATGAAATCATTAGGGATATAGAATTGACCTATACGTACCAGAACATTTTCTAGTATCCCTATCGAGAACTTAACAGAACGATCGGTTAGTTATACAGACATCTTAGTTGGTCTTAATTCTCCCATATCAAGCCTTTTGCATATGGGGCATTAAGCTAATATTGGCTCCTAAGTCACATAGATCTTTTCTATGACAAATTTTCCAATTGCACAGGGTATATAAAAACTACCTGGGTCTTTCGGCTTATGAGGCATTTTATTTTGGATTATCGCGCTACACTTAGCAGTAAGCATAACGATTTCGTTATCCTCAACCTTTTTATTATTTGATAAGATTTCTTTAAGAAACTTAGCATATGAGGGCATTTGGGTGATAGCTTCTGTAAAGGGTATTGTGATATTCAATTGTTTCAGAAGTTCAACGAATTTCTTGAATTGCCCCATGCTTTTAGATTTAGCAAATCTTTGAGGATATGAAATGAGAGGTTCGTAAGGTGGTGGAGGCACATATGGTTCTTCTTTTTTTGTGGCCTCTTGGTCACTAACTTCTTTCTCCTTTATGTTTTGTTCATTTTCCTTCTCAGTTTCCCTCTCAGTTACTTTACCAGGATTTTGATACATAGCTAGATTCTCAAGTCTTGGGTCGATTGGTTCGTCCAATTTCGTATCACTTAGTAGTATGATAGCATTAGAATGTCCTTTTGGATTAGGTTGCGGCTGTCCAGGAAATGTGCCTGTAGGAGCAGCGGTAGGTGCTTGTTGTGTGCCACTTGTGAAATTTGGGTTTCAATCATTTTGTTGTGAATGGCTAAGGCATCTATCTTGCTTGCTAATTGCTTAATTTTCTCACTAGTGTGTATGTTTTGATTCAGGAATTCTTTATTTGTTTGAGCCTGGGTGGCTATGAATTTTTCCATCATTAATTCAAGGTTAGATTTCCTAGGAGCATTTTGAGCAACTACGACAGGTTTTTGATATTCTGGTGGTACAACTGGTGCTTGCCCAAGTGCATACAATGCATTATTGTTTTTGTATGAAAAGTTCAGATGGTTTTTCCAACCTGGGTTGTAGGTGTTTGAGTAAGGGTTTCCTTGAGCATAAGTCACTTGATCTGTGGAAACTCTTGTCAAAAGTTGACATTCAGGGGCAGCATGCCTAGGAACTCCGCATAACTCGCAGTTTGGAGCTTCGGCAGCCAAGATGGCTATAGGTGTTATGGTCAAACTTTCGACCTTTTGTGTGAGAGCATCTACCTTTGCATTTACTTGGTTAAGACTGCTTATCTCGTACATACCACTTTCTGTTGGAGGTTTCTCTATTGAGGCTCTTTCACTTCCCCACTGATAGTGATTTTGAGCCATATTTTCGATAAGTGTATAGGCCTCATTATAGGGTTTATCCATTAGTGCGCCACCCGTGGCAGCGTCTATTGTCAATCTTGTGTTATACAAGATACCATTGTAAAAGGTATGGATGATCAACCATTCTTCTAGACCGTGATATGGGTAAAACCTCATCATGTCCTTGTATCTTTCCCATGCTTTGAAAAGAGATTTATTGTCCTTCTGTTTGAATCCATTTATTTGGGCTCTTAGTGTAACACCCCAAATATTATGAGAATATTTAACTTAATTTATTTAAATGAGAATATTCGTGTTTTGGTGATTTTCAGTGGTTTTGTGGAATATTGGGAATTAATGGAATTTGAGTTATTTATTTTGAATAATAGTATGTAATATGAATTTATTAATATTATTACGAATTAAAGTAAATATAAGATGAATAAGGGTAATTTGGACAATTCCGAGGAGTTAGTGAGGGTATTATGGGAAAAGCCCAAATTGTGAGGCCCAAGACTAGATTTAACAAAAAGGAAATTGGAAAGGGATTAGGATTCATTTGTTAGACCGTGAAAAGTATTGAGGCCAGAGCTCTGAGGATAGGATTGGAGGCAAAAGCTTCGAGAGATTCCCTGAAAGATTTGTGAAGGCTTTGAATCAACGACTAAGGTATGGGGAGTATTACCTTCATGATTTTCCATGTGTAAATTCAATGTATTTAAGGTCGGTTTAAGGGATTTTGGGGTTGATTGTACGAAAAAGTGATTTTGGCCTTCGTGGTCTAAATCTAGTATTGAGATGTTAACCATGGGAATTCATTGGAGAAAAAGGGAAACTAGGCCTTCATGGCCAAAACTATGATTTGACATTGGTCTAACCCTGTAGGGAAATTTGATAGTGAGAACTCTGATGATTGTTGTGTAGTGGTAAGTATTCCTGAGAGTTTGAGGGTAGATATGAGAAATAATGATCTTTGCCCTTTGTGGCCTAAATCTATTATAGGTAAATCTAACCGTGGAATTCATTGGGGAAAATGAAGGTTAGGCCTTCGTGGCCAAAACCTTGAATTGTTATTTGTCTAACCCTAAAGGGATATGAATATTAGATAGTGAGTAACTTTGATATCTTTGGGGCAATTGTAGGGACATTTATGATTTAGGGCGTGAATATGACATGGGATTGGCCTAATGAACCGTAGGTTTTGTGCCTTTAGCATCGTAAGACCTTAGGGATGATTTAGGGATGTTTCGGGGGCATTGGGAAAGTGAATCGTGTAGACTTTTGGGTTGGATCAAGTTCTGGTGCGTAGCAGAATTTGCTATCATCGCACTGTTCGCCTAGCGAACCATGTTGTTCCCAGACTCGCCTAGCGAAGAATCCTTCGCACAGCGAAGAAACTCTCCCCAGACTCGCCTAGCAAACATGCCAGCGAACGTAGCAGAGTTTCGCGAATGTTAATCGTGTGCAGCGATGCTTTGATGTTTGATTCTGTTATTTCTTTGACGAATTAACATGAGTAGGACTGTGAAGTTTATATGATTAATAGGCGATATTATGAGGATTACCGCGAGTATAATTATGAATTAATATGTGATAATATGTGATAAGATGATGAATTAATATGAGTATGACTGTAAGCGCCATGTGATTTACACATGATTATATGATGATTCCTATGATGTATGATGATGATTAATATGATGAGCTATGATGACATGATGTATGATGATGATTATGATGATGAGCTATGATGTTTGATGATGAGGAATATTATGAATGATGATGCACCTATGATGTTATTATGAGGATGATTTGTGACATATGCATCATGCATTCATGTGCATCCGGACTTTGGTTCAGGACCTCGATTACTTTGGCTTCAATCCCACTGTGTGGATGTGAAGTATTTTGATGTGCTCCGGATCTCTAGTAGAATTGATTCTATTGATGGGGATCTATGGAGGGTTGATGGTCCAGTGTCCATCGCGTTGTGATGATTGGTACCACATGCATTGAGTCTTGTTGCATTTGCATTTATGAGATGATTATGAGTAAACTATGATGTTGTGGTCTTTGATGTCCTTTGAGGAATATGAATGTGTTGAATATGAAAATGACACCATTTATATGTTGATTTTCTACATTTATTATTATGAATCGTTTTACTCACCCTGCCTGTTTGAATGTTACCTCCACGTGAGTAACATGCAGATGACCAGGTTTAGTCGTGGACGCCGTCGAGGTTACTTTTTTAAAGTTTTGAGTTGTTATCATTTTTGGTTAACTTAGAGGGTCTTGCTCTGATATGTAACATCGGGTTAGGATCTTTTGAGTTAAACTATGTTTTATTTGAGTTTATTTTGATTATCTTCCCGTATGAGGAAAACCTTGATTTTATACCTTTTGAGTTCCGCTGCTTTGTGCAATTTGATGTACTTTGGGGAGAACGTGTTGTTTACGGAGCCTTGACCTATTTTGAGGATTTGGGAAATGTACGCCTTTTTGTGGTGGATTTTATTGAATTTAATAATTTACTCTAATAGATGTGAATAAATCTGCCTTTTAATTGTGGGGTAGAAAAGGGTGTTACACTTAGCATAGTCGTCTTGCTAGGTGGAAAGTATCGTGCTAAGAACACCTTCTTCAAATCCTTCCACGTAGTGACAGATGCGGACGGTAGAGATTGGAGCCAAGCTCTAGCTCTATCTCTTAATTAGAAAGGGAAAAGACGTAGTCTTATTGCTTTGGGGCTGACACCATTTGCTTTCATTGTGTCTACGTATTGCAAGAGTACTGACAAATGTAAGTTCGGGTCCTCCGTGGGACTTCCAGAAAATTGGTTTTGTTGTACAGCTGACAACAATGAAGGTTTTAGTTCGAAGGTATTTGCCTCAATGGAAGGAGTAACAATATTGTTATATGGCTCCTCCTGAGAAGGGATGGCATAATACTTGAGAGGTTGATTCTGAGGTTCTTCAGCCATAGGTATTGGTAATTTTGGAAAGGTAATTTCAGGTGGTGGAAGGTTATACTTAATTCGGAAATCGTTAATTTGGCATCTTAAACTAATAAAATGCTCAACGTCAACAATCGGTTGCTCAAGCTTTTCACCTTTAGAGTGAGTGTTTGGCATACAATCGACGACTTAAAATAGGGAAATAGTTGCCTTAGTCTATACTGCACAACACTACAGTTACGATATCGATTTAATTGGTCCCCGGCAACGGCGCCAAAAACTTGATCGCTATTTAGTATGTCTAAATGATTCGTGACTGCAATTGCACAGTCGGATCGCGTAGTTTTAAAGATTATCAAACCCAAAGGACCAAGAATCGATCTACCGCTATCTAATGCTACTACGTAAATCTAAGACTAATGGATTTTTAAGTTGAGATGCAAGTAAGAAAATAAGTGCAAATTGAAATATAATTTAAATCAAGATAATGTGAAATATCGGTATATAATTATGTCAATCATCGGGGGTTCAGTAATTCATGGGATTTTAGTTTAAAAGGAAAAATGTTATTTTGTAGAAAATACTCATTTAAAAGACTTTATCTCACACTCTCGTGTTTATTAACGTAGACTATACTCTCAAGTCAGAATGAAGTCTCTCGCTCTCTCATTTGTATTTAAAAACATTTTTTTGAAAATAAGTAGATCCTAATTAACCTTAAAGCGTTTTCGTTGTATTTAAGATTAATGTTCAGTTTCAGCTATCAGGTTAATACTTAAAACTCTCGTTTTATTGATCTTAACCTTCGTTATCTTTTTACTCTCGTAACAAAAGTTATTAAGTTATTAAAAGAAACTGAGACCAGAAGAATAAATCTATTAAGTTCACGCCATGATTTACATAACCCCTTTCAATCAGTCGTAATTACATACCAATATTAAATGGTTTAGTCGGCCATGGCTTGCATAATATTACACAATTTAATCTTAATGCTAGACATAATATAAAAGGAATGCATAAAAATAACAATAACAACGAAAGTAAATAAATGGAACCAGGCAATTACGAGGAACAGAAAAGCACTTGGATTATGGAGGTCGACTTGTAGTTCCGTACAAAGTTACAACCAATACATAAAACCTAATACTAACTGAAAATTGTTTCTCAGTATGAAAAATGATTTCCTTTTACAAAATCACTCTAAAAACTACTTAAAACTAAGAACAAAAACTGCTGGAAAAGAAATGCTGAAAACAGAAATCAAAAGTGGCTCCCCCTGTTTCTAAAACCGTCTGTGGCTTTTATACTTATCACTGGTGATGGTTACCCAAACATTCAAGGCAAAACATGGAGAGAAGCCCAAAGAAAAATCAAGAAGGAGTGGAGAAAGTGTAGGGAGGAAGTGGCACATGTAACGCCCGTTCATTTTAATTAAATTATTTATGAATTGTTGGTGTGTCCTTATGTGGAGGTGTGTCTGAGTGTGTTGGTGGATGTCCTTAGACTGTAAGAGTTATTTTAATAACGATTGGAGTTTGATAATAATATAATTAATAATGATGATAATTTAATAATTAGTAGTAATAATAATAATAATATTATTATTATTATTATTATTATTATTATTATTATTATTATTATTATTATTATTATTATTATTTGTAGTATTAGTGGATGGAATAAGAGAAGAGAGTTATTAGAGAAGTTGTGGGAGAAAGAGGAATAACACGATAACTGCCCAGAAAACCAAAATTGAGGAAAAAGGTTGAAGAGAAGGAAAAAGGAACGTGACTGTGGAGAAAGTAAGAAGAAGAATTTTCCATCGGTGAAATTGGAAGAAAGTTGCAGGAGAATTACTGTAGAACAGAACCAGAACCAGAAAGCTTGGAATTGGCCTCTATTCAAGGTAAGGGTAGGGTTCAATTCTATAACCGTGGGTATGATCAATTTCATGTAGGGAATTGATTCATAGGTATAATTTCCGTTAATCGATAAATGTTAGGGACGAGGTTTTTCTATGTAAGAATGAATGTGTTATATACGATGCTCTAAGGTTTTCCTAATGGGGCAAATACATAGTAATGTCCCCGTAGTAACGTTACCGTAGTAATGTTCCCGTAAGTTGAAGAAAGAAATATTAAAGATTAATGTTCCCGTAGTAACATTACCGTAGTAATGTTCCCGTAGTGATGTCCCCGTAGTAACGTTACCGTAGTAATGTTCCCGTAAGTTGAAGAAAGAAATATTAAAGATTAATGTTCCTGTAGTAACATTACCGAGTAATGTTCCCGTAGTGATGTCCCCGTAGTAACGTTACCGTAGGTTGAGAAATATTAAAGGAATATTAAGGGTAAATGTTCCCGTAGGTTGAGAAATATTAAGGGTTAATGTTTGTCTACGCCTGCATTAATGTTTATGTCGTTAGTTTATGTAGTAATGTTGGGAATCGGCGCCGACACGCGCTAATTTCCCATTTGTTGAGGAAATGTTATTATAATTTTCTCCTTGGATTACGTGGATAAGTTGTAGTTATATTACCCGTATGAAGGTATATGAAAATGTGTTGAGTTCTCATTTGTAGTAATGATGTTGTCAGTTGTTCTCTGACATGAAAATGCTGTTGAGTTCTCGATTGTAGAGACGAGGTTGTTTTTAATTGTTCTCTACGAAAATGTGTTAGAGTCTTATTCGTAGAAACGATACTGTTGGCAGTTCTCTGATATGAACAGATTGAAATGGTGAGTCCATAATATATGCAAAATGTGATGTTTCTGTTATGGATAATTGGTTGTAGGCGTGATGCCTTGTTGCACGGTTGTTGCACAGTTGTTGTTGTTGTTGTGTTATAATCCATAATAGTTGCATCTCATAGCATATCATTTGGCCTGGATTGGCGAAGGTTGTGTCTTTAATGACAAAATAAAATGATTGTGGAGAGTTGTCTCCCGAATTATTGTGGAGAGTTGTCTCCCGAATTATTGTGGAGAGTTGTCTTCCGAATTATTGTGGAGTGTTGTCTCCCCAAATGGTACCACATGCATATGCACAATTGAATCGCATTGTTGAGTCGCATTGTTGAGTTGCGTTGTTGAGTTGTTTTGATGAGTTGCTGAGATATGATGATAATTGTTGTGGTTATGAATAAAGAGTGGTTGTAGTTTATTATTACTAATATTTATGAGAACTGCTAGAATTATAATGCTGTGATAATATTCTGACATGACTTTTATCATGCCTTATGTTATATTGTTGATATCTCACCCTTTACGTTGTATGTTACCTCCGTTGGTGGTAATTTGCAGGTAAATCGGAAGAAAGTGTCGCTTTATGTTTAAGGTCGTTGGTCGCTCTGATACGTAGCACTCTGGGGGGGGGGGGGGGGATGAACGATTAATGTTATTGTTTTAATTGAATTCATAGTTGCTGAATTTTATTAAGTACTATGGCAAATAGATTGGTTGTTTCTGATAATGCCAAATGTTGCTTGGATGCATAGTTGTTTTAGTGAATTGATGCAAGATAATTACTTGCCGAATTTTAATGGAATTTAATTAGTACAAATTGTTGGAAGTGTATTATAACATGGCGTTTATGATTAAAATGTTAAACAAGTTACCGTTGTTTGTTCATCCGAATTTTATGCTACGTATGTTAGTAAATGATCTTTTGCAGGTGTATGTGTTTTGGTTCAGTGTATAATGTGACACCTCTGCTGCGTCTGAGAATTTGGGAGTGTGACGGTCGTCACAGCTCCATGACGCTCGTCATGACCGTGACGGTCGTGACATCCATGACGGTCGTCATGAGATTTTAATTGCTGCACTCTGAATTGTTTCTGTTGTTTATCTTATTTTTCCGCGATAGTTTAGAGTGGGGTGTTACAATTGGTATCAGAGCCTGGTTGGTCCGTGCGGCCAAGTTGTCTATTGTTGTGTATTCCCTGGTATGCGACATGTGTGTGAAAACACTGTCGGTACATGTTTTGTGGTGGAACCTTTGTCTGTTGGAGTGAGAATGATTTAAGTGGGGGAGAAGCTTGTGCTTCTCCAGGATGCTGCAAGTGAGGAGTTGTAGCTCAGTGTGTGGTTGAACGCTCTCATAGTTTGGTAAAGATGGTTTGTACCCTATCATGATTTTCGACTGTCTATTGACAAATTGAGGAACTGATCGCCCTTAATCTCTTGTTGATAGTAGTTGGGATTGTGTTAGATGGGATATGCGTGTCTTGTAAGCTTGGATGGCGTGAGCAGAGAATTGTCTTGAGTTAAGCTAAGTGCTTAAGAATTATTTTGACGAGTCGGCGCAGGACGGTGTTGAGGTGTTTAATTTTGATGGAGAATTTTTGAGTTATAATGAAAGTGAGAAGTTGGCGATTTGCCGATTAATTGTGGTCGGCTGGAAGTTATCCTGACAAGATAGTGATATACAGCCAGGACGTGAAGTGGAGTTGTGACCGACTTAGTTACGACAACTAGTCTGAGAGTGAGAGCTCCATATTTCATGTCTGTTTGGATGGTCAAGGAATTAAATTGATTAAGTAGCTTTGAGACTTGGGTCTGACGTGTGTTCTAAGGCAACAAAGTGTGAGGTTGAGTATATAAAAGGTGGGCAGTGACTCCGGATGATTAGTAAAGAAAGTAAGATATGGAATGCAATATTAGTATAATTAAACCTTTAGATATTCCAAGAGTTGAAGATGTGTTGAATGACCTTCTAAGTGTGAAATTGTTGTCGTACGTCGAATTCCGAGATCGTAGCTTTTTACGGAATCAATATTTTTACGGACGAAAGTTGGAATAGATTACGCCGTGGTGTCGGGTAATGTTAGGTCGTGGTCAAGTATGCTTGTTTTATCGAATTTGATTGATTTTTGTAAGTTTTTGCATTTTTGGAGAGTTGAGGATTTAAGATTCGGATTGAAATTGGAAGTCGTAAATTTCACGTTTGATGGTTCTAAATCACTAATATATGTTTGGTATGAATGAGTATGTATTTTTTTCAAAGAAAATAATTGAATCGGTCGGATTTTCGGGCGAAAATGCTCAAACCCGTAGCAGCCTTTATGCAGAAAAATTCTGTTTTGGAGAAACTTCGAAAATTCATATCTCTTGATCCGTAAGTCGGTTTTAGTCCCCGTTCGAAGCGTTGGAAAGCTAACGAGATGCTCTTTCTAGGAAAAATTGTTTCGAGGCTTGTACCTAGTTCAATTATAGCAGAAAATTGAAAATGTATCATGTGTTGATTTTTGCCAAACCCGACAGGACCATTTGTTGTGTTTATGATGCCTTGTTGATATGATAAGTGAAACGTCAGCGAGCTTTGGGTTATTCTTTAAGGAAACTTGAAGTACATAAAAGGAATCATCTGATAAGTGATTTAGAGTTGGCTGCTGTTGTGGTTGTGCCGGAGTTGGAAGCTTCAATTAGTTAGTTTGAGATTTGAAATGTTTGGTGACCTCAAGAGCTTAAGGTATTTATTTGATTTGGAAGAGTTGAATATGAGGCAGAGAAAATAATTGGGACTCCAGAAGAATTATGGTTTGGATTGAATTTTCATTCGGGAAAGCAAAAACGTGGTAGCCTATGCAGTGATTTGGAAATCCTTGCATATGCCAATGATGGTGGTGAAAAGAGTTAGGATTGATTGAGCAATTTTGTGATATGAGTTTAGTTTGTGAAAAGACTTCTTATGAAGTTTAGCTTAGTATGTTGGACCTTACTCGTAGTATTTCTAACGAGATTCGATAAGGTCAGAACTCTGGTTTGAGTTGGTAGATTGGTTGGATCTGAGGAACTAAAGTCGAAGGGATGATTTTCAGATTAATGGAAATAGTATCATGAGATGTCGTGATAGAGTTTGCGTTCTAGATATGATTAAGTGAAATGAGAGTATTGAGGTAGACGGAGTATCCACCCCGGTGCTATGAGGATGTAACCGGATTTGAGGAAATTATTTTGAGGGCCATAGTTGAAGAGATAAGTGGTTGAGTTTGTATGTGCTGATTAGACTTGTTGGAAGTCGAAGAATAAACGTCAGAGACCGTTGGGTCCGATGCAACCGTTGAATATTCCAGAGTGGAGATCGGATAGTATTCCCATGGATTTTGTGTTGGATTTTCCGGAGAATTTGAGGGATATGATTTTACTTGGGTGATTTTGGATAGAATGACTAATTTGACTCTTTTCCTAACAAGTGAGATTAAGCATTCTATGTTGAAGCTAGCTGAGATTGTGCAAGAGAAGACCGAAAAAAAAATCCAAAAGATCCAAGAAAGACGTGTTTTGAGAGTTACGATAGTAACTGGTGTTGGTCGAGCTTGAGGTCTCGGAAGCACACTATGTTTTGTAATCTGTACCAGAGTGGCGCATCAGAAGCGTGGAAAAAATAGCAGGTTAGACTGTTTTACCGCTGTCACTCGTGGGAATTTACATGATGTGGTATGTGCCTAAGTTGAAGAAGTACATTGATTCGGATGGATGGTGTACAAGTGAAAGGTAATTTGATTGTTGAGGCGTTGTTAGTTCAGGTGGATGAACGAGAAGCAAATTCGAGGTGAAGATATTGCTTTGGTGAAAGTAGACTGGTTGGGAGCTGTTTGATTGAGGTAATTTCGAGGACGAAATTCTTTTAAGTAGGGGAGAGTTGTAACGCCCGTTCATTTTAATTAAATTATTTATGAATTGTTGGTGCGTTCTTATGTGGAGGTGTGTCTGAGTGCGTTGGTGGATGCCCTTAGACTGTAAGAGTTCTTTTAATAACGATTGGAGCTTGATAATAATATAATTAATAATGATGATAATTTAATAATTAGTAGTAATTTAATAATAATAATAATAATAATATTATTATTATTATTATTATTATTATTATTATTATTATTATTATTATTATTATTATTATTATTATTATTATTATTATTATTATTATTTGTAGTATTAGTGGATGGAATAAGAGAAGAGAGTTATTAGAGAAGTTGTGGGAGAAAGAGGAATAACACGATAACTGCCCAGAAAACCAAAATTGAGGAAAAAGGTTGAAGAGAAGGAAAAAGGAACGTGACTGCGGAGAAAGTAAGAAGAAGAATTTTCCATCGGTGAAATTGGAAGAAAGTTGCAGGAGAATTACCGTAGAACAGAACCAGAACCAGAAAGCTTGGAATTGGCCTTTATTCAAGGTAAGGGTGGGGTTCAATTCTATAACCGTGGGTATGATCAATTTCATGTAGGGAATTGATTCATAGGTATAATTTCCGTTAATCGATATATTTTAGGGACGAGGTTTTTCTATGTAAGAATGAATGTGTTATATATGATGCTCTAAGGTTTTCCTAATGGGGCAAATACGTAGTAATGTCCCCGTAGTAACGTTACCATAGTAACGTTACCGTAGTAATGTTCTCGTAGTGATGTCCCCGTAGTAACGTTACCGTAGTAATGTTCCCGTAAGTTGAAGAAAGAAATATTAAAGATTAATGTTCCCGTAGTAACGTTACCGTAGTAATATTACCGTAGTGATGTCCCCGTAGTAACGTTACCGTAGTAATGTTCCCGTAAGTTGAAGAAAAAAATATTAAAGATTAATGTTCCCGTAGTAACGTTACCGTAGTAATGTTCCTGTAGTGATGTCCCCGTAGTAACGTTATCGTAGTAATGTTCCCGTAGGTTGAGAAATATTAAAGGAATATTAAGGGTAAATGTTCCCGTAGGTTGAGAAATATTAAGGGTTAATGTTTGTCTATGCCTGTATTAATGTTTATGTCGTTAGTTTATGTAGTAATGTTGGGAATCGGCGCCGACACGCGCTAATTTCCCATTTGTTGAGGAAATGTTATTATAATTTTCTCCTTAGATTACGTGGATAAGTTGTAGTTATATTACCCGTATGAAGGTATATGAAAATGTGTTGAGTTCTTATTTGTAGTAATGATGTTGTCAGTTGTTCTCTGACATGAAAATGCTGTTGAGTTCTCGATTATAGAGACGAGGTTGTTTTTAATTGTTCTCTACGAAAATGTGTTAGAGTCTTATTCGTAGGAACGATATTGTTGGCAGTTCTCTGATATGAACAGATTGAAATGGTGAGTCCATAATATATGCAAAATGTGATGTTTCTGTTATGGATAATTGGTTGTAGGCGTGATGCCTTATTGCACGGTTGTTGCACAGTTGTTGTTGTTGTGTTATAGTCCATAATAGTTGCATCTCATAGCATATCATTTGTCCTGGATTGGCGACGGTTGTATCTTTAATGATAAAATAAAATGATTGTGGAAAGTTGTCTCCCGAATTATTGTGGAGAGTTGTCTCCCGAATTATTGTGGAGAGTTGTCTCCCGAATTATTGTGGAGTGTTATCTCCCAAAATGGTACCACATGCATATGCACAGTTGAGTCGCATTGTTGAGTTGCGTCGTTGAGTTGTTTTGATGAGTTGCTGAGATATGATGATAATTGTTTTGGTTATGAATAAAGAGTGGTTGTAGTTTATTATTACTAATATTTATGCGAACTGCTAGAATTATAATGCTGTGATAATATTCTGACATGACTTTTATCATGCCTTATGTTATATTGTTGATATCTCACCCTTTACGTTGTATGTTACCTCCGTTGGTGGTAATTTGCAGGTAACTCGGAAGAAAGTGTCGCTTTATGTTTAAGGTCGTTGGTCGCTCTGATACGTAGCACTCTGGGGGGGGGGGGATGAACGATTAATGTTATTGTTTTAATTGAATTCATGGTTGCTGAATTTTATTAAGTACTATGGCAAATAGATTGGTTGTTTCTGATAATGTCAAATGTTGCTTGGATGCATAGTTGTTTTAGTGAATTGATGCAAGATAATTACTTGCCGAATTTAATGGAATTTAATTAGTACGAATCGTTGGAAGTGTATTATAACATGGCGTTTATGATTAAAATGTTAAACAAGTTACCGTTGTTTGTTCATCCAAATTTTGTGCTACGTATGTTAGTAAATGATCTTTTGCAGGTGTATGTGTTTTGGTTCAGTGTAGAATGTGACACCTCTGCTGCGTCTGAGAATTTGGGAGTGTGACGGTCGTCACAGCTCCATGACGCTCGTCATGACAGTGACGGTCGTGACATCCATGACGGTCGTCATGAGATTTTAATTGCTGCACTCTGAATTGTTTTTGTTGTTTATCTTATTTTTCCGCGATAGTTTAGAGTGGGGTGTTACAGCACACACCACACCCTTTTCTTTTAGGAGTGGCAACTGCCACTCCCCCTTCTTTCTAGAAGTGCCACTCGCCACTCCCCCCTCTCTTTGGAAGGTGGCAGGCGCCACACTTCCCTTGCATTTTCATGGTGGCAGGCGCCACACACATGCGACAAGTTCCACTAGTGTGTGGTGACCCCCACCTTATTTTTTTCTTTCCTTTTCTATTCTTTCTTCTTCTTTTCTTTCCTTCCTCTTTCTTCCTATTTTCTTTCCATTTCTTTCATTTATTTCTTCTTTTTCTTTAATCCATATTTTTGATAACCTACAATATACAAGAAATAGATGCGTAATAGAATATAAATCAGATAAAGTAGAAATAATTGCAGATAAAATTCATGTAAGTCAAGTCAAATATACGATATAATTTCGCGTTATCAACGACCCAAAAACTTCAAAAAGTCCTCGACGGCATCCACGACTAAACATGGTTATCTGCACATTACCCACATGGAGGCAACATTCAAACAGGGAGGGTAAGTAAAACGATTCATAATAATCAATATAAGAATCAATATATAAAATGACGTCATTTTCATATCTAACATCATCATAAGCATCAAGGAACATCAAAGGCCACAACATTATAAATTACACCAAATTGTCACATAAATACAAATTCAACAAGACTCATGCATGTGGTACCAATCAAAAAAATTCGATGGACACTGGACCATCAACCCTCCATAGATCCACAACAGTACGAGAACCGGAGCACAACAAAATACCTCACATCCGCATAATGGGACTGAAGCCACAAGAATCAAGGTCCTAGATCGAAGTCCGGAATGCATATGAATGCATGATGCACACATCAATATCATCCTCATAATAATCTCATTAGGTGCATCATCATTCATCAAAATAATCATAAGAATCACGTCATCATAGAATCATCAAAACCTCATGGAATCAACGTCACAAATAATCACAATACCTCATGGAGATTCATCATGCAATCATGTATTAATCTCATAAGAATCACAATTATACTCATGGGTACTCATCATACGGTCATGTATTAATCACATAGGAACCATAACTATACTCATGCTAATTTATCATACATTCATTTAATCACATAGGAATCACAATTATACTCATGGTAACTCATCAAGAAAATCACAGCATCAAACATCAAGCCATCACTGAACCAGAACATAATTCACGAAACTCTGCTATGTTTGCTAGCAAGTTCGCTGTGCGAGTCTAGGGCAATTGTTCGCCGTGCGAACTCGCGATTATAGTAAATCGTTTTTATGCACCAGCACCAAATCTCAGAAGAATCATAGTCATACTCATGGTAATTCATCAAAGAAATCACAACATTAAAAATAGACTTGCCAACAAAGAACACTTCTCCATGAATCTTTCTATAAAATCCAAAAAAGAAAAAAAATCAAGAAACAACAGTACAATATTACCAACAAACATCAAAAAGTTGTTTGAATCAAAAAGAGAACACACCAATGAATTAAAAATAAAAACTTTAAAAGGCTTTTAAGCATGCCCATTTTCTTACCTTTGAAGAATTTCGATGAATCTTCTGTAGCTAGTTAGATCCAACATTGTCGGCATTAACAATAAGGATTTGGGTGAGTTCATCGAAACACTAAATCATCTAACAAATTCAACAAACACTTTTTCATGTTGTAGCGAGAGGGAGAAGAGAGAAAGAGAATGGGAGAAAAAAGAAGGAGAAAAGAGAAAGGTTGGATCTTCACAAGCTTGCAGAAATGATTAAAAAAATGTGTTTGAGAGTTGGAGAATGACGGGTTTGTGAGAAGATTTGGGTGTGGTGATGTAAGAGTTTGTGGGAAGGAAAAGATAAGAGGTTTTCACAGAGAGAAAGAAGGAGAAGAGAGAAACAAAGAGAGGGAGAAGAGAGAGGTATGACGATTAGGTTTTCTTTGAAAGAGATAAAATTGTTTCATATATTATAATAAAATATTTTATATCAATTAAAGATAATTTAAATTAGTCAGATTAATATTAATTAGAGTGTCACGACTCACGCCTATCCAATATAATAGATTTTGATAAAATTTAACAAAAAAGATTAATGTAGTTAATACAACTTAATATAAAGGGAAATAAAATATTTGAAATTAAATTAAAGAGTATAAACCAATTGAACGAGTTTATTGAAATAAGTACTCCCTCTATTTAAAATGTATGTCGTTTTAAAAAAAAAAATTATTTCAAAATAACTATCGTTCTCCGACCGTACTTATGTGTCATATAATTATTATTCCATATACTATTTTCAACATATTAATAACACTAATTAAATAAAAATACAATATCTAATGACAATTCCTTAATCTATATGGAAAACCTACCATAGTTATTTTAAAACGGAGGAATACAACCTATTGAAAAAATGAAATTTTGAGCTATTCATTCTATTTATTTAAGTTAGTAATAGCAATAGGGCGTGGTGAAGAGAGACATTGAATAGTGCGTCGCAACAATATATAAGTACGGAACATAATCCAAGGAATTAGGCTCAAACTCTAACTCCTCAATTTAAGTGTTTAAAACTTCTTCAATCTTCCATTACATTCTCTTTCTACCCTTTTCACTCCCAATGATTTGAACATCACAATGGGCTTCCTCCGGCGACTTTTCGGCGGAAAAAAACACCACAATCCACCACCGAGAACCACCGCAAAAAAAGACAAGAGAATCTGGAGCTTAGCCAAAAACAGCACAAGGGACAAAACCAACTCACTCCCGTTGAATAACCACAAAAATACTGACCCTTCTACTTCTTTTGCCGAAAATTATGATGCCAATAAACATGCAATTGCTGTAGCTGCCGCTACCGCCGCCGTAGCCGAAGCTGCACTCGCCGCCGCTCATGCTGCTGCCGAGGTTGTCAGACTGACAAGTAACACCGATTCAGGACATTCCGCGGTTAGACCTCAAACTCCGAAGACCGGCCGGAGATGCTCGCCGGCGGAATATGATGCCGCCGTGAAGATACAGTCGGCGTTCCGAGGTTACTTGGTAAGTATAACAATTTGTATTTTGTATCATGTTTTATTTTAAAATTTGTTTGTAATTATACAATTATAAATTAAATTTAAATAAAATAAAATACAAAATAAATAGTAAGAGTTTAACGATGCACGATTTAAAGTCATTAATAAAAAACCATTGAAATTTAGCAAATTATCTAAATTATTTTAAAGGGTTTAATTGTTATACATTAATTGTGTAAAAATATATTACAGTATCAATAGAAATATATGTCATATAATTAGTTTAAAATTTTCAATATAATTTAAAGGGATAAATTGTTATTGATCAACTTGTTTAAAAGAAATTTACATGTGCATCGCCTTTTTTCCATTTTTAAAATATTAATATGATTTGTGTAGATACATATTATTCATTAAATAAAGGTATAAAATATATCTCTTATTTTTTAAAGGTTAATTTCTGTCATTCAATAGAAAATCAATAATCTATCCTATCATTTAAATAATTTTAAAATATAAATGTGATGTGAAGAAATTTATAATCATAATTTTAAAATATAAATGTGATGTGAAGAAATTTATAATCGTCATTAATCGAGAGTAAGACAGTCAGTGCATCACTCTATTCTATTTTTTAATAAATAAATATAAATTATAGCAATTTTAATAATGTTGTAAAATAGTCCAAAGAAAGTACCAAAAACATTAAAGAACTTGAAAACGGGTAATGTAATTTTGTGTATAAATATAAGACTTCACGTGTTTGGTGAGTTATGATAGTTTCCTTTCTGGGACCAGAGAGTTATGTCTATTTGTACAAAAAAACAACACAAAAAATGAAATAACACAGCGACAGAACATCATCAACCATGTTTTAGTTAATGGTCCAAAGTATTATAGGTTATTAGGGTTACCTATTAATCAATGTAATTTGTAGCTAGCTACTATAGTTTTGTTTTTGGTAGGGCATGAATATTTCTGGTGCATTGATATGTCCTAAACTTGTATTCTTGGAATTCAAATTTGCTAGCAGTTAAAAAAGCATGCATTCAAGCATATTTGACAGTCGGATCTATGATCGACCGATCAAGGTCGGATGATTCTGATATAAAACAGACAATTTTAAGAAAATTAAAACTACTTTGTGAGTTGTATGATTGGGATCGAACCGTTAATATCATCTTTCCAGCGTGAATGCGTGCAAACTATATAACGGCAAAGGATTAGAATTAGTATTCTTGGTGGGGAAGCATAGGAAGCTTCGATGCATAAAAAGTAGCATAGATAATGGATGGCTTTTTCACTTTGAATTCGTGTTTGCTAATGATTACATTCATACATTTTTTCAACCACATTTTCTCCCTTTTATGACTTTTCCCTATTAATATACTATACCTTTTCAATCTTCCATACTTATTTGTTCCCTATCTTTTACTTTTATTTTAGGCTTTAATTAATTTCAAGTTTTGATGACTCAAAACACTTTCATTTTAGTGATATTATTATTAATGAATTTTTTTCGATTTTCACTAACATTTTCATATGAGTTTGAAAGGCAAGGAGGGCATTAAGAGCACTTAAAGCATTGGTGAAATTGCAAGCATTGGTGAGAGGTCACATTGTAAGAAAGCAAACGGCCGATATGCTAAAACGCATGCAAACATTGGTGCGACTTCAGTCACGTGCACGTGCAAGTCGCATGCACGTTTCTGATAATATGCACTCTTTCAAGTCTTCACTTTCTCGTAACCCTGTGAGTTTCTTTTAAATATTTTCTATGAATTTGAGTGACTAAATTGAGCTACTCTTACAATTTTAAGCACCAAAATGTTAATTGACTTTTCAAAAAGCAATATTCTTTTATTAGTTGTCTTATTCTTATCGTAGCAAGTTGATGCTAACTTGTTAAAAAAGGCTATGTAATGGTGTCTCACTTTCTTTTAACCTGTCATCTTTAAAAATGCATTTCTCTCTATTTTTTTCTTTTCTCCATCACCTCACCAATAGTTGTAATTTGGAATCTCATGTTTCATAACTTTACAACTTGTCATCTGATTTTTACTTTGCATAATTGCAGGTCCCAGATGATTATGAGCATCGACTTCATGTCTATAGGACGAAATTTGATGGATCTTCGATCCTCAAGGTATTCATGATTCATGCTCATAAATTTGATGTAACTTAAACTTTGTTACTTCAAATGCAAGCAATACAAGTTTTTTTTTCATTCTATGGTCTTGAAAATGATGGATCTATAATTTGAATTTAACCTTGGACTGAAAATTTCATTTTGAACCTGCAGAGATGTAGTTCCAATGCAAATTTTAGGGACATGAACTTAGAACGAGCCCGGTTCGGTTCGAACTGGTTAGACGGTTGGATGGAAGAAAACACATGGAGCCAAATCGGAGACACTTCATCGAAAACCATACATCTTGATGATGAAAAGAGTGATAAAATTCTTGAAGTAGATACTTGGAAGCCACATTTGAACTCACATCATAGTACTAGCACATCTTTTCAACATCATCATTCATCTTGTGATTACAATAATGAGAATTTTACACAACACGACTCACCGAGGAAACGTTCGTTCAAACCTCACAATTCAAGTTTCTCTTCCATGAAACATCAAAAAGATAAAGAAGAAGTAGCTTCCTCACGAACGACGATCGATAATACTCCGCAAGCGCTTTCGGCTTCTTCTAGACTCGAAAATGGTTTGAGGAGAGGTCCTTTCACACCAACTAAAAGTGAGACTTCATGGAGTTTTTTCAATGGCTACTCTGATTGTCCTAGTTATATGGCATATACTCAATCTTCTAGAGCTAAGGTTAGATCACAAAGTGCTCCAAGACAAAGGCTAGAGTTTGAGAGAAGCAGTGTTTCAACTACAAGATCTATTCAAGGTCTTTGAGGTTAAATTGCAAGTTTTATGAATGAAAAAGGAAAAAAGTATAAATATATTTAGTTCTTATAACTTGGATTTTAGTCATTTTACTAATTTTTTAGTCTTTACAAATTATGTTTTTAATTTGTCTAGACTAAAAATGAGTATATAAAGACTAAAAAAACAAAAAAAAATTTATAACAACTATAAATATATTTAATCCTTAACAAATAACTTGATGTGACATTTGTTTTTCTTGCGCTTTGTTTTTCAATGTGTTAAAGTAGTTCTTAGGTGTAATTATTTAATATGTATTCTTGACTTATTAATTTGTCTGACATACGATTTATTATGTTCAAATAGTATTACAACTTGTTGTGAGTGTTTTCTTTAGAAATGATGATTTTTTTTTTTGAAACTGTGATTCATGAGAAGTTTTTTATTTTATGAATGTAAATAGATTGTGAATTAAGGACAATGTGATATGTAAGTATAAAAATGGAAGAAAATTTAGATATAAATTGTTTCAAGTAACAATAATAATGTTTTAAGTTTATGAATTTGTTTGTAATTATATAAATCATAGTAATACTAATAATGTTATAAAATACTCGAAAAGTTTATATTGGAAAAATAAAATACTTGAGAAGTTGAAGGATCTATTGCAATACTATTCTTGTGGCTTTCCTTCCATATTTTATTTTTTAAAATATTTTTATTGATTCTCTTTTCTTATATTTTTCAACAATTCATAAAAGCAACGTGTTCTTTTGCAATTATCAACTATTCATATGCTTATAACTATTAAAGAATTATAGAGAATGTTGTCCAGAGATATTATAGGTAGGGGTGTGTAAAAAAATTGGTTATTTTTAATCAAATTTGTATCCAAATTGTTCCACCTTTAAAAATTCAAACCAAATGCTAAAATATAAATTTAGTTATCCATTTTGTTATCCAAATATAAACTGATTTCGATGCGGTTTAGTTATTGGTTATCCAAATTTCATGATTTATTAAATTAGTATATTTTTGTCTCTTTTCATGTTTTATCATATACACGTTATAAACTAATTTTATATTTTAAACCAAAAGATTCATAATTGTGTATTTTAAAATGAATTCAAAATATTAAAATTTTTTAGGATCACTTAGATATAATTTTTGCCTCTTAAACTTTGTTGTTTTTTTTTTTTTTCGTTTTAATTGTAAAATATTTTTATTTAAAGAGAAACTTGTGTCATTTATTCAAGAAAAAAAATCATTTGAATCATTCATCATTTATATCTATTATGTATTTTTCATGTATATTTATGTCCAAACATTATTAGGTTTGGTGATATCCTGATCTGTCCAATAACACTAATACCTTTGATTTTCTTTTTTTTATTTATTTTTTCAAAGTAACAAATAAAGTCCAATTTGAATCTAATTTAAAAGACACAACCACTCCACCGATTCAAATAAATCCATAAACTTTGATTCTATTCTAAAAGTTTCATTAAATAAATTAAATTTAGTCATTATCATTCATCAAATCAATATTTTGAAAATTTATGCAACAATATTAATATCAAAATCAACTTCACATTAATAATGTTTAAGACTTCATTAAATTTTTTTCATTTGGAAAGAAAAATTGTATTATATGTGATAAGAGTGATTGCCAAATAATTGCAGATTGTAATTCAAAGTTATCACTTGACTCATGACACCTTGATAATTTGATTGAGCTATATTATTAATTTATTAGTTTATAGAGTCTCAAATGGACGTTGTATTTATATATATAATCCTATTTAATTATAGTTTAACAATAAAAAAGATTTATAAGATTCTATTTAAATACAGTTTAATCGTAAAAAAAGTTTAAATTATGTGCGATAATATATTACATATCCTTAACCACATACATACTATTATATTTATTATTATTATTATTATACAATAAATATAAAATATAAATTTTAATATCTTAGAATTGATTAATAGGAATTGTAAAATCTTTAGCACATTGTTTCACACGCACCATATTGCTCTATTATATTTTAAAATGAATTTTTCTATATGTTCATAGTATGGAGTATTTTAAAATGAATTTATTAAAATGTTCATGTTTAATTTTCCATATGGATTTTCGATATATGTTCCATTTCTTAATACAAAGTATAGAATTAAAATGTTTCAGGTGGTTTATCAATTATTTGATAGTTTGCAATAAAATTGTTTTTTTTTTTAAAATTGATTTTAAAACTGATTTCTTTAAAAAAAATAAAAAACTGGTTTTGAGAGAAATCGGTTTAAAACTGGTTTTTAAAAAAACTGTGTTTTTAAAAAAAAACTGGTTTGAAACAGAACCAACCCACTTGTAAACCGGTTTTAAAAAAATAAACCGATTTTATATGAACGATTTTAAGATCCAAACCAAACCATATATGTGATTTGGTTTGGTTTGATTTATAATCCATGCAAACCCCTAATTATAGGAATACTTTTATTATAGTTTTATTATAATTGATGACAATTTTATTAAGGGAATTACAGTTTTATTATAGCATTTATAAGAGGTTTTATATATATATATATATATATATATATATATATATATATATATATATATATATATATATATATATATATATATATATATATATATATATATATATATATATATATATATATATATATATTCATCGGTCCTCTATTTTTTTTTTCCTTTCTATTTTCCCATTTGTTCCTTGCTCGAGCCCTTTTTTTGTGCGGCTTTATCTCTGCACCTGATACAAACTCAATCCTCTTTTATTTTGTTCATCTATGCGTCAAGGACAAAACAAAGATTGTTAAATCCATTACCATAATCTTAATTGGCTCAAACTACAATATTTGGATTTAAGGAATGAAGAGTTTATTGATCGGCCATATATTCATATTTGGATTTAAGATCATCACGTGGTTACGCAACACGTCTGTATCATATATTCGTATTCAATTTGATAACTATGATTATGCAAAAAAAAATTGAGATTTGTTTAAGAATAGTTATCAAAATAGTTATCAAACAACTATACTTGCTCATTATTATCAATTGTGGACCACACTTCTCAATATCAAGCAAGAATCCAGTTAATCAGTGAATGCTTTTCTTGCTCTCGTCCAACCAATTCAGCATCAAGCATCTCTGGCCAAAATTAGTGAAGACCATCTGCATCTCACTCAAGTCCTTATGGCTATTGGGCCCAAATATGAATCCGCACGAGCCTCATTGCTGCATCTAAATCCGCTTCCATCGTTGGATATATCTATTCAAAAGTTCATTTTTGAAGATACATGCCTGAATCTAGATAAAACTCCTCAAATAAATGATGCTCTTTTAACTACTCGATTCTCACACTAGAAATTGAATCATCATCCATGTAAGAATTGAAATCGCATAGGTCATGTATTTGCTAATTGTCCTACTATATAATGGAGGTATTGTCCTTGTATTGGACATATTCTTAAACATTGTCCCGCGTGACCTCCAAAAAAAAATCATGGCTCCTTCAAATTCAAGAATGTTCCAAAGTATGGATTTTCCTTCATCTTTACTACTACCACAAAGGGTTCCACTCCCATTCCTATGAGCAATATTGAAGCTTAAATCAAACAAGCTATATCTTCCAACACCTTTACTGTTGTGTATGCTACTCACAGTAATTCTCGTTGGTTCTTTGACTTAGCATGTTATAATCATATGACTGCTGATTTTAAACCATTGCCTTGTTTCTTCTTTGCCACCAATCCACACAGCCAGTGGCAATACAATGAACATTATTCATAACATTCATGTACAAGATCTAGATACAAAGCAACTCATTGAGACAGGTTGGAAGGTGGGTCGATTATTTAAGATCCAATCTCTTCACCTTTCTAAATATCATATATCCACTGCTAATCTGAAACCCCCCATTCATCAATGGCCTCTCCGACTTGGTCATGCCTCGGTTAGAAAAATTCAACCTTTAATATCTCGTGGGTTATTATGATCCATAAAGTTCGAGTCTTTTGATTGTTTACATTGTAAACTTGCTAAACAACCTGCATTATCATTTAATCATAGTGTTTCTACTTCAGATAGTCCTTTTGATTTTAATTTATTCATATATTTGGGGGCCCTCTCCTGTATCTTCATAAATAGTTTTCGTTATTTTTTCTTGTTTATTGACGATTTTTCTTGTTTTATATGGATATTTTTTTGAAAAATCGATCTAAATTACCTCAAATTTACATTTCCTTTGCTTGTATGATTAAAACACAATTTTCATGTGCTATTAAGATTCTTCGTGCAGAAAATGCGATGGAATATCATGATTCTTCCTTGCATCAATTTCTCAATCAGCCAGGCACTATGGTTCAATGTTCATGTCCTTACACCTCCCAATAAAATGGTCGAGCTGAACAAAAAACATCGTCACATACATGACTCAATTTGTGCTCTTCTTCTCTTAGCCTCGTGCCCAAAAATGTTTTTAGGGGAAGCAAATGTTAATGCTGTATAAATAATTAATCAACTTCCCACCATAATTCCTAACAAATTATCTCCTTTTGAAAAAATGTTTGGTAAGTCTCCTTAATATTACATTCTTAAGCCTTTTGGATGTTCTTGTTTTTTTCTATTGCAACCTCACGAGTACACAAAATTACAATGTGTGCTCGTTTGTGTTGATTTCTTGGTTATGGCATGAAATAGAAAGGATATCGTTCTTGGGATCCAATTTCCAATAGATTATGCACTATGTTCTCCCCTCTTTCTAAATTTCACCATTCTCTTATCACTGACTCCTTTTAATTCACTGATACCTCGATTGAGTTGTTTCCAAGTTCTGATGCAGATAACTTTGACGGGCTTAATACTCTTCCATCCTCATTTACTTCTACTTAACCTATTTCAGATGCTGATATTGCACTCACATTTTATCATTCCACCAAAGTAAGTAGTCCACCTTTTCATATTAATGATTATCATTGCTACTCTACTATTAAAACTCTTCATGAGCCTTCTTCTTATCGTGAGGCAAGTACTAACCCCCTCTGGCAGCAAGCCATGACTGAAGAAACTCAACCATAAGAAAAGACACATACTTGGGACTTAGTTAATCTTCCTCCAGGCAAGATTCCTATAAGATGCAAATAGACCTACCAAATTAAAACCCACCTTAAAGGAACTTTAAAATGCTATAAATCTCGCATAGTAGCCAAAGAGTACACTCAATAATATTGGATAGGCTACAGTTGGCATGATAAAACCATCCAAGCCGTGTAAGTCAACAAGCTGCAAGCAAAACACACAAATTGGCATGATAAAAAGAAAAATACCTGCACAAAGAGAAACAAAATGCTACAGTTGCACCATCAAATTCAAAATGACAACGAATTGAACAAAACACAGCAAGTTAATACATACGTGAGCCTCAAAATGCGACACTTCAAATCAAAACACGGAAGAAAAAATGAGAAACGACAATGAGAACTCTCACTTATTCATCCATAAATAGAGAGTGACACTCACTCATTTATCAAGCTTGAATAGCCCCTCAACACTCTGCAAAAATCAAACCAAACTTTAATCTAAATTTTCTTCAAAGTCATTTTCCATCTTCATCGCATAGTTTCAAAAACCTTCCAAAATCCTTACTGCAAAAACACTCTTAATCTCACCAATTCACAAAACCACAACAAACTCAACAACAACACCAATTCGCAGCTAAGAAGAGAAGAAGAGGAAGAATTCAATTGTTACTCACCTCAATTTGAAGGTAGTCACCATTTCCGACGAAATCTCGCATTCTAAATTTGAATATGTGGTTGAGTTTTATTCAAAATTGAATGCATATTTGGAGTCTATGTTTGATCCCGATCTATTCTGTGCAAATTTCGAGCCCCACCGCTCCGTCGTGACGAACTCGTCTCTCTCCTTTCTCCGATGAACAATGGTTGCATTTCATTTGAAGAAGATGATGAAACCTATTTTTGTTTCTGATTCACCATTTGCTTTTAAAAAAAATAGAGTTACTATGTACATTGGGCTTGTCCCGTGTTTTTGGTTGGTTATTCACTATCACCACCTTCATATTACTCTATAAACCTCCCTCTCTATTTTACTATTTTTTAAAAAAATTCTCTTCTAACACTTTTTATTTTAAATAATTTCTCATTAATTTAATTTAATTTTTTTTAGGTCTTAATTTTCTTTTTCTTTTCCATGATTTTTGGTTTACTTGAATTTTTGTTTTAAAACCTTTTGGAAATTTTTTGGAAAATATTTTTTATTTGATTGTGTTTTCTTCTTGATTTTATTTTGTGAATTGTTGGTTGTTTTAGATCTTGAATCTTGATAATATCTCATCAATACCAATGAAATTTGGGTGTCGATTTTATCCACCAAGAAAGGTGATTGATATTGATGATGATTTAATCGATTTAAGATTTAAATTGTTGGTTCTTTTCATCTTGACCTCTTTCTTCTTCTTCTTTTTCTTTTGGTCGTTAAAATCTATGGATCATGAGTTGTTGGTTGTCAAAGATGTTTAATCTTTATTATTTCAAATTTATGGACGAATGATCATTGGGATAATTCTCTGTACTTTGGAATAGTGACAAATTACCTTTAATTAATCGATAAAAAATCTTGATTAAGATGTTGCTACCTTCTCTTCTTTTTTGTGCGATATTGCTTTCAGAGAGTGATTTACATATCACTTCTCTAGCATGAATTAACACTAACAGTGTTATTGACCGGCCTCAGATAGTCGTGGTTTCTACATAAACCTGATTACGGTTGCTTAACATAGTGCTAAATTATTCGTAATCGGAAAATGATCATTCATGGCTCAAACTTATGTTTGAAATTCCAAGTATGGTTGATTATTTGTCTTAGGTCCATCACTTATGAAACTTGTTTTTAGGAGGCTTTGATTTTATCAATCATCTAATGAGTTTTCATTAACTTTGGCCTAAGTGCATGAGTTAACCATCATTGATCATTTGTTTTAACGACTAATTACTAAATCACTAACAATATTTCCTTGTTGCTCCCTATTTCTCTTTTATTCTTATGTTCCATTATTATCATCTCATATCATTTTTTGTTTGTTTATTTTTATGTTCAAAACACTAATAAAGGATTAAACATATAAAAACTTAGTGCTCTTAACTTTGTGGTTATCCTCTTGGACTATTCTTAGACCCTTGGACTTAGAATTAGGACTCTTTCCCTATGCTTGGAGTATTACAGAACTTTGCCTTTATTTGGCTTGCTTATTAGCTTATGCTTCAAATCGGATGTGTCGCTATTGCGAAAAGAGGCCGGCTGAAACAAATAGAAGAGTCGCTACTGAATGTTATTTATCCTAAAGAGAGGGAAAGGAAACGATCAAAGAAAACCTAAAAGAACGGGAAAGACAAGGTCATTGCAACCAAATCATGGGTTCGGGAGTCGTTTATGCAAGGGGAAGGTATTAGCACCCCTCACGTCTGTTATACTCAACGAGATCCACGCTTGTTGTCTAATCTACGAGTGTGTTGTCAAAATTTACTGCTAAAATGGGGTGGAAAGGAAAGAAGAGACTCGATAGGATATCTTCGTCATATGCCTACGTATTCCCTCGTGCAATGGGAAATTCAGAGTCAACGTAGTTCGGGAAACTACAATGATGGGGGGGAAGGTTGTTCGCCAAGACATCGCCGTCTTGTGCCTATGTATCCTCATCTGGCATGAGAAATTAGAGAAAACGTAGTTTGGACTAAAGTAGACCACTGGTTGGCTAAGTGTTTTTCTTGAGTGACGTTAAGTTTCTATTCCAGTAGTTAGGGTTGATACCTGTTTGCTATAGAACGGAAAAACATCGTACTCTTTTCTGAAAGTGATTTGAAGAACAATCCCAAATGATAAAAAGGTTTGAATTTGGTTTATTAGTTTTAGTGAAGTGGATTGAGTTAGTTTAAGACTTGCGTTGCACTAAAGACTATGACACAAGAGCGAATGCGTCGCATATCACCCAAAGGGCACACACTAAACACTCTAGGCAAGTGAGGAGAAACCCCCCCACTTATCATTTCCCATTTACTTAAGCCTCATAGCGTACAATGTTTGTCGTTCTTTATTAAGTGTCTTAGAGAAGTTTGACATGAGAAGAGAAGGCACAGGAAAACACTAAAGGGAAACTGAAAACCCTAATGTTATCATACAAAATGGTCCTAAGGTTTGGATTAGGAGGGAAATCTACCTAATGTTATCATACATATGATGGACCTAAATTTAGGTCAAAGAGGGATTATCCTACTTGTTATCATGCAAAGGATTGAAGCCTAATTTCTATCCTATTCCCATCTTAGACAAAGGTGTCGCTTGCGCGAAAATAAGGTGCCGGCATGACAGAAGAGTCGCCACCTTTCGTTATTTATCCCTCAGAGCGGGAAAGGAAACGATCGGAAAAACCTGACGAAAGAGGGTAAGACAAGGTCATCGCAACCATTGTCTGGGTTCGGGAGTCGGTTACGTAAGGGGAAGGTATTAGCACCCCTCACGTCCGTCGTACTCGACGGGATCCTCGCTTGTTTGTTTACTTGGACGGGTTGGTTTTATTCTATCTACCTATCAAGGCTGGCTGAAAAAGAAAAGAAAAATGACTCGGCAAAGCGTCGCACTTTATGCCTACGTATTCTCATCAGAGAATGAGAAATCAGAGTCAACGTAGTTCGGCCTACGAAGGGTTATGGGGGGAAGGTAGCTCGCCAAGACTTCGCCATCTTGTGCCTACGTACTCTCAACAGGCATGAGAGATCAGAGCTCACGTAGTTCGGGAAACTACGGTTTATTTCCTGTCTGTTACGAAAGAAGTGTTTTTTATTGTGTTTGCGATTTCAACCGCACTAGAGACTATGACCTGAGAGTGAATGCGTCGCATGTCACCCAAAGGGTACCATACTAAACATCCAGACTGTGGAAAAGAAACTCTCCCACAATCCTTTCTCAGATAGCTTAAGGCTCGTAACGTACGAAAGAAATCATTCATGATTACTGTATCTTAAACTGTTTCGAGATGAGAAGAGAACAGGCCCAACTAGGAGGGAGACTATCAAGTCCTACTGTTATCATGCCATGGATTCATCCTATGGTTGAGGTTTGAACAGGGAACTCCTAGATGTTGTCATGCATAGGTTTCAACCTAAAAGTCTATCATCAAATCCTTATCAAAGGAAATGAGAGTCCTAAGGGATCATGTCAATGATACACCAAAACAGACAAAGCATCAGCTTAACGGTAAAATGCATGCAATGCAAGTGAGGGAGGAAATGTGTGTGGGGCTTCAGCCTCCACAAGCTCGTCTCGACCTCAAGCTAGTCATGAAATAACAGTAATCATACTGAAAAATAAACAACATGCTATCAAGCAATAACAGTAAACTGTAATCATACAGATAAAGGAAATGAAATACCATCAGGAAAACAAACCACATGGGCAAGGGAGCTGGGCTCTACCGAATACCCGCAAGCAAAGCCACGCAATAACAACACAAGCAGAGGGAGCCACTCAACCTCTAATGCAATCATGCTCCTAGACTGAACTTATTCTAGATGGACTTATTCTAATGCAACAGACAAATCAAACAAAACACATAATACAAAAAAGAAAACAGAAAGAAGCCTCAGCTCCTCCAGCAGTCTTCAGGGATTCATCCTCTTCACCAATCTTCAATGAAGTCTTCATCTCCAAGGACTCCTCTTCTTCAAAGCTTCAGCTTCTAGCCCAAGTGTCAACTTGATCTTCACAAAGTCTTCAGACTTCAACAATCTCCAAGGAATCCTCCTCCTCAAAGCTTCAGCTTCAATCTTCAATGGCTTTTATACCTTCAATCAAATCTTCAATACTCTTCATTGCTATCTTCAACAACCCAAATGCTCCATCAAACAAGCTTCAATCAACAAGATGAGATGAGGAGGTTAAAGTGCTCACTGACTTCCAAAGGATGCCATTGAGGACTTAACATCAAAAGGAAAGGCTCTCTCAGAGTTCTACCTCATAGGGCAAGGTCACTAATCCCTCCAAAGGATAGAGGTGAATACCCTTAAGGGACTTTATGTCATAGAGAAGGAAGGAGGTGAACAAGACACTCCTTGTTTATTGAATGGAAGCATTCTATCTAAAGCTCTACCTATGCACTTATGATCCTATAAACAAAACAAACAAAAGCTAAAACTAAGCTCCTCCTCAAGGTCTTCAAAGTCTTCAATGATGATCCACAAGGTCTTCAACTCAATCTTCAAAGCTCACCCACTCAAAGGAGAAGAAAAGCAAGCACAACAATACAAACTATGCCTTTAAGCAACACACATACTATCCATACATTCAAAAATCAGTTAAAAATACTAAAATACTATATAATACTCTAGTAAAATTCTAGGGGGTTCTATACATACTTACCCTTAACCCATATATTCCCCATGCACTAATTTGGCCTATAAAACCCAAAACAAAAATTGTTAAGATCTACTTATGCAACCTAAAACCCTAATTTGAGTACACTAATGCTAGCCTAAACTAACTAATCAAATTTTAATCTACAAATCATGAATTAAATCCTATATGAACTATGATTCAATATCTAACCATGCCAAAAAGAATGGCTCAAAAATCCTAAGGGAAGGTCCTAAAAGAAATTCTACAAAACCAAGTATCAAACTAACCATATTAAAAAGCTATTTACATGGAAAATATACTAAAAATATTAAAAGAAAAATAAAATGGAATTTTATTTATTGATATTTTTCTAGACATGATTATGAACATGTGAAAAAAAACAAGAAGTGAAAAATAATCATTTTTGAATTTTATATGGATTTTATAATATGCAAGAAAATATAAAGGAATTAGAAATAAAAGAAAATGAATTAAAGGGGTGGGGGGTGAGAAAAGTAACTGCGCCCAGTTGATTATGATGGTGGGCCAAGGGACCAGGGGTGCGAATATCAAAATGGTTAAGCCCATGCGCGTCAGAAAAATAAAAGAAAAATTAACAGAAAATAAATACGAACACGGTGCAAATAGCATGTTTTTTACGTTCAAAATTGGATTTGGGCCGCGGGTGGGGTGTGAGTATCAACTTTTCATTAAGCCCAGAACTCCTCATTAAACCAAACGCTGCGTTTTGGTGTTGGACTTTCCCCCTGTTTCTGAGATTCAATTGGAACCGTGCGATCAGATTAATGAGTCAATTAAACCAGGATGATCCAACGGTAAAGAACCCATCTTCTCCAAACACATGCTAGGGTTTTCAGAAACCCTAACTCCATGCCAGAGTTTCAACTCCTTCGTTCTCCCTCCATGCGCGATGAAAATCAAAACTTCCAAGAGCAAAGATGCTCTACTAATCACCAAGAACACGATGATACCCATGATTTTTACTGAAACCTCTTGTATCACTCTAACAGAAAGCATGAACATTAGGGTTCCACCATAATTCTCTGAGATCAATCACGATAGAGCTTCAATCTAATGATGTGAACGTGTTCTACATGTTGCCCTAACCACACTATGATATACCATATCCATTAAAACTCCATGAACAGCCTATTCTCGAATCTTAAAGAAATGGCACCCTGCCATGAAACTCCATGGATCTCTCTCAAATCCTCAGAAAATCATCACCTAACCTAGCATGTTATCCTTACACCTAGCAATCTAACAGTATGCACCTAAATAAGGATCTATGGTGAAAATTACCAACCTGTCAAGTATCAATGGTGAGTGATGTTAGGGCTTGACTCAAGACTTGTAATCTTCTCCAGATACTCCTCCAATGGTGGACACCTTTCTGTTTGCAAGAATTGTGATGGATGAGGCTTGTGGATGAAGAAATGAAAGCTTGCTTGATTTTGAAGAAATCTTGAAATGGCACTTTCTCTCTCACTCTCTCCAATGGATTCAGCAACTTTCACCAACCTTTTCCTCATTGTGATTCACTTTTTTTATAACAACCAATGGAATAGTCTAGAAACTCATGGAAAGAACTAGAATGATATGGAATTTCTCATGAAGTGATACATTGTATATCCCTTCATCTCATGCATTAAGCTTGTCATTTTGCTTTAAAATCTCCCCTTGTGAGATATTGAAAGGGAATGAGTGAAAAAACAAGCTAATCCTTGCCTTATGCCAAGTTTCTCAAATTGCCTTATGATGCAAGAATGAAAATTACAAAGCAACCTCCATTTTAAGACCTCAAATCAAAATTCTACTTGAACCATTGTTTTTAAAATGATGTTTGGAGTCAAAATGACATATTGGATGACCTATTTTGGATTTGTGGATCTCCCAAACCAAATTCCAACTTGGATTCATTTAACTTATAAGTCATTTTTAGGTCATTTTTACCCAATCTTGAAAATCCTTGCTACAAGCTTTTTCAACAACTCATGACCACTTTTATAGGCTTAAAATCCCATTTTGAACAACTTTGATGTTTTGAATTTTTTCATTTGAGGTTTGGAAATAGGAGATATGGCCTTTGCTTAAAATGACCTATAATCACCAAATGACCAAAATACCTCTGTCTTGTTCAAACCATAAGTTGAGTTCTACGAATCCTATCAAGGACTTCTAGTACTCTCTAGAAAGCTAAGAAGATGCTATTCAACATTCATGTTGACCAAGAAATCATAGGAATCATCCTACTAGGGCAAAAGTTGTCTGCAAGTTGGGTGACTTTCAAGGACCCAGATTCACACACCTCAGTTGACCTGTAATTTGTCAAAACCATAACTTGAGCTCTGCAACTCCTATCAAGGACTTCTACCACTCAAATTAAAGCTAAGAACAAGTTCTACAACATTCATGCTGTGGGGAAGATGAGATATCAATCACATCTTGAGCTAAAACTGCCTGGAAGATAGGGACCAAACTAGGGTTTTTTCACTGACAATCCTCAGAAACCCTAACTCAAAACTTCTCAAACTCCTCAATCATGATGAGTTGGTCTAGGAATCATCTTTATAACATATCCATACATCATTCCATGATCTCATGGCCCTTGGATTAGGTCTCAACCTTCCCCAAATCTTCAGTTATCTCAGGGTTGACCCAGTCAAAACCCTAATTCTACCATTCATGGTTGAATCTTCTGAACTCTTGCATAATGACCTCTCTGGGCTTCATGATGGCTATCAAGACATCTCACAAGTTTTCTCAAGGCTTCAAGTTCATTCTCAAAGTCTCATAATTATCTGAGGAGCACCCACAACTCTCAAGCTATGAGGCATACAACTCTGGTTTCAACCAATCCCTCTGAGGATCTCTTGAACTTTCTGATGGAGGTATCAATCTTCAAACACTTGATGGGTAAATAAATGTTGGTCAAATTTTGGGGTGCAACAGCTGCCCCTATTCAAACGGCTTGAACCTGACTGGGTGAGAAGCGAACGGCTCTCAACCAATCAAGGTGCGAGACGATTGAATACCGGTAAACCCGAAAATTTGCCAACTGCACGAGCACACGATACTCTGCGGAGAACAAACCTTCGAACACTGGAACGCTAGCTGCCCTGTAACTAGCTGGAGACATACTTATCTGACATTGCTGTCATTTATCCACATTAAATTCTCCTGATATTGCCTTCAGACAACCACAACACCCAACTTCGCCGCGGGAAGACTAAACCATCTGACATACCCAACATCGCCGCTGGAAAACTGAATCTGACATCGCCGTCGGAAACAAACAGCATTCTGAGAGACACTCGACATCGCCGTCGTACAAACATCATCTCTGCTGGGGATTTAAAGAGCCCGACCTCGTCGTCAAACAAACATTCAACCTCGCCGTCGAACACAAAGATGATCTGACCTCGCCGTCAAAACGAACATTCAACTTCGCCGTCGAACAAACATCCAACCTCGCCGCCGGAAACAAACATAGTCTGACCTCGCCGTCAAATCCAAACATCCAACCTCGCCGCCGGACAAAATACAACACTGAACAACTTTGACCTGGGGTTCACCCCTGGTAAGTGGAGCAAAAGGTACACTTGCGTATTTGAAACTACTCCGCTGGGAATGAGAGACTCAACCAAGCACCCTCTGATCTGGGGTTCACCCTCGGAACCATAACGAACATCGGAATACTACTGCACACTGAGTTCACCGTAGGACTTCAGCATCAAAGCTATATGAAACCCTGGCTCCTGGCCACTTCCAGCTTCAGCTAGAAAAGATCTTCACGCACTTCTGAAGATAAGCGTCCTTGGCCTCCAAGGATGTAAACTTTTGCCTGTCGGCAACTCTGCAGGAGGTATCTTCGACTTCAGTCTAAAGAAATGGTCCTTGGCCCTCAAGGATACATGGATCTGCCTTCAGGCAACTCCGCCTCTGCTATAGAGTATCCGTGACTTCAGTCAGGGATATACTTCGGCCTTCAGTCCGAAAAACGAATCCTAGGTCATTCATGACCTTGGGGATAACCTTGCCTTCAGGCACTTTCGCTTCAGCTTGGGAAATCTGTGACTTCAGTCAGAGAAGTGGTATCCTGAGCCATTCATGACTCTTCGGGGATTCAAACACTTTGCCTTCAGGCAAAACTCTGCTTCAGCTGGAGAAACATCTTCGACTTCAGTCAGAAGAAACACTATTCACTTGATCGCAATCAATCATCACCTCAGGATAACTGACTTGGTCTTCAGGCCAACACGGATCACCTTGCAAACTTTGGAATTTTGTCTCCAAACACACGTTGATTCATCAACAAGGCAATCTGAATCCACAGGAACCTTCTGATGTCGCCTTCAGGCGTTTACGAAGTCAATCTTCAGACTAGACATCGCTGTTGGAGCAAACATATCACGCTGCTAAGGACTTCAAGAATCATCTTGAACAAACAAATCCGTCGGGCACCTTCAAGGATCACCCTGAACCGATAACCTTTCTGGAGACTTTATTCTGCTAGGGATTCCAGGAATCTTCCTGGGCAACTTTTGCTGGGGACGCTATTGGTGAGCTCAAGAATCATCCTAAGCAACCAACTCGAGAAACTGCGCTGAGGTTTTAAGAATCATCTTAAGCAAACGGCCCTGCTGAGGAATTCAAGAATCGTCTTGAACTGACGACTTCGCTGGCGATCTCAAAAATCATCTTGAGCGAGCGACTGTGGGGATTACACCGGGGTCTTAAGAATCACCTTATGAAAATGACCTCGTTGGGGAGAATGTCAGGAATCATCCTGAGCAACTGGTCTTTTGGTGGAACACCTGTAAAACAAGAATAATAATAACCTAGATCATGTTTATGATGCAGATGCTTCGGCGCCATGCCCCACACGGTGGAAATGCTATGCGTTTATGCTAAATGTTATGCAATCATGCACAATGATGCGATCCCGCCAGCAAAATAAATGCCGAGGGGAAATCCTCCTGTCAAGGAGAAAGAACTACTCAGATAGAGGAATCATCCTGCTGAGGGGAACGTGGATACGCCAATACCAATCGGACTCTGTCTGGGGGATTGATCTTCTGCCGACTGCTGCAAGGAAAACAACTTCAGTTGACTGCTGCAGGGGGACGAAGCTCTACGAGAACTTGGACCTGCTGAAGGAAGGCGATGTCAATCGCGGGAGTGAACTGCGTGGCCGCCATGGCTACTTTTCTGGGGATAACAACTCTGTGGGGAAACAACTTCAGCTGCTCAGCACTCCACTGGGGAAGAGGGAATCATCCGACTTCGGGAGAGAATACGGCTCCGGTAGGGAATTTCAATTCCGCGGGAGACTTCAGTCTGGCACCATCAGTTACTGCGTACCTCGGCATACGAACAGCTTCCTACAAGACATGCACTTGTGACCCGGTGCTGGGGGAATACATCTGCTCCGGCGACTTTACTGGGGAAACACGAGCTTCAGCGCGCGACTCAGCTGAGAAGATGACGTTCCTCCAGGATGCGTCTGCTTGGGGAAAAGAATCATCTCTGCCTGGGGAGACATATCAATGCTCACTATTCTGCGTTCAGGTTCTGCGGAGGAGAGACTACTGAACACTGCTGGAGAAGGAGGGCTCGCCCTGCTTCGGGGATACGCACGACACATCTTCTGGAAGGCGCTACACCTGCAACAACACAAGCAAACATACAAGATACCCTCCCTAAAGGGGCCTTTCAAGGTTATTATCTCGTGACAATATTCAGGTAATTAATTGTTTCAACAATCAATGGGCCTAGGCCCGTAAGTTTATGTATGCGCATTTTATCAAAAAACATCGGCGTTTTCATTCGCAAACAAAACAGATAAATGCTAAATAGGCAAACAGCATTGCTGAATAATATGCATTTTATTGATGGTGAACCCCTGAATGGGCAAGAATGTTTTACAACAGAGGCGAGCTCCTGGAATGAGGAAGCCGCACAAAAATAAAACATAAATATACATCAGTATATACAAATGTCGGCAATGAGGCGTAGACGAACACCATGAGTTGATCCCTCTAAGACCCACTCGACTTCGATACTTCTCCGACGCTTCAGCTTCGGAAGAGATTGATTTAGATAAACGGCCCTCAGGTCCTCCAAACCACTAAACAATGAAAGTCCACACGCGGAACGCAGTCATTTGCTTATTCAAATCCCTAACTTTTGCGTGAACCGCCCTTTACGGGTTTTCAGTTCACCGGGATACCCTTTTTTGCCGAAGCCGCCCAGTGTAGGTTTTCGACTTCGCGGGTGTACATTTTTTCAATATATCCCTAACTTTTGCCCGAACCTTTTATTCTGTTTTTGGTTCGCCGGGATGCCCCTTTTTTGCCTGGACTCTTTCTTTTTTTTGTCCAGCGGGTCTCTTTCAACCAAAGTATTTTTTAACTGCGTCCGCGTTCACCGGGGATGCAAAATATTCACCATCCATCGTGGATAATAACAAAGCTCCTCCCGAGAAGACCTTGCTGACGACATACGACCCTTCGTAATTCGAAGTCCACTTGCCCCGGTGATCGGAGTGTGGCGGAAGAATCTTCTTCAGGACGAGATCACCCAGCTGAAAGCTTCTAGGATACACCTTCTTATCATAAGCTTTCTTCATTCGGCTTTGGTACAGGCGACCAAATGCAATCGATGCTAACCTCTTCTCGTCCATCAGGCTGAGTTGGTTCAAACGATTCGTAATCCATTCTGCCTCGTCGAGTTTTACATCAACCAAAACTCGCAAAGAAGGAATCTCCACTTCTAACGGTAAGACAGCTTCCATACCATACACCAAGGAGAAAGGAGTTGCCCCGGTCGACGTACGCACCGTCGTACGATAACCGTGCAAGGCAAACGACAACATCTCGTGCCAATCTTTGTACGTCACAACCATCTTCTGAACGATCTTCTTTATGTTCTTGTTGGCGGCTTCGACGGCGCCATTCATCTTCGGCCGGTAAGGAGATGAGTTGTGGTGTTCAATCTTGAAGCTCTGGCACAGCTCCTTCATCATCTTGTTATATAAATTCGAACCATTATCAGTAATGATCCGCTCGGGAATTCCATAACGACAGATGATGTCCCTCTTTATGAATTTAGCTACCACCTGCTTGGTCACATTAGCGTACGAGGCTGCCTCCACCCATTTGGTGAAGTAGTCGATAGCTACCAGAATGAAACGATGACCATTGGATGCAGTGGGCTCGATCTTGCCTATCATGTCGATGCCCCACATGGAGAACGGCCAAGGGGAGGACATGACATTCAATGGGCACGGCGGCACATGAACTTTATCAGCATAAATCTGGCATTTATGACATCTCTTCGCGAATCTGAAGCAATCCGACTCCATAGTCAGCCAGTAATATCCTGCTCTCAGGATCTTTCTCGTCATGGCATGCCCGCCGGCGTGCGTACCAAATGTGCCCTCATGGACTTCTTCCATGAGCATACTTGCCTCTTTCTCATCTACACATCTGAGTAGCACGAGATCGTGGTTTCTCTTATACAACGCTCCATCAGGATTGAGATAAAAGTTTCCAGATAGCCTCCTCAGAGTCTTCTTATCCTGGGTTGACGCACCCGCAAGATACTCCTTAGTCATAAGGAAGGTCTGGATGTCGTGGAACCATGGCTTGCCGTCGGCGGCATCCTCAATTGCAAAGACATATGCCGGTCTGTCAAGACGCGAAAGTACAATTCTTGGAGCCTCATTCCAAAAATTGACTTTATACATTGAAGCCAACGTGGCTAAGGCATCAGCCATCTGATTTTCAGCCCTAGGTACATGATGGAGTTCCACTCGATCGAAGAACGGAAGCAGCCTCCTGGCATAATTCATGTATGGCACCAAATTCGCTTGACGAGTTTCTCACTCCCCTTTAATCTGATTGATTACAAGAGCTGAGTCACCATATACGTCTAGATTCTTGATTCTCAAATCAATTGCCTCTTCTAGACCCATAATGCATGCTTCGTACTCCGCTTCATTGTTGGTAACTGGAAACGTCAGTCTTGCAGTAAATGGGATGTGGGATCCGTGAGGAGTCGTGATGATAGCCCCGATACCACTTCCATAGGAATTAACCGCCCCATCGAATATCAATTTCCACTGGGATTTTCTGTCTGGCCCCTCGTCGGGCAACGACTCATCGCAATCCTTCGCTTTGAGAAACATGATATCCTCGTCAGGGAATTCGAACTTCATCGGCTGGTAGTCTTCGATTGGCTGTTCGGCAAGGTAATCAGACAATACGCTGCCCTTAATGGCCTTCTGGGACACGTACTGAATATCATATTCCGTTAACACCATTTGCCATCTGGCAATCCTGCCCGAAAGAGCCTGCTTCTCGAAGACGTACTTGATCGGATCCATCTTCGAAATTAGCATAGTGGTGTGATTGAGCATATACTGTCGTAGACGTTTGGCAGCCCAAGCTAATGCACAACACGTCTTCTCCAGCATCGAGTATCGAGATTCATACTCAGTGAACTTTTTACTCAAATAATAAATGGCATGCTCTTTTCTGCCCGTCTCGTCGTGCTGACCGAGAACACACCCCATACTATTCTCCAGAACCGTCAGGTACATGATTAATGGCCGTCCAGCCACTGGGGGTATCAAGATTGGAGGTTCTTGAAGATACTGCTTTATTTTGTCGAATGCCTTATGGCAATCCTCATTCCAAGTAATCGCCTGATCTTTCTTTAAAAGCTTGAACATCGGTTCACAAGTGGCCGTGAGCTGAGAGATAAACCTTGCAATGTAGTTTATTCGGCCCAAGAAACCACGAACTTCTTTTTCTGTTTTCAGCGCTGGCATTTCTTGAATAGCTTTTATTTTCACAGGATCAACTTCAATACCTCGTTCACTAACGATAAACCCCAATAACTTTCCGGACCGCACTCCGAAAGTGCACTTGTTAGGATTCAGCCTCAGCCTGAACTTCCTAAGCCTCTCAAAAAGCTTCAATAAGTTGACCAGATGCTCTTCCTCCATTTGGGACTTTGCAATCATGTCATCAACATAGACTTCAATCTCCTGATGAATCATATCATGAAACAAAGTAACCATTGCTCGCTGGTAAGTGGCCCCTGCGTTCTTCAGACCGAAGGGCATTACCTTATAGCAAAATGTTCCCCAGGGGGTGATAAACGTCGTTTTCTCCATGTCCTCCGGTGCCATCTTAATCTGATTGTAACCGGAGAAGCCATCCATGAACGAAAACACGGAAAACTGGGTTGTGTTGTCGACCAACACATCGATATGAGGCAACGGGAAATCATCTTTAGGGCTCGCCCTATTCAAATCCCGATAATCGACGCACATGCGTACCTTACCGTCCTTCTTCGGTACAGGCACTATGTTGGCAACCCACGGAGGGTAAGTGGTAACGGCTAGAAATCCTGCGTCCAACTGCTTCTGGACCTCTTCTTTGATTTTTACAGCCATATCTGGTCTCGTCCTCCTGAGCTTCTGCTTGACTGGAGGGCAATCTTCTCGCAACGGCAAGCGATGAACCACGATGTCTGTGTCAAGTCCGGGCATATCTTCGTATGACCAAGCAAAGACGTCACTATACCCTCGAAGCATCTCGACCAGTCTATGCTTGACATCATTCTGCAGCGCAGCCCCTACTCTGATATTTCTGACGAGCTCTTCAGAACCCAGATTTATGATCTCAATATCCTCCTCGTGAGGCAAAATAACCTTTTCCTCTTGTCTCAACAAGCGGGCCAACTCTTCCGGAAGGTCTTCGTTTTCATCAATCTCATCCTCGACTTGATAGATCGGGCAATCGAAGTCGTAGTGAGCCGTAGAGGGTCCAGAGTCGATGTCATCTGTTATGTGGATCTTGCAATAACAAGGGTTAAGTTTAAAGCAAGAATACGCAGGTTAGCACAAACCTCGCTGCCATTTTATTGTTTTTCGAAATAAACATAAAACAGGAATAACAGAGAACACAATATTTGAGTACGAAGAAAACGCCTTTCATTTATTAACAAAATGCATGTACATAATCCAACAAGGCCCTGACAATAAAACCACTATGCCCCGGGCAGGACACAAGGTTGTACAAAGATTGTAAAAAGCAAATCATTACTCTTCACTTGTCAGCTTGATAATCTCCTTGATGGTCCAATTGTTGAGGCGCTCGCCCGGCTTGCTTGGCTGAATCCAGGCGTCCAGATCACAATCGCTATCCCCGCTGTCTTCAGACACCGCGTTGATGCTTTCGAAAATTACTCCGCCCTTGGTGAATAGGATCGGCCCCTTCCCACGAGACGAAGACGAAGAAGATGAAGCTTCAGCTTCAGGAGAATACCCCAATCCAAACTTATCCTGCTTGATCGGTACCTCCAAAACATGCCCCCATCCTGGGGTGGAACCGGCTTCGACGACGGCCCGAGCTTCTTTGAACGAGGAGAGATTCATCTCTTGCTTCTCTGCGACGACAGGAGCTACCTCTTTCACCTTGACGGTTTCAAATGCTTGGCAGAGAGTTTCATGGATCTCGCCATCCATTTCAACATATTTAAAGGATGACAAATGGCTCACCATAATGTCCTCCTCACCACAGACGGTTACTATGCTTCCCCCGACAGCATATTTGAGCTTTTGATGCAGCGTGGACGTCACGGCACCAGCAGCATGGATCCATGGCCGACCTAAAAGGCAACTGTAGGCAGGCATGATATCCATGATATAAAAAACCGTATTGAACGTCTCCGGACCAACCTGAATCGACAGGGTCAACTCTCCGAAAACGTGGCGCTTAGTTCCGTCAAAGGCTTTCACCACCAGATCACTGGGCGTGCAAAGCAATCCACGAGTGTCCAACTTCATTAATGCCTTCTTCGGAAGCACATTAAGCGACGAACCCGTATCCACCAGGACATGCGACATAATAGTGCCCCTGCACTCTATCGAGACGTGCAAGGCGCTGTTGTGATCTCTTCCTTTAGGAGTCAGCTCTAAATCTGTAAATCCAAGCCCATTACCAACGTTAACATGGGCTACCACCTCTTCTAGCTGATTTACTGATATCTCCTGCGGCACGTAGGCAGCGTTCAATACCTTCAGCAATGCGTTGCGGTGTGCTTCAGAACACAGCAACAAGTTGAGAATAGAGATCTTTGACGGAGTCTGATGAAGATGATCTACAATCTTGTAGTCGCTCTTCTTGATTAACCGCATGAATTCTTCAGCATCTTTAACCAGCAAATCCTTCTCTGCCCCAGAAGGGACCTCTTCGACAACTTTGCCTTTACCCTTATCAGCAGCATCAGCCCTGACCACTTTCTCTGCTGCCACCTCCGCCGGCGCAAACACTCTACCGCTTCGAGTAATGCCACTGACTCCGGCAAGATTCTGCACAGTCGATCCGTACGGCTCAAGCTCTATCTTCTGACCATTGCAGTAGACTTGAGCGCCATAATGCCATGGAACGGCGTTAGTGCTCTCGAATGGGATTGGCCCGGCCCTGGTAATAGTAATTGTGGGCGGTCGGGGCGCAGAAATAGTAATAGGGTGACGAGGAATAGTGATGGTGGCAACTTCATCTGCCTGCTTCAGCACGACCTCCCCTGATGTACTTTCAACACTCCGGCTGAACTGCAAAATACCCTCAGACATCATACTTTGGATACCTTCTACCAGCTGCTCACACCCATCAGGAAGTGTAGCACAAGCCATACATAACTCTCCGCATCCAGGGAAGAAGCCCTTCTTCAGCAACTTAGCTTTGACGAAACTAAGCGGCGTCTTCAAGTCTTTGACATCAGTCAGCAAGTCTGCACTCTCCTCGGTGATAACGGCGTTCACTCCGCCTCCCCTATGATGAGGCATAGGGTTTTTGGTAACGTTGGGCACACTGTCAGAAAAGTTAATAACCTTGGCGTCCACCAAGTCCTGCACTTTGTGCTTAAAAGCTTTGCAATTCTCAATCGTATGGCCTGGTGCCCCAGTATGGAAATCACAAGTAGCATTTGCATCATACCCTGGTGGTGGTGCCCCTGTCAAGGGAGCCAACGTCCTCTTTTGCACTAGCTGGAGCTGCAGCAAAGTTTGCAGAAGCTGCGCATATGACATAGGTGGAGCTTCAAAATGACGATTTGCCAAAGGAGCCCGATTCTGATATTTCCTATACCCCTGCTGATTCTGTTGCTGAGGCTGCTGCTGCGGCGGCGGCGGCGGAGCAGCTGGGATATTTATGCTAGCAATCTGCTGCTGAGGGCCCTTGCCCTTTCTCCGAGCGTTAGTGACAGCACTGGCATCTCCTTCTCGACGCTTGCCAGCATAAGGTTTCTTACCACCTCCTCCAGCTGAGGATGATTCGCCTTGAATTTTTCCAATCTTTATACCGTTCTCGACATGCTCGCCCATAGTGATGAGAGCCGAGAATGTCCCAGACATGCCACTGACCAGCTTTTCATAGTAGATTCCAGGAAGGGTAGCCACGAACATTTGCACTAGCTCACGCTCAACCATCGGCGGTTGAACCCGAGCAGCCAATTCACGCCACCGTTGGGCGTACTCTTTAAAGCTTTCATTGTTCCGCTGTGAGAGATTTTGGAGCTGAACTCGGTTGGGAGCCAAGTCGCTATTATACTGATAGTGGAGGACGAACGCTTCAGCGAGATCTTTCCACGTGCGCACAGTAGCGGGCTCCAAGCCCATATACCATTCGAGGGATGGACCAGAAAGACTATCTTGGAAGAAGTGCATCAGCAACTTCTCATCGTCAGAATAGGCGGACATCTTTCTGTAATAAGATCGAAGGTGGACCCGGGGGCAAGTAGTACCCTTATACTTCTCAAAGACAGGCACCTTGAACTTATGAGGTACCTTGAAATCAGCAATTAACCAGAGCTTGGACATATCAACGCCCAATGTGTTCTGATTTTCAATGTCTCTCATCTTGTCTTCCAGCGCTTTGAACCTGAGTCGAGCTTCAGCATTCAACTCTGCTTCTACACCTCTTTGAGAGAATACGTCGTCCTGATGGTCCTCAAGCCACGGTTGAGGCACCAACAGATTTCCTACACCAGCATTGCCGTTGACCGGCCCTATGTTAACATTGGCTCCCAGACTACCATTGCCGACGCCTGCCGCATTGAGTCCGATATTAGTCATCAGATTGCCGTTAGCACTGCCGTTGCCCCCGGCAACAGGAACAACATTCTGTGGAGCATCCACTGGAGGAGGAGTAGGCACAGCCCCTCCATGAAGTATGCCATTACTGTCAACCCTGGAGATCAAAGGTTGAACCAAAGTACGAAGCTGGTCCTGACCATTAACGACCACCTGCATTAGTTCCATAAAACGATCCATCAGTTCACGGAGCTCTTGAACATCTGACTGCACCTGATCCATGATCCTAGTTTGATTAGCGCGAGTTGAGTAACGGTGAATGAGTCTTTGATCAATCCTGGAGACCGGAAGTAGCTCGGAACCTGTGGACCTGAAAAACCTGTCAATTGAAGGTTAGGAAAAGCAATAAAATGTACGCCATGCAAATGCTTCATGCAGATGCATGCGTGTGTCTGTGTGTGTGGGATATTTCCCCCGATCCTAATGCCTTAGTGCCAGTGCTGACAATAATAAGAGAAGGAAGTCCGAGCCCAATCATGGAAACATCAATCTCATATATATATGGAAAGGCCTGTCAAGGCAGTACACAGTATCAGGGAGTACAAAACAAATCAACAGCATGACCTCAGCCAACAAGTCTGGTGATGGTCAGCATACAGCAAAGATCAAAACAACAGGAATACAACTAGTCAAGTATGTCCGCGAGCGCAATACTCTGCTAATAACTCCTTTGTCTCGGGATGATCTGGCAAAGTGAGCAACCCCTCGACGAGTAGTTCCCTCTGGACGATGGTATGCTGAAGCCCCTGAACTGAACTTTCCCATGCTCCTTCGCCAAAGCAATCCTCCAGTTTCCGCTTCTTAGACTCAAACATCAGCTTATGCTCCTTCAGGTTAGCAAGAGCTTTGTTGAGTCGGCTTTCTGCGGCGTATCTGCGGGCGGTCTCTTCATCAAACCTCCGCTCACTATCCTTTACTTCGGCTTCCAGCTTAGAAATCTGCAGCATCAGCTTGTCCTCTCGCTCCTTCCTGGTGGCCATGGAGGTCTTCCAATGCTGGTCGAACTTAGATATCCTCCGATATGCCTCCTCCAGATGCTGCTTCTTCGTAGCTAGTACATCATTAGCAGCCCTGAAGTCTTGACCCAAGCGTTCCCGATCAGCGATCTGCTTTGCCAAGTCTGCACCCAGTTGGTTCACCGACTCTGTTTGCTTTTTTAGAGCATGCACGGCTTCGTTCCGTTCACTTCGAAGCTGAGCTAACTCCTTCTCTAACTCTGCGTTCGCCCGCTTCAGTTCATCCCGCTCGGCTAATACCTGGTTGTGCTGATGAATGGACACAGTGGTAGGCTCTTCGACTGGTGGAGGACTCTCTGGTCTGACATGAGGAAATGGCATCCCTATAGCGTTGGCTCTGGCTCTGATCCAAGCTGAATAAGGAGGGTAGGCTTGGCTGTTGCTCTTTCCTAACAAAGGCTTTCCCCTCTTGCTGATAGTGTTCCACGCACGCTGAAGCTTGGACAACAAATCCCCTTCTAGAGTACCCGTGAGGTACAGAGATTCCTGTACCTCTTCCTCCTTCGGTGGAGTCCTCAAAGCATATGCGAACTGACGAACTAGAAATGACGGATTGTAGTTGATGCAACCCTTCCTACCTATCAGAGGTACATTAGGAAACCCACTACAACTGAAGATCACCTCGGTACCTAGCCTGTCTCTGTCAACGAACCAATCAATATCTTCTGTAGACAAACTCATCAGACGCTCAGGCCACTCAGCTGTGGCTGCAGACGAGACGAAAGGACCCCTCTTGGGCAAATGACTATCAAACCATTTGTACAACAACGGTACGCAGCATGAGACATTCTTCCCTCTCCGGTTCTCATTCTTGTAATGCACTGAGTGATAGACGTCTCCGATCAGAGTAGGGACTGGATTCCCTGAGGCGAAGATGTGAAATGCATCAAAGTCTACGAAATCAGGCATGTTGGGGAACAGGACAATGCCATATATACATAGAGCAAGGATGGCATTGAATGCATCCCAACATTTATCCTTAGCACACTGCTGAGCCTTAGCTATCAGAAACTGCAGGGAGAACCCAGGAACCTTGTTCCAACTCGTCACTACTAATTCAGAGGCGCTCAAATGGAGTGAAGAAGCTAAACCAGCCAGATCAGGCTCAACATCCATGTGGACAAAAGGCATCTGCCCTTTGATAGGCACACCCAGCATATTAGCATACTCTTCCAGCGTCGGCGCGAGAACGAAGTCCTGAAAAGTGAAACACCTCAGAGGAGGGTCATAGAACTGCAGGAGAGCATGTAACCCATTCAACTCGGACGTAGAAGGTTTGCAAACCAGACTGAGCAACCTGCCATAAGACTTCCTGAACCTATCCTTCACAGAATCACCTGCCAGAGCTATCAACCCAGTCAACTTCGACACATCAGGGGTCGGGAACTTGTACGCAACGGTCTTCCTGAGAGGCCATAATGACAGTAGGGGGCGAGAAATCCTGGATCGGGGAAACGGTACCTGCAACACAGACACACGTTAATGGAATGCAAATGAACATGCAAACTAATGCAAAATGCAGGCATGCAATAATATATCCGGATAGCTGCTGTAGAGATTCTGTATCAACAATCACTGATGAGAAGAAAACCCCGGTGTAAGACCACTAATCTGATCTGTTGAGAATAACCATCTGATAGGACCAATATTAAAATTCTGCTCTGTCAAGAACGAATGGCTGATAATAGGGACCTCGGATGTATGATCAAGAAATATCTGTTGATGAAGTCTTCAGACCCCAAATCAAAAACCTGCCCTATCAAGAACAAACATACAGCTGTTGATGAGATCTTCAGACCCCACTCAAAATATGCTCTATCAAGAACAAACAGCATCTGCTGATGAGATCTTCAGACCCCACTCAAAATCTGCTCTATCAAGAACAAACCACCGATGACAATACTCTGATCAAACCTGCTCTATCAAGAACAGACATACACCTGATGACAAGGTCCTCTGATCAAAAACCGGCTCTATCAAGAACAGACATATCTGCAACTGAGAACCCTGGTACCAACATAACTGATTCACTGTCAAGAAAACCAGGTAGTCTGAAGGTCAAAGTTTCCTGCAATGAACCCAATCCCACTCACAGGTATGGACCTAAACTGACTCAAGGTACGACATCCTATGCGTTCATCAGCGTCACAGACTTTCAAAACTGATGATACGATTCCCAGAAGGAGTGGCATCATCAAGTTTTGAAGAGGCCTCACTTAGCTGAATCACAAATGATCGGTCCCCAGAGTCGACAATCCACCAAACCAGCAACCGTCTCAACCCAAAGGGTTGAAAGTGAAGCCAACTGGATGAACCTCGTCTGAGCATGGATTTCATGAGACACTAGTGCCTGCAAAGCAAGCACGCGCCCACTAATTTCCACTCTAAGTCTATAGTGCACTCAAGCCTGGGTCTGGCTTCTCACTCATCAGAACTCCCATCCCACAACAGCACAAGTAATCATATTATACTGAAAATAAAATGCAGGAAATAAAGTGCGAGAAGTAAAAATGCGATAAATAAATGCAACCCAACAAGCAAACACACAAGCGGTAGGATTGACTCTCTTAAGGGACGTTGGATCCCAAAACTGACTCGCTTTCGGGACGTTGGATCCCTAGGAAACTATCAAGTCCCCAGCAGAGTCGCCAGCTGTCGCTTGCGCGAAAATAAGGTGCCGGCATGACAGAAGAGTCGCCACCTTTCGTTATTTATCCCTCAGAGCGGGAAAGGAAACGATCGGAAAAACCTGACGAAAGAGGGTAAGACAAGGTCATCGCAACCATTGTCTGGGTTCGGGAGTCGGTTACGCAAGGGGAAGGTATTAACACCCCTCACGTCCGTCGTACTCGACGGGATCCTCGCTTGTTTATTTACTTGGACGGGTTGGTTTTATTCTATCTACCTATCAAGGCTGGCTGAAAAGAAAAGAAAAATGACTCGGCAAAGCGTCACACTTTATGCCTACGTATTCTCATCAGAGAATGAGAAATCAGAGTCAACGTAGTTCGGCCTACGAAGGGTTATGGGGGGAAGGTAGCTCGCCAAGACTTCGCCATCTTGTGCCTACGTACTCTCAACAGGCATGAGAGATCAGAGCTCACGTAGTTCGGGAAACTACGGTTTATTTCCTGTCTTTTACGAAAGAAGTGTTTTTTATTGTGTTTGCGATTTCAACCGCACTAGAGACTATGACCTGAGAGTGAATGCGTCGCATGTCACCCAAAGGGTACCATACTAAACATCCAGACTGTGGAAAAGAAACTCTCCCACAATCCTTTCTCAGATAGCTTAAGGCTCGTAACGTACGAAAGAAATCATTCATGATTACTGTATCTTAAACTGTTTCGAGATGAGAAGAGAACAGGCCCAACTAGGAGGGAGACTATCAAGTCCTACTGTTATCATGCCATGGATTCATCCTATGGTTGAGGTTTGAACAGGGAACTCCTAGATGTTGTCATGCATAGGTTTCAACCTAAAAGTCTATCATCAAATCCTTATCAAAGGAAATGAGAGTCCTAAGGGATCATGTCAATGATACACCAAAACAGACAAAGCATCAGCTTAACGGTAAAATGCATGCAATGCAAGTGAGGGAGGAAATGTGTGTGGGGCTTCAGCCTCCACAAGCTCGTCTCGACCTCAAGCCAGTCATGAAATAACAGTAATCATACTGAAAAATAAACAACATGCTATCAAGCAATAACAGTAAACTACAATCATACAGATAAAGGAAATGAAATACCATCAGGAAAACAAACCACATGGGCAAGGGAGCTGGGCTCTACCGAATACCCGCAAGCAAAGCCACGCAATAACAACACAAGCAGAGGGAGCCACTCAACCTCTAATGCAATCATGCTCCTAGACTGAACTTATTCTAGATGGACTTATTCTAATGCAACAGACAAATCAAACAAAACACACAATACAGAAAAGAAAACAGAAAGAAGCCTCAGCTCCTCCAGTAGTCTTCAGGGATTCATCCTCTTCACCAATCTTCAATGAAGTCTTCATCTCCAAGGACTCCTCTTCTTCAAAGCTTCATCTTCTAGCCCAAGTGTCAACTTGATCTTCACAAAGTCTTCAGACTTCAACAATCTCCAAGGAATCCTCCACCTTAAAGCTTCAACTTCAATCTTGAATGGCTTTTAGACCTTCAATCAAATCTTCAATACTCTTCATTGCTATCTTCAACAACCCAAATGCTCCATCAAACAAGCTTCAATCAACAAGATGAGATGAGGAGGTTAAAGTGCTCACTGACTTCCAAAGGATGCCATTGAGGACTTAACATCAAAAGGAAAGGCTCTCTCAGAGTTCTACCTTATAGGGCAAGGTCACTAATCCCTCCAAAGGAGAGAGGTGAATACCCTTAAGGGACTTTATGTCATAGAGAAGGAAGGAGGTGAACAAGACACTCCTTGTTTATTGAATGGAAGCATTCTATCTAAAGCTCTACCTATGCACTTATGATCCTATAAACAAAACAAACAAAAGCTAAAACTAAGCTCCTCCTCAAGGTTTTCAAAGTCTTCAATGATGATCCACAAGGTCTTCAACTCAATCTTCAAAGCTCACCCACTCAAAGGAGAAGAAAAGCAAGCACAACAATACAAACTATGCCTTTAAGCAACACACATACTATCCATACATTCAAAAATCAGTTAAAAATACTAAAATACTATATAATACTCTAGTAAAATTCTAGGGGGTTCTATACATACTTACCCTTAACCCATATATTCCCCATACACTAATTTGGCCTATAAAACCCAAAACAAAAATTGTTAAGATCTACTTATGCAACCTAAAACCCTAATTTGAGTACACTAATGCTAGCCTAAACTAACTAATCAAATTTTAATCTACAAATCATGAATTAAATCCTATATGAACTATGATTCAATATCTAACCATGCCAAAAAGAATGGCTCAAAAATCCTAAGGGAAGGTCCTAAAAGAAATTCTACAAAACCAAGTATCAAACTAACCATATTAAAAAGCTATTTACATGGAAAATATACTAAAAATATTAAAAGAAAAATAAAATGGAATTTTATTTATTGATATTTTTCTAGACATGATTATGAACATGTGAAAAAAAACAAGAAGTGAAAAATAATCATTTTTGAATTTTATATGGATTTTATAATATGCAAGAAAATATAAAGGAATTAGAAATAAAAGAAAATGAATTAAAGGGGTGGGGGGTGAGAAAAGTAACTGCGCCCAGTTGATTATGATGGTGGGCCAAGGGACCAGGGGTGCGAATATCAAAATGGTTAAGCCCATGCGCGTCAGAAAAATAAAAGAAAAATTAACAGAAAATAAATACGAACACGGTGCAAATAGCATGTTTTTTACGTTCAAAATTGGATTTGGGCCGCGGGTGGGGTGTGAGTATCAACTTTTCATTAAGCCCAGAACTCCTCATTAAACCAAACGCTGCGTTTTGGTGTTGGACTTTCCCCCCGTTTCTGAGATTCAATTGGAACCGTGCGATCAGATTAATGAGTCAATTAAACCAGGATGATCCAACGGTAAAGAACCCATCTTCTCCAAACACATGCTAGGGTTTTCAGAAACCCTAACTCCATGCCAGAGTTTCAACTCCTTCGTTCTCCCTCCATGCGCGATGAAAATCAAAACTTCCAAGAGCAAAGATGCTCTACTAATCACCAAGAACACGATGATACCCATGATTTTTACTGAAACCTCTTGTATCACTCTAACAGAAAGCATGAACATTAGGGTTCCACCATAATTCTCTGAGATCAATCACGATAGAGCTTCAATCTAATGATGTGAACGTGTTCTACATGTTGCCCTAACCACACTATGATATACCATATCCATTAAAACTCCATGAACAACCTATTCTCGAATCTTAAAGAAATGGCACCCTGCTATGAAACTCCATGGATCTCTCTCAAATCCTCAGAAAATCATCACCTAACCTAGCATGTTATCCTTACACCTAGAAATCTAACAGTATGCACCTAAATAAGGATCTATGGTGAAAATTACCAACCTGTCAAGTATCAATGGTGAGTGATGTTAGGGCTTGACTCAAGACTTGTAATCTTCTCCAGATACTCCTCCAATGGTGGACACCTTTCTGTTTGCAAGAATTGTGATGGATGAGGCTTGTGGATGAAGAAATGAAAGCTTTCTTGATTTTGAAGAAATCTTGAAATGGCACTTTCTCTCTCACTCTCTCCAATGGATTCAGCAACTTTCACCAACCTTTTCCTCATTGTGATTCACTCTTTTTATAACAACCAATGGAATAGTCTAGAAACTCATGGAAAGAACTAGAATGATATGGAATTTCTCATGAAGTGATACATTGTATATCCCTTCATCTCATGCATTAAGCTTGTCATTTTGCTTTAAAATCTCCCCTTGTGAGATATTGAAAGGGAATGAGTGAAAAAACAAGCTAATCCTTGCCTTATGCCAAGTTTCTCAAATTGCCTTATGATGCAAGAATGAAAATTACAAAGCAACCTCCATTTTAAGACCTCAAATCAAAATTCTACTTGAACCATTGTTTTTAAAATGATGTTTGGAGTCAAAATGACATATTGGATGACCTATTTTGGATTTGTGGATCTCCCAAACCAAATTCCAACTTGGATTCATTTAACTTATAAGTCATTTTTAGGTCATTTTTACCCAATCTTGAAAATCCTTGCTACAAGCTTTTTCAACAACTCATGACCACTTTTCTAGGCTTAAAATCCCATTTTGAACAACTTTGATGTTTTGAATTTTTTCATTTGAGGCATGGAAATAGGAGATATGGCCTTTGCTTAAAATGACCTATAATCACCAAATGACCAAAATACCCTTGTCTTGTTCAAACCATAAGTTGAGTTCTACAAATCCTATCAAGTACTTCTAGTACTCTCTAGAAATCTAAGAAGATGCTATTCAACATTAATGTTGACCAAGAAATCATAGGAATCATCCTACTAGGGCAAAAGTTGTCTGCAAGTTGGGTGACTTTCAAGGACCCAGATTCACACACCTCAGCTGACCTGTAATTTGTCAAAACCATAACTTGAGCTCTGCAACTCCTATCAAGGACTTCTACCACTCAAATTAAAGCTAAGAACAAGCTCTACAACATTCATGCTGTGGGGAAGATGAGATATCAATCACATCTTGAGCTAAAACTGCCTGGAAGATAGGGACCAAACTAGGGTTTTTTCACTGACAATCCTCAGAAACCCTAACTCAAAACTTCTCAAACTCCTCAATCATGATGAGTTGGTCTAGGAATCATCTTTATAACATCTCCATACATCATTCCATGATCTCCTGGCCCTTGGATTAGGTCTCAACCTTCCCCAAATCTTCAGTTATCTCAGGGTTGACCCAGTCAAAACCCTAATTCTACCATTCATGGTTGAATCTTCTGAACTCTTGCATAATGACCTCTCTGGGCTTCATGATGGCTATCAATACATCTCACAAGTTTTATCAAGGCTTCAAGTTCATTCTTAAAGTCTTAGAATTATCTGAGGAGCACCCACAACTCTCAAGCTATGAGGCATACAACTCTGGTTTCAACCAATCCCTCTGAGGATCTCTTGAACTTTTTGATAGAGGTATCAATCTTCAAACACTTGATGGGTAAATAAATGTTGGTCAAATTTTGGGGTGCAACAAAAGGGACTAGGAATCATGAGGTATCATGTGAACAAGCAACGGTAAACACATTACTAATCAATCACAAATGAAAACAAAAGCAAGACTTAAACATGTCACAAGAGATGAAAGAGAAGAAAGGAGAATGAAGGAAAAGCAAACAAGATGAAAAAACAAGGTAGTTCAAAGCAAAATGAATCAAACCAAAATCATATCTCAATCATGAAAGATGGAACCCAATATCATGTCAAGACATCAAAGAAGCAAGCACATGCCAAACCAAGTCAAAAGATTGGAAATTTAAAACATCATGGAAAAACAAAACACTCTCACATATTCAAATGACTTAAACATCTTAAAAGAAGCAATATCAATCACACAAAAAAGTGAAGAGAGGTCAAATGAGATGAGAAGAAAAGTGGGGCAGTAGCAACATCATACCATATCCGATACATGTCAATGACTAAAGAAGAAACTCAAAGATTCAAATCATGCACCATATTCATAAACAAAACAATTGTCATACACAACAAACATGCAAGACATGATCTTAAAGGAAAGGACATGGAATTAGGGAATGATATCAAGTATGGGCAGCAACATGAACATGGTTATGAAATCAAACATTCATTCATGAACACACAAGAGAGACATCAAAGTTGAATTCAAAGCATACCTCAAAAACAAGCTCACATAACAAAGTCATTTTCAAAGAAAGGAGACATTGCACAAAAGGCACAAATGATTAAGTATCAAGTTATCAATATCATAAACAAATTCAAATCAACAATCAAAATCAAGGAGAGTCAAACTCAAGTTGAAGCACAAAAGTCAAACAAACATCTCACAAGTCATCCACAAAAAGAACACATGATCATGTAAAGCATATGAGATGAAGTGATCATGCAATGAACCCCTAATCATGGAAATCAGAACCTCAAACATATTATCAATAGCATACAAGACTCATCAAACATCCATGGAATCATACAAAAAGCAATCTCAAAAGACTAGGTCAAGATATGCACAAGCACATGATCAAAACAACAAGAACTTGATGCAACATCCAAAAATAGAAACATGACCAAATAAAATCCAAATAAATGCCCAAAATCAAGTTAGGTCTATCAAGAATTAATGTTCAAAGGATCACAAAAGTAATGGAAAGATAACATCATCAAATGCATTAAACAAGGCAAAGCAAGCAATTTGTCGAGCATATATTGAGGGTCAAACAAAGTCAAATGAAAATTATCCAAGAAATGATCACCAAGGCATCAAACCAACACTCAAATACCCTACACGTATGTGCCTAAGTATGTGATAAAATATGGATTAAAAGTCAATTAGGAAGGGCAAGAATTAAAGGCATGTTTCATGCTAGGTCAACTAAAACACATTAAACCAAAAATTCAAAATAAAATATTAAAATAATATAAAAATAAAAATAAAAAATATGAAAAATTAAATAAGATGTGAAAATATTGGAAAAGTATTTTTATGGAATTTTTAAAAGAGTTTTACTATTAAAAATAAAAACAAAAGAAAATAGAAACAAAATAGAATTAAAAGAAGAAATAAAAAGGGACGGGGTGCACTAGCAAATCAGTCTTGAACTGATTTCATGTTATGCGTGCACATGGGCCATGAATTGAGGGTGTGAAAATAAACAAGATATCAGGCCCAGTCCAATTAGAATCTGAAATCAAACAAAACAATCCTCAAAGTGAAACGCGTCGTTTCACTAATAAATGTCATCAATTATGTCACAAAATTCAACGCCACACACGCAGGTCAACTAAGACACACCAGCAAACGTGTCAAACCACCAAAATTCTACTTCGACCATCTTCTCCGGCCAGCCTCACCGAAGAAGTTTGTAAAACTCAATAAAAATGAAAACCTAAGACATCATTTTGAAGAGAAAATCAAGAGGAACACGAATCTACCATTAGTTTTCCAAAAAGGTGCCTCTAACATGCTTAAATCTGAACACAAAAATTTCACATACAATCTGAAAATGAGCAAACAGATACAACACTCATTCAAACATTGCCTACATGAGGTAGGGCTTCAGATGCAACCAACGTCAACCTATTTTGATGCCTAAAATGAGAGATTCAGCATAAAGAACATTACCTAATAAAGCAACTACGTTGATCCTTTAAATGATGTTTGAGATTCAATCCAAAGCCACCAATGAGTTCCTTGTGCTTCAATGAGTAAGAATCAAGAAAAAAGTGACCAGAAACTACAAGCTTTCCTTTGGTTCGAAGAGAGAGAAAAATGAGAAATTTTGAAGGTTTTGAGCTTGTTCTGCAGCAGAATGGATTCACTCCCACGTTAGGGTTTGTGTCCTCCTTATTAAAGAAGGTTTAAGGGCATTTTTGAAGGCCCATGATGTGTGAATAGGTTGCTTTCACAAACTTGCCAAAATCTTCACAAATGAGGCACACACGGGTTCAGCCATCTTTCCACTTCCTTTTGGTTGTCATTCAGCACCAAGGAGGGTGGTGAAATGAAATTAGATCGTTTGGATCAAAGGAAATGGACTTGTGATTTGTTTTGAAAAACTTCCTTCTTAAGTGTGAAACTTGAAAAAGGCTTGAAAATGTGAACTTATGTTGGTTCATTTTTGGTAAAAAATTTTTTTGTCATGACATGATGAGGATATGGTACTAAAAATAACAAAAACAATCCAATTGGTGGCTTGAAATGCAAGAAAGTCAAGTTAGGTTAAATATTCATGTTTTCATGATCATCATGCTTCCATTTGCGTTGAAAATCATCAAAGGTCATGGAATTTAAGGTCAAGGTGTAGGCAAGTCTTGATACACAAGTTTCATGTTTCAAGAATCTTGACTTGAGGTCTTGAAGTTCATGGATTTTGACCGTGAAGTGAATGACCTAAAACTAGGTCATCCAAAATGACCATGACTTGAGAGGGTCATGACTTGAGTTCCACACATGGAAATGATGAGTTCTTTCACTTTTTGGAAATCTTAGAAAAATAGGAACAACTCTTATGTTTGATGGAAAATGAGGAAAAACTTGCATCTATGTGAAAATTGCCTTTGAAGTAAGTTAGTCTTAAATGCCTCTAAATCCTCTCCATTTTGGAAAACCAATTTGTGAACATCATAAATTGAGATGTATAAATCCAATGGAGTAGTTCTTGTACTCACTAGAAAGCTTGAATGATAAGGAACAAGTCTCATGTTTGATGGAAAATGAGATATGACTTGCATCATGATGAAACGTGTCATGGAAGTTAGGTGCTAAAAGAGGGGATTTTACATTTAGAATCCTCTAAAACCCTAATTTAGCAAGTTTTTGATCTCTTGATTCTTCTTGACCAAGCTTCAACATAATACTTGTGATGATTTAGGATGACCTCTCATGACTTATTTGATCAAAAGTCAAGCCTTGAACCTTTTCAAATCCACAGTTGACATTTTGTTGACTAGATGAAACCCTAACACCTTATCCATTGATTGAGGTTTCTTGGAAATAATTTATGTAGTCATGTACTCCCTCTGAAGGAACCTCAAGATGTGTATTGATCTTTAGAATCAAGTTTAAGCCAAGGAATTAAGTACATATGCCTCTTACACCAAAACCCTAGTCTAGCTGCCCTCAAGATAGGAGGAGGTGACCAATGCTTGAATTATTATTTCCAAAAGTTGTGAGACATGCTTTGATGATGATGAAAACCTTGTGTCTTGGAGATGTACCCTTTTTTGAGCTTTAAATATGAATCTCCTTTCTTTGGTGGTGAATAAGATACCTTGGTCCTCTATCTAGAACCAATGTTATGTACAAAAGCCAATGCAAGATGCTATGAAACATAAGCCAAGATAACAAAAAGGTGTTGCACCCCAAAATTTGCCTAACCTTTTCCTTCATCTTGGCTTATGTTTCATTAGCATTTTGCATTTGCATTTGTGCATAACATTGGTTCTAGACAGGGGATCAAGATTGTTGTCCTCCATCAAGAGAGAAGTTTCATGTTCAAGTTCAAGCAAGGGTACATTTTCAAGTCATCAAGAGTTCATCATCATCAGAGTTGGGTCTCAAAGCTTCTTGAGGGGAGAGAGTATGTGTTTTGGTATCACCTCTTATCTTGAGGATGATTAGAGGTACATGAGGTTATTTCCTTATATGAGACATGATTCAAGGGTTCAATGAGCATCTTAAGGGTTCTTTATGAGGGTTACAAGACCACACAAATCATTTGCAAGGAACTCAGTAAAGGGATAAGGTGTTAGGGTTTCATCTGGTCAACAAGAAGTAAACTGTGGACTTGGGAGGGCTCAAGACTCGGTTCTTGATCATTGAAGCCATGAGAAGTCATCCTAAATCATCCCTAATGTCATATTGAGGTTAAGTCAAGAAGATTCAAGAGTTCAAGAAGTTACTAAATTAGGGTTTCAGATGAGTTCAAGTGTAAAATCCCCCTTTTTTAGTCTCTAACTTCAAGGATGAATTTCACTATGATACAAGTCTTATCTCATTTTCCAACAAATACGAGACTTGTTCATCATCTTTCAAGCTTTCTTTTGAGTACAAGAACTCATCCATGGGTTTGTACATCTCAAGTTATGGTGTCAACAAGTTGGTGTCATCATATGAAGAGAATTTAGAAGTACCCAAATTCAACTCACTTCCATGGCATTTTTCACATGGAACCAAGCTCCTCCTTGTTGTACCCCAAAATTTGGCCAACCTTTTTCTTTACTTGGCTTATGTTTCATTTCATTTCTTTAGCATTTTGCATATACATAACATTGTTCTTTGCAGAGGATCAAGGGAGGTGTGTATTCAAGAGAAGAGTATCAAAGGTTCTAAGCTCAAGCAAGAGTGATTACTCAAGTTATCAAGGCTTACAGTCACCAAGAAGTGGTCAAAGCTCTTTGAGAGAGTGGCTTGATAGTGGGTGCTTATCTCCTATCTTGGAGGTCAACTGAAGATCATTAGGGGTTCACAAGGACATGTTCATGGGAAAGAGATGTTGAAGAGCTCATGGAGTTCTTTGGAGGCCATGGTGGAGCTCATCTAAGTGGTTATATCATGTGCAAGAGGTTGCAGTCAAGGATTGTACACCTAGAGTTTCATCTGCTTAGTGCAAAGTTAATTGTGGATTTAAAGGAGATTGAGACTTGTTTTTAAGTCATTGGAGTCATGGAAGGTTGTGTTGAAACATCTAAGATGTCATTTCAAGTTCAAATCAAGAAGATTCAAGAGTGTGAGAAGTTACTAAATTAGGGTTTCAGAAGGTTGTCAGTGTAAAACCCCCTGTTTAGTGCCTAACTTCAAGACCACATATCTCAAGATACAAGTTGAATCGCATTTTATTATAAACATGAGACTTGTAGGCCATGGTCTAAGCTTTCTTTTGAGTACTAGAAATCACACATTTGGTTTGTGAAGCTCAAGTTATGATGCCATCAAGTTATAGGTCTCAGATGAACATATTTTTCAAACAACAAAAGTCAACCAACTTCCAAGGCACCTTTGACCTAGAATCATGTTTCTTCTCAACTTTTGATGAACCTCATGATCTTAACTTTCCAAAAAGTCCTAGAAGTTCTTCATCTCATATGTAGAACTCAAGTTATAAAGCTTGTAAGGCAGGGGTATTTTGGGAAACTTTAATTATAGGTCATTTTGATTATGGGTCATTTTCATACACTTGTGCACTTCAAATGAAACTTTCACCAACATAAAAGTTGTCCCAAAGGACTTCAAATTCATCATGGAACTTAAGGTTGGCATGAATTTGGCATGGATAAGGAGATTGGTGAATAATTTCAAGTTGAAAATGGACTTTTTAAGGTGAATTCAATTGATCAAGTTAAAGGACTTTTTCATGCCATGTTTGTGTTCAATTTTATTCACAATTCTCCAATGTACAAAATTCACAAAGAAACTTTGTTCATAAGGTGCAAAAACACGTGGTTTTTAAGCTTGCTTCATGAAATGTTTGCATTCAAAACTCCACAATTGGATTAATCCAAGTCCCATTTTCAATATACATGATCAATCCAAGTTTCCAGCTGAAGAATGAAATCAATTTCAAGGGTGTAGCATGCCATAATCACGTGTGCATGAGTTCACTTTCCAAATTGGGCATTTCCATATTTCAGCAAGTTGAAGCCTCAATGGGCCTCCAATCCATCCTATATCCATAATATAAAAGCTCAGAATGAAAATAGAGAGCTCAGAAGTTGCAATTCGTGGAAGGAGCTCAGAGTTGAAGTTTGAAATTCAAAGAGAGAATTTGAAAATTGCAAATCCAGATCTAGCTTAATTCAAGCAAAATTGAAGTGATATTCCTCTTCCTCAAGTTCAATAGAGTAGATCTGCATGTTTGCAAGCAAGCTCAACCTTAATTGAAGCACCAACGGAGTGACCCCATTAGGTAAGCTTCTTTCTCAAAAATCTCTCATGTTAGAGCTCAAACTTAAGTCATTATTGGTGCATCTGAAGCTCTACACCTTGTAGGCAATGTTTGATACCATAATTGTGATGTTTGGTGAGCTTTTCAGTTGAGCATGTGAAACTTCTTTCATTCGATTCTCTTTGCACAAGCAAGATAAATAAATTTGAACCCCGGATTTGTGATCTACGTAATTTTGCCTTCAATTTAGTATAAAGTTTCATGAGTTTTGATGAGGTTTGGAACCCTGAACTCCAGCCACCTCGTTGGAGAAGATGACCAGAGCTAGGGCTCCGTCATCTGGTTCGCTTTTAGGCGTGCTGATGTGTGTTTGGTTTGACTCATTGACTGTCCTTGATGTGTGGCCAGGATATGTTTGACTGGATGATGCGGATGAGTTGAAAGCCACGTCAATTAGTGAAACGGCGCGTTTCACTAATTGAACTGAGTTCAATTTGTTTGGGTGTGGCTTGCTTTCTGCGCCCCCTCTTGATCTGAGCTCAATGATTTGAACTAATTTCCTTGCTATTTGCACCACATTGTGTTTATTTGTTTTATTTTATTTTATTTTAATTTCTATTTTGATTTAAATCATTTAAAAATACTTTCAATTATGATAAAATTCCACAAAAAATATTTTAGGACACTTCCATGTGTTAATTAATTTTTGATAATTTTTATTTTCATTGTCCATTTAGTTTTCAATTAAAATTGGAATTAAAGATTGGAGGTGTTTTTAAATGGTTTTTTACTTGTTCCTTTTGATTTCTTGTTTGTTCTTGATCGAATTTTCACCATCTATGAATGAGACTCATTCCTCATTTATATGATGAGTTGAGAGGTATTTGAGGCTGGTTTGTGGACTTTGTTGACTTATTTTTGGTTGACTTTTGTGAAATTTCTTTTGACCCTTGATAACCCTCCTTCAAAGTGGAGCACCCAAGTGGATCAATTCCATGGTGATTCTTTGAATGGACAATGGTTGTGTGCTTTTGGTCTCTGGTTGCCAACATTCTTGTGTGCTTTTGAGATTTTATTTGGATTTATTTGAACCTTTTTCCTATTTTTGAGGTACCTTGCAAGTCAAGCTACTTCTAAGGATGGTTCACACACACACACACACACACACACACACACACACACACACTTGACCTAGTTTTGATGGGAAATGACTCTTATGGATCCCATATGCTTCTAACTATTTTTGATTCAAATTCATAACATGTTGAAGTTGTTGGATGCTAATTTATAGGTCATAAATTTGTTTAGTTCTTGTGCTAAGTTGCATTCTTTTTTAGGCTTTCCATTTGGTTTCAAATGTTGAAAGTGTTTAGGACTTAGGTCCTTTACCATGCCCTTTGTTGCAACTTGTGGTGGCTTGCTTCCTTTTTGAATTTAACTTTCCTCTTCTATTGTTCTCACTTCTTTCCTAGGACTTTGGGGACCCATCCAAGTTAATTTGGTGCCTCTTGGTTACACTTTGAGCTTGACTTGGATGAGAGGCCATTCTAAGAACATTCTTTTGTGTGAACTTGTCTAGTTTCTTCTGTGTGCATTTCCATTTTGTCTTGCATCTCTCATTTGTAGGCTTGAGGTTGAGATGTGCTTGTGGAGGCTACTGCACCACACTTTGTTCCTCCCTCTTTTTTTCATCTTTGTTGTGCATTACATGCTTGCATCTTATTTCTTCTTTCATCTTATGCTTTCTTCTTTTGTCTTCCTTTGCCATGTTCCCTTAGGACCTCTAATCCCTCTTGTTCAAGGTGGATTATGATAGACCTTAGGCTTGAACCCGTGCATGACAACATTAGGATAGCTTTCCATTTTCATCCCAATCATAGGTGTACTTTGCATGAGAACATTAAGTTGAGTTTAGTCTCCCTTTAGAGTGTTGTTTCTCTTTTCTCATCTTCAAACTTCCTCAAGACACTTAATAATGGATAACGAATGTTATACGCTACGAGTCTTAAGCATTTGGGAAATGATGATTGGGGGGCCTCCTCTCAATTGTCTAGAGTGTTTAGTGTATGTCCTTTGGACGATATGCGACACATTCGCTCCTAAGTCATAGTCTTTAGTGCAACATGAATTACAAACCAAATTCAATTCACTTCTTTCCTAAAAGACTTCAAAAACAAACATCAAATCTTTTTATCCTTCGGGATTTAATTTGGAAACCATTTTCATAAAGAGATTTTTGTTAACTCTTGGTTCTACCGCAAACAGGTAACGCCTAAGTCTCCAATGGTCGAGCTGCATACACGTAACTGCTAGAACTACGTTTGCTCTGATTTCTCGTACCAGACGAGGATACGTAGGAACAAGACGACAATGTCTTGGTGAGCAACCTTCCCCACCTTCACCCGTAGTTTTCCAAACTACGTTGACTCTGACTTTCCCATTGCACGAGGGAGTAAGTAGGCATAGAGCGGCGATGCTCTATCGAGTCTCTTTTCTTTTCTTTTGTCCTTGTGGCCTGTAGCTTAGAAAGATAAACACCCTTTTTTAGATAGAAAACAAGCGTGGATCCCGTCAAGTACGACAGACGTGAGGGGTGCTAATACCTTCCCCTTGCGTAACCGACTCCCGAACCCAAGATTTGGTTGCGATGACCTGTCTTCTCCCTTTTCGTTAGGTTTTCTCTGATCATTTCCTTTCCCTCTTTTTGGGATAAATAACGAACGGTGGCGATTCTTCTGTCCTTGCCGGCCCCCCTTCGCAGCGATGCAACAACTGGCAACTCTGCGCGAGACTTTTCCCGATCCCCTATACGAGTCAATCCTAGAGCTTGTGTGTTTATCTTTAGGTGTGTACATATGTGTTATATTTTATCTGCATTCACATTTTACTTTCAGCATTATATATTATCACTGTTGCTGTGTTGTTGGATGGTAATTCCACTGAGGGATAAGCCAGACTCAGACTTGAGTACAACCATAGCATTAGAAGCGGAAATTAGTGGTGAACCTGTATGTTTGGCATGCACTAGTTCCCACAAAATCTGCACTCAAACAAGATTCTCTTTGACGACTTCCTTTCCAGTCCATCTCGGATAGTTGAGAGGCTGTTGGATCTGAGCGTTGTCGACTCTGGGGACTGATCATTTGGGAGTTAGCTAAGTGAGACCGCTTCATTAGACTATGATGCCAAACCGGAAACGGTGAACGTATCATCGTTTTTCAAAAGTCTGTGACGCTGATGACCGCATAGGATGCCAAACCTTTATTAGATATAGGTCTATACCTGTGAGTGGGTATATTCTGCAGGAAACCTTGACCTTCAACCTACCTGGTTCTTGTCAGTGTGAACCTGTGACTTTGATACAGAGGGTTCTTATGATGGTGCTATGTTCTTGCCAAAGCGAAGCACTGGTTCTTCTCAATCAACAGCACAACAGCCTTGATCCCCTGTCGCATTTGCATTTGCATTTTTCATCTGCATATTAACATTGAGATGTATTTATGTTGCAGGTTCATATTTCCCCTTCGATTCTAGTGATCTTATTTCTCTGCTGACATGGAGCCTATCCTGAAGAAGACAGTGGTATATAAGTTTCCTACTCAACACATTGGATCTTTGCTCAGTTTGATCTCTGTGGCTGACAAGAAGGTGATGGAAGATTTCAAGCAATCATATGGGAAGCTTTTGACTTGTGTCTGCAAGCCCTCAGTTTATGAGTTGAGTGGTCTCCATACTCTGCTGCAATTTTATGATTCCTAGTTACGGTGTTTTACTTTTCCAGGTTATGTATTGCTGCCTACTCTAGAGGAGTTCTCTGTGCTACTTGGAGTGCCTATCTTGGACCATATGCCATTCTATCACACTGATGTTGAGCCTGATCTGGTCAAGCTTGCTGGTTCTCTTTATTTGGATGCTTCTGAGCTATAAGGGAAGTTGGTCAAGAGAAATGGAATGTCTGGTTTTCCTCTGCCTTTTCTGATTGCTAGAGCTCGACACTTTGCGAAGGAGGGTTGTTGGGTTGTGTTTAATTCCATCCTGGCACTGTGCATTTATGGTATCACGCTATTTCCTAATATTCCAGATTTTGTGGATGTAGATGCCTTTCACATTTTGCTTAAGTAAATCCTATACCTATGCTTCTAGGCGACGTCTATCATTTTGTGCACTACAAGAATGAGAATCAGAGAGGGAAGAACGTATCTTGTTGCGTACCTTTATTGTACAGGTGGTTTGTGAGTCACTTTCCCAGATCCAGTTCTTTTATTGATAATGCTGGTACCTCAGAGTGGTCAGAGAGATTGATGGGATTGACGTCTCAGAATATCATTTGGTTTGATAGAGATCTGTTAGGTATGGAGATTATCTACAGTTGTGGGTGTTTTCCTAACGTCCCGTTGGTCGGAAGGAAATGATGCATTAACTATAACCCATCCCTTGCAGTGAGGCAATTTGGGTATGCCTTGAGAGAGCCTCCGAGAGAAGAGGAAATACAGGAATCTCTGTATTTCACGGGATTGCTGGAGAATGATACCTTAGCTAGAGTTGAGAAAGCCTGGAACAAAATTCATCGCAAAGGGAAAGCTTCTTTGGGGAAGAGTAACAGACGAGCTTACGACCCTTATGTGACTTGGATTCGGGAAAGAGCTGAGAGAGTGTTGATGCCTTTTCCACCCTGTGCACCTTTGTATCCTCTGATGATTGAAGAGCCCACTATGGTTGATATTTAGAGGTACAATCAGTTGTGGTCTGAGAAAGAAGAGTTGAGCAAGGAAAATGAAGAGTTGGAGAAAGAGATTATTCAGCTCTGGAGTGAAAATATTGAAGCTAATCATTCCTGCAAGCGGAAAACTGAGTTGGTAAACAAGCTAGGTACAGATCTTAACAAAGAGATTCGTGCTCGTGAGCATCTGGGTTTAGATTTGAAGGCTGTAAGTGATGTCCTTACTTCTAAGAAGAAGGAGTTGGATAGAGCTTACCTAGAGATTTCCAGGTTTAATGATCAGTGGAACGCTAGCCTCACTAACAACTAGGAGCAGAGAGATGTGCTCAAACAACAAATTGTCAAGTTGAAAGCCCAACTCCAAGTGAAGGATGAGAAGATTGCAGCTGAAGCCTCACTTTGACGTGACAGTGATTGTAGACTGAACGAAGCGCTTGCAACGTTGGATGATTACAAGTCTAGAGCTGATACGAAGAGGTGTAAGCTTGAGGAGGCTTTTGGTGAGGGTGCCTGAGAGGATTATGCTCAGGACTTGAAGACCACTATTAGCTGGAGAGAGAGGCTCATCCAGGGGTTGCTTGTCAGGCCTGACCATCCAGAGACGAAGGAGCTATAAGAGGATTTCCAGTCTAGTTGTCGTACTTGATTATATTTTCTTTTCAAAATGTTGTTATGATGACCATCACCAGACCTGTTGGCTGAGGTCATTCTGATTCCATTGTATGGTTGTAGCACTGTGCTCTGTGTTGCACCCCAAAATTTGCTCAACCTTTTCATGCCTGATTTATGTTTCATTGCATTGTCATTTGCATAGTTACATCATGTACATAGTTCAATCATTTGCATATCATAGCATAGCATGCCTCCAACAAGGGATCAAGGGTGTCTATCAAGAGAAGAGCCTAGAAAGAGGTTTTATCCAAGTATGAGAAGTAACCCAGGCCATCAAGAAATGATTTGAAGTCTTGAGAAGTTTGAGTGCCTACATGTGGGTTTTGCTCCTATCTTGAGGAATATTGAGAATCATCAATGGGATGTGAAACATGGACTATGAATTTGAGGTGTGTATGGATCTCATGGAATGCCTAGAGGGCCCTATTGAAGCTGAGACAGGTCATTGATTCAAGTATGAGAGCCACAGTTGAGGTGCAGTCAACTAGGGTTTCATCTGGGTCAATCCTAGTTCAATTGAGTAATTGGAGAGCATCAAAGCTTACTTTGAGGTCATGGGGTTCATGGATTGGTATGTTGATACATGTGTGGTGTTGTGCCAAGATCAAGCAAAGAAGAATCAAGAAGGTGGGGAGTTGCTAAATTAGGGTTTCAGTGTAAAATCCCCTGTTTAGTGCCTAACTTCAAAGCCACATAAATCAAAATACAAGTTTCAAATGGATCTTTGGCCAACATGAAACTTGTAGAGAATCTCAATACCTTTAATCTGAGTACTAGAAGTCCTCAAGGGGATTTATAGAACTCAAGTTATGGTCCTTGCAAGTTACAGGTCATCAGATGACTATGAAATTTATCTATGAAAGTCACTTGACTTCCAAGCAACCTTTTCCCTTCAAGGAGTTTTCAAATGGATTTTTGGCCAACATGAGAGTTGTAGATCTTGGTCTTATCTTTCCATAGAGTACTAGGAGTCCTTGATAGGATTTGTGTAACTCAAGTTATGATCTTTGCAAGCCAGGGGTATTTTGGGTATTGGTGATTATAGGTCATTTGTGATCATAGGTCCATAACTCCAACTTGCAAGCTTCAAATGGAAAATTGATCAACATGAAACTTGTTCAACATGATGTTTTGAGTGAAACCAAGTGGTCATGAGAGTTTGGTTTGGCTTGGAACACAAATTCACTTGAAATGGCTTAAAAAGGAAGAAATTAAAAGCATTAAAAGGCCAAAAAATGGAATTTCTTGATTTAGGGTCAAACAAGCTCATGCTATATGTCATTTTGATCAGAAAAGGAATTTTGAGAATGATGGCAATGCTACTTTTTGGATTTGAGGCCAATAACACATGGTTCCCTTTTGTAACTTAAGGTTGAAGCAACACTTGAATTGCACACCATAAGATCAAAAACAAGGAGGCTATCATATTCATTCATTTCTAAATCTCATGAGATAATCATTTCAAGCAAAATCAGGATGAGAACAGGCACATTCATGACAGTTACATATGAGATTTTGGAAGAGCAAGAGAAATTCAATTTCTCATTTGGTTAGTTACAGAAAGTTCTAGAGTGTTCTAATCACTTCTATATATTCATAGCAATGCATTCAAGTCATTTTTTGGGCAAGGTGTGAAGAGAAACCAGAGGGAGCAACTGAAATTACAAGGCTTGCATCAAGAATCGTGTTTTGCAATTGGTGAAGATTCAGAGCAAATTGCTTGTTGCAGAAGCTTTAGGAGTTGATATTGAGTGATTCTGGAAGAAATTGGAGGCTGAATCGAAGGAAATCACTATCTGTTCATCTCTCAAAACCAGTTATGCACTTTTCAATTTTCAGCATAATTTGTAGTGAATTGCTAAAGTTTTGATATGGGGCTAGATCAATGATGATGCTTAGAAGGATTTAGGCACAAGAATTGAATGATTAGAGACACTTTAGGTGTGATGCAAATTTCTGTTGGAGCTTAGTTCTCTTGATTCTTGAGGTTTTAATGGCATTTGGATAGTTAGTTTTGACCAGTGATACATGTAGTTCATGCTAGGGTCATTAGTTTTAAGTTTTGTGAGAATCAAGATTGGGGTGAATTTCTGAACATTTGATCGATTTTGGATTTAGAGGATGAATCAATAAATTTGGATGATGGATTTGAGTTCAGGATGAAATTCTGAGTGAGATAGGATGTTTAAGTGTCAAGTTTGGTACGTTTTGACAAACCTCTCGCCGGAGACGACGGTGGCTCTGTAGCTCAGGCCGCCGTCCAACTTTCCCTCTCAGTTTTTTAATTTTGGAGAAGATGACGTATCAGGCGTTGGATCCATGTTTGACTCTTGACCACATACCAAACCAACGGCCACGATCGTGTGTGAGTTCTGAAGAGAGTGAGAATGAGAATCAAAACTCTGCGTTTCATTTAAGTTTTTGTTTTGGGCTTAGTCATTTACTTGCTCTTCACACCCCAGGATATGCCCATGATCTGATTTACACTAAGAAACCTGGCTATTCACCACGCGTGTTTTCCAATTTTAATTGATTTCTTTTACTTTTGTTTTGGGCTTAGTCAGATACGCTTTTCACACCCCCATTCTGGGCCCAGCCTGGATTATAACATAGAATAATTGCTAATTGTCACGCAGCTTTTATAATTTTCTTCATATTTCTTTCATTTTTATGTTTTGCATATAGTTTAGGAATTAAATCATAACAAATAGGAAAATTAACATTTTTAGGCTAGATTTTTTCCCCTGACTCCTTAAAGAGTCTAGAATTTAATAGGATTGAGAAATTACTAATTCATGCATTTTAGAATTTAATTGCATTTTTTGAAGTTTAATTGCTTTTATTTTGAATTTGGTTGATATGTCATCTTTCTGATTTTAGTATGGATAATTGGTGTTGATTTTTGAGTTGATTATTTCTGGTATAGTTAGCTTAGATATGCATGTACCTCTAGCAAGTTTCTCATATTTTTGTGAGATAATTTTATGTTGTTTTGAACATTGTCCATTAAGTGGTGTAGATTTAGGGTTTTAAGATAGTACCCTTAAGTTTAGGGCATAGTTTTAGGACTTAATGATTGGTTAACCCCTTGGTTTTTGTATGGAGTGATTCTTAAGAGGTTTAGGAACCCTTATAATTTTTTATAGGATTTTACAATCATTTATGGTATTTTAATTAGAATTAGTTTTAGGACTAACTTCTAGGTGTTTCTAACATGCTAACTTGACTAGTTTAATTCAATAGTTCCCCTTAGATTAGGGTGGTGGTGCTCTTGTGCTTGGATGAAGATGAAGACATGTTGGTGTTGCTTTGGAGACCTTGAAGGAGCTTGAATGTGAATAATTTCTCATCTTGTGGATGCTTGTCAGGAGCTTAGGGAAACTAGGGTTTTAGGAAGAGCATCAGATTAGTTTTGTTTCTTTCTTCAAACATGGAGTATATTGTTCATCTCCATTCAATCCAATGACAAAAAGTCCTCTTAAAGAAGTCATATCTCTACTTTGGAGGGATGAGTGGCATGCTTTAAGAGTAGAACTTTGAGGATACAGTTCTTTCACAATGTTAGGTTCTTAGTGGCTTCCTTTGGTTGTCATTAAGCTACTTAACATTTCAACTTGATCTTGTTAATTGATTCTCCCTTGGAGGTTGCTTGTGGAAGCTTGTTGAGGATGAAGTTTGTGCTTGTTGAAGCTGGTTGCTTGTTGAAGCTAGGGTTTTGCTGCTTGTTGAAGATGAAGTTAGGAGCTTGATGAAGTTGTTTTGCTGGTTTAAGTTGGTTGCTTGTTGAAGTTTGAAGCTTGGTGCTTGTTGAAGAGTGAAAGTTTATTGAAGCTTGAAGATAGGAGTTGTGGATGTCAACTTTTTGATGTTTAATCAACTTGTTGCTGTCAGAGCTGCTGCTTGTGCTGTCAACTGTAGGAGTTTGGTGCTGCTGCTTGGGCTGCCTCCTCTGCTTTGGTTTTTACTTTCTGTATTGTTTATTGGCTTGTGCAGCTTGCCCCCTAGGTTTGAAGTGAATGTTGATTCACTTTGCCTGTTGTTTTCCAGGTTCGAGGTTGAGCAGGACTCCCTTGCCTCGCTTGTATTGCTGCATTGCATGCATTTTACTGTATTTGCTTGCTTTCTTTTCTGTTTATCCCCTAGGATCTCTGATTTCCTCTGTGCAGGAGGGAATTATGACAGACATTAGGATTCTTATCCATGCATGACAACATTAGGTTAGTTTTTATTCCCTTTTCAACCCTAGGCTTTTTAGAGCTTCTTTCTCTTCTTATCTCAAAACAACTCAAAATACAGTAATAAGGTTAATCGATGTCGTACGTTACGAGCCTTAAGCTATTTGAGAAAGGGTTGCTGGAGAGCTTCTTTCCAGTAGTCTGGCTGCTTAGTGTGGTACCCTTTGGGTGACACGCGACGTAGTCACTCTCAAATTATAGTCTCTAGTGCGTCAGAGATTGCAAACAAACTAAAAAACACTTCTTTCGTAAAAGATTCAAAGCAAACATCAAATTGTCATTTTTGTCCGCTTGGACTCTTAATCAAGAAAAACCCTTTCATAAGGTACTAAAAAACAGTCAGACAAGCTTGTGTCTTCCGTAGCCCGAACTACGTTTGCTCTGATCTTTCATGCTGTATGAAAGTACGTAGGCATAGGATGCCGTATCCTAGCGAGCAACCTTCCCACCTTCATCCGTAGTTAGTCGAACTACGTAGACTCTGACTTTCCCATTGCACGAGGGAATACGTAGGCATAGAGCGGTGAAGCTCTATCGAGTCTCTTTTCTCATTTTCTTTTCTTTTTAACCCAGACCTTTAGAGTAGATAGAATACAATCCGTACCAGAAAACAAGCGTGGATCCCGTCGAGTACGACGGACGTGAGGGGTGCTAATACATTACCCTTGCGTAACCGACTCCCGAATCCAGGATTTGGTTGCGACGACCATTCCTTTACCGTTTTGCGTTAGGTTTACTCTGAGTGTTTCCTTTCCCTCCTTTGGGATAAATAACGCACGATGGCGACTCTTCTGTCATAGCCGGCGCCAATTTTCACAGTAGCGACAGCTGGCGACTCTGCCGGGGACTCCAACGGTTCTCTACGCGAGTCAATCCTAGCGCTTGTTTTCCTGTCGTGGGTTTTATATGGGTTTACCTTTCTGCATTTACTTTCAGAATTATATTATTGTTATGCTGGGTAGGGGGTCAGATTGAGAGATAAGCCGGACCTGGGCTTGACTGCACCTAGTATTAGTTGTGGAAAGTAGTGGGCGCGTGCATGCTTTGCATGAACTAGTGTCCCGCAAAATCCATGCTCGGACGAGGTTCTTCTGGTTGACTTCTTTTTCAACCCTTTGGGTTGAGGGGGTTGTTGGTTAGTTGGATTGTCGACTCTGGGGACCGATCAATTGGAAGTTGGCTAAGTGAGGCCTCTTCAGGACATGATGATGCCACACCTTCTGGGTATCGTATCATCAATCTTGAAAGTCTGTGACGCCGATGACCACATAGGATGCCGTACCTTGTGTCAGTTGATAGGATACCTACCTGTGAGAGGGATTGGGACATGCAGGAAACTTGACCTCCAGACTACCCGATTTTCTTAATATTGGATCAGTATGTGTGGTTACTTGGGTTTCTTCATCAGGACAGTGTTATGGGTCTGTTGAGACCAGGTTTGAGCATTGTTATGGGTCTGTTGAGACCAGGTTTGAGCAGTATTGTGGGTCTGTTGAGACAAATATTGTGGATGGATCTCTTCAGCAACATATCACTTGATCCCTGTTGCATGTTTGCATATTGCATTGTTGCATACTCATTTTGCATATCATTAACGTGTGTCTGTGCTGCAGGTGCATTTCATACCTTCTGATTCTAGTTGCCCGAATTTCTGGCTGCTATTATGGATACTTTGAAGAAGACTGTGGCATACAAGTTGCCTACTCCAGATGTTTCTTCTTTGCTTAGTTTGATGTCTTTAGCTGATGATGATGTGAAGAGAAGCTTCAGGAAGAGTTATGGGAAACTGCTTAGGTTGGTCTGCAAACCAACTACGTATGAGCTGAACGGATTGTACGCGTTGATGCAGTTCTATGATCCCCCACTGAGGTGTTTTACTTTCCCTGACTTCATTCTGGCTCCGACCATGGAGGAATATGCTGAGATTTTGGAGTTAACCATTCAGAACAGGGTACCCTTCATTCATATGGGTGTTGGGCCCAAGCTGGAGGATTTGGCTGTTGCTTTGCATTTAGACTCCTCAGAGTTGCTGTTAACCTCGTGGAATGGAGTTTCTGGTTTTTCTCTCAAGTTCTTGGTTGGGAAAGCACAAGAGTATGCCAAGAGTGGCTGTTGGATTGTGTTTAATGCCATCCTTGCTTTGTGTATCTATGGCATTGTACTGTTCCCTAATATGCCTGACTTTGTTGATTTGGATGCATTCCATATATTTGCTTCAGGCAATCCTGTGCCTACACTAATTGGAGACTTCTATCACTCTATGCATTATAAGAACGAGAATAGGAGGGGCAAGAACGTCTCCTGTTGTGTGCCTTTGTTGTATATGTGGTTTGATAGTCACCTGCCCAAGAAGTGTATCTTTGTTGAGTCTGCAGCTACGGTGGAATGGTCTGAGCGTCTGATGGGGCTTTCTTCAGAAGATATTGTGTGGTTTGATAGGGATTTACTGGGATTTGAGATTATCTATAGCTGCACAGGATATCCTAACGTTCCTCTGATTGGGAGGAAAGGGTGCATTAACTACAATCCGACATTGTTGATCAGGCAATTCGTGTATGCTTTGAGAAGCCTGCCAAAGGAAGAAGAAGTATAGGAATCTCTGTACTTCACAGGTGATTTGAAGGGAGAATTGTTATCCAAGCTTCAACATGCTTGGAATAACATCTGCAAGAAAGGGAAGCCGTTGTTGGGTAAGAATGATAGTCAAGCATATCCTCCGTACCAAGTCTGGATTCAAGATAGGGCAAAGCAGGCGCTGATGCCGTTTCCTGCAGTATTACCTCCTGCTCCCCTCGTGGTTGAGGAGCCAACTATTGTGTCTATTGAGAGATATGAGCAGGTTGTGAAGGAGAAAGAAGAGTTGATGAAAGCCAACGAGAAGTTGGAAGAAGAGCTAGCGCAACTCAGGAGCGAAAGGAATGAAGCCGTATATTCCTTCGAGCAGCAAACAAAGCTGGTGAACCAGTTAGGCACAGAACTGACTGAACAACAAAAGAAGCATGAACGTTTGGGGATAGATTTCAAGAGCTCCCATGATATGCTGGAGTCTAAGAAGAAAGCACTTGATAAAGCCTACCGGGAAATCTCCACATTCAACAAGACCTGGAATGCTACACTGACCAATAATAAAGAAAGAGAAGACAAACTGAAGCAGCAGATCTCTGAACTGGAAGATCAGTTGAAAGCTAGCCAGAAAAAGTTTGAAGAAGAGGTTATGCGGAGATACGACATTCAGAATTCGTTGAACAAAGTTGTCAAGCGTAAGAAAGAGTCTGCATCCCAGAAGCGGAAGATGGAGGAGTTCTTTGGAGAGGGTGCTTGGGAGGAATCCATTGGGGATCTCCAGCGTGTTATCAGGAAAAGAGACTCGCTCGTTGAAGGGCTGCTTTCCCAGCCGGATCACCCCAAGACTAAGAAATTGTTAGAGGAGTATCGGGCATATGGTCGCACTTGATTACCTTATGCACTGTTGTATATGCTTTATTTGCATTGTGCTGGCCATCACCAGGATTGTTGGTTGAGGTCATGCCTTCTTATTACTGTACACTCAATGATATTGTATTTCTGCCTTGATGGGCTTTTCAGCAATATATGAGATGTTTCTTCCATGAGTGGATCTAGGCTTCTTAGCACTTCACTTCACTGGCACTACACTGGCACTTTGGCACTAGAATCAGGGGTTGATCTCCCTAACGCACAGACACATATTGCATCTGCATATTCATTTTTGCATTGCCAGTTACTCGTTGAATCTGTATCTTATTTCCTGCATCTCACAGGTTTTTCAGGATTGACGACCAAAGAATCCACCGCTACTCAACCAGAAATAATTGTAAGAAAGCAATGGATCAAGTTCAAGTCGAGATGCAGGAAATCCGTGAGAAGCTGGCTTTATTCATGCAAGCTATGGAGAGCATGGCCAAGGGCCAGGAGAGCCTTCAGACCTTGGTGCAGCCGCTGCTGACGCAGGCAAACATAAATGGCAATACTGACCACAATTCTGTTGGAACTCCTCGCCGGGAGGATGAGATACCGGTAGTTACTCCACCTGTTGTGACTGTCAACGGAAACACTGGTACTGGTGCAGGTGCTGGCGCTGTAACGACAATACTGGAAATGGTGGTGATGGGCATGTTGTTAACAACAAAGGCAACAGTGGGGATGCCGATCAAGGATTCGGTGACAATGCTGACTTTGGAAACAATGGGTATGGCAATGTCAATCAGGACGGGAACTTCAGGTTCAACAATCAAGGCTTTGGTAATGACGGTTACGGCAACAATCAGGGGTATGGCCACGGTAATGGTGGATTCGGTAATGTGAATAACAACGGCGCTGGAGCATTTCCTTTCAACAATGGTTTTGGACCTGCTGGGGTCAATCAAGGGTTCGGCAACCGAGGACAGGATCCTATGTTCAATCAGCAAGGATTTGGCCGTAACATGGGTTACGAAGGGTATGGCAATGACTGGAATGTGGATCACCAGGACAACGCTTTTTCGGGAAGAGGTATGGGACCTGAGGGCCCCATTGACCCTGTTCAGAGGATCAGAATGCTAGAAGAACAGATGAAAGGTGTGGTTAATCAGAACTCCGCTGGGTTAGATATGACTACGATGGGGTTGGTACCAGGGTTGAGGGTGCCATTAAAATTCAAGGCTCCAACATTCGACAAATACAAAGGGGATACCTGCCCAAAGGTCCATGTACGTTCTTATTATAGAAGGATGTCTGCATATTCCAATGATGAAAGGATGCTCATGCATTTCTTTCAAGATAGATTATCGGGACCATCATTGGAATGGTACATGGGATTGGAGCCCACTCAGATTAAAAGTTGGAAGCAGTTGGCTGATGCTTTCGTTATGCATTACAAATATAACAGCGATTTGGTGCCAAACAGAGTTCAGTTGCAGAGTCTGTCGCAGAAAAGTGGTGAAAGTTTCAAAGAGTACGCATAGCGGTGGCGCGATATGGCAGCTCGGGTGCACCCTCCTTTGGTTGAAAGGGAGATGAATGACATGTTTGTGGGGACGTTTACAGGAATGTACTATGACAAGTTACTCAATGTTTCGATGGGTAGCTTCTCCGATATGATCCTTATGGGAGAAAGGATCGAAAATGGAATTAAAATTGGAAAGATTCAGGCAGGCGAATCTACTTCAGCTGGGGGCACGAGAAAAGCGTTCGGCGGAAGACGACAGGGTGATACAAGCGCTGTATTTGGTGGCAGAGGCCGGGGAAGAGGCAAAAATCAGTACATTCAACCTCAGCAAATAGCCAGTGTTACTATTCCAATCCAACAACAACAGCAGCAGCAACAACCACAGCAGCAGCAAAGGCAGAATCAGGGTCAGAGAAGGTTTCAGAATGCAAAGCCGAAGAGGGTATTTGATAAGCCTCCGTCGACATATGCAGAGCTTCTTCAGACACTGTTGGGGTTAAATTTGGTCGAGAAAAGAACATTGGAACCGCCTACAGGACCGGTACTTCCTTATGGGTATGACGCTAATAAGCATTGCGAATTCCATTCCGGGGCGCCCGGACATGATGTAGAATCTTGTCATGCTTTCAAGCATAAAGTTCAAGACTTGTTGGACAGTAAAGCCATCAACTTTGGCCAGGTGGGGCCCAATATTGTACAACAGCCTATGCCTAATCATGGGGCAAATGCCATCTTGACAGAAGAAAATTTGAACTTGGTGATGGATGTTAACAAACTGAAGACACCATTGAGTGAGGTGAAAAGCAGGTTGCTCAGAGGGGGAGTATTCCCTGGTTGTGATGAATACTGTTTAGAGTGTTGGACCTAGCCTGAGGGTTGTACTGATTTGAAGCAGGGCATTCAGGCCATGATCGACGAAGGGACCTTACAATTTGATCGAACTGCGGTTGAGAAGCCTGTGGAGGCATTATGTGATAAGCAGAATGATATTGCAACGGTGACGATCCCGAGAAAGACTATAACGATAACGGCGCCCGCCCAGCGGCCAACTATTACGATTACCAAAGCAGGGCTTGTTCCCTTTGAGAGTACGAAAGCTGTCCCGTGGACATACGGATTAGAAGCATATTGAAACGGTGAAAAGATTGTGGTGAATAACCAGCCAGCTGGGGCTGTTGATAATGTCGTTGGAACGGGGGGCATGACCCGTAGCGGAAGGATCTTTACCTCACCTGAAATAGAAGTAGAGAGATTAGCCAAAGGCAAAGCCAAAGTAAATGAAAGCGGGCCTACTCAGTTGAAAGAAAAGGATACGTTACTCAAGGATGTAAAGGAGTTCATGAGACTGATTCGCAAAAGCGACTACAAAATTGTTGAACACCTACAGCAGACGCCGTCGAAGATTTCTATCTTGTCGTTGTTGTTATGTTCCGAGGCCTACCGGAACGCCTTGCTAAAGATTATGGATACGTCATTTGTGCCTCAAGCAGTTTCTGTAAATCAGTTAGAGGGGATAATGGCACATGTCAATGCTGGACATAGCCTGGGTTTCACAGATTTTGATCTAACACCCAGAGGCCGAGAGCACAACATGGCTTTGCATATATCGGTGGAATGCCGGGGCACCGTAATGTCGCGTGTATTGGTGGATACTAGATCTTCGTTGAACGTATTGCCAAAGAAAGCCATGATGAAATTGGACATACGGGGAATTATTTGCACGCCCAGCGATTTGGTTGTGAGGGCGTTTGACGGGACGAAAAGATCAGTGTTTGGGTCAATAACATTACCGCTTCAGGTGGGGCCAGAAATTTTTGATACCTAATTCTACATCATGGATATCCATCCAGCTTATAGCTGCCTTCTTGGGCGCCCATGGATCCACGCTGCAGGGGCCGTAACGTCCACATTGCATCAGAAGTTGAAGTACATGGTGGGTGATAGTGTTGTTACCGTTTGTGGGGAGGAGGACATTTTGGTCAGTCACCTGTCATCGTTCAGATATGTTGAGGTCGACGGAGAAATACACGAGACACCTTGTCAAGCCTTCAAAGGGTTACGGATTAAAGACAAAGCTCAGGGTCCCAGCAAAGTGCCAGAAGTGGCAGTGTCATCCTACAAGGAAGCTCAAGCTTTAGTGCAGACTAGTGAGACTAAAGGCTGGGGGCAGGTACTGGAGATTCCCGTGAAGAATGACAAGTTTGGGCTAGGGTATCGACCGACGTCGTCAGCGTCATCTTCAGGAGCGCCCAGGTTCAAGGGACCGATAACGATTACGCCAAGCGGGGTGTGCTTTGAGACAATCAACGCTATTTCCGATGCTGAAGACGAAGATAGTGACTGCGATATGGACGCGTGGATCAAGCCAAGCGTGCCAGGACAAAGTCTCTGCAACTGGTCCATCCGGGAAACTGTCCTAGTGACTCTTAAACAGTAATGATTTGTTTTGTCAATTGTTGAATAATCCTATGTCCTACCCGGGGCATAGTGATTTTACCTTAGGGCTACTTGATTATGTGTATTGCACTGTTTTAATCATGAAATAAAGGCGTTTTTCATATACAAATATTGCGATCCCTGTTTTTTTCTTGTTTTTTTACTTTAATAATAAATGGCAACGTGGTTATCTGTTTTGTTTGTGTTTTAAAACATTTAACCATTTCCTTTGCAGGACTAATATTTCAGATGACATCTTCTACGAACCGCCTATGACTCGTTTCGACTTCGAGCACCCGGTATTCCAAGCAGAGGAAGAGATTGTTAAGGATAGCGACTTGCCAGAGGAGCTGACTCGTTTGTTGAAACAGGAAGAGAGAATCATTCTGCCTCATCAGGAGGAAATTGAGATTATCAACTTGGGGTCGGAAGAAGTTGTGAGAAATATCCGTATAGGGGCTGCGCTGCAGAGTGACATCAAGCAAAGGCTGATTGAGATACTGCGAGAGTATAGTGATATATTTGCTTGGTCGTACGAGGATATGCCTGGGTTAGATACGAACACGGTTGTGCACCGTCTGCCGTTGCGAGAGGAATATCCGCCTGTTAAGCAGAAACTCAGAAGAACCAGACCAGACATGGCCGTGAAAATCAAAGAGGAAGTTCAAAAACAGTGGGATGCTGGTTTCCTAGCTGTTACAACTTATCCGTCATGGGTCGCTAATATAGTACCAGCGCCGAAGAAAGACGGTAAAGTGCGAATGTGTGTAGAATACCGTGATTTGAATAGGGCGAGCCCGAAAGACGACTTTCCACTCCCTCACATTGATGTGCTGGTTGATAACACTGCTCAGTTCTCCATATTCTCCTTCATGGACGGCTTCTCAGGGTATAATCAGATCAAAATGGCACCAGAAGACATGGAGAAGACTACCTTCATTACTCCCTGAGGAACATTTTGCTACAAAGTGATGCCCTTCGGACTGAAGAACGCTGGGGCAACATATCAACGCGCTATGACGACTCTCTTTCATGACATGATGCACAAAGAGATCGAGGTTTATGTTGATGATATGATTGCCAAGTCTCAGACATAGGAGGAACATTTGGTTAATCTGCTGAAACTGTTCAAAATACTTAGGAAGTTCAGGTTGAGACTGAACCCTAACAAGTGCACCTTCGGGGTGAGATCGGGTAAACTGCTGGGGTTTATTGTGAGCGAAAAGGGAATATAGGTTGATCCTGCAAAGATAAAAGCTATACAAGAAATGCCGACGCCTAAAACAGAAAAAGAAGTGCGTGGGTTTTTAGGGAGGTTGAACTACATTGCTCGGTTCATATCTCACTTAACTGCGGCATGCGAGCCGTTATTCAAGTTGTTGAAAAAGGATCAGGTGTTGACCTGGAATGAAAATTGTCAAAAGGTGTTCGACAAGATAAAAGAATACTTGCAGGAGCCTCCTGTTTTGATACCCCTAGTGGTCGGGAGACCTTTGATTATGTATTCGACAGTTCTTGAGGAAAGTATGGGTTGTATTCTCGGTCAACACGACGAGATCGGATGTAAAGAGCATGCGATCTACTATTTGAGTAAGAAGTTTACCGACTGTGAGTCCAAATACTCAATGCTCGAGAAGACGTGTTGCGCGCTAGCCTGGGCCGCCAAACGTTTGAGGCAATACATGCTGAATCATACAACCATGCTAATTTCAAAGATGGATCCAATAAAATATGTGTTTGAGAAGCAAGCACTCTCCGGAAGAATTGCCCGATGGCAGATGGTGCTAACAGAATACGATATCCAATATGTCTCGCAAAAGGCTATTAAAGGTAGCGTTCTATCAGAGTACCTTGCGGAGCAGCCGGTTGAGGACTACCAATCGATGAGGTTTGATTTTCCTGACGAGGATATCATGTACCTGAAAATGAAGGATTGTGAAGAACCGTTGCCGGACGAAGGACCAGAGTTGGGTTCCAAATGGCAGTTGATATTTGACGGAGCAGTTAGTTCCTATGGTAGCGGAATAGGTTCAATTATCACTACTCCTCATGGGTCGCACATCCCATTTACTGCCCGATTGACTTTTCCTGTTACCAATAATGAGGCTGAATATGAGGCTTGCATCATGGGTCTGGAAGAAGCCATTGATTTGAGAATCAAGAACCTGGATGTATACGGAGACTCAGCTCTAGTGGTGAATCAGATTAAAGGAGAATGGGAGACACGTCAGCCCAATTTGATACCCTATATGAATTATGCAAGGAGATTGTTGCCTTTCTTTGACAAAGTAGAATTGCATCACGTGCCACGAGCAGAAAATCAAATGGCTGACGCCCTGGCGACATTGTCTTCAATGTATAAAGTTAACTTCTGGAACGAGGCTCCCCGGATTGTTATCTCTCGGCTTGATAGGTCTGCCTTCATATTTGCCATTGACGAGGCTCCCGATGGTAAACCCTGGTACTTTGACATCCAGAATTTCCTGAAGAACAAGGAGTATTCGGCTGAGGCATCCAGTCGAGATCAGAAGACTCTCAGGAGATTGGCGGGCAATTTCTATCTGAACCCGGACGGTGTCCTGTACAAAAGAAACCACGACTTGGTGTTGCTACGTTGTGTAGATGAGAAAGAGGCGAAGTTGCTCATGGAAGAGATACATGAGGGTACATTTGGTACACATGCTGGTGGGCATGCTATGACAAGAAAGTTGCTGCGGGCAGGTTATTATTGGCTAACCATGGAAACAGACTGTTTCAAGTTTGCAAAGAGGTGTCATAAATGCCAGGTTTATGCAGACAAAATCCATGTGCCTCCAAGCCCTTTGAATGTGATGTCATCACCGTGGCCTTTCTCGATGTGGGGGATTGATATGATTGGCAAGATTGAGCCTACGACATCAAACGGACACCGGTTCATTTTGATGGCAATCGATTACTTCACCAAATGGGTGGAAGCAGCATCATATGCCAATGTGACCAAACAAGTGGTAGCCAGATTTATCAAACGAGATATTATCTGCAGATATGGAATCCCTGAGCGGATTATCACCGACAACGGTTCAAATTTGAATAATAAAATGATGAAAGAGCTGTGTCAGAATTTTAAGATTGAGCATCACAACTCTTCTCCTTACCGGCCCAAGATGAATGGCGCTGTTGAAGCGGCCAATAAGAACATAAAGAAGATTGTTCAGAAGATGGTTGTAACGTATAAGGACTGGCACGAGATGTTACCTTTCGCTTTGCACGGTTATCGTACGACGGTACGTACATCAACCAGGGCAACCCCTTTCTCATTGGTATACGGGATGGAGGCAGTGTTACCGTTGGAGGTCGAGATTCCTTCCCTGAGGGTTTTACGTGATGTCTAACTCGACGAGGCAGAATGGATTAAAGATAGACTGAATTAGCTCAGCTTAATTGATGAGAAGAGACTGGCTTCTCTAGCATACGGTCGGTTGTATCAGAGCCGGATGAAGAAAGCTTACGACAAGAAGGTGTGCCCTTGAAGCTTTCAGACGGGCGATCTTGTTTTGAAAAAGATTCTCCCACCATAATCAGATCACAGGGGCAAATGGACTCCCAATTATGAAGGTCCCTACGTTGTCAGAAAAGTCTTCTCCAGAGGAGCCTTGTTACTATCCACCATGGATGGTGAGGACTTTACGTCTCCTGTGAATTCGGATGCAGTTAAAAAATACTTTGCTTGAAAGTGACCCGCTGGACAGTAAAAAGAGAGTCTAGGCAAAAATGGGGCATCCTGGCGAACCATAAAAAATGAATAAAAGGTTCGGGCAAAAATTAGGGATAAAATTGAAAAGATGTACACCCGCGAAGTCGAAAACCTGAAAAGGGCGACTTCGGCAAAAAAGGGTATCCCGGTGAATTGAAAACCCGCAAAGGGCGGTTCACGCAAAAGTTAGGGATTGAAAAAGCAAATGACTACGGTCCGGATTTGATACGACATTGCTTAGTGGTTTGGGAGTACCTGAGGGCCGTCTATCCAAAAACAATCTCTTCCGAAGATCGAGTACCGGGAAAGCGCAGAGTCAGGCGAGTCATAGGAGAATCAGCTCATGGTGTTTTGTCTGTGCCATGTTGCCGACATGTATACAAATATTGTTTTGTATTTTCTTTATGCTTCTTGTGCATATATGTATGTGTGTTTGTGCGTAACTTCCTCTTTTCAGGAGTTGCATCCAGTGTACAAAACTTTGCCTATTCAGAGGCCCGTTATCAATAAAACATGTTATTCAGTACTTGATGCTTGTTCTTTACTGTTTTGTTTGTGAAAGACGCCGATGTTTTTGATAAACTTGCACTTACATAATCTTGCTGGCCCTTGCCAATAATTGCTAAAACTTCGAATTGACTGAAGTAATGTCACAGAGGCTAACTCGGATAGATTCTGTTGTATAGGCCTGTTTTGTCTCGTTTATGTTTTGCAGGATTCTTACCTTTGGAGCAAACGGTTAGGAATTGTATTCCCCAGCCAAGGTCGTTTGACGTAAGACCTGACTCTAGTTGATGTCATTCCTCAGCTAGTCGCAGCTTATCCCCAGAGAGTTGAAATGACATTTATCCCTTCCCGAAGGAGGGAATTATTTTCCCCAGGAGAGTGTCCTCATGGAAAGCCGTCCATAGGATTCACTCCAGCAAGTCAAAATCAATGTCCCCTGCAGAGGTTGCGCTCCTCAGCGAATCGAAGATGTGCACGTTCAATCCCCAGCATGGGAGATTCCCGCATTAGTTAACCAAGTTGCTGGTTCAGAAGGTTTATATCCGCGAAGGATGGTTTTCTGGCTCCCCACAGGTCGTCTCGCCTCCGTCGGGATGATTGTCCCCAGCGGAGTGGTAACTCTGAATGTGTAAACTGTGCCCAGACAATGTACTTTGCCCAGAAGTATCGCTTCTTTCTTAGCTAAGTTTGTTCACCAGCAGGGTGTTTGTTCTTTCCTCCCAGTGGAAATTGATGTTTAATCTCTCCCCAGCAAAATTGACTGTGTTTCCGACATTTATTTTACCGGAATACCTTATGATACTTGTTCTCCCCAGCGGAGTTGGCTTTATCCTCATCATTCATGTTGTTGAGACATCATTATCAGAGTGGCCCCGACAGCTTGAGCCTGCGTTTGCATTTGCATATATCGTCATATTTGCATCTACTCAAACGCGTAGCATTTCCGTGCCGTACGGAGCATTACGCTATTTTCAAACATATGCATTTTTGAAACATAAATCAGGTTGGTTAACCTTTTGCTTTCAGGTGTTTTCTCAGCAGGAGTATGGAGTTCTAGCTCATATCTATTACCAGGTCTCGCCGTGAGACGTGTGATGATATGGTTCATCTTACTATTTTCCCCACAGAGTTGCTTGTTGAAGTTTCTCTTATCCGGCCAGCGGATTATATCCTTCAAATTTGATGTTACGTCAGCATCAAAGGGTTTCATGAATCAAAATTTCAGAAGCTGCCGCCGGTTACCGAAACAGGCGTCCAACAGTTTGGTTTCCAAATATACCCAGTAGAGTCCTCCTCAAAGTCACTGTCACGTCAGTGCTAAAAGGTTTGTGGGTTGGGACCAATGGAGTTAGCTACTGCAGAGATAAGCAGAAAAACTGTATTCAGAGTATCTTCCCGTATGGATAAACGAATGTATTTTCCTACTGGTTGGCAGAAGTATTTCCCCGGAATTCGCCAAAATTTTATTGCCTATGTTGATAGGAGTTCCTCGTGTTGACGAGATATGAGTCCTGACGTCGACAATTTATTCCTGTATTGACGGGATTTCTTCGTGTTGGCGAAGTGTGCGTCCTAACGTGGACAAATTTATTTCCTCGTGTTGACGAGATGTGCTAGTCCTAACGTGGGCAGATTTGATTTCTCCGTGTTGACGGAATGTGAAGTCTTGACGTGGACAAATTGATTACTCTTCGTGTTGACGAAATGGTGTCATGACGTGGACCATTTATCCCCAGCAGATATCTTTCTTCGTATTGGCGAAATGTGCGTCCTGACGTGGACAAAGTATAGTTCCTCGTGCTGACGAGATGCGCGAGTCCTGATGTGGACAAGTTTACCGTTCCTCATGTTGACGAGATGTGAGTCCTGACATGGACAAATCAAGTTACCTTCCCTCGTGTTGACGAGATGTGAGTCTTGACTTGGACAAGTTTACCGTTCTTCGTGTTGACGAGATGGAATCCTGACGTGGACAAATTTATTTCTCTTCATGGTGACGGGTTTATTTCCTCGTGTTGACGAGATGTGAGTCCTGACGTGGACAATTTATTCCTATGTTGATAGGAGTTCCTCGTGTTGACGAGACGCAAATAAGATTTTATTGCCTATGTTGATAGGATCTCCTCGTGTTGACGAGATGCGGACAACTCATCCCCAGCGAAGTTGCCGGGATTTCTCCGTGTTGACGAAATGTGGAGTCCTGATGAGGACAAGTATTATTCCTATGATGATAGGATTTCTCCGTGTTGACGGAATGTGGAGTCCTAACGTGGACAGGTTTATGATGGGATTTCTTCTTGTTGACGAAGTGTGCGTCCTAACGTGGAGAAAGTTTTGCTCTTGTTGAGGGGATTTATTCGGGTTGACGAAACAAGTGTCCTAACGTGGACAAAGTTCTATTCCTGTATTGTTGAGATTTCTTCGGGTTAATGGAATGTGAGTCCTGACGTGGGCAGATTTGTATTTATTCGTGATTTGACGAAATTTGGGTCCAGATGTGGACAAGGTTACTCCTGTGACGACAGAATCTCTATTCATGTTGACGAATTTGTTTCTCTTCTTGTGTTGACAAGGTTAGTCCAGTTGTGGACGGAGGTGTTTTTGCAAAAATTGTTCAGTACCTGTGGCGTTACATAGGTGGTTGAAGTTGAGATCAGAATTATTATCAGACGTTGGATCAGTTGTTGCCGTAACAACCGGATTCAAATAGGGGATGTTGTTCCCCAAGCAGTGCAGTTTATTTCTGCAGTTGGAAAATTTCTGGGTTTCTTGGTATTCAACCGTCTCGTACCTCTATTGTTTGAAGGCTGTTCGCTCTTCACCCAGTCGGGTCCAAGCCGTTTGAATAGGGGTAGCCGTTGCACCCCAAAATTTGCTCAACCTTTTCTTGCCTGATTTATGTTTCATTGCATTGTCATTTGCATAGTTACATCATGTACATAGTTCAATCATTTGCATATCATATTATAGCATGCCTCCAACAAGGGATCAAGGGTTTCTATCAAGAGAAGAGCCTAGCAAGAGGTGTTATCTAAGTATGAGAAGTCACCCAGGCCATCAAGAAATGATTTGAAGTCTTGAGAAGTTTGAGTGCCTACATGTGGGTTTTGCTCCTATCTTGAGGAATATTGAGAATCATCAGTGGGATTTGAAACATGGAATGTGAATTTGAGGTGTGTATGGATCTCATGGAATGCCTAGAGGGCCCTATTGAAGCTGAGACAGGTCATTGATTCAAGTATGAGAGCCACAGTTGAGGTGCAGTCAACTAGGGTTTCATCTGGGTCAATCCTAGTTCAATTGAGTAATTGGAGAGCATCAAAGCCTACTTTGAGGTCATGGGGTTCATGGATTGGTATGTTGATACATGTGTGGTGTTGTGCCAAGATCAAGCAAAGAAGAATCAAGAAGGTGGGGAGTTGCTAAATTAGGGTTTCAGTGTAAAATCCCCTGTTTAGTGCCTAACTTCAAAGCCACATAAATCAAAATACAAGTTTCAAATGGATCTTTGGCTAACATGAAACTTGTAGAGAATATCAATACCTTTAATCTTAGTACTAGAAGTCCTCAAGGATTTATAGAACTCAAGTTATGGTCCTTGCAAGTTACAGGTCATCAGATGACTATGAAATTTATCTGTGAAAGTCACTTGACTTCCAAGCAACTTTTTACCTTCAAGGAGTTTTCAAATGGATTTTTGGCCAACATGAGAGTTGTAGATATTGGTCTTATATTTCCATAGAGTACTAGAAGTCCTTGATAGGATTTGTATAAATCAAGTTATGATCTTCGCAAGCCAGGGGTATTTTGGGTATTGGTGATTATAGGTCATTTGTGATCATAGGTCCATAACTCCAACTTGAAAGCTTCAAATGGAAAATTGTTCAACATGAAACTTGTTCAAAATGATGTTTTGAGTGCAACCAAGTGGTCATGAGAGTTTGGTTTGGCTTGGAACACAAATTCACTTGAAATGGCTTAAAAAGGAAGAAATTAAAAGCATTAAAAGGCCAAAAAATGGAATTTCTTGATTTAGGGTCAAACAAGCTCATGCTATATGTCATTTTGATCAGAAAAGGCATTTTGAGAATGATGGCAATGATAATTTTTGGATTTGAGGCCAATAACACATGGTTCCCTTTTGTAACTTAAGGTTGAAGCAACACTTGAATTGCACACCATAAGATCAAAAACAAGGAGGCTATCATATTCATTTATTTCTAAATCTCATGAGATAATCATTTCAAGCAAAATCAGGCTGAGAACAGGGCACATTCATGACAGTTACATATGAGATTTTGGAAGAGCAAGAGAAATTCAATTTCTCATTTGGTTAGTTACAGAAAGTTCTAGAGTGTTCTAATCACTTCTATATATTCATAGCAATGCATTCAAGTCATTTTTTGGGCAAGGTGTGAAGAGAAACCAGAGGGAGCAACTGAAATTGCAAGGCTTGCATCAAGAATCGTGTTTTGCAATTGGTGAAGATTCAGAGCAAATTGCTTGTTGCAGAAGCTTTAAGAGTTGATATTGAGTGATTCTGGAAGAAATTGGAGGCTGAATCGAAGGAAATCACTATCTGTTCATCTCTCAAAACCAGGTATGCACTTTTCAATTTTCAGCATAATTTGTAGTGAATTGCTTAGGTTTTGATATGGGGATAGATCAATGATGATGCTTAGAAGGATTTAGGCATTTGGATAGTTTGTTTTGACCAGTGATGCAAATTTATGTTGGAGCTTAGTTCTCTTGATTCTTGAGGTTTCAATGGCATTTGGATAGTTAGTTTTGACCAGTGATACATGTAGTTCATGCTAGGGTCATTAGTTTTAAGTTTTGTGAGAATCAAGATTGGTGTGAATTTCTGAACATTTGATCGATTTTGGATTTAGAGGATGAATCAATAAATTTGGATGATGGATTTGAGTTTAGGATGAAATTTTGAGTGAGATAGGATGTTTAAGTGTCAAGTTTGGTACGTTTTGACAAACCTCTCGCCGGAGACGACGATGGCTCTGTAGCTCAGGCCACCGTCCAACTTTCCCTCTCAGTTTTTGAATTTTGGAGAAGATGATGTATCAGGCGTTGGATCCATGTTTGACTCTTGACCACATACCAAACCAACGACCACGATCGTGTGTGAGTTCTGAAGAGAGTGAGAACGAGAATCAAAACTCTGCGTTTCATTTAAGTTTTTGTTTTGGGCTTATTCATTTACTTGCTCTTCACACCCCAGGATAGGCCCATGATCTGATTTACACTAAGAAACCTGGCTATTCACCACGCGTGTTTTCCAATTTTAATTGATTTCTTTTACTTTTGTTTTGGGCTTGGTCAGATACGCTTTTCACACCCCCATTCTGGGCCCAGCCTGGATTATAACATAGAATAATTGCTAATTGTCACGCAGCTTTTATAATTTTCTTCATATTTCTTTCATTTTTATGTTTTGCATATAGTTTAGGAATTAAATCATAACAAATAGGAAAATTAACATTTTTAGGCTAGATTTTTTCCCCCTGACTCCTTAAAGAGTCTAAAATTTAATAGGATTGAGAAATTACTAATTCATGCATTTTAGAATTTAATTTCATTTTTTGAAGTTTAATTGCTTTTATTTTGAATTTGGTTGATATGTCATCTTTCTGATTTTAGTATGGATAATTGGTGTTGATTTTTGAGTTGATTATTTTTGGTATAGTTAGCTTAGATATGCATGTACCTATAGAAATTTTCTCATATTTTTGTGAGATAATTTTAGGTTGTTTTGAACATTGGCCATTAAGTGGTGTAGATTTAGGGTTTTAAGATAGTACCCTTAAGTTTAGGGCATTGTTTTAGGACTTAATGATTGGTTAACCCCTTGGTTTTTGTATGGAGTGATTATTAAGAGGTTTAGGAACCCTTAGAATTTTTTATAGGATTTTACAATCATTTTTGGTATTTTAATTAGAATTAGTTTTAGGACTAACTTCTAGGTGTTTCTAACATGCTAACTTGACTAGTTTAATTCAATAGTTCCCCTTAGATTAGGGTGGTGGTGCTCTTGTGCTTGGATGAAGATGAAAACATGTTGGTGTTGCTTTGGAGAGCTTGAAGGAGCTTGAATGTGAAGAATTTCTCATCTTGTGGATGCTTGTCAGGAGCTTAGGGAAACTAGGGCTTTAGGAAGAGCATCAGATTAGTTATGTTTCTTTCTTCAAACATGGAGTATATTGTTCATCTCCATTCAATCCAATGACAAAAAGTCCTCTTAAAGAAGTCATATCTCTCCTTTGGAGGTATGAGTGGCATGCTTTAAGAGTAGAACTTTGAGGATACAGTTCCTTCACAATGTTAGGTTCTTAGTGGCTTCCTTTGGTTGTCATTAAGTTACTTAACATTTCAACTTGATCTTGTTAATTGATTCTCCCTTGGAGGTTGCTTGTGGAAGCTTGTTGAGGATGAAGTTTGTGCTTGTTGAAGCTGGTTGCTTGTTGAAGCTAGGGTTTTGCTGCTTGTTGAAGATGAAGTTAGGAGCTTGATGAAGCTATTTTGCTGGTTTAAGTTGGTTGCTTGTTGAAGTTTGAAGCTTGTTGAAGCTTGGTGCTTGTTGAAGAGTGAAAGTTTATTGAAGCTTGAAGATAGGAGTTGTGGCTGTCAACTTTTTGCTGTTTAATCAACTTGTTGCTGTCAGAGCTGCTGCTTGTGCTATCAACTGTAGGAGTTTGGTGCTGCTGCTTGGGCTGCCTCCTCTGCTTTGGTTTTTGCTTTCTGTATTGTTTGTTGGCTTGCGCAGCTTGCCCCCTAGGTTTGAAGTGAATTTTGATTCACTTTGCCTGTTGTTTTCCCAGGTTCGAGGTTGAGCAGGACTCCCTTGCCTCGCTTGTATTGCTGCATTGCATGCATTTTATTGTATTTGCTTGCTTTCTTTTCTGTTTATCCCCTAGGATCTCTGATTTCCTCTGTGCAGGAGGGAATTATGACAGACATTAGGATTCTTATCCATGCATGACAACATTAGGTTAGTTTTTATTCCCTTTTCAACCCTAGGCTTTTTAGAGCTTCTTTCTCTTCTTATCTCAAAACAACTCAAAATACAGTAATAAGGTTAATCGATGTCGTACGTTATGAGCCTTAAGCTATTTGAGAAAGGATTGCTGGAGAGCTTCTTTCCAGTAGTCTGGCTGCTTAGCATGGTACCCTTTGGGTGACACGCGACGTAGTCACTCTCAAATCATAGTCTCTAGTGCGTCAGAGATTGCAAACAAACTAAAAAACACTTCTTTCGCAAAAGATTCAAAACAAACATCAAAGTGTCATTTTTGTATGCTTGGACTCTTAATTAAGAAAAACCCTTTCATAAGATACTAAAAAACAGTCAGACAAGCTTGTGTCTTCCGTAGCCCGAACTACGTTTGCTCTGATCTTTCATGCTTTATGAAAGTACGTAGGCATAGGATGCCGTATCCTAGCGAGCAACCTTCCCACCTTCATTCGTAGTTAGTCGAACTATGTAGACTCTGACTTTCCCATTGCACGAGGGAATACGTAGGCATAGATCGGCGAAGCTCTATCGAGTCTCTTTTCTCATTTTCTTTTCTTTTTAACCCAGACCTTTAGAGTAGATAGAATACAATCCGTACCAGAAAACAAGCGTGGATCCCGTCGAGTACGACGGACGTGAGGGGTGCTAATACCTTCCCCTTGTGTAACCGACTCCCGAATCCAGGATTTGGTTGCGACGACCATTCCTTTCCCGTTTTGCGTTAGGTTTACTCTGAGCATTTCCTTTCCCTCCTTTGGGATAAATAACGCACGGTGGCGACTCTTCTGTCATAGCCGGCGCCGATTTTCGCAGTAGCGACACTCTGTATCTGACTCTTGGCTCTCATTTTACTTATGCGGAGTTTGTTTATTGCTTATCTGTAGCTCTCCATTGTCGTGTTGTTCTCGTGGAACGGGAATCTAGGGGGAAATATCCCTAGTGCATATATACATGTCTTCATATTGCATCATTCTGCATTTTTGCATCGCAGGTGCCCGGGACCGTTAACCTTATTTCCGTGGTCCGTTAGTTTGTTTCAGGATTGAACATTAGACTAATCACCGGTGTCATACCCCAAATTTGTCCTACCTCTGTTATCCGCTAGCTACTATTCAGAAAATTAAAATTGATTACTTTTGTCAGAAGGAAAATTTGAATTTAATCAAGTTCTATTTGAGGATATCCATCCGGTGAGCAGGGTTGGTTGAAGTTCATGTGGCTGGGTATTAGTTTTGATCAGATAGGAGTATATTCAAGAATATCAAGCCATTTGAGTTCAAATGTTGTATAATGGAATCATATAGAATTTGGTCTTTTTAAGTGAGCATTGTTTTATCAAATGGTCAAGTTCGAGAGTTGATGCATTAGTGATTTTGTTTTGTTTCAAGGCTATGGCAAATTTAAAGGGTCCATGTTGTCTCATGTTCAGAACTAATTCAAGGATTGTTGGAAAATTGATCGATTCAACTTGAGGATTGATGTTTTATTTCTTAAGAAATCAACTCGAGTGTGATTATTTAATTCAAAAAGTCGAATATACAATTCAAGCAAAGGCCCACTATTTCTACAAAACAAATTCACAAGTCTAATACAAATTGGATTTATTTTGCAAAGCAAGGGTGCAATAAGCTTATTTAAGGTTACAATGCAAAGCCCATTCTTCTAATTGCTACAAAGGCCCATTTTAAATCAAAGAATCCATACATAAAAAAATCTTTCAAACCCATTGCATTTACATTTTTGCTCCAGCCCATTTGATTTGGCAAGGAAAAAGAAAGTGCACACTCTTGCCAAAGCCTTCTGTGCAACAACCTCCCAATTACGAGTACAACTCCAACTTTTATACGGACACAGCAGTACCATTTTCGCACCAAGACGCCACTACCTGCATAACCAACAACGAGAACCTGCTGCAAAATTTTGATATCACCTCCAAGCCATGACAAAGCATCCGTAAATGGTGTAAAACCTGCAAAATATCAAAGAAAAATTCCAGCTCACTTTCTTTCCATATTTACCCCCAAAAAATTCTACAAATAGAGGGATTAAAGATGTGCGATGGGGAGAGGACATGATTACCCGCAGAAAAGAAAACTCTCCAAAAAGAGCACCTTCTGCTTCTCATCTTCACCAAGGCCAATATTACCTTCAAAACATCACGCAAAGGTGGCAGCAGCAGCACATGCTTTTAAGCCTCACATCGTACCAGCACAACCTGCACAACGGCACGACCTCCACCCAACTACAACTTGATATAACCTTCATAAGAAGACAAAGAGAGACCTACAAGAAAACAACTCACCAAATTGCACGAAAAAATCAGTACAAAGCAAGGACCCCACACAAAATTGGTAAAAAGCAAATTGAACTTCCCATAAGCCAAAGTGCAGCGTACGCACCTCACCTTCACGACAGACAAGACGGTACTGCAACACCAGATAGAACCAACTACAAAAAGCCTGCACACAAGAATACCACATCACCCATTCAACACACAAATTCGAAGGACCCACAATTTTACCATAAAGCCATACGTGATTACTTTATCCCAGCCCTTCACCATGTACATACAACCAGCTGACCCCACTTGATACAACCCACACAACTTTGACAACCTCTCCAAACCTTAACAGCAATATTGCAAAACCGTTCATGCAACCATAATACCCCACAGCTCATCCAAAACAACAACATGTTATCACCTACTATATAGCACAATTCAAAATCGTACATCCACCGTTATCACAAACTTTGTGCACATGATTCACAGATACAACAAAGCAAAATGGTAGGACAATTCACCAGCTGTAAAAAACGACCACAACCATCATGCTGTAACAAATTATGCAGCATCCAAACTGTGTCGTCCTACAACCGTACACTCCCGTTTTTTCCATTTCACAACATCCATAATACCCTGCAGCATCAGTAAACCATTACACAACATGATAACAACAAAATTCACAATGAAATGAACCCAATACTAAAAAGATTTTATCAGCACAACCATTTCCTGCACAATGAACAAACCGTACCTGCTACTACCTCATAACACACCAGAAAACATTTGTAAAACACAGCTCATACCCTGCTACACTAGGACAAACCTCACAGTTGGCATTACCTGCTATGGCCAGTACAAACCGCAGGAAAACCCATGCCAGATAAGACCTGCGTAAATTCACAACCATAACTCCAAAGTAATTACACAAAACAACAAATTCACATAAATTGGAGACAAACCGAAAATTGTGGAGGGGTTGTGATGTACAGAAGAAATGTTTCACACAACCTACATGAAAATATCATAAAAACCTACTCCAATTCTGCAGAGCCAGAAAAAAACCTTCAAACATTCACTTTCTTCAAAAACTAAACCCTCTCCATAAAACTCCAAACACTCACACAACAGCATCTCATCAACTTCAACTTAAGATCTTCCTCCAACTGTCAATTCATATTAACCGAAATTCCACCATAACACACTCACCTTCATTTTTGCTTCAACAAAAACAACACTCTCTTGCTACCTTTTCCTTCCTGCAATCTCATTACAACATAAAAACTCCACTACACAAACTCTCACTCAATAACTTACTACCTGAAAAAATATCATCTAACATCCACAAAGACTACCCTTAAACTTGCTTTCCCTTTGGTTCATCATCTTCTTCAACTTACAACCCAACTCACCGTTCAACTTCACCATTAAAACTACTTCCATTTCCGTTAGTCCACCAAAAACCTTTGTCTTCCTCAATAGAGCTCAACCCAAAACCACACAAGTCCCATATGAAAACAACAACACCAAAATAATCATCAACATTCCAACCTCTACACCTTCTTCCTTCAACTGAGACAACCATTTTCGAACCTATCCTCAACCTCTGTATACCTCCTACAAACACCACACAACACCTCATCCATATGAGAATCTTCTTTCAATCTCATAACACCCCTCATGGTTGTGTATCCCTCATTCACTACCATAATCAATAACCAAAAAAATCCCTTTCTATCTCCTTCTTCAGCAACAAAACAACAACAACACTTCCTTTCCTCTTCTCTTTCCGCAAACCCGCAATTCAATTTCTCTCCTTCAAATCCAAAGCTCAAACGCAAACAGAGTTAATTTTCACAAACACTTGGTATATGACCCCATTCAAACCTCCACCGTGATAACTTCTTTAACCTTCAAATCTCTTTGCATCGCTTGCACCTTTCTTCAAAACCCACTTTCAAATCTCACAACCATCATCCTTCAACCTTTCTTTTCTTCAACCTATACCCAAATCAACCAAACTCACAAAATCTCAGAACTCAATCATTGCCCCAAAATCAGAACATAACCGAAACCAATTTCGAAATAGTTGAGATTGAGAAGCGATATGAAAGAAGGAATTGAACTGAGTTTGAATCGAACCAGTGAGCATAAGAGAGTGAGATTGAAACATCTATGTATCTGAAATCGAGCAAGTAGTGGTTTTATGTTACGATAGCTTGCCGCAGTGACGATTGTTGTTTGATTCACGACGACATTGCCCATAGTTTGAAATTTCATTTCAATTTACAAACCCAGTTTGTTGTGCTCTGTTTTGAGAATGATGGGATTTTCTTTTAGCGTGTTGTTGGAAGTGGGTCTCGTGGCCCATTAACATTAATCAGTTAGTAATCCCATTTCTTGTTTTTTCCATGTGAAGTGAGTAGATGATGGGCTTTTTTTTGAAGTCCATATGATTCTACCACCCCATGTTTTCAAACATACCCCTACCAGAAGCTTATCTTAGCGACGTTAAGGTCCGGTTATTGCCAGCATTGTTTGAAAAGTCTAGTGGTGGCTAGTATTGGTTGAGATACTTTATATGTGCTTTCTGCCAAAGTTTCTTTCTCCCCTCTTTTCTTTGATCATGGCTTTTGCATTTGCTTTATGTTTAGCATTTGTTTAAGTGATTGATGTTTGAATGGTTGTAGAAGTTGTTACTTCTCCCATTTCATCTCACTTTTTTTGACTTGTTTAAGTCAACTTGTTTTGATCATTTGTCTTTGTTGCATCATTTTGATTCTCACATTTCATCTTTGTATCTTTGCATATCATGTTTGCATTTGCATTAACTTGTTCAAGTCAATCTCATCTCCTTTTTCATTTCATTTGTGATTGAATTATCTGTTGTTTACTTAGTTTTTTCCCATGATCCCTTAGGATTCCCAGTCCCTCTGTTTATGATGTGAGTAGGAGAGACATTAGGTGTTCAATCCTTTTCATGATAACGTTAGGATAGATTCTTCCCCTTTCAATCCCAACTTTAGGAGCATTGTGCATGAGAACTTTAGGGATGATTAGTTTCCCCTTAGAGTTTGTGTCTTCTCATCTCATCTCCTAACTCTCTTAAGACACTTAATAAAGGATAATAAATGTTATATGCTACGAGCCTTAAGTACTTGAAGAATGATAGTTGGGGGGCCTCCTCTCAATCTGTCTAGAGTATTTAGCGTATGCCCTTTGGGCGAAATGCGACGCATTCGCTCTCAAGTCATAGTCTTTTGTGCAACATGAATTACAAATTTAACTCAATTCACTTCTTCATAAAAAACACAAAATAAAACATCAAACATTATTATCCTTCAGGATTGTTTAAAACCATTTTCAGAAAGAGTGTGTTAAGTCTTGGTTCTATCGCAAACAGGTAACGCCTAAGTCTCCAATGGTCGAGCAGCGATACACCTAACTGCTAGAACGAATGTTTAACCCTACTCAGTTAAAACACTTGAACCAATCTGTGGTCGTGTCAGCCCGAACTACGTTTGCTCTGATTTCTCATACCAGATGAGGGTACGTAGGCACAAGACGGCGATGTCTTGGCGAGCCACCTTCCCCCTTTTCACCCGTAGTTTTCCGAACTACGTTGACTCTGACTTTCCCATCGCACGAGGGAATACGTATGAATAAAGCAGCGACGCTCTATCGAGTCTCTTGTCTTTTCCTTTGTCCCTTTAAGCCAACCTTTTGATAGATTGACATCGTTTTAGATAGACAACAAGTGCGGATCCCGTTGAGTACAATGGACGTAAGGGGTGCTCATACCTTCCCCTTGCATAACTGACTCCCGAACCCAAGATTTGGTTGCGATGACCTGTCTTCTCCCTTTTTCATAGGTTTGTCTGATCGTTTTCTTTCCCTCTCTTTGGGATAAATAACAAACGGTGGCGACTCTTCTGTCTTTGCTGGCCCCTGTTCGCAGCAATGCGACACATATAATCTGTGCATTTTTGCTATCTCTGGTGGTTACCTGTTTTGATTCACTTTGGTGTGTTCTCCAAGTGACTAGGTATGTATGTCGTCTCCCTCCAATATAGTTGTCAGCCTTTAAGCATAAAATGTCCATCCTTTCTCAATTCCCCACAGAGTTTAATCCTCGTGGTTGATGGTTACTTCAGTTATCTTTTTCCATGTTTGATAAGATACATCCCCGTTCGAGTTCATTCCTCAATGGTTGGAGTCTTATTTTGAACATTTCTTTATAGCTTGTTCCTATATCGATCTTTGGTCCCCAGGCGGTTGCTGAACCCAATTTGAATGTGCATTTATTTTGCACTATATCTTGTAAGAAGAACTTATTTGCAATTCCCCAAATAAAATTAGTGGATGTCTCTTTTGAGAAGCTTATCTTAGGGACGTTAAGGTCCGGTTGTTACCAGCATTGTTTAAAAAGTCTAGTGGTGGCTAGCATTGGTTGAGATAATTTATATGTGTTTTCTGCCAAAGTTTCTTTCTCCCCTCTTTTCTTTGATCATGGCATTTGCATTTGCTTTGTGTTTAGCATTTGTTTAAGTGATTAATGTTTGAATGGTTGTAGGAGTTGTTACTTCTCCCATTTCATCTCACTTTTTTTGACTTGTTTAAGTAAACTTGTTTTGATGATTTGTCTTTGTTGCATCATTTTGTTTCTCACAGTTCATCTTTGCATCTTTGCATATCATGTTTGCATTTGCATTGACTTGTTCAAGTCAATCTCATCTCCTTCTTCATTTCATCTGTGATTGAATTATCTGTTGTTTACTTAGTTTTTTTCCATGATCCCTTAGGATTCCTAGTCCCTCTATTTATGATGGGAGTAGGAGAGACATTAGGTGTTCAATCCTTTGCATGATAACGTTGGGATAGATTCTTCCCCTTTCAATCCCAACTTTAGGAGCATTGTGCATGACAACATTAGGGATGATTAGTTTCCCCTTAGAGTTTGTGTCTTCTCTTATCATCTCCTAACTCTATTAAGACACTTAAAAAAGGATAATGAATGTTGTACGCTAGGAGCCTTGAGTACTTGAGGAATGATAGTTGGGGGGCCTCCTCTCAATCTGTGTAGAGTGTTTAGCGTATGCCCTTTGGGCGAAATGCGACGCATTCGCTCTCAAGTCATAGTCTTTAGTGCAACATGAATTACAAACTTAACTCAATTCACTTCTTCATAAAAAACACCAAACAAAACATCAAACCTTTTTATCCTTGGGATTGTTTAAAACCATTTTCAGAAAGAGTGGTTAAGTCTTGGTTCTACCGCAAACATGTAACGCCTAAGTCTCCAATGGTCGAGCAGCGATACAACTAACTGCTAGAATAAAGGTTTAACCCTACTCAGTTAAAACACTTGAACCAATCTGTGGTCGTGTCATCCCGAACTATGTTTGCTCTGATTTCTCATACCAGATGAGACTACGTAGGCACAAGACGACGATGTCTTGGCGAGCCACCTTCCCACCTTTTCACCCGTAGTTTTCCGAGCTACGTTGACTGTGACTTTCCCATTGCACTAGGGAATACGTAGGAATAGAACGGCGGTGCTCTATCGAGTCTCTTTTGTTTTCATTTGTCCCTTTGAGCTAGCCTTTTGATATATTAAGACCCTTTTAGATAGACAACAAGCGCGGATCCCGTTGAGTACAACGGACGTGAGGGGTGCTCATACCTTCCCCTTGCGTAACTGACTCCCGAACCCAAGATTTGGTTACCATGACCTGTCTTCTCCCTTTTTCATAGGTTTTCTATGATGTTTTCTTTCCATCTCATTGGGATAAATAACAAACGGTGGCGACTCTTCTGTCTTTGCCGGCCCCTCTTCACAGCGATTTGACACATTGCATCTGTGCATTTTTGCTATCTCTGGTGGTTACCTGTTTTGATTCACTTTGGTGTGTTTCCCAAGTGACTAGGTATGTATGTCGTCTCCCTCCAATAGAGTTGTCAGCCTTTAAGCATAAAATGTCCATCCTTTTTCAATTCCTCGCCGAGTTTAATCCTCGTGGTTGATAGTTTCTTCAGTTATCTTTTTCCATGTTTGATAAGATACATCCCTGTTCGAGTTCATTCCTCAATGGTTGGAGTCTTATTTTTACCGTTTCTTTCTAGCTTGTTCCTATATCGATCTTTGGTCCCCAGGCGGTTGCCGAACCTAATTTGAATCTGCATTTATTTTGCACTATATCTTGTAAGAAGAACCTATTTGCAATTCCCCAAATAAAATTAGTGGATTTCTGGTTTGAGAAGCTTATCTTAGGGACGTTAAGGTCCATTTGTTACCAGCATTGTTTGAAAAGTCTAGTGGTGGCTAGCATTGGTTGAGATACTTTATATGTGCTTTCTGCCAAATTTTCTTTCACCCCTCTTTTCTTTGATCATGGCTTTTGCATTTGCTTTGTGTTTAGCATTTGTTTAAGTGATTATTGTTTGAATGGTTGTAGGAGTTGTTACTTCTCCCATTTCATCTCACTTTTTCTGACATGTTTAAGTAAACTTGTTTTAATCATTTGTCTTTATTGCATCATTTTAATTCTCACATTTCATCTTTGCATCTTTGCATATCATGTTTGCATTTGCATTGACTTGTTCAAGTCAATCACATCTCCATCTTCATGTCATCTGTCATTGAATTATCTGTTGTTTACTTAGTTTTTTCCATGATCCCTATGGATTCCTAGTCCCTCTGTTTATGATGGGAGTAGGAGAGACATTAGGTGTTCAATCCTTTGAATGATAACGTTAGGATAGATTCTTCCCCTTTCAATCCCAACTTTAGGAGCATTGTGCATGACAACATTAAGGATGATTAGTTTCCCCTTAGAGTTTCTGTCTTCTCTTCTCATCTCCTAACTCTCTTAAGACACTTAATAAAGGATAATAAATGTTGTACGCTACGAGCCTTAAGTACTTGAGGAATGATAGTTGAGGGGCCTCCTCTAAATCTGTGTAAAGTGTTTAGCGTATGCCCTTTGGGCGAAATGCGACACATTCGCTCTCAAGTCATAGTCTTTAGTGCAACATGAATTACAAACTTAACTCAATTCACTTCTTCAAAAAAAAAACACAAAACAAAACATCAAACCTTTTTATCCTTCGGGATTGTTTAAAACCATTTTCAGAAAGAGTGTGTTAAGTCATGGTTTTACCGCAAACAAGTAACGCCTAAGTCTCCAATGGTCGTGCAGCGATACAACTAACTGCTAGAACAAAGGTTTTACCCTACTCAGTTAAAACACTTGAACCAATCTGTGGTCGTGTCATCCCAAACTACGTTTGCTCTGATTTCTCATACCAGATGAGACTACAAAGGCACAAGACGACTATGTCATGGCGAGCCACCTTCGCCCTTTTTACCCGTAGTTTTCCGAACTACGTTGACTGTGACTTTCCCATTGCACTAGGGAATACGTAAGAATAGAGCGGCGGAGCTCTATCGAGTCTCTTTGTTTTTAATTTTTCCCTTTGAGCTAGCCTTTTGATATATTAAGACCCTTTCAGATAGACAACAAGCGCGGATCCCGTTGAGTACAACAGACGTGAGGGGTGCTCATACCTTCCCCTTGCGTAACTGACTCCCGAACTCAAGATATGGTTACAATGACCTGTCTTCTCCCTTTTTCATAGGTTTTCTCTGATTGTTTTCTTTCCCTCTCTTTGGGATAAATAAAAAACGGTGGCGACTCTTCTGTCTTTACCGGCCCCTCTTCACAGCGATTTGACACATTGCATCTGTGCATTTTTGCTATCTCTGGTGGTTACCTGTTTTGATTCACTTTGGTGTGTTTCCCAAGTGACTAGGTATGTATGTCGTCTCCCTCCAATAGAGTTGTCAGCCTTTAAGCACAAAATGTCCATCCTTTCTCAATTCCCCACAGAGTTTAATCCTCATGGTTGATAGTTGCTTCAGTTATCTTTTTCCATGTTTGATAAGATACATCCTCGTTCGAGTTCATTCCTCAATGGTTGGAGTCTTATTTTGACTGTTTCTTGCTAGCTTGTTCCTATATCGATCTTTGGTCCCCAGGCGGTTGTCGAACCCAATTTGAGTGTGCATTTATTTTGCACTATATCGTGTAGTAAGAACTTATTTGCAATTCCCCAAATAAAATTAGTGGATGTCTCGTTTGAGAAGCTTATCTTAGGGACATTAAGGTCCGGTTGTTACCCGCATTGTTTAAAAAGCCTAGTGGTGGCTAGCATTCGTTGAGATACTTTATATGTGCTTTCTGCCAAAGTTTCTTTCTCCCCTCTTTTCTTTGATCATGGCTTTTGCATTTGCTTTGTGTTTAGCATTTTTTTAAGTGATTAATGTTTGAATGGTTGTAGGAGTTGTTACTTCTCCTATTTCATCTCACTTTTTTTGACTTGTTTAAGTAAACTTGTTTTGATGATTTGTCTTTGTTGCATCATTTTGATTCTCACATTTCATCTTTGCATCTTTTCATATCATGTTTGCATTTGCATTGACTTGTTCAAGTCAATCTCATCTCCTTCTTCATTTCATCTGTGATTGAATTATCTGTTGTTTACTTAGTTTTTTTCCATGATCCCTTAGGATTCCTAGTCCCTCTATTTATGATGGGAGTAGGAGAGACATTAGGTGTTCAATCCTTTGCATGATAACGTTAGGATAGATTCTTCCCCTTTCAATCCCAACTTTAGGAGCATTGTGCATGACAACATTAGGGATGATTAGTTTCCCCTTAGAGTTTGTGTCTTCTCTTATCATCTCCTAACTCTCTTAAGACACATAAAAAAGGATAATAAATGTTGTACGCTAGGAGCCTTGAGTACTTGAGGAATGAGAGTTGGGGGGCCTCCTCTCAATCTGTGTAGAGTGTTTAGCGTATGCCCTTTGGGCGAAATGCGACGCATTCGCTCTCAAGTTATAGTCTTTAGTGCAACATGAATTACAAACTTAACTCAATTCACTTCTTCATAAAAAACACCAAACAAAACATCAAACCTTTTTATCCTTGGGATTGTTTAAAACCATTTTCAGGAAGAGTGTGTTAAGTCTTGGTTCTACCGCAAACATGTAACGCCTAAGTCTCCAATGGTCGAGCAGCGATACAACTAACTGCTAGAATAAAGGTTTAACCCTACTCAGTTAAAACACTTGAACCAATCTGTGGTCGTGTCATTCCGAACTATGTTTGCTCTGATTTCTCATACCAGATGAGACTACGTAGGCACAAGACGACGATGTCTTGGCGAGCCACCTTCCCCATTTTCACCCGTAGTTTTCCGAACTACGTTGACTGTGACTTTCCCATTGCACTTGGGAATACATAGGAATAGAACGGCGGTGCTCTATCGAGTCTCTTTTGTTTTCATTTGTCCCTTTGAGCTAGCCTTTTGATATATTAAGACCCTTTTAGATAGACAACAAGCGCGGATCCCGTTGAGTACAACGGACGTGAGGGGTGCTCATACCTTCCCCTTGCGTAACTGACTCCTAAACCCAAGATTTGGTTACCATGACCTGTCTTCTCCCTTTTTCATAGGTTTTCTCTGATGTTTTCTTTCCCTCTCATTGGGATAAATAACAAACGGTGGCGACTCTTCTGTCTTTGCCGGCCCCTCTTCACAGCGATTTGACACATTGCATCTGTGCATTTTTGCTATCTCTGGTGGTTACCTGTTTTGATTCACTTTGGTGTGTTTCCCAAGTAAATAGGTATGTATGTCGTCTCCCTCCAATAGAGTTGTCAGCCTTTAAGCATAAAATGTCCATCCTTTCTCAATTCCCCGTCGAGTTTAATCCTCGTGGTTGATAGTTTCTTCAGTTATCTTTTTCCATGTTTGATAAGATACATCCCCGTTCGAGTTCATTCCTCAATGGTTGGAGTATTATTTGGACCGTTTCTTTCTAGCTTGTTCCTATATCGATCTTTGGTCCCCAGGCGGTTGCCGAACCCAATTTGAATCTGCATTTACTTTGCACTATATCTTGTAAGAAGAACCTATTTGCAATTCCTCAAATAAAATTAGTGGATTTCTGGTTTGAGAAGCTTATCTTAGGGACGTTAAGGTCCATTTGTTACCAGCATTGTTTGAAAAGTCTAGTGGTGGCTAGCATTGGTTGAGATACTTTATATGTGCTTTCTGCCAAATTTTCTTTCTCCCCTCTTTTCTTTGATCATGGCTTTTGCATTTGCTTTGTGTTTAGCATTTGTTTAAGTGATTGTTGTTTGAATGGTTGTAGGAGTTGTTACTTCTCCCATTTCATCTCACTTTTTCTGACATGTTTAAGTAAACTTGTTTTGATCATTTGTCTTTGTTGCATCATTTTGATTCTCACATTTCATCTTTGCATCTTTGCATTGACTTGTTCAAGTCAATCTCATCTCCATCTTCATTTCATCTGTGATTGAATTATCTGTTGTTTACTTAGTTTTTTCCATGATCCCTTAGGATTCCTAGTCCCTCTGTTTATGATGGGAGTAGGAGAGACATTAGGTGTTCAATCCTTTGAATGATAATGTTAGGATAGATTCTTCCCCTTTCAATCCCAACTTTAGGAGCATTGTGCATGACAACATTAGGGATGATTAGTTTCCCCTTAGAGTTTGTGTCTTCTCTTCTCATCTCCTAACTCTCTTAAGACACTTAATAAAGGATAATAAATGTTGTACGCTACTAGCCTTAAGTACTTGAGGAATGATAGTTGAGGGGCCTCCTCTAAATCTTTGTAAAGTGTTTAGCGTATGCCCTTTGGGCGAAATGCGACACATTCGCTCTCAAGTCATAGTCTTTAGTGCAACATGAATTACAAACTTAACTCAATTCACTTCTTCAAAAAAAACACAAAACAAAACATCAAACATTTTTATCCTTTGGGATTGTTTAAAACCATTTCCAGAAAGAGTTTGTTAAGTCTTGGTTCTACCGCAAACAGGTAACGCCTAAGTCTCCAATGGTCGAGCAGCGATACAACTAACTGCAAGAACAAAGGTTTAACCCTACTCAGTTAAAACACTTGAACCAATCTGTGGTCGTGTCATCCCAAACTACGTTTTCTCTGATTTCTCATACCAGATGAGACTACGTAGGCACAAGAGGACGATGTCTTGGCGAGCCACCTACGCCCTTTTTACCCGTAGTTTTCCGAACTACGTTGACTGTGACTTTCCCGTTGCACTAGGGAATACGTAGGAATAGAGCGGCGGTGCTCTATCGAGTCTCTTTGTTTTTAATTTTTCCTTTTGAGCTAGCCTTTTGATATATTAAGACCCTTTTAGATAGACAACATGCGCGGATCCCGTTGAGTACAACGGACGTGAGGGGTGCTCATACCTTCCCCTTGCGTAACTGACTCCCGAACCCAAGATATGGTTACAATGACCCGTCTTCTCCCTTTTTCATAGGTTTTCTCTGATTGTTTTCTTTCCCTCTCTTTGGGATAAATGACAAACGGTGGTGACTCTTCTGTCTTTACCGGCCCCTCTTCACAGCGATTTGACACATTGCATCTGTGCATTTTTGCTATCTCTGGTGGTTACCTGTTTTGATTCACTTTGGTGTGTTTCCCAAGTGACTAGGTATGTATGTCGTCTCCCTCCAATAGAGTTGTCAGCCTTTAAGCACAAAATGTCCATCCTTTCTCAATTCCCTACAGAGTTTAATCCTCATGGTTGATAGTTGCTTCAGTTATCTTTTTCCATGTTTGATAAGATACATCCCCGTTCGAGTTCATTCCTCAATGGTTGGAGTCTTATTTTGACTGTTTCTTGCTAGCTTGTTCCTATATCGATCTTTGGTCCCCAGGCGGTTGTCGAACCCAATTTGAATGTGCATTTATTTTGCACTATATCTTGTAAGAAGAACTTATTTGCAATTCCCCAAATAAAATTAGTGGATGTCTCGTTTGAGAAGCTTATCTTAGGGACATTAAGGTCCGGTTGTTACCCGCATTGTTTAAAAAGCCTAGTGGTGGCTAGCATTCGTTGAGATACTTTATATGTGCTTTCTGCCAAAGTTTCTTTCTCCCCTTTTTTCTTTGATCATGGCTTTTGCATTTGCTTTGTGTTTAGCATTTGTTTAAGTATTAATTTTTGAATGGTTGTAGGAGTTGTTACTTCTCCCATTTCATCTCACTTTTTTTGACTTGTTTAAGTAAACTTGTTTTGATGATTTGTCTTTGTTGCATCATTTTGATTCTCACATTTCATCTTTGCATCTTTTCATATCATGTTTGCATTTGCATTGACTTGTTCAAGTCAATCTCATCTCCTTTTTCATTTCATCTGTGATTGAATTATCTGTTGTTTACTTAGTTTTTTTCCATGATCCCTTAGGATTCCTAGTCCCTCTATTTTTGATGGGAGTAGGAGAGACATTAGGTGTTCAATCCTTTGCATGATAACGTTAGGATAGATTCTTCCCCTTTCAATCCCAACTTTAGGAGCATTGTGCATGACAACATTAGGGATGATTAGTTTCCACTTAGAGTTTGTGTCTTCTCTTATCATCTCCTAACTCTCTTAAGACACTTAAAAAAGGATAATAAATGTTGTACGCTAGGAGCCTTAAGTACTTGAGGAATGATAGTTGGGGGGCCTCCTCTCAATCTGTGTAGAGTGTTTAGCGTATGCCCTTTGGGCGAAATGCGACGCATTTGCTCTCAAGTCATAGTCTTTAGTGCAACATGAACTACAAACTTAACTCAATTCACTTCTTCATAAAAAACACCAAACAAAACATCAAACCTTTTTATCCTTGGGATTGTTTAAAACCATTTTCAGAAAGAGTGTGTTAAGTCTTGGTTCTACCGCAAACATGTAACGCCTAAGTCTCCAATGGTCGAGCAGCGATACAATTAACTGCTAGAATAAAGGTTTAACCCTACTCAGTTAAAACACTTGAACCAATCTGTGGTCGTGTCACCCCGAACTATATTTGCTCTGATTTCTCATACTAGATGAGACTACGTAGGCACAAGACGACGATGTCTTGGCCAGCCACCTTCCCCCTTTTCACCCGTAGTTTTCCAAACTACGTTGACTGTGACTTTCCCATTGCACTAGGGAATGCGTAGGAATAGAACGACGATGCTCTATCGAGTCTGTTTTGTTTTCATTTGTCCCTTTGAGCTAGCCTTTTGATATATTAAGACCCTTTTAGATAGACAACAAGCGCGGATCCCGTTGAGTACAACGGACGTGAGGGGTGCTCATACCTGCGTCTTGCGTAACTGACTCCCGAACCCAAGATTTGGTTACCATGACCTGTCTTCTCCCTTTTTCATAGGTTTTCTCTGATGTTTTCTTTCCCTCTCATTGGGATATATAACAAACGGTGGCGACTCTTCTGTCTTTGCCGGACCCTCTTCACAGCGATTTGACACATTGCATCTGTGCATTTTTGCTATCTCTGGTGGTTCCCTGTTTTGATTCACTTTGGTGTGTTTCCCAAGTGACTAGGTATGTATGTCGTCTCCCTCCAATAGAGTTGTCAGCCTTTAAGCATAAAATGTCCATCCTTTCTCAATTCCCCGCCGAGTTTAATCCTCGTGGTTGATAGTTTCTTCAGTTATCTTTTTCCATGTTTGATAAGATACATCCCCGTTCGAGTTCATTCCTCAATGGTTGGAGTCTTATTTTGACTGTTTCTTGCTAGCTTGTTCCTATATCGATCTTTGGTCCCCAGGCGGTTGCCGAACCCAATTTGAATGTGCATTTATTTTGCACTATATCTTGTAAGAAGAACTTATTTACAATTCCCCAAATAAAATTAGTGGATGTCTCGTTTGAGAAGTTTATCTTAGGGACATTAAGGTCCTGTTGTTACCCGCATTGTTTAAAAAGTCTAGTGGTGGCTAGCAGTGGTTGAGATACTTTATATGTGTTTTCTGCCAAAGTTTCTTTCTCCCCTCTTTTCTTTGATCATGGCTTTTGCATTTGCTTTGTGTTTAGCATTTGTTTAAGTGATTAATGTTTGAATGGTTGTAGGAGTTGTTACTTCTCCCATTTCATCTCACTTTTTTTGACTTGTTTAAGTAAACTTGTTTTGATGATTTGTCTTTGTTGCATCATTTTGATTCTCACATTTCATCTTTGCATATTTGCATATCATGTTTGCATTTGTATTGACTTGTTCAAGTCAATCTCATCTCCTTCTTCATTTCATCTGTGATTGAATTATCTGTTGTTTACTTAGTTTTTTTCCATGATCCCTTAGGATTCCTAGTCCCTCTATTTATGATGGGAGTAGGAGAGACATTAGGTGTTCAATCCTTTGCATGATAACGTTAGAATAGATTCTTCCCTTTTCAATCCCAACTTTAGGAGCATTGTGCATGACAACATTAGGGATGATTAGTTTCCCCTTAGAGTTTGTGTCTTCTCTTATCATCTCCTAACTCTCTTAAGACACTTAAAAAAGGATAATAAATGTTGTACGCTAGGAGCCTTAAGTACTTGAGGAATGATAGTTGGGGGGCCTCCTCTCAATCTGTGTAGAGTGTTTAGCGTATGCCCTTTGGGCGAAATGCGACGCATTCGCTCTCAAGTCATAGTCTTTAGTGCAACATGTATTACAAACTTAACTCAATTCACTTCTTCATAAAAAACACCAAACAAAACATCAAACCTTTTTATCCTTGGGATTGTTTAAAACCATTTTCAGAAAGAGTGTGTTAAGTCTTGGTTCTACCGCAAACATGTAACGCCTAAGTCTCCAATGGTCGAGCAGCGATACAATTAACTGCTAGAATAAAGGTTTAACCCTACTCAGTTAAAACACTTGAACCAATCTGTGGTCGTGTCATTCCGAACTATGTTTGCTCTGATTTCTCATACCAGATGAGACTACGTAGGCAAAAGACGACGATTTCTTGGCGAGCCACCTTCCCCCTTTTCACCCGTAGTTTTCCGAACTATGTTGACTGTGACTTTCCCATTGCACTAGGGAATACGTAGGAATAGAACAACGGTGCTCTATCGAGTCTTTTTTGTTTTCATTTGTCCCTTTGAGCTAGCCTTTTGATATATTAAGACCCTTTTAGATAGACAACAAGCGCGGATCCCGTTGAGTACAACGGACGTGAGGGGTACTCATACCTTCCCCTTGCGTAACTGACTCCCGAACCCAAGATTTGGTTACCATGACCTGTCTTCTCCCTTTTTCATAGGTTTTCTCTGATGTTTTCTTTCCCTCTCATTGGGATATATAACAAATGGTGGCGACTCTTCTGTCTTTGCCGGCCCCTCTTCACAGCGATTTGACACATTGCATGTGTGCATTTTTGCTATCTCTGGTGGTTACCTCTTTTGATTCACTTTGGTATGTTTCCCAAGTGACTAGGTATGTATGTCGTCTCCCTCCAATAGAGTTGTCAGCCTTTAAGCATAAAATGTCCATCCTTTCTCAATTCCCCGCCGAGTTTAATCGTCGTGGTTGATAGTTTCTTCAGTTATCTTTTTCCATGTTTTATAAGATACATCCCCGTTCGAGTTCATTCCTCAATGGTTGGAGTCTTATTTTGACTATTTCTTGCTAGCTTGTTCCTATATCGATCTTTGGTCCCCAGGCGGTTGCCGAACCCAATTTGAATGTGCATTTATTTTGCACTATATCTTGTAAGAAGAACTTATTTGCAATTCCCCAAATAAAATAAGTGGATGTCTCGTTTGAGAAGCTTATCTTAGGGACATTAAGGTCCGGTTGTTACCCGCATTGTTTAAAAAGTCTAGTGGTGGCTAGCATTGGTTGAGATACTTTATATGTGCTTTCTGCCAAAGTTTATTTCTCCCCTCTTTTCTTTGATCATGGCTTTTGCATTTGCTTTCTGTTTAGCATTTGTTTAAGTGATTAATGTTTGAATGGTTGTAGGAGTTGTTACTTCTCCCATTTAATCTCACTTTTTTTGACTTGTTTAAGTAAACTTGTTTTGATGATTTGTCTTTGTTGCATCATTTTGATTCTCACATTTCATCTTTGCATCTTTGCATATCATGTTTGCATTTGCATTGACTTGTTCAAGTCAATCTCATCTCCTTCTTCATTTCATCTGTGATTGAATTATCTGTTGTTTACTTAGTTTTTTTCCATGATCCCTTAGGATTCCTAGTCCCTCTATTTATGATGGGAGTAGGAGAGACATTAGGTGTTCAATCCTTTGCATGATAACGTTAGGATAGATTCTTCCCCTTTCAATCCCAACTTTAGGAGCATTGTGCATGACAACATTAGGGATGATTAGTTTCCCCTTAGAGTTTGTGTCTTCTCTTATCATCTCCTAACTCTCTTAAGACACTTAAAAAAGGATAATAAATGTTGTACGGTAGGAGCCTTAAGTACTTGAGGAATGATATTTGGGGGGCCTCCTCTCAATCTGTGTAGAGTGTTTAGCGTATGCCCTTTGGGCGAAATGCGACGCATTCGCTCTCAAGTCATAGTCTTTAGTGCAACATGAATTACAAACTTAACTCAATTCACTTCTTCATAAAAAACACCAAACAAAACATCAAACATTTTTATCCTTGGGATTGTTTAAAACCATTTTCAGAAAGAGTGTGTTAAGTCTTGGTTCTACCGCAAACATGTAACGCCTAAGTCTCCAATGGTCGAGCAGCGATACAATTAACTGCTAGAATAAAGGTTTAACCCTACTCAGTTAAAACACTTGAACCAATCTGTGGTCGTGTCACCCCGAACTATGTTTGCTCTGATTTCTCATACCAGATGAGACTACGTAGGCACAAGACGACGATGTCTTGGCGAGCCACCTTCGCCCTTTTCACCCGTAGTTTTCCGAACTACGTTGACTGTGACTTTCCCATTGCACTAGGGAATACGTAGGAATAGAGCGGCGGTGCTCTATCGAGTCTCTTTTGTTTACATTTGTCCCTTTGAGCTAGCCTTTTGATATATTAAGACCCTTTTAGATAGACAACAAGCGCGGATCCCGTTGAGTACAACGGAAGTGAGGGGTGCTCATACCTTCCCCTTGCGTAACTGACTCCCGAACCCAAGATTTGGTTACAATGACCTGTCTTCTCCCTTTTTTGTAGGTTTTCTCTGATCATTTTCTTTCCCTCTCTTTGGGATAAATAACAAACGGTGGCGACTCTTCTGTCTTTTCCGGCCCCTCTTCACAGCGATTTGACACATTGCATCTGTGCATTTTTGCTATCTCTGGTGGTTACTTGTTTTGATTCACTTTCGTGTGTTCCCCAAGTGACTAGGTATGTATGTCGTCTCCCTCCAATAGAGTTGTCAGCCTTTAAGCATAAAATGTCCATCCTTTCTCAATTCCCCACAGAGTTTAATCCTCATGGTTGATAGTTGCTTCAGTTATCTTTTTCCATGTTTGATTAGATACATCCCCGTTCGAGTTCATTCCTCAATGGTTGGAGTCTTATTTTGACTATTTCTTGCTAGCTTGTTCCTATAACGATCTTTGGTCCCCAGGCGGTTGCCGAACCTAATTTGAATGTGCATTTACTTTGCACTATATCTTGTAATAAGAACTTATTTGCAATTCCCCAAATAAAATTAGTGGATGTCTCGTTTGAGAAGCTTATCTTAGGGACATTAAGGTCCGGTTGTTACCCGCATTATTTAAAAAGTCTAGTGGTGGCTAGCATTGGTTGAGATACTTTATATGTGCTTTCTGCCAAAGTTTCTTTCTCCCCTCTTTTCTTTGATCATGGCTTTTGCATTTGCTTTCTGTTTAGCATTTGTTTAAGTGATTAATGTTTGAATGGTTGTAGGAGTTGTTACTTCTCCCATTTAATCTCACTTTTTTTGACTTGTTTAAGTAAACTTGTTTTGATGATTTGTCTTTGTTGCATCATTTTGATTCTCACATTTCATCTTTGCATCTTTGCATATCATGTTTGCATTTGCATTGACTTGTTCAAGTCAATCTCATCTCCTTCTTCATTTCATCTGTGATTGAATTATCTGTTGTTTACTTAGTTTTTTTCCATGATCCCTTAGGATTCCTAGTCCCTCTATTTATGATGGGAGTAGGAGAGACATTAGGTGTTCAATCCTTTGCATGATAACGTTAGGATAGATTCTTCCCCTTTCAATCCCAACTTTAGGAGCATTGTGCATGACAACATTAGGGATGATTAGTTTCCCCTTAGAGTTTGTGTCTTCTCTTATCATCTCCTAACTCTCTTAAGACACTTAAAAAAGGATAATAAATGTTGTACGGTAGGAGCCTTAAGTACTTGAGGAATGATATTTGGGGGGTCTCCTCTCAATCTGTGTAGAGTGTTTAGCGTATGCCCTTTGGGCGAAATGCGACGCATTCGCTCTCAAGTCATAGTCTTTAGTGCAACATGAATTACAAACTTAACTCAATTCACTTCTTCATAAAAAACACCAAACAAAACATCAAACATTTTTATCCTTGGGATTGTTTAAAACCATTTTCAGAAAGAGTGTGTTAAGTCTTGGTTCTACCGCAAACATGTAACGCCTAAGTCTCCAATGGTCGAGCAGCGATACAATTAACTGCTAGAATAAAGGTTTAACCCTACTCAGTTAAAACACTTGAACCAATCTGTGGTCGTGTCACCCCGAACTATGTTTGCTCTGATTTCTCATACCAGATGAGACTACGTAGGCACAAGACGACGATGTCTTGGCGAGCCACCTTCGCCCTTTTCACCCGTAGTTTTCCGAACTACGTTGACTGTGACTTTCCCATTGCACTAGGGAATACGTAGGAATAGAGCGGCGGTGCTCTATCGAGTCTCTTTTGTTTACATTTGTCCCTTTGAGCTAGCCTTTTGATATATTAAGACCCTTTTAGATAGACAACAAGCGCGGATCCCGTTGAGTACAACGGAAGTGAGGGGTGCTCATACCTTCCCCTTGCGTAACTGACTCCCGAACCCAAGATTTGGTTACAATGACCTGTCTTCTCCCTTTTTTGTAGGTTTTCTCTGATCATTTTCTTTCCCTCTCTTTGGGATAAATAACAAACGGTGGCGACTCTTCTGTCTTTTCCGGCCCCTCTTCACAGCGATTTGACACATTGCATCTGTGCATTTTTGCTATCTCTGGTGGTTACTTGTTTTGATTCACTTTCGTGTGTTCCCCAAGTGACTAGGTATGTATGTCGTCTCCCTCCAATAGAGTTGTCAGCCTTTAAGCATAAAATGTACATCCTTTCTCAATTCCCCACAGAGTTTAATCCTCATGGTTGATAGTTGCTTCAGTTATCTTTTTCCATGTTTGATTAGATACATCCCCGTTCGAGTTCATTCCTCAATGGTTGGAGTCTTATTTTGACTATTTCTTGCTAGCTTGTTCCTATAACGATCTTTGGTCCCCAGGCGGTTGCCGAACCTAATTTGAATGTGCATTTACTTTGCACTATATCTTGTAAGAAGAACTTATTTGCAATTCCCCAAATAAAATTAGTGGATGTCTCGTTTGAGAAGCTTATCTTAGGGACATTAAGGTCCGGTTGTTACCCGCATTATTTAAAAAGTCTAGTGGTGGCTAGCATTGGTTGAGATACTTTATATGTGCTTTCTGCCAAAGTTTCTTTCTCCCCTCTTTTCTTTGATCATGGCTTTTGCATTTGCTTTGTGTTTAGCATTTGTTTAAGTGATTAATGTTTGAATGGTTGTAGGAGTTGTTACTTCTCCCATTTCATCTCACTTTTTTTGACTTGTTTAAGTAAACTTGTTTTGATGATTTGTCTTTGTTGCATCATTTTGATTCTCACATTTCATCTTTGCATCTTTGCATATTATGTTTGCATTTGCATTGACTTGTTCTAGTCAATCTCATCTCCTTCTTCATTTCATCTGTGATGGAATTATCTGTTGTTTACTTAGTTTTTTCCATGATCCCTTAGGATTCCTAGTCCCTATATTTATGATGGGAGTAGGAGAGACATTAGGTGTTCAATACTTTGCATGATAACGTTAGGATAGATTCTTCCCCTTTCAATCCCAACTTTAGGAGCATTGTGCATGACAACATTAGGGATGATTAGTTTCCCCTTAGAGTTTGTGTCTTCTCTTATCATCTCCTAACTCTCTTAAGACACTTAAAAAAGGATAATAAATGTTGTACGCTAGGAGCCTTAAGTACTTGAGGAATGATAGTTGGGGGGCCTCCTCTCAATCTGTGTAGAGTGTTTAGCGTATGCCCTTTGGGCGAAATGCGACGCATTCGCTCTCAAGTCATAGTCTTTAGTGCAACATGAATTACAAACTTAACTCAATTCACTTCTTCATAAAAAACACCAATCAAAACATCAAACATTTTTATCCTTGGGATTGTTTAAAACCATTTTCAAAAAGAGTGTGTTAAGTCTTGGTTCTACCGCAAACATGTAACGCCTAAGTCTCCAATGGTCGAGCAGCGATACAATTAACTGCTAGAATAAAGGTTTAACCCTACTCAGTTAAAACACTTGAACCAATCTGTGGTCGTGTCACCCCGAACTATGTTTGCTCTGATTTCTCATACCAGATGAGACTACGTAGGCACAAGACGACGATGTCTTGGCGAGCCACCTTCGCCCTTTTCACCCGTAGTTTTCCGAACTACGTTGACTGTGACTTTCCCATTGCACTAGGGAATACGTAGGAATAGAGGGGCGGTGCTCTATCGAGTCTCTTTTGTTTTCATTTGTCCCTTTGAGCTAGCCTTTTGATATATTAAGACCCTTTTAGATAGACAACAAGCGCGGATCCCGTTGAGTACAACGGAAGTGAGGGGTGCTCATACCTTCCCCTTGCGTAACTGACTCTGGAACCCAAGATTTGGTTACAATGACCTGTCTTCTCCCTTTTTTGTAGGTTTTCTCTGATCATTTTCTTTCCCTCTCTTTGGGATAAATAATAAACGGTGGCGACTCTTCTGTCTTTTCCGGCCCCTCTTCACAGCGATTTGACACATTGCATCTGTGCATTTTTGCTCTCTCTGGTGGTTACTTGTTTTGATTCACTTTCGTGTGTTCCCCAAGTGACTAGGTATGTATGTCGTCTCCCTCCAATAGAGTTGTCAGCCTTTAAGCATAAAATGTCCATCCTTTCTCAATTCCCCACAGAGGTTAATCCTCATGGTTGATAGTTGCTTCAGTTATCTTTTTCCATGTTTGATTAGATACATCCCCGTTCGAGTTCATTCCTCAATGGTTGGAGTCTTATTTTGACTATTTCTTGCTAGCTTGTTCCTATAACGATCTTTGGTCCCCAGGCGGTTGCCGAACCTAATTTGAATGTGCATTTATTTTGCACTATATCTTGTAAGAAGAACTTATTTGCAATTCTTCAAATAAAATTAGTGGATGTCTCGTTTGAGAAGCTTATCTTAGGGACATTAAGGTCCGGTTGTTACCCGCATTATTTAAAAAGTCTAGTGGTGGCTAGCATTGGTTGATATACTTTATATGTGCTTTCTGCCAAAGTTTCTTTCTCCCCTCTTTTCTTTGATCATGGCTTTTGCATTTGCTTTGTGTTTAGCATTTGTTTAAGTGATTAATGTTTGAATGGTTGTAGGAGTTGTTACTTCTCCCATTTAATCTCACTTTTTTTGACTTGTTTAAGTAAACTTGTTTTGATGATTTGTCTTTGTTGCATCATTTTGATTCTCACATTTCATCTTTGCATCTTTGCATATCATGTTTGCATTTGCATTGACTTGTTCTAGTCAATCTCATCTCCTTCTTCATTTCATCTGTGATGGAATTATCTGTTGTTTACTTAGTTTTTTTCCATGATCCCTTAGGATTCCTAGTCCCTATATTTATGATGGGAGTAGGAGAGACATTAGGTGTTCAATACTTTGCATGATAACGTTAGGATAGATTCTTCCCCTTTCAATCCCAACTTTAGGAGCATTGTGCATGACAACATTAGGGATGATTAGTTTCCCCTTAGAGTTTGTGTCTTCTCTTATCATCTCCTAACTCTCTTAAGACACTTAAAAAAGGATAATAAATGTTGTACGCTAGGAGCCTTAAGTACTTGAGGAATGATAGTTGGGGGGCCTCCTCTCAATCTGTGTAGAGTGTTTAGCGTATGCCCTTTGGGCGAAATGCGACGCATTCGCTCTCAAGTCATAGTCTTTAGTGCAACATGAATTACAAACTTAACTCAATTCACTTCTTCATAAAAAACACCAAACAAAACATCAAACATTTTTATCCTTGGGATTGTTTAAAACCATTTTCAGAAAGAGTGTGTTAAGTCTTGGTTCTACCGCAAACATGTAACGCCTAAGTCTCCAATGGTCGAGCAGCGATACAATTAACTGCTAGAATAAAGGTTTAACCCTACTCAGTTAAAACACTTGAACCAATCTGTGGTCGTGTCACCCCGAACTATGTTTGCTCTGATTTCTCATACCAGATGAGACTACGTAGGCACAAGACGACGATGTCTTGGCGAGCCACCTTCGCCCTTTTCACCCGTAGTTTTCCGAACTACGTTGACTGTGACTTTCCCATTGCACTAGGGAATACGTAGGAATAGAGCGGCGGTGCTCTATCGAGTCTCTTTTGTTTTCATTTGTCCCTTTGAGCTAGCCTTTTGATATATTAAGACTCTTTTAGATAGACAACAAGCGCGGATCCCGTTGAGTACAACGGAAGTGAGGGGTGCTCATACCTTCCCCTTGCGTAACTGACTCCCGAACCCAAGATTTGGTTACAATGACCTGTCTTCTCCCTTTTTTGTAGGTTTTCTCTGATCATTTTCTTTCCCTCTCTTTGGGATAAATAACAAACGGTGGCGACTCTTCTGACTTTTTCGGCCCCTCTTCACAGCGATTTGACACATTGCATCTGTGCATTTTTGCTATCTCTGGTGGTTACTTGTTTTGATTCACTTTCGTGTGTTCCCCAAGTGACTAGGTATGTATGTCGTCTCCCTCCAATAGAGTTGTCAGCCTTTAAGCATAAAATGTCCATCCTTTCTCAATTCCCCACAGAGTTTAATCCTCATGGTTGATAGTTGCTTCAGTTATCTTTTTCCATGTTTGATTAGATACATCCCCGTTCGAGTTCATTCCTCAATGGTTGGAGTCTTATTTTGACTATTTCTTGCTAGATTGTTCCTATAACGATCTTTGGTCCCCAGGCGGTTGCCGAACCTAATTTGAATGTGCATTTATTTTGCACTATATCTTGCAAGAAGAACTTATTTGCAATTCCCCAAATAAAATTAGTGGATGTCTCGTTTGAGAAGCTTATCTTAGGGACATTAAGGTCCGGTTGTTACCCGCATTATTTAAAAAGTCTAGTGGTGGCTAGCATTGGTTGAGATACTTTATATGTGCTTTCTGCCAAAGTTTCTTTCTCCCCTCTTTTCTTTGATCATGGCTTTCGCATTTGCTTTGTGTTTAGCATTTGTTTAAGTGATTAATGTTTGAATGGTTGTAGGAGTTGTTACTTCTCCCATTTTATCTCACTTTTTTTGACTTGTTTAAGTAAACTTGTTTTGATGATTTGTCTTTGTTGCATCATTTTGATTCTCACATTTCATCTTTGCATCTTTGCATATCATGTTTGCATTTGCATTGACTTGTTCAAGTCAATCTCATCTCCTTCTTCATTTCATCTGTGATGGAATTATCTGTTGTTTACTTAGTTTTTTTCCATGATCCCTTAGGATTCCTAGTCCCTATATTTATGATGGGAGTAGGAGAGACATTAGGTGTTCAATACTTTGCATGATAACGTTAGGATAGATTCTTCCCCTTTCAATCCCAACTTTAGGAGCATTGTGCATGACAACATTAGGGATGATTAGTTTCCCCTTAGAGTTTGTGTCTTCTCTTATCATCTCCTAACTCTCTTAAGACACTTAAAAAAGGATAATAAATGTTGTACGCTAGGAGCCTTAAGTACTTGAGGAATGATAGTTGGGGGGCCTCCTCTCAATCTGTGTAGAGTGTTTAGCGTATGCCCTTTGGGCGAAATGCGACGCATTCGCTCTCAAGTCATAGTCTTTAGTGCAACATGAATTACAAACTTAACTCAATTCACTTCTTCATAAAAAACACCAAACAAAACATCAAACATTTTTATCCTTGGGATTGTTTAAAACCATTTTCAGAAAGAGTGTGTTAAGTCTTGGTTCTACCGCAAACATGTAACGCCTAAGTCTCCAATGGTCGAGCAGCGATACAATTAACTGCTAGAATAAAGGTTTAACCCTACTCAGTTAAAACACTTGAACCAATCTGTGGTCGTGTCACCCCGAACTATGTTTGCTCTGATTTCTCATACCAGATGAGACTACGTAGGCACAAGACGACGATGTCTTGGCGAGCCACCTTCGCCCTTTTCACCCGTAGTTTTTCGAACTACGTTGACTGTGACTTTCCCATTGCACTAGGGAATACGTAGGAATAGAGCGGCGGTGCTCTATCGAGTCTCTTTTGTTTTCATTTGTCCCTTTGAGCTAGCCTTTTGATATATTAAGACCCTTTTAGATAGACAACAAGCGCGGATCCCGTTGAGTACAACGGAAGCGAGGGGTGCTCATACCTTCCCCTTGCGTAACTGACTCCCGAACCCAAGATTTGGTTACAATGACCTGTCTTCTCCCTTTTTGTAGGTTTTCTCTGATCATTTTCTTTCCCTCTCTTTGGGATAAATAACAAACGGTGGCGACTCTTCTGTCTTTTCCGGCCCCTCTTCACAGCGATTTGACACATTGCATCTGTGCATTTTTGCTATCTCTGGTGGTTACTTGTTTTGATTCACTTTCGTGTGTTCCCCAAGTGACTAGGTATGTATGTCGTCTCCCTCCAATAGAGTTGTCAGCCTTTAAGCATAAAATGTCCATCCTTTCTCAATTCCCCACAGAGTTTAATCCTCATGGTTGATAGTTGCTTCAGTTATCTTTTTCCATGTTTGATTAGATACATCCCCGTTCGAGTTCATTCCTCAATGGTTGGAGTCTTATTTTGACTATTTCTTGCTAGCTTGTTCCTATAACGATCTTTGGTCCCCAGGCGGTTGCCGAACCTAATTTGAATGTGCATTTATTTTGCACTATATCTTGTAAGAAGAACTTATTTGCAATTCCCCAAATAAAATTAGTGGATGTCTCGTTTGAGAAGCTTATCTTAGGGACATTAAGGTCCGGTTGTTACCCGCATTATTTAAAAAGTCTAGTGGTGGCTAGCATTGGTTGAGATACTTTATATGTGCTTTCTGCTAAAGTTTCTTTCTCCCCTCTTTTCTTTGATCATGGCTTTTGCATTTGCTTTGTGTTTAGCATTTGTTTAAGTGATTAATGTTTGAATGGTTGTAGGAGTTGTTACTTCTCCCATTTCATCTCACTTTTTTTGACTTGTTTAAGTAAACTTGTTTTGATGATTTGTCTTTGTTGCATCATTTTGATTCTCACATTTCATCTTTGCATCTTTGCATATCATGTTTGCATTTGCATTGACTTGTTCAAGTCAATCTCATCTCCTTCTTCATTTCATCTGTGATGGAATTATCTGTTGTTTACTTAGTTTTTTTCCATGATCCCTTAGGATTCCTAGTCCCTATATTTATGATGGGAGTAGGAGAGACATTAGGTGTTCAATACTTTGCATGATAACGTTAGGATAGATTCTTCCCCTTTCAATCCCAACTTTAGGAGCATTGTGCATGACAACATTAGGGATGATTAGTTTCCCCTTAGAGTTTGTGTCTTCTCTTCTCATCTCCTAACTCTCTTAAGACACTTAAAAAAGGATAATAAATGTTGTACGCTAGGAGCCTTAAGTACTTGAGGAATGATAGTTGGGGGGCCTCCTCTCAATCTGTGTAGAGTGTTTAGCGTATGCCCTTTGGGCGAAATGCGACGCATTCGCTCTCAAGTCATAGTCTTTAGTGCAACATGAATTACAAACTTAACTCAATTCACTTCTTCATAAAAAACACCAAACAAAACATCAAACATTTTTATCCTTGGGATTGTTTAAAACCATTTTCAAAAAGAGTGTGTTAAGTCTTGGTTCTACCGCAAACATGTAACGCCTAAGTCTCCAATGGTCGAGCAGCGATACAATTAACTGCTAGAATAAAGGTTTAACCCTACTCAGTTAAAACACTTGAACCAATCTGTGGTCGTGTCACCCCGAACTATGTTTGCTCTGATTTCTCATACCAGATGAGACTACGTAGGCACAAGACGACGATGTCTTGGCGAGCCACCTTCGCCCTTTTCACCCGTAGTTTTCCGAACTACGTTGACTGTGACTTTCCCATTGCACTAGGGAATACGTAGGAATAGAGCGGCGGTGCTCTATCGAGTCTCTTTTGTTTTCATTTGTCCCTTTGAGCTAGCCTTTTGATATATTAAGACCCTTTTAGATAGACAACAAGCGCGGATCCCGTTGAGTACAACGGAAGTGAGGGGTGCTCATACCTTCCCCTTGCGTAACTGACTCCCGAACCCAAGATTTGGTTACAATGACCTGTCTTCTCCCTTTTTTGTAGGTTTTCTCTGATCATTTTCTTTCCCTCTCTTTGGGATAAATAACAAACGGTGGCGACTCTTCTGTCTTTTCCGGCCCCTCTTCACAGCGATTTGACACATTGCATCTGTGCATTTTTGCTCTCTCTGGTGGTTACTTGTTTTGATTCACTTTCGTGTGTTCCCCAAGTGACTAGGTATGTATGTCGTCTCCCTCCAATAGAGTTGTCAGCCTTTAAGCATAAAATGTCCATCCTTTCTCAATTCCCCACAGAGGTTAATCCTCATGGTTGATAGTTGCTTCAGTTATCTTTTTCCATGTTTGATTAGATACATCCCCGTTCGAGTTCATTCCTCAATGGTTGGAGTCTTATTTTGACTATTTCTTGCTAGCTTGTTCCTATAACGATCTTTGGTCCCCAGGCGGTTGCCGAACCTAATTTGAATGTGCATTTATTTTGCACTATATCTTGTAAGAAGAACTTATTTGCAATTCCCCAAATAAAATTAGTGGATGTCTCGTTTGAGAAGCTTATCTTAGGGACATTAAGGTCTGGTTGTTACCCGCATTATTTAAAAAGTCTAGTGGTGGCTAGCATTGGTTGAGATACTTTATATGTGCTTTCTGCCAAAGTTTCTTTCTCCCCTCTTTTCTTTGATCATGGCTTTTGCATTTGCTTTGTGTTTAGCATTTGTTTAAGTGATTAATGTTTGAATGGTTGTAGGAGTTGTTACTTCTCCCATTTAATCTCACTTTTTTTGACTTGTTTAAGTAAACTTGTTTTGATGATTTGTCTTTGTTGCATCATTTTGATTCTCACATTTCATCTTTGCATCTTTGCATATCATGTTTGCATTTGCATTGACTTGTTCAAGTCAATCTCATCTCCTTCTTCATTTCATCTGTGATGGAATTATCTGTTGTTTACTTAGTTTTTTTCCATGATCCCTTAGGATTCCTAGTCCCTATATTTATGATGGGAGTAGGAGAGACATTAGGTGTTCAATACTTTGCATGATAACGTTAGGATAGATTCTTCCCCTTTCAATCCCAACTTTAGGAGCATTGTGCATGACAACATTAGGGATGATTAGTTTCCCCTTAGAGTTTGTGTCTTCTCTTATCATCTCCTAACTCTCTTAAGACACTTAAAAAAGGATAATAAATGTTGTACGCTAGGAGCCTTAAGTACTTGAGGAATGATAGTTGGGGGGCCTCCTCTCAATCTGTGTAGAGTGTTTAGCGTATGCCCTTTGGGCGAAATGCGACGCATTCGCTCTCAAGTCATAGTCTTTAGTGCAACATGAATTACAAACTTAACTCAATTCACTTCTTCATAAAAAACACCAAACAAAACATCAAACATTTTTATCCTTGGGATTGTTTAAAACCATTTTCAGAAAGAGTGTGTTAAGTCTTGGTTCTACCGCAAACATGTAACGCCTAAGTCTCCAATGGTCGAGCAGCGATACAATTAACTGCTAGAATAAAGGTTTAACCCTACTCAGTTAAAACACTTGAACCAATCTGTGGTCGTGTCACCCCGAACTATGTTTGCTCTGATTTCTCATACCAGATGAGACTACGTAGGCACAAGACGACGATGTCTTGGCGAGCCACCTTCGCCCTTTTCACCCGTAGTTTTCCGAACTACGTTGACTGTGACTTTCCCATTGCACTAGGGAATACGTAGGAATAGAGCGGCGGTGCTCTATCGAGTCTCTTTTGTTTTCATTTGTCCCTTTGAGCTAGCCTTTTGATGTATTAAGACTCTTTTAGATAGACAACAAGCGCGGATCCCGTTGAGTACAACGGAAGTGAGGGGTGCTCATACCTTCCCCTTGCGTAACTGACTCCCGAACCCAAGATTTGGTTACAATGACCTGTCTTCTCCCTTTTTTGTTGGTTTTCTCTGATCATTTTCTTTCCCTCTCTTTGGGATAAATAACAAACGGTGGCGACTCTTCTGTCTTTTTCGGCCCCTCTTCACAGCGATTTGACACATTGCATCTGTGCATTTTTGCTATCTCTGGTGGTTACTTGTTTTGATTCACTTTCGTGTGTTCCCCAAGTGACTAGGTATGTATGTCGTCTCCCTCCAATAGAGTTGTCAGCCTTTAAGCATAAAATGTCCATCCTTTCTCAATTCCCCACAGAGTTTAATCCTCATGGTTGATAGTTGCTTCAGTTATCTTTTTCCATGTTTGATTAGATACATCCCCGTTCGAGTTCATTCCTCAATGGTTGGAGTCTTATTTTGACTATTTCTTGCTAGCTTGTTCCTATAACGATCTTTGGTCCCCAGGCAGTTGCCGAACCTAATTTGAATGTGCATTTATTTTGCACTATATCTTGCAAGAAGAACTTATTTGCAATTCCCCAAATAAAATTAGTGGATGTCTCGTTTGAGAAGCTTATCTTAGGGACATTAAGGTCCGGTTGTTACCCGCATTATTTAAAAAGTCTAGTGGTGGCTAGCATTGGTTGAGATACTTTATATGTGCTTTCTGCCAAAGTTTCTTTCTCCCCTCTTTTCTTTGATCATGGCTTTCGCATTTGCTTTGTGTTTAGCATTTGTTTAAGTGATTAATGTTTGAATGGTTGTAGGAGTTGTTACTTCTCCCATTTCATCTCACTTTTTTTGACTTGTTTAAGTAAACTTGTTTTGATGATTTGTCTTTGTTGCATCATTTTGATTCTCACATTTCATCTTTGCATCTTTGCATATCATGTTTGCATTTGCATTGACTTGTTCAAGTCAATCTCATCTCCTTCTTCATTTCATCTGTGATGGAATTATCTGTTGTTTACTTAGTTTTTTTCCATGATCCCTTAGGATTCCTAGTCCCTATATTTATGATGGGAGTAGGAGAGACATTAGGTGTTCAATACTTTGCATGATAACGTTAGGATAGATTCTTCCCCTTTCAATCCCAACTTTAGGAGCATTGTGCATGACAACATTAGGGATGATTAGTTTCCCCTTAGAGTTTGTGTCTTCTCTTATCATCTCCTAACTCTCTTAAGACACTTAAAAAAGGATAATAAATGTTGTACGCTAGGAGCCTTAAGTACTTGAGGAATGATAGTTGGGGGGCCTCCTCTCAATCTGTGTAGAGTGTTTAGCGTATGCCCTTTGGGCGAAATGCGACGCATTCGCTCTCAAGTCATAGTCTTTAGTGCAACATGAATTACAAACTTAACTCAATTCACTTCTTCATAAAAAACACCAAACAAAACATCAAACATTTTTATCCTTGGGATTGTTTAAAACCATTTTCAGAAAGAGTGTGTTAAGTCTTGGTTCTACCGCAAACATGTAACGCCTAAGTCTCCAATGGTCGAGCAGCGATACAATTAATTGCTAGAATAAAGGTTTAACCCTACTCAGTTAAAACACTTGAACCAATCTGTGGTCGTGTCACCCCGAACTATGTTTGCTCTGATTTCTCATACCAGATGAGACTACGTAGGCACAAGACGACGATGTCTTGGCGAGCCACCTTCGCCCTTTTCACCCGTAGTTTTCCGAACTACGTTGACTGTGACTTTCCCATTGCACTAGGGAATACGTAGGAATAGAGCGGCGGTGCTCTATCGAGTCTCTTTTGTTTTCATTTGTCCCTTTGAGCTAGCCTTTTGATATATTAAGACCCTTTTAGATAGACAACAAGCGCGGATCCCGTTGAGTACAACGGAAGTGAGGGGTGCTCATACCTTCCCCTTGCGTAACTGACTCCCGAACCCAAGATTTGGTTACAATGACCTGTCTTCTCCCTTTTTTGTAGGTTTTCTCTGATCATTTTCTTTCCCTCTCTTTGGGATAAATAACAAACGGTGGCGACTCTTCTGTCTTTTCCGGCCCCTCTTCACAGCGATTTGACACATTGCATCTGTGCATTTTTGCTATCTCTGGTGGTTACTTGTTTTGATTCACTTTCGTGTGTTCCCCAAGTGACTAGGTATGTATGTCGTCTCCCTCCAATAGAGTTGTCAGCCTTTAAGCATAAAATGTCCATCCTTTCTCAATTCCCCACAGAGTTTAATCCTCATGGTTGATAGTTGCTTCAGTTATCTTTTTCCATGTTTGATTAGATACATCCCCGTTCGAGTTCATTCCTCAATGGTTGGAGTCTTATTTTGACTATTTCTTGCTAGCTTGTTCCTATAACGATCTTTGGTCCCCAGGCGGTTGCCGAACCTAATTTGAATGTGCATTTATTTTGCACTATATCTTGTAAGAAGAACTTATTTGCAATTCCCCAAATAAAATTAGTGGATGTCTCGTTTGAGAAGCTTATCTTAGGGACATTAAGGTCCGGTTGTTACCCGCATTATTTAAAAAGTCTAGTGGTGGCTAGCATTGGTTGAGATACTTTATATGTGCTTTCTGCCAAAGTTTCTTTCTCCCCTCTTTTCTTTGATCATGGCTTTTGCATTTGCTTTGTGTTTAGCATTTGTTTAAGTGATTAATGTTTGAATGGTTGTAGGAGTTGTTACTTCTCCCATTTAATCTCACTTTTTTTGACTTGTTTAAGTAAACTTGTTTTGATGATTTGTCTTTGTTGCATCATTTTGATTCTCACATTTCATCTTTGCATCTTTGCATATCATGTTTGCATTTGCATTGACTTGTTCAAGTCAATCTCATCTCCTTCTTCATTTCATCTGTGATGGAATTATCTGTTGTTTACTTAGTTTTTTTCCATGATCCCTTAGGATTCCTAGTCCCTATATTTATGATGGGAGTAGGAGAGACATTAGGTGTTCAATACTTTGCATGATAACGTTAGGATAGATTCTTCCCCTTTCAATCCCAACTTTAGGAGCATTGTGCATGACAACATTAGGGATGATTAGTTTCCCCTTAGAGTTTGTGTCTTCTCTTATCATCTCCTAACTCTCTTAAGACACTTAAAAAAGGATAATAAATGTTGTACGCTAGGAGCCTTAAGTACTTGAGGAATGATAGTTGGGGGGCCTCCTCTCAATCTGTGTAGAGTGTTTAGCGTATGCCCTTTGGGCGAAATGCGACGCATTCGCTCTCAAGTCATAGTCTTTAGTGCAACATGAATTACAAACTTAACTCAATTCACTTCTTCATAAAAAACACCAAACAAAACATCAAACATTTTTATCCTTGGGATTGTTTAAAACCATTTTCAGAAAGAGTGTGTTAAGTCTTGGTTCTACCGCAAACATGTAACGCCTAAGTCTCCAATGGTCGAGCAGCGATACAATTAACTGCTAGAATAAAGGTTTAACCCTACTCAGTTAAAACACTTGAACCAATCTGTGGTCGTGTCACCCCGAACTATGTTTGCTCTAATTTCTCATACCAGATGAGACTACGTAGGCACAAGACGACGATGTCTTGGCGAGCCACCTTCGCCCTTTTCACCCGTAGTTTTCCGAACTACGTTGACTGTGACTTTCCCATTGCACTAGGGAATACGTAGGAATAGAGCGGCGGTGCTCTATCGAGTCTCTTTTGTTTTCATTTGTCCCTTTGAGCTAGCCTTTTGATATATTAAGACCCTTTTAGATAGACAACAAGCGCGGATCCCGTTGAGTACAACGGAAGTGAGGGGTGCTCATACCTTCCCCTTGCGTAACTGACTCCCGAACCCAAGATTTGGTTACAATGACCTGTCTTCTCCCTTTTTTGTAGGTTTTCTCTGATCATTTTCTTTCCCTCTCTTTGGGATAAATAACAAACGGTGGCGACTCTTCTGTCTTTTCCGGCCCCTCTTCACAGCGATTTGACACATTGCATCTGTGCATTTTTGCTATCTCTGGTGGTTACTTGTTTTGATTCACTTTCGTGTGTTCCCCAAGTGACTAGGTATGTATGTCGTCTCCCTCCAATAGAGTTGTCAGCCTTTAAGCATAAAATGTCCATCCTTTCTCAATTCCCCACAGAGTTTAATCCTCATGGTTGATAGTTGCTTCAGTTATCTTTTTCCATGTTTGATTAGATACATCCCCGTTCGAGTTCATTCCTCAATGGTTGGAGTCTTATTTTGACTATTTCTTGCTAGCTTGTTCCTATAACGATCTTTGGTCCCCAGGCGGTTGCCGAACCTAATTTGAATGTGCATTTATTTTGCACTATATCTTGTAAGAAGAACTTATTTGCAATTCCCCAAATAAAATTAGTGGATGTCTCGTTTGAGAAGCTTATCTTAGGGACATTAAGGTCCGGTTGTTACCCGCATTATTTAAAAAGTCTAGTGGTGGCTAGCATTGGTTGAGATACTTTATATGTGCTTTCTGCCAAAGTTTCTTTCTCCCCTCTTTTCTTTGATCATGGCTTTTGCATTTGCTTTGTGTTTAGCATTTGTTTAAGTGATTAATGTTTGAATGGTTGTAGGAGTTGTTACTTCTCCCATTTCATCTCACTTTTTTTGACTTGTTTAAGTAAACTTGTTTTGATGATTTGTCTTTGTTGCATCATTTTGATTCTCACATTTCATCTTTGCATCTTTGCATATCATGTTTGCATTTGCATTGACTTGTTCAAGTCAATCTCATCTCCTTCTTCATTTCATCTGTGATGGAATTATCTGTTGTTTACTTAGTTTTTTTCCATGATCCCTTAGGATTCCTAGTCCCTATATTTATGATGGGAGTAGGAGAGACATTAGGTGTTCAATACTTTGCATGATAACGTTAGGATAGATTCTTCCCCTTTCAATCCCAACTTTAGGAGCATTGTGCATGACAACATTAGGGATGATTAGTTTCCCCTTAGAGTTTGTGTCTTCTCTTATCATCTCCTAACTCTCTTAAGACACTTAAAAAAGGATAATAAATGTTGTACGCTAGGAGCCTTAAGTACTTGAGGAATGATAGTTGGGGGGCCTCCTCTCAATCTGTGTAGAGTGTTTAGCGTATGCCCTTTGGGCGAAATGCGACGCATTCGCTCTCAAGTCATAGTCTTTAGTGCAACATGAATTACAAACTTAACTCAATTCACTTATTCATAAAAAACACCAAACAAAACATCAAACCTTTTTATCCTTGGGATTCTTTAAAACCATTTTCAGAACGAGTGTGTTAAGTCTTGGTTCTACCGCAAACATGTAACGCCTATGTCTCCAATGGCCGAGTAGCGATACAACTAACTGCTAGAATAAAGGTTTAACCCTACTCAGTTAAAACACTTGAACCAATCTGTGGTCGTGTCATCCCGAACTATGTTTGCTCTGATTTCTCATACCAGATGAGACTACGTAGGCACAAGACGACGATGTCTTGGCGAACCACCTTCCCCCTTTTCACCCGTAGTTTTCTGAACTACGTTGACTGTGACTTTCCCATTGCACTAGGGAATACGTAAGAATAGAACGACGGTGCTCTATCGAGTCTCTTTTGTTTTCATTTGTCCCTTTGAGCTATCCTTTTGATATATTAAGACCCTTTTAGATAGACAACAAGCGTGGATCTCGTTGAGTACAACGGACGTGAGGGGTGCTCATACCTTCCCCTTGCGTAACTGACTCCCGAACCCAAGATTTGGTTACCATGACCTGTCTTCTCCCTTTTTCATAGGTTTTCTCTGATGTTTTCTTTCCCTCTCTTTGGGATAAATAACAAACGGTCGCAACTCTTCTGTCTTTGCCGGCCCCTCTTCACAGCGATTTGACACATTGGATATGTGCATTTTTGCTATCTCTGGTGGTTACCTGTTTTGATTCACTTTGGTGTGTTTCCCAAGTGACTAGGTATGTATTTCGTCTCCCTCCAATAGAGTTGTCAGCCTTTAAGCATAAAATGTCCATCCTTTCTCAATTCCCCGCCGAGTTTAATCCTCGTGGTTGATAGTTTCTTCAATTATCTTTTTCCATGTTTGATAAGATACATCCCCGTTCGAGTTCATTCCTCAATGGTTGGAGTCTTATTTTGACCGTTTCTTTATAGCTTGTTCCTATATCGATCTTCGGTCCCCAGGCGGTTGCCGAACCCAATTTGAATGTGCATTTATTTTGCACTATATCTTGTAAGAAGAACTTATTTCCAATTCCCCAAATAAAATTAGTGGATGTCTCATTTGAGAAGCTTATATTAGGGACATTAAGGTCCGGTTGTTACCTGCATTGTTTAAAAAGTCTAGTGGTGGCTAGCATTGGTTGAGATACTTTATATGTGCTTTCTGCCAAAGTTTCTTTCTCCCCCCTTTTCTTTGATCATGGCTTTTGCATTTGCTTTGTGTTTAGCATTTGATTAAGTGATTAATGTTTGAATTATTGTAGGAGTTGTTACTTCTCCCATTTCATCTCACTTTTTTTGACTTGTTTAAGTAAACTTGTTTTGATGATTTGTCTTTGTTGCATCATTTTGATTCTCACATGTAATCTTTGCATCTTTGCATATCATGTTTGCATTTGCATTTACTTGTTCAAGTCAATCTCATCTCCTTCTTCATTTCATCTGTGATTGAATTATCTGTTGTTTACTTAGTTTTTTTCCATGATCCCTTAGGATTCCTAGTCCCTCTGTTTATGATGGGAGTAGGAGAGACATTAGGTGCTCAATCCTTTGAATGATAACGTTAGGATAGATTCTTCCCCTTTCAATCCCAACTTTAGGAGCATTGTGCATGACAACATTAGGGATGATTAGTTTCCCCTTAGAGTTTGTGTCTTCTCTTCTCATCTCCTAACTCTCTTAAGACATTTAATAAAGAATAATAAATGTTGTACGCTACGAGCCTTAAGTACTTGAGGAATGATAGTTGGGGGCCTCCTCTCAATCTATGTAAAGTGTTTAGCGTATGCCCTTTGGGCGAAATGCGACGCATTCACTCTCAATTTATAGTCTTTAGTGCAACATGAATTACAAACTTAACTCAATTCACTTCTTCAAAAAAAACACAAAACAAAACATCAAACCTTTTTATCCTTCGGGATTGTTTAAAACCATTTTAAGAAAGAGTGTGTTAAGTCTTGGTTCTACCGCAAACAGGTAACACCTAAGTCTCCAATGGTCGAGCAGCGATACAGCTAACTGCTAGAACAAAGGTTTAACCCTACTCAATAAAACACTTGAACCAATCTGTGGTCTTGTCATCCCGAACTACGTTTGCTCTGATTTCTCATACCAGATGAGACTACGTAGGCACAAGACGATGATTTCTTGGCGAGCCACCTTCCCCCTTTTCACCCGTAGTTTTCCGAACTACGTTGACTGTGACTTTCCCATTGCACTAGCGAATACGTAGGAATAGAGCGGCGGTGCTCTATCGAGTCTCTTTTGTTTTCATTTGTCCCTTTGAGCTAGCCTTTTGATATATTAAGACCCTTTTAGATAAACAACAACCGCGGATCCCGTTGAGTACAACGGACGTGAGGGGTGCTTATACCTTCCCCTTGCGTAACTGACTCCCGAACCCAAAATTTGGTTACAATGACCTGTCTTCTCCCTTTTTCGTAGGTTTTCTCTGATCATTTTCTTTCCTTCTCTTTGGGATAAATAACAAACGGTGGCGACCCTTCCTTCTTTGCCGGCCCCTCTTCACAGCGATTTGACACATTGCATCTGTGCATTTTTGCTATCTATGGTGGTTACTTGTTTTGATTCACTTTGGTGTGTTCCCCAAGTGACTAGGTATGTATGTCGTCTCCCTCCAATAGAGTTGTCAACCTTTAAGCATAAAATGTCCATCCTTTCTCAATTCCCCACAGAGTTTAATCCTCATGGTTGATAGTTGCTTCAGTTATCTTTTTCCATGTTTGATAAGATACATCCCCGTTCGAGTTCATTCCTCAATGGTTGGAGTCTTATTTTGACTGTTTCTTGCTAGCTTGTTCCTATATCGATCTTTGGTCCCCAGGCGATTGCCGAACCTAATTTGAATGTGCATTTATTTTGCACTATATCTTGTAAGAAGAACTTATTTGCAATTCCCCAAATAAAATTAGTGGATGTCTCATTTGAGAAGCTTATCTTAGGGACATTAAGGTTCGGTTGTTACCCGCTTTGTTTAAAAAGTCTAGTGGTGGCTAGCATTGGTTGAGATACTTTATATGTGCTTTCTGCCAAAGTTTCTTTCTCCCCCCTTTTCTTTGATCATGGCTTTTGCATTTGCTTTGTGTTTAGCATTTGATTAAGTGATTAATGTTTGAATTGTTGTAGGAGTTGTTACTTCTCCCATTTCATCTCACTTTTTTTGACTTGTTTAAGTAAACTTGTTTTGATGATTTGTCTTTGTTGCATCATTTTGATTCTCACATGTAATCTTTGCATCTTTGCATATCATGTTTGCATTTGCATTGACTTGTTCAAGTCAATCTCATCTCCTTCTTCATTTCATCTGTGATTGAATTATCTGTTGTTTACTTAGTTTTTTTCCATGATCCCTTAGGATTCCTAGTCCCTCTGTTTATGATGGGAGTAGGAGAGACATTAGGTGCTCAATCCTTTGAATGATAACGTTAGGATAGATTCTTCACCTTTCAATCCCAACTTTAGGAGCATTGTGGATGACAACATTAGGGATGATTAGTTTCCCCTTAGAGTTTGTGTCTTCTCTTCTCATCTCCTAACTCTCTTAAGACACTTAATAAAGGATAATAAATGTTGTACGCTACGAGCCTTAAGTACTTGAGGAATGATAGTTGGGGGGCCTCCTCTCAATCTATGTAAAGTGTTTAGCGTATGCCCTTTGGGCGAAATGCGACGCATTCACTCTCAAGTCATAGTCTTTAGTGCAACATGAATTACAAACTTAACTCAGTTCACTTCTTCAAAAAAAAAACACAAAACAAAACATCAAACCTTTTTATCCTTCGGGATTGTTTAAAACCATTTTCAGAAAGAGTGTGTTAAGTCTTGGTTCTACCGCAAACATGTAACGCCTAAGTCTCCAATGGTCGAGCAGCGATACAGCTAACTGCTAGAACAAAGGTTTAACCCTACTCAGTTAAAACACTTGACCCCATCTGTGGTCGTGTCATCCCGAACTACGTTTGCTCTGATTTCTCATACCAGATGAGACTACGTAGGCACAAGACGACGATGTATTGACGAGCCACCTTCCCCCTTTTCACCCGTAGTTTTCCGAACTACGTTGACTGTGACTTTCCCATTGCACTAGGGAATACGTAGGAATATAGCGGCGGTGCTCTATCGAGTCTCTTTTGTTTTCATTTGTCCCTTTGAGCTAGCCTTTTGATATATTAAGACCCCTTTAGATAAACAACAACCGCGGATCCCGTTGAGTACAACGGACGTGAGGGGTGCTCATACCTTCCCCTTGCGTAACTGACTCCCGAACCCAAGATTTGGTTACAATGACCTGTCTTCTCCCTTTTTCGTAGGCTTTCTCTGATCATTTTCTTTCCCTCTCTTTGGGATAAATAACAAACGGTGGCGACCCTTCCTTCTTTACCGGCCCCTCTTCACAGCGATTTGACACATTGCATCTGTGCATTTTTGCTATCTCTGGTGGTTACTTGTTTTGATTCACTTTGGTGTGTTCCCCAAATGACTAGGTATGTATGTCGTCTCCCTCCAATAGGGTTGTCAGCCTTTAAGCATAAAATGTCCATCCTTTCTCAATTCCCCACAGAGTTTAATCCTCATGGTTGATAGTTGCTTCAGTTATCTTTTTCCATGTTTGATAAGATACATCCCCGTTCGAGTTCATTCCTCAATGGTTGGAGTCTTATTTTGACTGTTTCTTGCTAGCTTGTTCCTATATCGATCTTTGGTCCCCAGGCAATTGCCGAACCCAATTTGAATGTGCATTTATTTTGCACTATATCTTGTAAGAAGAACTTATTTGCAATTCCCCAAATAAAATTAGTGGATGTCTCATTTGAGAAGCTTATCTTAGGGACATTAAGGTTCGGTTGTTACCCGCATTGTTTAAAAAGTCTAGTGGTGGCTAGCATTGGTTGAGATACTTTATATGTGCTTTCTGCCAAAGTTTCTTTCTCCCCCCTTTTCTTTGATCATGGCTTTTGCATTTGCTTTGTGTTTAGCATTTGATTAAGTGATTAATGTTTGAATTGTTGTAGGAGTTGTTACTTCTCCCATTTCATCTCACTTTTTTTGACTTGTTTAAGTAAACTTGTTTTGATGATTTGTCTTTGTTGCATCATTTTATTCTCACATGTAATCTTTGCATCTTTGCATATCATGTTTGCATTTGCATTGACTTGTTCAAGTCAATCTCATCTCCTTCTTCATTTCATCTATGATTGAATTATCTGTTGTTTACTTAGTTTTTTCCCATGATCCCTTAGGATTCCTAGTCCCTCTGTTTATGATGGGAGTAGGAGAGACATTAGGTGCTCAATCCTTTAAATGATAACGTTAGGATAGATTCTTCCCCTTTCAATCCCAACTTTAGGAGCATTGTGCATGACAACATTAGGGATGATTAGTTTCCCCTTAGAGTTTGTGTCTTCTCTTCTCATCTCCTAACTCTCTTAAGACACTTAATAAAGGATAATAAATGTTGTACGCTACGAGCCTTAAGTACATGAGGAATGATAGTTGGGGGGCCTCCTCTCAATCTGTGTAAAGTGTTTAGCGTATGCCCTTTGGGTGAAATGTGACGCATTCGCTTTCAAGTCATAGTCTTTAGTGCAACATGAATTACAAACTTAACTCAATTCACTTCTTCAAAAAAAACACAAAACAAAACATCAAACCTTTTTATCCTTCGGGATTGTTTAAAACCATTTTTTAGAAAGAGTGTGTTAAGTCTTGGTTCTACCGCAATCATGTAACGCCTAAGTCTCCAATGGTCGAGCAGCGATACAGCTAACTGCTAGAACAAAGGTTTAACCCTACTCAGTTAAAAACTTGACCCCATCTGTGGTCGTGTCATCCCGAACTATTGCTCTGATTTCTCATACCAGATGAGACTACGTAGGCACAAGACGACAATGTATTGACGAGCTACCTTCCCCCTTTTCACCCGTAGTTTTCCGATCTACGTTGACTGTGACTTTCCCATTGCACTAGGGAATACGTAGGAATAGAGAGGTGGTGCTCTATCGAGTCTCTTTTGTTTTTATTTGTCCCTTTGAGCTAGCCTTTTGATATATTAAGACCCTTTTAGATAAACAACAACCGCGGATCCCGTTGAGTACAACGGACGTGAGGGGTGCTCATACCTTCCCCTTGCGTAACTGACTCCCGAACCCAAGATTTGGTTACAATGACCTGTCTTCTCCCTTTTTCGTAGGTTTTCTCTGATCATTTTCTTTCCCTCTCTTTGGGATAAATAACAAACGGTGGCGACCCTTCCTTCTTTGCCAGCCCCTCTTCACAGCGATTTGACACATTGCATCTGTGCATTTTTGCTATATATGGTGGTTACTTGTTTTGATTCACTTTGGTGTGTTCCCCAAGTGACTAGGTATGTATGTCGTCTCCCTCCAATAGAGTTGTCAGCCTTTAAGCATAAAATGTCCATCCTTTCTCAATTCCCCACAGAGTTTAATCCTCATGGTTGATAGTTGCTTCAGTTATCTTTTTCCATGTTTGATAAGATACATCCCCGTTCGAGTTCATTCCTCAATGGTTGGAGTCTTATTTTGACTGTTTCTTGCTAGCTTGTTCCTATATCGATCTTTGGTCCCCAGGCGATTGCCGAACCCAATTTGAATGTGCATTTATTTTGCACTATATATTGTAAGAAGAACTTATTTGCAATTCCCCAAATAAAATTAGTGGATGTCTCATTTGAAAAGCTTATCTTAGGGACATTAAGGTTCGGTTGTTACCCGCATTGTTTAAAAAGTCTAGTGGTGGCTAGCATTGGTTGAGATACTTTATATGTGCTTTCTGCCAAAGTTTCTTTCTCCCCCCTTTTCTTTGATCATGGCTTTTGCATTTGCTTTGTGTTTAGCATTTGATTAAGTGATTAATGTTTGAATTGTTGTAGGAGTTGTTACTTCTCCCATTTCATCTCACTTTTTTTCACTTGTTTAAGTAAACTTGTTTTGATGATTTGTCTTTGTTGCATCATTTTGATTCTCACATGTAATCTTTGCATCTTTGCATATCATGTTTGCATTTGCATTGACTTGTTCAAGTCAATCTCATCTCCTTCTTCATTTCATCTGTGATTGAATTATCTGTTGTTTACTTAGTTTTTTTCCATGATCCCTTAGGATTCCTAGTCCCTCTGTTTATGATGGGAGTAGGAGAGACATTAGGTGCTCAATCCTTTGAATGATAACGTTAGGATAGATTCTTCCCCTTTCAATCCCAACTTTAGGAGCATTGTGCATGACAACATTAGGGATGATTAGTTTCCCCTTAGAGTTTGTGTCTTCTCTTCTCATCTCCTAACTCTCTTAAGACACTTAATAAAGGATAATAAATGTTGTACGCTACGAGCCTTAAGTACTTGAGGAATGATAGTTAGGGGGCCTCCTCTCAATCTGTGTAAAGTGTTTAGCGTATGCCCTTTGGGTGAAATGTGACGCATTCGCTTTCAAGTCATAGTCTTTAGTGCAACATGAATTACAAACTTAACTCAATTAACTTCTTCAAAAAAAACACAAAAAAAAACATCAAACCTTTTTATCCTTCGGGATTGTTTAAAACCATTTTTTAGAAAGAGTGTGTTAAGTCTTGGTTCTACCGCAAACATGTAACGCCTAAGTCTCCAATGGTCGAGCAGCGATACAGCTAACTGCTAAAACAAAGGTTTAACCCTACTCAGTTAAAAACTTGACCCCATCTATGGTCGTGTCATCCCGAACTATTGCTCTGATTTCTCATACCAGATGAGACTACGTAGGCACAAGACGACGATGTATTGACGAGCTACCTTCCCCCTTTTCACCCGTAGTTTTCCGAACTACGTTAACTGTGACTTTCCCATTGCATTAGGGAATACGTAGGAATAGAGCGGTGGTGCTCTATCGAGTCTCTTTTGTTTTCATTTGTTCCTTTGAGCTAGCCTTTTGATATATTAAGACCCTTTTAGATAAACAACAACCGCGGATCCCGTTGAGTACAACGGACGTGAGGGGTGCTCATACCTTCCCCTTGCGTAACTGACTCCCGAACCCAAGATTTGGTTACAATGACCTGTCTTCTCCCTTTTTCGTAGGTTTTCTCTGATCGTTTTCTTTCCCTCTCTTTGGGATAAATAACAAACGGTGGCGACCCTTCCTTCTTTGCCGGCCCCTCTTCACAGCGATTTGACACATTGCATCTGTGCATTTTTGCTATCTCTGGTGGTTACTTGTTTTGATTCACTTTGGTGTGTTCCCCAAGTGACTAGGTATATATGTCGTCTCCCTCCAATAGAGTTGTCAGCCTTTAAGCATAAAATGTCCATCCTTTCTCAATTCCCCACAGAGTTTAATCCTCATGGTTGATAGTTGCTTCAGTTATCTTTTTCCATGTTTGATAAGATACATCCCCGTTCGAGTTCATTCCTCAATGGTTGGAGTCTTATTTTGACTGTTTCTTGCTAGCTGGTTCCTATATCGATCTTTGGTCCCCAGGTGATTGCCGAACCCAATTTGAATGTGCATTTATTTTGCGCTATATCTTGTAAGAAGAACTTATTTGCAATTCCCCAAATAAAATTAGTGGATGTCTCATTTGAGAAGCTTATCTTAGGGACATTAAGGTTCGGTTGTTACCCGCATTGTTTAAAAAGTCTAGTGGTGGCTAGCATTGGTTGAGATACTTTATATGTGCTTTCTGCCAAAGTTTCTTTCTCCCCCCTTTTCTTTGATCATGGCTTTTGCATTTGCTTTGTGTTTAGCATTTGATTAAGTGATTAATGTTTGAATTGTTGTAGGAGTTGTTACTTCTCCCATTTCATCTCACTTTTTTTCACTTGTTTAAGTAAACTTGTTTTGATGATTTGTCTTTGTTGCATCATTTTGATTCTCACATGTAATCTTTGCATTTTTGCATATCATGTTTGCATTTGCATTGACTTGTTCAAGTCAACCTCATCTCCTTCTTCATTTCATCAGTGATTGAATTATCTGTTGCTTACTTAGTTTTTTTCCATGATCCCTTAGGATTCCTAGTCCCTCTGTTTATGATGGGAGTAGGAGAGACATTAGGTGCTCAATCCTTTGGATGATAACGTTAGGATAGATTCTTCCCCTTTCAATCCCAACTTTAGGAGCATTGTGCATGACAACATTAGGGATGATTAGTTTCCCCTTAGAGTTTGTGTCTTCTCTTCTCATCTCCTAACTCTCTTAAGACACTTAATAAAGGATAATAAATGTTGTACGCTACGAGCCTTAAGTACTTGAGGAATGATAGTTAGGGGGCCTCCTCTCAATCTTTGTAAAGTGTTTAGCGTATGCCCTTTGGGCGAAATGCGACGCATTCGCTCTCAAGTCATAGTCTTTAGTGCAACATGAATTACAAACTTAACTCAATTCACTTCTTCAAAAAAAAACACAAAACAAAACATCAAACCTTTTTATCCTTCGGGATTGTTTAAAACCATTTTCAGAAAGAGTGTGTTAAGTCTTGGTTCTACCGCAAACATGTAACGCCTAAGTCTCTAATGGTCGAGCAGCGATACAGCTAACTGCTAGAACAAAGGTTTAACCCTACTCAGTTAAAACACTTGACCCCATCTGTGGTCGTGTCATCCCGAACTACGTTTGCTCTGATTTCTCATGAGACTACGTAGGCACAAGACGACGATGTATTGACGAGCCACCTTCCCCCTTTTAACCCGTAGTTTTCCGAACTACGTTGTCTGTGACTTTCCCATTGCACTAGGGAATACGTAGGAATAGAGCGGCGATGCTCTATCAAGTCTCTTTTGTTTTCATTTGTCCCTTTGATCTAGCCTTTTGATATATTAAGACCCTTTTAGATAGACAACAAGCGCGGATCTCGTTGAGTACAACGGACATGAGGGGTGCTCATACCTTCCCCTTGCGTAACTGACTCCCGAACCCAAGATTTGGTTACAATGACCTGTCTTCTCCCTTTTTCGTAGGTTTTCTCTGATCGTTTTCTTTCCCTCTCTTTGGGATAAATAACAAACGGTGGCGACTCTTCTGTCTTTGCCGGCCCCTCTTCACAGCGATTTGACACATTGCATCTGTGCATTTTTGCTATCTCTGGTGGTTACCTGTTTTGATTCACTTTGGTGTGTTTCCCAAGTGACTAGGTATGTATGTTGTCTCCCTCCAATAGAGTTGTCAGCCTTTAAGCATAAAATGCCCATCCTTTCTCAATTCCCCGCAGAGTTTAATCCTCGTGGTTGATAGTTTCTTCAGTTATGTTTTTCCATGTTTGATAAGATACATCCCCGTTCGAGTTCATTCCTCAATGGTTGGAGTCTTATTTTGACTGTTTCTTTCTAGCTGGTTCCTATATCGATCTTTGGTCCCCAGGCGGTTGCCGAACCCAATTTGAATGTGCATTTATTTTGCACTATATCTTGTAAGAAGAACCTATTTGCAATTCCCCAAATAAAATTAGTGGATTTCTCGTTTAAGAAGCTTATCTTAGGGACGTTAAGGTCCGGTTGTTACCAGCATTGTTTGAAAAGTCTAGTGGTGGCTAGCATTGGTTGAGATACTTTATATGTGCTTTCTGCCAAATATTATTTCTCCCCTCTTTTCTTTGATCATGGCTTTTGCATTTGCTTTGTGTTTAGCATTTGTTTAAGTGATTATTGTTTGAATGGTTGTAGGAGTTGTTACTTCTCCCATTTCATCTCACTTTTTTTGACATGTTTAAGTAAACTTGTTTTGATCATTTGTCTTTGTCGCATCATTTTGATTCTCACATTTCATCTTTGAATCTTTGCATATCATGTTTGCATTTGCATTGACTTGTTGAAGTCAATCTCATCTCCATCTTCATTTCATCTGTGATTGAATTATCTGTTGTTTACTTAGTTTTTTCCATGATCCCTTAGGATTCCTAGTCCCTCTGTTTATGATGGGAGTAGGAGTGACATTAGGTGTTCAATCCTTTGCATGATAACGTTAGGATAGATTCTTCCCCTTTCAATCCCAACTTTAGGAGCATTGTGCATGATAACATTAGGGATGATTAGTTTCCCCTTAGAGTTTGTGTCTTCTCTTCTCATCTCCTAACTCTCTTAAGACACTTAACAAAGGATAATAAATGTTGTACGCTACGAGCCTTAAGTACTTGAGGAATGATAGTTGGGGGGCCTCCTCTCAATCTGTGTAAAGTGTTTAGCGTATGCCCTTTGGGCGAAATGCGACGCATTCGCTCTCAAGTCATAGTCTTTAGTGCAACATGAATTACAAACTTAACTCCATTCACTTCTTCATAAAAAACACAAAACAAAACATCAAACCTTTTTATCCTTCGGGATTGTTTAAAACCATTTTCAGAAAGAGTGTGTTAAGTCTTGGTTCTACCGCTGTCATACCCTAAATTTGTCCTACCGATTATCAAATATTTTCGCATTTTGGTTTTATAATTTGTACACTTTTTTTATTACTATTTATTTTATTTTTATCACCTTTTATTCAATATTTTGTTTATATTAATTTATTTTCTTTCTAAAAAAAATGTATAAGTTATTTCTTTTAGTTTCTATTTTTATTTTTTTTGTTTATATTAATATTAAATCATTTATGTTAATAATATGGATTAGGTTTATATTAGTTTATCTGTATTAATTAATATAGCATTAATTTTTTTTATAGTTATGTCAATTAGTAATTAAAGGGGTTAATTAAGAAAATGAAAAGAAAAAGGAGGAGGATGAACCGAAGGCCCAATAGTGGGAGGCCTGTTCTGATGCATATAAATATAAAGGAAAAAAGAGGAATTGATTGGGAAACCTAATTGGAATTCACTGTTCATCTCTGAAAACGGCCGCTCAAACCCTAGATTCATTCATCATCTTCTTCTCAACAAAGCCCTAACGGCGCCGCCAAACTTTCCTCTTCTCCAACTCGTAAAACCTTCTTACATCACCGCCATTGCCCGAAAACCTCTTCTTTGTCTCCCAGAATCCCCACCGCCATCCTTTCTCCTTCCCGCCGTCATTCTCTTCCATTATCCACCACCATCAAATTCAGTTTTCGCTCCACCGTCACCGTACTTCATCACCTCTGTTTCATTTCTTTCTTTTCAATGAGCTTATCCCCCTCTCGCCTCCATTTTCGACACGAGTGAAGCATTCGAACTAAACATCGCCACCAACGGCAACAATTTCAGTCTTGTTTCATTCTTCCACATCGACGTCGAGCATCGCAACAAGTACGACCGTACGGTTTTTCTTCCTTCTTTTTTTGCGACGCTCACAGGTATCATAATGGACTTGCAACTAATAGAGTTTTGATCCGCAATGACCTCTACGACGGCAACTCAACAATCTCGTACATCGATCGGTTGGTGTTCACTCTTTTGTTTTTAAACTGATGGCTCTGTTGATTTATTATTAGCATTGCTTCCATTTTATTTTTTTGATGTTTAATCTCCTGTGTGATATTCGGTATCATCTCAGTTGGGTATGGGGAAAGTTTTGAGTTTCATTTTTTTTGCAGTATGTTCTGTTTGATTTTAATTTGCTGTATATTTAAAATTCTGGGCTTCATTTTTTTTCCTGGTATGGTATGTCCTTTGGATTCAGTTTTGAAGCATTTCTGTGCATATTTTAAATTTAGAATTGGGTTGTAAATTTAAAACCAATGTGTTGATATTGACGCAGTGTGTTTAGCATTTTTTTTTGTGATTAAATTAAATTATGTTATTTTTTATTATTCACGATTTCTGAAACACAATGTTTAGGTGTTGTTATATAGACTGATATTTGCTATCAGTAATAAGGGAATATTGTTTACTGTTGAGTTGAATTAGAATAGATACAATTATTAGTCAAGTTGGATTCCTTTTAAGTGAATTTGTCAGTTAGCACTTTTTTTTCTACGGTTTGCTAGCAACATTTAATTAAGGCATGGTTTATACTGTTATGTCCCCATTACCAATTCTAAGAAGGTAATTATATATACAAAATATACATTGTTTTGTCTAACATAAAAAAAACTGTTTTGTAAAAAAAATATAAATTATATTATTAATTTTTTTGTCTCATCTATTTAATTTCTTTTTTCTCATTACTTAATTAAGCAATAATTAATTTTACGTTGATTAGCCACTGGAGATAAACAATTTTTACTTTATTCTAAATGTTAGATTTCTTAGTCTTAATTCTTATCTCCATCCTAATTTTATATATTTTCAACCTAACAAATTATTTTCTTAATTAAGTTACTTTTAAATATTATTATTTTTTCTAATCCTAAATCAATCTAATTTTCACATACGAACCATTTTCAAACTTTATTTCCAAAATTTGATATTAGTTTTTCTTAATCCTATTTCAATATATTTTTTCATTACTAAATTATTTTCTAATTTAATCACAAAAAATTAAATCTTTGAAGTCTAGCACTTCTTGGATTTTTGGACGATCATTATTGAGGTGTACACCTTAAATAATATATTGTTCAACTTTTCGTTTTTTTTATAAAATATATTCTTTCGAACAAAGAAATATCATAGGAATCTAGCATTCTGTGTGATATTTCCGTTGTTCTTCCAAACATTTTCCGAATGAAAAAGATGTTGTTAGGATCTAGCATCCAAATGATATCCCGATTAATTGGTTGTGAGGCCGACGTCTCATTTACTAAATAATCATCATTTCTCTTATACTTTTCAAAATCCTATCTCGTATTCTCACTTTTCATACCTCATTTCAATCCAAATTATTTTCAAAACATCTCCTCGATTCAAATTTCGAAAGAAGGAGGTTCTTGGAATCTAGCATTCCTTGAATCTCCGAGTAAATAATTCTCGAGGCACGCCCTTGATTTATTATTTATTCAATCTTTCTACTTTTTCAAACTTAAAAATTTTCAAACATTCTCCTAAGTCGAGTGCTCGTACGCATTCGCAAACGTTGACATATTGCACACACTTCATAATTCATCGTAGTTTCGATATTGGAGGCACCCTTAGGGACCAATATCATTTTTTTCACAATCTAACCCTTGACACGTCGTCAAGTCGGTTCCATTTTCAAACAAATTCCTCGGCTCGTTGTCGAACCCTTTTTTTCAAACCAACCTCTTTTTGCCTCGCATTCCATTTTCGATCCAATCTTTCTACAAACGTTTTTTTAAGCTTACGAAAGAGGGATATTCTTAGAATCTAGCATTCTTTGAATATTCGAATGAGAAACTCTCGAGGCGCGCCCCTGAGTTGTTATCAGTTCATTCTTTCGATTTCAAAATATCCAACCCTTTATCATTTAACCTATTGATCGCGACTTTCTATGTCTAACAAATCTAACTGCAAGTGCACAGTCTATCGCGTAGTAATAATAGATATTGATCCCACAGGGACTCGTAATCAATCTAGTATTATCGGGTGTTACGGTGTTTAGCTAGGTCGGTGAGGTTTTAAGTTGAATAATAGCGGAATAAATGCGTAAACTAAAGGGAACTAAAGCTTTTACTTAAGATATGAATTTATGAATCGATATGCAATAATTTTGTTCTTCGGGGATTCGACAAATTACTGGCGTATTAAGTGTTTTCAAACTTAGTTTAAGAAGAAAATAGTGATCTAAAGACTTTTGTCTCATGATGGTTGTTGACGCTAGTCGCAACTCTAAGGCGGAACGTATGATGTCACTATCCCGTTCGGGGTTAAAGTTACTTTTTGAAAATCTCTAAGTTCTAATCCTTTTTAAAGCGCTTTCGCTGTTTTTAAATCGAATGCCTAGTTTTTACTATCTGGTCTTAGCCGCAGCTGTCGCTTGTTGGTTCGTACCTTAGTTAATTTCCCACTGTCGTGGCAAAACTATTTTTAAATAAGTTCTCGCTGTCGCGACGAACGTTTACTTAGAAATTTTAATTAAAAACTAAAACCATAACTGAGTTTTGAAAAGAGAAAGATTACGCCAATTATTATCAAATCCCGTCCAAATTATTATTACATATCGATTACGGTAATTTAGCTAGACATGGAAAAAGAAATGATAATGCATAAATAAAAGCAGTAATTTAGAACATACATCATAATGAAAATTGCAATTACGATTAAAATGAAAACCTGGAAATATCCCAATTGGCTTTTGGGCAGATCCTCCACAATGTTGGCAGGATTCTGGTCTTTGTGCCAATTGATCGTACACGAAAATGGAAAGTACAAAATACCAAAGAATACAGAGAAGGAAAAGAGAAACAAATAAGAATATGAAAACGGTAAGGTTGCTCTGAAGATAAATTGGCAGCACTTTGTTGTCTTGAATGCGGCTCCCTTTTTCAGGTCCCAACCTCTTCCTTTTATACAGAGAGAGTATCTAACGGTTATTCCTTCAGGAAGTGGGTTTGAGGTAGAAAAGTAGGAGTTAGTGGTCACACTTTTGGTATTTGAGGGGAAATTTTAGCACGTGACCTCATTCTGCACGTTCTGGGTGCATGACGGTCGTCATGGAGGTGTGACGGTCGTCACACGCATGACGAGCGTAACGGCCATGTGACGGTCGTCACATCAGTAGAACTCGTATCTGCTGTTTTTCTCTTGGTTTTTCATCTGTTTTTCACCTGTTTTTGCTCCTTTTCTTCATATTGATTTGCTTGGACATGTTCTTTGAATACCTGCATAATACTTAGACAAATAGCATGGAATGCCCCGAATTCGGAGTAAAACCACTCAAATATTAGTTAAAACACATGTCATTTTATATATACAATTTCGCGTTATCACATATTCATCCCGACTTTCGAAAGAATTGAGTTCTTGGAATTTAGCATTCCTTGAATTCTTGAGTGACAAGCTCTTGAGGCACGCTCTTGGGTTGCTTGTCAGTCACTCTTTTGTTCCTCAACTCAAACTTCCAACCCATTCAACCTCATCTTTTCGTGATTGTTACCACGAACTACGACTGCTCTGATTCTTCATTCTCGTCCGAATCTAAGATACGTAGGCACAAGATTGTGATGATCTTGGCAAGCTACCTTCTATCCATCCTCCTATTTCCCCGTATCCCTTTTTGTGGTTGTTACCAAGAACTACGGACGCTCTGATTCTTTATTTATTCTTGAATATAAGATACGTAGGCACAAGATTGTGATGATCTTGGCGAGCACACTTCTATCTTCCTCCATTATTCCTTCCACACTTTCCCAACCTTACCCGTAGTCGAACTACGACGCTCTGATTTCTCATTCTCGTCCGAATGAGCATACGTAGGCACAAGGGCCCCAATCCTTGGCGAGTACCCTATCCTCTAACCACCCCTTTCCCATTTAACGTCTTTAACCTTTTATCCTACTAATTCTACCTTTATAATCGAGAAGAAAAACAAATAAACCTAGATAAAACTCTCCATAAAATACCTTAAGAGGTTCCCGTTGAGTACAACGGACGTGAGGGGTGCTAATACCTTCCCCACGCGTAACCGACTCCCGAACCCGGAACATGGTTGCGACAGCCCCGTTCCTATCCTTTTCATCGTAAGAGGTTTTCTCGATATTTTCCCCTCCCGTTTATTCGGGATAAATAAAGTTCGGTGGCAACTCTGTCGAACCGCATTTCCGCGCCTTTCGCGCGAGGGTCGTTTCTCCAAAATGTCTCTGTGATTTTTCAAGGTGTGATAGCTGGCGACTCTGCTGGGGACATTGCTCCATGCAAAGAGAGAGTCGAGCATATCTTTTGGTTTGTGAGGAGTGTTTGTTTTTTTATTTGTTTCCTTTTCGTTTATGTATTTGTTCTCTTGTAGATTTTATTTGTGCTTGTTATCTTGGCCTGTTGGTTCTTGGGATGACGTCATGAGTAAGGCTCTACGCCCGAGCTTTGGTAAAAGCAGAGATAACACTTAGTTTAGAATTGGTTGTCGAGTAGTGTTAGTCACCAAGGATTCACTCCTTGTGTGCCTAGCATGAAAGCTCCTCCAGAGGAGACCTATTCGTAGATCTTGTTGTAACACAGCTAGCCTGTTGCACAACTTGATTAATGAAGGGTCTGTGATTCTGGGAACCTTTTGTTAGCACCAGTTCCGATATTGGTGGTCGTGTAGTGTTAGTCTCCAAGGACTCGCTCCTTGTGCGCCTAGCATGAGAACCCCGCTCAGGAGAGACCTTATCGTCATTATCGTCGTAATACAGCCAGCCTGTTGCGTAATGCTAATACGAATAATGTCCGTGATCCTGGGAACCAAACGTAGAAACCATCCCGTAAGTGGGCTTATGGGTAGAATGTTTAGATCTTCCTGTATAGGTTGTACCTGTCAATTTTTTGATCGGAAATTGTGGTTGTGTATCTGTTACAGTTATCAGCTCCAAAATTGTTTGAACTGTGATATTGTGATCCTGGATCTTGTATCTTGCATTTCATCTTGCATATCATTTGCATTGCATTTCATATGTTGTGCATTTTGCATTTCCAGTCCTTCAACATAATCTTATGTCTTCGTTCCTTCCTCTCCAGTAAATCAAGCTGATTCCTCGACACCAGTACGCAACTAGAGCCAATACAAGACGAATGATGGAGTAGATTCAGCAGGAGCAAGCTGCCATCAGGGAAGAGTTGGATTCTATGAAAGGAAAGATCGACCAGATCCTCGAAGCCATCCTCGCGGCCAGAAGAGAGGAAGAACAGCGTGAAGCCGCTGCTGTCGTCAACAACAATGGTCAAGGACAAGGGTCTAATGCTATCCCTTTGGTTCTAATTCCAAATCCTCATGGGATGCCGTTGAATTTCAATAACGCAGCCGAAGGAAACACTTCTCAGCCAATCCCAGCGCCTGGAGTTACTGTTGGAGCTATCCCGCAGGCTCAGCCTACTGTCGTGCAGATCCCAGCTCCCTATACTGAAGATACTCTGATGGATCATTATGACGATGTTCAGAATTATCATGCGGCTATCCCCATTTCCAGTCCTGTTGCCGCTCAGGATTCAGAAGCCATGAAAATGTGCCGAGATCTAGCCGAGAAACTCCGAGCCATGGAGGGGCACAGTTCAAATTCTTTCAGTGCTTTGGAGTTATGCCTGGTGCCTGATGTTGTCATTCCTCCTAAGTTCAAGGTGCCCGAATTTTCGAAGTACAAAGGTCTTAGTTGCCCAAATATTCATCTGAAGATGTACTGTCGCAAGATGGCTGCCTATGCCAGAGATGAAAAGCTCATGATTCATTGCTTCCAAGACAGTTTGTCTGGGGCATCACTCGAATGGTATATGCAGCTGGAACGTAACAGTGTGCGCACTTGGGCCGAGCTAGCCGATGCATTTGTCAAGCAGTATAAGTACAACACCGATCTTGCTCTGAATCGTACTTAACTTCAGAGTATGACTCAGAAGGATGCTGAATCTTTCAAGGAGTACGCGCAACGATGGAGAGAGCTAGCCGCAAGGGTGCATCCACCTCTGGTTGACCGTGAACTAATTGACATCTTCATGGGTACTTTACAAGGCCAGTACTACGAAAAGCTGATTGGTAGTGTCTCCGCTGGATTCTCTGACTTGGTGATCGTTGGTGAGAGAATTGAAGAAGGGATGAAAAGTGGAAAGATCCCAGGAGGTTCTAACAACCAAGCCAATGCCAAGAAGCCTTTCAACGGATACAAGAAGAAAGAGGGCGAAACAAATGCCATCTCTTTGCAGAAAGGGAAAGCTTCTCAACAAGCTCCCGCTCCTATGCCTTATAAAGTTCCTTATTATCAGTATCCGTATGTTGCTGCTGCGCAATATGCTCCAATGCCTTATCAGCCAGCTGTTCAAGCAGTGCAAGCTCAAATGCCATAGCAACAGGTTCCTCAACAACAAGCCTACAATCAGCAAGGATACCAATATCCTCCTCAACAACAACAAATGCAAGCTACTCAGCAACGACAAGGTACTCACCCACAGCGTCGGCAGAGAACATGGAGGCCAGATAGAGTCTTTGATCGTCTACCAATGACATATGCTAAAATCTTTGCTCAGTTGATGGAGAAGAAGGCTATCGTTCCAAGAGATTTGGCTCCCCCAACTGTCATTCCTGCCGATTATGATGCAAATGCTCATTGTGAGTTTCATAAGGGCGCTCCAGGTCATACCATTGAGGACTGCAGAGCTTTCAAGCACATAATTCAAGACATGATCGACAGGGATGCTATCAACTTTAATGGGAAGTCTCCAAATGTCATCAACAATCCGATGCCACCAGCTAACTAGTGCCAACATCAGATCAAGCGAAGTCAAGTTCATTTCTCGAAGAAGGCCGTCATGTCGCCATTTCATATTACACATTTCTTATATTTGTCTTTGTTTGTTTAAGTATTATATGCTTTGAACAATTGCCATTCGTATTTGGTTTTCATTAATGTATCGTTTATGCATGTTTGGAATTAGTTATGTCGTATTCACTCATTTTCACTTATCACCGACACATTTTTGTTCACTTCACTCTATTCACTGTTGTTTAACATGATTTGAGGGAGGATGATGAAAACGAGATACCCATAATTGCAAACCGTATGCTTTCATATCGAATCTCGTCAATGATGTACAGGCATTTCTTCAATCCCCCAAACACTGGAGATATAAGGAGTTAATCCCTAGTAAACCACTTCGAGCCTAGAAGTAGCAGTTTCCTTCGGATATTCAAACCTTTCACACTCAACCTGGGGCAGGGTAGTGTTCAGTGAATCCAATCCCGCATTCGAATCAACAAAGAAAAATCTAGAAGACGGTTGTCCATCAAAGACCCGTGACATGGCAGTCACAATCCTCCGACAAAATCAAAAATCAAAAGCCTGCTAAGTCAAACACCTTAGAGGGGACTTAGGCAAAATCAAGGCAATCCCGATGGACTTGACAAGCGAAGTCAATCCATGCAAAAGTTAGGGATCAACAAAAACAAAATCAAAAGAGGACCCCGAAACCCTCAACAAAAACAAAATAAGATTCAATGGCCATTCAAATAGGGTCACTAATATCCATCAAAATAAGGTGACTGTCACGTTGAGCAAACCTTGAACCGTCAAGTTTATACCGTCAAGATAAGTGCAGAATTAACTGAACGTAGGAATGAAGATCGTTAAGAAGAATGGGAGGGTACAAATCATACTTTGAGCCTAACATCCTTTGTTTCATAACCGTGAACCAGACCACGTTACAACCCTCGAAAGACCTAATTGAGGCGAGGTTTATTCTGAAAGCATACTATCGCAAGGTTGCGTAACCTGACTCCTCACATGATTTCTAATCATCAGTGTTGGTGTCATTTCTCTTGATATATCTTTCACGCACTAATCAAAATTAGCACAAAGTTTGGGCTAACAGTCCATTCGTCTCAATATCACGACACTTCAATAAAAGACACTTTTTCAAATCTTGCATCGAACTTTGCATTAATATTACCATTTATGAATGTACAATTTTATTTGCAAATCAGTTCTAGGTATTCAAAGACACTCCAGCAAGGGGCAATTGAGGAGGAATTTGACTTTCAGTGGCGCACACGAGGCAAGATTATTTCAAAGACCACAGGCTGGGGCAAACCATTCAACAGCTCGAGCAGGGGCATATCATTACCATATTCGGACTGGGGCAAGACCAATCACCCAAATAATCAAGCAGAGTTGCATCCTTCTCTGAAGCAAATTCACAAATTACCAAGTACCCAGACTTGGGGCATCCAGAGCATCTTCTGCTTTAATCATGGCATCTTCAGCAAACTGCGTGTCGAGGCAGTCAACCCCTCCCACCACCCGAAGTCTGTAACGCCCGTTCATTTTAATTAAATTATTTATGAATTGTCGGTGTGCCTTTATGTGAGAGTGTGTCTGAGAGCGTTGGTGGGTATCCTTAAAGTATAAGAAACCATTTATTAAATCATTGAGATTGATAATAATATAATATAATTAATAATGATGATAATTTAATAACTAGTAGTAATATTATTATTATTATTATTATTATTATTATTATTATTACTATTATTATTATTATTATTATTATTATTATTATTATTATTATTAGATGGAATAAAGGGAATTTGGGAGTTATTAGAGAAGTTGGGGGGAGAAAGAGGGTTATCACGATAAACTGCTCAGAAAACCAAATTTGAGGAAAAAGGTTGAAGAGAAGGAGGAACGTGGCTGTTGAGAGAAATGGAGAGCAGAGAATCATCCATCAGAGAATTGGAAGATAGTTGCAGAAAAGCCGCCGGAGAGCAGAACCCGAACCAGAACCAGAAGCTTGGAATTGACCTCTATTCTAAGGTAAGGGTGGGGTTCAATTCTATAACCGTGGGTATGATCAATTTCATGTAGGGAATTGATTCATAGGTATAATTTCCGTCAATAGATAAATGTTAGGGACGATGTTTTTATGTAAGAATGAATATGTTATATACGATGCTCTAAGGTTTCCCTAATGGGGCAAATACGTAGTAATGTTCCCGTAAGTTGAAGAAAGAAATATTAAAGATTAATGTTCCCGTAGTAACGTTACCGTAGTAATGTTCCCGTAGTGATGTTCCCGTAGTAATGTTATCGTAAGTTGAAGAAAGAAATATTAAAGATTAATGTTCCCGTGATAATGTTCCCGTAGTAATGTTCCCGTAGTGATGTCCCCGTAGTAACGTTACCGTGGTAATGTTCTCGTAGGTTAAGAAATATTAAAGGAATATTAAGGGTAAATGTTCCCGTAGGTTGATAAATATTAAGGATTAATGTTTGTCTACACCTGCGTTAATGTTTATGTCGTTAGTTTATGTAGTAATGTTGGGAATCGGCGCCGACACGCGTTAATTTCCCATTTGTTGAGGAAATGTTATTATAATTTTCTCCTTGGATTACGTGGATAAGTTGTAGTTATATTACCCGTATGAAGGTGTATGAAAATGTGTTGAGTTCTTATTTGTAGTAATGATGTTGTCAGTTGTTCTCTGACATGAAAATACTGTTGAGTTCTCGATTGTAGAGACGAGGTTGTTTTTAATTGTTCTTTGTGAAAATGTGTTAGTCTTATTCGTAGGAACGATACTGTTGGTAGTTCTCTGATATGAAAAGATTGAAATGGTGAGTCCATAATATATGCAAAATGTGATGTTTCTGTTATGGATAATTGGTTGTAGGCGTGATGCCTTGTTGCACGGTTGTTGCACAATTGTTGTTGTTGTGTTATAGTCCATAATAGTTGCATCTCATAGCATATCATTTGGCCTGGATTGCCGACGGTTGTTCCTGTATTGGCGTTATTTGGAGTGTTGGCTCCTAGATGGGTTCGGGGTGTTGGCCCTGTCTCGAGTTGTGGAGAGTTGTCTCCCGAATTATTGTGGAGAGTTGTCTCCCGAATTATTGTGGAGAGTTGTCCCCTGAGTTTTGGAGTGTTGGCTCCTAGATGGGTTCGGGGTGTTGGCCCTGTCCCGAGTTTTGGAGTGTTGGCTCCTAAATGGTACCACATGCATATGCACAGTTGAGTCGCATTGATGAGTCGCATTGTTGAGTTGCGTTGTTGAGTTGTTTTGATGAGTTGCTGAGATATGATGATAATTGTTGTTGTTATGAATAATAAATTGTTGCAGTTTAATTATTACTAATATTTATGCGAACTGCTGGAATTATAATGCTGTGATAATATTCTGACATGACTTTTATCATGCCTTATGTTATATTGTTGATATCTCACCCTTTATGTTGTATGTTACCTCCGTTGGTGGTAATTTGCAGGTAACTCGGAAGAAAGTGTAGCTTTATGTTTAAGGTCGTTGGTCGCTCTGATACGTAGCACTCTGGGGGGGATGAACGATTAATGTTATTGTTTTAATTGAATTGCTTGTTGCTGAATTTTATTAAGTACTATGGCAAATAGATTGGTTGTTTCTGATAATGCCAACTATTGCTTGGATGCATAGTTGTTTTAGCGAATTGATGCAAGATAATTACTTGCTGAATTTTAATGGAATTTAATTAGTACGAATCGTTGGAAGTGTATTATAACATGGCGTTTATGATTAAAATGTTAAACAAGTTACCGTTGTTTGTTCATCCGAATTTTATGCTACGTGTGTTAGTAAATGAGCTTTTGCAGGTGTATGTGTTTTGGTTAAGTGTAGAATGTGACACCTCTGCTGCGTTTGAGAACTTGGGAGCGTGATGGTCGTCACAGCTCCATGACGCTCGTCATGACCGTGACGGTCGTGACATCCATGACGATCGTCATGAGATTTTATTTGCTGCACTCTGAATTGTTTCTGTTGTTTATCTTATTTCCGCGATAGTTTAGAGTGGGGTGTTACAAGTGGTATCAGAGCAGGTCGGTCCGTCCGACCAAGTTGTTTAATGTTGTGTATTCCCTGGTATCCGACATGTGTGTGAAAACACTATCGGTACATTTTGTGTTGTGGAACCTTTGTCTGCAGGAGTGAGAATGATTCAAGTGGGGTAGAAGCTTGTGCTTCTCCAGGATGCTGCAAGTGTGGAGTTGTAGCTCGGTGTGTGGTTGAATGCTCTTATAGTTTTGTAAAGGTGGTTTATACCCCATCATGATTTTTGGCTGTCTGTTGACAAATTGAGGAACTGATCACCCTTAATCTCTTGTTGATAGTGGTTGGGATTGTGTTGGATGGGATAGACGTGTCTTGCAAGCTTAGATGGCGTGAGCAGCGAATTGTCTTGAGTTAAGCTAAGTGCTTAAGAATTGTTTTGACGAGTCGGCGTAGGACGATGTTGAAGTATTTAATTTGATGGGAATTTTTAAGTATATAAAAGGTAGGCAGTGACTCCGGATGATTAGTAAAGAGAGTAAGATGTGTTGAATGATCTTCTGAGTGTGAAATTGTTGTCGTACGTCGAATTTCGAGATCGTAGCTTCTTACGGAATCAATGTTTTTACGGACGAAAGTTGGAATAGATTACGCCGTTATGTCGGGTAATGTTAGGTCGTGATCGAGTATACTTGTTTTATCGAATTTGATGGATTTTTGTAAGTTTTTGCATTTTTGGAGATTTGAGGGTTTAAGATCCGGATTGAAATTGAAAGTCGTAGATTTCACGTTTGATGGTTCTAAATCACTAATATATGTTTGGTGTGAATGAGTATGTGGTTGTTTCGAAGAAAATAATTGAATTGGTCGGATTTTCGGGCGAAAATGCTTAAACCCGTAGCAGTCTTTATGCAGAAAAATTTTGTTTTGGAAAAACTTCGAAAATTCATAACTCTTGAACCGTATGTCCGTTTTGACCCCCGTTCGAAGCGTTGGAAAGATAACGAGATGATGTTTCTAGAGAAAATTGTTTTGAGGCCTGTACCTGGTTCAATTATAGCAGAAAATTGAAAATGTATCGTGTGTTGATTTTTGCCGAACCCGACAGGACCATTTGTTGTGTTTATGATGCCCTGTTGATATGCTAAGTGAAACTTCAGCGAGTTTTTGTTATGCTTTAAGGGAACTTGAAGTACATAAGAGGAATGATCTGATAAGTGATTTAGAGTTGGTTGCTGTTGTGGTTGTGCCGGAGTTGGAAGCTTCAATTAGTTAGTGTGAGACTTGAAATGTCTGGTGATCTCAAGAGCTTAAGGTATTTATTTGATTTGAAATAGTTGAATATGAGGCAGAGAAAATAATTGGGACTCCGGAATGGATTATGGTTTCGGATTGAATTACCATTCGGGGAAATCAAAACGTGGTAGCTTATGCATTGGCTTGAAAATCCTTGCATATGCCGATGATGGTGGTGAAAAGAGTTAGGACGAATTGAGAAATTTTATGATATGAGTTTGGTTTGTGAAGAGACTTCTTATGGAGTTTAGCTTAGTATGTTGGACCCTTACTAATAGTATTTTTGACGAGATTCGATAAGGTCAGAATTCTAGTTTGAGTTGGTAGAATGGTTGAATCTGAGGAATTAAAGTCGAAGGGATGATTTTCATATTAATGGAAATGGTATCATGAGATGTCGTGATAGAGTTTGTGTTCTAGATATTATTGAGTGAAATAAGAGTATTGAGGTAGATGGAGTATCCATCCCGGTGCTATGAGGATGTAACCGGAATTGAGGAAATTATTTTGAGGGCCATAGTTGAAGAGATAAGTGGTTGAGTTTGCATGTGCTGATTAGACTTGTTGGAAGTCGAAGAATAAACGCCAGAGACCGTTGGGTCCGATGAAACCGTTGAATATTCCAGAGTGGAGATCAGATAGTATTCCCATGGATTTTTTGTTGGGTTTTCCGGAGAATTTGAGGGATATGATTTTACTTGGGTGATTTTGGATAGAACGACTAATTTGGCTCTTTTCCTAACAAGTGAGATTAATCATTCTATGTTGAAGCTAACTGAGATTGTGCAAGAGACAACTGAAAAGATCCAAAGGATCCAAGAAAGATGTGTTTTGAGAGTTACGATGGTAACTGGTGTTGGTCGAGCTTGAGGTCTCGGGAGCACACTGTGTTTTGTGATCTGTATCAGGGTGGCGCAGCGGAAGCGTGGGAAAAATAGCAGGTTAGACTGTTTTACCGCTGTCACTCGTGGGAATTTACATGATGTGGTATATGCCTAGGTTGAAGAAGTACATTAATTCGGATGGATGGTATACAAGTGAAAGGTAATTTGACTGTTGAGGCGTTGCTAGTTCGGGTGGATGAAAGAGAAGCAACTTCGAGGTGAAGAAATTGCTTTGGTGAAAGTGGTATGGTTGGGAGTTGTTTGATTGAGGTAATTTCGAGGACGAAATTCTTTTAAGTAGGGGAGAGTTGTAACGCCCGTTCATTTTAATTAAATTATTTATGAATTGTCGGTGTGCCTTTATATGGGAGTGTGTCTGAGAGCGTTGGTGGGTATCCTTAAAGTATAAGAAACCATTTATTAAATCATTGAGATTGATAATAATATAATATAATTAATAATGATGATAATTTAATAACTAGTAGTAATATTATTATTATTATTATTATTATTATTATTATTATTATTATTATTATTATTATTATTATTATTATTATTATTATTACTATTATTATTATTATTATTATTATTATTATTAGATGGAATAAAGGGAATTTGGGAGTTATTAGAGAAGTTGGGGGGAGAAAGAGGGTTATCACGATAAACTGCTCAGAAAACCAAATTTGAGGAAAAAGGTTGAAGAGAAGGAGGAACGTGGCTGTTGAGAGAAATGGAGAGCAGAGAATCATCCATCAGAGAATTGGAAGATAGTTGCAGAAAAGCCGCCGGAGAGCAGAACCAGAACCAGAAGCTTGGAATTGACCTCTATTCTAAGGTAAGGGTGGGGTCCAATTCTATAACCGTGGGTATGATCAATTTCATGTAGGGAATTGATTCATAGGTATAATTTCCGTCAATAGATAAATGTTAGGGACGATGTTTTTATGTAAGAATGAATATGTTATATACGATGCTCTAAGGTTTCCCTAATGGGGCAAATACGTAGTAATGTTCCCGTAAGTTGAAGAAAGAAATATTAAAGATTAATGTTCCCGTAGTAACGTTACCGTAGTAATGTTCCCGTAGTGATGTTCCCGTAGTAATGTTCCCGTAGTAATGTTCCCGTAAGTTGAAGAAAGAAATATTAAAGATTAATGTTCCCGTGATAATGTTCCCGTAGTATTGTTCCCGTAGTGATGTCCCCGTAGTAACGTTACCGTAGTAATGTTCCCGTAGGTTGAGAAATATTAAAGGAATATTAAGGGTAAATGTTCCCGTAGGTTGATAAATATTAAGGGTTAATGTTTGTCTACGCCTGCATTAATGTTTATGTCGTTAGTTTATGTAGTAATGTTGGGAATCGGCGCCGACACGCGTTAATTTCCCATTTGTTGAGGAAATGTTATTATAATTTTCTCCTAGGATTATGTGGATAAGTTGTAGTTATATTACCCGTATGAAGGTGTATGAAAATGTGTTGAGTTCTTATTTGTAGTAATGATGTTGTCAGTTGTTCTCTGACATGAAAATACTGTTGAGTTCTCGATTGTAGAGACGAGGTTGTTTTTAATTGTTCTCTGTGAAAATGTGTTAGAGTCTTATTCGTAGGAACGATACTGTTGGTAGTTCTCTGATATGAAAAGATTGAAATGGTGAGTCCATAATATATGCAAAATGTGATGTTTCTGTTATGGATAATTGGTTGTAGGCGTGATGCCTTGTTGTACGGTTGTTGCACAATTGTTGTTGTTGTGTTATAGTCCATAATAGTTGCATCTCATAGCATATCATTTGGCCTGGATTGGCGACGGTTGTGCCTGTATTGGCGTTATTTGGAGTGTTGGCTCCTAGATGGGTTCGGGGTGTTGGCCCTGTCCCGAGTTGTGGAGAGTTGTCTCCCGAATTATTATGGAGAGTTGTCTCCCGAATTATTGTGGAGAGTTGTCTCCCGAGTTTTGGAGTGTTGGCTCCTAGATGGGTTCGGGGTGTTGGCCCTGTCCCGAGTTTTGGAGTGTTGGCTCCTAAATGGTACCACATGCATATGCACAGTTGAGTCGCATTGATGAGTCGCATTGTTGAGTTGCGTTGTTGAGTTTTTTTGATGAGTTGCTGAGATATGATGATAATTGTTGTGGTTATGAATAATAAATTGTTGCAGTTTAATTATTACTAATATTTATGCGAACTGCTGGAATTATAATGCTGTGATAATATTCTGACATGACTTTTATCATGCCTTATGTTATATTGTTGATATCTCACCCTTTATGTTGTATGTTACCTCCGTTGGTGGTAATTTGCAGGTAACTCGGAAGAAAGTGTAGCTTTATGTTTAAGGTCGTTGGTCGCTCTGATACGTAGCACTCTGGGGGGGATGAACGATTAATGTTATTGTTTTAATTGAATTCCTTGTTGCTGAATTTTATTAAGTACTATGGCAAATAGATTGGTTGTTTCTGATAATGCCAAATATTGCTTGGATGCATAGTTGTTTTAGCGAATTGATGCAAGATAATTACTTGCTGGATTTTAATGGAATTTAATTAGTACGAATCGTTGGAAGTGTATTATAACATGGCGTTTATGATTAAAATGTTAAACAAGTTACCGTTGTTTGTTCATCCGAATTTTATGCTACGTGTGTTAGTAAATGAGCTTTTGCAGGTGTATGTGTTTTGGTTAAGTGTAGAATGTGACACCTCTGCTGCGTCTGAGAACTTGGGAGCGTGATGGTCGTCACAGCTCCATGACGCTCGTCATGACCGTGACGGTCGTGACATCCATGACGGTCGTCATGAGATTTTATTTGCTGCACTCTGAATTGTTTCTGTTGTTTATCTTATTTCCGCGATAGTTTAGAGTGGGGTGTTACAAAGTCCAATCCGCATTGGCAACTACCAAAAGTCCACCACGCTGGCGTCTCCACCTACATTTCCAATTACCCGTCTGCGTCATGTGTATCATAAGCATCGCATTTAACATCATAAGCATCTTGCATCATATGCATACCCAATCATATCATACTTCCCCAGCTTTTACATCTCCGTGCGTCAGCGTTTGCATTTGCATTTCCATTCATTATGGAACATCATTTACATCCAGCATTAGCATATGCAAGTCAAGGTCCAGGATTAATCTCGAAGATTTTCAAGGCCGTTATCAGCCCAGTCAGGGGCATTCTCCGCAAGACTATGGGTTTCTCCCATGAATTTCAAGAACTTCAAAGCAATCATCAGCCCAGTCTGGGGCATCTTTTCAAGACCATGGGTAGTTCCCATGACGTATTTCAACCTCGTGATTGAGAAAATCTTCAAATCAACATTTAGCCTAGTCAGGGGCATACCATTCAAGACCGGGGGTGTTCCCCACGAAGTTGTTCAACCTTTTGTTGGGAAAATCCAAGAGTTTTAGTGCAAGATTCAGCCCGAGCATGGGCGTCTTCAGCAAAGCCGTGAGCGTTCCTCATGAAGTTGTCCAACCTTTTGTTGAGCAAGACAAGACATCAAGATAAACTCAGCCCAATCAGGGGCATCCTCTTCAGAATTCATGGGCGTAACCATGAAATCATTTCAACAAAACTATGATCTCCAAGCAAAACGGTGGGCGTACCCCGTTGTTTCATTTCAATCCAATCTTCCTCTTGGGTGTTTCCCAATGAGTTGTATCCAGCAAGCATGACCGTTGTCCAATGCCTTACTATCATCCTTTAAGTGATAGCCGAACTTCGTTGGTTCAGCCTAGCCTGCATCCTTTAGGTGTTGGTAACCTTCAATTTGTGTTTGTTCTATCATCCTTTTGGTGATAGTAACTAGTGTGTGTGAGTTTCGCTCCGTCATCCTTTTGGTGGGGGGTCTGTCATAGTCATTAATGATAGATTGCACGATATTATTTGGTGTGAGTTTCGCTCTGTCATCCTTTTGGTGGGGGGTCTGTCATAGTCATTAATGATAGATTGTGCGATAGATTTTGTGTGAGTTTCGCTCTGTCATCCTTTTGGTGGGGGGTCTGTCATAGTCATTAATGTCAGATTGTGCGATAGTGTTTGGTGTGAGTTTCGCTCTGTCATCCTTTTGGTGGGGGGTCTGTCATAGTCATTAATGATAGGTTGTGCAATAGTGTTTGGCTTTAGTGTCGCTCCGTCATCCTTTTGGTGGGAGGGTCTGTCATAGTCATTAATGTCAAATTGTGCGATAGTGTTTGGTGTGAGTTTCGCTCTGTCATCCTTTTGGTGGAGTGTCTGTCATAGTCATTAATGATAGGTTGTGCGGTAGTGTTTGGCTTGAGTGTCGCTCCGTCATCCTTTTGGTGGGAGGGTCTGTCATAGTCATTAATGTCAAATTGTGTGATAGTGTTTGGTGTGAGTTTTGCTCCGTCATCCTTTTGGTGGAGGGTCTGTCATAGTCATTAATGTTAGATTGTGCGATAGTGTTTTGTGTGAGTTTCGCTCCGTCATCCTTTTGGTGGGAGGTCTGTCATAGTCATTAATGATAGATTGTGCGATAGTTTTTGTGTGGGTTTCGCTCCGTCATCCTTTTGGTAGGGGGTATGTCATAGTCATTATTGTCAGATTGTGCGATATTGTTGTGTAAGTTTCGCTCCGTCATCCTTTTGGTGGAGGGTCTATCATAGTCATTAATGATAGATTGTGCGATAATGTTTGTGTTTTGCTCCGTCATCCTTTTGGTGGGGGGTTTGTCATAGTCATTAATGTCAGATTATGCGATATTGTTTTGTGTGAGTTTCGCTCCGTCATCCTTTTGGTGGGGGGTCTGTCATAGTCATTAATGTCAGATTATACGATAGTTTTGGTGTGGGTTTCGCTCTGTCATCCTTTTGGTGGGGGGTCTGTCATAGTCATTAATGTCAGATTGTGCGATAGTGTTTGTGCTATCATCCTTTTGGTGGTAGTGGCCGGTGTGAGTTTCGCTCTGTCATCCTTTTGGTGGGCGATCTGGCATAGTCATTAATGTCATATTGTGCGAGTGTGCTGCTCTATTATCCTTTTGGTGGTAGTAGCCGTGTGTGTTTCATTCCATCATCCTTTTGGTGATGACGACCTTTTGCCAGTTATTTACAGTTTACTCAGAGGTTTATGTTTAGCCAGTATTTCAATTCTCAAGCATCTCCTTTATTTTTAGACAAATTCAGGGTCTTCTTCATATCTAATTGACTTCTACCTCGGGAGAATGAACGCTGCAGCAGTTCACTTCCCTGGGTTTAAGCCGATTAGATAGGGGCATCTGTCATACCCTAAATTTGTCCTACCGATTATCAAATATTTTCGCATTTTGGTTTTATAATTTGTACACTTTTTTTATTACTATTTATTTTATTTTTATCACCTTTTATTCAATATTTTGTTTATATTAATTTATTTTCTTTCTAAAAAAAATGTATAAGTTATTTCTTTTAGTTTCTATTTTTATTTTTTTTTGTATATATTAATATTAAATCATTTGTGTTAATAATATGGATTAGATTTATATTAGTTTATTTGTATTAATTAATATAGCATTAATTTTCTTATAGTTATGTCAATTAGTAATTAAAGGGGTTAATTAAGAAAATGAAAAGAAAAAGGAGGAGGATGAACCGAAGGCCCAATAGTGGGAGGCCTGTTCTGATGCATATAAATATAAAGGAAAAAAGAGGAATTGATTGGGAAACCTAATTGGAATTCACTGTTCATCTCTGAAAACGGCCGCTCAAACCCTAGATTCATTCATCATCTTCTTCTCAACAAAGCCCTAACGGCGCCGCCAAACTTTCCTCTTCTCCAACTCGTAAAACCTTCTTACATCACCGCCATTGCCCAAAAACCTCTTCTTTGTCTCCCAGACTCCCCACCGCCATCCTTTCTCCTTCCCGCCGTCATTCTCTTCCATTATCCACCACCATCAAATTCAGTTTTCGCTCCACCATCACCGTACTTCATCACCTCTGTTTCATTTCTTTCTCTTCAATGAGCTTATCCCCCTCTCGCCTCCATTTTCGACACGAGTGAAGCATTCGAACTAAACATCGCCACCAATGACAACAATTTCAGTCTTGTTTCATTCTTCCACATTGATAACGCAAAATTGTATATATAAAAATTCATGTGTTTTAACTAATGTTTGACCGGTTTCACTCCGAATTCGGGGCATTCCATGCCATTTGTCTAAGTATTATGCAGGTATTCAAAGAACATGTCCAAGCAAAGCAATATAAAGAAAAGGAGCAAAAACAGGTGAAAAACAGATGAAAAACCAAGAGAAAAATAGCAGAAATGAGTTTTACTGATGCGACGACCGTCACATGGCCGTTACGCTCGTCATGCGTGTGACGACCGTCACACCTCCATGACGACCGTCATGCACCCAGAACGTGCAGAATGAAGTCACGTGCTAAAATTCCCCCTCAAAGACCAAAAGTGTGGCCACTAACTCCTACTTTTCTGCCTCAAACCCACTTCCTGAAGGAATAACTGTTAGATACTCCCTCTCTATAAAAGGAAGAGGTTGGGACCTGAAAAAGGGAGCCGCATTCAAGAACGAAGTGCTGCCAATTTATCTTCAGAGCAACCTTACCGTTTTCATATTCTTATTTGTTTCTCTTTTCCTTCTCTGTATTCTCTGGTATTTTGTAATTCCCATTTTCCTTGTACGATCAATTGGCACAAAGACCAGAATCCTGCCAACATTGTGGAGGATCTGCCCAAAAGCCAATTGGAATATTTCCAGGTTTTCATTTTAATCGTAATTGCAATTTTCATTATGATGTATGTTCTTAATTACTGCTTTTATTTATGTATTACCATTTCTTTTTCCATGTCTAGCTAAATTACCGTAATCGATATGTAATAATAATTCAGACGAAATTTGATAATAATTGGCGTAATCTTTCTCTTTTCAAAACTTAGTTATGGTTTTAGTTTTTAATCAAAATTCTAAATAAATGTTTGTCACGACAGTGAGAAGCTACTTACGGTGGTTTTTCCACGACAGTGGGAAACCATATTAAGGTACGAACCAACAATCGACAACTGAGGCTAAGACCAGATAGTAAAAACTAGGCATTCGATTTAAAAACAGCGAAAGCGCTTTAAAAAGGATTAGAACTTAGAGATTTTCAAAAGGTAACTCTAACCCCGAACGGGATAGCGACAACATACGTTCCGCCTTAGAGTTGCGACTAGCGTTAACAACCATCGTAAGACAAAAGTCTTTAGATCACTATTTTCTTCTTAAACTAAGTTTGAAAACACTTAATACGCCAGTAAATTGTCAAATCCCCGAAGAACAAAGTTATTGCATATCGATTCATAAATTCATATCTTAAGTAAAAACCTTAGTTCCCTTTAGTTTACGCATCTACTCTATTATTATTCAACTTGAAACCAAACCGACCTAGGTAAACACCGTAACACCCGATAATACTAGATTGATTACAAGTCCCTGTGGGATCGATATCTATTATTACTACGCGATAGACTGTGCACTTGCAGTTAGATTTGTTAGACATAGAAAGTCGCGATCAAGTTTTTGGCGCCGTTGCCGGGGACCCGTTTAGTCAATAGTTTAATCCTTTGTTACACAGTATAGACTAGGTTAACAATTCTCTCTCCCTCTACTCGTTCTTCGATTGTATGCCAAGTACTCGCTCACAAGGCAAAATCTTACAACCTACAATCGCCGAACTAGAGCGCTTCTTACATCTAAGAAGGCGCATCGTCGAATATCAACGAAGACACAACATTCCTGATCTTCTAGCTCATCCTCCTATTGAAGAAGCAAAGATAACTGAAGGACCTCAAAACAAACCGCTGAAGGCATACGCTACACTCTCTCAGATGGAGCCTAGAAGTAGCATAGCTGCCCCAGCTATCAATCGAACCAATTTCGAACTAAAACCGTCATTGCTGTCGGCTGTACAACAAAATCAATTCTCAGGAAATGCAACTGAGGATCCAAATGAACACTTAACGAAGTTTGTACAATACGCAGACACAGTGAAAGCAAATGGAGTAACTCCAGACGCAATAAGACTTCGTCTTTTCCCTTTGTCTCTTAGAGATAGAGCGTGGACATGGTTACAATCCTTACCATCCAACTCTGTTACGACGTGGGAACAGTTGAAGAACGTTTTCTTAGCGAGATACTTTCCGCCGAGCAAAACCGCTATGCTTAGATCCCAAATCAACGGATTTCGACAAAAAGACACTGAATCTCTCTACGAAGCGTGGGAAAGGTTCAAAGATATGATGAGAACATGTCCTCACCACGGTTTAGAAGACTGGGTGACGATCCATACTTTCTATAATGGGCTTCTATACAATACCAGATTAACGGTAGACGCCGCCGCGGGCGGTGCACTTATGGATAAGCCATACGACGAAGCCTATCAACTAATCGAAAACATGTCTCAAAACCACTACCAATGGGGAGGTGAACGCATTCCAGCAGAGAAACCCACAACGAAAGGTGGGATGTACGAGATCAGCAGCCTTGAAAAGTTCAACGCTAAAGTAGATGCTCTAGCACAGAAAATCGACAGTCTGACCGTTAACCCCACTGCAACCGTCGCTGCTGTAACTCCAAATTGCGAGTTATGCGGAATCGCCACTCATAATGCGCCTGAGTGCCCATTGTTGGCCGGAATCCCACCAGACCAAGTAAACTATGCTCAAGGAAATCCTTACGCAAATACTTACAACCCAGGATGGAGGAACCACCCAAACTTTTCCTACAAGAACGATAATGCCTTGCAAGCACCAGGTGCTCCGCCAGGATATCAGAAACCAGCTGCTGCCCAGACTGCCCCTAGGAAATCAAACCTCGAGTTGATGATGGAAAAATTCATAGCTACTCAAGCTCAAACAAACAAATAATTCCTAAATTAAAACATACATACTAGCGAGCAAATTAAACAGCTGACCGGAAAAGTAGACACTTTAGCCACCCACAACAAAATGCTCGAAACACAGATATCACAAGTGGCTCAACAACAAGCCTCTGCAGCCGCCCTAGCTGGAACATTTCCAGGACAGCCCGAACCTAATCTGAAAGGTCACGCAAACGCTGTTATATTGAGAAGTGGAAAAGAATTGGAAGGCCCAACAGATCCTAGGAACGAAGATTTAGTAATGCAACAAAAATCCGATAAACCAACCGAAAAGGAGTCTGAAACAGAAAAGAAGGAATGTGACGAGCAGGAAGCTGCCAAAGATGAAAACTCATATGTGCCTCCAGCGCCATATAAACCACCTATCCCTTATCCTCAAAGATTAATAAATTCCAAAACTTCAGGACAATTTAAGAAATTTTTCGAACTTCTAAAACAACTAAACATCACTATTCCTTTCACAGAAGCGATAACTCAAATGCCGTCATACGCTAAGTTTCTTAAAGAAATCTTGTCTAATAAAAGGAAAATAGAGGATAACGAGACAATGACACTTACTGCCGAATGTAGCGCAATCATTCAAAACCACATGCCTCCTAAACTAAAAGACCCAGGTAGTTTCTCCATACCCTGCGTCATAGGAAAGTTCGTAATAGACAAAGCTCTATGCGATCTAGGAGCCAGTATAAGCGTCATACCTTTATCTATATGCAAAAAGCTGAATATGGGAGAACTAAGACCAACTAAAATGTCCGTACAATTGGCTGACCGATCAGTCAAATACCCCGTCGGTATACTGGAAAATGTTCCAGTACGCATAGGACAATTCTACATCCCAACCGACTTCATAATCATGGACATCAAAGAGGACTGTGTTACCCCAATTATCCTAGGAAGACCGTTCCTAGCTACAGCCGGAGCTATTATAGACGTAAAGAAAGGACGGCTAACATTCGAAGTAGGAGAAGCAAAGATAGAGTTCATCCTTACTAAATTCTTGAAGGCACCAGCCATCGATGACACATGCTATATAGTAGATGTAATTGACGAATGCATACGAGAATTAGAAAAGGAGGAAACTACATATTCTGAAATTATGAAAATCCAGATCCCTGCTATTCATGAAGACGACAACTGGCGTGCACCATACAAAGATGATAGTCTGAGCGAGATCTTAGCAGTCACTCCAAATCACATGCCAGGTCCGAAAAACCCAGCTTTAGAACTTAAAGAGCTACCCAAAACTCTCAGGTACGAATTCCTAGATACAGAATTCAAAAGACCAGTAATAGTAAACGCTAATTTAGGACAACCAGAAACTGAGCGATTATTAGAAGTCCTAAGGAGATACCCAACTGCGTTAGGCTATAATATAAGCGATCTAAAAGGCATAAGTCCCTCCATCTGTATGCACCGTATCATGCTGGAGGAAGACTGTAAAACTTCAAGAGAACATCAGAGAAGGATAAACCCGATCCTAAGCACTGTAGTCAAAGATGAGGTGAAAAAGCTACTAGACGCAGGAATCATATACCCAATCTCCGACAGGGGTCAGCCCAGTACACGTAGTACCCAAGAAAGTAGGCATTACTGTAGTGAAGAATGCAAAAGGCGAATCGATAACCCAAAGAGTTGTGACCGGAAACTGGATGTGTATCGATTACAGAAAACTGAACAAGGCGACTCGGAAAGATCACTTCCCTTTACCATTCATAGACCAAATGTTGGAAAGACTAGCGAAACATTTGTACTTCTGCTACCTAGATGGTTATTCGGGATTCTTTCAAATCCCTATTCACCCCGATGACCAGGAAAAGACAACATTCACCTGTCCTTATGGTACTTTTGCCTACCACCGAATGCCGTTCGGACTATGCAATGCTCCAGCAACCTTTCAAAGATGCATGATGGCAATCTTCGCAGATTTCATAGATGACATCATGGAAGTGTTCATGGATGACTTCTCTGTATGCGGACAAAGCTTCGAAAGCTTCCTGTCGAATTTAGAAATGGTACTCAAAAGATGCGCCAAAGTGAACCTTGTCCTTAATTGGGAAAAATGCCATTTCATGGTCCGACAAGACATTGTTTTAGGACACATCATCTCTGAAAAAGGGATCGACGTTGACAAAGCCAAAATAGAGATCATAAAGGATCTCTAACCTCCGAAAACCGTACGAGAAATACGAAGCTTCTTAGGATACGCTGGATTCTACCGAAGATTCATAAAGGATTTCTCGAAAATCACAAAACCTCTTACAGGTTTGTTAATGAAAGATGCCGAGTTCATCTTCGACAAAGAATGCTTAGAGGCATTCGAAACTCTAAAGTCAGCACTTATCACCGCACCAATCATGCAACCCCCAGATTGGCGACTACCTTTCGAAATCATGTGCGATGCGAGTGATTATGCCGTAGGCGCAGTTCTAGGACAAAGGAAGGACAAGAAGCTTCACGCTATCTACTACGCCAGTAGAACATTAGACCCTGCCCAAATGAACTACGCCACAACAGAAAAGGAACTCTTAGCAGTTGTGTTCGCTCTTGACAAATTCCGTTCCTATTTGGTAGGAGCCAAAATAATCATATACAAGACCACGCTACCATTAGGTACCTAATAAACAAAAAGGACGCCAAACCCAGATTATTGAGATGGATATTATTATTACAAGAGTTCGACTTAGAAATTAAAGATAAGAAGGGGACCGAAAACGTAGTTGCAGATCACTTATCCCATATAGAGGGCATAAAACAAGAACCAGTGCCCATCAACGACGATTTTCCCTACGAACGTCTGATAGCTAAATTGGAAAGCGATATGTCTAACTCTACTACGGAAGAACCGGAACTGGAAAAAGCCGTAAAAGCTGTCTATGCCCAAGCCACTTTGTCGTGGTTTGCCGACATCGTTAATCACCTGGCTGCAGGCGTGCTTCCACCGGACCTGACTTATCAACAAAAGAAGAAATTCTTCCATGACTTAAAGCACTACTACTGGGACGAACCTCTACTCTTCAGACGAAGCGCCGACAACTTATACCGTCGTTGTGTCCCAGAGGAAGAAATAGAAGACATCATCACCCAATGCCATTCAGCACCATATGGTGGTCATGCTAGCACCTCGAAGACGTGCGCTAAAATTCTATAAGCTGGCCTATTCTGGCCCAGTCTCTGGAAGGACGTCTATATGGCTGTACTAAAATGCGATCGGTGCCAACGCACTGGCAACATCTCACGACGCGATGAAATGCCTCAGAGAGGAATCTTGGAAGTAGAAATCTTTGACGTCTGGGGAATCGACTTCATGGGACCTTTCCCATCTTCTTTTGGAAATAAATATATACTCGTCGCTGTCGACTATGTATCGAAATGGATAGAGGCCGTTGCCGCTCCAACAAATGACACGCGAGTAGTCGTTAAACTCTTTAAAAACATAATCTTTCCAAGATTCGGTGTGCCCAGGCTCGTCATTAGTGACGGTGGTTCGCATTTCATATCGTGAATCTTTGATAAACTCCTCTCCAAATACGGAGTCAAACACCGCGTAGCCACACCATATCATCCACAAACTAGTGGACAAGTGGAGGTTTCGAACAGGGAAATAAAGCAAATTTTAGAAAAGACTGTCGCAACCTCCAGGAAAGATTGGTCCTCAAAGCTGAACGAAGCTTTATGGGCCTATAGGACCGCCTTTAAGACACCGATAGGAACCACACCATTCAAACTAGTCTACGGAAAATCATGCCACCTGCCGGTAAAGTTAGAGCATAAAGCCTTCTGGGCTATTAAGACACTAAACTTCAACTACACTGCGGCAGGCGAAAAGGGAATCTTGAACCTTCATGAATTGAAAGAGCTAAGATTAGACGCGTACGAGAATGCACGCATCTACAAAGAAAGGACCAAGAAATGGCATGATAAACGTTCAATCCGAAAGCAATTCAGAGTGGGAGACATCGTGCTCCTATTCAACTCCAGATTGAAACTATTCCCTGGAAAACTAAAATCTAGATGGTCTGGACCTTTTGAGGTCACCAAAGTCCTTAAGAGTGGAGCTGTCAAAATCAAGAATCAAATCAACGCACCGTTTATAGTAAACGGACAACGTTTGAAACATTATAATCAAAGTGAACACAGCGACCACGTGAGCAATATGAAATTTCTCGAGATTCCTGAATAGCTTATATCCAAGCTATCGTCAGGCTTCTGACGTTAAAGACAACGCTGATTGGAAGGCAACCCAAAATGTTTCCATATTTTCCTTCTAAATTTATTAAAAACTATTCTTTTTGTTAACTTACGATTTCTATAAATTTCTATTATCCTACTTTCCAATATTTATACTTATTTTATATTTTTTATCACTTTTATTTCTTAAAACTATGATCCGAGTGAATGTGATTTTTTCCAGGATTTTAAAAGTCATCCTACTTTTCTTCCGTTTTATCCGACTAACGAGTATGGCCGACATCGATGTTACGACTGTTGTGTTTAGAGGACGAGCTCAGCAGGCTAGATTCGCGGCACTGACTCAAAGAAACTTTGCTTTGACTCTGTACTACGATACACCAACCATGGACAAGCTAGAAATCCAGGATAGCATTCAGTACTTATTTTACCAATTAGGCTGGGAGCAAACTGCTCTAAAGACCCGATTTGCTACCTTCCGCGAACTGACATTCGAATTCCTTAGCTCCCTAAGTTACTTACCTGAATATGGCTTTGGATCCACTAAAGAGTTAATAACCTTTAGAATGTTTGGAATAGACCAAACGCACAACCGTACCACGTTAGCTAACATCCTAGGTTTCCCTAGCGGACCTTTTGTGTTTACCGCCACTGAAGAGGATTTTGATCTTGAATTAGACCAATTCTGGGGTTCCATCACCGGAAACTATCACCCAGAACCGAACGACATGCACAACAACGAGATACACAATCCAGCCTTCCGCTATTTCCATAGGATATTAGCCCATACCCTCTTTGGTAAGGAGGAAAACATCACAACAGTCTCAAAGGACGAGTTGTTCATCCTTTTCTGTGCTTCACAAGGCCGCCCTGTAAATGTTGTCCCTTTTATGATGAGGACATTTACACGCATCAATCAGGACCCGCACTCACCCATTTTAATAGGAGGCCTAGTCACCATGATCGCCCATGAAATTGGTCTGAGGTATTACCTGAACAAAGCCGTTCGTTTCGGCAACCTCAGAGCAATGGACATCCAGTTCTGCTTCAACAGACGCATTCTAGGTACCTTAGGACCAGGAGCCTACGAATACCTCATAGTTGATCAACCTGTCCACCTTTTCACATTGCCCAACCATGAGCTAACCAGTATCCATAACAAAGACAATTGGCTTTATGAATTGGACGAGCCTATGGGACCTCCATCACCTCACTCCACACCCCAGGCATATATGTATGACAGTGATCAAATCTCAGAAGCACATGACTATTTTTACTACCAAGATTATGAGTCCGAAGTAGAGATCGGTCCTGAGACCCCTCCTAACTACCATAACTTTCCTGACCCCACGCCTGAACAAAACACAGATAAGCTAGACACTGTTCTGAAAACTGTAGACGACCTCAAGCTGGAAGTAACCACTATCAAAGATGAATTAACGTAGCTTCATATGGATTTTGTTACCTTCATGGACTTGGTTAGCGACCAATTTAATGACGTTGTTCAGCAGGTCAACAATTTGAAGAAACCAACGAAGTGATATTCTAGTTTTCGCTTTAATTTACGTTTACTGCATTTTACATTGTTTGACATTAGTTCATTTTTGCAATTGTTTCCTCTTTTTGGATATTGTACTACCTTACACTCATTTTTCGATTTAATGTTATTTTCATTTCAGTATTTTCCTTAATTATGTTTCCTGTTAATTTTTATTTTGTCATTAGTCCATGATAAGTCATAATACCATATTCTCCACTGTTAAAATGCCCCACAAGCAAAATTCTGCAATTCTGCAGACTTTGCTGCTGTGACGGTCGTCACATTCCCACCAAGGTCGTCACGCGTGTTACGACCGTCACAGACCCCTGACGGTCGTCATGCAGAAAAAACCCCAATTCTGTTTAAAACAGAGTTGCGCCCCTCTCCATTTCCTCTCCCCTAATTCCCCACTATCCCATTATTAAAACCCACTCAAAACCCTTCGAATCCCCCATAAAAACTCCACCATTTTCAACCTCCATTCACCCTTATATATTACCCTCTGCACTCCTTTGCCTCACCATTGTCTGAAACCCCATATTCTCAAACCTCTGCACTTCTCTCACCAAAATGGCCACTGCAAACCCCGATTTGAGCAACATCACCTTCCGAGAAGGAGAGGCCGGGAAACGGCAGCAGACTAACTTCCTGGCATTCCATCAACAGTCACTTCAACCGACCCGGTATGCTCATCTGAATTCTCTGACGGAACTCGGGATTCTCGACGGCGTCACTTGGATGTTGCAGAGAGCCGGCATCTGGCATCTCTGCACCAATCCCCAACCCACCTACGAGCAACTCACTCTGGAGTTTCTCAGCTCTTTCGCCTACACAACATCATCCGGCGATGCCAGGAAACTTCACGACGCCACCTGCTTTTGGCTGTTCAGCACTGAATATCAGGTCCCCCAGGACCGCATCGCCGTCATCCTACATTTAACTCACAGTGACGATGCTCACCGCCGCATCTCCGATCAGTTATACCAAGAGGCCTTCCCTCTCTGGAACCGACTGACAGGAACCACGCCAGACCGCTGGGACACGCTGAATGCCACTCATATCCACAACCCAGCTATCCGCTACATCCACCGCGTGTTGAGCAACACAATATTCGCTCGTGACAGTAACCATAAGGTCAACTCGAAGGAGCTGTTTTTCCTCCGCTGCGTGTTTGCTTCAGAGCCGGTTAACGCCGCCCCGTTTCTCTTGGATCACATTCAGGCCAACTGCAACCGCGGCTCTAAACCTTTCTACTTCAGTGGAGGGTCTATCATAGTCATTAATGATAGATTGTGCAATAATGTTTGTGTTTCGCTCCGTCATCCTTTTGGTGGGGGGTTTTTCATAGTCATTAATGTCAGATTGTGCGATATTGTTTTGTGTGAGTTTCGCTCCGTCATCCTTTTGGTGGGGGGTCTGTCATAGTCATTAATGTCAGATTGTACGATAGTTTTGGTGTGGGTTTTGCTCCGTCATCCTTTTGGTGGGGGGTCTGTCATAGTCATTAATGTCAGATTGTGCGATAGTGTTTGTGCTATGATCCTTTTGGTGGTAGTGGCCGGTGTGAGTTTCGCTCTGTCATCCTTTTGGTGGGGGATCTGGCATAGTCATTAATGTCAGATTGTGCGAGTGTGCTGCTCTATTATCCTTTTGGTGGTAGTAGTCGTGTGTGTTTCATTCCATCATCCTTTTGGTGATGACGAACTTTTGCCAGTTATTTACAGTTTACTCAGAGGTTTATGTTTAGCCAGTATTTCAATTCTCAAGCATCTCTTTTATTTTTAGACAAATTCAGGGTCTTCTTCATATCTAATTGACTTCTACCTCGGGAGAATGAACGCTGCAGCAGTTCACTTCCCTGGGTTTAAGCCGATTAGATAGGGGCATCTGTCATACCCTAAATTTGTCCTACCGATTATCAAATATTTTCGCATTTTGGTTTTATAATTTGTACACTTTTTTTTATTACTATTTATTTTATTTTTATCACCTTTTATTCAATATTTTGTTTATATTAATTTATTTTCTTTCTAAAAAAAATGTATAAGTTATTTCTTTTAGTTTCTATTTTTATTTTTTTTGTCTATATTAATATTAAATCATTTATGTTAATAATATGGATTAGGTTTATATTAGTTTATTTTTATTAATTAATATAGCATTAATTTTCTTATAGTTATGTCAATTAGTAATTAAAGGGGTTAATTAAGAAAATGAAAAGAAAAAGGAGGAGGATGAACCGAAGGCCCAATAGTGGGAGGCCTGTTCTGATGCATATAAATATAAAGGAAAAAAGAGGAATTGATTGGGAAACCTAATTGGAATTCACTGTTCATCTCTGAAAACGGCCGCTCAAACCCTAGATTCATTCATCATCTTCTTCTCAACAAAGCCCTAACGGCGCCGCCAAACATTCCTCTTCTCCAACTCGTAAAACCTTCTTACATCACCGCCATTGCCCAAAAACCTCTTCTTTGTCTCCCAGAATCCCCACCGCCGTCCTTTCTCCTTCCCGCTGTCATTCTCTTCCATTATCCACCACCATCAAATTCAGTTTTCGCTCCACCGCCACCGTACTTCATCACCTCTGTTTCATTTCTTTCTCTTCAATGAGCTTGTCCCCCTCTCGCCTCCATTTTCGACACGAGTGAAGCATTCGAACTAAACATCGCCACCAACGGCAACAATTTCAGTCTTGTTTCATTCTTCCACATTGATAACGCAAAATTGTATATATAAAAATTCATGTGTTTTAACTAATGTTTGACCGGTTTCACTCCGAATTCGGGGCATTCCATGCCATTTGTCTAAGTATTATGCAGGTATTCAAAGAACATGTCCAAGCAAAGCAATATAAAGAAAAGGAGCAAAAACAGGTGAAAAACAGATGAAAAACCAAGAGAAAAATAGCAGAAATGAGTTTTACTGATGCGACGACCGTCACATGGCCGTTACGCTCGTCATGCGTGTGACGACCGTCACACCTCCATGACGACCGTCATGCACCCAGAACGTGCAGAATGAAGTCACGTGCTAAAATTCCCCCTTAAAGACCAAAAGTGTGGCCACTAACTCCTACTTTTCTGCCTCAAACCCACTTCCTGAAGGAATAACCGTTAGATACTCCCTCTCTATAAAAGGAAGAGGTTGGGACCTGAAAAAGGGAGCCGCATTCAAGAACGAAGTGCTGCCAATTTATCTTCAGAGCAACCTTACCGTTTTCATATTCTTATTTGTTTCTCTTTTCCTTCTCTGTATTCTTTGGTATTTTGTAATTCCCATTTTCCTTGTACGATCAATTGGCACAAAGACCAGAATCCTGCCAACATTGTGCAGGATCTGCCCAAAAGCCAATTAGAATATTTCTAGGTTTTCATTTTAATCGTAATTGCAATTTTCATTATGATGTATGTTCTTAATTACTGCTTTTATTTATGTATTACCATTTCTTTTTCCATGTCTAGCTAAATTACCGTAATCGATATGTAATAATAATTTAGATGGAATTTGATAATAATTGGCGTAATATTTCTCTTTTTAAAACTCAATTATGGTTTTAGTTTTTAATCAAAATTCTAAATAAACCTTTGTCACGACAGTGAGAAGCTATTTACGGTGGTTTTGCCACGACAGTGGGAAACCATATTAAGGTACGAACCAACAAGCGACAGCTGAGGCTAAGACCAGATAGTAAAAACTAGGCATTCGATTTAAAAACAGCGAAAGCGCTTTAAAAAGGATTAGAACTTAGAGATTTTCAAAAGGTAACTCTAACCCCGAACGGGATAGCGACAGCATACGTTCCGCCTTAGAGTTGCGACTAGCGTCAACAACCATCGTGAGACAAAAGTCTTTAGATCACTATTTTCTTCTTAAACTAAGTTTGAAAACACTTAATACGCCAGTAAATTGTCAAATCCCCGAAGAACAGAGTTATTGCATATCGATTCATAAATTCATATCTTAAGTAAAAGCCTTAGTTCCCTTTAGTTTACGCATCTACTCTATTATTATTCAACTTGAAACCAAACCGACCTAGCTAAACACCGTAACACCTGATAATACTAGATTGATTACGAGTCCCTGTGGGATCGATATCTATTATTACTACGCGATAGACTGTGCACTTGCAGTTAGATTTGTTAGACATAGAAAGTCGCGATCACACATCGACGTCGAGCATCGCAACAAGTACGACCATACGTTTTTTCTTCCTTCTTTTTTTGCGAAGCTCACAGGTATCATGATGGACTTGCAACTAACAGAGTTTTGATCCGCAACGACCTCTACGATGACAACTCAACAATCTCGTACATCGATCGGTTGGTGTTCACTCCTTTGTTTTTAAACTGATGGCTCTGTTGATTTATTATTAGTATTGCTTCCATTTTATTTTTTTGATGTTTAATCTCCTGTGTGATATTCGGTATCATCTCAGTTGGGCATGGGGAAAGTTTTGAGTTTCATTTTTTTTGCAGTATGTTCTGTTTGATTTTAATTTGCTGTATATTTAAAATTCTGGGTTTCATTTTTTTTTCTGGTATGGTATGTTCTTTGGATTCAGTTTTGAAGCACTTCTGTGCATATTTTAAATTTAGAATTGGGTTGTAAATTTAAAACCAATGTGTTGATATTGACGCAGTGTGTTTAGCATTTTTTTGTGATTAAATTAAATTATGTTATTTTTTATTATTCACGATTTCTGAAACACAATGTTTAGGTGTTGTTATATAGACTGATATTTGCTATCAATAATAAGGGAATATTGTTTACTGTTGAGTTGAATTAGAATAGATGTAATTATTAGTCAAGTTGGATTCCTTTTAAGTGAATTTGTCGGTTAGCACTTTTTTTCTACGGTTTGCTAGCAACATTTAATTAAGGCATGGTTTATACTGTTATGTTCCCATTACCAATTCTAAGAAGGTAATTATGTATACAAAATATACATTGTTTTGTCTAACATAAAAAAAACTGTTTTGTAAAAAAAATATAAATTATATTATTAATTTTTTTTGTCTCATCTATTTAATTTCTTTTTTCTCATTACTTAATTAAGCAATAATTAATTTTACGTTGATTAGCCACTGGAGATAAACAATTTTTACTTTATTCTAAATGTTAGATTTCTTAGTCTTAATTCTTATCTCCATCCTAATTTTATATATTTTCAACCTAACAAATTATTTTCTTAATTAAGTTACTTTTAAATATTATTATTTTTTCTAATCCTAAATCAATCTATTTTTCACAGACGAACCATTTTCAAACTTTATTTCCAAAATTTGATATTAGTTTTTCTTAATCCTATTTCAATATATTTTTTCATTACCAAATTATTTTCTAATTTAATCACGAAAAATTAAATCTTTGAAGTCTAGCACTTCTTGGATTTTTGGACGATCATTATTGAGGTGTACACCTTAAATAATATATTGTTCAACTTTTCGTTTTTTTTATAAAATATATTCTTTCGAACAAAGAAATATCATAGGAATCTAGCATTCTGTGTGATATTTCCGCTGTTCTTCCAAACATTTTCCGAATGAAAAAGATGTTGTTAGGATCTAGCATCCAAATGATATCCCGATTAATTGGTTGTGAGGCGGACGTCTCATTTACTAAATAATCGTCATTTCTCTTATACTTTTCAAAATCCAATCTCGTATTCTCACTTTTCATACCTCATTTCAATCCAAATTATTTTCAAAACATCTCCTCGATTCAAATTTCGAAAGAAGGAGGTTTTTGGAATCTAGCATTACTTGAATCTCCGAGTAAATAATTCTCAAGGCACGCCCTTGATTTATTATTTATTCAATCTTTCTACTTTTTCAAACTTAAACATTTTCAAACATTCTCCTAAGTCGAGTGCTCGTACGCATTCGCAAACGTTAACATATTGCACACACTTTATAATTCATCGTAGTTTCGATATTGGAGGCACCCTTAGGGACCAATATCGTTTTTTTCACAATGTAACCCTTGACACGTCGTCATGTCGGTTCCATTTTCAAACAAATTACTCGGCTCATCGTCGAACCCTTTTTTTCAAACCAACCTCTTTTTGCCTCGCATTCCATTTTCGATCCAATCTTTCTACAAACGTTTTTTTAATCTTACGAAAGAGGGATATTCTTAGAATCTAGCATTCTTTGAATATTCGAATGAGTAACTCTCGAGGCGCGCCCCTGAGTTGTTATTAGTTCATTCTTTCAATTTCAAAATATCCAACCCTTTATCGTTTAACCTATTCATCCCGACTTCCGAAAGAGTTGAGTTCTTGGAATCTAGCATTCCTTGAATTCTTGAGTGACAAGCTCTTGAGGCACGCTCTTGGGTTGCTTGTCAGTCACTCTTTTGTTTCTCAACTCAAACTTCCAACCCATTCAACCTCATCTTTTTGTGGTTGTTACCACGAATTACGACTGCTCTGATTCTTCATTCTCGTTCGAATGTAAGATACGTAGGCACAAGATTGCGATGATCTTGGCGAGCTACCTTCTATCCATCCTCCTATTTCCCTGTATCCCTTTTCGTGGTTGTTACCATGAACTACGGACGCTCTGATTCTTTATTTAATCTTGAATATAAGATACGTAGGCACAAGATTGTGATGATCTTAGCGAGCACACTTCTATCTTCCTCCATTATTCCTTCCACACTTTCCCAACCTTACCCGTAGTCAAACTACGACGCTCTGATTTCTCATTCTCGTCCGAATGAGCATACGTAGGCACAAGGGCCCCAATCCATGGCGAGTACCCTATCCTCTAACCACCCCTTTCCCATTTAACGTTTTTAACCTTTTATCCTACTAACACTCTCCATAAAATACCTTAAGAGGTTCCCGTTGAGTACAACGGACGTGAGGGGTGCTAATACCTTCCCCTCGCGTAACCGACTCCCGAACCTGGAACATGGTTGCGACAACCCCATTACTATCCTTTTCATCTTAAGAGGTTTTCTCGATATTTTCCTCTCCCGTTTATTCGGGATAAATAAAGTTCGGTGGCGACTCTGTCGAACCGCATTTCCGCGCCTTTCGCGCGAGGGTCGTTTCTCCGAAATGTCTCCGTGATTTTTCGAGGTGCGACAACCGCAAACAGGTAACGCCTAAGTCTCCAACGGTCGAGCAGCGATACAGCTAACTGCTAGAACAAAGGTTTAACCCTACTCAGTTAAAACACTTGAACCAATCTGTGGTCGTGTCATCCCGAACTACGTTTGCTCTGATTTCTCATACCATATGAGACTACGTAGGCACAAGATGACGATGTCTTGGCGAGCCACCTTCCCCCTTTTAACCCGTAGTTTTCCGAACTACGTTGACCGTGACTTTCCCATTGCACTAGGGAATACATAGGAATAGAGCGGCGGTGCTCTATCGAGTCTCTTTTGTTTTCATTTGTCCCTTTGAGCTAGCCTTTTGAAATATTAAGACCCTTTTAGATAGACAACAAGCGCGGATCCTGTTTAGTACAACGGACGTGAGGGATGCTCATACCTTCCCCTTGCGAAACTGACTCCCCAACCCAAGATTTGGTTATAATGACCTGTCTTCTCCCTTTTTCGTAGGTTTTCTCTGATCGTTTTCTTTCCCTCTCTTTGGGATAAATAACAAACGGTGGCGACTCTTCTGTCTTTGCCGGCCCCTCTTCACAGTGATTTGACACATTGCATCTGTGCATTTTTGCTATCTCTGGTGGTTACCTGTTTTGATTCACTTTGGTGTGTTTCCCAAGTGACTAGGTATGTATGTCGTCTCCCTCCAATAGAGTTGTCAGCCTTTAAGCATAAAATGTCCATCCTTTCTCAATTCCCCGCAGAGTTTAATCCTCGTGGGGGATAGTTTCTTCAGTTATCTTTTTCCATGTTTGATAAGATACATCCCCGTTCGAGTTCATTCCTCAATGGTTGGAGTCTTATTTTGACCGTTTCTTTCTAGCTTGTTCCTATATCGATCTTTGGTCCCCAGGCGGTTGCCGAACCCAATTTGAATGTGCATTTATTTTGCACTATATCTTGTAAGAAGAACCTATTTGCAATTCCCCAAATAAAATTAGTGGATTTGTCATTTGAGAAGCTTATCTTAGGGACGTTAAGGTCCGGTTGTTACCAGCATTGTTTGAAAAGTCTAGTGGTGGCTAGCATTGGTTGAGATACTTTATATGTGCTTTCTGCCAAATTTTCTTTCTCCCCTCTTTTCTTTGATCATGGCTTTTGCATTTGCTTTGTGTTTAGCATTTGTTTAAGTGATTATTGTTTGAATGGTTGTAGGAGTTGTTACTTCTTCCATTTCATCTCACTTTTTTTTGACTTGTTTAAGTAAACTTGTTTTGATCATTTGTCTTTGTTGCATCATTTTGATTCTCACATTTCATCTTTGCATCTTTGCATATCATGTTTGCATTTGTATTGACTTGTTCAAGTCAATCTCATCTCCATCTTCATTTCATCTGTGATTGAATTATCTGTTGTTTACTTAGTTTTTTCCATGACCCCTTAGGATTCCTAGTCCCTCTGTTTATGATGGGAGTAGGAGAGACATTAGGTGTTCAATCCTATGCACGATAACGATAGGATAAATTCTTCCCCTTTCAATCCCGACTTTAGGAGCATTGTGCATGACAACATTAGGGATGATTAGTTTCCCCTTAGAGTTTGTGTCTTCTATTCTCATCTCCTAACTCTCTTAAGACACTTAATAAAGGATAATAAATGTTGTACGCTACGAGCCTTAAGTACTTGAGGAATGATAGTTGGAGGGCCTCGTCTCAATCTGTGTAAAGTGTTTAGCGTATTCCCTTTAGGCGAAATGCGACGCATTCGCTCTCAAGTCATAGTCTTTAGTGCAACATGAATTAGAAACTTAACTCAATTCACTTCTTCATAAAAAACACAAAACAAAACATCAAACCTTTTTATCCTTCAGGATTGTTTAAAACCATTTTCAGAAAGAGTGTGTCAAGTCTTGGTTCTACCGCAAACAAGTAACGCCTAAGTCTCTGGTCGAGCAGCGATACAGCTAACTGCTAGAACGAAGGTTTAACCCTACTCAGTTAAAACACTTGAACCAATCTGTGGTCGTGTCATCCCAAACTACGTTTGCTCTGATTTCTCATACCAGATTGTCACTACTGCGAAATTCGGCGCCGGCTAAACAGAAGAGTCGCCACCGTGCGTTATTTATCCCAAAGGAGGGAAAGGAAACGCTCAGAGTAAACCTAACGCAAAAAGGGAAAGGAATGGTCATCGCAACCAAATTCCTGGATTCGGGAGTCGATTACGCAAGGGAAAGGTATTAGCACCCCTCACGTCCGCCGTACTCGACGGGATCCACGCTTGTTTTCTAGTACGGATTGTTATTCTACCTACTCTACAGGTCTGGGTTAAAAAGAAAAGAAAATGACTCGGCAAAATATCGCACTTTATGCCTATGTATTCCCGTCTGAAACAAGAAATCAGAGTCAACGTAGTTCGCCTACCTACGGGAAAGGAGGGGAAGGTTGCTCGCTAGGATACGGCATCCTATGCCTACGTACTTTCATACAGCATGAAAGATCAGAGCAAACGTAGTTCGGGCTACGGAAGATACAGATTTGTCTGACTGTTTTTTAGATCATTTTAAAAAAGGTTTTTCTTGATTAAGAGTCCAAGCGAACAAAAATGACACTTTGATGTTTGTTTTCAGTCTTTTACGAAAGAAGTGTTTTTTAGCGTGTTTGCAATCTCCGACGCACTAGAGACTATGATTTGAGAGTGACTACGTCGTATGTCACCCTAAGGGTAACACACTAAGCAATCAGATTACGGAAGAGTGACCCTCCAGCAACCTTTTCTCAAACATCTTAAGGCTCGTAACGTACGACATCGATTAACCTTATTACTCTATTTTTTTTTTGTTTTGAGATGAGAGGAGAAAGAAGCTCTAAAAGGCCTAGGGTTGAAAGGGAATAAAACTAACCTAAGATTGTCATGCATGGATAAGAATCCTAATGTCTGTGATATTTCCCTCTTGCACAGAGGGAAACAGAGATCATAGGGGATGAACAGTAAAAGAAACAGATATATACAGTAAACAGTAAAAATGTATGCAATGCAGCAATACAAGCAAGGCAAGGGAGTCCCACTCCACCTCGAACCTGGGAAAACAACAGGCAAAGTGAAACAGTACTCACTTCAAACCTTGGGGGGCAATATGTACAAGCCAACAAACAATACAGAAAAGCAAATAGCACCAACACCAGCTCTGATAGCAACAATCAAGCTCTTACAGTAAGCAGCACAAGTAGCAACAGCTCTGACAGCTACAGTTGATCAAACAGCAAAGGATTGACAGTAAAAACTTCTTCAAGCAAGACCCCATCTTCCATCTTCAACAATCTTCAAGCTTCAAATAAGCTCATATCTTCAAGCTCTATCTCCAAGAGAGAATCAATTAACAGATCAGGTTGAAATGTTAAGAAACTTAGTGACAACCCAAGGAAATCACTAAGAACTTAACATTGCAAATGAAAGGTATCCTCAAGGTTCTACCCAACCAAAGCATGCTCTACATCCCTCCTAAGGAGAGATGGAAATTCTTTGGGGGACCTTGTATTATGGGATTGAATAGAGGCACGAGAAGCTCTCTATGTTTGAAAGAAGAAACAAGACTACTCTAATGCTCTTCCTATATACCCTAACTCCTAAGTCTCTGACAAGCACTCCAACAGATGAGAAATCTTCAACTCCAAGCTTCTTCAAGCCATCCAAAACAACTTCATTTGGTCTTCAAGTCATCCAAGCAAAGCCCAAGCCACAAGCACCCCCAAAATAGCCCCACACAAATATAACCAAACCAAATATCCAATGGAGAAACCCACAATCACCACACAAGTTGCAAAAATCAAATAAAATGCTAAAACTCATCAGAAAATCCTAGGTAAATTTCTAAGGGAACCTAACCCTATACCCCATAGGAATCCCAAAACCTAGATCAATAAATTAATCCTCAAACTATGCACTAAACTACAACTATTTGTTTTGAAACCCTAATTCTAACACCTCTCCTATTCACCTCTCAAACTAACCTAAATTTTATTCACAAAATTGTGATAAAATTCCTAAGGGTACATGCTTCCCTAATCTAATCAGTCCAACAAGAATCAGCTCAAAATTCCTCACCAATTGGTCACAATAAAATCCACAAAATCATGTAGCAAATGTACAAAATTAAAGAAACTAATAAAATGGAGAAAATCAAATTAAATTGAAAAAATGGATGAAAATGAGATTTCTTGATTTCAGAAAATCACAATTAAATCCAGGATCATGGAGGTATTTTTAAAATATTTTTTGGATCAATATTGGATTTAATATGGATTTTTGAAACAAAAACAATTAAAATAAATGCCAAAAAGAATTAAAAATGAAAAAAGAAAATTAAAATGCCAGAATATATCATGTGCGTTGGATATGTTGACTGGTCATCTCATCTAAGGTTCAGGAGCGCGTCCACGTGAGTGCTGACTGGCTGCTGACTCATGTGCCACATAGTTTTAATGAAACGATGCGTATTGGATTAAAGAGGGGAATATGAAGTTTAAACATGAGCCATTGGATGATCATCTGAGTCAACCGGTCAATGCAATCTGAGGGCTAGAACCTCATCTTCTCCAAAAGCTCAGGCGACCTGAGACTGTTCTCAGGTGGTGGTTTCCACCGTCTTCTCCGGTGAGAGTCCACTTGCAGGTGATCAGAAATCACAAAGATTATACCTATCTCACTCAAAATTCCATGTTGATCATGAATCTGGCCTCAGATCTTCTCAATTCCTTCTAGATTCTCAAACCCGATAGCATTTCCAAAACATGTCACATTCTTGATCTTCACCAAACTCAAATCAAAAGCCACAGGAATGATCCTCATGTTACACTGATCATTCTAAGCTATCACAATCATGTTAATTCCTCAAGATTACATGTAACTGAATCCAAACAGAAATTGGTGCACTCCCTCGATCATCACCAAATGATGCCAAACCAAGCCTAAATCGCTCTACCAATCATAGGGAACCTAACCACATGCACATTGCTAACTAATTCAGCCTAGATCAATAGGAAATCCAAAAGTTACATAGCTGTGCAACTCTTCAAACACGATCAATGAAGCAAGATGAAGCTTCTAGGCACTTCAATTTGGCTTGATCTTGATCCAAACTCCAAAACCGTTTTCAGTTAGAACTCTTGAAACTCAACTTGCTATCTTCCTTCTCTCCACGAATTCTGCACCAAACTTCATCTGGAAACATTCTAGAGCTTAAATAGAAACTATTTGTGGGCTTTTGCAATCCAATTCAGGCCCGAATCTGTTGATCCAAAATTCTGTCATGGCCATGAAAGTCCAATGCTACAGTCACGATTCTGAGTTCTCAGCTTTCTCTAGAATGTTCCTTTCAACTGCAAATTGGTTTGTGAGTGTGTTTGGATAGCTAGCTTGGCCTGAATTGCCTTGATTCTTGCTTTGGCATTATAACTTGTAATGTAGGTAAGCACTTTTCAAAGCAACTAATAAAATTAGGGCTCATCTCAAAATTGTGACATTGCCAATGTGTTTGAAATCCAATTTCCATTCAAACTGACTACCCATATGCCATGTTTATGTCTCATAATTCAAAAATCTCAATTTCCCTCCTTTGAATCATTTGAAAAATCCCCCTTTTTAGGCCATTTTGGATCATTTTGTGAAGCAAGCCAATTCAATCACCCATGACTTCTTATCTGACCTAAAAACATCATTCTAAACACATTTCATGTTGGACACTTTTTCATTTGAGGAGTGGAAGATAGAGATTTTGACCTATGTTGAAAAATGACCTATAATTCAACTTTCCCAAAATAGCCCTGGATTGCCAAGATCATAACTTGAGTTCCACAAATCTTCTTGAGGACTTATAGTACTCAAATTAAAGGTAATATCAAGCCCTACAATTCTTATGTTGGCCAAGAATCCATTTGAAAACTCCTTGAGGGGAAAAAGTTGCTTGGAAGTCAAGTAACTTTCATAGATAAATTTCAGTGTCCTCTGGTGACCTGTAACTTGCAAGAACCATAACATGAGTTCTACAAATCTCCTTGAAGACTTATAGTACTCAAATTAAAGCTATAGAGAAGATCTACAAGTTTCATGTTGACCAAGAATCCATTTGAAACTTGTATTTGGAATTATATGGATTGGAAGTCCAGTGCTATACAGGGGATTTTACCCTAGGAACCCTGTCTCAAGCACCTCCAACCACTCTTGATTATATTGAACTTGATCTTGACTCATCCATACACATGCTTCAACATATCACTCCATGACTTCCATGACCTAGAGCTAGGTCTTGATGCCCTTTCTTTGATCTTCTTGGCCTAGGGTTACCCAGATGAAACCCTACTTGTACACACCTCAACTGTGGTTCTTGAGCTTGATACCATGACTTGTCTAAGCTTCAATAGGGCCCTCTAGGCATCCCATAAGATCCATACACCTCAAATTCATAATTCCATGTTGATGATCTTCAATACACCTCAAGTTAGGAGAGAAATCCACCTGTGGGCACTCAAATTTCTCATGACTTCAACCCTTCTCTAATGACCTGGAAGACTTCTCCTCTTGGATAACACACCTTGCTAAGCTCTTCTTTTGATAGACACCTTGATCCCTTGTTGGAGGCATGCTATGCTGTGATATGAAAATGATTAGACTATGTATATGATGTGACTATGCAAATGAAATGCAATTAAACATAAATCAGGCAAGAAAAGGTTGAGCAAATTTTGGTGTGCAACAGCTGCCCCTATTCAAACGGCTTGGACCCGACTGGGTGAAGAGCGAATGACCTTCAAACAATCGAGGTACGAGACGGTTGAATACCAAGAAACCCGGAAATTTGCCAACCGCAGAAATAAACTACACAACTGCTCGGGGAACGACATCCACCAACTGAACCTGGTTGTTACGACAACAACTGATTCAACGTATGATAATAACACTGATTCCAACATCAACCACCTGTGTAACGCCACAGGTACTGAACACCCCATCCACAACTGGACTAATCTTGTCAACACAAGAAGAGAAACAAATTCGTCAAAACGAATAGAGATTCTGTCGTCACAGGAATAACTTTGTCCATGTTAGGATGCTACATTCCGTCAACACGGAAAAAATCCCGGCGACTTCGCTGGGGAAACATTTCTGTCTAATCACAGGAAGCTCTGCTTATCTCTGCATTAGCTAACTCCGTTGGTCCCAACCCATAAACGACTTTGAGGAGGACTCTACTGGGGACAGTAATATTTCGTCAACACGAGGAAATCGCGGCGACTTCCTTGGGGAAAATACTTTTGTCAATTATCTGGACACAACTCACATACTCTGCCTATCACGGGAGAATCATCTATCCGGATACGGGAAAATACATCTGCCTGATTCATACAGGAAAAACACATATGCCTGATTCCTACAGGAAATTTCATCCGCCTGCTTCATACGGGAAAATACATCTTCCTGATTCATACAGGAAAGTTCGTCCGCCTGCTTCATACGGGAAAATACATCTGCCTGATTCATACAGGAAAGTTCATCCTCCTGCTTCATACGGGAAAATACATCTGCCTGATTCATACAGGAAAAACACATCTGCCTGATTCTTATAGGAAAAACACATCTTCCTGATTCTTACAGGAAAGTTCATCCGCCTGCTTCATACAGGAAAATACATCTGCCTGATTCATACAGGAAAGTTCGTCCGCCTGCTTCATACGGGAAAATACATCTGCCTGATTCATACAGGAAAGTTCGTCCGGATATAGCTTCTTTGCCTATTCTTTGCAGTAGCTAACTCCACTGGGGATATGCTAAAAATAACTGTCCGACACCCATTTCGACAACAATTTACCACTTCTGAAATCTCGATTTATGAAACCCTGTAATGCTGCCGCGACAGCAAACCTGGAAGAACGCTCCGCTGACCGGATAAGAGAAACTTCAACCAGTAACTCTGTGGGGATAATAAGGTGAACGGTATCGTCACATGTATCACGGCGAGACCTCGATCGTCTGGTAATAGATCTGAGCTACAACTTCATACTCCTGCTGAGAAACACACCTGAAAGCAAAAGGTTAACCAACCTGATTTATGTTCAAAATGCGTATGTTTGACAATGGCGTAATGCTCCATACGGCATGGAAATGCTACGCGTTTCTGGGTAGATGCAAACATGATAATATATGCAAATGCAAATGCAGGTTCAGGCTGCTGGGGAAGGCTTTGACAAGCTTGCTTCAACACGGTCGTTGAGGACAAATACCACCCTGTTGGGGATGAACGGGCATCGCAAAGTATTCCGGCAAAATAAATGCCGGAAACACAACCAAACTCTGCCGAGGAGAGGTTAAACATCGATTCCCGCTGGGGAGGAAAGAACACCACTCGCTGGGAAGAGTAACTCAGCTGGGGAAGAAGCGACCCTTCTGGGGGACAACTGTTCTGGGTACAGTTTACAAACTCGGAGCTAACACTCTGCTGGCGATAATCATCCTGACAAAGGCATGACAACCTGTGAGGAGAAAGAAAACCATCTTCTGTGGGGATAGTCCTTCTAAACCAACTGAGGCTTGGTTAAACACTGCGGGAATCTCCCATGCTGGAGATTGAACGCGCACACCTTCGATTCGCTAAGGAGCGCAACCCTTGCAGGGAACATGGATTTTGACTTGCTGGGGATATCCTGTGGACAACTTCCCCGAGGATACTCTTCTGGGGAAAATGATTCCCTCCTTCGGGAAGGGATAAACGTCATTTCAAACCTCGGGGATAAGCTACGACTAGCTAAGGAATGATGTCAACTGGAATCATGCTCTATCGTCCAGTGATTTGGCTGGGGAATACAATCCCTGATTGTTTGCTCCAAAGGTAAGAATCCTGCAAAACACAAACGGGACAAAACAAGCCTATACAACAGGGTCTATCCGGGTTAGCATCCGCGACATTACTTCAGTCAATTCGAAGTTTTAGCAATTATTGACAAGGGCCAACAAGATTATGCAAGTGCAAGCTTATCAAAAACATCGGCGTCTTTCACAAACAAAACATTAAAGAACAAGCATCAAGTACTGAATAACATATTTTATTGATAACGGGCCTCTGAATAGGCAGAGTTTTGTACACTGGATGCAACTCCTGAAAAGAGGAAGTTACACACACACACATACATATATGCACAAGAAGCATAAATAAAATACAAAACAATATTTGTATACATGTCGGCGACGTGGTATAGACAAACACCATGAGCTGATCCTCCTATGACTCGCCTGACTCTGCGCTTTACCGGTACTCGATCTTCGTAAGAGATTGTTTTTGGATAGACGGCCCCCAGGTACTCCCAAACCACTAAGCAATGCCGTATCAAATCCGAACCACAGTCATTTGCTTTTCCAATCCCTAACTTTTGCGTGAATCTCCCTTTGCGGGTTTTCAATTCACCGGGATACCCCTTTTTTGCCGAAGTCGCCCTTTTCAGGTTTTCGACTTCGCGGGTGTACATTTTTTCAATTTTATCCCTAACTTTTGCCCGAACCTTTTATTCATTTTTTATGGTTCGCCGGGATGCCCCATTTTTGCCTGGACTCTCTTTTTACTGTCCAGCGGGTCACTTTCAAGCAAAGTATTTTTTTAACTGCGTCTGAATTCACAGGAGACGTAAAGTCTTCACCATCCATGGTGGATAGTAGCAAGGATCCTCCAGAGAAGACTTTTCTGACAACGTAGGGACCTTCGTAATTAGGAGTCCACTTGCCCCTGTGATCTGTTTGTGGTGGGAGAATCTTTTTCAAAACAAGATCTCCCGTCTGAAAGCTTCGAGGGTGAACCCTCTTGTCGTAAGCTTTCTTCATCCGGCTCTGATATAACCGACCGTATGCTAAAGAAGCCAGTCTCTTCTCATCCATTATACTGGGCTGATTCAGTCTATCTTTAATCCATTCTGCCTCGTCAAGTTGGACATCACGTAAAACCCTCAGGGAAGGAATCTCAACTTCTAACGGTAACACTGCCTCCATCCCGTATACCAATGAGAAAGGGGTCGCCCCGGTTGATGTGCGTACCGTCGTACGATAACCGTGCAAAGCGAAAGGTAGCATCTCGTGCCAGTCCTTATATGTCACAACCATCTTCTAAACAATCTTCTTTATGTTCTTATTAGCCGCTTCAACAACGCCGTTCATCTTAGGCCGATAAGGAGAAGAGTTGTGATGCTCAATCTTAAAATTCTGGCACAGCTATTTCATCATTTTGTTATTCAAATTCGAACCGTTGTCGGTGATAATCCGCTCAGGGATTCCATATCTGCAGATAATATCTCGTTTGATAAATCTGGCGACCACTTGTTTGGTGACATTGGCATATGATGCTGCCTCCACCCATTTGGTGAAGTAATCAATTGCCACCAAAATGAACCGGTGTCCGTTGGATGTCGTGGGCTCGATCTTTCCAATCATATCAATTCCCCACATCGAGAAAGGCCACGGTGATGACATCACATTCAGAGGACTTGGAGGCACATGGATTTTGTCCGCATAAATCTGGCATTTATGACACCTCTTTGCAAACTTGAAACAGTATGTTTCCATAGTTAGCCAATAATAACCTGCCCGCAGCAGTTTTCTCGTCATAGCATGCCCACCAGCATGTGTACCAAATGTACCCTCATGTATCTCTTCCATGAGCAACTTCGCTTCTTTCTCATCTACGCAACGTAGCAACACCAAGTCGTGGTTTCGTTTGTACAGGACGCCGTCCGGGTTCAAATAGAAATTGCCAGCCAATCTCCTGAGCGTCTTCTGATCTCGACTGGATGCCCCAGCCGGATACTCCTTGTTCTTCAGGAAATTCTGGATGTCAAAGTACCAGGGTTTACCATCGGGAGCCTCATCAATGGAAAATATGAATGCAGGCCTATCAAGCTGAGAGATAACAATCCGGGGAGCCTCGTTCCAGAAGTTAACTTTATACATTGAAGACAATGTCGCCAGGGCGTCAGCCATTTGATTTTCTGCTCGTGGCACATGATGCAATTCCACCTTGTCAAAGAAAGGCAACAGTCTCCTTGCATAATTCATATATGGTATCAAATTAGGCTGACGTGTCTCCCATTCTCCTTTAATCTGATTCACCACTAGAGCTGAGTCTCCGTACACATCCAGATGTTTGATTCGCAAATCAATAGCTTCTTCCAGCCCCATGATGCAAGCCTCATATTCAGCCTTATTATTGGTAACGGGAAAGGTCAATCGGGCCGTAAAGGGGATGTGCGACCCCTGAGGAGTAGTGATAATTGCGCCTATTCCGCTACCATAGGAATTTACAGCTCCGTCAAATATTAACTGCCATTTGGAACCCACCTATGGTCCTTCGTCTGGCAACGTTTCTTCACAATCTTTCATCTTCAGGTACATGATATCCTCGTCAGGAAAATCAAACCTCATCGATTGGTATTCCTCAACAGGCTGCTCCGCAAGGTACTCTGACAGGACGCTACCTTTAATAGCTTTCTGTGAGACATATTGTATATCGTATTCGGTTAACACCATCTTCCATTGGGCAATTCTTCCGGAGAGTGCTTGCTTTTCAAACACGTATTTGATTGGATCCATCTTTGAAATTAGCATGGTTGTGTGATTCAGCATGTATTGCCTCAAACGTTTGGCAGCCTAGGCTAGCGCGCAACACGTCTTCTCGAGCATTGAGTATCTGGACTCACAGTCGGTAAACTTCTTACTCAAATAGTAAATCACATGCTCTTTACGTCCTGTCTCACCGTGTTGACCGAGAACACAACCCATACTTTCCTCAAGAACCGTCAAATACATAATCAAAGGTCTCCCGGCCACTGGGGGTATCAAAACAGGAGGTTCCTGTAAGTATTCTTTTATCTTGTCGAACGCCTTTTGACAAATTTCATTCCAGGTCAACACCTGATCCTTTTTCAACAACTTGAATAATGGCTCGCATGTCGCAGTTAGGTGAGATATGAACTGGGCGATATAGTTCAACCTCCCTAAAAATCCACGCACTTCTTTTTCTGTTTTAGGCGTCGGCATTTCTTGTATTGCTTTTATTTTCGCAGGATCAACCTCTATTCCCTTTTCGCTCACGATAAACCCCAGCAGTTTACCCGATCTTACCCCGAAGGTGCACTTATTAGGGTTCAGTCTCAACCTGAATTTCCTAAGCCTCTTGAACAATTTCAGCAGATTAACCAAATGCTCCTCCTCCGTCTAGGATTTGGCAATCATATCATCAACATAAACCTCGATCTCTTTATGCATCATGTCGTGAAAGAGAGTCGTCATAGCACGTTGATATGTTGCCCCAGCGTTCTTCAATCCGAAGGGTATCACTTTGTAGCAAAATGTTCCCCAGGGAGTAATAAAGGTAGTCTTCTCCATGTCTTCTGGCGCCATTTTGATCTGATTATAGCCTGAGAAGCCGTTCATGAAGGAGAATACGGAGAACTGAGCAGTGTTATCAACCAGCACATCAATGTGAGGAAGTGGAAAGTCGTCTTTCGGGCTCGCCCTATTCAAATCACGGTAGTCTACACACATTCTCAGTTTACCGTCTTTCTTCGACATTGGTACTATATTAGAGATCCATGACGGATAGGTTGTAATAGCTAGGAAACCAGCGTCCCACTGTTTTTGAACTTCCTCCTTTATTTTTACAGCCATGTCCGGTCTGGTTCTTCTGAGCTTTTGTTTAACAGGTGGACATTCCTCTCGCAACGGCAGACGGTGCACAACCATGTCCGTATCTAACCCAGGAATATCCTCGTACGACCAAGCAAATATATCACTATACTCTCGCAGTATCTCAATCAGTCGTTGCTTGACGTCGCTCTGCAGCGCAGCCCCTATACGAATATTTCTCACAACTTCTTCCGACCCCAAGTTGATAATCTCAGTTTCCTCCTGGTGAGGCAGAATGATTCTCTCTTCCTGTTTCAACAAACGAGTCAGCTCTTCTTGTACGTCGCCATCCTCAACAATCTCTTCCTCTGCTTGGAATACCGGGTGCTCGAAGTCGAGACGAGTCATAGGCGGTTCGTATGAGATGTCATCTAAAATATTAGTCCTGCAAAGGAAATGGTTAAATGCTTCAACACGCCAACAAAGCAAATAACCACGTTGCCATTTATTGTTAAAGTAAAAACAAGAAAAACAGGGATCACAATATTTGAATATGAAAAAACGCCTTTATTTCATGATTAAAACAATGCAATACACATAATCAAGTAGCCATAATGTAAAATCACTATGCCCCGGGTAGGATATAGGATTGTTCAACAATTGATAAAACAAATCATTACTGTTTAAAGGTCACTGGGACAGTTTCCCGGATGGACCAGTTGCAGAGGCTTTGTCCTAGCACGCTTGGCTTAATCCATGCGTCCATATCGCAGTCGCTATCTCTGTCTTCAGCATCGGAAACAACGTTGATAGTCTCAAAGCACACCCCACTTGGTGTAATCGTGACTGGTCCCTAGAACCTGGGTGCTCCTGAAGATGATGCTGACGACGTCGGTCGATACCCTAGCCCAAACTTGTCGTTCTTCACGGGAATCTCCAATACCTGCCCCCAGCCTTTAGTCTCACCAGTCTGCACTAAATCCTGAGCCTCTTTGTAAGATGACACTGCCACATCTGATATTTTGCTGGAACCCTGAGCTTTGTCTTTAATTCGCAACCCCTCGAAAGCTTGACAAGGTGTCTTGTGTATTTCTCCGTCGACCTCCACGTATCTGAATGACGACAAGTGACTGACCAAAATATCCTCCTCCCCGCAAACGGTAACAACGCTATCACCCACCATGTACTTCAACTTCTGATGCAATGTGGATGTTACGGCCCCTGCAGCGTGGATCCATGGGCGCCCAAGAAGGCAGCTATAAGCTGGGTGTATATCCATGATATAGAATTCAGTATTAAAAATCTCTGGCCCTACCTGCAGCGGTAATGTTATTGACCCAAACACGGACCTCTTCGTCCCGTCAAACGCCCTCACAACCAAATCGCTGGGCGTGCAAATAACTCCCTGTATGTCCAATTTCATCATGGCCTTCTTTGGCAATATGTTCAACGACGATCCAGTATCCACCAATACATGCGACATTACAGTGCCCCAGCATTCCACCGATATATGCAAGGCCATGTTGTGCTCCCGACCCTTGGGTGTTAGGTCAAAATTTGTGAAGCCCAGGCTATGTCCAGCATTGACATGTGCCATTACCCCCTCTAACTGATTTACAGAAACTTCTTGGGGTACGAACGACGTATCCAGTATCTTCAACAGAGCGTTCCGGTGCGCCTCGAAACATAAGAATATTGACAAGATAGAAATCTTCGACGGCGTCTGCTGTAGGTGCTCAACAATTTTGTAGTCGCTCTTTAGGATTAGTCTCATGAACTCCTCTACGTCCTTGAGCGACGTGTCCTTTTCTTTTGACTGAGAAGGCCCGCTTTCAATTACTTTGGCTTTACCTTTGGCCAACCTCTCCGCTTCTATTTCGGGTGAGGTAAAGATCCTTCCGCTACGGGTCATGCCCCCCGTACCAACAACATTATCAACAGCTCCCGCTGACTGGCTATTCATCACAATCTTTTCACCGTTGCAATACGCTTCTAAACCGTACGTCCATGGGACCGCTTTCGTACTTTCAAAGGGAACAAGCCCTGCTTTGGTAATCGTAATAGTTGGTTGCTGGGCGGGCGCCACTATCATTATAGTCTTCCTCGGGATCGTCACCGTTGCAATATCATTCTTCTCATTACATAATGCCTCCACAGGCTTTTCAACCGCAGTTCGATCAAATTACAAGGTCCCTTCGTCAATCATGGCCTGAATGCCCCGCTTCAAATCATTACAACCCTCTGGCTGGGTCCAGCACTCTAAACAGTATTCATCACAACCCGGAAATACTCCCCCTCTGAGCAACCTGCTTTTCACTTCACTCAATAGTGTCTTCAACTCATTAACATCCAACACCAAGTTCAAAATTTCTTCTGTTAAGATAGCATTTGCCTCATGATTAGGCATGGGCTGTTGTATAATATTGGGCCCCACTTGGCCAAAGTTGATGGCTTTACTGTCCAACAAATCCTGAACTTTATGTTTAAATGCCTGACAAACCTCTATATCATGCCCGGGCACCCCAGAATGGAATTCGCACTGCTTGTTAGCATCATACCCATAAGGAAGTACCGACCCTGTAGGCGGTGCCAAAGTCCTCTTTTCAACCAAGTTCAACCCTAGCAGGGTCTGAAGGAGTTCTGCATACGTGGAAGGAGGCTTATCAAATACCCTTTTTGGCCTTACATTCTGAAACCTTCCCTGACCCTGATTCTGCCTTTGCAACTGCTGCGGTTGTTGTTGCTGTTGTTGCTGAGGAATTGGAACAGTAACGCTGGCTATCTGTTGAGGCTGAACATACTGATTCCTTCCTCTGCCCCTGCCCCTGCCACCAAACACGGCACTAGTATCACCCTGTCGTCTACCACCGAATGCCTTTCTTGTTCCTCCTGCTGAGGTAGACTCACCTGCTTGGAATCTTCCAACTTTAATCCCGTTCTCAATCTTCTCCCCCATAAGAATCAAATCTGAGAAACTGCCCAACGACACACTAAATAATTTTTCGTAGAACATCCCCGTAAATGTCCCAATGAACATGTCGTTCATCTCCCTTTCAATTAAAGGAGGATGCACCCTCGCTGCCATATCGCGCCACCTTTGCGCATACTCCTTAAAACTTTCATCGTTTTTCTATGACAAACCCTGTAATTGGACCCTGTTTGGTGCCAGATCGCTGTTATAATTGTAATGTGTCACGAAAGCCTCAGCCAACTGCTTCTAGGTTTTAATCTGAGTGGGCTCCATCCCCATATACCATTCAAGCGACGGTCCTAACAAACTGTCCTGAAAGAAATGCATGAGCATCCTTTCATCATCCGAATACACGGACATCCTTCTGTAATAAGAGTGGACGTGGACCTTAAGGCAGGTATCCCCTTTGTATTTGTCAAATGTTGGGGCCTTGAATTTCAACGGCACCCTCAGCCCTGGTACCAACCCCATAGTAGTCATATCTAATCCAGCGGAGTTCTGATCAACCACACCTTTCATCTGCTCTTCTAGCATTTTGATCCTCTGAACCGGGTCAATAGGGCCTTCAGGTCCCATACCTCTTCCTGAAAAAGCGCCATCCTGTTGATCCACATTCCAGTCATTTCCATACCCATCATAACCCATGTTACAGCCAAATCCTTGATGATTGAACACATGACCCTGTCCTCGGTTGCCGAACCCCAGATTGACCGCAGTAGGTCCAAAGCCATTGTTGAAAGGAAGTGCTTCAGCGCCGTTCCCATTCACATTACCGAATCCACCATTACCGTAGCCGTACCCCTGATTGTTGTCGTAACCATCATTACCGAAGCCTTGATTGTTGAACCCGAAGTTCCCGTCCTGATTGACGTTGTCATACCCATTGTTTCCAAAGCCAACATTGTCAATGAATCCTTGATCAGCATCCACAGTGTTGCCTTTGTTGTTAACAACATGCCCATCACCACCATTTCCAGTATTTCCATTACCAGCGCCAACACCTGCACCAGTACCAGTGTTTCCATTGACAGTTACAATAGGTGGAGTAACAACTGCCGGTATCTCATCCTCCCGGCGAGGAGTTTCAACAGAAATGTGGTCAGTGTTGCCATTTTCGTTTGCCTGCGCCAGCAGCGGCTGCACCAAGGTCTGAAGATTCTCCCGGCCCTTGGCCATGCTCTCCATAGCTTGCATGAACATAGTCAACTTTTCACGAATTTCCTGCATCTCGACCTGAACTTGATCCATTACTTTCTTGCAGTTGTTTCTGGTTGAATAGCGATGGACTCTCTGGTCGTCAATCCTGAAAAACCTGTGATGCAGGGAATAAGATGCAGATTCAAAAATACCGGTTATGCAATATGAGGATGCAGATGCAAATGTATAAATATGCTACAGGTTATATCCCCCCCCCCCCCCCCGATTCTAGTTTCAGAGAGAAGACCATCACGACAATGAAGTCCCCATCAGGCAAGCAAGGAATCAGAAAACCCTCATACATAAACAAATGCCAAGAGGCAAAGTACAAGAGTGAAACTGAATACAACTGAAGAGACCCCGGCCAACAAGCCTGGCGATGGTCAAAATACAAGTACAAAAAGCAAGGCAATTATGACTCAGGCCAAATGGCGCGCTCTGACATCTTCCAATATTCTCAACGTCTCCGAATGACCTAGTCTGGAGATTAGCTCTTGTATCAATAATGCATGTCGCTCAGCAGTGGATCTCAGCTTTTTGGCGTCGTCCTTGCAGGTTCCTTCGCCAAAACACTCGTCGAGTCTGCATCTCTTGGAGTCGGCCTTCAATTCACAACCTCTCAGCTCCTTGCCAAGGTCACTCACTGTAAGTTCCGTCTCTAGCGTGGCAATCTGCAGCTTCAGCTCATCTTCACGCTCCTTCTGCTTGGTTAGCGTGGTATTCCATAATGCTTGCCACTTGCCAAGTCGGGAATACGCCTTGTTTAAGAGATCCTTCTTGGAAGCAAGCACCTTGCTAACGCTGTTCAAGGCTACTCCCACCTTTTCCTTCTTGCTGGTCTCTTCAGTCAACTCTGAACCCAGCCTATTAATTAACTCCGTTTGTTCCTTCACAGTGAAGGTAGCTTCATTCTTCTCACGACGCAACTGGAGGATCTCTTTCTCTAACTCATCATTGGCTTTCTTCAATTCTTCATTTTCAGCCAACAATTTGTTATACTTCTCAACCCCTATCGAAGTAGGTGCCTTAGTCTCTGGAAGATACCGAGGTTCCACAGCAGGATATGGCATCGAGGAAATCCTAGCTCTCTTGTGGATCCAAGCCAAATAGGGATCATAAGCTTTACTGTTGCTTTTACCAAGCAAAGCTTTCCCTCTCCTATGGATGTTAGCCCATGCATGTCTTAACCTGATCAAAACAGCCTCGTCTAATAAGCCTGTGAGATACAGAGATTCCTGTATCTCAACCTCAATAGGAGAGCATCTCTCAAGGAATAACCAAACTGTCTCACCAGCAGAGAAGGGTTATAGTTGATACAGCCTTTCCGTCCAATCAAAGGGACATTCGGAAAGCCACCGTAACTATATATAATATTAGTGCCAAGCATACTCCAATCAAACCAAATGATGTTCTCAGCAGACAGCCCCATCAACCGGGAAGACCAATCCAAAGTATCGACAACATCAACAAAAGGCCCTGTCTTCGGAAGATGTCCCCGGAACCACCTGTACAAAAGAGGAAGACAGCAGGAAACATTTTGCCACGACGTTTCTCATTCTTATAGTGGATAGAATGATAAACATCGCCCAAGAGAGTAGGAACTGGATTCTTCGAGGCAAGAATCAAGAAGGCATCAGAGTCAACAAAATCTGGCACATTAGGAAACAAGACAGTCCCATAGATGTAGACAGCTAGAATGGCACTGAAGGCAACCCAACATCCATTCTTCACGCACTGTGTAGCCTTCGCAACCAGGATAAACAGGTGAAAACCATAGGCTCCGTTTAGCTTAACCAATCCTCTAGGAAACACAGAAGCGTCTAAACTGACAACCTCAGCAAGTGCAGCCAACTCAGGCTCAGTATCAACATGTATAAAGGGCATCTGGTCTAACACAGGAGCTCCCATCATAGCAGAATACTCATCCAAAGTGGGTGCCAGAAAATAGTCGGGGAATAGGAAGCATCTCAGCTGAGGCTCATAAAACTGCATCAAAGTATACATCCCAGTCGTCTCAAATGCCGAAGGCCTGTACAACAAACTAAGCAATCTCCCATAGGATACTCTGAACTCAGACCTCACTCTCTCATCTGGTAGAGCAACCAATCCCAGCAAGGAACTGATATCTGGCGAATGCAACCGATAAGCAACTGTCCTTTTCATGGACTCCATGTCTGGCCAGAAGATACACTAGAATCAGAGGGGAATGAATACACCTGCAACATAAATACACATTAATGATATGCAAAATGAGCATCCAACAATGCCATATGCACAATAATGCAACAGGGATCAAGTGATATATTGTTGAGGAGATCCATCCATAATATCTGTCTTACCAGACCCACAACACTACTCAAACCTGGTCTCGACAGACCCACAACAATGCTCCAACTTGGTCTCAACAGACCCATAACAGATCTCCAACCTAGTCTCAACAGACCCATAACACTGTTCTGATGAAGAAACCCAAGTAACCACACATACTGATCCAATATCAAGAAAACCGGGTAGTCTGGAGGTCAAGTTTCCTGCATGCCCCAACCCCTTTCACAGGTAGGTGTCCTATCAACTGACACAAGGTACAGCATCCTATGCGGTCGTCGGCGTCACAAACTTTCAAGACCGATGATACGATACCCAGAAGGTGTGGCATCATCATATCCTGAAGAGGCCCTCCTCAGCTAACTTCCAATTGATCGGTCCCCGGAGTCGACAATCCTCGGGTCAGACAACTTGTCAAGCCCTAAGGGCCAGGCAAGAAGCATCAAAGAGAATCTCGTCCGAGCGCATATTTCGTGGCTAGCTGGTGCGAGCTAAGCAAGCAGGCTAACCACTACTCTCTACTTCTAAGTCTAGGTGTAACCTCAAGCCCAGGTCCGGCTTATCTCTCAACAGATCACCCCCTCCCCACAACAGCAATAACAATATAAAGCTGACAATAAAATGCGGAAAGTAAAGACAAAAATGTAAGTCCATACAAAACCCACGACGAGAAAACAAGCGCTAGGATTGACTCGCGTAGGGAACCGTTAGAGTCCCCAGCAGAGTCGCCAGCTGTCGCTACTGCGAAAATCGGCGCCGGCTAAACAGAAGAGTCGCCACCGTGCGTTATTTATCCCAAAGGAGGGAAAGGAAATGCTCAGAGTAAACCTAACGCAAAATGGGAAAGGAATGGTCGTCGCAACCAAATTCCTGGATTCAGGAGTCGATTACGCAAGGGGAAGGTATTAGCACCCTTCACGTCCGCCGTACTCGACGGGATCCATGCTTGTTTTCTAGTACGGATTGTTATTCTACCTACTCTACAGGTCTGGGTTAAAAAGAAAAGAAAATGACTCGGCAAAATATCGCACTTTATGCCTACGTATTCCCGTTTAAAATGAGAAATCAGAGTCAACGTAGTTCTCCTACCTACGGGAAAGGAGGGGAAGGTAGCTCTCTAGGATACGGCATCCTATGCCTACGTACTTTCATACAGCATGAAAGATCAGAGCAAACGTAGTTCGGGCTACGGAAGATACAGATTTGTCTGACTGTTTTTTAGATCATTTTAAAAAAGGTTTTTCTTGATTAAGAGTCCAAGCGAACAAAAATGACACTTTGATGTTTGTTTTCAGTCTTTTACGAAAGAAGTGTTTTTTAGCGTGTTTGCAATCTCCGACGCACTAGAGACTATGATTTGAGAGTGACTACGTCGTATGTCACCCTAAGGGTAACACACTAAGCAATCGGATTACGGAAGAGTGACCCTCTAGCAACCTTTTCTCAAACAGCTTAAGGCTCATAACGTACGACATCGATTAACCTTATTACTGTAATTTTTTTTTGTTTTGAGATGAGAGGAGAAAGAAGCTCTAAAAGGACTAGGGTTGAAAGGGAATAAAACTAACCTAAGGTTGTCATGCATGGATAAGAATCCTAATGTCTGTCATATTTCCCTCTTGCACAGAGGGAAACAGAGATCCTAGGGGATGAACGGTAAAAGAAACAGATATATACAGTAAACAGTAAAAATGTATGCAATGCAGCAATACAAGCAAGGCAAGGGAGTCCCACTCCACCTCGAACCTGGGAAAACAACAGGCAAAGTGAAACAGTACTCACTTCAAACCTTGGGGGGCAAGCTGTACAAGCCAACAAACAATACAGAAAAGAAAATAGCACCAACACCAGCTCTGATAGCAACAATCAAGCTCTTACAGTAAGCAGCACAAGCAGCAACAGCTCTGACAGCTACAGTTGATCAATCAACAAAGGATTGACAGTAACAACTTCTTCAAGCAAGACCCCATCTTCCATCTTCAACAATCTTCAAGCTTCAAATAAGCTCCTATCTTCAAGCTCCATCTCCAAGAGAGAATCAATTAACAGATCAGGTTGAAATGTTAAGAAACTTAGTGACAACCCAAGGAAATCACTAAGAACTTAACATTGCAAATGAAAGGTATCCTCAAGGTTCTACCCAACCAAAGCATGCTCTACATCCCTCCTAAGGAGAGATGGAAATTCTTTGGGGGACCTTGTATTATGGGATTGAATAGAGGCACAAGAAGCTCTCTATGTTTGAAAGAAGAAACAAGACTACTCTAATGCTCTTCCTATATACCCTAACTCCTAAGTCTCTGACAAGCACTCCAACAGATGAGAAATCTTCAACTCCAAGCTTCTTCAAGCCATCCAAAACAACTTCATTTGATCTTCAAGTCATCCAAGCAAAGCCCAAGCCACAAGCACCCCCAAAATAGCCCCACACAAATATAACAAACCAAATATCCAATGGAGAAACCCACAATCACCACACAAGTTGCAAAAATCAAATAAAATGCTAAAACTCATCAGAAAACCCTAGGTAAATTTCTAAGGGAACCTAACCCTATACCCCATAGGAATCCCAAAACATAGATCAATCAATTAATCCTCAAAGTATGCACTAGACTACAACTATTTGTTTTGAAACCCTAATTCTAACACCTCTCCTATTCACCTCTCAAACTAACCTAAATTTTATTCACAAAATTGGGATAAAATTCCTAAGGGTACATGCTTCCCTAATCTAATCAGTCCAACAAGAATCAGCTCAAAATTCCTCACCAATTGGTCACAATAAAATCCACAAAATCATGTAGCAAATGTACAAAATTAAAGAAACTAATAAAATGGAGAAAATCAAATTAAATTGAAAAAATGGATGAAAATGAGATTTCTTGATTTCAGAAAATCACAATTAAATCTAAGATCATGGAGGTATTTTTAAAATATTTTTTGGATCAATATTAGATTTAATATGGATTTTTGAAACAAAAACAATTAAAATAAATGCCAAAAAGAATTAAAAATGAAAAAAGAAAATTAAGATGCCAGAATATATCATGTGCGTTGGATATGTTGACTGGTCATCTCATCTAAGGTTCAGGAGCGCGTCCACGTGAGTGCTGACTGGCTGCTGACTCATGTGCCACATAGTTTTAATGAAACGATGCGTATTGGATTAAAGAGGGGAATCTGAAGTTTAAACATGAGCCATTGGATGATCATCTGAGTTAACCGGTCAATGCTATCTGAGGGCTAGAACCTCATCTTCTCCAAAAGCTCAGGCGACCTGAGATTGTTCTCAGGTGGTGGTTCACGGTGGTTTCCACCGTCTTCTCCGGTGAGAGTCCACTTGCAGGTGATCAGAAATCACAAAGATTATACCTATCTTACTCAAAATTCCATGCTGATCATGAATCTGGCCTTAGATCTTCTCAATTCCTTCTAGACTCTCAAACCCGATAGCATTTCCAAAACATGTCACATTCTTGATCTTCACCAAACTCAAATCAAAAGCCACAGGAATGATCCTCATGTTACACTGATCATTCTAAGCTATCACAATCATGTTAATTCCTCAAGATTACATGTAACTGAATCCAAACAGAAATTGGTGCACTCCCTCGATCATCACCAAATGATGCCAAACCAAGCCTAAATCGCTCTACCAATCATAGGGAACCTAACCACATGCACATTGCTAACTAATTCAGCCTAGATCAATAGGAAATCCAAAAGTTACATAGCTGTGCAACTCTTCAAACACGATCAATGAAGCAAGATGAAGCTTCTAGGCACTTCAATTTGGCTTGATCTTGATCCAAACTCCAAAACCGTTTTCAGTTAGAACTCTTGAAACTCAACTTGCTATCTTCCTTCTCTCCACGAATTCTGCACCAAACTTCATCTGGAAACATTCTAGAGCTTAAATAGAAACTATTTGTGGGCTTTTGCAATCCAATTCAGGCCCGAATCTGTTGATCCAAAATTCTGTCATGGCCATGAAAGTCCAATGCTACAGTCACGATTCTGAGTTCTCAGCTTTCTCTAGAATGTTCCTTTCAACTGCAAATTGGTTTGTGAGTGTGTTTGGATAGCTAGCTTGGCCTGAATTGCCTTGATTCTTGCTTTGGCATTATAACTTGTAATGTAGGTAAGCACTTTTCAAAGCAACTCATAAAATTAGGGCTCATCTCAAAATTGTGACATTGCCAATGTGTTTGAAATCCAATTTCCATTCAAAATGACTACCCATATGCCATGTTTATGTCTCATAATTCAAAAATCCCAATTTCCCTTCTTTGAATCATTTGAAAAATCCCCCTTTTTAGGCCATTTTGGATCATTTTGTGAAGCAAGCCAATTCAATCACCCATGACTTCTTATCTTACCTAAAAACATCATTCTAAACACATTTCATGTTGGACACTTTTTCATTTGAGGAGTGGAAGATAGAGATTTTGACCTATGTTGAAAAATGACCTATAATTCAACTTTCCCAAAATAGCCCTGGATTGCCAAGATCATAACTTGAGTTCCACAAATCTTCTTGAGGACTTATAGTACTCAAATTAAAGTTAAGATCAAGCCCTACAATTCTTATTTTGGCCAAGAATCCATTTGAAAAGTCCTTGAGGGGAAAAAGTTGCTTGGAAGTCAAGTAACTTTCATAGATAAATTTCAGTGTCCTCTGGTGACCTGTAACTTGCAAGAACCATAACTTGAGTTCTACAAATCTCCTTGAATACTTCTAGTACTCAAATTAAAGCTATTGCGAAGCTCTACAAGTTTCATGTTGGCCAAGAATCCATTTGAAACTTTTATTTTGACTTATGTGGCTTGGAAGTCCAGTGCTATACAGGGGATTTTGCCCTAGGAACCCTGTCTCAAGCACCTCCAACCACTCTTAATTATCTTGAACTTGATCTTGACTCATCCATACACATGCTTCAACATATCACTCCATGACTTCCATGATCTAGAGCTAGGTCTTGACGCCCTTTCTTTGATCTTCTTGGCCTAGGGTTACCCAGATGAAACCCTACTTGTACAAACCTCAACTGTGGTTCTTGAGCTTGATACCAAGACTTGTCTAAGCTTCAATAGGGCCCTATAGGCATCCCATAAGATCCATACACCTCAAATTCATAATTCCATGTTGATGATCTTCAATACACCTCAAGTTAGGAGGGAAATCCACCTGTGGGCACTCAAACTTCTCATGACTTCAACCCTTCTCTGATGACCTGGAAGACTTCTCCTCTTGGATAACACACCTTGCTAAGCTCTTCTTTTGATAGACACCTTGATCCCTTGTTGGAGGCATGCTATGTTGTGATATGCAAATGATTAGACTGTGTATATCATGTGACTATGCAAAGGAAATGCAATGAAACATAAATCAGGCGAGAAAAGGTTGAGCAAATTTTGGGGTGCAACACAGATGAGACTACGTAGGCACAAGACGGCGATGTCTTGGCGAGCCACCTTCCCCCTTTTCACCCGTAATTTTCTGAACTACGTTGACTGTGACTTTCCCATTGCACTAGGGAATACGTAGGAATAGAGCGGCGGTGCTCTGTCGAGTCTCTTTTGTATTCATTTGTCCCTTTGAGCTAGCCTTTTGATATATTAACACCCTTTTAGATAATCAACAAGCGCGGATCCCGTTGAGTACAACGGACGTGAGGGGTGCTCATACCTTTCCCTTGCGTAACCGACTCCCGAACCCAAGATTTGGTAACAATGACCTGTCTTCTCCCTTTTTCGTAGGTTTTCTCTGATCATTTCCTTTTCCTCTCTTTGGGATAAATAACAAACGGTGGCGACTCTTCTGTCTTTGCCGGCCCCTCTTCGTAGCGATTTGACACATTGCATCTGTCCATTTTTGCTATCTCTGGTGGTTACCTGTTTTGATTGACTTTGGTGTGTTCCCCAAGTGACTAGGTATGTATGTCGTCTCCCGCCAATAGAGTTGTCAACCTTTAAGCATAAAATGTACATCCTTTCTCAATTCCCCACAGAGTTTAATCCTCGTGGTTGATAGTTGCTTCAGTTATCTTTTTACATGTTTGACAAGATACATCCCCGTTCGAGTTCATTCCTCAATGGTTGGAGTCTTATTTTGACCGTTTCTTTCTAGCTTGTTCCTATATCGATCATTGGTCCCCAGGCGGTTGCCGAACCCAATTTGAATGTGCATTTATTTTGCACTATATTTTGTAAGAAGAACTTATTTGCAATTCCCTAAATAAACTTAGTGGATGTCTCGTTTGAGAAGCTTATCTTAGGGACGTTAATGTCCGGTTGTTACCAGCATTGTTTGAAAAGTCTAGTGGTGGCTAGCATTTTTTGAGATACTTTATATGTGTTTTCTGCCAAAGTTTCTTTCTCCCCTCTTTTCTTTGATCATGGCTTTTGCATTTTCTTTGTCTTTAGCATTTGTTTAAGTGATTGATGTTTGAATGGTTGTAGGAGTTGTTACTTCTCCCATTTCATCTCACTTTTTTTGACTTGTTTAAGTAAACTTGTTTTGATCATTTGTCTTTGTTGCATCATTTTGATTCTAACATTTCATCTTTGCATCTTTGCATATCATGTTTTCATTTGCATTGACTTGTTCAAGTCAATCTCATCTCCATCTTCATTTCATCTGTGATTGAATTATCTGTTGTTTACTTAGATTTTTCCATGATCCCTTAGGATTCCTAGTCCCTCTGTTTATGATGGGAGTAGGAGAGACATTAGGTGTTCAATCCTTTGCATGATAACATTAGGATAGATTCTTCCCCTTTCAATCCCAACTTTAGGAGCATTGTGCATGACAACATTAGGGATGATTAGTTTCCCCTTAGAGTTTGTGTCTTCTCTTCTCATCTCCTAACTCTCTTAAAACACTTAATAAAGGATAATAAATGTTGTACGCTACGAGCCTTAAGTACTTGAGGAATGATAGTTGGGGGGTCTCCTCTCAATCTGTGTAAAGTGTTTAGCGTATGCCCTTTGGGCGAAATGCGACGCATGCGGTCTCAAGTCATAGTCTTTAGTGCAACATGAATTACAAACTTAACTAAATTCACTTCTTGATAAAAAACACAAAAAAAAACATCAAACCTTTTTATCCTTCACGAATGTTTAAAACCATTTTCAGAAAGAGTGTGTTAAGTCTTGATTCTACCACAAACAGGTAACGCCTAAGTCTCCAATGGTCGAACAGCGATACAGCTAACTGCTAGAACGAAGGTTTAACCCTACTCAGTTAAAACACTTGAAACAATCCGTGGTCGTGTCATCCCTAACTACGTTTGCTCTGATTTCTCATACCATATGAGACTACATAGGCACAAGACGACGATGTCTGGGCAAGCCACCTTCCCCCTTTTCACCCGTAGTTTTCCGAACTACGTTGACTGTGACTTTCCCATTGCACTAGGGAATACGTAGGAATAGAGCGGCGGTGCTCTATCAAGTCTCTTTTGTTTTCATTTGTCCCTTTGAGCTAGCCTTTTGATAAATTAACACCCTTTTAGATAGACAACAAGCGCGGATCCCGTTGAGTACAACGGACGTGAGGGGAGCTCATACCTTCCCCTTGCGTAACTGACTCCCGAACCCAAGATTTGGTTACAATGACCTGTCTTCTCCCTTTTTTGTAGGTCTTCTCTAATCGTTTTCTTTCCCTCTCTTTGGGATAAATATCAAATGGTGGCGAATCTTTTGTCTTTGCCAGCCCCTCTTCGCAGCGATTTGACACATTGCATCTGTGCATTTTTGCTATCTCTGGTGGTTACCTGTTTTGAATCACTTTGGTGTGTTCCCCAAGTGACTAGGTATGTATGTCGTCTCCCTCCAATAGAGTTGTCAACCTTTAAGCATAAAATGTCCATCCTTTCTCAATTCCCCACGGAGTTTAATCCTCATGGTTGATAGTTGCTTCAGTTATCTTTTTACATGTTTGATAAGATACATCCCCGTTCGAGTTCATTCCTCAATGGTCGGAGTCTTATTTTGACCGTTTCTTTCTAGCTTTTTCCTATATCGATCTTTGGTCCCCAGGAGGTTGTCGAACCCAATTTGAATGTGCATTTATTTTGCACTATATCTTGTAAGAAGAACTTATTTGCTATTCCCCAAATAAAATTAATGGATGTCTCGTTTGAGAAGCATAACTTAGGGACGTTAAGGTCCGGTTGTTACCACCATTGTTTGAAAAGTATAGTGGTGGCTAGCATTGGTTGAGATGCTTTAAATGTGTTTTCTGCCCAAGTTTCTTTCTCCCCTCTTTTCTTTGATCATGGCTTTTGCATTTGCTTTGTGTTTAGCATTTGTTTAAGTGATTGATGTTTGAATGGTTGTAGGAGTTGTTACTTCTCCCATTTCATCTCACTTTTTTTGACTTGTTTAAGTAAACTTGTTTTGATCATTTGTCTTTGTTGCATCATTTTGATTCTCACATTTCATCTTTGCATCTTTGCATATCATGTTTGCATTTGCATTGACTTGTTCAAGTCAATCTCATCTCCTTCTTCATTTCATCTGTGATTGAATTATCTGTTGTTTACTTAGTTTTTTCCATGATCCCTTAGGATTCCTAGTCCCTCTGTTTATGATGGGAGTAGGAGAGACATTAGGTGTTCAATCCTTTGCATGATAACGTTAGGATAGATTCTTCCTCTTTCAATCCCAACTTTAGGAGCATTGTGCATGACAACATTAGGGATGATTAGTTTCCCCTTAGAGTTTGTGTCTTCTCTTCTCATCTCCTAACTCTCTTAAGACACTTAATAAAGGATAATAAATGTTGTACGCTACGAGCCTTAAGTACTTGAGGAATGATAGTTGGGGAGCCTCCTCTCAATCTGTGTAGAGTGTTTAGCGTATGCCCTTTGGGCAAAATGCGACGCATTCGCTCTCAAGTCATAGTCTTTAGTGCTACATGAATTACAAACTTAACTCAATTCACTTCTTCATAAAAAAACATAAAACAAAACATCAAACCTTTTTATCCTTTGAGATTGCTTAAAACCATTTTCAGAAAGAGTGTGTTAAGTCTTGGATCAACCGTAAACAGGTAACGCCTAAGTCTCCAATGGTCGAGCAGCGATACAACTAACTGCTAGAACGAAGGTTTAACCCTACTCAGTTAAAACACTTGAACCAATCTGTGGTCGTGTCATCCCGAACTACGTTTGCTTTGATTTCTCATACCAGATGAGACTACGTAGGCACAAGACGACGATGTCTTGGCGAGCCACCTTCCCCCTTTTCACCTGTAGTTTTCCGAACTACGTTGACTATGACTTTCCCATTGCACTAGGGAATACGTAGGAATAAAGCGGAGGTGCTCTATCGAGTCTCTTTTGTTTTCATTTATCCCTCTGAGCTAGCCTTTTGATATATTAACACCCTTTTAGATAAACAACAAGCGGGGATCCCGTTGAGTACAACGGACGTGAGGGGTGCTCGTACCTTCCCCTTGCGAAACTGACTCCCCAACCCAAGATTTGGTTATAATGATCTGTCTTCTCCCTTTTTTGTAGGTTTTCTATGATTGTTTTCTTTCCCTCTCTTTGGGATAAATACCAAACTGTGGCGAATCTTCTATCTTTGCCAGCCCCTCTTCGCAGGGATTTGACACATTGCATCTGTGCATTTTTGCTATCTCTGGTGGTTACCTGTTTTGATTCACTTTGGTGTGTTCCCCAAGTGACTAGGTATGTATGTCGGCTTCCTCCAATAGAGTAGTCACCCTTTAAGCATAAAATATCCATCCTTTCTGAATTCCCCATAGAGTTTAATCCTCGTGGTTGATAGTTGCTTCAGTTATCTTTTTCCATGTTTGATAAGATACATCCCCGTTCGAGTTCATTCCTCAATGGTTGGAGTCTTATTTTGACCGTTTCTTTCTAGCTTGTTCCTATATCGATCTTTGGTCCCCAGGAGGTTGCCGAACCCAATTTGAATGTGCATTTATTTTGCACTATATCTTGTAAGAAGAACTTATTTGCAATTCCCAAAATAAAATTAATGGATGTCTCATTTGAGAAGCTTATCTTAGGGACGTTAAGGTCCGGTTGTTACCAGCATTGTTTAAAAAGTCTAGTGGTGGCTAGCATAGGTTGAGATACTTTATATGTGTTTTCTGCCCAAGTATCTTTCTCCCCTCTTTTCTTTGATCATGGCTTTTGCATTTGCTTTCTGTTTAGCATTTGTTTAAGTGATTGATGTTTGAATGGCTGTAGGAGTTGTTACTTCTCCCATTTCATCTCACTTTTTTTGACTTGTTTAAGTAAACTTGTTTTGATCATTTGTCTTTGTTGCATCATTTTGATTCTCACATTTCATCTTTGCATCTTTGCATATCATGTTTGCATTTGCATTGACTTGTTCAAGTCAATCTCATCTCCTTCTTCATTTCATCTGTGATTGAATTATCTGTTGTTTACTTAGTTTTTTTCCATGATCCCTTAGGATTCCTAGTCCCTTTGTTTATGATGGGAGTAGGAGAGACATTAGGTGTTCAACCCTTTGCATGATAACGTTAGGATAAATTCTTCCCCTTTCAATCCCAACATTAGGATCATTGTTCATGACAACATTAGGGATGATTAGTTTCCCCTTAGAGTTTGTGTCTTCACTTCTCATCTCCTAACTCTCTTAAGACACTTAATAAAGGATAATAAATGTTGTACGCTACGAGCCTAAAGTACTTCAGGAATGATATTTGGGGGGCCTCCTCTCAATCTTTGTAGAGTGTTTAGCGTATGCCCTTTGGGCGAAATGCGACGCATCCGCTCTCAAGTCAGAGTCTTTAGTGCAACATGAATTACAAACTTAACTCAATTCACTTCTTCATAAAAAACACAAAATAAAACATCAAACCTTTTTATCCTTCGGGATTGTTTAAAACCGTTTTCAGAAAGAGTGTGTTAAATCTTGGTTCTACCGCAAACAGGTAACTCCTAAGTCTCCAATGGTCGAGCAGCGATACAGCTAACTGCTAGAACAAAGGTTTAACCCTACTCAGTTAAAACACTTGAAACAATCTGTGGTCGTTTCATCCCGAACTACATTTGCTCTGATTTCTCATACCAGATGAGACTACGTAGGCACAAGACGACGATGTCTGGGCGAGCCACCTTGCCCCTTTTCACCCGTAGTTTTTTCGAACTACGTTGACTGTGACTTTCCCATTGCACTAGGGAATACGTAGGAATAGAGCGGCGGTGCTCTATCGAGTCTCTTTTGTTTTCATTTGTCCCTTTGAGCTAGCCTTTTGATATATTAAGACCCTTTTAGATAGACAACAAGCGCGGATCCCGTTGAGTACAACGGACATGAGGGGTGCTCATACCTTCCCCTTGTGAAACTGACTCCCGAACCCAAGATTTGGTTATAATGACCTGTCTTCTCCCTTTTTCGTAGGTTTTCTCTGATCGTTTTCTTTCCCTCTCTTTAGGATAAATAACAAACGGTGGTGAATCTTCTGTCTTTGCCAGCCCCTCTTCGCAGCGATTTGACACATTGCATCTGTGCATTTTTGATATCTCTGGTGGTTACCTGTTTTGATTCACTTTGGTGTGTTCCCCAAGTGACTAGGTATGTATGTCGGCTCCCTCCAATAGAGTTGTCAGCCTTTAAGCATAAAATATCCATCCTTTCTGAATTCTCCACAGAGTTTAATCCTCGTGGTTGATAGTTGCTTCAGTTATCTTTTTCCATGTTTGATAAGATACATCCCCGTTCGAGTTCATTCCTCAATGGTCGGAGTCTTATTTTGACCGTTTCTTTCTAGCTTGTTCCTATATCGATCTTTGGTCCCCACGAGGTTGTCGAACCCAATTTGAATGTGCATTTATTTTGCACTATATCTTGTAAGAAGAAATTATTTGCAATTCCCAAAATAAAATTAATGGATGTCTCATTTGAGAAGCTTATCTTAGGGACGTTAAGGTCCGGTTGTTACCAGCATTGTTTAAAAAGTCTAGTGGTGGCTAGCATAGGTTGAGATACTTTATATGTGTTTTCTGCCCAAGTATCTTTCTCCCCTCTTTTCTTTGATCATGGCTTTTGCATTTGCTTTCTGTTTAGCATTTGTTTAAGTGATTGATGTTTGAATGGTTGTAGGAGTTGTTACTTCTCCCATTTCATCTCACTTTTTTTGACTTGTTTAAGTAAACTTGTTTTGATCATTTGTCTTTGTTGCATCATTTTGATTCTCACATTTCATCTTTGCATCTTTGCATATCATGTTTGCATTTGCATTGACTTGTTCAAGTCAATCTCATATCCTTCTTCATTTCATCTGTGATTGAATTATCTGTTGTTTACTTAGTTTTTTTCCATGATCCCTTAGGATTCCTAGTCCCTTTGTTTATGATGGGAGTAGGAGAGACATTAGGTGTTCAACCCTTTGCATGATAACGTTAGGATAAATTCTTCCCCTTTCAATCCCAACATTAGGATCATTGTTCATGACAACATTAGGGATGATTAGTTTCCCCTTAGAGTTTGTGTCTTCACTTCTCATCTCCTAACTCTCTTAAGACACTTAATAAAGGATAATAAATGTTGTACGCTACGAGCCTAAAGTACTTCAGGAATGATATTTGGGGGGCCTCCTCTCAATCTTTGTAGAGTGTTTAGCGTATGCCCTTTGGGCGAAATGCGACGCATCCGCTCTCAAGTCAGAGTCTTTAGTGCAACATGAATTACAAACTTAACTCAATTCACTTCTTCATAAAAAACACAAAATAAAACATCAAACCTTTTTATCCTTCGGGATTGTTTAAAACCGTTTTCAGAAAGAGTGTGTTAAATCTTGGTTCTACCGCAAACAGGTAACTCCTAAGTCTCCAATGGTCGAGCAGCGATACAGCTAACTGCTAGAACGAAGGTTTAACCCTACTCAGTTAAAACACTTGAAACAATCTGTGGTCGTTTCATCCCGAACTACATTTGCTCTGATTTCTCATACCAGATGAGACTACGTAGGCACAAGACGGCGATGTCTGGGCGAGCCACCTTGCCCCTTTTCACCCGTAGTTTTTTCGAACTACGTTGACTGTGACTTTCCCATTGCACTAGGGAATACGTAGGAATAGAGCGGAGGTGCTCTATCGAGTCTCTTTTGTTTTCATTTATCCCTTTGAGCTAGCCTTTTGATATATTAACACCCTTTTAGATAAACAACAAGCGGGGATCCCTTTGAGTACAACGAACGTGAGGGGTGCTCGTACCTTCCCCTTGCGAAACTGACTCCCCAACCCAAGATTTGGTTATAATGATCTGTCTTCTCCCTTTTTCGTAGGTTTTCTCTGATTATTTTCTTTCCCTCTCTTTGGGATAAATACCAAACGGTGGAGAATCTTCTGTCTTTGCCATCCCCTCTTCGCAGGGATTTGACACATTGCATCTGTGCATTTTTGCTATCTCTGGTGGTTACCTGTTTTGATTCACTTTGGTGTGTTCCCCAAGTGACTAGGTATGTATGTCGGCTCCCTCCAATAGAGTTGTCAACCTTGAAGCATAAAATATCCATCCTTTCTGAATTCCCCACAGAGTTTAATCCTCGTGGTTGATAGTTGCTTCAGTTATCTTTTTCCATGTTTGATAAGATACATCCCCGTTCGAGTTCATTCCTCAATGGTTGGAGTCTTATTTTGACCGTTTCTTTCTAGCTTGTTCCTATATCGATCTTTGGTCCCCAGGAGGTTGCTGAACCCAATTTGAATGTGTATTTATTTTGCACTATATCTTGTAAGAAGAACTTATTTGCAATTCCCAAAATAAAATTAATGGATGTCTCATTTGAGAAGCTTATCTTAGGGACGTTAAGGTCCGGTTGTTACCAGCATTGTTTAAAAAGTCTAGTGGTGGCTAGCATAGGTTGAGATACTTTATATGTGTTTTCTGCCCAAGTATCTTTCTCCCCTCTTTTCTTTGCTCATGGCTTTTGCATTTGCTTTCTGTTTAGCATTTGTTTAAGTGATTGATGTTTGAATGGCTGTAAGAGTTGTTACTTCTCCCATTTCATCTCACTTTTTTTGACTTGTTTAAGTAAACTTGTTTTGATCATTTGTCTTTGTTGCATCATTTTGATTCTCACATTTCATCTTTGCATCTTTGCATATCATGTTTGCATTTGCATTGACTTGTTCAAGTCAATCTCATCTCCTTCTTCATTTCATCTGTGATTGAATTATCTGTTGTTTACTTAGTTTTTTTCCATGATCCCTTAGGATTCCTAGTCCCTTTGTTTATGATGGGAGTAGGAGAGACATTAGGTGTTCAACCCTTTGCATGATAACGTTAGGATAGATTCTTCCCCTTTCAATCCCAACATTAGGATCATTGTTCATGACAACATTAGGGATGATTAGTTTCCCCTTAGAGTTTGTGTCTTCACTTCTCATCTCCTAACTCTCTTAAGACACTTAATAAAGGATAATAAATGTTGTACGCTACGAGCCTAAAGTACTTCAGGAATGATATTTGGGGGGCCTCCTCTCAATCTTTGTAGAGTATTTAGCGTATGCCCTTTGGGCGAAATGCGACGCATCCGCTCTCAAGTCATAGTCTTTAGTGCAACATGAATTACAAAATTAACTCAATTCACTTCTTCATAAAAAACACAAAATAAAACATCAAACCTTTTTATCCTTCGGGGTTGTTTAAAACCGTTTTAAGAAAGAGTGTGTTAAATCTTGGTTCTACCGCAAACAGGTAACTCCTAAGTCTCCAATGGTCGAGCAGCGATACAACTAACTGCTAGAACGAAGGTTTAACCCTACTCAGTTAAAACACTTGAAACAATCCGTGGTCGTGTCATCCCGAACTACGTTTGCTCTGATTTCTCATACCAGATGAGACTACGTATGCACAAGACGGCGATGTCTGGGCGAGCCACCTTCCCCCTTTTCACCCGTAGTTTTCCGAACTACGTTGACTGTGACTTTCCCATTGCACTAGGGAATACGTAGGAATAGAGCGGCGGTGCTCTATCAAGTCTCTTTTGTTTTCACTTGTCCCTTGGGGCTAGCCTTTTGATATATTAAGACCCTTTTAGATAGACAACAAGCGCGGATCCCGTTGAGTACAACGGACGTGAGGGGTGCTCATACCTTCCCCTTGCGAAACTGACTCCCGAACCCAAGATTTGGTTATAATGAACTGTCTTCTCCCTTTTCCGTAGGTTTTCTCTGATCGTTTTCTTTCCCTCTCTTTGGGATAAATAACAAACAGTGGTGAATCTTCTGTCTTTGCCAGCCCCACTTCGCAGCGATTTGACACATTGCATCTGTGCATTTTTGATATCTCTGGTGGTTACCTGTTTTGATTCACTTTGGTGTGTTCCCCAAGTGACTAGGTATGTATGTCGGCTCCCTCCAATAGAGTTGTCAGCCTTTAAGCATAAAATATCCATCCTTTCTGAATTCCCCAAAGAGTTTAATCCTCGTGGTTGATAGTTGCTTCAGTTATCTTTTTACATGTTTGATAAGATACATCCACGTTCGAGTTCATTCCTCAATGGTCGGAGTCTTATTTTGACCGTTTCTTTCTAGCTTGTTCCTATATCGATCTTTCGTCCCCACGAGGTTGTCGAACCCAATTTGAATATGCATATATTTTGCACTATATCTTGTAAGAAGAACTTATTTGCAATTCCCCAAATAAAATTAATGGATGTCTCGTTTGAGAAGCTTAACTTAGGGACGTTAAGGTCCGGTTATTACCAGCATTGTTTGAAAAGTCTAGTGGTGGCTAGCATTGGTTGAGATACTTTAAATGTGTTTTTTGCCCAAGTTTCTTTCTCCCCTCTTTTCTTTGATCATGGCTTTTGCATTTGCTTTGTGTTTTGCATTTGTTTAAGTGATTGATGTTTGAATGGTTGTAGGAGTTGTTACTTCTCCCATTTCATCTCACTTTTTTTGACTTATTTAAGTAAACTTGTTTTGATCATTTGTCTTTGTTGCATCATTTTGATTCTCACATTTCATCTTTGCATCTTTGCATATCATGTTTGCATTTGCATTGACTTGTTCAAGTCAATCTCATCTCCTTCTTCATTTCATCTGTGATTGAATTATCTGTTGTTTACTTAGTTTTTTTCCATGATCCCTTAGGATTCCTAGTCCCTTTGTTTATGATGGGAGTAGGAGAGACATTAGGTGTTCAACCCTTGGCATGATAATGTTAGGATAGATTCTTCCCCTTTCAATCCCAACATTAGGATCATTGTTCATGACAACATTAGGGATGATTAGTTTCCCCTAAGAGTTTGTGTCTTCACTTCTCATCTCCTAACTCCCTTAAGACACTTAATAAAGGATAATAAATGTTGTACGCTACGAGCCTAAAGTACTTCAGGAATGATATTTGGGGGGCCTCCTCTCAATCTTTGTAGAGTGTTTAGCGTATGCCCTTTGGGCGAAATGCGACGCATCCGCTCTCAAGTCATAGTCTTTAGTGCAACATGAATTACAAACTTAACTCAATTCACTTCTTCATAAAAAACACAAAATAAAACATCAAACCTTTTTATCCTTCGGGGTTGTTTAAAACCGTTTTAAGAAAGAGTGTGTTAAATCTTGGTTCTACCGCAAACAGGTAACTCCTAAGTCTCCAATGGTCGAGCAACGATACAGCTAACTGCTAGAACGAAGGTTTAACCCTACTCAGTTAAAACACTTGAAACAATCCGTGGTCGTGTCATCCCGAACTACGTTTGCTCTGATTTCTCATACCAGATGAGACTACGTAGGCACAAGACGGCGATGTCTGGGCGAGCCACCTTCCCCCTTTTCACCCGTAGTTTTCCGAACTACGTTGGCTGTGACTTTCCCATTGCACTAGGGAATACGTAGGAATAGAGCGGCGGTGCTCTATCAAGTCTCTTTTGTTTTCATTTGTCCCTTTGAGCTAGCCTTTTGATATATTAAGACCCTTTTAGATAGACAACAAGCGCGGATCCCGTTGAGTACAACGGACGTGAGGGGTGCTCATACCTTCCCCTTGCGAAACTGACTCTCGAACCCAAGATTTGGTTATAATGAACTGTCTTCTCCCTTTTCCGTAGGTTTTCTCTGATCGTTTTCTTTCCCTCTCTTTGGGATAAATAACAAACAGTGGTGAATCTTCTGTCTTTGCCAGCCCCACTTCGCAGCGATTTGACACATTGCATCTGTGCATTTTTGATATCTCTGGTGGTTACCTGTTTTGATTCACTTTGGTGTGTTCCCCAAGTGACTAGGTATGTATGTCGGCTCCCTCCAATAGAGTTGTCAGCCTTTAAGCATAAAATATCCATCCTTTCTGAATTCCCCAAAGAGTTTAATCCTCGTGGTTAATAGTTGCTTCAGTTATCTTTTTACATGTTTGATAAGATACATCCACGTTCGAGTTCATTCCTCAATGGTCGGAGTCTTATTTTGACCGTTTCTTTCTAGCTTGTTCCTATATCGATCTTTGGTCCCCACGAGGTTGTCGAACCCAATTTGAATGTGCATATATTTTGCACTATATCTTGTAAGAAGAACTTATTTGCAATTCCCCAAATAAAATTAATGGATGTCTCGTTTGAGAAGCTTAACTTAGGGACGTTAAGGTCCGGTTATTACCAGCATTGTTTGAAAAGTCTAGTGGTGGCTAGCATTGGTTGAGATACTTTAAATGTGTTTTTTGCCCAAGTTTCTTTCTCCCCTCTTTTCTTTGATCATGGCTTTTGCATTTGCTTTGTGTTTAGCACTTGTTTAAGTGATTGATGTTTGAATGGTTGTAGGAGTTGTTACTTCTCCCATTTCATCTCACTTTTTTTGACTTATTTAAGTAAACTTGTTTTGATCATTTGTCTTTGTTGCATCATTTTGATTCTCACATTTCATCTTTGCATCTTTGCATATCATGTTTGCATTTGCATTGACTTGTTCAAGTCAATCTCATCTCCTTCTTCATTTCATCTGCGATTGAATTATTTGTTGTTTACTTAGTTTTTTCGATGATCCCTTAGGATTCCTAGTCCCTCTGTTTATGATGGGAGTAAGAGAGACATTAGGTGTTCAATCCTTTGCATGATAACGTTAGGATAGATTCTTCCTCTTTCAATCCCAACTTTAGGAGCATTGTGCATGACAACATTAGGGATGATTAGTTTCCCCTTAGAGTTTGTGTCTTCTCTTCTCATCTCCTAACTCTCTTAAGACACTTAATAAAGGATAATAAATGTTGTACACTGCGAGCCTTAAGTACTTGAGGAATGATAGTTGGCGAGCCTCCTCTCAATCTGTGTAGAGTGTTTAGCGTATGCCCTTTGGGCGAAATGTGTAACACCCATTTTAATTATTTAGTCATTTTATTATTATTTTAAATATTATATGTTGATGTGCCCTTTGGTAGGGTGTATTTGATGATGTTTGGTGGGTGTCCCTGAGATGGGAGGATCATTGGTGGTAATTTGGTGAGTTTATAATAATATAAGAAATAATAGTAATATTGGTGGTGGTATTATTATTATTATTATTATTATTATTATTATTATTATTATTATTATTATTATTATTATTATTATTATTATTATATTTATGATTATTATTAATATTTGTAGTAATATTATTAATATGGAGAATATAATATTATTATTAATATAGTTATTATATTATTATGATTTTTGGTGTGAATATGATAATATAATGAATAATAGTAATATTGGTGGGGGTATTATTATTATTATTATATATTATTATATTTATTAGTATTATTAATATTATTATTATTTTGGTGAGATAATAATAGGATTATTATTACTATTATTATTATTATTATTTTATTAAGTTATTAACATTATTATTATTTTGGTGAGATAATAATAGGATTATTATTACTATTATTATTATTATTATTTTATTAAGTTATTAACATTATTATTATTTTGGTGAGATAATAATAGGATTATTATTACTATTATTATTATTATTATTTTATTAAGTTATTAACATTATTATTATTTTGGTGAGATAATAATAGGATTATTATTACTATTATTATTATTATTATTATTATTATTTTATTAAGTTATTAACATTATTATTATTTTGGTGAGATAATAATAGGATTATTATTACTATTATTATTATTATTTTTTATTAGTATTATTATTATTAAGTTATTATTATTATTATTGGGATTAGAGAATGAAAATAGAAACGTGAGGGATGAGAGTTTTACGATACATTGTGAGAAGTTAGAGAAAGTGGAAAAAGAACGATAGAAAGGAGAGAACGGAAAAGGGAACGGAAAAGGGAGCGAAGAACGAAGGAACAGGGGAAAATCAGAATTGGCCAAACCTTGGAGGATTCTTTCATCGATCAACCGATTAACAAGGTAAGGGGGGAGAAACTTGATTGGGAATGGTTTATACATGTATAGGGTAGTTGGGGATTCCTTAACCCCGTAGGAAATTGATCGATATATGATAATATATATTGTTATGTTATGATTGATGATGATTGTTGTTAATTATATAGTAATCGTTAATGAATTGGTGTTTTGGGATGATTTGGCATATAGGGTGTTTTACAGTTTTTAGGAAAAATTCTGTATGGCAGTAATCGTTAATGAATTGTTGTTTTGGGATGATTTGGCATATAGGGTGTTTTACAGTTTTTAGGAAAAATTCTGTATGGCAGTAATCGTTAATGAATTGGTGTTTTGGGATGATTTGGCATATAGGGCATATAGGGTGTTTTACAGTTTTTAGGGAAAATTCTGTATGGCAGTAATCGTTAATGAATTGGTGATTTGGGATGATTTGGCATATAGGGCATATAGGGTGTTTTACAGTTTTTAGGGAAAATTCTGTATGGCAGTAATCGTTAATGAATTGGTGTTTTGGGATGATTTGGCATATAGGGCATAGAGGGTGTTTTACAGTTTTTAGGGAAAATTCTGTATGGCTTTTGAGGTATCGATAAAGTGTGTAGGTGATGATTTTGGGAATAGGAATTAGAAGCCTATTGGTTACGGTAATGTGCAAGATTGGTACTAGAATAGACTGAGGATCTGAGTTGAGATGATAGGTACAGTTTGGCCTTGATGCACTGTAAGAATGATGAGTGTGAGAACTAACTTGTGTACTTGGTGATAGTGTATGTTTCCCGTAATAATGACTGGTGGACAATTAGTTGATGTATATGTATGTAGTGATCAGTAGGATCGCGTACCCCCGAGTGGTGGGATATGTTATATCTTGGTGTTAAAGTGTGAACTTGTTTACTATCTGGTTGATTTATATGGTGTTGGTGTATGTTATATCTGTACATATGTGAATTGGTGTATGATGATATGATCAGGAGGATCGTGTGCACGTTGAGTGCCTAAATATATTAGTTATGCATTGGTGTGTGCATATCATGGTGTTTTGGTGGGATGAATCATGTCTCAGGAGGAGCGTAAGTGATTCATCCGTACTCCTTTGTGGAGAATGGTGGGGGATAGATCATGTCTCAGGAGGAGCGTAAGTGATCTATCCAGGTTCGATTGAATGAACCAACGAGTCGGTACCGCATGCATGGTGTTGAGTTGCATTTTGCATTATAATATGTTATATTGTAATTTGAACAGTAGGTTCGTTATATGGTGTTGTTGGGGTGAATAATTGATGTGTTGGTGTGTTTTACTGCCTTATTACATGTATTACATTACCATTATATTTTTGATCATGATTTCTCACCCCTTTGTTGTTGTCGTGGTCTGTGTTTCTTCGGAAGTACAGATAATCCAGGTGCTTAGCTAGCTTGGATATTGGTGTGATTGTCGAGTCTAGGATGCTCTGATACGTAGCACGGGACTTGGGCATTTTTATTTGTTTTATGTTGAACTGATATTTTATTTCCCTGTGAACGTATCAAACTTTTATTGAATTTTATTATTTAATATTCCGCTGAAGTTGGAGATAAACCTTTTTATAAGGAAACGTTGTTTTTATGTGATATCCCACTTGGGAGAATTGGAACTCTGATTTTGTTTATTTATAATGTTTATTAATTTAATTGATTTTGGGAAGTGGGGTGTTACAATTGGTATCAGAGCAGGTCGGTCCGTCCGGCCAATGTTGTCTAGTGTTGTTGTTCCCTGGTATGCGACATGTGTGTAAAAACACTGTCGGTACATGTTGTTGTTTAAACTTTATCGGTAGAAGTGAAATGATTTCAGTGGGGGAGAAGTTGGTATTTCTCCGGAATACTGCAGTGTTGTGGCTTAATGTGTTACGCTCTTATAGTTTGGTAAAGATGGTTTATACCCCATCATGATTTTCGGCTGTCTATTGACAAATTGAGGAACTGATCACCCTCAATCTCTTGCTAATAGTAGACGAGATTGTGTTGGATGGGATAGACGTGTCTTGCAAGCTTAGGTGGTGTGAGCAATGAATTGTCTTGAGTTAAGCTAAGTGCTTAAGGGATTATTTTGAGGAGTTGGCGTAAGACGGTGTTGAGGTGTGTATTTTGACGGAAACTTTGAATGTTAAGGAAAGTGAGAAATTGGGATTTATCACTTAATTGTGATTGTCCGGAAGTTTTCCTGAGGAGGTAAATGGTTTACTATCGGAATGTGAAGTAAAGCTTACACATTGACTTCGTTCTTGGAACTAGTCCGATATGGGTGACTCCATATTGTGTGTTTGCATTGGGATTGAGAAAGTTAAAGAGTCAACTTGAAGACCTGCTGGAAGAGAGGTTCTTTTGTTTGAGTGTGTTACCATAAGGTGCACCAATTTTGTTGGTTAGACAGACGGAAGGTTTTGTGAAGCTTTGGGTGAACTATGGATATGTGAACAAGGTGACTATCAAGGATAAGCGTTCGCTTCCAAGAGTTGATGAGTTGATGGATCAATGGGTTGAAGGATGTGAGTTTTCCTTGGTCGTGTGAGCTATTGAAATTCTCTATGAGATGGTGAAGTATTGACATGGAATTAAGCTATTTATTGATGAAGTGTGTTTGAATGTTGTGGTAAGGACGGGCGGTACGGTCCGTGTTTCTGCCAGAACTCACAACTTGTTTGTCCGCTTAGCATGGGATCTTCTTTAATTATTTGAGCAAGGCAATGGTTATGTTAATCAGTGATATTTTAAGACATTCGAAGAGTATAGAGGATTATGTTGAGCATAAGGAACTTGAGTTATCAGTGTTGGAAAAAGAGTAGCGATATACTTCTGGGAGGAAAGTTTTGCCGAATCCGACATAACTATTTGTTGCGTTTGTGATGCTTGTTGATATAATTGAGGATTTGCTAAAGGCAACTTCAGCAAGTTTTAATTATGCTTTAAGGCAACTTGAATTACGTAAGAAGAATTATCTGACCAGTGTTCTAGAGTTGGTTGTTGTTGTAGTTGTGCCGGAGTTGGAGGCTGAAATCGTTTAATCTGAGATTTTGTGAGAAATCGATGCTTTACGGAAGAAAGTCGGATTAGATTGCGTAGTGGCGTCAGGTGATGTTAAGTCGTGATTGAGTATGCTTGTTTTATCAAATTTGGTTGGTTTGTAAGTTTTTGTATTTTTGGAGATTTGAAGGTTTAAAAATCGGATTGAAATCGGACGTCGTAGAAATCATGTTTAATGGTTCTAATTCGAGGCTATATGTTAGGTGAGTATGAGTATGTGTTTGTTTCGAAGAAAGGAATTGAATCAGTCGAATTTTCGGACAAGAATGCAAAATCCCGTAGCAGTTTTTCGGCAAAATTCTGGTTTTTCGGAAAACTTCGAAAATTCATAACTCTTGAACCGTATGTCCGTTTTGACCCCCGTTTGAAGCGTTGGAGAGCTAACGAGAAGCTCTTTCCGGGAAAAATGGTTTTTATGTCAGTGGATGATCTAATTATAGCAGAATATTCGAAACATGTAATTTGGTCAACTTTTACCGTCGTGATCGGGTGCGTTTGATGTGTTATCTTACTGTATGTTTTCGGTATATACCGTGGTAACTGATGCTTCGATTTGGAAACCTTGCTTGTACCGAGGAAAATGGCGAAAAGAGTTGGAACCGGTTGGGAAATTTTGTGATGCGAGTCTGGTCTGTGAAGAGACTTCTTATGGAGTTAAGCCTTGTATGTTAGACCGTACTAGTAGTATTCTTGAGGAGATTCGAAGAGGTCAGAAATCTGGATTGAGTTGGTGAATTAGTTGAAATTGATAAATCAGAGTCGAAGAGTGGATTGTCGGGTTTGTGGAAATAGTACCATGATATGTTGTGATGGGGTATGTGGACCGGATGTTGTTGAGGGGAGTAGGAGTACTCGTGAAGAAATACATTGAGGTAGATGGAGTGTCCATCCCGGTGCTATGAAGAAGTAACCGAATTTGAGTAGATTGTTTTGGTGACCATAGATGAGGAGAGGAGTGGTTGAGGTTGAATATATTGGTTAGAATTGTTGGAATTCGAAGAGTGAACATCAGAGACTGTTGAGTCTGATGCAGCCGTTGAATATTCCAAAGTGGAAATCAGGTAGTATTTTCACGAATTTGGTGTTGAGATTTCCAAAGAATTGGAAAGACATAATTTTAATTTGGGTTGTTGTGAGTGGATGAACTATTCCGTGTTAAGGATATATGAGATACATATTGAGGAAGTAGTGAAGTTGGATGAGATACTGTCGAATGTTGTGTTAGATTGAAATTTGAGGTTTATATTGAGATGTTGGAGGGGCTTACAGGAAGCTTCAGGTACTAAGTTGAGGTTGAGTTCGGCTTACCATTCACAAACTGATGGTCAGTCAGAGAGGACTATTGAGTCTGTAGAGAATTGGTGAGAGCTTGGGTGTTGGATCAAGGTGGATCGTGGGATGATTAATTATCGTTGATTGAGTTACCTATAATAACGGTTACCATCCTAGTGTCGGAATGGCACTATATGTGGCTTGGTGAGATAGGGAGTGTAGGACTCTCCTGTGTTGAAATAAATCAAGTGAGAGTGTTGTACTCAGACTTGAAAATTATGCTTGAGATGGCTGAGAAGATCGAGAGGATCCGAGGCAATATGTGTTTTGAGAGTCACGCCGGTGACTGGTGTTGGTCGAGCTTCGAAATCTCAGATGTTTGCACCGTGCTCTGTAGTTGTATCAGAGTGGTGCAGCGGAGGCATGTGAGGAGTAACATGTTAGATTGTTTTTCCGTTGTCGCTGTGAATTGGCATGATATATTTCATGTGTCTTAGTCGAGAAAGTACATTGAACCAGGTGGATGGTGTACAAGTGAAAAATATTCCGATTGTTGAGGCATTGCTAGTTCGTTTTGGCGAGCGAGGAACAACTCCGAAGGGAGGAGATATCTTTGGTGAAAGTAGTATGGGGAGGTGCTGCAGAAGGCAGTGTGACCTGAGAATTGGAATAAAGGATGCGGGGAGCGTATCCGGAATTATTTCCATCAGGTAATTTTCGAGGACGAAAATAATTAAAGTGGGGGAGAGTTGTAACACCCATTTTAATTATTTAGTCATTTTATTATTATTTTAAATATTATATGTTGATGTGCCCTTTGGTAGGGTGTATTTGATGATGTTTGGTGGGTGTCCCTGAGATGGGAGGATCATTGGTGGTAATTTGGTGAGTTTATAATAATATAAGAAATAATAGTAATATTGGTGGTGGTATTATTATTATTATTATTATTATTATTATTATTATTATTATTATTATATTTATGATTATTATTAATATTTGTAGTAATATTATTAATATGGAGAATATAATATTATTATTAATATAGTTATTATATTATTATGATTTTTGGTGTGAATATGATAATATAATGAATAATAGTAATATTGGTGGGGGTATTATTATTATTATTATATATTATTATATTTATTAGTATTATTAATATTATTATTATTTTGGTGAGATAATAATAGGATTATTATTACTATTATTATTATTATTATTTTATTAAGTTATTAACATTATTATTATTTTGGTGAGATAATAATAGGATTATTATTACTATTATTATTATTATTATTTTATTAAGTTATTAACATTATTATTATTTTGGTGAGATAATAATAGGATTATTATTACTATTATTATTATTATTATTTTATTAAGTTATTAACATTATTATTATTTTGGTGAGATAATAATAGGATTATTATTACTATTATTATTATTATTATTATTATTATTTTATTAAGTTATTAACATTATTATTATTTTGGTGAGATAATAATAGGATTATTATTACTATTATTATTATTATTTTTTATTATTATTATTATTATTAAGTTATTATTATTATTGGGATTAGAGAATGAAAATAGAAACGTGAGGGATGAGAGTTTTACGATACATTGTGAGAAGTTAGAGAAAGTGGAAAAAGAACGATAGAAAGGAGAGAACGGAAAAGGGAACGGAAAAGGGAGCGAAGAACGAAGGAACAGGGGAAAATCAGAATTGGCCAAACCTTGGAGGATTCTTTCATCGATCAACCGATTAACAAGGTAAGGGGGGAGAAACTTGATTGGGAATGGTTTATACATGTATAGGGTAGTTGGGGATTCCTTAACCCCATAGGAAATTGATCGATATATGATAATATATATTGTTATGTTATGATTGATGATGATTGTTGTTAATTATATAGTAATCGTTAATGAATTGGTGTTTTGGGATGATTTGGCATATAGGGTGTTTTACAGTTTTTAGGAAAAATTCTGTATGGCAGTAATCGTTAATGAATTGGTGTTTTGGGATGATTTGGCATATAGGGTGTTTTACAGTTTTTAGGAAAAATTCTGTATGGCAGTAATCGTTAATGAATTGGTGTTTTGGGATGATTTGGCATATAGGGCATATAGGGTGTTTTATAGTTTTTAGGGAAAATTCTGTATGGCAGTAATCGTTAATGAATTGGTGATTTGGGATGATTTGGCATATAGGGCATATAGGGTGTTTTACAGTTTTTAGGGAAAATTCTGTATGGCAGTAATCGTTAATGAATTGGTGTTTTGGGATGATTTGGCATATAGGGCATAGAGGGTGTTTTACAGTTTTTAGGGAAAATTCTGTATGGCTTTTGAGGTATCGATAAAGTGTGTAGGTGATGATTTTGGGAATAGGAATTAGAAGCCTATTGGTTACGGTAATGTGCAAGATTGGTACTAGAATAGACTGAGGATCTGAGTTGAGATGATAGGTACAGTTTGGCCTTGATGCACTGTAAGAATGATGAGTGTGAGAACTAACTTGTGTACTTGGTGATAGTGTATGTTTCCCGTAATAATGACTGGTGGACAATTAGTTGATGTATATGTATGTAGTGATCAGTAGGATCGCGTACCCCCGAGTGGTGGGATATGTTATATCTTGGTGTTAAAGTGTGAACTTGTTTACTATCTGGTTGATTTATATGGTGTTGGTGTATGTTATATCTGTACATATGTGAATTGGTGTATGATGATATGATCAGGAGGATCGTGTGCACGTTGAGTGCCTAAATATATTAGTTATGCATTGGTGTGTGCATATCATGGTGTTTTGGTGGGATGAATCATGTCTCAGGAGGAGCGTAAGTGATTCATCCGTACTCCTTTGTGGAGAATGGTGGGGGATAGATCATGTCTCAGGAGGAGCGTAAGTGATCTATCCAGGTTCGATTGAATGAACCAACGAGTCGGTACCGCATGCATGGTGTTGAGTTGCATTTTGCATTATAATATGTTATATTGTAATTTGAAAAGTAGGTTCGTTATATGGTGTTGTTGGGGTGAATAATTGATGTGTTGGTGTGTTTTACTGCCTTATTACATGTATTACATTACCATTATATTTTTGATCATGATTTCTCACCCCTTTGTTGTTGTCGTGGTCTGTGTTTCTTCGGAAGTACAGATAATCCAGGTGCTTAGCTAGCTTGGATATTGGTGTGATTGTCGAGTCTAGGATGCTCTGATACGTAGCACGGGACTTGGGCATTTTTATTTGTTTTATGTTGAACTGATATTTTATTTCCCTGTGAACGTATCAAACTTTTATTGAATTTTATTATTTAATATTCCGCTGAAGTTGGAGATAAACCTTTTTATAAGGAAACGTTGTTTTTATGTGATATCCCACTTGGGAGAATTGGAACTCTGATTTTGTTTATTTATAATGTTTATTAATTTAATTGATTTTGGGAAGTGGGGTGTTACAAAATGCGACGCATTCGCTCTCAAGTCATAGTCTTTAGTGCTACATGAATTACAAATTTAACTCAATTCACTTCTTCATAAAAAACATAAAACAAAACATCAAACCTTTTTATCCTTCGAGATTGTTTAAAACCATTTTCAGAAAGAGTGTGTTAAGTCTTGGTTCAACCGTAAACAGGTAACGCCTAAGTCTCCAATGGTCGAGCAGCGATACAGCTAACTGCTAGAACGAAGGTTTAACCCTACTCAGTTAAAACACTTGAACCAATCTGTGGTCGTTTCATCCCGAACTACGTTTACTCTGATTTCTCATACCAGATGAGACTACGTAGGCACAAGACGATGATGTCTTGGCGAGCCACCTTCCCTCTTTTCACCTGTAGTTTTTCAAACTACGTTGACTGTGACTTTCCCATTGCACTAGGGAATACGTAGGAATAGAGCGGCGGTGCTCTATCGAGTGTCTTTTGTTTTCATTTATCCCTTTGAGCTAGCCTCTTGATATATTTACACCCTTTTAGATAAACAACAAGCGGGGATCCCGTTGAGTACAACGGACGTGAGGGGTGCCCATACCTTCCCCTTGCGTAACTGACACTCGAACCCGAGATTTGGTTACAATGACCTGTCTTTTCCCTTTTTCGTAGGTTTTCTCTGATCGTTTTCTTTCCCTCTCTTTGGGATAAATAATAAACGATGGCGACTCTTTTGTCTTTGTCGGGCCCTCTTCGCAGCGATTTGACACATTGCATCTGTGCATTTTTGCTATCTCTGGTGGTTACCTGTTTTGACTCACTTTGGTGTGTTCCCCAAGTGACTAGGTATGTATGTCGTCTCCCTCCAATAGGGTTGTCAGCCTTTAAGCATAAAATGTCCATCCTTTCTCAATTCCCCACAGAGTTTAATCCTTGTGGTTCATAGTTGCTTCAGTTATCTTTTTCCATGTTTGATAAGATACATTCCCGTTCGAGTTCATTCCTCAATGGTTGGAGTCTTATTTTGACCGTTTCTTTCTAGCTTGTTCCTATATCGATCTTTGGTCCCCAGGCGGTTGCTGAACCCAATTTTAATGTGCATTTATTTTGCACTATATCTTGTAAGAAGAACTTATTTGCAATTCCCCAAATAAAATTAGTGGATGTCACGTTTGAGAAGCTTATCTTAGGGACGTTAAGGTCCGGTTGTTACCAGCATTGTTTGCAAAGTCTAGTGGTGGCTAGCTTTGGTTGAGATACTTTATATGTGTTTTTTGCCCAAGTTTCTTTCTCCCCTCTTTTCTTTGATCATGGCTTTTGCATTTGTTTGTTTTTAGCATTTGTTTAAGTGATTGATGTTTGAATGGTTGTAGGAGTTGTTACTTCTCCCATTTCATCTCTTTTTTTTTGACTTGTTTAAGTAAACTTGTTTTGATCATTTGTGTTTGTTGCTTCATTTTGATTCTCACATTTCATCTTTGCATCTTTGCATATCATGTTTGCATTTGCTTTGACTTGTTCAAGTCAATCTCATCTCCTTCTTCATTTCAACTGTGATTGAATTATCTGTTGTTTACTTAGTTTTTTTTCCATGATCCCTTAGGATTCCTAGTCCCTCTGTTTATGATGGGAGTAGGAGAGACATCAGGTGTTCAATCCTTTGCATGATAACGTTAGGATAGATTCTTCCCCTTTCAATCCCAACTTTAGGAGCATTGTGCATGACAACATTAGGGACGATTAGTTTCCCCTTAGAGTTTGTGTCTTCTCTTCTCATCTCCTAACTCTCTTAAGACACTTAATAAAGGATAATAAATGTTGTACGCTAGCAGCCCTAAGTACTTGAGGAATGATAGTTGGGGGGCCTCCTCTCAATCTGTGTAGAGTGTTTAGCGTATGCCCTTTGGGCGAAATGCGACGCATTCACTCTCAAGTCATAGTCTTTAGTGCAACCTGAATGACAAACTTAACTCAATTCACTTCTTCATAAAAAACACAAAATAAAACATCAAACCTTTTTATCCTTCGGGATTGTTTAAAACCAGTTTAAGGATAAGTGTGTTACGTCTTAGTTCTACCGCAAACAGGTAACGCCTAAGTCTCCAATGGTCGAGGAGCGATACAGCTAACTGCTAGAACAAAGGTTTAACCCTACTCAGTTAAAACACTTGAACCAATATGTGGTCGTGTCATCCCAAACTACGTTTTCTCTGATTTCTCATACCAGATGAGACTACATAGGCATAAGACGGCGATGTCTTGGCGAGCCACCTTCCCCCTTTTCACCCGTAGTTTTCCGAACTAAGTTGACTGTGACTTTCCCATTGCACAAGGGAATACGTAGGAATAGAGCGGCGGTGCTCTATCGAGTCTCTTTTGTTTTCATTTGTCCCTTTGAGCTAGCCTTTTGATATATTAACACCCTTTTAGATAAACAACATGCGCGGATCCCGTTGAGTACAACGGACCTGAGGGGTGCTCATACCTTCCTCTTGCGTAACTGACTCCCGAACCCAAGATTTGGTTACAATGACCTGTCTTCTCCCTTTTTCGTAGGTTTTCTCTGATCGTTTTCTTTCCCTCTCTTTGGGATAAATAACAAACGGCAGCGACTCTTCTATCTTTGCCGGCCCCTCTTCGCAGTGATTTGACACATTGCATCTGTGCATTTTTGCTATCTCTGGTGGTTACCTGTTTTGATTCACTTTGGTGTGTTCCTCAAGTGACTAGGTATGTATGTCGTCTCCCTCCAATAGAGTTGCTAGCCTTTAAGCATAAAATGTCCATCCTTTCTCAATTCCCCGCAGAGTTTAATCCTCGTGGTTGATAGTTGCTTCAGGTATCTTTTTCCATGTTTGATAAGATACATCCCCGTTCGAGTTCATTCCTCAATGGTTGGAGTCTTATATTGACCGTTTCTTTCTAGATTGTTCCTATATCGATCTTTGGTCCCCAGGCGGTTGCCGAACCCAATTTGAATGTGCATTTATTTTGCACTATATCTTATAAGAAGAACTTATTTGCAATTCCCCAAATAAAATTAATGGATGTCTCGTTTGAGAAGCTTATCTTAGGGACGTTAAGGTCCGGTTGTTACCAGCATTGTTTGAAAAGTCTAGTGGTGGCTAGCATTGGTTGAGATACTTTATATGTGTTTTCTGCCCAAGTTTCATTCTCCCCTCTTTTCTTTGATCATGGCTTTTGCATTTGCTTTGTGTTTAGCATTTGTTTAAGTGATTGATGTTTGAATGGTTGTAGGACTTGTTACTTCTCCCATTTCATCTCACTTTTTTTGACTTGTTTAAGTAAACTTGTTTTGATCATTTGTCTTTGTTGCATCATTTTGATTCTCACATTTCATCTTTGCATCTTTGCATATCATGTTTGCATTTGCATTGACTTGTTCAAGTCAATCTCATCTCCTTCTTCATTTCATCTGTGATTGAATTATCTGTTGTTTACTTTGTTTTTTCCATGATCCCTTAGGATTCCTAGTCCCTCTGTTTATGATGGGAGTAGGAGAGACATTAGGTGTTCAATCCTTTGCATGATAACGTTAGGATAGAGTCTTCCCCTTTCAATCCCAACATTAGGATCATTGTTCATGACAACATTAGGGATGATTAGTTTCCCCTTAGAGTTTGTGTCTTCACTTCTCATCTCCTAACTCTCTTAAGACACTTAAAAAAGGGTAATAAATGTTGTACACTACGAGCCTTAAGTACTTAAGGAATGATATTTGGGGGGCCTCCTCTCAATCTGTGTAGAGTGTTTAGCGTATGCCCTTTGGGCGAAATGTGACGCATCCGCTCTCAAGTCATAGTCTTTAGTGCAACATGAATTACAAACTTAACTCAATTCACTTCTTCATAAAAAACACAAAACAAAACATCAAACCTTTTTATCCTTCGGGATTGTTTAAAACCATTTTCAGAAAGAGTGTGTTAAGTCTTGGTTCTACCGTAAACAGGTAACTCCTAAGTCTCCAATGGTCAAGCAGCGATACAGCTAACTGCTAGAACGAAGGTTTAACCGTACTCAGTTAAAACACTTGAACCAATCTGTGGTCGTGTCATCCTGAACTACGTTTGCTCTGATTTCTCATACCAGATGAGATTACGTAGGCACAAGACAGCGATGTCTTGGCGAGCCACCTTCCCCCTTTTCACCCTTAGTATTCCGAACTACGTTGATTGTGACATTCCCACTGCACTAGGGAATACGTAGGAATAGAGCGGCGGTGCTCTATCGAGTCTCTTTTGTTTTCATTTGTCCCTTTGAGTTAGATTTTTGATATATTAACACCCTTTTGGATAAAAAACAAGCGGGGATCCCGTTGAGTACAACGGACGTGAGGGGTGCTCATACCTTCCCCTTGGGTAACTGAAACTCGAACCCAAGATTTGGTTACAATGACCTGTCTTTTCCCTTTTTCGTAGGTTTTCTCTTATCGTTTTCTTTCCCTCTCTTTGGGATAAATAATAAACGGTGGCGACTCTTCTGTCTTTGCCGGCCCCTCTTCGCAGCGATTTGACACACTGCATCTGTGCATTTTTGCTATCTCTGGTGGTTACCTGTTTTGATTCACTTTGGTGTGTTCCCCAAGTGACTAGGTATGTATATCGTCTCTCTCCAATAGAGTTGTCAACCTTTAAGCATAAAATGTCCATCCTTTCTCAATTCCCCACAGAGTTTAATCCTCGTGGTTGATAGTTGCTTCAGGTATCTTTTTACATGTTTGATAAGATACATCCCCGTTCGAGTTCATTCCTCAACGGTTGGAGTCTTATTTTGACCGTTTCTTTCTAGCTTGTTCCTATATCGATCTTTGGTCCCCAGGCGGTTGCGGAACCCAATTTGAATGTGTATTTATTTTGCACTATATCTTGTAAGAAGAACTTATTTGCAATTCCCCAAATAAAATTAGTGGATGTCTCGTTTGAGAAGCTTATCTTAGGGACGTTAAGGTCCGGTTGTTACCAGCATTGTTTAAAAAGTCTAGTGGTGGCTAGCTTTGGTTGAGATACTTTATATGTGTTATCTGCCCAAGTTTCTTTCTCCCCTCTTTTCTTTGATCACGGCTTTTGCATTTGCTTTGTTTTTAGCATTTCTTTAAGTGATTGATGTTTGAATGGTTGTAGGAGTTGTTACTTCTCCCATTTCATCTCACTTTTTTTTACTTGTTTAAGTAAACTTGTTCTCCCATTGCATTGACTTGTTCAAGTCAATCTCATCTCCTTCTTCATTTCATCTGTGATTGAATTATCTGTTGTTTACGTAGTTTTTTTTCCATGATCCCATAGGATTCCTAGTCCCTCTGTTTATGATGGGAGTAGGAGAGACATCAGGTGTTCAATCCTTTGCATGATAACATTAGGATAGATTCTTCCCCTTTCAATCCCATCTTTAGGAGCATTGTGCATGACAACATTAGGGATGATTAGTTTCCCCTTAGAGTTTGTGTCTTCTCTTCTCATCTCCTAACTCTCTTAAGACACTTAATAAAGGATAATAAATGTTGTACGCTAGGAGCCTTAAGTACTTGAGGAATGATAGTTGGGGGGCCTCCTCTGAGTCTGTGTAGAGTGTTTAGCGTATGCCCTTTGGGCGAAATGCGACGCATTCGCTCCCAAGTCATAGTCTTTATTGCAACATGAATGACAATTTAACTCAATTCACTTCTTCATAAAAAACACAAAACAAAACATCAAACCTTTTTATCCTTCGGGATTGTTTAAAACCATTTTCAGAAAGAGCGTGTTAAGTCTTGGTTCTACCGCAAACAGGTAACGCCTAAGTCTCCAATGGTCGAGCAGCGATACATCTAACTGCTAGAACGAATGTTTAACCCTACTCAGTTAAAACACTTGAACCAATCTGTGGTCGTGTCATCCCGAACAACATTTGCTCTGATTTCTCATACCAGATGAGACTACGTAGGCACAAGACGGCGATGTCTTGGCGAGCCACCTTCCCCCTTTTCACCCGTAGTTTTCCGAACTACGTTGACTGTGACTTTCCCATTGCACTAGGGAATACGTAAGAATAGAGCAGCGGTGCTCTATCGAGTCTCTTTTGTTTTCATTTGTCCCTTTGAGCTAACCTTTTGATATATCATCACCATTTTAGATAAACACCAAGCGTGGATCCCATTGAGTACAACGGACGTGAGGGGTGCTCATACCTTCCCCTTGCGTAAATGACTCTCGAACCCAAGATTTGGTTACAATGACCTGTCTTCTCCCTTTTTCGTAGGTTTTCAATGATCGTTTTCTTTCCCTCTCTTTGCGATAAATAACAAACGGTGGCGACTCTTCTGTCTTTGCCGGCCCCTCTTCGCAGCGATTTGACACATTGCATCTGTGCATTTTTGCTATCTCTGGTGGTTACCTGTTTTGATTCACTTTGGTGTGTTCCCCAAGGGACTAGGTATGTATGTTGTCTCCCTCCAATAGAGTTGTCAGCCTTTAAGCATGAAATGTCCATCCTTTCACAATTCCCCACAGAGTTTAATCCTCGTGGTTGATAGTTGCTTCAGTTATCTTTTTCCATGTTTGATAAGATACATCCCCGTTCGAGTTCATTCCTCAATGGTTGGAGTCTTATTTTGACCGTTTCTTTCTAGCTTGTTCCTATATCGATCTTTGGTCCCCAGGCGGTTGCCGAACCCAATTTGAATGTGCATTTATTTTGCACTATATCTTGTAAGAAGAACTTATTTGCAATTCCCCAAATAAAATTAGTGGATGTCTCGTTTGAGAAGCTTATCTTAGGGACGTTAAGGTCCGGTTGTTACCAGCATTGTTTGAAAAGTCTAGTGGTGGCTAGCATTGGTTGAGATACTTTATATAAGTTTTCTGCCCAAGTTTCTTTCTCCCCTATTTTCTTTGATCATGGCTTTTGCATTTGCTTTGTTTTTAGCATTTGTTTAAGTGATTGATGTTTGAATGGTTGTAGGAGTTGTTACTTCTCCCATTTCATCTCACTTTTTTTGACTTGTTTAAGTAAACTTGTTTTGATCATTTGTGTTTGTTGCATCATTTTGATTCTCACATTTCATCTTTGTATCTTTGCATATCATGTTTGCATTTGCATTGACTTGTTCAAGTCAATCTCATCCCCTTCTTCATTTCATCTGTGATTGAATTATCTGTTGTTTACTTAGTTTTTTTTCCATGATCCCTTAGGATTCCTAGTCCCTCTGTTTATGATGGGAGTAGGAGAGACATTAGGTGTTCAATCCTTTGAATGATAATGTTAGGATAGATTCTTCCCCTTTCAATCCCAACTTTAGGAGCATTGTGCATGACAACATTAGGGATGATTAGTTTCCCCTTAGAGTTTGTGTCTTCTCTTCTCATCTTCTAACTCTCTTAAGACACTTAATAAAGGATAATAAATGTTGTATGCTACGAGCCTTAAGTACTTGAGGAATGATAGTTGGGGGGCCTCCACTCAGTCTGTGTAGAGTGTTTAGCGTATGCCTTTTGGGCGAAATGCAACGCATTCGCTCTCAAGTCAAGTCTTTAGTGCAACATGAATTACAAACTTAAACTAATTCACTTCTTCATAAAAAACACAAAACAAAACATCAAACCTTTTTATCCTTCGGTATTGTTTAAAACCATTTTCAGAAAGAGCGTGTTAAGTCTTGGTTCTACCGCAAACAGGTAACGCCTAAGTCTCCAATGGTCGAGCAGCGATACAGCTAACTGCTAGAACGAAGGTTTAACCATACTCAGTTAAAACACTTGAACTAATCTGTGGTCGTGTCATCCCGAACTACGTTTGCTCTGATTTCTCATACAAGATAAGACTACGTAGGCATAAGACGGCGATGTCTTGGCGAGCCACCTTCCCCCTTTTCACCTGTAGTTTTACGAACTACGTTGACTGTGACTTTCCTATTGCATTAGGGAATACGTAGGAATAGAGAGGCGGTGCTCTATCGAGTCTCTTTTGTTTTCATTTGTCCCTTTGAGCTAGCCTTTTGATATATTAACACCCTTTTAGATAGACAACAAGCGCGGATCCCGTAGAGTACAACGGACATGAGGGGTGCTCATACATTCCCCTTGCATAACTGACTCCCGAACCCAAGAATTGGTTACAATGACCTGTCTTCTCCCTTTTTCGTAGGTTTTCTCTGATCGTTTTCTTTCCCTCTCTTTGGGATAAATAATAAACGGTGATGACTCTTCTGTCTTTGTCGGCCCCTCTTCGCAGCGATTTGACACATTGCATCTGTGCATTTTTGCTATCTCTGGTGGTTACCTGTTTTGATTCACTTTGGTGTCTTCCCCAAATGACTAGGTATGTATGTCGTCTCCCTCCAATAGCGTTGTCAGCCTTTAAGCCTAAAATGTCCATCCTTTCTCAATTCCCCACAGAGTTTAATCCCCGTGGTTGATAGTTGCTTCAGTTATATTTTTCCATGTTTGATACGATACATCCCCGTTCGAGTTAATTCCTCAATGGTTGGAGTCTTATTTTGACCGTTTCTTTCTAGCTTGTTCCTATATCGAACTTTGGTCCCCAGGCGTTTGCCGAACCCAATTTGAATGTGCATTTATTATTCACTATATCTTGTAAGAAGAACTTATCTGCAATTCCCAAAATAAAATTAGTGGATGTCTCGTTTGAGAAGCTTATCTTAGGGACGTTATGGTCCGGTTGTTACCAGCATTGTTTGAAAAGTCTAGTGGTGGCTAGCATTGGTTGAGATACTTTATATGTGTTTTCTGCCCAAGTTTCTTTCTCCCCTCTTTTCTTCGATCATGGCTTTTGCATTTGCTTTGTTTTTAGCATTTGTTTAAGTGATTGATGTTTGAATGGTTGTAGGAGTTGTTACTTCTCCCATTTCATCTCACTTTTTTTGACTTGTTTAAGTAAACTTGTTTTGATCATTTGTCTTTGTTGCATCATTTTGATTGTCACGTTTCATCTTTGCATCTTTGCATATCATGTTTGCATTTGCATTGACTTGTTCAAGTCAATCTCATCTCCTTCTTCATTTCATCTGTGATTGAATTATCTGTTGTTTACTTAGTTTTTTCCATGATCCCTTAGGATCCCTAGTCCTTCTGTTTATGATGGGAGTAGGAGAGACATTCAGTGTTCAATCCTTTGCACGATAACGTTAGGATAGATTCTTCCCCTTTCAATCCCAACTTTAGGAGCATTGTGCATGACAACATTAGGGATAATTAGTTTCCCCTTAGAGTTTGTGTCTTCTCTTCTCATCTCCTAACTCTCTTAAGACACTTAATAAAGGATAATAAATGTTGTATGCTACGAGCCTTAAGTACTTGAGGAATGATAGTTGGAGGGCCTCCTCTCAATCTGTGTAGAGTGTTTAGCGTATGCCCTTTGGGCGAAATACGACGTATTCACTCTCACGTCAAGTCTTTAGTGCAACATGAATTAAAAACTTAACTCAATTCACTTCTTCATAAAAAACACAAAACAAAACATCAAACCTTTTTATCCTTCGGGATTGTTTAAAACCATTTTCAGAAAGAGCGTGATAAGTCTTGGTTCTACCGCAAACAGGTAACGCCTAAGTCTCCAATGGTCGAGCAGCGATACAGCTAACTGCTAGAACGAAGATTTAACCCTACTCAGTTAAAACACTTGAACCAATCTGTGGTCGTGTCATCCCGAACTACGTTTGCTCTGATTTCTCTTACCAGATAAGACTACGTAGGCACAAGACGGCGATGTCTTGGCGAGCCACCTTCTCCCTTTTCACATGTAGTTTTACGAACTACATTGACTGTGACTTTCCTATTGCATTAGGGAATACGTAGGAATAGAGCGGCGGTGCTCTATCGAGTCTCTTTTGTTTTCATTTGTCCCTTTGAGCTAGCCTATTGATATATTAACACCCTATTAGATAGACAACAAGCGCGGATCCTGTAGAGTACAACGGACATGAGGGGTGCTCATACATTCCCCTTGCCTAACTGACTCGCGAACCCAAGAATTGGTTACAATGACCTGTCTTCTCCCTTTTTCGTAGGTTTTCTCTGATCGTTTTCTTTCCCTCTCTTTGGGATAAATAACAAACGGTGGCGACTCTTCTGTCTTTGTCGGCCCCTCTTCGCAGCGATTTGACACATTGCATTTGTGCATTTTTGCTATCTCTGGTGGTTACCTGTTTTGATTCACTTTGGTGTCTTCCCCAAATGACTAGGTATGTATGTCGTCTCCCTCCAATAGAGTTGTCATCGTTTAAGCTTAAAATGTCCATCCTTTCTCAATTCCCCACAGAGTTTAATCCTCGTGGTTGATAGTTGCTTAAGTTATATTTTTACATGTTTGATAAGATACATCCCCGTTCGAGTTAATTCCTCAATGGTTGGAGTCTTATTTTGACCGTTTATTTCTACCTTGTTCCTATATCGAACTTTGGTCCCCAGGCGTTTGCCGAGCTCAATTTGAATGTGCATTTATTTTGCACTATATCTTGTAAGAAGAACTTATCTGTAATTCCCAAAATAAAATTAGTGGAATTCTCGTTTGAGAAGCTTATCTTAGGGACGTTAAGGTCCGGAAGTTACCAGCATTGTTTGAAAAGGTTAGTGGTGGCTAGCATTGTTTGAGATACTTTATATGTGCTTTCTGCCCAAGTTTCTTTCTCCCCTCTTTTCTTTGATCATGGCTTTTGCATTTTCTTTGTGTTTAGCATTTGTTTAAGTGATTGACGTTTGAATGGTTGTAGAAGTTGATACTTCTCCCATTTCGTCTCACTCTTTTTGACTTGTTAAAGTCAACTTGTTTTGATCATTTGTCTTTGTTGCATCATTTTGATTGTCACATTTCATCTTTGCATCTTTGCATATCATGTTTGCATTTGCATTGACTTGTTCAAATCAATCTCATCTCCTTTTTCATTTCATCTGTCATTGAGTTATCTGTTGTTTACTTAGTTTTTTCCCGAGATCCCATAGGATTCCTAGTCCCTCTGTTTATGATGGGAGTAGGAGAGATATTAGGTGTTCAATTGTTTGCATGATAACGTTAGGATAGATTCTTCCCCTTTCAATCCCAACTTTAGGAGCATTGTCATGACAACATTAGGGATGACTAGTTTCCCCTTAGAGTTTGTGTATTCTCTTCTCATCTCCTAACTCTCTTAAGACACTTAATAAAGGATAATAAATGTTGTACACTACGAGCCTTAAGTACTTGAGGAATGATTGTTGGGGGGCCTCCTCTCAATTTGTATAGAGTGTTTAGCGTATTCCCTTTGGGAGAAATGCGACGCATTCTCTATCAAGTCATAGTCTTTAGTGCAACATGAATTATAAACTTAACTCAATTCACTTCTTCATAAAAAAGACAAAACAAAACATCAAACCTTTTTATCCTTCGGGATTGTTTATAACCATTTTTAGAAAGATTGTGTTAAGTCTTGGTTCTACCACAAATAGGTAACGCCTAAGTCTCCAATGGTCGAGCAGCGATACACCTAACTGCTAGAACGTAGGTTTAACCCTACTAAGTTAAAACACTAGAACCAATCTATGGTCGTGTCAGCTCGAACTACGTTTGCTCTGATTTCTGATACTAGATGAGGATACCTAGGCACAAGACAGCGATATCTCGGCGAGCCACCTTCCCCCCTTTTCACCCGTAGTTTTCTGAACTACGTTGACTCTGACTTTCCCATTGCCCGAGGGAATACGTAGGAATAGAGCGGTGATGCTCTATTAAGTCTCTTTTCTTTTCTTTTGTCCCTTTGAGCCAGCCTTTTGATAGATTAACACCTTTTTAGATAGACAACAAGCGCGGATCCCGTTGAGTAAAAAGGACGAGAGGGGTGCTCATACCTTCCCCTTGCGTAACCGACTCCCGAACCCAAGATTTGGTTGCGATGACCTGTCTTCTCCCTTTTTTGTAGGTTTTCTCTGATCGTTTTCTTTCCCTCTTTTTAGGATAAATAACAAACGGTGGTGACTCTTCTGTCTTTGTCGTACCCTCTTCGCAGTGATGTGACACATAACATATGTGCATTATTGCTATCTCTGGTGGTTACCTGTTTTGAATCACTTTGGTGTGTTCCCCAAGTGACTAGGTATGTATGTCGTCTCCCTCCAATAGAGTTGTCAGCCTTTAAGCATAAAATGTCCATCCTTTCTCAATTCCCCACAGAGTTTAATCCTCGTGGTTGATGGTTACTTCAATTATCTTTTTCCATGTTTGATAAGATACATCCCCATTCGAGTTCATTCCTCAATGGTTGGAGTCTTATTTTGACCGTTTCTTTCTACCTTGTTCCTATATCGAACTTTGGTCCCCAGGCGTTTCCCGAGCCCAATTCGAATGTGCATTTATTTTGCACTATATTTTGTAAGAAGAACTTATCTGCAATTCCCCAAATAAAATTAGTGGAAGTCTCGTTTGAGAAGCTTATCTTAGGGACGTTAAGGTCCGGAAGTTACCAGCATTGTTTGAAAAGTCTAGTGGTGGCTAGCATTGTTTGAGATACTTTATATGTGCTTTCTGCCCAAGTTTCTTTCTCCCCTCTTTTCGTTGATCATGGCTTTTGCATTTGCTTTGTGTTTAGCATTTGTTTAAGTGATTGACGTTTGAATGGTTGTAGAAGTTGATACTTCTCCCATTTCATCTCACTCTTTTTGACTTGTTTAAGTCAACTTGTTTTGATCATTTGTCTTTGTTGCATCATTTTGATTGTCACATTTCATCTTAGCATCTTTGCATATCATGTTTGCATTTGCATTGACTTGTTCAAATCAATCTCATCTCCTTTTTCATTTCATCTGTGATTGAGTTATCTGTTGTTTACTTAGTTTTTTTCCGAGATCCCATAGGATTCCTAGTCCCTCTGTTTATGATGGGAGTAGGAGAGATATTAGGTGTTCAATTGTTTGCATGATAATGTTAGGATAGATTCTTCCCCTTTTAATCCCAACTTTAGGAGCATTGTCATGACAACATTAGGGATGATTAGTTTCCCCTTAGAGTTTGTGTCTTCTCTTCTCATCTCCTAACTCTCTTAAGACACTTAATAAAGGATAATAAATGTTGTACACTACGAGCCTTAAGTACTTGAGGAATGATTGTTGGGGGGCCTCCTCTCAATCTGTATAGAGTGTTTAGCGTATGCCCTTTGGGAGAAATGTGACGCATTCTCTCTCAAGTCATAGTCTTTAGTGCAACATGAATTATAAACTTAACTCAATTCACTTCTTCATAAAAAACACAAAACAAAACATCAAACCTTTTTATCCTTCGGGATTGTTTATAACCATTTTTAGAAAGATTGTGTTAAGTCTTGGTTCTACCACAAATAGGTAACGCCTAAGTCTCCAATGGTCGAGCAGCGATACACCTAACTGCTAGAACGTAGGTTTAACCCTACTAAGTTAAAACACTAGAACCAATCTATGGTCGTGTCAGCTCGAACTACGTTTGCTCTGATTTCTGATACTAGATGAGGATACCTAGGCACAAGACAGCGATATCTTGGCGAGCCACCTTCCCCCCTTTTCACCCGTAGTTTTCTGAACTACATTGACTCTGACTTTCCCATTGCCCGAGGGAATACGTAGGAATAGAGCGGTGATGCTCTATTAAGTCTCTTTTCTTTTCTTTTGTCCCTTTGAGCCAGCCTTTTGATAGATTAACACCCTTTTAGATAGACAACAAGCGCGGATCCCGTTGAGTAAAAAGGACGTGAGGGGTGCTCATACCTTCCCCTTGCGTAACCGACTCCCGAACCCAAGATTTGGTTGCGATGACCTGTCTTCTCCCTTTTTTGTAGGTTTTCTCTGATCGTTTTCTTTCCCTCTTTTTGGGATAAATAACAAACGGTGGTGACTCTTCTGTCTTTGTCGTGCCCTCTTCTTAGTGATGTGACACATAACATATGTGCATTGTTGCTATCTCTGGTGGTTACCTGTTTTGAATCACTTTGGTGTGTTCCCCAAGTGACTAGGTATGTATGCCGTCTCCCTCCAATAGAGTTGTCAGCCTTTAAGCATAAAATGTCCATCCTTTCTCAATTCCCCACAGAGTTTAATCCTCGTGGTTGATGGTTACTTCAATTATCTTTTTCCATGTTTGATAAGATACATCCCCATTCGAGTTCATTCCTCAATGGTTGGAGTCTTATTTTAACCGTTTCTTTCTACCTTGTTCCTATATCGAACTTTGGTCCCCAGGCGTTTGCCGAGCCCAATTCGAATGTGCATTTATTTTGCACTATATTTTGTAAGAAGAACTTATCTGCAATTCCCCAAATAAAATTAGTGGAAGTCTCGTTTGAGAAGCTTATCTTAGGGACGTTAAGGTCTGGAAGTTACCAGCATTGTTTGAAAAGTCTAGTGGTGGCTAGCATTGTTTGAGATACTTTATATGTGCTTTCTGCCCAAGTTTCTTTCTCCCCTCTTTTCTTTGATCATGGCTTTTGCATTTGCTTTGTGTTTAGCATTTGTTTAAGTGATTGATGTTTGAATGGTTGTAGAAGTTGATACTTCTCCAATTTCATCTCACTCTTTTTGACTTGTTTAAGTCAACTTGTTTTGATCATTTGTCTTTGTTGCATCATTTTGATTGTCACATTTCATCTTTTCATCTTTGCATATCATGTTTGCATTTGCATTGACTTGTTCAAATCAATCTCATCTCCTTTTTCATTTCATCTGTGATTGAGTTATCTGTTGTTTACTTAGTTTTTTCCGAGATCCCATAGGATTCCTAGTCCCTCTGTTTATGATGGGAGTAGGAGAGATATTAGGTGTTCAATTGTTTGCATGATAATGTTAGGATAGATTCTTCCCCTTTCAATCCCAACTTTAGGAGCATTGTCATGACAACATTAGGGATGATTAGTTTCCCCTTAGAGTTTGTGTCTTCTCTTCTCATCTCCTAACTCTCTTAAGACACTTAATAAAGGATAATAAATGTTGTACACTACGAGTCTTAAGTACTTGAGGAATGATTGTTGGGGGGCCTCCTCTCAATCTGTATAGAGTGTTTAGCGTATGCCCTTTGGGAGAAATGCGACGCATTCTCTCTCAAGTCATAGTCTTTAGTGCAACATGAATTATAAACTTAACTCAATTCACTTCTTCATAAAAAACACAAAACAAAACATCAAACCTTTTTATCCTTCGGGATTGTTTATAACCATTTTTAGAAAGATTGTGTTAAGTCTTGGTTCTACCGCAAATAGGTAACGCCTAAGTCTCCAATGGTCGAGCAGCGATACACCTAACTGCTAGAACGAAGGTTTAACCCTACTCAGTTAAAACACTTGAACCAATCTATGGTCGTGTCAGCTCGAACTACGTTTGCTCTGATTTCTGATACTAGATGAGGATACGTAGGCACAAGACAACGATGTCTTGGCGAGCCACCTTCCCCCCTTTTCACCCGTAGTTTTCTGAACTACGTTGACTCTGACTTTCCCATTGCACGAGGGAATACGTAAGAATAGAGCGGCGATGCTCTATTAAGTCTCTTTTCTTTTCTTTTGTCCCTTTGAGCCTGCCTTTTGATAGATTAACACCCTTTTAGATAGACAACAAGCGCGGATCCTGTTGAGTAAAAAGGACGTGAGGGGTGCTCATACCTTCCCCTTGCGTAACCGACTCCCGAACCCAAGATTTGGTTGCGATGACCTGTCTTCTCCCTTTTTTGTAGGTTTTCTCTGATCGTTTTCTTTCCCTCTTTTTGGGATAAATAACAAACGGTGGCGACTCTTCTGTCTTTGCCGTGCCCTCTTCGCAGTGATGTGACACATAACATATGTGCATTGTTGCTATCTCTGGTGGTTACCTGTTTTGAATCACTTTGGTGTGTTCCCCAAGTGACTAGGTATGTATGCCGTCTCCCTCCAATAGAGTTGTCAGCCTTTAAACATAAAATGTCCATCCTTTCTCAATTCCCCACAAAGTTTAATCCTCGTGGTTGATGGTTACTTCAATTATCTTTTTCCATGTTTGATAAGATACATCCCCATTCGAGCTCATTCCTCAATGGTTGGAGTCTTATTTTGACCGTTTCTTTCTACCTTGTTCCTATATCGAACTTTGGTCCCCAGGCGTTTGCCGAGCCCAATTTGAATGTGCATTTATTTTGTATTATATCTTGTAAGAAGAACTTATCTGCAATTCCCCAAATAAAATTAGTGGAAGTCTCGTTTGAGAAGCTTATCTTAGGGACGTTAAGGTCCGGAAGTTACCAGCATTGTTTGAAAAGTCTAGTGGTGGCTAGCATTGTTTGAGATACTTTATATGTGCTTTCTGCCCAAGTTTCTTTCTCCCCTCTTTTCTTTGATCATGGCTTTTGCATTTGCTTTTTGTTTAGCATTTGTTTAAGTGATTGATGTTTGAATGGTTGTAGAAGTTGATACTTCTCCCATTTCATCTCACTCTTTTTGACTTGTTTAAGTCAACTTGTTTTGATCATTTGTCTTTGTTGCATCATTTTGATTGTCACATTTCATCTTTGCATCTTTGCATATCATGTTTGCATTTGCATTGACTTGTTCAAATCAATCTCCTCTCCTTTTTCATTTCATCTGTGATTGAGTTATTTTTTGTTTACTTAGTTTTTTTTCCGAGATCCCATAGGATTCCTAGTCCCATTGTTTATGATGGGAGTAGGAGAGATATTAGGTGTTTAATTGTTTGCATGATAACGTTAGGATAGATTCTTCCCCTTTCAATCCCAACTTTAGGAGCATTGTCATGACAACATTAGGGATGATTAGTTTCCCCTTAAAGTTTGTGTCTTCTCTTCTCATCTCCTAACTCTCTTAAGACACTTAATAAAGGATAATAAATGTTGTACACTACGAGCCTTAAGTACTTGAGTAATGATTGTTGGGGGGCCTCCTCTCAATCTGTATAGAGTGTTTAGCGTATGCCCTTTGGGAGAAATGCGACGCATTCTCTCTCAAGTCATAGTCTTTAGTGCAACATGAATTATAAACTTAACTCAATTCACTTCTTCATAAAAAACACAAAACAAAACATCAAACCTTTTTATCCTTCGGGATTGTTTATAACCATTTTTAGAAAGATTGTGTTAAGTCTTGGTTCTACCGCAAATCGGTAACGCCTAAGTCTCCAATGGTCGAGCAGCGATACACCTAACTGCTAGAACGAAGGTTTTAACCCTACTCAGTTAAAACACTTGAACCAATCTATGGTCGTGTCAGCTCGAACTACGTTTGCTCTGATTTCTGATACTAGATGAGGATACGTAGGCACAAGACAGCGATGTCTTGGCGAGCCACCTTCCCCCCTTTTCACCCGTAGTTTTCTGAACTACGTTGACTCTGACTTTCCTATTGCACGAGGGAATACGTAGGAATAGAGCGGCGATGCTCTATTAAGTCTCTTTTATTTTCTTTTGTCCCTTTGAGCCAGCCTTTTGATAGATTAACACCCTTTTAGATAGACAACAAGCGCGGATCCTGTTGAGTAAAAAGGACGTGAGGGGTGCTCATACCTTCCCCTTGCGTAACCGACTCCCGAACCCAAGATTTGGTTGCGATGACCTGTCTTCTCCCTTTTTTGTAGGTTTTCTCTGATCGTTTTCTTTCCCTCTTTTTGGGATAAATAACAAACGGTGGCGACTCTTCTGTCTTTGCCGTGCCCTCTTCGTAGTGATGTGACACATAACATATGTGCATTGTTGCTATCTCTGGTGGTTACCTGTTTTGAATCACTTTGGTGTGTTCCCCAAGTGACTAGGTATGTATGCCGTCTCCCTCCAATAGAGTTGTCAGCCTTTAAACATAAAATGTCCATCCTTTCTCAATTCCCCACAAAGTTTAATCCTCGTGGTTGATGGTTACTTCAATTATCTTTTTCCATGTTTGATAAGATACATCCCCATTCGAGCTCATTCCTCAATGGTTGGAGTCTTATTTTGACCGTTTCTTTCTACCTTGTTCCTATATCGAACTTTGGTCCCCAGGCGTTTGCCGAGCCCAATTTGAATGTGCATTTATTTTGCATTATATCTTGTAAGAAGAACTTATCTGCAATTCCCCAAATAAAATTAGTGGAAGTCTCGTTTGAGAAGCTTATCTTAGGGACGTTAAGGTCCGGAAGTTACCAGCATTGTTTGAAAAGTCTAGTGGTGGCTAGCATTGTTTGAGATACTTTATATGTGCTTTATGCCCAAGTTTCTTTCTCCCCTCTTTTCTTTGATCATGGCTTTTGCATTTGCTTTTTATTTAGCATTTGTTTAAGTGATTGATGTTTGAATGGTTGTAGAAGTTGATACTTCTCCCATTTCATCTCACTCTTTTTGACTTGTTTAAGTCAACTTGTTTTGATCATTTGTCTTTGTTGCATCATTTTGATTGTCACATTTCATCTTTGCATCTTTGCATATCATGTTTGCATTTGCATTGACTTGTTCAAATCAATCTCATCTCCTTTTTCATTTCATCTGTGATTGAGTTATCTGTTGTTTACTTAGTTTTTTCCGAGATCCCATAGGATTCCTAGTCCCTCTGTTTATGATGGGAGTAAGAGAGATATTAGGTGTTCAATTGTTTGCATGATAACGTTAGGATAGATTCTTCCCCTTTCAATCCCAACTTTAGGAGCATTGTCATGACAACATTAGGGATGATTAGTTTCCCCTTAGAGTTTGTGTCTTCTCTTCTCATCTCCTAACTCTCTTAAGACACTTAATAAAGGATAATAAATGTTGTACACTACGAGCCTTAAGTACTTGAGTAATGATTGTTGGGGGGCCACCTCTCAATCTGTATAGAGTGTTTAGCGTATGCCCTTTGGGAGAAATGCGACGCATTCTCTCTCAAGTCATAGTCTTTAGTGCAACATGAATTATAAACTTAACTCAATTCACTTCTTCATAAAAAACACAAAACAAAACATCAAACCTTTTTATCCTTCGGGATTGTTTATAACCATTTTTAGAAAGATTGTGTTAAGTCTTGGTTCTACCGCAAATCGGTAACGCCTAAGTCTCCAATGGTCGAGCAGCGATACACCTAACTGCTAGAACGAAGGTTTAACCCTACTCAGTTAAAACACTTGAACCAATCTATGGTCGTGTCAGCTCGAACTACGTTTGCTCTGATTTCTGATACTAGATGAGGATACGTAGGCACAAGACAACGATGTCTTGGCGAGCCACCTTCCCCCCTTTTCACCCGTAGTTTTCTGAACTACGTTGACTCTGACTTTCCTATTGAACGAGGGAATACGTAGGAATAGAGCGGCGATGCTCTATTAAGTCTCTTTTCTTTTCTTTTGTCCCTTTGAGCCAGCCTTTTGATAGATTAACACCCTTTTAGATAGACAACAAGCGCGGATCCTGTTGAGTAAAAAGGACGTGAGGGGTGCTCATACCTTCCCCTTGCGTAACCGACTCCCGAACCCAAGATTTGATTGCGATGACCTGTCTTCTCCCTTTTTTGTAGGTTTTCTCTGATCGTTTTCTTTCCCTCTTTTTGGGATAAATAACAAACGGTGGCGACTCTTCTGTCTTTGCCGTGCCCTCTTCGCAGTGATGTGACACATAACATATGTGCATTGTTGCTATCTCTGGTGGTTACCTGTTTTGAATCACTTTGGTGTGTTCCCCAAGTGACTAGGTATGTATGCCGTCTCCCTCCAATAGAGTTGTCAGCCTTTAAACATAAAATGTCCATCCTTTCTCAATTCCCCACAAAGTTTAATCCTCGTGGTTGATGGTTACTTCAATTATCTTTTTCCATGTTTGATAAGATACATCCCCATTCGAGCTCATTCCTCAATGGTTGGAGTCTTATTTTGACCGTTTCTTTCTACCTTGTTCCTATATCGAACTTTGGTCCCCAGGCGTTTGCCGAGCCCAATTTGAATGTGCATTTATTTTGCATTATATCTTGTAAGAAGAACTTATCTGCAATTCCCCAAATAAAATTAGTGGAAGTCTCGTTTGAGAAGCTTATCTTAGGGACGTTAAGGTCCGGAAGTTACCAGCATTGTTTGAAAAGTCTAGTGGTGGCTAGCATTGTTTGAGATACTTTATATGTGCTTTCTGCCCAAGTTTCTTTCTCCCCTCTTTTCTTTGATCATGGCTTTTGCATTTGCTTTTTGTTTAGCATTTGTTTAAGTGATTGATGTTTGAATGGTTGTAGAAGTTGATACTTCTCTCATTTCATCTCACTCTTTTTGACTTGTTTAAGTCAACTTGTTTTGATCATTTGTCTTTGTTGCATCATTTTGATTGTCACATTTCATCTTTGCATCTTTGCATATCATGTTTGCATTTGCATTGACTTGTTCAAATCAATCTCCTCTCCTTTTTCATTTCATCTGTGATTGAGTTATCTGTTGTTTACTTAGTTTTTTTTCCGAGATCCCATAGGATTCCTAGTCCCACTGTTTATGATGGGAGTAGGAGAGATATTAGGTGTTCAATCCTTTGCATGATAACGTTAGGATAGATTCCTCCCCTTTCAATCCCAACTTTAGGAGGATTGTCATGACAACATTAGGGATGATTAGTTTCCCCTTAGAGTTTGTGTCTTCTCTTCTCATTTCCTAACTTTGTTAAGACATTTAATAAAGGATAATAAATGTTGTACACTACGAGCCTTAAGTACTTGAGGAATGATAGTTGGGGTGCCTCCTCTCAATCTGTATAGAGTGTTTAGCGTATGCCCTTTGGGAGAAATGCGACGCATTCTCTCTCAAGTCATAGTCTTTAGTGCAACATGAATTATAAACTTAACTCAATTCACTTTTTCATAAAAAACACAAAACAAAACATCAAACCTTTTTATCCTTCGGGATTGTTTATAACCATTTTCAGAAAGAGTGTGTTAAGTCTTGGTTCTACCGCAAACAGGTAAAGCCTAAGTCTCCAATGGTCGAGCAGCGATACACCTAACTTCTAGAACGAAGGTTTAACCCTACTCAGTTAAAACACTTGAACCAATCTGTGGTCGTGTCAGCTCGAACTACGTTTGCTCTAATTTCTGATACTAGATGAGGATACGTAGGCACAAGACAGCGATGTCTTGGAGAGCCACCCTCCCACCTTTTCACCCGTAGTTTTCTGAACTACGTTGACTCTAACTTTCCCATTGCACGAGGGAATACGTAGGAATAGAGCGGCGATGCTCTATTAAGACTCTTTTCTTTACTTTTGTCCCTTTGAGCCAGCCTTTTGATAGATAAACACCATTTTAGATAGACAACAAGCGCGGATCTCGTTGAGTACAACGGACGTGAGGGGTACTCATACCTTCCCCTTGCGTAACCGACTCCCGAACCCAAGATTTGGTTGCGATAACCTGTCTTCTCCCTTTTTCGTAGGTTTTCTCTGATCGTTTTCTTTCCCTCTCTTTGGGATAAATAACAAACGATGGCGACTCTTCTGACTTTGCCGACCCCTCTTCGCAGCAATGTGACACATAACATATGTGCATTGTTGGTATCTCTGGTGGTTACCTGTTTTGAATCACTTTGGTGTGTTCCCCAAGTGACTAGGTATGTATGTCGTCTCCCTCCAATAGAGTTGTCAGCCTTTAAGCATAAAATGTCCATCCTTTCTCAATTCCCCACAGAGTTTAATCCTCGTGGTTGATGGTTACTTCAATTATCTTTTTCCATGTTTGATAAGATACATCCCTATTCGAGTTCATTCCTCAATGGTTGGAGTCTTATTTTGACCGTTCCTTTCTACCTTGTTCCTATATCGAACTTTGGTCCCCAGGCGTTTGCTGAGCCCAATTTGAATGTGCATTTATTTTGCACTATATCTTGTAAGAAGAACTTATCTGCAATTCCCCAAGTAAAATTAGTGGAAGTCTCGTTTGAGAAGCTTATCTTAGGGACGTTAATGTCCGGAAGTTACCAGCATTTTTTGAAAAGTCTAGTGGTGGCTAGCATTCGTTGAGATACTTTATATGTGCTTTCTGTCCAAGTTTCTTTCTCCCCTCTTTTCTTTGATCACGGCTTTTTCATTTGCTTTGGGTTTAGCATTTGTTTAAGTGATTGATGTTTGAATGATTGTAGGAGTTGTTACTTCTCCCATTTCATCTTACTCTTTTTGACTTGTTTAAGTCAACTTGTTTTGATCATTTGTCTTTGTTGCACCATTTTATTTGTCACATTTCATCTTTGCATCTTTGCATATCATGTTTGCATTTGCATTGACTTGTTCAAGTCAATATCATCCCCTTCTTCATTTCACCTATGATTGAATTATCTGTTGTTTACTTAGTTTTTTATCCATGATCCCATAGGATTCCTAGTCCCTCTGTTTATGATGGGAGTAGGAGAGATATTAGGTGTTCAATCCTTTGCATGATAGCGTTAGGATAGATTCTTCCCCTTTCAATGCCAACTTTAGGAGCATTGTGCATGACAACATTAGCGATGGTTAGTTTCGCCTTAGAGTTTGTGTCTTCTCTTCTCATCTCCTAACTCTCTTAAGACACTTAATAAAGGATAATAAATGTTGTATGCTACGAGCCTTAAGTACTTGAGAAATGATAGTTGGGGGGCCTCCTCTCAATCTGTCTAGAGTGATTAGCGTATGCCCTTTGGGAGAAATGTGACGCATTCGCTCTCAAGTCATAGTCTTTAGTGCAACATGAATTATAAACTTGACTCAATTCACTTCTTCATAAAAAACACAAAACAAAACATCAAACCTTTTTATCCTTCGGGATTGTTTATAACCATTTTCAGAAAGAGTGTGTTAAGTCTTGGTTCTATCGCAAACAGGTAACGCCTAAGTCTCCAATGGTCGAGCAGCGATACACCTAACTGCTAGAACGAAGGTTTAACCCTACTCAGTTAAAACACTTGAACCAATCTATGGTCGTGTCAGCTCGAACTACGTTTGCTCTGATTTCTGATACTAGATAAGGATACGTAGGCACAAGACGGCGATGTCTTGGAGAGCCACCCTCCCCCATTTTCACCCGTAGTTTTCTGAACTACGTTGACTCTGACTTTCCCATTGCACGAGGGAATACGTAGGAATAGAGCGGCGATGCTCTATTAAGACTCTTTTCTTTACTTTTATCCCTTTGAGCCAGCCTTTTGATAGATAAACACCATTTTAGATAGACAACAAGCATGGATCTCGTTGAGTACAACGGACGTGAGGGGTGCTCATACCTTCCCCTTGCGTAACCGACTCCCGAACCCAAGATTTGGTTGCGATAACCTGTCTTCTCCCTTTTTCGTAGGTTTTCTCTGATCGTTTTCTTTCCCTCTCTTTGGGATAAATAACAAACGGTGGCGACTCTTCTGACTTTGCCGACCCCTCTTCGCAGCAATGTGACACATAACATATGTGCATTGTTGGTATCTCTGGTGGTTACCTGTTTTGGTTCACTTTGGTGTGTTCCCCAAGTGACTAGGTATGTATGTCGTCTCCCTCCAATAGAGTTGTCAGCCTTTAAGCATAAAATGTCCATCCTTTCTCAATTCCCCACAGAGTTTAATCCTCGTGGTTGATGGTTACTTCAATTATCTTTTTCCATGTTTGATAAGATACATCCCCATTCGAGTTCATTCCTCAATGGTTGGAGTCTTATTTTGACTGTTTGTTTCGACCTTGTTCCTATATCAAACTTTGGTCCCCAGGCGTTTTGCCGAGCCCAATTTGAATGTGCATTTATTTTGCATTATATCTTGTAAGAAGAACTTATCTGCAATTCCCCAAATAAAATTAGTGGAAGTCTCGTTTGAGAAGTTTATCTTAGGGAAGTTAAGGTCCAGAAGATACCAGCATTGTTTGAAAAGTCTAGTGGTGGCTAGCATTGTTTGAGATACTTTATATGTGCTTTCTGCCCAAGTTTCTTTCTACCCTCTTTTCTTTGATCATGACTTTTGCATTTGCTTTGTGTTTAGCATTTGTTTAAGTGATTGATGTTTGAATGGTTGTAGGAGTTGTTACTTCTCCCATTTCATCTCACTCTTTTTGACTTGTTTAAGTCAACCTGTTTTGATCATTTGTCTTTGTTGCATCATTTTGATTCTCACATTTCATCTTTGCATCTTTGCATATCATGTTTGCATTTGCATTGACTTGTTCAAGTCAATCTCATCTCCTTCTTCATTTCATCTGTGATTGAATTATCTGTTGTTTACTTAGTTTTTTCAATGATCCCTTAGGATTCCTAGTCCTTCTGTTTATGATGGGAGTAGGAGAGACATTCGGTGTTCAATCATTTGCATGATAGCGTTAGGATAGATTCTTCCCCTTTCAATCCCAACTTTAGGAGCATTGTGCATAACAACATTAGGGATGATTAGTTTCCCCTTAGAGTTTGTGTCTTCTCTTCTCATCTCCTAACTCTCTTAAGACACTTAATAAAGGATAATAAATGTTGTATGCTACGAGCCTTAAGTACTTGAGGAATGATAGTTGGAGGGCCTCCTCTCAATCTGTGTAGAGTGTTTAGCGTATGCCCTTTGGGCGAAATGCGACGTATTCACTCTCAAGTCAAGTCTTTAGTGCAACATGAATTACAAACTTAACTCAATTCACTTCTTCATAAAAAACACAAAACAAAACATCAAACCTTTTTATCCTTCGGGATTGTTTAAAACAATTTTCAGAAAGAGCGTGTTAAGTCTTGTTTCTACCGCAAACAGGTAACGCCTAAGTCTCCAATGTTCGAGCAGCGATACAGGTAACTACTAGAACGAAGGTTTAACCCTACTCAGTTAAAACACTTGAACCAATCTGTGGTCGTGTCATCCCGAACTATGTTTGCTCTGATTTCTCATACCAGATAAGACTACGTAGGCACAAGACGGCGATGTCTTGGCGAGCCACCTTCCCCCTTTTCACATGTAGTTTTACGAACTACGTTGAGTGTGACTTTCCTATTGCATTAGGGAATATGTGGGAATAGAGCGGCGGTGCTCTATAGAGTCTCTTTTGTTTTCATTTGTCCCTTTGAGCTAGCCTTTTGATATATTAACACCCTTTATGATAGACAACAAGCACGTATCCCGTAGAGTACAACGGACATGAGGGGTGCTCATACATTCCCATTGCATAACTGACTCCCGAACCCAAGAATTGGTTACAATGACCTGTCTTCTCCCTTTTTCGTAGGTTTTCTTGGATCGTTTTCTTTCCCTCTCTTTGGGATAAATAACAAACGGTGGCGACTCTTCTGTCTTTGCCGGCCCCTCTTCGCAGCGATTTGACACATTACATCTGTGCATTTTTGCTATCTCTGGTGGTTACCTGTTTTGATTCACTTTGGTGTCTTCCCCAAATGACTAGGTATGTATGTCGTCTCCCTCCAATAGAGTTGTCAGCCTTTAGGCATAAAATGTCCATCCTTTCTCAATTCCCCACAGAGTTTAATCCTCGTGCTTGATAGTTGCCTTAGTTATATTTTTCCATGTTTGATAAGATACATCCCCGTTCGAGTTAATTCCTCAATGGTTGGAGTCTTATTTTGACCGTTTCTTTCTACCTTGTTCCTATATCAAACTTTAGTCCCCAGGCGTTTGCCGAGCTCAATTTGAATGTGCATTTATTTTGCACTATATCTTGTAAGAAAAATTTATCTGCAATTCCAAAAATAAATATAGTGGAAGTCTTGTTTGAGAAGCTTATCTTAGGGACGTTAAGGTCCGGAAGTTACCAGCATTGTTTGAAAAGTCTAGTGGTGGCTAGCATTGTTTGAGATACTTTATTTGTGCTTTCTGCCCAAGTTTCTTTCTCCCCTCTTTTCTTTGATCATGGCTTTTGCATTTGCTTTATGTTTAGCATTTGTTTAAGTGATTGATGTTTGAATGGTTGTAGAAGTTGATACTTCTCCCATTTCATCTCACTCTTTTTGACTTGTTTAAGTCAACTTGTTTTGATCATTTGTCTTTGTTGCATCATTTTGATTGTCACATTTCATCTTTGCATCTTTGCATATCATGTTTGCATTTGCATTGACTTGTTCAAGTCAATCTCATCTCCTTTTTCATTTCATCTGTGATTGAGTTATCTGTTGTTTACTTAGTTTTTTTCCGAGATCCCATAGGATTCCTAGTCCCTCTGTTTATGATGGGAGTAGGAGAGATATTAGGTGTTCAATTGTTTGCATGATGACGTTAGGATAGATTCTTCCCCTTTCAATACCAACTTTAGGAGCATTGTCATGACAACATTAGGGATGATTAGTTTCCCCTTAGAGTTTGTGTCTTCTCTTCTCATCTCCTAAATCTCTTAAGACACTTAATAAAGGATAATAAATGTTGTACACTACGAGCCTTAAGTACTTGAGGAACGATTGTTGGGGGGCCTCCCCTCAATCTGTATAGATTGTTTAGCGTATTCCCTTTGGGAGAAATGCGACGCATTCTCTCTCAATTCATAGTCTTTAGTGCAACATGAATTATAAACTTAACTCAATTCACTTCTTCAAAAAAAAACACAAAATAAAACATCAAACCTTTTTATCCTTCGGGATTGTTTATAACCATTTTTAGAAAGATTGTGTTAAGTCTTGGTTCTACCGCAAATAGGTAACGCCTAAGTCTCCAATGGTCGATCAGCGATACACCTAACTGCTAGAATGAAGGTTTAACCCTACTCAGTTAAAACACTTGAACCAATCTATGGTCGTGTCAGCTCGAACTACGTTTGCTCTGATTTCTGATACTAGATGAGGATATGTAGGCACAAGACAGCGATGTCTTGGCGAGCCACCTTCCCCCCTTTTCACCCGTAGTTTTCTGAACTACGTTGACTCTGACTTTCCCATTGCACGAGGGAATACGTAGGAATAGAGCGGCGATGCTCTATTAAGTATCTTTTCTTTTCTTTTGTCCCTTTGAGCCAGCCTTTTGATAGGTTAACACCCTTTTAGATAGACAACAAGCGCGGACCCGTTGAGTACAAAGGACGTGAGGGGTGCTCATACCTTCCCCTTATGTAACCGACTCCCGAACCCAAGATTTAGTTGCGATGACCTGTCTTCTCCCTTTTTTGTAGGTTTTCTTTGATCATTTTCTTTCCTTCTTTTTGGGATAAATAACAAACGGTGGCGACTCTTCTGTCTTTGTCGGGCCTTCTTCGCAGTGATGTGACATATAACATATGTGCATTGTTGCTATCTCTGGTGGTTACCTATTTTGATTCACTTTGGTGTGTTCCCCAAGTGACTAGGTATGTATGCCGTCTCCCTCCAATAGAGTTGTCAGCCTTTAAGCATAAAATGTCCATCCTTTCTCAATTCCCCACAGAGTTTAATCCTCGTGGTTGATGGTTACTTCAATTATCTTTTTCCATGTTTGATAAGATACATCCCCATTCGAGTTCATTCCTCAATGGTTGGAGTCTTATTTTGACCGTTTCTTTCTACCTTGTTCCTATATCGAACTTTGGTCCCCAGGCGTTTGCCGAGCCCAATTTGAATGTGCATTTATTTTGCATTATATCTTGTAAGAAGAACTTATCTGCAATTCCCCAAATAAAATTAGTGGAATTCTCGTTTGAGAAGCTTATCTTAGGGACGTGAAGGTCCGGAAGTTACCAGCATTGTTTGAAAAGTCTAGTGGTGGCTAGCATTGTTTGAGTTACTTTATATGTGCTTTCTGCCCAAGTTTCTTTCTCACCTCTTTTCTTTGATCATGACTTTTGCATTTGCTTTGTGTTTAGCATTTGTTTAAGTGATTGATGTTTGAATGGTTGTAGGAGTTGTTACTTCTCCCATTTCATCTCACTCTTTTTGACTTGCTTAAGTCAACTTGTTTTGATCATTTGTCTTTGTTGCATCATTTTGATTCTCACATTTCATCTTTGCATATTTGCATATCATGTTTGCAATTGCATTGACTTGTTCAAGTCAATATCATCTCCTTCTTCATTTCATCTGTGATTGAATTATCTGTTGTTTACTTAGTTTTTTTTCCATGATCCCATAGGATTCATAGTCCCTCTGTTTATGATGGGAGTAGGAGAGATATTAGGTGTTCAATCCTTTGCATGATAGCATTAGGATAGATTCTTCCCCTTTCAATGCCAACTTTAGGAGCATTGTGCATGACAACATTAGGGATGATTAGTTTCCCCTTAGAGTTTGTGTCTTCTCTTCTCATCTCCTAACTCTCTTAAGACACTTAATAAAGGATAATAAATGTTGTACGCTACGAGCCTTAAGTACTTGAGAAATGATAGTTGGGGGGCCTCCTCTCAATCTGTCTAGAGTGTTTAGCGTATGCCCTTTGGGAGAAATGCGACGCATTCGCTCTCAAGTCATAGTCTTTAGTGCAACATGAATTATAAACTTAACTCAATTCACTTCTTCATAAAAAACACAAAACAAAACATCAAACCTTTTTATCCTTTGGGATTATTTATAAACATTTTTAGAAAGACTGTGTTAAGTCTTGGTTCTACCGCAAACAGATAACGCCTAAGTCTCCAATGGTCGAGCAGCGATACACCTAACTGCTAGAACGAAGGTTTAACCCTACTCAGTTAAAACACTTGAACCAATCTTTGGTCGTGTCAGCTCGAACTACGTTTGCTCTGATTTCTGATACTAGATGAGGATACATAGGTATAAGACGGCGATGTCTTGGCGAGCCACCTTCCCCCATTTTCACCCGTAGTTTTCTGAACAACGTTGACTCTGACTTTCCCATTGCACGAGGGAATACGTAGGAATAGAGCGGCGATGCTCTATCAAGTCTCTTTTCTTTTCATTTGTCCCTTTGAGCCAGCCTATTGATAGATTAACACCAGTTTAGATAGACAACAAGCGCGGATCCTGTTGAGTACAGTGAGGGGTGCTCATACCTTCCCCTTGCGTAACCGACTCCCGAACCCAAGATTTGGTTGCGATGACGTGTCTTCTCCCTTTTTTGTAGGTTTTCTCTGATCATTTTCTTTCCTTCTTTTTGGGATAAATAACAAACGGTGGCGACTCTTCTGTCTTTGTCGGGCCTTCTTCGCAGTGATGTGACATATAACATATGTGCATTGTTGCTATCTCTGGTGGTTACCTATTTTGATTCACTTTGGTGTGTTCCCCAAGTGACTAGGTATGTATGCCGTCTCCCTCCAATAGAGTTGTCAGCCTTTAAACATAAAATGTCCATCCTTTCTCAATTCCCCACAGATTTTAATCCTCGTGGTTGATGCTTGCTTCAATTATCTTTTTCCATGTTTGATAAGATACATCCCCATTCGAGTTCATTCCTCAATGGTTGGAGTCTTATTTTGACCATTTCTTTCTACCTTGTTCCTATATCGAACTTTGGTCCCCAGGCGTTTGCCGAGCCCAATTTGAATGTGCATTTATTTTTCACAATATCTTGTAAGAAGAAATTATCTGCAATTCTCCAAATAAAATTAGTGGAAGTCTCGTTTGAGAAGCTTATCTTAGGAACGTTAAGGTCCGGAAGTTACCAGCATTGCTTGAAAAGTCTAGTGGTGGCTAGCATTGGTTGAGATACTTTACATGTTCTTTTTGTCCAAGTTTCTTTCTCGCCTCTTTTCTTTGATCATGGCTTTTGCATTTGCTTTGTGTTTAGCATTTGTTTAACTGATTGATGTTTGAATGTTTGTAGGAGTTGTTACTTCTCCCATTTCATCTCACTCTTTTTGACTTGTTTAAGTCAACTTGTTTTGATCATTTGTCTTTGTTGCATCATTTTGATTCTCACATTTCATCTTTGCATCTTTGCATATCATGTTTGCATTTGCATTGACTTGTTCAAGTCAATCTCATCTCCTTCTTCATTTCATCTGAGATTGAATTATCTGTTGTTTACTTAGTTTTTTTCCATGATCCCATAGGATTCCTAGTCCCTCTGTTTATGATGGGAGTAGGAGAGATATTAGGTGTTCAATCCTTTGCATGATAGCGTTAGGATAGATTCTTCCCCTTTCAATCCCAACATTAGGAGCATTGTGCATGACAACATTAGGGATGATTAGTTTCCCCTTAGAGTTTGTGTCTTCTCTTCTCATCTCCTAACTCTCTTAAGACATTTAATAAAGGATAATAAATGTTGTACGCTACGAGCCTTAAGTACTTGAGAAATGATAGTTGGGGGGTCTCCTCTCAATCGGTCTAGAGTGTTTAGCGTATGCCCTTTGGGAGAAATGCAACACATTCGCTCTCAAGTCATAGTCTTTAGTGCAACATGAATTATAAATTTAACTCAATTCACTTCTTCATTAAAAACACAAAACAAAACATCAAACCTTTTTATCCTTCGGGATTGTTTATAACCATTTTCAGAAAGAGTGTGTTAAGTCTTGGTTCTACCGCAAACAGGTAACGCCTAAGTCTCCAATGGTCGAGCAGCGATACACCTAAATGCTAGAACGAAGGTTTATCCCTACTCAGTTAAAACACTTGAACCAATCTGTGGTCGTGTTAGCCTGAACTATGTTTGCTCTGATTTCTAATACTAGATGAGGATATGTAGGCAAAAGACGATGTGTCTTGGCGAGCCACCTTCCCCCCTTTTCATCCGTAGTTTTCTGAACTACATTGACTCTGAGTTTTCCATTGCACGAGAGAATACGTAGGAATAGAGCGGCGATGCTCTATCGAGTATCCTTTCTTTTCTTTTGTCCCTTTGAGCCATCCTTTTGATAGATTAACACCCTTTTAGATAGACAACAAGCGTGGATCTCGTAGAGTACAATGGACGTGAGGGGTGCTCATACCTTCCCCTTACGTAACCGACTCCCGAACCCAAGATTTGGTTACGATGACTTGTCTTTTCCCTTTTTTAAAGGTTTTCTCTGATCGTTTTCTTTCCCGCTATTTGGGATAAATAAAAAACGGTGGCGACTCTTCTGTCTTTGCCGGCCCCTCTTCGCAGCGATGTGACACATAACATATGTGCATTGTTGCTATCTCTGGTGGTTACCAGTTTTGATTCACTTTGGTGTGTTCCCCAAGTGACTAGGTATGTATGTCGTCTCCCTCCAATAGAGTTGTCAGCCTTTAAGCATAAAATGTCCATCCTTTCTCAATTCCCCACAGAGTTTAATCCTCGTGGTTGATGGTTGCTTCAATTATCTTTTTCCATGTTTGATAAGATACATCCCCATTCGATTTCATTCCTCAATGGTTGGATTCTTATTTTGACCATTTCTTTCTACCTTGTTCCTATATCGAACATTGGTCCCCAGGCGTTTGCCGAGCCCAATTTGAATGTGCATTTATTTTGCATTAGATCTTGTAAGAAGAACTTATCTGCAATTTTCCAAATAAAATTAGTGGAAGTCTCGTTTGAGAAGCTTATCTTAGGAACGTTAAGGTCCGGAAGTTACCAGCATTGCTAGAAAAGTCTAGTGGTGGCAAGCATTGGTTGAGATACTTTATATGTTCTTTTTGTCTAAGTTTCTTTCCACCTCTTTTCTTTGATCATGGCTTTTGCATTTACTTTGTGTTTAGCATTTGTTTAACTGATTGATGTTTGAATTCTTGTAGGAGTTGTTACTTCTCCCATTTCATCTCACTCTTTTTGACTTGTTTAAGTCAACTTGTTTTGATCATTTGTGTTTGTTGCATCACTTTGATTCTCACATTTCATCTTTGCATCTTTGCATATCATGTTTGCATTTGAATTGACTTGTTCAAATCAATCTCATCTCCTTCTTCATTTCATCTGTGATTGAATTATCTGTTGTTTACTTAGTTTTTTTCCATGATCCCATGGGATTCCTAGCCCCTCTGTTTATGATGGGAGTAGGAGAGATATTAGGTGTTCAATCCTTTGCATGATAGTGTTAGGATAGATTCTTCCCCTTTCAATCCCAACTTTAGGAGCATTGTGCATGACAACATTAGGGATGATTAGTTTCCCCTTAGAGTTTGTGTCTTCTCTTCTCATCTCCTAACTCTCTTAAGACACTTAATAAAGGATAATAAATGTTGTACGCTAGGAGCCTTAAGTACTTGAGAAATGATAGTTGGGGGGCCTCCTCTCAATCGGTCTAGAGTGTTTAGCATATGCCCTTTGGGAGAAATGCGAAGCATTCGCTCTTAATTCATAGTCTTTAGTGCAACATGAATTATAAGTTTAACTCAATTCACTTCTTCAGAAAAAACACAAAATAAAACATCAAACCTTTTTATCCTTCGGGATTGTTTATAACCATTTTCAGAAAGAGTGTGTTAAGTCTTGGTTCTACCGCAAACTGGTAACGCCTAATTCTCCAATGGTCGAGCAGCGATACACCTAACTGCTAGAACGAAGGTTTAACCCTACTCAGTTAAAACACTTGAACCAATCTGTGGTCGTGTCAGCTTGAACTACGTTTGCTCTGATTTCTAATACTAGATGAGGATATGTAGGCACAAGACGGCGATGTCTTGGCGAGCCACCTTCCCCCCTTTTCATCCATAGTTTTTTGAACTACGTTGACTTTGACTTTCCCATTGCACGAGAGAATACGTAGGAATAGAGCGGCGATTCTCTATCGAGTCTCTTTTCTTTTCTTTTGTCCCTTTGAGCAAGCCTTTTGATAGATTAACACCCTTTTAGATAGACAACAAGCGCAGATCCCGTCGAGTACAACGGACGTGAGCGGTGCTCATACCTTCCCCTTGCGTAACCGACTCCCGAACCCAAGATTTGGTTGGTATGACCTGTCTTCTCCCTTTTTCATAGGTTTTCTCTGATCGTTTTCTTTCCCGCTCTTCGGGATAAATAACAATTGTTTTGATCTTATGTCTTTGCCGGCCCCTCTTCGCAGCGATGTGACACATAGCATCTGTTCATTTTTGTTATCTTTGGTGGTTACCTGTTTTGATTCACTTTGGTGTGTTCCCCAAGTGACTAGGTATGTATGTCGTCTCCCTCCAATAAAGTTGTCAGCCTTTAAGAATAAAATGTCCATCCTTTCTCAATTCCCCACAGAGATTAATCCTCGTGGTTGATGGTTGCTTCAGTTATCTTTTTCCATATTTGATAAGATACATCCCCATTCGAGTTCATTCCTCAATGGTTGGAGTCTTATTTTGACCGTTTCTTTCTAGCTTGTTCCTATATCGAACTTTGGTCCCCAGGCGGTTGTCGAGCCCAATTTGAATGTGCATTTATTTTGCATTATATCTTGTAAGACGAACTTATCTGCAATTCCCCAAATAAAATTAGTGGAAGTCTCGTTTGAGAAGCTTATCTTAGGGATGTTAAGGTCCGATTATTACCAGCATTGTTTGAAAAGTCTAGTGGTGGCTAGCATTGGTTGGGATACTTTATATGTGCTTTCTGTCCAAGTTTCTTTCTCCCCTCTTTTCTTTGATCATGGATTTTGCATTTGCTTTGTGTTTAGCATTTGTTTAAGTGATTGATGTTTGAATGATTGTAGGAGTTGTAACTTCTCCCATTTCATCTCACTCTTTTTGACTTGTTTAAGTCAACTTGTTTTGATCATTTGCCTTTGTTGCATCATTTTGATTCTCACATTGCATCTTTGCATCTTTGTATATCATGTTTGCATTTGCATTCACTTGTTCAAGTCAATCTCATATCCTTCATCATTTCATCTATGATTGAATTATCTGTTGTTTACTTAGTTTTTTTCAATGATCCCTTAGGATTCCTAGTCCCTTTGCATGATAACATTAGGATAGATTCTTCCCCTTTCAATTCCAACTTTAGGAGCATTGTGCATGACAACATTAGGGATGATTAGTTTCCCCTTAGAGTTTGTGTCTTCTCTTCTCATCTCCTAACTCTCTTAATACACTTAATAAAGGATAATAAGTGTTGTTCGCTACGAGCCTTAAGTACTTGAGGAATGATAGTTAGGGGGCCTCCTCTCAATCTGTCTAGAGCGTTTAGCGTATGCCCTTTGGGCGAAATGCGACGCGTTCGCTCTCAAGTCATAGTCTTTAGTGCAACATGAATTACAAACTTAACTCAAGTCACTTCTTCATAAAAAACACAAAACAAAACATCAAACCTTTTTATCCTTCGGGATTGTATAAAACCATTTTTAGAAAGACTATGTTAAGTCTTAGTTCTACCACAAACAGGTAACGCCGATGTCTCCAATGGTCGAGTAACGATACACCTAACTGCTAGAACGAAGGTTTAACCCTACTCAGTTAAAACACTTGAACCAATCTATGGTCGTGTAAGCCCGAACTACTTTTTCTCTGATAGCTCATACCGGATGAGGATATGTAGGCACAAGACGACGATTTCTTGGCGAGCCACCTTCCCCCCTGTTCACCCGTAGTTTTCTGAACTACGTTGACTCTGACTTTCCCATTGCACGAGGGAATACGTAGGAATAAAGCGGCGATGCTCTATTGAGTCTCTTTTCTTTTCTTTTGTCCCTTTGAGATACCTTTTGATAGATTAACACCCTTTTAGATAGACAATAAGCGCATATCCCGTTGATTTGTTTGCGATGACCTGTCTTCTCCCTTTTTCGTAGGTTTTCCCTGATCGTTTTATTTCCCTCTCTTTGGGATAAATAACAAACGGTGGCGACTCTTCTGTCTTTGCCAGCCCCTCTTCGCAGCGATGCGACACATAACATCTGTGCACTATTTTGATTCACTTTGGTGTGTTCCCCAAGTGACTAGGTATGTATGTCGTTTCCCTCCAATAGAGTTGTCAGCCTTTAAGCATAAAATGTCCATCCTTTCTCAATTCCCTAACGAGTTTAATCCTTGTGGTTGATGGTTGCTTCAGTTATCTTTTTCCATGTTTGATAAGATACATCCCCATTCGAGTCCATTCCTCAATGGTTGGAGTCTTATTTAGACCGTTTCTTTCTAGCTTGTTCCTATATCGAAGTTTTGTCCCCAGGCGGTTGCCGAACCCAATTTGAATGTGTATTTATTTTGCACCATATCTTGTAAGAAGAACTTATCTGCAATTCCTCAAATATAATTAGTGGAAGTCTCGTTTGAGAAGCTTGTCTTAGGGACGTTAAGGTCCGTTTGTTACCCGCATTGTTTGAAAAGTCTAGTGGTGACTAGAATTGGTTGAAAGTCGAGTGGTTACTAGCATCATTTGGAAAATCTAGCGGTTACTCGTATTGTTAATTTGGTGGTTACCAATCATTGGTTGAAAGTCCAGTGGTTACTGGCTTCGTTTAGAAAATCTAGTGGTTACTTGTATTGTTAATTTGGTGGTTACCAATCTTTGGTTGAAAGTCTAGTGGTTACTGGCATCGTTTGGAAAATCCAGTGGTTACTGTTATTGTTGATTTGGTGGTTACCAATCATGGTAGAGAATCCAGTGGTTACAAGCATCGCTTGGGAAATCCAGTGGTTACTGGTATTGTCGATTTGGTGGTTGCCAATTATGGTGGAAAATCCAGTGGGTACTGGCAGTGATTGAAAGTCTAGTGGTTACTAGCATCGTTAGATCCAATGGTTATTGGCAATTTCATCCAGCGTTGTTGTGCTTTTTATTATTGGTGGTTACCAATATCCCCGATAAAGTCCAATTGTTTGGCATACAATAGAGTTTAATTACCTTGTATCTTTCCTGATGTTTCCTGAAGATCCCATTTGATCTCTTCATTTTAGGTATTTCCAGAGGTTTGGACGTTTATCCTTGCTTGAAAATATGGTAGTGACTGGTACCGATGAATTGATGGCGACCAATCATATTCCATGTAAGGCCAGTGGATACTGGCATTGAGGAAATCTAGTGGTGACTGGTACTGATGAATTGGTGGTGACTAATCAAATTCCATGTAAGGACAATTGGTAATTGGCGTTGAGGAAATCCATTGTTGACTGGTACTGATGAATTGGTGATGACCAATCATATTCCATGTAAGGCCAGTTGGTAATTGGCATTGAGAAAATCCAGTGGTGACAGCTGTTGCACCCTAAAATTTGACCAACCGGTGTCACTTTCGGTTTATGCTTCGACGCATTTCGCATTCGCATTTACATACTGCATATAGTGCATTTCCTTAATCATGGTGATTTTATCGGGATTACAGCCCTGCTGTCGTATTTCAGGTATTCCAGACCGATTCGGATAATCGGAGGTTATTTTGAGAAGTCGCGCGCTTCCTGGGTGTTTTCAGTTCGCAGTGATTTTGGAGTTTCTGGGTGTCCGGGTTTACTGTTTTGCTTCGATCTGGTCTCGCGCTCTCTTTTATATTGGTTATTTGCCTTTGTTTGCATTTTTTTAAGGATTTAATAGTCTTTTGTAAATTTTAAATAGGCTTTATAGATTTTTTAGAATTTAAATAGATTTCTTTTAATATTTTTAATAGTTTTAAATATTTTTAGAATTTATAAATTGTTTTTAAATAGATTTTAGGTTTAAATCATATTTTAGATATTAAGTCATTTTTAGATAATAGTTTAATATGATTTTCTTTTACTAGAGTTTTTTTAATAGAATAAAAGATTTTCTTTTAAAAAAGTAATATAGATTTTATTAGAGATTTAATAGAAATTTAGTAAAATTTTAAATAGAAATTATTAGAGTTTTTATTTTTATTGGTTTAGAGATTAGTGGAATTGTTAGAGAATTATTAGAGTTTGTTTTTCTATTGTCATTAGTCTAGTGATTAGTATAGATTTAATAGTTAATTCTTCTTTTTAGGTTTAATTAGACTTTAATCATTTGTTTAGATATTAATTAGGGTCTTATTAGAGTTTAGTAGGTTTAATTAGGATTAGATTGCCGTGTTAATTGTCATTTTAGCATCTAATTGTAGTTTTAATTTTTAGTTAATTAAAGTTTAAATCTCTAATCAGTTTTTAATTCATTTAATCTTCATTAACCATTTCATTCAGTGCAGATCCAGTCCAATTGGTCATCATTTTCGTGGGCCCAGTTCAGTTTTGGAGGCCCATTCTTCCAATCTATCAGTCCAAATCCCATGCCACATGTCATCCTATAAAAGTTGCCACGAGTCTCTCTCTCAGGGGGCCACATCATTTTTCCCACTTCACCCAAATTCAGCCACGTTTCCCACTTTCTCCTCTCCCCTCCACGTGTGCTTCATGCACACTCTCCCTCTGACTTCCCCGTGACACTTGGCACAACCTGAGCTCCACCGGTTGCATGGCCGGCGGCCATGCAACCACCGCAACCTCCAGCTTCCGGCAACCTTAACCAACCCCTAACTACCTCCGACCGCCGTCAACCTCTCTGGAAACTGGAAAAATTCCAGAAATTCATCTTGCTCCTCTCGCCTTCATCTTCTCCGATCCAACTTCATCCTATTCCCAGAAAATCAACCTCAACAATAATTGATCTCCACCGTGTTCTTCGCGTTTTCCAGAAACCGGCAACGATCTTCGTCTTCTATTCATCACGCTCACGATCCACACAACATTCTCCAGATTTCTTCGAGGAATTTCAACCGTGTTCACGCCATCTTCATGAGCATCCTTCAACATCGCTTCAAGATTCATCGGAACTCAGTTCATCATCGAGATCCTTCTGAGATTTGCCAAGAAACGCATCTTCTCTTCATCAATGATCTTCATGTGAACTTCATCGCTCGTCCACCATCAAGAGCATCATAGATCCAGACTTTCCAGAAAGTGCGAAGATCTTCATCGTTCTTCAGGAACATCCAGATCCACATCATCAATCAACGAAGCTTCGCACGCCAATCAATCTTCATCTCGTCCTCAAATCTCCAGCAACGTCAAACAGAAAACTACGAGAATCTTCAACAAATTTTCAAGACGCTCCAAGAATGATAATCTTCAAGGAACGATTTGCAGGGATCATTATCATTCAACATCAGACTCCATATGATTTCCATATCGTCATCAGGATTCCAGATCCTCTTCAGATGGGGTCAAGAATCTTCATCTCCATCCGTTCCAGAAATTCCCTCAACATCCTCGTTCCTTGATCTTCACGAAGGAATCGCGTGTGGTTTCTCTTGTGTTGTTGACAGGTTTGGAACGAAGGTAAAGGAAGACGAAGCTGGGAGTTGAAGGAGAGTGAGGCTGAGAAAGGTTGAGAAGAGAGGAGATTAGGAGAATCAACGAGAGAGGGAGAGAGGCTAAGCAGCACATTGTGTGAGCAGTAGAGGGAGAGTCTGAGGAGACCTAGGGTTTTTTTTTTAGAAGGAAGTTGGACCGGGTTCACTTGGGCTTGAAAGCCCAATGGCAGGGTTTCTTTGTCCTACACCTCCCTCCGTTTCTGCCCTTACTGGATCTTGGGCTCAGGGCCCAACGAGTTCTGCTGCCATTTTTTTGGTTTGCTTCAGCTGAAGTTTTTGTGGGCTGGGCCCTATTTTGTTTGTTTTTACTTGTATACTCCCCTGTACACAGTTATATCCCCCTCCCCTTTGTATTTCTTTTATTATTTTCTTTTGTAATATTTTCTTAATTTTTAGATAAAAAAATATGGGAAAAGAGAAGAGAGAAAATGTATAAAAGAAAATATGTGAAAAAGGAATATTGAAAAAAGATATTGAAGAAGAATATTGGAAAAAAGAACAATAAAAAGAATATTGAAAAAGAAAAAGAGAAAAGAACATTGAGAAAGAAAAAGAAAAGAATATAGAAATATGAAAAAGAATAAAAAATATTAGTATAGATTTTTCTATTTTCTTTTAGAGTATATTTTTCTTCATGGAGTTTATTTTAGGGATAGTTTTAAATGTCCATCTGTTAGGGGACTTTTTACACTTTTAGAGATAGTTTTTTGAAGTCCACTTGTTAGGGGACTATTTTCCATTTGATTTTTTCCAGGATAGTTGGTTAGTTTCTAGGAGATTATTTTTCAGTTCTCAATCATTGTAATCCTTTTCAGAATATCAATAAAACGAGATTTGAGTTGTGGTCCCGAAAGTTAGCCGAACTACAGTTGCTCTGATTTCTTGTACCAGACAAGAATATGTAGGCATAGGATGCGATGTCCTAGCAAGCACACTAACAACTAACCCTTTGTTCTCTTGCTGCTGTGCGATCGAGACTTTCCCGCTGACGACTGATTGTTATCCTTTTCTCTTGCCCTTGTGCATTTGAGACCAGACCGTAGCTTTATTTCCCATAGGTTCCCGTACCTTTAAAACCAGATTGAATATCTCACTCCTGTGTGAGAACACCCTGCTTAGCCGTAGTTAGCCTGAACTACGAAAGCTCTGATCTTCCATGCTGTGTGGAAGTACGTAGGCACAAGACGCGAAGTCTTGGCGAGCCAATTCCCTGTAGTTTCCCAAACTACGTTGACTCTGACTTTCTCTCTTGAGAATACGTAGGCATAGAGTGCGACGCTCTATCGAGTCAATTCCTTTCCGTTTAGATTTAGCAGCCGTAGATAGATTGTTTTTGCATCCTTTAGACAAACCAAGCAAGCGTGGATCCCGTCGAGTACGACGGACGTGAGGGGTGCTAATACCTTCCCCTTGCGTAACCGACTCCCGAATCCAGGTTTTGGTTGCGACGACCATACCTTTCCCGTTTTTTGCGAGGTTTACTTCGAGCGTTTCCTTTCCCTCCGTTGGGATAAATAACGCACGGTGGCGACTCTTCTGTCCGCCGGCGCCGATTTTCGCAGTAGCGACAGCTGGCGACTCCAACGGTTCCCTACGCCTTAGGTTTTTTTCCTAGCTGTTTGGGGTCATCCCCAGCAGCTGGCGACTCTGCTGGGGACCGTGATAGTTCCCTATGCATGTGGGATCCAACGTCCCCTAAGAGAGTCAATCCTAGCGCTTGTTTGCTTGTCTTTTAGGTGTTTATTTTTTCATTGCTATTATTTGTTGCTGTTGTGCTGGGGAGGGTGATACTTTGAGTGATAAGCCGGACCTTGGCTTGAGTATGCATTTTAGACATAGTTGTGGAGATTAGTGGACGAACCTGTTTGTTGAGCAGACACAAGTTCCCTACGAAATCCGCGCTCAGACGAGGTTCTCTCCGAGGTGCTTCTTTCCGGTCCTGAGGATCTGAGAGGAGTTCAGACGTGAGGATTGTCGACTCTGAGGACCGATCATTTGGAAGTCAGCTAAGTGAGGCCGCTTCATGGGATGACGATGCCACACCTTCTGGGTATCGCATCATTCCTCATGAAAGTCTGTGACGCTGATGACCGCATAGGATGTCGTACCTTGTCAGATTAGGTCCATACCTGTGAGTGGGAGGGTTTTTGCAGGAAACTTAACCTCCAAACAACCCGGTTTTTTGGTTTTCGCTTCAGAGTGATTATCTCCGTCAGCAGTACAGCAGTATTCAGAGCGTGTTGTGGGGGCTGTGATCCCGTGTTTGCTGCATTGCATTGCATTTGCATAAGCATCTTTGCATCATATTGCATAGCATTTCTCCAGTTAGCCAGAGTTCTGATCCAGCCTTTGTTTCCTGAAGGTGAGTACCCGGAGTTTGAATTGTTGAAAAATCAGCTGAGTCAGCTCATGGAAACCATAACAGCTATGAATAGAAAAGAAGCTAACATCCAGAGAACTCCGGGGAACAATGTAGCTCAGCCTGTGCAAACCCCTACCAGAGGTATACCTTCTCTCCATAGCACAGAATATCACAATTTCACTTTCTCTACGCCAGGTTCTCCGAGGGTTGTTCCTTCTCCATGGATTGTTCCACCTCCAAGAGCTGTTCCACAGGTTAATGTTCAGAACCCAAGGACTGTTGAGTATACGAGAAGACTTCAGCTGTTGGAAGATCAGATTGATGCCTTGATGAATAAGAATGCTCTTGATCTGAATGCTGCGAGCATGTGTTTAGTGCCAGGCCTTGTGTTGCCTCCGAAGTTCAAGACGCCTAATTTTGAGAAGTATAAAGGGGAGAGTTGTCCGAAGTTACATTTGGTTATGTTCTGCAGAAGAATGACTTCGCATGTCACCAATGACAAGCTCATGATTCACTGTTTCCAAGATAGTTTGATTGGAGCATCTTTGGATTGGTATATGCAGTTGAAAAGTGATAGCATCAAATCATGGTCAGATTTAGCCAATGCCTTCATGAAGCAATACGATTACAACCTGGATATGGCTCCTAGTCTCGTACATCTGCAAGAATTATCTCGGGCGGAGAATGAATCATTCAGAGGGTATGTGCAAAGATGGGAAGAATTGGTTGCTAGTGTTCAACCACCGCTTCAGGAAAGAGAAATGGTTGACCTCTTCTTGGGTACTCTGAAAGGCCATTATTATGACAAATTATTCGGTTGTACAAGCTTTATCGGCCTGATGAGAATGGGGGAGCTTGTTGAGAGAGGACTCAAGAGTGGAAAGCTTCGAGATGCTCCTTATATCCCAGTTGATAAGAATGAGTCAGTTGTCAGTTCTCAAGAAGAGTGGGAAGAAGGAAATGACGTCGTCTCAGAATCTCTAGCATCTCAGGATCAGTTTTCAGACGCTTCAAGTCAACGGTCATCCTGTCGTCGATCGCGTCAGCACGCCCAACGAAGACCAAGGAAACCTGAAAGGCAGTTTACTCAGCTACCGGTGTCGTACAGTCAGTTGTTGCCAGATCTGGTCAGAAGTGATTTCATAGCGCCGAAAGAGACTAATCCAATGATTCCATCATATCCTCCAGGTTTTGATGCCAGTGCCCGCTGTGAGTACCATGTTGGGGCACAGGGACATTCAACAAATGATTGTAAGGTGCTTAGAAGCCAGGTTCAGGATCTGTTAGACTATAACCGGATTTTCATCGCGCCCCAGGGTTTTGTTCAGATTAACGATTCTCCGTCATCCAGTTGTGTGGTTTCGTCAGTTAATGTCATGGAAGACTCCACGGGAAGTGTGTGTTCTGAAGAATGTCAAACGGAGAGTTCAGTTGAATATGGGAGAAATTTCTAGAGGTTTCTATGCCGGGTGTCGCATCTGTTTTCTCTGCCTAACCCGTTTAGCTTTTGTGCATTATTTGTTTGCTGACCATCACCAGGATTGTTGGCTGGGGTCATTGTATTCGTACTCATTCGTGCTTATGTGCTGCTTTTGTTGGTTGTACATGTGTGGGAGGTGTTCGTCTGGGTGCTTATAGCTTGAGTTTCTCTTTGTCTTGTCATGAATATGTGTTTGCTTTCTGCATTGCATTATCATTTAACAGGTGCATCAGAACCGTGGGTCTTATTTCCTCATCATCCAGTTTGTTGCAGGAGTTCCTTCAGAGATATGGAACAGAATCAGGTTGAATTGATTGAAGTTCGAAGCCAGCTGGGGCAGATGATGAGAGACATGCAAGAGATGCGTCTGGAGCAGAAGATCCTCCAAGAGGAAAATAGTCAGCTGAAGACCCAAATGAGCTTGATCATGGAAGTAGTCAAGAATGTGCTTAGGAAAGAGGATGATCAGCTATTTGAAGCCGCAGTGAAGGAGCTCGTGCCACCTGTGCCTAGGGAACATGAGCTTAACGAACGTGTTGACAGACATCAGCAACAACAACAAAGGATACGTCAGGTTCAACGAAGGATTCAGGAGGGGGGGCCAAAGAGGGTATTTGAGGCGCCGCCTTCAACGTATGCTGAGCTCTTTCAGACTTTATTGAGGTTTAAAATGGTTGAAAAAAGAACAATGGAACCGCCCAAGGGAACGATACCGCCTTATGGGTACGATACCAGTAAGCAATGTGAATTTCATTCTGGGGCACTCGGACACGACATCGAGAGTTGTCATGCTTTTAAGCATAATGTTCAAGACCTGATTGACTCAAAAGATATTGAATTCACGCCAAGCGGTGTAGCTGTACGTATTGGTCCTATCCCAGTTGATGCTAAGATGATGGATGTTTCTAAAGCTGCAGTAGGTCAGAAACGTATCCTGGACTCCATGGTGTCAGAATCTCCATGCCCACAACTGTTGCCTATTCCTGGGGCAGATCTGAGAAAGAAAATGGCTAAGCATAAGGAGTGCCTTAATCAGTACGGTGGAAATCAAGAAACCGATGTTATATTTGCTACGAAGGTTGTTCAACAGTCAACCCGGTACCAGCGACAACAGCAACGACCTCAACAGCAGCAAAGGCAACAGCATCCCAATCAGCGAAGAGCTCAAAATCAGAGGCCGGTGAGGGTATTTAATGTGCCTCCGATGCCATATGCCGAACTTCTTCAGACGTTGCTACGATTACAGTTGGTTGAGAAGAGGAAGTTAGCCCCGCTGACAGGTATGCCTCCAGCAGGGTATGATATCAATGAGCACTGTGATTTCCATTCAGGAGCACCGGGGCACAACATTGAAGATTGTCTGGCCTTCAAGCACAAGGTGCAGGACCTACTGGATAGTACAGCTATCAACTTCAGGCAGGAAGGGCCCAAAATCATCTGAAGGAGGAGGAGGGGCTCTATAATTTGGTTGGGTCGCTGAAAGCAGATCAAGACAACATCGAGTTGCCTCTAATAACTGATTGTGAAGATGGCTGGTTCAGCAGCAGGACAGATGTGAAAGCCCGGTTCTCGGAAGCTGGCATTTTTCTTTGTTTTATCTTGTCATTTCTTTACGTTTGTAGTTTCTTTCCTGTTTAAATTGCAATCTCGTTCGTAAAACTTGTTGTTTTCATTCAATTGAGGATAATGAAATAAATATGCATGTTTTGATTAAATCCATTCGTGTTCACTAATTGTTTTTACAAATGTCCAATGCTTGGTTAAGAAGGATCTGAGGAGGACGACGAAAATGAGCGACATGCAACTTCCGATATTGTATGCTTTTGAAATAAAACCTGCTGATGATGTACAGGCATTGTTTCAAATCCCTAAACACCGGTGATATAAGGAAGATAATCCCTTGCCAACCCCTTTGAGCCTAGTAGTAGGAGTTCTTTCTGAAAACGAAAAACCCTCCATCTTTAACCTGGGGCAGGGTAGGTGTTAGCTAATTTGGCCGAGCGTTCAAGTTGCAAAAGAAGTGTCCGTTCGAGGATCACACCTCTAGGGGTCGTGCCTAAAAAACCACAATGGTTAAATCAAGAGTGAGATAGTCACATTATCCCCCCAATGAGTCAGACAACCAGTGTCACACGACTTGTTCGGAAAAAGAGAAAGCAAAAAGAATCAAAAGCCCGCTAAGTCAAAACTTCAAAACAAATGACTTAGGCAAAAATGAGGGCATCCCGCTGGACTTAAAAATCCAAAGAAACTCAAAAAGAGTCGGTCCAGGCAAAAGTTAGGGATAAGAAAACGAGAAAAGGAAAAAGAAAAGGATTAAAAAAGAAAAAATCCTCAAATGAAATATGAGTCGTGTGACCTCAAGTGTCAAAGACGAAGAGTGAGTAACTGTCACTCCAAAAACTCATGGTTTCTCGAACTATCACTCCTATCTTTCAGCCTCTGAGAGGTGAGCACTAAGGTCGAATTAGCTGAACGTAGGATGGGAGAACATCAAGGAGAATGGGTGGGTTAAAATAAACTTTGAGCCTTTATCCTTTCCTTCAAAACCGTGAACCTGACCACGTTATAACCTTCAAAAGTCCTAATTGAAGTAGGTTTGTTTCGAAAGCATACTTCGGTAAAGATTGCGTCGAAACTGACTCCTAAAACGGTTCTTCATACCATGTTGGTATTGATGTTGATATTCTTGATAAATAATTTGTGCATTATATGCCATAAACTGTTTTTTCCAGTGAACAGATTGGATGTCAAAGCTGTCATATGCGTTGCATTAGTATATCTTTCATGCATAACAACTTGTTTTACTTGCGAGTAAGCGCTTGACAGCAGGAAAGTTTTCTACAATGGAAGGTATGGTCAGGATAGAATACAGAACACCCGAATGCTCCGCAAACTAGGGCAAGCTACATCCGGTGATCCCCAGTCAGGTCAGCCTTTCGAAGTCAGTTATCCTGGGGCAATCAGGTTGAGATTCGGTAAATATCTCGTAGTCAGGGGCACTACTCTGAATCAGATAATCAGGGGCAAAGTCCTTGCAGTCAGGGGCAGGCCATCTTAAGAGCGCAGAAGTTATTCTTTATTCGAGAAGCATTTGATGTGAAGTATCTCTCCGAAGTTCAGAATGCTGGGGCATTTCATATCAGACCATCAGGGTACAGATTTTCAGATTTCCTTTTGAGGAGCATCACCACAGAGGTCCCGCAGGCTGGGGCATATCAGAAGCGAAGGGATTGTTCTTCTCCGTATCATCAGAGTTATTCAGAGCTATTCGAGCAGATTCGGCCAATTTTCGAGTGCGAGACGAATGTTGGGAAGTCGTGTTACTATCCCTTGACTCTTCAACCAGAGAACTGTGTATTCAGACAGAAGGTTTTCCAGCGTCAGTTGTACCTGACCCATCACAGATAGCCTAGAATTCAATCCTTGTTGGCAATTTTCAGGAAGTCCAAATCCATGTTGGCGATCACTGTGAGGCCCATCCGTGTTGGCGCATCAGTTTCCAAATCCAATCTTCATCAGTACGCAGGAGGACTCCGTCTATTTTCCCCAGCAAAAGCCCGATTTTCATTGGCACGGGTCAGCTATCCCTAGGGGAGTCCAATCATACTTGACACATCTGATATTCCCCAGCGGAGTTGGTTTCACTCTTCCAGCATTTATTTTGCTGGAATGATTCTGTGAGGTCTGGTTTATCCCCAGCGGAGTTGGCTTCGTCTTCAGTATTTATCTTGCTGAAGCGGTTTTCTGTACCCGACTTTCTCTAGCAGCCCGAGCCTGCATTAGCATATTGCATATATCATCATATTTGCATCATACTTGCATTTCATTTTCAAAATGCGTAGCATTTCCATCCTAAATGGAGCATTACGCCCTAGAAAGATTCAAACATATTCATATGCATACGAAGCATAAGCCAGGTTTTCTATCAGCCTCATATGGCACGTGAATTACTCTGTGATCAGTTCAGGGGCATTCATCCAGCAGCAGTGTTCAGACAATTCAGCAGTTTATTCGTATTTCAGATCATACAACAGTTATGCTTTGATCAATCTGTCATCTGGTATCGACAAACTTTTCTTCCCGTCAATTCATATTAACGATGTGTTCCTCCAATAGGTGGATTTCTCCGTCTATCATTAGACGCCTTGAGTTTGAGTGGTTTTCTTCCCGTCTATCATTAGACGATGTGAAGTTTCGGTTAATTTTTCAATGGGGTTTCAAGATGGGGTTTCTCTAGCAAGTGGTGTTCTTTCCGTCTATCAGTAGACGATGTGAAGTTTCAGGTGATTTTTCAGCGGGTTTCTTATCGTCAGATCATACGGATGGTGTGTTTCCCCAGCAAGTCTTCTCCGGTTATCTTTAGATGTTGAGAGGTTTCAAAGTGATCTTTCGGATAATGGTTTTCTTTCTGTTTATTGGATGAGATGACATTTCAAGAGGGATTTTCTGACCGTCAATCCTTATTGACGTCGAGGCTCTTTGAAGAATGTTCGGTTTTCCTGATTGTCGATTCTTACTGACGACATGGCTCTTTGAAGGTGGTTTTCTTCCCGTCGGTCCTTACTGATGATGTGGCCCCTTTAAGGATATTGTTCCTTCCATCAAATCCCGTAGACGAAAGGATTCTGAAATTTGAGGGATGGTGTTGAATTGCGTATGGGTGTCTTTCCGTCTACCCTTAGACGATGTGAGTATGGATTTTGGGTGTCTTTCCGTCTATCCTTAGACGATGTGAGTATTGAATTTTTCCTTCGAGATGGGTGTCTTTCCGTCTATCCTTAGACGATGTGAGTATTGATTTTTTCCTTCGATTTGGGTGTCTTTCCGTCTACCCTTAGACGATGTGAGTATTGAATTTTTCCTTCGGGATGGGTGTCTTTCCGTCTATCCTTAGACGATGTGAGTATTGAATTTTTCCTTCGGGATGGGTGTCTTTCCGTCTATCCTTAGACGATGTGAGTATTGAATTTTTCCTTCGGGATGGGTGTCTTTCCGTTTATCCTTAGACGAGGTGAGTATTGATTTTTTCCTTGGATTATGGGTGTCTTTCCGTCTATCCTTCGACGAGGTGAGTATTGATTTTTTCCTTGGATTATGGGTATCGTTCCGTCTACCCTTAGACGATGTGAGTATGGATTATGGGTGTCTTTCCGTCTACCCTTGTACGATGTGAGTATGGATTATGGGTGTCCTTCCGTCTATCCTCGGACGATGTGAGTATATTCCTCTTCCTGTCTATCAGTAGATGATGTGAGAGGGTCAGGTGTTTTGTTGCAACCCTCGGGTTTGTTATCTGTGGTATCACGCGGGTAACGGGCGTTAAAATCAAGAGTTTCTCTATCAGATGATTGATCAGTTTGTTGCCGGGACGACTGGACTCGGTTTTCTGGATTTCGTTCCCCAAACAGTTTCGCAATTTATTATTTTGCGGTTGGCAAATTTTCGGGCTTATTTTGTATTCAACCATCTTCTACCTCTGAATGTTTGAAGGCTACGCGCTCTTCAACCCTTCAGGTCCAAGCCGCTTGAATAGGGGCAGCTGTTGCACCCTAAAATTTGACCAACCGGTGCCACTTTCGGTTTATGCTTCGACGCATTTCGCATTCGCATTTACATACTGCATATAGTGCATTTCCTCAATCATGGTGATTTTATCGGGATTACAGCCCTGCTGTCGCATTTCAGGTATTCCAGACCGATTCGGATAATCGGAGGTTATTTTGAGAAGTCGCGCACTTCCTGGGTGTTTTCAGTTCGCAGTGATTTTGGAGTTTCTGGGTGTCCGGGTTTACTGTTTTGCTTCGATCTGGTCTCGCGCTCTCTTTTATATTGGTTATTTGCCTTTGTCTGCATTTTTTTTAGGATTTAATAGTCTTTTGTAAATTTTAAATAGGCTTTATAGATTTTTTAGAATTTAAATAGATTTCTTTTAATATTTTTAATAGTTTTAAATCTTTTTAGAATTTATAAATTGTTTTTAAATAGATTTTAGGTTTAAATCATATTTTAGATATTAAGTCATTTTTAGATAATAGTTTAATATGATTTTCTTTTACTAGAGTTTTTTTAATAGAATAAAAGATTTTCTTTTAAATAAGTAATATAGATTTTATTAGAGATTTAATAGAAATTTAGTAAAATTTTAAATAGAAATTATTAGAGTTTTTATTTTTATTGATTTAGAGATTAGTGGAATTATTAGAGAATTATTAGAGTTTTTTTTTATATTGTCATTAGTCTAGTGATTAGTATAGATTTAATAGTTAATTCTTCTTTTTAGGTTTAATTAGACTTTAATCATTTGTTTAGATATTAATTAGGATCTTATTAGAGTTTAGTAGGTTTAATTAGGATTAGATTGCCGTGTTAATTGTCATTTTAGCATCTAATTGTAGTTTTAATTTTTAGTTAATTAAAGTTTAAATCTCTAATCAGTTTTTAATTCATTTAATCTTCATTAACCATTTCATTCAGTGCAGATCCAGTTCAATTGGCCATCATTTTCGTGGGCCCAGTTCAGTTTTGGAGGCCCATTCTTCCAATCTATCAATCCAAATCCCATGCCACATGTCATCCTATAAAAGCTGCCACGAGTCTCTCTCTCAGGGGGCCATATCATTTTTCCCACTTCACCCAGAATTCAGCCACGTTTCCCACTTTCTCCTCTCCCCTCCACGTGTGCTTCATGCACACTCTCCCTCTGACTTCCCCGTGACACTTGGCACCACCTGAGCTCCACCGGTTGCATGGCCGGCGGCCATGCAACCACCGCAACCTCCAGCTTCCGGCAACCTTAACCAACCCCTAACTACCTCTGGCCGCCGTCAACCTCGTCGAAAACTGGAAAAATTCCAGAAATTCATCTTGCTCCTCTCGCCTTCATCTTCTCCGATCCAACTTCATCCTATTCCCAGAAAATCAACCTCAACAATAATTGATCTCCACCGTGTTCTTCGCGTTTTCCAGAAACCGGCAACGATCTTCGTCTTCTATTCATCACGCTCACGATCCACACAACATTCTCCAGATTTCTTCGAGGAATTTCAACCGTGTTCACGCCATCTTCATGAGCGTCCTTCAACATCGCTTCAAGATTCATCGGAACTCAGTTCATCATCGAGATCCTTCTGAGATTTGCCAAGAAACGCATCTTCTCTTCATCAATGATCTTCATGTGAACTTCATCGCTCGTCCATCATCAAGAGCATCATAGATCCAGACTTTCCAGAAAGTGCGAAGATCTTCATCGTTCTTCAGGAACATCCAGATCCACATCATCAACATCATCAATCAACGAAGCTTCGCACGCCAATCAATGTTCATCTCGTCCTCAAATCTCCAGCAACGTCAAACAGAAAACTATGAGAATCTTCAACAAATCTTCAAGACGCTCCAAGAATGATCATCTTCAAGGAACGATTTGCAGGGATCGTTATCATTCAACATCAGACTCCATATGATTTCCATATCGTCATCAGGATTCCAGATCCTCTTCAGATGGGGTCAAGAATCTTCATCTCCATCCGTTCCAGAAATTCCCTCAACATCCTTGTTCCTTGATCTTCACGAAGGAATCGCGTGTGGTTTCCCTTGTGTTGTTGACAGGTTTGGAACGAAGGTAAAGGAAGACGAAGCTGGGAGTTGAAGGAGAGTGAGACTGAGAAAGGTTGAGAAGAGAGGAGATTGGGAGAATCAACGAGAGAGGGAGAGAGGCTAAGCGGCGCATTGTGTGAACAGTAGAGGGAGAGTCTGAGGAGACCTAGGGTTTTTTTTAGAAGGAAGTTGGACCGGGTTCACTTGGGCTTGAAAGCCCAATGGCAGGGTTTCTTTGTCCTACACCTCCCTCCGTTTCTGCCCTTACTGGATCTTGGGCTCAGGGCCCAACGAGTTCTGCTGCCATTTTTTTGGTTTGCTTCAGCTGAAGTTTTTGTGGGTTGGGCCCTATTTTGTTTTTTTTTACTTGTATACTCCCCTGTACACAGTTATATCCCCCTCCCCTTTGTATTTCTTTTATTATTTTCTTTTGTAATATTTTCTTAATTTTTAGATAAAAAAATATGGGAAAAGAGAAGAGAGAAAATGTATAAAAGAAAATATGTGAAAAAGGAATATTGAAAAAAGATATTGAAGAAGAATATTGGAAAAAAGAACAATAAAAAGAATATTGAAAAAGAAAAAGAGAAAAGAACATTGAGAAAGAAAAAGAAAAGAATATAGAAATATGAAAAAGAATAAAAAATATTAGTATAGATTTTTCTATTTTCTTTTAGAGTATATTTTTCTTCATGGAGTTTATTTTAGGGATAGTTTTAAATGTCCATCTGTTAGGGGACTTTTTACACTTTTAGAGATAGTTTTTTGAAGTCCACTTGTTAGGGGACTATTTTCCATTTGATTTTTTCCAGGATAGTTGGTTAGTTTCTAGGAGATTATTTTTCAGTTCTCAATCATTGTAATCCTTTTCAGAATATCAATAAAACGAGATTTGAGCTGTGGTCCCGAAAGTTAGCCGAACTACAGCTGCTCTGATTTCTTGTACCAGACAAGAATATGTAGGCATAGGATGCGATGTCCTAGCGAGCACACTAACAACTAACCCTTTGTTCTCTCGCTGCTGTGCGATCGAGACTTTCCCGCTGACGACTGATTGTTATCCTTTTCTCTTGCCCTTGTGCATTTGAGACCAGACCGTAGCTTTAATTCTCATAGGTTCCCGTACCTTTAAAACCAGATTGAATATCTCACTCCTGTGTGAGAACACCCTGCTTAGCCGTAGTTAGCCTGAACTACGAAAGCTCTGATCTTCCATGCTGTGTGGAAGTACGTAGGCACAAGACGCGAAGTCTTGGCGAGCCAATTCCCTGTAGTTTCCCAAACTACGTTGACTCTGACTTTCTCTCTTGAGAATACGTAGGCATAGAGTGCGACGCTCTATCGAGTCAATTCCTTTCTGTTTAGATTTAGCAGCCGTAGATAGATTATTTTTGCATCCTTTAGACAAACCAAGCAAGCGTGGATCCCGTCGAGTACGACGGACATGAGGGGTGCTAATACCTTCCCCTTGCGTAATCGACTCCCGAATCCAGGTTTTGGTTGCGACGACCATACCTTTCCCGTTTTTTGCGAGGTTTACTTCGAGCGTTTCATTTCCCTCCGTTGGGATAAATAACGCACGGTGGCGACTCTTCTGTCAGCCGGCGCCGATTTTCGCAGTAGCGACAACAGGTACTGACAATTTGGTTGTTTATCATTCCAAGTGAAGTCATGTTTGTTTCTGTACCAAGATTTGGTTTCATACCTTTGGAAATGTATGCTTTGAATCCCGAGTTCAGGAATTTCCAGAGACTCGAATGTTTGCATTTGCATGAAGATTCTAGATATCTGTCTGATCCTAATGTTTTGAGGGTCTTCGTCCAATCCTAATGTGTTGTGGGTTGTGTCTCTTCTATATCCTAATGTTTTGAGGGTATTAGTTTTTGATCCTAAAGTTTTGAGGGTCTTCGTCCAATCCTAATGTGTTGAGGGTTGTGTCTCTTCTACATCCTAATGTTTTGAGGGTATTAGTTTTTGATCCTAAAGTTTTGAGGGTCTTTGTCTAATCCTAATGTGTTGAGGGTTGTGTCTCTTCTATATCCTAATGTTTTGAGGGTATTAGTTTTTTATCCTAAGGTTTTGAGGGTCTTCGTCCAATCCTAATATGTTGAGGGTTGTGTCTCTTCTATATCCTAATGTTTTGAGGGTATTAGTTTTTTAGCCTAAAGTTTTGAGGGTCTTCTTCCAATCCTAATGTGTTGAGGCTTATGTCTCTGCTATATCCTAATGTTTTGAGGGTATTAGTTTTTGATCCTAAAGTTTTGAGGGTCTTCGTCTAATCCTAATGTGTTGAGGGTTGTGTCTTTTGTATATCCTAATGCTTTGAGGATATTCTCTTTTAATCCTAAGGTTTTGAGGGTTTTCATCCAATCCTAATGTGTTCAGGGTTGTGTCTATGCTATATCCTAATTCTTTGAGGATATTAGCTTTTGTTCCTAAGGTTTGGAGGGATATATTTGTGCTTCTTTCTTGAAGATCCAATGGTTACCAAGTTTTGTTTGAAGATCCGGTAGTTACTGGTATTATAAGTTTTTGGTTGTTACCAATCCCCTCATAAGTCCAGTGGTTACTGGTGTTGATTGATAAAACCAATGGGTATTGGTATGTGGTTTGGTTGTTACCAGTTCCCTAGTTAAGTCCGATAGTTATTGGCAAAGTTTTAGATGGTTGTAACCAATATCTTTAGACACCCATGATTTGTCTGTATCCCCAGTAAGTCTTAGAGATCTAGTAGTTACTAGTATCCCTGGTGAACCTAGTCTCGTTTCCTGTGTCTCCTTGAAAATCCCGCTCGAACTCTTCGTGTTAAGGGAATTCCATTGGTTTGTTTCCCAATAGGGATCGTGTCTCTTGAGTCCCCATTTGGAGTTTGAGTCTATTGACTTTGTTTTTCTTCTGTGATGCATACTTCGTTGGATGTGTATTCCCCTTGTGGAGATCTGATTTCCCCAGCGAAGTTTTGTCTCCCCGGTGAAATTTTACTCCTTCCTTCCCATGTGGAACTTCTGTTTCCTACCATCTGTGGAAGATCCCCTTGAAGTAGCATAATTAGTCATGTATGAACTATTTATTTTTATGCCTTGGATCTTTCCCTACTGTGTCGAGTCCCCAGTGAGTGGTTACTCGTTGTTGTGTTGTTCTTTTCTTTTGCTCGTGTGTCAGCATTTTATTGCACCCAAGAATCATGAAGCATCATTTTAGAATTCATGGCATTGCATCATTTGCCTTTTTGTATACCATCATATCTAAGGGACAAAATGTTTGGTTTGCTATATTTAAATACCTTTCACCATGATTCTATGGAGATTGTCATCTGTCATTGCCATCTGGTGAAGATATTTAAATAGGAGCAACTGTTATACCCCAAATTTTGACCCCTATATTCCATTATCATCTAGGTGCATCAACATAGATTATCTAACCATAACTTATTTCAAGTTTAATCTTTGTCAAGATACAGGTGAATTAGGGTTTCGCACAGTCAAAAATCAGGGCTTCAAGGGGTTGATCAGTCAAAGTTTTGGATTGGTCCTCCACATAACAAGTCTTCAAGTCATCAAGGATATCACATCAGATTAAGAATGAATCCAATTTGAGGTTGTCACCCAAGAAAGAAGAACAGGGTAGTACAAGAACCCTAATTAGGGTTTCTGATTGGGAAAGTCAACTGTACTTTGACTTTTGATCTAAAAGGTATTCCAAAGCTTGAATCATGGTCCATAAGGCTCACATGATCTAATTAAGTCTACACATGAAGTTTCAATGCCTCAGGGAACCCAGAACACCGATAGTCGATTCAGAGGTTTTCGATCGTTCGGTCTGTTCGACTGAAAAGTCAACCCTTTGACCAACAGGGTTTTGACCCAAAATTGAAGCCAAATATGTTCCCAACATCATTTAACATCTAATCATGAAGTTTTGTGACCAATTGATCAAGAAATGAGAAGTAATCGAAAAGTCGGGAAATTAGGATTTTGAAAAGGGTCAGGCCATAACTTCTTAACCACGTATCCAAATGGGGTGGTTCAATGCTTGTTGGAAAGGTCTCAATGAGTTCTTCAAAAGTGATATCCACACTCATGAGCAGAAAATGCATGCATTTTGAGTTATGAGCAAAAACAAGGCAAGAGGGGAAAAATACACTTATAAATTTCAAGATTTCTTGACTTGTAAGTCAAGTTGGCAGCATTTTCACAAGGGTTTTTGACCTAGTTTCAAGTGGATTGGTTTCCTACGTCAAAAATCAATGTTGTAGTACCTAATGTGGGCTTTCCAAAAAGTACAAGTTGGTTCAATAACTCTTCATGGTTAGAGAGAACCAAGGTCCACAAGTTGGCAAAAACACACTTGTATAAAGCTTGTTCAGCATGGTTGTTTCAACTTTAAAGCTCCCCAAATCAACTCTAATCAAGGATTAAGCTTCATTTCTGATGTTTAAATTGTTTGGTAACATGTTTAGCATCAAATTCCACGAAATTGGCTTGAGAAATGAAAAAAAAAATCATTGTTTAATGCAAGTTGCAAAAGTGAATATTGTGGAAAGAGAAAAATGATGGCTACCATAATGAAACCACCATCTTGGATATAACCAGTCATCTCCTATCCCCTCAAGCATGATGAAAATGACCTATAGGATATGGATAAGCTCTTTTTAGGGTGGCTCAAGGTCAAAAATGAAGATTGCATTGGAAAACTCCAAGATTTTCAAAGTTACAAGGCTAAACTTGGCATTTGCTTCACTTCTGCCCATACCTCTTGCTCAAAGCCTTTTCCTATATATATAACTCACTTCCTACATCCAAGACACATCAGTTACATGCTTGAAACCAGCTGAAAATCCCTCCTTCCCACAGTTGCAAAATTCTTGCAAAATCTCATCTAAAATCCAAATTGCACAAAATCTGTTTTTGCATTTTCACCCCTAAAACCTTTTCCAGACACTTTCAAACTCAAACCAAGACTCAAACACATCACAAGTGATCTGTTAGAGCTGTCTAAACCCTCACCTTGGACAGAAACACATCACAAGGATTGAAGGAGTTTTCTTCACTTGCAAGCCATTCTGCCCATCAACTTGCTTGAGCTTGATTTGGAGCATCTTCTTATCATCCTGGGAGCATTTGTATACATTGGGGAAGCACTCAAAGTCTCTGATTTTATTATTGTGCAAGATTTCTTCAAGAGGTAAGCCTAAAACACAAAAAACATGAAATTTTCACTTACATTTTATTGCGGTAGAAATAAGATATCAAATTATTAATTAATTTGAATCACAACTTAGTTCACAACCACTCTTTGATTTATCCGAAGGAAAAGGTCAAAAGAGTAAAAACCTAATTTTGCAGCGTAAAGAATGCGGGGAGAGATCTAGGTAAGGGGTTGGTTAAGCTTAGGGAAGGTACTAGCACCCTAAACTTTTGTAGTACTCTACATGAACCTTTTGTTTAAATTTACTATTTTGCTTTATTATATTTTAAGGTATATACAAAGGGTTAGAAGTTAAAGAAAAAGACCTAAGGGTTAGTCCTAAGTTTACTCGGAAAGACGTCGCATCTTGTGCCTACATATCCTGACGGGAATATAATCAGAGTAATTGTAGTTCCCATCGTAAGGGAGGTTAGAAGCGTCTTGACGGTGGTCAAGGTTTCAATGGGGAATAAACGTATCTTAAGGACACGCTTACGTAGAGTGCGGAGACTCCAAACTCTACGTTGAAATTGTAAGTTGAAATTAGGGTTAAATTAGGGATTCCACGGCGGAAAACCCTAAAATAGAGTACATCGACTCTTTGACCTAATGCTAGGGTAAAGGGCACAATTGTCTGCGGCGGGACGTTTAAGCGAATTAGGGTTTAGCAGCGGTTGAAACTAGGGTTATTGACTCGGCGGTCAAACTGTTAATCCTAATTCCTTCGGGGGGTGACAGAATTAATAGTAAAATAAATTGCGAGGAAAAATAAACAGGCATACAATACTGAAATGTAAAGCGCTGAAAACAAAAAAGTGCGACGATTGCCTCGCAAAAATTACAACCCGCGAACAGATACAAATACGATAATTAAATATTTCACTAATGATAAATGAAATTAAACGTAATCAGCTGCAAAACAAAATGGAGAATGTTAGTAGGGTTAGGCAGAAACAAGGCGGATAATGAGACCGCGAAGAAAAAGATGCAAATTTGGAATTTTCTTTATTGTTTTTAATAATTTTTTTAAAAAAAAGGATCTTAACTTAAGGTTTAAAAAAAAGAAATTAAAAAAAAAAGATTTAGTTTTAATTAAAAAATGTTTTAATTTTAATCTTACAAAAAATGTTTTAGTTTTAATTTTTTTAAAAAGAATTTTGGTTCTAATAAAAAAAGGATTTAGTCTTAAATTTTAAAAAAAGGAAATTTTATTCTTAATTTAAAAAAGAATTTTAGTTTTATAAAAAAAAGTTTTAATTTTTAAATTTAAAATAAAAAGTTAACTTAGTAGGAAATTTATCTTAATGTTAAAAATTATAATTTCTATTTGAAAAGAAGAAAAGAGTTAGTAAAAGTGAAAATAAAAATAAAAATGAATAAAAATAAAATAATGTTAATAATATGAACAATGTTGGAAAAAAATGAAAGGAACAAAACACGCCCCAGGCTGGGTCGAACCCAGGTTCCAAGGGTTACCAACTCCCTCCTTTATCAGCTGCTCTACATGGATTAACTATTAATAATATATAAAATAAAAATTATATAAAAAACAGGAAATTTGAAAATTAAAACGTGCGTGCAGAGGGGGAGTCGTCTTCCTCGTTTTGAATATTCAGGCTTTCGCCCACGGTTTTTTTGCGTTGGCTTATGTCTTGGCCCACGGTTTTTTTGCGTTGCCATAGCACCTGAAATCAAAAATCTCAAAATACGCAAAATAAATTAGTTCAAAGACCATAGATCAATTGGAATAAAGCTTCTGAACACGCTTGTGCCTTTGGTTTTGTCCAATTGTTCCTAATTTGAAAATCCCTAATTTGAAGCTTGAAACCCTAACCATGACATCACCCATTTCGTGTCCTTAAACTCCACATAAATAGCCCAGAAACATCATACACACCCATACAAACACAGATATATAATCATAAAACGTTTATGATGCATGAATCATGATAATCGAAAATTGAAAAAAAGTGTCAAACGTTAATGGTGATTTCGTGATTCTGAGAGTTTCAAGCTTGTGTGAGTATTGGAATCAATCCAGAAACCTTCAATGAACGTGTTGGAATGCTTGGAATGGATTAAAACAGGCTAGAAATTGGCTTGCCAATGCTTTGTACACACGATTTTTTTAAATGAATTTCAGGGTTCCTTGGCTGCCAAAATCCGTCCCCTTGGGTCTGGAATCAATAGTGTATATATAGAGGAACAATTTAGGTCAAGAAAACTTGATTAAATCCTTGTAATTGAATAATTGGAGATTTGATTTGGAAGAGATTTGAAACTTGCTATTTTTGGTTCCAATTATGTTTAATCATGCTTCAATATTCCTCACTTGGGCCTCAAAGTTCCTTTGATTGATTTTGATTGAACAAAATCAGATCCATGCGCCTCCATGTGTTAATTGGCATTTTAATCTGATTTATTTTGATTTAATTTGAATTTAAATGAAAAAAATCCAAAATAAAAAAATAAATAAATGAATAATGCAAGAATGGGCTTAGAGGTCGTGGACCATGTTAGGAACAAGTTTCAAACATAAAAAGATAAGCCCATTTGAAAAAAATCCAAGTTTGCACAATATTTGTTTCATGCATCTTCTAAAATATGCCCAACTTTAGCAAGCCCTAAGTCTCTCAATTTTAACCCCATGAAGATATTTTTTGCCATTTTAGAAACCTCAAGATGTCTTCTAAGAGCTCCTTTTGGTCTCATCTCAATTGGAGTTTCCATGTTCATGTACCAAGCTTTGGCCGAAAAGGTGTTTTTGTTGACTTTTCAAAAGGACCTATAATGTCTTGACCCATATCTCTCAAATGAAGAAAATTTGGACTTGGCCTTAGAGATAAAAAGTTTTAGATAATGAAGTTTCCTTCAACATGAGCTTTGGATGGGAACTTTTTGATGAAACATGTGAAAGTTATGGCTGGTCAAAGTTCAGTCTCTTCCTCCTTAGAAAAAACCCTAATGCCAAAATCACTGTGATACTTTGTTCATCCTCAAAGAAAATAAAATACTCAGAAGAGGAGGCTCTAATTATTATGTAAATCCCTAATGACTCAACTTCATGGACTGTCAGTAAACAATGTATAAATGACCATATTTCCCCTTTCACCGTTAAAGCGCACATGACGTAGTTCTTGCAAAATAAACAGACTACGTAACCCGTTAGTAGTTAGCTGATGCAAAAATGAGATTTCATGCGACATAAATCGATTAACCTGAGGATAAAATTTGGGGTATTACAGTTGCCTCTATTTAAATAGCTTCACCGGATGATTTGAGCGACGACGGCTCGAGGAATCACGGTGGAGGGATTTAAATACAGATAACCGAACATTTTGTCCTCAGACGCAGTGATATGCAATGTGTCGCAACTGCGAAAAACAACCGGCGGAAAAACAAAAGAGTCGCCACTTTCGTTATTTATCCCAAAGAGAGGGAAAGGAAACGATCGGAAAAACCTAACGAGAAAAGGAAAGACAAGGTCATCGCAACCATGTCTGGATTCGGGAGTCGGTTACGCAAGGGGAAGGTGTTAGCACCCCTCAAGTCCGTCGTACTCGACGGGATCCACACATTGTTTTCTATCTAAAAATGTGTGTTGAAACTATCTAACTAAAGTCTTAGGGACAAAAGAGAAAAAGACTGACTCGGCAGAGCATCGCCGCTCTGTGCCTACGTATACCCTCGTGCAATGGGAAAGTTAGAGTCAATGTAGTTCGACTAACTAAGGCTAAAGAAGGGGGGGAGTTTGCTCGCCAAGACATCGCGTCTTGTGCCTACATACTTTCATCTAGCATGAAAGATCAGAGCGAACGTAGTTCGGGCTAAAAGGACCACAGGTTAGTTCAAAAGTTTTTTAGGCCCGAGTAGGGTTAACAAGTAGTTCTAGCAGTTAGTGTATGAAGCTCGACCATTGCAGACATAGGCGTTACCATTTGCGATAGAACTAAGAGTTAACGACACTCTTTTTGTGAAAAGATTTTCCTTGATTAAGAACCCCAAAGGGTGAAAAAGGTTTGAAGTGTTTTTGTGTTTTTAAGAGAAGAAGTGTTTTGAATTTGATTTGTAACTCATGTTGCACTAAAGACTATGATTTAGGAGCGAATGCGTCGTATATCGTCCAAAGGACATATACTAACATTCTAGACAATTGAGAGGCAACCACCCAATCATCATTTCCCAAATAGCTTAAGACTTGTAGCGTACAACACTTGTCACTCTTTATTATGTGTTTTATGAAAGTTTGAAGATGAGAAGAGAAGAAGGAACACTAATGGGAGACTAATCAATCCTAAAAGTTATCATGCAAAGTGGACCTAAAGTTGGGATTCAAAAGGGAACTACCTAATGTTATCATGCATGGTTAGGCACCTAATGTCTATCATAACCTCAAGAGGTTAGAGAACTTATGGGGAGCATGGCAAAGAAAATCAAAAGAAGAAGAAGAAGAGGAATGCATATGCCAATGAAGATGCAAGCATAAGATGCACACATAGAATGAAAGTGGGAGGAAAATAGTGTGGGGAAGTAGCCTCCACAAGCTCATCTCAACCAAGCATGCATATAGAAATGAAATAAAAGAGAAGAAGGAGAATAGCACAAGAAGAAATCAAACAAACAAGAACAAACTACACAAAGATACACCAAAAGTGGGATGAAATGACCTAAGTCAAGCAACATCAACCACACCACAAAATTAAACCAAAATGAAAGGTAAAATGAAACCCAAAGCCAAGTGAGGATGGGAGACCAAATGAGGGCAGCAAGGGCCTCATAATAGGTACTCAACCATAAGCATCACAAGCCAAATGCAAAGGAAGCATAAAAGTGTCCTCAAGGATCCATCATTTTAGGTATACTTCAAGCACCTCCTCAGGAGGGACTAAGATACCTTAAATGTGGTTCCAAAGTCATTGGATAAAAGGGAGATGAAGAGAAGAAAGCTCAAAAGCAATATCAAAACAAATCAAGAAGAAATGCAAGCCAAGACATAAAGGAAAGCATACAAACTACACATTGAAACCCTAATGGAAAGTTCAAAACAAAAGGCATTGAGGGTTCTAAGGATCCAAAAATGTCATATCCAAGTCAAACTAGGTCAAGGTACATGTGTGAACCTCCCTTGGAGGTAACTTGACTTGCATGTTACGTCAAAAATAGGAAAATGGTTCAAAAATAATCAAATAAAATGGACAAGGTAGCTAAACATGTTGGCAAACAGAGGCCAAAAGCTCAAAGCATATATCCCTTCAAAACACCATCAAAAGAAAATAATATTGAAGATGTACCACTTTGAAATGGGAGAATCGAGGGTCAAAAGAAAAGCACCAAAAGTCAACCCTAAAGTCACCCAACCAGGGGAAAAATGGTCCTAAAAAATTGTTCAACTCATCATGGATATGAGGATCAATTTTCATTCATTGGACCCAAAGGAAATGGAAGAAACAAATAAAAGAACAAGCAATGCACAATTTAATTCAATTAAAAACACCTCCAATATTTAATTGTATTTAAAAATGAAAAATAATCTGAAAAATAAAATAAAAAATGTCTAAAAATAATAGACATCTCAAGGTTTGTAAAAATATTTTTTGTGGAATTTTTGGAGTATTAGAGCTATTTTTAATTAATTAAATTCAAACAAGAATAAAAAGAAAATAACAAAATGAATAAAAGAAAATAAAAAAAAAACAAGGAAAAACACACAGCCACTGGATTGATCTACCAGTCAAGGGATCTAAGGGAGGAAAGCGTTCCACGTATGCGCTAGACAATTTAAGTGAAACGGTGCATTTCACTGAGGGATCCTATGCACTTCAGTTGACTATGCACACCATGGGTCTTAATCCTGATCACTCATTCCAAAAGTATGCTGATCTAACGATCAACAGCTTGCCACATACTCAAAACCCTAGTCAACACTCTCAGGGTAACAGTCTTGTATGGGATGGAGATTGCTGCAATCTCATCCTTTTCTTCAGTCACCAAATCCTCAGATTCTCTTCCAATAGAACGGTCAAATTGTAAAACTCCGTCATCCGTCATCTCCTGAATACAGCTTCTCAACAACCCATATCCTTTCTCAGGATCAGCAGAACATTCAACACAGTCCTCAACGCAACCCGGGAAAACACCCCCCTTGAGCAATATGGCTTTCACAAAGCTTAAGGGTGTCTTCAATTCATCAACATCCATCACCAAATTCAACACCTCCTCCTTGAGAATTTCATTAACCCCAGCCTTCCCGTGATTCGGCATGGGATTCTGCACCACATTGGGAACATCATTAGAAAAATTGATCACCTTACTATAAATCATATCTTGCACTTTATGTTTGAAGGCTTTACAATTATCAATATTATGTCCTGGAGTACCCGAACGAAATTCACAGCGAGCATTCGCATCGTACCCAGGTGGAAGATGGTACGGTCAAAGGAGCTAAAGTCCTTTTCTGAATCAATTGCAGTTGTAGCAAAGCCTGCAATAACTGAGAGTAAGGCATAGGAGGCGCATCAAAATGACTATTTGCTGCCCGACCTTTATCTTGGTATCTGCCATACCCCTGTTGATTCTGTTGCGGTCGTTGTTGCTGTTGCTGATGCTGTTGTGGTTGTGGTTTTTGAACTGCTGGAATAGTGATGCTAGCATTCTGCTGATGTTGCGGATTCTGACCCCTATTTCTTCCCATTGAACTGGATATAGCGTTAGTATCTCCCTCTCTCCTTTTGTTCCAAAACACCTTCTTATTCCCTCCTCCTGCCAAGGATCATTCACCAACATTGATCTTTCCTAACTTAATTCCATTCTCAACCCTTTCCCCGGTAATTATTAAGTCTGAAAAACTTCCCGACATACTGCTTATAAGCTTTTCATAGTACACCCCTGGTAAAGTAGCAACAAACATGTCCACAAGCTCCCGTTCTACCATTGGTGGTTGTACCCTAGCAGCAAGCTCTCGCCACCTCTGGGCATACTCTTTAAAGCATTCATTTCTCTTCTGAGAAAGATTCTACAGCTGGACTCTATTTGGAGCAAGGTCACTGTTGTATTGATAGTGCCTTACAAAAGCCTCGACTAAGTCTCTCCAGCTACGGACATTTGTGGGCTCCAAGCTCATGTACCATTCCAGCGAGGGACCGGATAGACTATCCTGGAAGAAGTGCATAAGTAGTTTCTCATCATCAGAATGTGCAGACATCTTGCAATAATAAGACCTTAAATGAACCCTAGGACAAGTGGTGCCCTTGTACTTATCAAAATCCGGGACCTTAAACTTTGGTGGCACTCTCAAGCATGGGATCAGCCCTATATTAGACATATCCATCCCCATGGCATTCAAGAGATTTCATCTTCTCTTCGATCATCTTAATCCTTCTGTCAGCCTCAAAAGGTAATTCAACAGCTACAACTCTGGGAGAAAACATATCCTCCTGTCTATCCTCATTCCAAGTGTGGTCCATGCTACCCTGTATGCCACAATTAGTATCGAGACCATAGCGGTTTCCAGTACCATTACCACCATTAGCAAAACCAGCATGATTAAAACCTGCCGCATTTCTAGCACCAGCAGCGTGATCACCCCCTCCAATAGTAGGGATGACTAAAGTTGGCATAGAATTGTCTGCCCGAGGAGTTTCAATGTGAGGAGGGTTAGAAGCAATCCCACCGTGTAACACACCATCATTATCAACTCGCGCAATCAGAGGTTGCACCAAAGTATGAAGTTGCGCCTGGCCACTAGCAACTCCTTGCATGACCTCCATCAGCTGTGCCATACGATCTCTCATCTCTTGCATTTCTACCTGCATCTGATCCATCAGTCTCTTCTGGTTTCTTCTGGTATCGTACTGGTGAATTGTCACGTCAGCAATCCTGAAACACTAGTAAACCACAGGGGAAATAAGGATAACAGTTCTGGTGCACTTGCGAATGCGAGAAAAATGTTAAAATACAGACATGTATTTATGCAACAGGGACATTTCCCCCTCGATTCTAGCTTCCAGAAAAAACAATAACAATGGAGAACCCTGCAGACAAGCATAGAATACCAACTCCTCGTATATAGATCCAAAGCCAACAGGCAATGTAGAAACTACAACTGAGTACAAATAAGGAAAAGACCTCAGCCAACAAGCATGGTGATGGTCAATACAACAAATAAGCATTAAAAACTACAACAGAAATAAACAGAACAGGTCAAGCAGGATGACGTGATCGGAAATCCTCTAACAGCCTCAAAGTCTCAGGGTGATCCGGTCTAGCAAGTAGTCCTTGAATAAGCAAATCCTGATGGCTAATAGTATGTTGTAGATTATCAAAGTGATCCTCCAAAGCTTCTTCCCTGAAATATGCCTCAAGCCTGCGTCTCTTGGAGTCAGCTCTCAACCTAAGATCCTTCAAATTCGTGATCGCTTCATTCAACCTGTACTCACTGTCTCGTTTAAGTGATCCTTCTGCTGCAATTTCCCCATCTTTGGCATTAAGCTGAGCCTTCAGCTTGCTGCTCTGAAGTTTTAACCTGTCCTCGCGCTCCTTGTTGTTAGTGAGCATGGCATTCCATATGGATTCAAACTTGGAGATCCTCAAGTAAGCCTTATCTAACTCTTCCTTCTTAGTAACAAGAACACTGTGGACGACATTCAAGTCGCGGCCTGAGCGCTCTCTGTCATTAGTCTCCTTAGTCAGGTCCGTGCCCAGTTTGTTCACAAGCTCGGTCTGTCTTTTGAAAGAATGAATTGCATCTATCTTCTCACTTCGAAGCTGGATAATCTCTTTCTCCAATTCTTCATTTTCTCTTTTCAATTCTTCCTTCTCAAGCAAAACCTGATAATACTTCTGAATATCTACTGTAGTAGGCTCTGCAATCTCAAGAGGGTGCACAGGCTAAGCAGAGGGATATGGCATCATCAACTCCTTGGCTCTACTCTGAATCCAAACAAAATAGGGAGCGTATGCTTGACTATTACTCTTTTCCAAGGCAACCTTTCCTCTCCTATGGACATTACTCCAAGCATGTTCAACTCTAGCTAAGGTGTCTCCCTCCAACAAACCAGTGAGATACAGAGATTCCTGTATCTCTTCATCCTTCGGAGGACCTCTCAATGCGTACCCAAACTGTCTGATAGCAATAGACGGGTTATAGTTTATGCAACCTTTCCTTCCGACCAGCGGGACATTGGGAAAGCTTCCACAACTACAGATAATCTCAATGCCCAATCTATCCCTATCAAACCAAACAATGTCTTCGGCAGACAATCTCATCAAGCGCTCAGACCATTCCAAAGTACCAGCAGTAACAGAGAACGGACCAGTCTTTGCAAGGTGGCTCATGAACCAAATATAGAGTAAAGGTGCGCGGCAAAATACACTTTTCCCTCTCTTGTTCTCGTTCTTTAATGTACGGAACGATAAACATCGCACAACAAAGTAGGTATGGGATTCTTCGAGGCGCAGATACAGAATGCATCCACATATACAAAATCTGGGATGTTCGGGAATAAGAGAATGCCATAAATACATAGGGCCAATATAGCGCTGAATACCACCCAACAACCCTTCTTAGCAAGTTGTCGAGCCTTATCCACAAGAAACGGTAACGGAAACCCAAACATGCCATTCCTAGTAGCTAACTTCCCTTTCAACTCAGAGGCATCCACATGTAAGGCTTTAGCAAGTTCAGTCAGATCTGGCTCTCCCTCAACATGATAGAATGGTATCTGGTTCAAAATAGGTACTACCAATATATCAGAATACTCTTCCAATGTAGGCGCCAAAACAAAACTCGGAAAGGTGAAGCCTCGCAACTGGGGATCATAGAATTGCAGCAACGTCTGAAGGCCATTCAATTCATCCAAAGAAGGTTTGCAAACAATACTCAAAAGTCTCCCATAAGACTCTCTAAAATCTTCCATAACCTTCTTGTCAGCTAAAGAAATCAAACTTCGCAGAGTTCTAATATCATGCGTAGGAAACTTGTAGGCCAAGGTCCTCCTCAAGGGCTCCATGTCAGTAATAAGAACAAGATCACCAGAATCGAAGAGGGAATATACACCTGCAACATAAACACATGTTAATGAAATGCAAATGAGAATGCAAATGCAAATGCAAACAGGGGATCAAGACTGTTGTGCTATTGGTCGAGAAAAACCAGCGCTTTGCCTTAGCAAGAACAAAGTACCGATAACAGGACCCACTGATAAACAGATTCACACTGTAAAGAACCGGGTATTCTGAAAGCCAAGGTTTCCTGCATAACCCAATCCCTCTCACAGGTATGGACCTATCCACAGACAAAGGTTCGGCATCCTATGCGTTCATCAAAATCACAGACTTTCGAAAAATGATGATACCTTTACCATCTCTAGTTTTGCATCATCATCTCGCGAAGAGGCCTCACTTAGCTGAATCACAGATGATCGGTCCCCAGGGTCGACAACCCTCAAATCTGAAATCCTCTCAACAGCCCACTGGGCTGGAAAAAGTCATCAAAGAGAATCTCTTCTGCGAGCAAATTTCATGGGAACTAGTGCATGCCTAACATACAGCTTCACCACTACTTTTCGCTTCTAATACTATGTTTGTACTAAAGCCCAGGTCCGGCTTATCACTTAGTGGAACTTCCCTCCCACAGCACAACAGTAATGATATATGATGCAGAAAATAAATGTGGGAAATATAAATAAAGCACATATATACAACACCCCAAAATAAACAGACAAGCACTAGGATTGACTCGCATAGGGAACCAGAGTCCCCAGCAGAGTCGCCAGCTGTCGCAACTGCAAAAAACAACAGGCAAAAAAACAGAAGAGTCGCCACTTTCGTTATTTATCCCAAAGAGAGGGAAAGGAAACAATCGGAAAAACCTAACGAGAAAAGGAAAGACAAGGTCATCGCAACCATGTCTGGATTCGGGAGTCGGTTACGCAAGGGAAAAGTATTAGCACCCCTCACGTCCGTCGTACTCGACGGGATCCACGCATTATTGTCTATCTAAAAAGGTGTGTTGAAACTATCTAACTAAAGGCTTAGGGACAAAAGAGATAGAAAAAGACTGACTCGGCAGAGCAATGCCGCTCTGTGCCTACGTACTCCCTCGTGCAATGGGAAAGTCAGAGTCAACATAGTTCGACTAACTACGGCTAAAGAACGGGGGAGGTTGCTCGCCAAGACATCGCGTCTTGTGCCTACATACTTTCATCTAGCATGAAAGATCAGAGCGAACGTAGTTCGGGCTAAAAGGACCACAGGTTGGTTCAAAAGTTTTTTAGGCTCGAGTAGGGTTAACAAGTAGTTCTAGCAGTTGGTGTATGCAGCTCGACCATTGGAGACTTACGCATTACCGTTTGCGATAGAACTAAGAGTTAACGAAACTCTTTTTGTGAAAAGATTTTCCTTGATTAAGAACCCCAAAGGGTGAAAAAGGTTTGAAGTGTTTTTGTGTTTTTTAGAGAAGAAGTGTTTTGAATTTGATTTATAACTCATGTTGCACTAAAGACTATGATTTAGGAGCGAATGCGTCGTATGTCGTCCAAAGGACATATACTAACATTCTATACAATTGAGAGGCAACCACCCAATCATCATTTCTCAAATAGCTTAAGGCTTGTAGCGTACAACACTTGTCATTCTTTATTATGTGTTTTATGAAAGTTTGAAGATGAGAAGAGAAGAAGGAACACTAATGGGAGACTAATCAATCCTAAAAGTTATCATGCAAAGTGGACCTAAAGTTGGGATTCAAAAGGGAACTACCTAATATTATCATGCATGGTTAGGCACCTAATGTCTATCATAACCTCAAGAGGTTAGAGAACTTATGGGGAGCATGGCAAAGAAAAGCAGAAGAAGAAGAAGAAGAAGAAGAAGAAGAAGAGGAATGCATATGCAAATGAAGATGCAAGCATAAGATGCACACATAGAATGAAAGTGGGAGGAAAATAGTGTGGGGTAGTAGCCTCCACAAGCTCATCTCAACCAAGCATGCATATTGAAATGCAAGAAAAGAGAAGAAGGAGAAGAGCACAAGAAGAAATCAAACAAACAAGAACAAACTACACAAAGATACATAAAAAGTGGGATGAAATGACCTAAGTCAAGCAACATCAACCACACCACAAAATTAAACCAAAATGAAAGGTAAAATGAAACCCAAAGCCATGTGAGGATGGGATACCAAATGAGGGCAGCAAGGGCCTCATAATAGGTACTCAACCATAAGCATCACAAGCCAAATGCAAACGAAGCACAAGGTATCTAAACTTGTTGGCAAACAGAGGCCAAAAGATCAAAGCAAATATCCCTTCAAAGCGCAATCAAAAGAAAATAATATTCAAGATGTACCACTTTGAAATGGGAGAATCAATGGTCAAAAGAAAAGCACCAAAACTCAACCCTAAAGTCAACCAACCAGGGGCAAAATGGTCCTTTAAAATTGTTCAACTCATCATGGATATGAGGATCAATTTTCATTCATTAGACCCAAAGGAAATGGAAGAAACAAATAAAAGAACAAGCAATGCACAATTTAAATCAATTAAAAACACCTCCAATATTTAATTGAATTTAAAAATGAAAAATAATCTGAAAAATAAAATAAAAAATGTCTAAAAATAATAGACATCTCAAGGTTTGTAAAAATATTTTTTGTGGAATTTTTGGAGTATTAGAGCTATTTTTAATTAATTAAATTTGAAACAAGAATAAAAATAAAATAACAAAATGAATAAAAGAAAATAAAAAAACAAGGAAAAACACACAGCCACTGGATTGAACTACCAGTCAAGGGATCTGAGGAAGGAAAGCGTTCCACGTATGCGCTGGACAGTTTAAGTGAAACGGTGCGTTTCACTGAGGGATCCTATGCACTTCAGTTGACTATGCACACCATGGGTCTTAATCCTGATCACTCATTCCAAAAGTATGCTGATCTAACGATCAACAGCTTGCCACATACTCAAAACCCTAGTCAAGACTCTCAGGGTAATAGTCTTGTATGGGATGGAGATTGTTGCAATCTTATCCTTTTCTTCAGTCACTGAATCCTCAGATTCTCTTCCAATAGAACGGTCAAATTGTAAAACTCCGTCATCCATCATCTCCTAAATACAGCTTCTCAACAACCCACATCCTTTTTCAGGATCTGCAGAACATTCAACACAGTCCTCAGCGCAACCCGGGAAAACACCCCCCTTGAGCAATTTGGCTTTCACAAAGCTTAAGGGTGTCTTCAATTCATCAACATCCATCACCAAATTCAACACCTCCTCCTTGAGAATTGCATTAACCCCAGCCTGCCCGTGATTCGGCATGGGATTCTGCACCACATTGGGAACATCATAAGAAAAATTGATCACCTTACTGTCAATCATATCTTGCACTTTATGTTTGAAGGCTTTACAATTATCAATATTATGTCCTGGAGTACCCGAATGAAATTCACAGCGAGCATTCGCATCGTACCCAGGTGGAGGAGGTCCGGTCAAAGGAGCTAAAGTCCTTTTCTGAATCAATTGCAGCTGTAGCAAAGCCTGCAATAACTGAGAGTAAGGCATAGGAGGCGCATCAAAATGACTATTTGCTGCCCGACCTCTATCTTGGTATCTGCCATACCCCTGTTGATTCTGTTGCGGTCGTTGTTGCTGTTGCTGATGCTGTTGTGGTTGTGGTTTTTGAACTGCTGGAATACTGATGCTAGCATTCTGCTGATGTTGCGGATTCTGACCCCTGTTTCTTCCCCTTGAACTGGATATAGTGTTAGTATCTCCCTCTCGCCTTTTGTTCCGAAACACCTTCTTATTCCCTCCTCCTGCCAAGGATCCTTCACCAACATTGATCTTTCCTAACTTAATTCCATTCTCAACCCTTTCCGCGGTAATTATTAAGTCTTAAAAACTTCCTGACACACTGCTTATAAGCTTTTCATAGTACACCCCTGGTAAAGTAGCAACAAACATGTCCACAATCTCCCGTTCTACCATTGGTGGTTGTACCCTAGCAGCAAGCTCTCGCCACCTCTGGGCATACTCTTTAAAGCATTCATTTCTCTTCTGAGAAAGATTCTACAGCTGGACTCTATTTGGAGCAAGGTCACTGTTGTATTGATAGTGCCTTACAAAAGCCTCGACTAAGTCTCTCCAGCTACGGACATTTGTGGGCTCCAAGCTCATGTACCATTCCAGCAAGGGACCGGATAGACTATCCTGGAAGAAGTGCATAAGTAGTTTCTCATCATCAGAATGTGCAGACATCTTGCAATAATAAGACCTCAAATGAACCCTAGGACAAGTGGTGCCCTTGTACTTATCAAAATCCGGGACCTTAAACTTTGGTGGCACTCTCAAGCCTGGGATCAGCCCCAAATTAGACATATCCAGCCCCATAGAGTTTTGGCATTCAAGAGATTTCATCTTCTCTTCGATCATCTTAATCCTTCTGTCAGCCTCAGAAGGTAATTCAACAGCTACAACTCTGGGAGAAAACATATCCTACTGTCTATCCTCATTCAGAGTGTGGTCCATGCTACCCTGTATGGCACACTTAGTATCGAGACCATAGCGGTTTCCAGTACCATTACCACCATTAGCAAAACCAGCATGATTAAAACCTGTCGCATTTCCAGCACCAGCAGCGTGATCACCCCTTCCAGCAGTAGGGATGACTAAAGTTGGCATAGAATTGTCTGCCCGAGAAGTTTCAATGTGAGGAGGGTTAGAAGCAATCCCACCGTGTAACACACCATCATTATCAACTCGCGCAATCAGAGGTTGCACCAAAGTCTGAAGTTGCGCCTGGCCACTAACAACCCCTTACATGACCTCCATCAGCTGTGCCATATGATCTCTCATCTCTTGCATTTCTACCCGCATCTGATCCATCAGTCTCTTCTGGTTTCTTCTGGTATCGTACCGGTGAATTATCACGTCAGCAATCCTGAAACACTAGTAAACCACAGGGGAAATAAGGATAATAGTTCTGGTGCACTTGCGAATGCGAGAAAAATGTTAAAATACATACATGTATTTATGCAACAGGGACATTTCCCCCTCGATTCTAGTTTCCATAAAAAACAATAACAATGGAGAACCCTGCAGACAAGCATAGAATACCAACTCCTCGTATATAGATCCAAAGCCAACAGGCAATGTAGAAACTACAACTGAGTACAAATAAGGAAAAGACCTCAGCCAACAAGCATGGCGATGGTCAATACAACAAATAAGCATCAAAAAATACAACAGAAATAAACAGAACAGGTCAAGCAGGATGACGTGATCGGAAATCCTCTAACAGCCTCAACGTCTCAGGGTGATCCGGTCTAGCATGTAGTCGCTGAATAAGCAAATCCTGATGGCTAATAGTATGTTGTAGATTATCAAAGTGATCCTCCAAAGCTTCTTCCCCGAAACATGCCTCAAGCCTGCGTCTCTTGGAGTCAGCTCTCAAACTAAGATCCTTCAAATTCGTGATCGCTTCATTCAACCTGTACTCACTGTCTCGTCTAAGTAATGCTTCTACTGCAATTTCCCCATCTTTGGCATTAAGCTGAGCCTTCAGCTTGCTGGTCTGAAGTTTTAACCTGTCCTCGCGCTCCTTGTTGTTAGTGAGCATGGCATTCCATATGGATTCAAACTTGGAGATCCTCAAGTAAGCCTTATCTAACTCTTCCTTCTTAGTAACAAGAACACTGTGGACGACATTCAATATCAAATAAGAACAAACTACACAAAGATACACAAAAAGTGGGATGAAATGACCTAAGTCAAGCAACATCAACCACACCACATAATTAAACCAAAATGAAAGGTAAAATGAAACCCAAAGCCATGTGAGGATGGGATACCAAATGAGGGCAGCAAGGGCCTCATAATAGGTACTCAACCATAAGCATCACAAGCCAAATGCAAGCGAAGCACAAGGTAGCTAAACTTGTTGGCAAACAGAGGCCAAAAGATCAAAGCAAATATCCCTTCAAAGCGCCATCAAAAGAAAATAATATTCAAGATGTACCACTTTGAAATGGGAGAATCGATGGTCAAAAGAAAAGCACCAAAACTCAACCCTAAAGTCAACCAACCAGGGGCAAAATGGTCCTTTAAAATTGTTCAACTCATCATGGATATGAGGATCAATTTTCATTCATTGGACCCAAAGGAAATGGAAGAAACAAATAAAAGAACAAGCAATGCACAATTTAAATCAATTAAAAACACCTCCAATATTTAATTGAATTTAAAAATGAAAAATAATCTGAAAAATAAAATAAAAAATGTCTAAAAGTAATAGACATCTCATGGTTTGTAAAAATATTTTTTATGGAATTTTTGGAGTATTGGAGCTATTTTTAATTAATTAAATTCAAACAAGAATAAAAAGAAAATAACAAAATGAATAAAAGAAAATAAAAAAATAAGGAAAAACACACAGCCACTGGATTGAACTACCAGTCAAGGGATCTGAGGGAGGAAAGCGCGCCACGTATGCGCTGGACAATTTAAGTGAAACGACGCGTTTCACGGAGGGATCCTATGTACTTCAGTTGACTATGCATACCATGGGTCTTAATTCTGATCACTCATTCCAAAAGTATGTTGATCCAACGATCAACAGCTTGCCACATACTCAAAACCCTAGTCAACACTCTCAGGGTAAATCTCACGCGCTGGATCTAAATACCAAGTCCACAAGTCAAGCCAGATCTAACGGCCAAGATATCATCTCCCTCGTTCAAACCTGCAAATGGAGGGAATGTTTCAGGTGGTGGCCAGAGAAGACTCCGGTCGTCTTCTCCGGCGAGAGCAACAGCGGCCTGATTAAAACATCACCAATTTCAACAAAACTTATATGAAACTTCATCTACAACTCACAAGGATCATGAATTCAAGGTTAATTTCCATTGATTCCTCACCATAAGCTCAAATCGAAGGCAAACAGAATTATGCCCCAAGAACAAAAGTTCACCAAACTCACTCAAATTGGTCCAGAAATCATCTAGAGGTCATGGAGATCACAGAGCAAGCAACAAACAAACAAAACACCATAAGAATAAGCCATAACAGATCCAAACATTTTTGAGCTTCATCCAACAATCAACACAAATGCCAGTTCATTTTATATATTAATGATCTACATGTTGTCTAGGTCTCAAATATGTAAAAACGGCAGTGAATCAATGCATATTCAGAGTGTAAGGTTGAATTGCAAATACCTAGTGGAGAACTTCCACTGAGCCTTCAATTGGTGCTTAAGCTTGCAGAAAAATGTCCAGAATCACTCCACAAACTTCAATAAAGCTTTTGCAATTCACAATTTGGCTTGAAACTTGCTAATTCTTAGAATTCGAATCTTGAATTTTCACCACTATTTTCAAATGCTCCAGCTCCAATTCTCCTTCAATTTCGTGTTCTGAGCACTTGTTCATGATGGAAAGCTTTTATGTGATGGATTTGAAAAGAAATTGAGCCTAATTTCAGCCTCTAAAAGCCCAATTGAAATCCATGGAATTTGAGTTTTGTCTACTTGTCATGTGCACAAATTCCTCACCAATTTGGCTCCAAAATGATGCATTTTACTTGCTGATGACATAAGGAGTGTGAAGGGCTGGGATTTGATCCTTGTTTGATCTCAATGGTTGACAATGGTTGTGTAACTTCATGGTAAAGCTTGGAAATGGCTCATTAAAACTCTCCCAATTCAAATTCTACTAATGCCAATGTGCTTAAAATATAATTTGCACTCAAAATATGTACTCATTTGCACAAAAATGGTCCAAAGTGAATTAAATCCAATTTTCTCCTTTTAAGCTTTCTTCCATGAAAATTCACACATCATTCCTTAAACCAAGCCAAATCCATGACCTATTGATGTTTGATTGAACAAATGACACCATTTGTAGCATATTTGATGTTGGAAAAATCTTCATTTGAGGTGTGCAAGTTGGTGAAATGGACCTATAATTTTATGACCTATAATCTCACTTTCCCAAAATACCCCTGATTTGCAAGTCTCATAACTTGAGTTCTACAAATAAGATGAAAGACTTCTAGTACTTTTTGGAAAGATAAGACCAAGACCTACAACTTTCATTGGCCAAAGGGTGAGTAGAAACATCCTTCTAGGTCAAAAATGGCTTGGAAGTTATTTGACTTTTGGTGACCAAAATCACATTAATCTGATGACCTGTAACTTGTCTGCACCATAAAATGAGTTCTATAAATCTAATCAAGGACTTATAGTACTCAAACGAAAGCTAAGAACATGCTCTACAAGTTCCATGTTGGTCAAAAGTTGAGATGAGACTTATATTTTGAGATAGGTGGTATTGAAGTTAGGCACTAAATAGGGGATTTTACACTGAGAACCCTAATTTAGTAACTTCTCACACACTTGATTCTTGATTAATTGATCTTGAAATGATATCTCATGTATCTTAACACAACATCCCATGACCATAGAGACTTTGAATTGAGTTTTAATCTCCTTTAATTTCACAATTGACTGAGGATTAACCAGATGGAAACCCTAGATGCAATACCTTCAACTGTAACCTTTCACACTTAGCACAAACCCTTGGATGGGCTCCACAATGACCCTCAAGGAACTCAATGAGCTCCCTCAACATCTTATATCCATGATTATGCATTCACAATCCTCTGATGATCTTGAATTGGCCTCCAAGTTAGGAGCTGACCCCCATACATCCATCAATCCTTTCACAAGACTACTGCCCACTTCTAGATGACTTGATGAACATTCAAACCTGAGTAACACCCCTTGCTTAGGCTCAGCACTCTGAGTAGACTCCTCTTGATACACACAACCTCTTGATCCCCTGTTCAATGCAAAATGCTATGCAATGCAAATGCTAGAAAGAAATGAAATGAAACATAAACCAAGTTAAGAAAAGGTTGGGCAAATTTTGGGGTGTGACACAATGCTATGGACAAAACGAAATGAACTATAATGCTGACAATGTCATGAATATGGTATGATGCACATGCTGGGATGATAAATGCACGAATGCAGACGACACAACGACACAGGGGACAGACGCGACGAGTAACTGCACTTGGGAATACGACGCGCTGGGGAAACAGCACGACACGGGGAAATTCTAAAGTGATGGCCAACTTGTGCAAGCACGACTAATTGTCACTTTAGGATGAAACGAATACAGGATCCACGCGGCGGTAGGATCAGGTAAACAACAAGTGCTGGAGTTTTCAGTACATTCCTTTAAACGAAGAGATCGAGCGGGATCTTCAGGAAGCATCGAAAAATAGACAAGGAGAAACAAACATCAGAAACATCCGGAAGAACATCGAATGAACTCTGAAACATGCCAAAGGTATTTGGAAGAACTTAGAATAAACCCGAGGACAAATAAAACACATATCAAGGACATTCGAAAGAACATTGAATGAACTCTGAAACATACCAGAGCTATTCGGAAGAACTTCGAATAAACTCGGGGACAAAGAAAACACATTTCAAGGACATTTGGAAGAACATCGAATGAACTATGAAACATAACAGAGGTATTCGAAAGAACTTCGAATAAACTCGGGGACAAAGAAAACACATTTCAGGGACACTCAGAAGAACATTGAATGAACTCTGAAACATACCAGAGGTATTCGGAAGAACTTCGAATAAACTTGGGGACAAAGAGAACACATTTTAGGGACATTCGGAAGAACATCGAATGAACTCTGAAACATACCAGAGGTATTCGGAAGAACTTCGAATAAACTCGGGGACAAAGAGAACACATTTCAGGGACATTCGGAAGAACATCGAATGAACTCTGAAACATACCAGAGGTATTCGGAAGAACTTTGAATAAACTCGGGAACAAAGAGAACACATTTCAGGGACATTTGGAAGAACATCGAATGAACTCTGAAACATACCAGAGATATTCGAAAGAACTTCGAATAAACTCTGGGCTGCATCCAGAAACAAAAGAACAACATCTATAGGAGCATGAGATGAAGACAAGTTTCTGAAGATAAACTCGAAATATTTAGGAAAGCCATAAATGTACGGGACAAGTTGAAGACATATCTGGAAGAACATCAGATAAGCAACAAAGGGGTTCTGGAAGAACGTCAGAACAAAAACTCAGTCTGGGAAAACATCAGAGAGAGACAGATCCGGAAAAAAATCAGATAAGAAATGTAATACCTGGAAGAACGTCAGATAGACATAACACACAAATGTTTGGTAGGTGCCAAGTAAATTGGACTTTGACCACAAGGTAAGACGTGGATAAAACACGAACTTGGGAGAAAATCAAATGAGGATGAAGCACTCATGCTATGCATACGTATATGAATTATGCTATGATATATGACCCAATGTAAATGCAGATGTCGACGACAAGGCTCGACTCTTCTGGTAAGATGACAAGACTGGAGAACTGATTACTCAACACAAAGATTGCTGCCACTTGCTCGGGGACTAAAGATACCATTGCTGGGAATCCTTCAATTCAACTGCCCCAGATTAAACTGTTTGTAGACTGAATTGGTAAATGCTTCAGCTCGTCTGATTCGAAAACGACTGTTTCATTGTACCCTCGGAAGCTTGCCCCAGTCTGAGTCTTGAAAAATATTTGGATGAACCCAATCTGAAAAGACCTGCCCTGAACAAATCTTGCATTGATTCTTAGACGGGATGTAAAAGGAACTTGCCTCTGATAGGATCACTTGACCAAGTTTCTCGATGTTTGAAAATTCCTTAGAGGAAAGCTAGTTTGCAAACAAAATATTTATACAAACATGGTAATGCAAAGTTCATGCAACTTTTGAAATCAAAATTATTTTTGAAAGATGTAAAATATGAGAGTTTTATATCAGAACACGGCGGTTCAAAATACTCAAAGTGTAAAAAAAATGTAAGGCCAAAATATTTGATTTGCAAAAATCTTTTGGAGTCAGCTTACACAACCTTGCTGTAGTATGCTTTCAAAATAACCTTGCTTCAATTAGGTCTTTTGAGGGTTGTAACGTGGGCTGGTTCACGGTTTAAGAAACAAAGGATAAAGGCTCAAAATTATTTGTACCCACCCAATCTACGTGATAGTCTTCAGTCCTACACTCAGTTAACTCATATTGAATTCAGGTTCCTACAGGTTAGGATTTGCCCTGATAGTAGCAATGATGGTTCAGAAGTCAAGGGACCTTTGAAAAGGTAGTCACTACTTCCTTAGAAAACTTGGTTGTTTTGAGGATTTTCAGGATAAGGATTTAAAGATCTCCTCTTTTTATTATCCCTAACTTTTTCCTGAACTGTTTCTTTTAAAGCACACAGTCAGCGGAATGCCCCAATTTTGCCTAAGTCTCCTTCGTAGGTTTTGACTTAGAGGGCTTTTTCTTTTGATTTTTTTTGAAGAAAGTAACTGCCTAGCTTTAATGATCACGGTGAACCATCATCGGCGTTTTAACTTAAAAACATCTTCGAAACTTACTTGATGTGTACGAAGGAAAATTGTGAGTGCGACCTTTATATGAAAGGCGCATTGCAGGAACACACAATCAAATTAACTGAGAACTACCCATGCCCCAGGTTAAAAGTGCGGGGGTTTTTTTTGTAAAGAAAGAAACTCCAACTTCTAGGCTCAAAGGGGGTGATAAGGGATTAACTTCCTTATTTCTCCAGTGTTTGGGGATTGAAACAATGCCTTACATCGTTAACAAAGTTTGATTGAAAGCGTACTGACAGGAGTTATGGGTATAATGTTTTCATCATCCTCCCTCAAATCTTTGCATATCAAAAATTTGGAAAAAGAGTAAATATTTGAAAAATAAAGTATAAAAGTGCAAATAATTGAAATAAAAAGTTGCAATGCTCATTTTACTGGTATGCAAGTACAAACATAATTTGAAGGCAAGCAGCTTAAACAAAATAAGGAAAGTACAAACAACGAGAAACAAAAGGCCCAGTGACTAAATTAGTGCAAAGATGAGTCGTCCTGTCTGAAACACTGGCTTTAAGAAGATAGTCTGCTGAAGTCGGATTGAAGCTTCACTTTTGATGCACTGGCAGCATTGTAGTCAAAGAAAGGAGCATGGACAGTCTGGGAAACAATGTAGACCGCAGGTCTGGTCATGCCTGATTTCAACTCATTGATCTTCGTTCGGATTTTCGCATTATATGTCTCTTGTTCTGACATCTGGCGTCTATAGTTAGCTTGGTCTCGAGGAATCAGCTTGACGACTCAAAGATACATTGGAAGACGAGAGGACCGAGAATGAGAAACCAGGGGAACAAATGCAATGCAACAATGTGATGCTAATGCCATGCAATGGTTTCAAGGATTTCAACGGTCGATTACAAACCTTTTTAGGAAAGCTGGAAAAGTTTTTAGACTTTAAAATGTAAGACCTTTTAAATTTGCAGAGGACTGTTGAATTCCTTGAAACTAGGAATGATATGATGCATTATGGACGCATTGCACAAATACACATAAGAAAACAAAGTCCTAGGTTAGAGGAACAATGAATGGAGTTAAGGTCTAACCTTCCCAAAAGGTATGTACTATAGGTTAATTGGTACCTGCAGAACAAGGTTCTAAAGCAAGTGCCCAAAGTCATCAGTCCATCCTCCGGATATTATCAACCTTCCGACTGACTCGAGGGCCGATAATATTCTTAAGAGAACCTCTTTTGAGTGCAGTATCACGTAGCAACCATTGTAGGACTATTCACACACAGCTCCCGCACTACGTCCTAAATAAGGCCAAGATGGTGTAAAGGTACTACGGTCCTCAATATCACAGACACCAATCGAAAATAGTAAAGGTTTTCACGACTACACTCGATCAACCGAACCATTTTTGAAAGGGTCTCAACTAAGTGGTGATTCTCAAGTCAGCTTGGTCGGGACTCACCCCCTATAAGCCTCGTCGAATATATCATCATCCTATAATAATGTCACTCAAGTCTGGGTGTAGGACTTATCTCACAATACATGGAACCAAACCCCAATCAAGGTACAATATATATACAGTTAAATGATAAAGCAAAATATTAAATATGAACAAATTAGGGATAACCCTCAAAACTTTAGGAAACAGTCCCCAGTGAAGTCGCCATTTTCTGTTACGGTGGAAATAGGATATCATATTATTAATTAATTTGAATCACAACTTAGTTCACAACCACACTTTGATTTATCCGAAGGAAAAGGTCAAAAGAGTAAAAACCTAATCTTGCATCGTAAAGAATGCGTGGAGAGATCTAGGTAAGGGGTTGGTTAAGCTTAGGGAAGGTACTAGCACCCTAAACTTCTGTAGTACTCTACAGGAACCTTTTGTTTAAATTTACTATTTTTCTTTATTATATTTTAAGGTATATACAAAGGATTAGAAGTTAAAGAAAAAGACCTAAGGGTTAGTCCTAAGTTTACTCGGCAAGACGTCGCATATTGTGCCTACATATCCTGACGGGAATGGAATCAGAGTAATTGTAGTTCCCCTCGTAAGGGAGGTTAGAAACGTCTTGGCGGTGGTCAAGGTTTCAATGGGGAATAAACGTATCTTAAGGACACGCTTACGTGGAATGCGGAGACTCCAATCTCTACGTTGAAATTGTAAGTTGAAATTAGGGATTTCACGGCGGGAAACCCTAAAATAGAGTACATCGACTCTTTGACCTAATGCTAGGGTAAAGGGAAAAATTGTACGCGGCGGGACGCTTAAGCGAGTTAGGGTTTAGCAGCGGTTGAAACTAGGGTTATTGACTCGACGGTCAAACTGTTAATCCTAATTCCTTCGGAGGGTGACAGAATTAATAGTAAAATAAATTGCGAGGAAAAATAAACAGGCATACAATACTGAAATGTAAAGCGCTGAAAAGAAAAAAGTGCGACGATTGCCTCACAAAAATTACAACCCGTGAACAATACAAATACGATAATTAAATATTTCACTAATAATAAATGAAATTAAACGTAATCAGCTGCAAAACAAAACGGAGAATGTTAGTAGGGTTAGGCAGAAACAAGGCGGATAATGGGACCGCGGAGAAAAAGATGCAAATTTGGAATTTTCTTTATTGTTTTTAATAATTTAAAAAAAAAAGGATCTTAACTTAAGGTTTAAAAAAAAGAAATTAAAAAAAATATATTTAGTTTTAATTAAAAAATGTTTTAATTTTAATCTTACAAAAAATGTTTTAATTTTAATTTTTTAAAAAAGAATTTTGGTTCTAATAAAAAAAGGATTTAGTCTTACATTTTAAAAAAAAGGAAATTTTATTCTTAATTTAAAAAAGAATTTTAGTTTTATAAAAAAAAGTTTTAATTTTTAAATTTAAAATAAAAAATTAACTTAATAGGAAATTTATCTTAATGTTAAAAAATAATAATTTCTATTTGAAAAGAAGAAAAGAGTTAGTAAAAGTGAAAATAAAAATAAAAATGAATAAAAATAAAATAATGTTAATAATATGAATAATGTTGGGAAAAAAATGAAAGGAACAAAACATACCCCAGGCTGAATCGAATACCCCAGGCTGAATCGAACCCAGGTTCCAAGGGTTACCAGCTCCCTCCTTTACCAGCTGCGCTACATGGATTAGCTATTAATAATATATAAAATAAAAATTATATAAAAAAAACAGAAAATTTGAAAATTAAAACGCGCGCGCAGATGGAGAGTCGTCTTCGTCATTCTGAATATTCAGGCTTTCGCCCACGGTTTGTTTGCGTTACCTTATGTCTTGGCCCACGGTTTGTTGGCGTTGCCATAGCACCTAAAATCAAAAATCTCAAAATACGCAAAATAAATTAGTTCAAAGACCATAGATCAATTGGAATGAAGCTTTTGAACATGCATGTGTCTTTGGTTTTGTCCAATTGATCCTAATTTGAAAATCCCTAATTTGAAGCTTGAAACCCTAACCATGGTATCACCCGTTTCGTGTCCTTAAACTCCACATAAATAGCCCAGAAACATCATACACACCCATACAGACACAAACATATAATCATAAAACGTTTATGATGCATGAATCTTGATAATCGAAAATTGAAAAAAAGTGTCAAACGTTAATGGTAATTTCGTGATTCTGAGAGTTTCAAGCTTGTGTGAGTATTGGAATCAATCTAGAAACCTTCAAGGAACGTGTTAGAATGCTTGTAATGGATTAAAACAGGCTGGAAATTGGCTTGCCAATTCTTTGTACACACGGTTTTTTCCAATGAACTTCAAGGTTCCTTGGCTGCCAAAATCCGTCCCCTTGGGTCTGGAATCAATAGTGTATATATAGAGGAACAATTTAGGTCAACAAAACTTGATTAAATCCTTGTAATTGAATAATTAGAGATTTGATTTGGAAGAGATTTGAAACTTGTTATTTTTGGTTCCAATTATGTTCAATCATGCTCCAATCATCCTCACTTGGGCCTCAAAGTTCCTTTGATTGATTTTGATTGAACAAAATCAGATCCATGCGCCTCCATGTGTTAATTGGCATTTTAATCTGATTTATTTTGATTTAATTTGAACTTAAATGAAAAACAATCCAAAATAAATAAATGAATAATGCAAGAATGGGCTTAGAGGTCGTGGACCATGTTAGGAACAAGTTTCAAACATAAAAAGATAAGCCCATTTGAATAAAAATCCAAGTTTGCACAATATTTGTTTCATGCATCTTCTAAAAAATGCCCAACTTTAGCAAGCCCTAAGTCTCTCAATTTTAACCCCATGGAGATATTATTTGCCATTTTAGAAACCTCAAGATGTCTTCTAAGAGCTCCTTTTGGTCTCATCTCAATTGGAGTTTCCATGTTCATGTACCAAGCTTTGGCCCAAAAGGTGTTTTTGTTGACTTTTCAAAAGGACCTATAATGTCTTGACCCATATCTCTCAAATGAAGCAAATTTGGACTTGGCCTTAGAGAGACAAAGTTTTAGATAATGAAGTTTCCTTCAACATGAGCTTTGGATGGGAACTTTTTGATGAAACATGTGAAAGTTATGGCTGGTCAAAGTTCAGTCTCTTCCTCCTTAGAAAAAACCCTAATGCCAAAATCACTGTGATACTCTGTTCATCCTCAAAGAAAATAAAATACTCAGAAGAGGAGGCTCTAATTATTCAGTAAATCCCTAATGACTCAACTTCATGGACTGTCAGTAAACAACGTATAAATGACCATATTTCCCCTTTCACCGTTAAAGCGCACATGACGTAGTTCCTGCAAAATAAACAGACTACGTAACTCGTTAGTAGTTAGCTGATGCAAAAATGAGATTTCATGCGACATAAATCGATTAACCTGATGATAAACTTTGGGGTATTACACATTTCACATGATACCATGACTTTTAGTTATGATTTGGTGTTGTATATTGTTTGAACATGTCTTATGTATGCTATGTGTCATGTATGAACCATTTCTTGCATCAAAACATGTAGTTTTTAAACTGTCAAATTTTGGTCACAAGCTAGGTCACAAACTAGGCCCAACCTATTCAATTTTTGCATTTTACATCCAATCTGCCAAACCATGTGTGAATCTTTTTATTTCTTTTGTGCTAACCTCTTAATATGATGTATATGTGATGTTTTTACACTTGTTTCACCAAGCACACCACTACAGATGACTGTTCAAATGTTCATGCTTTTGGTTTTCACCAGACTTGCCCTAAACTTGATGCTATTGAATTTTCTTGTGAGTGTATGGTATTGAAAAACAAATGGTACCATTGAATTCATTGTTCAAAAGTAAATAATTCTCACTTTTGTTTCACTTCATTTGGTTAAGAATTGACTGAGTTCCAATCCTTCAGGCAAATGACCCTTAGATTGTGACCTAGCCTTGCCCTAGTTTTTGCCCTCTTGGTGCATCAACTTTGAATGATCATAACTTGCTCAATCTGTGTGCTATTTATGCCCTTATTTTTGTAAACTACTCCTTATCATGTTTATTTTCATTGAGTGAAGAATGAATTCAATTATTGGTATCCTAGAAAGACTTTGATCCACTTGAAAAACATCTGTTTTTAGGGTTTTTACCTTGGTGTTCTTGAACTTTTTCAAACTTATAACTTGATTTTTCTTGTGAGGTTGATCTTCTATGATTCGTATATGTTTGTTAACATGTTTAAATGCTCAAAGATGTTTGATTCATTTCCTTACAATGTTCATACTTGCTTTTGTAAATGCATCTATGTGAAAATGGCTTGTTGAACTTCATTTGTGAACTTTTCCATGATTCTTGATGTTGTAACCTTTTGAATGTGTTTACTATGCCTCTTTTACTAGTTTATGTGTCTTGTTAGAACCATAACATGTTTAGGATGTGTTTCTTGCCTTTGTGAATGCTTGAATATGCATGGTATACTTTGAACTTCATCTGTCAACTTTAGCTTGATTCTTGATGTTGTAATCTCTTAAATATGTTTATTATGCCTCATTCAACTTATTCCCCATGAAATCGTGAATTCATGCTTGAACTGCTGTAACATTTCTTGTATTCTTGCTTGTTTGACTATCATCAACACATGTTTAGTTGGTCTTATGTTGTTACCTTTGATCACTTTTGATCCTTATAACATGCTTGCTTCAAGTTGTCACTTGTTTGCATTAGTCTTGTTTAAATGTTATAGATGAACTTTTTGTTTTTATACATGTTTGTTTTCCTGTATTGATGGTTGTTACCTCTTTGCTTTTGATCTTTGTTAAGATATTAAATGTTGATCTTGATTATTGTTACATGTTGTTACATGTTCTTGATTTATTTCTTCAACTTTGTTAAGTTATTCCCTAGTGATGGAACTTGTTAGTTCATATCAAGTTGTTTGTATCCCTTGTGTCCAAAGGAAAGTCTTTCTATTGACCTCTGGTTCATAGATAGCTTATTACCCTTACAGGCCTTGATAGAGTCATTTACCCTTTAGAACTTAGGTTTAGAGTTCTTCTTATTTAGTCATGCCAAATTATGGAGGCTCTGATTCCTTTTTCCTAATCAGGATACATAGGTACAAGATGTGATATCTTGTCGAGCCCTCTAACCACTAACAACTAATACTTATCTTCCTCCTTTTGTTCTGGTTAGAACCAATTGGTCTTGTAACTTAGATTTAGGTATAGTTGGTTAACTCTGTGTAAGTATCATGGTTATGGATACTCACTTTCCCCTTTGACTTTGGTTTATGTCAACTTTAGTTAGTTTTCAACTTAGATTTAGAGAGTTGGTTAACTCTGTGTAAGTATCATGGTTATGGATACTTACTTTCCCTTTTGGAACCTTGATCATTATTAAGAGTTCCTCATCCCTAGTTAGTCTGAACTACGGACGCTATGATTTCTCATTGGTTTATGGGAATACATAGGCACAAGGTACAATATCTTGACGAGCACACCCTTTACATGGTCATAGTCAATCGTTATAGGCCTTGATAGAGCCTCCTCCCTCCTTTTCGACTGGATAGAACCAATTGGTCTTACAACATGGAATTAGGTAGAGTTGGTTAACTCTATGTAAGAATCATGGTAATAATTACTTACTCTCCATTCTTGAGTGTTCAATATAGATCTAGAGAGTTTGTTAAACCCTACACAGGAACTGTTATGTCTATACCCCTAGAGTCTTGACCATAGTCAAGTACTTTTTAATCCTTGGTGAGGTGAACTACGATTGCTATGATTCTATCCTAGTTAGGATACGTAGGCAGAAGATGCGATATCTTTGTGAGCAAACTTAGAACTATCCTTAGGTATTTACCCAAACCCAAACCCTAATCTCAAACTATAGCATAACTTAGCATACAAACACACAAAAGGTTCATGTAGAGTACTACAGATGTTTAGTATGTGAAATACCTACCCTAAGCATAACCAACCCCCGATCCCCGAATCTTTAGCGTTGTTGTAACATCGGGCAAAAGGTATTTATTTATTTAACCTTTCCTTTAGATAAATCAAAGTCCGGTTGTGAATTTAATGAATTAAGATTCAAGTTAATCAATATCTTGACATCCGATTCCCATTGCAACAACCAGTTCCCGCCACCTCTAGGCATACTCTTTAAACCCTTCATTGCTTCTTTGTGATAAATTCTATAGCTGCACCCTGTTTGGTGCCAAGTCACTATTATAAAAGTATTGGCAAACAAAAGCTTCTCCTAATTCCCTTCATCTCCTTATGTGGGTCCTCTCTAACACCATATACCACTCTAGAGATGTCCCTGATAAACTATCTTGGAAAAAGTGCATCAATAACTTTTCATCGTCGGAATATGCAGACATCTTTCTGAAATATGCCCGGAGATGTACTCTAGGACAAGTTTTCCCTTTGTACTTGTCGAAGTCCGGTACCTTGAACTTAGTGGGAATTCTGATCCCTGGTACAAGTCTCAAATCTAACATGTCGAGTCCCAAAGAGTTTTGGTCCTCGTAGGATTTCATTTTCTCCTCAATTAACTTGAATCTTTTATTAGCTTCTGAGGGAAGACCAACATCCATGTCCCTCATTGAAAAGATGTCGTCTTGATTATCTTCTTCCCACTAGGGACCAGCAGCCCCATGTATAGCGCACATACTACCTTCAACACCTTCTACATAAACTCCTCCATGAGGACCTCCGCCCGAAGGATTAAAAAATGTGGGAATACTATTTCCTTGAGGAATGCTACCATCAACAGGAGGAGGAATAGTAGTATCCCCTTCATGTAAAATACTGTTACCATCAACTCGTGTTATCAATGGTTGAACCAAAGTTCTCAACAGTTCCTGCCTGTTGGCCATGTTCTGCATCATTTCCATGAACCACGTATTTCGGTCTCTGACTTCTTGGAGCTTATTCTAAACCTGGTCCATAACTCTTTGTTGATTTTCCCTTGTAGAATATCTGTGAAAACCCGATTCCACAATCCTGTCAACTGATACAGAAAACCAAGCAGAGATAAGGATGAAGTCTCCGGGAACACCTGCTATGCAAATGAAAATGGCAATGCAAAATGCAAACATGTATATGTGTTTCAAGGAGATCTACCCCTTGATTCTAGTTCCATAGATAATTATAGAACATTAGAGATAAACGGAAGGATCAAAATCCTCGCTCATAAATAAAATGAGAACCAAAAGTCATAATACACAAACCACCAATAAGAAATACAACTGAATACAAGCCTGTGACCCCATCCAACAAGTCTGGTGATGGTCAATATACAAGAAAGGAAAGACTTATGAGATACAACATCACTAAAGGCAGCTTTCTTCAACCATTGTAGTCTTTATACCACATCTTGGCTTCTTTGAGCAACTTCTTTGTGTCTGGATGCTCCAGTCTCGTAATCAGTTCCTAGATGAGGGAATCTCTTCTACAAATGACATCCTTTAATCCTTGAACATATTCATCCCAAGAATTCTCACCGAAGACATCTTCAAGCTTTGGTTTCTTCAATTCAACTTTCACCTTGAGTTCTTCCAATGCTGACAAAAATTTTCGCATCCTTAGTGCACTTGTACATCTACGAGATGCCTCTGCTGAAACTTCCCTCTCTTTAGCTCTGAGTTGTGTCTTCAATTTTTCAATCTGCTTGTGAAGTTCATCTCATATACCTTTGTTGGCAGTTACTGTAGCGTTCCACTGACCATTGAACATAGATATTTCCATATAGGCTTTATCTAATTGTTTCTTTTTATGCTTCAGGATGCTATCAGTATTCTTTAAATCTTGACCAACTCGTTATCTCACCCGGATCTCTTTAGCTAGCTCCTTCTGTATTTTAGCCAAGGCTTCTATCTTCATTTTAGCTAAGTAGACAACTTCGTTCTTATGATGCTTCAACTAGCCGATTTCCTTTCTCAGTTCTTCGCTTTCTTTACGCAGCTCTTCTTTCTTTGCCCAAAGCTTATTATGTTTCAATATATCGACCATTGTAGGCTCTTCAATCATCAAAGGGTACAAGGGGTTTTCAGCAAGAAAAGGCAATAATACCTTCTCAACTCTCTTTTGAATCTAATCCAAATAAAGGTCATAGGTTCTGCAGTCTCCTTTACCCAGAGAGAGCTTCGCTCTTTTATGAATGTTTCCCCATGCTTTCACTACTCTGGCCAGAATATCATAATCAGTTACTCTAGTGAAATAGAGAGGTTCCTACACTTCCTCGTCCTTCGGAGGTCCTTTCAAAGCATACCCAAATTGTCTAACAGCAAGAGAATGGTTATAATTGATTCCCCCTTTTCTTCCCATCGGCGGCACATTGGGAAAGCTACCACAACTGAAGATAATTTCTATGCTGAGCAGATCTCTATTGAACCAAACAACGTCTTTAGCTGTCAAACCCACAAGTCTTTTAGACCATTCAAATGTAATCCTTGTATCGATAAAAGCTTTAGAACGAGGAAGGTGGTCTATGAACCACTTGTGGAAAAGTGGTGTGCAACAAGAAACAGTTTTTCCTCTCATCTTTTCATTTTTATAGTGTACTGAGTGGTACAAGTCTCCTAGGAGAGTGGGTACAGGGTTTTTGGAGACGAAGATGCGGAAAGGGTCCATATCAATGAAATCTGATATGTTGGGGAAAAAATAATGCCATATATACATAGAGCCATAATAGCGCTGAAAACCACCCAACAACCTTCCTTAGCATATTTGTGGGCTTTACCCACCAAGAAAGATAAGGTAAAGCTAGAAGCTCCATTTCTGAATACCACATCATCCACCAACTCAGACTTTCTCAAATAAAGAGCATTGGAAAACTTCTCAAGGGTGGACTCTTTCTCTGAATGGAAGAATGGTACTTCATCTAAGACTGGAACTCCCAAAATAAAAGTGAACTCCTCCAAAGTAGGAACCAAAACATACTCCAGAAAAGTAAAGCAACAGAGTGAAGGGTCATAGAACTGTAGTAAAGCATGGATAGCCTCTTGTTCATAACTGGTGACTTTACAGACAAGACTTAGAATCCTCCCATAATCCTTTCTGAAATCTTTAAGAACGCGCATATCAGCCATAGAAACCAGACCAAATAAAGGTCCCAACTTTGGCAATGGAAACTTGTATATGATGGTCTTCTTCAACTCAACCTCCATCTTAATAGAAGATCAGATTACTAGAATCAAAGGAAAGACGAGAACTTGAAGAAACATACACATGCAATGTTAATATGCAAGATGAATATGCAAATGCAGACAAGGGGATCAAGGTATCCAATGCTGATGTGTTTTTGACTGAATATAACCAGAGTTCCAATCATATAAGGAAACCCAAAAATCCCAGACAGAAAACCATAGTATTCAAGGTCAAAGGTCCTCTCTGACAAGAAAACCATAAAATGAGTTGGTTGGAGGTTAAATTTTCATGCAAAACCCATCCCTCTCACAAGTAGGTTCTAGTCTTGAAAGGTACGGCATCCTATGCAGGTTGTTAGTATCACGGACTCTCAGGTCGAGAAACGATGATATGTTCACCATTTATGGTTTGGCATCATGGTCAATCAAGGAGGTCTCAACTGACTTCCCAATGAACAGTCTCTAGAGTCGTTAGCTTTCAGATCCAACACCCCTTCAACTGTCCAAGATGCACATGATAGGATGTCTTCAAAGAAAACCTCTTATGAATGCGAAATTCGTGTGAACTCTTGCGTGTCAAGATGCCATACAAGCCCACACTAATCCTAGGTGTATACTCAAGCCTGGGTATTGGGCTTATCTCTCATGGAACAACCCACCCAACAACATAATAACAGTATAATATGATAACAATAATAAAGTGAAGAAAGTAAAATACAAATGCAATGATATACAATAGTAAACTTACAAATACAACCTACATATACACCAATATAAACACCCAAAGATGTAAAATAGACAAGCACTAGGATTGACTCGCATAGGGAACCAGAGACCCCAATAGAGTCCCCAGCTGTTACAACTGCAAAAAAGGGCCAGTAGAAACAAACAAAAGAGTTGCCACTGAATGTTATTTATCCCAAAGGATGGAAAGGAAACAATCGCAGAAAACCTAAAAGAAAGGAAAATACGTGGTCATCACAACCACATATTGGGTTCGGGAGTCGGTTACGCAAGGGGAAGGTATGAGCAGCCCTCACATCCGTTGTACTCAACGGGATCCGCGCTTGTTGTTTAATCAAAGGGTGAGTTATCTAAAATCTATTGCTAAACAGGGACGGGAAAAGAAAAAGGAGACTTGATAGGACATTGCCGCCCTATGCCTACGTATTCCCTCGTGCAATGGGAAAGTCAAAGTCAACGTAGTTCAGAAAACTATGGGTGATGTAGGGAAGGTTTCTCGCCAAGACATCGTTGTCTTGTGCCTACGTATCCTCATCTGGTATGATAAATCAGAGAAAACGTAGTTCGGGTAAACTAGACCACTAGTTGGTTAAGTGTTTTTTATAAGCAATGTTAAGTTCCCATTCCAGCAGTTAGGTATGATGCCTGTTTATGGTAGAACGGAAAAAACAATGTACTCTTTTCTTAAAATGACTTTGAAACACAATCCCAAAGGATAAAAAGGTTTGAATTTTGTTTATGATTTTTAATGAAGTGAATTGAATTTGTTTGAGATTCACGTTGCACTAAAGACTATGATATCACCCAAGGGGCATACACTAAACACTTTAGAAAAGTGAGGAGAAACCCCCCACTCACCATTTCCCATATGCTTAAGGCTCGTGGCGCACAATGTTCATCATTCTTTATTAAGTGTCTTAGAGTTGTTGAGATGAGAAGAGAAGACACAGAAGAAAACACTAAAGGGAAACTGAAAACCCTAATGTTACAATACAAAATGGTCCTAAAGTTAGGATGAAAAAGAAGTCTACCTAATGTTATCATACCAAATGGTCCTAAAGTTAGGATGAAAAGGATGCCTACCTATTGTTATTGTAACAGCCCAATTTTCATTAATTATTTATTTATGTTAATTAATTGATTTATTGAAATTATTGGATGATTATTTAAAGGAATTGGTAGATATTTTGAGAGAAGAAATATATTGGAGAGAAATAGAAGGGAAAGATATATAAGGAAAAGTGGAAGGAAAATGAAATGATGGTAACATAAGAGAAAGAGAAAAGAAAGAAAGAGGAAGAGGGGAAAAGAGAAGGAAAAGAAGGAAAAGCTTGGAGAGCTCAAGAACAACTTCTAGCTTCCGATTAATCAAGGTAAGGGTGTGAAATATCATTATCTTATCAATGTATATGATTATGTATGTGTGTGTTTGGATTTGTTAGAGGTTTCCCATCTTTTTCTATTCTAGGGCAGAAATAGATTTAATCGATAGAGTCGATGTTTGAACGGTTAAAATCTGGAATAAATGGTGTAGGTTAGTCGAGAAATGTTAGGCTAAGACTACTGGAATTCGTTGGAATTGAATCAGTTGATTTTGTGATGATTTGATGATTTTGGACAGTTGGGATTTTGAACATCGCAGACATTCGCTAGCACCTTCGCTAGGTGAGCAGGTCGCGAGTGTTCATTGTAGCGAGCTAGTAGAGAATGGTCCTAGACATGGACAGAATGTAATTGACCCTCTTCGCTGGAAGCGAGTGAGGTAGCGAGGGGTTAACTAGGCAAAGCTCCAATTAGTAGGTAGCGAAGCCTTACAGTAGCTTTTGTTTGCCTTCGCGAGCTTGTTCGCTAGTCGAACAGGTAGCGAGTGTTTGCTAGGAACTCGCTAGGCGAGTAAGCTAGCGAGTGTGACAAAATTTTCATTTCCTTGTGTTTTTCCATCCAATGATGATTGTTTGGTTTGATTGTGTTCAATCCTTATTTGAAATGAATAGTCGTGTGTTGTTGTGATAAGATATGTTGTGGGTAGCCGTATGGCATGAATCCTAGATTATGGAATCGATTGTGAAATGTGGCCATTTGGTATATATAATGCATTGTTTAGATTGATTAAAAACGCATGATGATTTGTGATTGAGTTCGTTGTCGTTGGCGCGATATTATGAATGCATAATAATTGTATGCGATTGTATTTGAAGGATGCATGGGAATATATTGTGAATATATGTGCATTGCTTGGTAAATGTGATGATGATGTTGAAAATATGTATATGTGTAAGGCTCATCCTCACTGGGGTAGAATAACAAGATGTTGTTCCTAGTGAGGTATAGCGACATGGTCGTATACACTAGGGTAGAATGACTAAGATGTCGTTTCTAGTGGAATAATCACCGGGGTAGAATAACTGAGATGTTGTTCCTGGTGGGGTATAAACGATGTACCCATAATCCCAAATAGGGATTGGTGAGAATTGATGAGTTTTATATGAATCACATGACATAGATAACATTGTTATATGAAAGTATGCTTGTGTGTGAATTGTTGAATTGAGAACTTTGAATATATGCATGATAAATATGCTTGGTGTTATATATATATGTGTGTGTGTGTGTGTGTGTGTGTGTGTGTGTGTGTGTGTGTGTGTGTGTGTGTGTGTGTGTGTGTGTGTGTGTGTGTGTGTGTGTGTGTGTGTGTGTGTGTGTGTGTGTGTGTGTGTGTGTGTGTGTGTGTGTGTGTGTGTGTGTGTGTGTGTGTGTGTGTGTGTGTGTGTCTGTGTCTGTGTCTGTGTCTGTGTCTGTGTGTGTGTGTTTGTATACTTTACGATGATTGTATGAGATTAAATGATATGAAAACATTATGAATATGTATGCATTTCAAGAAGTGTATGGAGTCATTTTGCATGTGAAGCATCATGATATACATTTTTGTGCTGATTGATTTTGTGTAGAATCTGGTGAACGATTGTGTGCCTGTATGGGGTGTGAGCAATCCATAAACATTGTGTGCCCATGTGGGGTGTGAGCAATGGGTGAACATTGTGTGCCCATGTGGGGTGTGAGCGATGGTTCCAATAAGTTCCTGAGTGAACTTGAGATGATTAAGTCGGTACCGCATGTGCATCTGCATAGAGTCATGAGTCGGTCTCTATGAGTTGTATTTATCATCATGAATTGTGTATTGGTAAATAAACATAATTGTAAATGTTTATGTGAAGTGATGAATGTGTTTAGTGTGAATATATACATTGTGATGTATATGAATGAATGGTTAATATATGCATGATGAATATGCTTGGTGAATTATATATATATATATATATATATATATATATATATATATATATATATATATATATATATATATATATATATATATATATATATATATATATATATATATATATATATATATATATATATATATATATATATATATATATATATAATTGAATTGTGGTGAGAAATGTGTAATATGCGTATTCTATGCTTGTATATATGTGATTATATGCATTGATTATTATGATAATATTTCTCACCCTTCTGCTAGAATGATGTCCTATCTGGCATCGTGTAGGTATCAAGAATAGAGCTGCTCGTAGTTGCGTGGTCGTTATTGGTGTAGTTGTTTAGTAATTTAATTATGTTGGGTCGAGTCGTGCTCTGGTCATGTAACACTAGGATCGTTGGTTTATGTTTTAGAGATACATTATGTATTCTATGTTATGTTTTTATATTCATTGGAATATTATGATGTTGGCCTTGGTGCCTAAGTAATGTTGAAGTATGTGACGAATCTAAATAGTCTGTGACGAGAATTATGTTATAAAATGAATCCGCTGCTACATGAAAAGTGAAACTGTGAGAAGCATGATTATTTAATATAAGTGTTAATGAGCATGACAAGTGGTTTTGATGTTTTGAAAGTTATGTGTGACGCCCTTTTGTGAATGCATGAAAATTTACTCTGATTATTCGTATATTTTCTGTGGGGTTTAGAAGGGTGTTACATTAGTGGTATCATAGCAGGTCGGTCCGGCCGGCCAAGTTGTCTAATGTTGTTTGTTCCCTTGTATGCGACATGTGTGTGAAAACACTGTCAGTACATGTTTGTTGTCTAACCTTTGTCTGCAGAAGTGGGAATGATTTAAGTGGGGGAGAAACTTGTGCTTCTCCAGGATGCTGCAAGTGTGAAATTGTATCACAGTGTGTGGTTGAATGCTCTTATAGTTTGGTAAAGATGGTTTATGCCCCATTATGATTGTCGATTGTCTATTAACAAATTGAGGAACTTATCACCCTTAATCTCTTGTTGATAGTAGTTAGGATTGTGCTGGATGGGATAGACGTGTCTTGCGAGCTTAGATGGTGTGAGCAGTGAATTGTTTGGAGTTAAATCCAGTGCTTAAGAATTGTTTTGATGAGTCAGCACAAGACAGTGTTGAGATGTTTAATTTTGATGGAAATTTTGAGTGTTAATGAAAGTGGGAAGTTGGCGGTTTACTGATTAATTGTGGTTGTCTGGAAGTTATCCTGACAAAATGGTGATACATAGTCAGGACGTGAAGTGGAGTTGTGATTGACTTAGTTACGGAAACTAGTCTGATATTGAGAGCTCCATATTATATGTCTGTTCGGATGGTCAAGGAATTAAACTGCTTGAGTAGTATTGAGACTTGTGTCTGGCGTGTGTGTGCTAAGGAAACAGAGTGTGAGGTCGAGTATATTAAGGGGGACGGTGACCTCTGTTAATTATTAGAGAAGGTCAGAGGTGGAATGACATATTGGTATAATCAGGCCTTTAAATATTTCAAGAGTTGAAGAGTCAACTTGAGGATCTACTTGAGGAGAGGTTTATTCGTCCGAGTGTGTCACCGTGGGGTGCACCAGTTTTGTTGGTTAAGAAGAAAGAAGGTTCTATGAGACTTTGGGTGAACTACAGACGATTGAATAGGATTTTCCATTCTTATTTGGACAAGTTTGCGGTTGTGTTAACTGATGACATTTTGATATATTCAAAGAGTTTTGGGAGAGCTGTCAACAGCTCGTGTGTTGATTTTTGCTGAATCCGACAAAACTGTTCGTTGTGTTTTGTGATGCTTTGTTGATATGATTGAGAGATATGTTAAGTGCAACATCAGCAAGTTTAGTTATGCTTGGGGGAAATTTAAAGTACATAAGAGAGATTATCTGACAAGTGATTTAGAGTTGGTAGTTGTTGTGTTTGTGCCGGAGTTGGAGGCTTCAATTGGTTAGTGTGAGAGTTGAAATGGTTGGTGATCTCAAGAGCTTAAGGTATTTGTTTGATTTTGGAAGAGTTGAATATGAGGCGGAGAAAATAATTGGGACTCCTGAAGGATTATGGTTTTAGATTGAATTACCATTCGGGTGAAGCAAACGTGGTAGCTTATGCATTGACTTGGAAATCTTTACTGATGATGACGGTGAAAAGCGTTAGAACGGATTGAACAATTTTGTGATATGAGTTTGGTTTTTAAAAGACTTCTTATGGAGTTAAGCTTAGTGTGTTGAACCTTACTAGAGGTATTCTTGATGAGATTCGATAAGGTCACAACTCTGGTTTGAGTTGGTAGAATGGTTGAATTTGATGAATTAAAGTCGAAGGACTGATTTTCGAATTGATGAGAATGGTATCATGAGGTGTCGTGATAGAGTTTGTGTTCTAGATATTATTGAGTGGATTAAGAGTATTGAGGTAGATGGATGTATCCATCCCATTGCTATGAAGATGTAACCGGATTTGAGGAGATTATTTTGATGACCATAGATGAAGAGAGAAGTGGTTGAATTTGTATATGCTTGTTAGACTTGTTGGAAGTCGAAGTGTGAACATCAGAGACTATTGGGCCTGATACAACTGTTGAATATTTATGAGTGGTATGAGAGTATTCCCATGGGTTTTGTGTTGGGTTTTCCGGAGAATTTGAGGGATATGATTTTACTTGGGTGATTTTGGATAGAATGACTAAATTGGCTCTTTTCCTAACAGGGAAGATTAATCATTCTATGTTGAAGCTAGCTGAGATGTATATCGGTGAAGTGATGAAGTTGTATGAGATATCGTCGAATATTGCGTCAGATGGGAATCTGAGTTTTCTTCGAGATTTTGAGAGAGTTGGCAGACGCTTGAGTACCATGTTGAAGTTGAACTCTGCCTATCATCCGTGGACGGATGGACGGACAGAGAGAACTATCCAGTCTTTAGAGGATTTGTGGAGAGCTTGTGTGTTGGATCAAGGTGGATCGTGGGATAGTTAATTATCATTGATTGAATTACCTACAATAACCGCTATCATTCTAGTATCGGAATGACATCGTATGAAGCTGTGTATGGTAAGAGGTGTAGGACTCCTTTGTATTGATATGATTCAGGCGAGAGTGTTGTGCTCGGACCTGAGAATTGTGTAAGAGACGACTGAAAGATCAGAAAGATCCAAGAGAAGACGTGTTTTGAGAGTTATAGTGGTGACAGGTGTTGGTCGAGCTTTGAAGTCTCGGAAGCACACACTGTGTTTTGTTGACCTGTATTAGAGTGGCGCAGCGGAAGCGTGGGAGAAGTAGCATGTTAGATTGTTTCACCGCTGTCGCTTGTAAATTTACATGATGTGTCATGTGCCTAAGTTGAGGAAGTGTGTAACGCCCCATATTGCTTTTAGGATTATCGACTGACCCCACAAACCAACACGGGTCTTTTCAGCATGCTTTGTCCTCAATCACACGCTTTCTAGGAAACTTCCCAGAAGGTCACCCATCCCAGAATTGCTCCAAGTCAAGCACGCTTAACTGTGGAGTTCTTATGAACGGGCTACCGAAAAGAAGATGCATCTTGTTAGTATAGGTAGTACCAATTAATCCTTATAAGCCTTCATTCAACCATGCAGTCCCATACCTGCATAGCCTCAGGATCCCTCTCATTCGGATGTGAATTCGGTTTTCCCCTAGAAGCTGCTAGGAGTGTCTCATTGTCATGCCTCATGACACCGACAACCAATCCCTCGCCCACGGGTGTTACATGTAACCACCGTCCTCTATCACCTCAGGTGTTACATGCCCACCAGCTTCCGCTTGGTTCGTCCCCGAACCACATCGTACTGGGAGAGGTAAGACTACTGGAATTCGTTGGAATTGAATCGGTTGATTTTGTGATGATTTGATGATTTTGGACAGTTGGGATTTTGAATATCGTAGACGTTCGCTAGCACTTTCGCTAGGCGAGCAGGTCACGAGTGTTCGCTATAGCGAGCTAGTAGCGAATGGTCCCAGACTTGGACAGAATGTAATTGACCCTCTTCGTTGGTAGCGAGCGAGGTGGCGAAGGGTTCGCTAGGAGAAGCTCCAGCGAGTAGGTAGCAAAGCCTTACAATAGCTTCTGTTTGCCTTCGCGAGCTTGTTCGCTAGGCGAACAGGTAGCGAGTGTTCGCTAGGAACTCGCTAGGCGAGTAAGCTAGCGAGTGTGTCAGCATTTTCATTTACTTGTGTTTTTCCATCCAATGATGATTGTTTGGTTTGATTGTGTTCAATCCTTATCTGAAATGAATAGTCATGTGCTGTTGTGATAAGATATGTTGTGGGTAGCCGTATGGCGTAAATCCTAGATTATGGAATCGATTGTGAAATGTGGCCTTTTGGTATATATAATACATTGTTTAGATTGATTAAAAATGAATGATGATTTATGATTGAGTTCGTTGTCATTGGCGCGAAATTGTGAATGCATAATAATTGTATGCGATTGTGTTTGAAGGATGCATGCGAATATATTGTGAATATATATGCATTGCTTGGTAAATGTGATGATGATGTTGAAAATATGTATATGTGTAAGGCTCGTACTCACTGGGGTAGAATAACAAGATGTTGTTCCTAGTGAGGTATAGTGACATGGTCTTATACACTAGGGTAGAATGACTAAGATGTCGTTCCTAGTGGAATAATCACCAGGGTAGAATAACTGAGATGTTGTTCCTGGTGGGGTATAAACGATGTACCCATAATCCCAAATAGGGATTGGTGAGAATTAATGAGTTTTATATGAATCACATAACATAGATATCATTGTTATATGAAAGTATGCTTGTGTGTGAATTGTTGAATTGAGAATTTTGGATATATGCATAATAAATATGCTTGGTGTTATATATATATATATATATATATATATATATATATATATATATATATATATATATATATATATATATATATATATATATATATATATATATATATATATATATATATATATATATATATATATATATATATATATATATATATATATATATATATATATATATATATATATATATATATATATATATATATATATATATATATATATATATATATATATATATATATATATATATATATATATATATATATATATATATATATATATATATATATATATATATATATATATATATATATATATATATATATATATATATATATATATATATATATATATATATATATATGTGTGTGTGTGTGTGTGTGTGTGTGTGTGTGTGTGTGTGTGTGTGTGTGTGTGTGTGTGTGTGTGTGTGTGTGTGTGTGTGTGTGTACTTTATGATGATTGTATGAGATTAAATGATATGAAAATATTAAGAACATGTATGAATTTCAAGAAGTGTATGGAGTCATTTTGCATGTGAAGCATCATGATATACATTCTTGTGCTGATTGATTCCGCGTAGAATCTGCTGAACGATTGGGTGCCCGTGTGGGGTGTGAGCAATCGGGTTGTGTGCCCGAGTGGGGTGTGAGCAATCCATAAACATTGTGTGCCCATGTGGGGTGTGAGCAATGGGTGAACATCGTGTTCCCATGTGGGGTGTGAGCAATGGTTCCAATAAGTTCCTGAGTGAACTTGAGATGATTGAGTCGGTACCACATGTGCATCTGCATAGATTCGTGAGTCGGTCTCTATGAGTTGCATTTATCATCATGAATTGTGTATTGGTCAATAAACATAATTGTAAATGTTTATGTGAAGTGATGAATGTGTTTAGTGTGAATATATACATTGTGATGTATATGAATGAATGGTTAATATATGCATGATGAATATGCTTCGTGAATTTTATATATATATATATATATATATATATATATATATATATATATATATATATATATATATATATATATATATATATATATATATATATATATATATATATATATATATATATATATATATATATATATATATATATATATATATATATATATATATATATATATATATATATATATATATATATATATATATATATATATATAATTGAAATGTGACGAATTATGGTGAGAAATGTGGAATATGTGTATTCTGTGCTTGTGTGTGTGTGTGTGTGTGTGTGTGTGTGTGTGTGTGTGTGTGTGTGTGTGTGTATATATATATATATATATATGCATTGATTATTATGATAATATTTCTCACCCTTCTGCTAGAATGATGTCCTATCTGACATCGTGCACGTATCAAGAATAGAGCTGCTCGTAGTTGCGTGGTCGTTATTGGTGTAGTTGTTTAGTAAATTAATTATGTTGGGTCGAGTCATGCTCTGGTCATGTAACACTGGGATCGTTGGTTTATGTTTTAGAGATACATTATGTATTCTATGTTATGTTTTTGTATTCATTGGAATATTATGATGTTGGCCTTGGTGCCTAAGTAATGTTGAAGTATGTGATGAATTTGAATAGTCTGTTAAGAGAATTATGTTATAAAATGAATCCGCTGCTACATGCAAAGTGAAATTGTGAGAAGCATGATTATTTATTATAAGTGTTAATGAGCATGACAGGTGGTTTTGATGTTTCGAAAGTTATGTGTGACGCCCTTTTGTGAATGCATGAAAATTTACACTGATTATTCGTATATTTTCTGTGGGGTTTAGAAGGGTGTTACAGTTATCATATAAATGGTGGACCTAAAGTTGAGGTAAAGAAGGGATTATCCTAATTGTTATCATGCAAATGATTAAAAGCCTAATTTCTCTCTTACTCCCACGTTAATCAGAAATTAAATGAGGCTAGGAATCCTAAGGGATCATGTGAGCAAGCACAAGTGTTGCGGTGAGAATCAGATATCAAGCTATTAATTAACTTGAATCCCAAATCTTTAAATATTCACCACCGAGCTTTGATATATCCAAATGAAAGGGTAAAGATCTAAGAAAACCCTAAGTGTGCTATGTAACAATGAAGCCAAGAGATCGGGGGGTTCGGGGGTTGGTTATACTAAGGGAAGGTATTAACACCCTAAGTATTTGTAGTACTCTACAAGAGCCTCTTTGTTTGGTAGTTATGTTTTTGCTAATGGTTATATGCTAGGGTAAGGATTGCTAAAGGTAAAGACCTATAGGTTTGTACACTAAGTATGCTCGCCAAGACATCGCATCTCGTACCTACATATCCTAGAAGGATGGAATCAGAGAAACCGTAGTTCTCCTAACTAGGGAGAGAACTCTTGACTATGATCAAAGTTCCAAGGGGAATAAGAATCCATAACAATGATACTTATGTAGAGTTAACAAACTCTCTAAGTCTAAGTTGAAAGACCTAACTGGGGATTTGACTTTAACAAAAGTCAAAGTGGGAAATCTGAGTAGCCATAACAATGGTTCACACATAGAGTTAACAAACTCTAGTCTTAAGCTCTAAGTTGTAGGATTCCTATCAAGGTATTCTAAAGGTCTTAACTTGACAAAGTCAAAGTGATGAGGTTCTTACTTAGGGTTAAGTTGAAAGTCTTAATGACTCTAACAAGGTCAAAGGGAGGTGGGAAAAAATGAGCTATCTATGACATTGAGTCAATAGAGAGACTTGCCTATGGACTTAAGGACACAAGGCAACTCTTTAGGATGAGAGCTAACAAGCTACATCACTTGTGAGAACTTAACAAAACTTAAGCACACACATACATTCATTCAAACATGATGAAAAAAATCATGGTAACAACCAAAGAAGATAAGGGAAAGCATGTAACAACATTAAGCAAAGATGATAACACGATTACAACCAAGTATTCATCCATAGAAGAATCATACCAAGTGGTAAACATAGATGTTACAACATCTAAGAAGTTTATGAAGTGAGCTTCTTATAAGACCAAACATCATAGATGGAAATTAGAAGTATAAACAATCATGCATAAGTCAAAACATTACTTATCATGGAAAACTTCACAACTTAAGATTAACATGCATAAATCATAACAATATTTAAGTCATGTATACAATTCAAGTGGAATCATGCATAAGTAAAACATTACTCATCAAGATGAAGTCAAGTAGGATCATGCATAAGTCAAGACATTATTTATCATGGAAAAGTTCATAACTTAAGATTAACATGCACAAATCATAACAATATTTAAGGCATGTATACAAGTCAAGGTAGGTAACAACCAAACATCCTTGAATAAGGGTGTGACATGTGTAACATCAACGTGTGAATTATGGTGAATCATGTTAAACAAGTGGGTAACAACCAAACATGTAAAACAAATTCAATCATGGATTTGTAAGCAACAATGAGAAGCATCTCAAAGGGGATTCATACCAATATGTTTCAAAGTAAAAACAATAAATGTTTAGGAACATTTAGGGCAATATATGAAAACATGAAGCATATGTTCTCTCAATACATTTGATTTGAAGAGAGAACCTCATGTTAGGGGCAATTTAACAACCAAGGCTTAAATTTCATTTAAACATGCATTCACATATGATCATGAACTTAAGGAAATAACCAATCATGTAACAACAAGGGCATACAAGCTCATACATCAAGTAAAGTTCGTACAAGAAATGTTTGGGTGCATACAAGCAAGGATAATCAAAGGAATCAATCAAAAGATCAAAAAGAAACCCTAAAAAGGTCACAAACATTGAACATACACAAGTATGAAATAAATAATTCTTTTTGGATTTTTCTTGTTGCATAAAAAAATAGACATTCTTATGAGCATTTAGAAAAAAGAGTGGTATCAAAATGATAAAAATAAAAGGAGTTATGATTAAATCAATTTGTAAAAGAAAACATAAAAGGTAGGCATTAAAAATATGGAAATGCACTCAAAGGGGTTTGAACCCACGCCACTAGGGTTACTACCCAAAACTCTAACCATCTGACCTGCGCGCGCATTCTGAATACTAAAGGCATACATATAATAGAATATAAAACAAGTTTATCAATTAGAATAAAAGGAAACAAAAGGTCTGGGGGGAATCGAACCCCATAACCTTCGCTCAACACAACACACAAACTCTCCTCCTTGACCAGCGGTGCTACGCCCTCATCCAATAAGTATTCAAAATCAATTTAAATTAGGGACACCTCAAAATGGCCACCTCAGATCCATATCATGCCAAGTCATCTCCACTTTAGCTTCATCTTCGCCAGCCTTTCTCTCTCTCGCCCGTACCCTAGGTTCATCACCATGGCCAGAACTTCTTCAAATCATAACTTCCTCATATCTCAACCAAATCAAATGTTGTAAAAACAAAAATCAAAGTATTTTTCAAAGGAACACAAATATGACAATATTTTGTTCTAAAAATAACTGAGAAATTCACAAATTACTCAACAACAGTGCAACATCAAAAATAATCAGCATGTTACAACATGAGATATCCAAATGAGATCAAGCCAGCAATGAATCAAGACAACAAATAACATTACACACTACATATTGCTAATCAAATGGTATCAAAATAGTGTATGAATATGAAGATTCAAAATTCAGAAACCTTACCTCTTGGAGAAAATCCAAGGTTTCTTCCTCAAAGCTTGCAGGTAAAAGAAAATGATCCTTAGAGCTTCCTTGAGCCTTTTGAAACTTGTTGGAATGGTTAAATGACCTGGAATAAGTTTGAGGAACAAAACACGATCCTTTTGCTCAAATGGAGGTTTGAAAATGGTAGAAGGTGTTTGGAGTGTTACAGAAATCCTTCAATGGTTTGAATGCATTCTATTGAATTTGTAGAGGTGTTTTGTGAAGTTGGTTTTGGAAATGCACGAGAAAACTGGGTATTTGAGGTGTTCTTGCAAATTTGGATGGTTTTTTGCAAGATTAAGTGATTCTGAGTATGCAAGTGGTTTTTGCAAGGTTTTGTTAGGGTATTTTTCTGCCCTTATGGACTGAGGATTGATGTCCTATTTATAGGGGAAATGGAAAGTTTGTGTTCTGGTCAGAATCCAAGTTTTTGCAAACTTGTCCACTTGAAAACCAACTTGCTTGTGATGATGGTTTCTTTTGGTTCAAGGGATCAAGTACAAGGTGGTTGAGTTTTTGAGCATGCTTCTGCAGATTGATTTGTACTTGGAGGTTTAGGGAGTGGCTCAATGCTGAATTGGTGGAAAGGTCATGCTTTACCAAAATGGAAGTGTTCACTTTATGCCATAAGTAGAGTAACTTCTTGGTTTATGCCTTAAAACTTTGTGTAATCTCTTAAAATTTCGTGTTACACTTCGATCAAAAGGGATCTTGTAAATAGACAACCCAAAACACCAAGATTTGCAACAAAAGATTGGTTTTGCATCATGTCATGCCAAGTTGAAACCTTGAATTTCAAGTTTTTGGACCTCAACTTCTTCTTTTCGAAACTCCTAGCTCACAAATGCTATGAAGGAGTTATTGTACTATTTAAAAATCCCTAAACATGCTCTACAACTTTCGTGTTTTAATAATTTCTTGAATAAAAAAGGATCATGATGAAAAGTGACCTTGAAGTTGACTGAAAAATGAAGGAACAAAGCTTGCTTTGAAAAATTCTAACGATTGATAACTTTACCTTCCCAATTGATTTTGAGATTATGGATATTCCAGAAGATGAAGAGACTTTCATCATACTTGACTGACCATTCTTGCTCACTAGTCGGTGCAATTAGGGGTTTGCAAAAAAACCGATTATTGTTAACCAAATTTGTATCCAAATTGTTCCACTTTTAAAAATCCAAACAAAATGCTAAATATAAATTTGGTTATCCATTTTGTTATCCAAATATAAACCGGTTTCGATGTGGTTTAGTTATTGGTTATCCAAATTTCATTATTTGTTAAATTAATATGTTTTTGTCTCTTTTCATGTTTTATCATATACACATTATAAACTAATTTTATATTTTAAACCAAAAGATTCAAAATTTTGTATTTTAAAATGAATTCAAAATATTAAAAAATTTTAGGATCACTTAGATATAATTTTTGCCTCTTAAAATTTGTTGTTTTTTTTCGTTTTAATTGTAAAATATTTTTATTTACAGAGAAACTTGTGCCACTTATTCAAGAAAAAAAAATCATTCGAATCATTGATCATTTATATCTATTATGTATTTTCCATTTATATTTATGTCCAAACATTACATTGGTTTGGTGATATCCTAATTTGTCCAATAACCTTTTAATACCTTTGATTTTCTTTTTTTATTTATTTTTTCAAAGTAACAAATAAAGTCCAATTTGAATGTAATTTAAAAGACACAACCACTCCACCAACTCAAATAAATCCATAAACTTTGATTCTATTCTAAAAGTTTCATTAAATAAATTTAGTCATTATCATTCATCAAATCATTATTTTGAAAATTTCTGCAAAAATATTAATATCAAAATCAACTTCACATTAATAATGTTTAAGACATCATTAAATTCTTTTCATTTGGAAAGAAAATTTGTATTATATGTGATGAGAGTGATTGCCAGATAATTGCAAATTGCAATTCAAAGTTATCACTTGACTCATGGCACCTTGATAATTTGATTGAGCTATATTATTAATTTATTAGTTTAGAGAGTCTCAAATAGACGTTGTTTTTATCTACCATATTCAGAAACAAACATATAGGGTGGGGTGTGCAGCTGGCATCACATCTCATATATAAATTATAATCCTATTTAATTATATTTTAATAATAAAAAAGATTTATAAGATTCTATTTAAATATAGTTTAATCGTAAAAAAAAAAATTAAATTATGTGCGATAATATATTACATATCCTTAACCACAATCCTCTTACATACTATTATTATTATTATTATTATTATTATTATTATTATTATTATTATTATTATTATTTTACAAGAAATATAAAATATAAATTTTAATATTTTAGAATTGATTAATAGGAATTGTAAAATCTTTAGCACGTTGCTTCACACGCACCATATTGCTCTATTATATTTTAAAATGAATTTTTCTATATGTTCATAGTATGGAGTATTTTAAAATGAATTTATTAAAACGTTATAAATTAAAATGTTCATGTTTAATTTTCCATATGGATTTTCCATATATGTAATAATCAATTTTTTTGTATTGCCAAATACTCATGCTTGAACATTTTCATTTCTTAATACAAAGTATAGAATTAAAATGTTTCAGGTGGTTTATCAATTATTTGATAGTTTGCAATAAAATTGATTTTTTTAAAAAATTGGTTTTAAAATTGATTTTTTTTATAAAATTGGTTTTAAAACTGATTTCTTTAAGGAAAATAAAAAATTGGTTTTGAGAGAAACCGGTTTAAAACCGGTTTTTAAAAAAACTGTTTTTTTTTATAAAAAAAAACGGTTTGAAACCGAACCAATCCACTTGTAAACCGGTTTTAAAAAAATAAACTGATTTTATATAAACGGTTTTAAGATTCAAACCAAACCATATATGTGGTTTGGTTTGGTTTGATTTATAATCCATGCACACCCCTAGGTGAAATGTTGATATTGAAACAGATACTCTAACGTTGAAATCTTTTGATGAAGAAATAACTTTAAAAGTGTTGGACATCAAGAAGCGAGGTAAAGAGGAAGATATTCAACCTTCAGTTGGAATGATCAAAACAGTGAAAAGAGGAAAAAGTTCAAAATCATATCTTAAAAAGGTTTCTGTGTAATCTATCAAGTTGCAATATCTCAGTTGTCTAGGGAACATAGCGAGACTCCAGAATGCATTCGAGGAGTCAAGGATAGAAAAGTTGGATGTGATTTGATACACAAAGTTGCTATTATCTCTGAACCTGGACGGTCCTTTGTTGTGGAAAGATTAAGCAACAAAGTGTGGAAGTTGAGATACCCTCCATAATAATGGGGGGTGATCCATCGAGCCATGCGACGTTAAACGAAGCACTGTGTGGGAGACAAGCCACATTTTTAATGATTGAGTATATTCTTTTTGTTGTTATTTTGTTTCGTTTGCAGGTAATAAATGAGACTTTACAAGTGCAAGCTAGGGTGTTGCATTACCCTTCAACTCCTCAGTAAGGATCTTTGTGAGTACATCTCTCTCACTCCTGTTCTAAAATATTGAGGACAATGTTTAGTTTAAGTTTGGGGGAGTTTTTACTGTTTTGAGTTTTCATTTTAAGTATTTTAAATTTTAATTGTGTTGGTGTGCTTTGTTTAAAAATTAATTTGAACTCTCCCCGAATGAGAACTGTAAAAAAAAGTTGAATACTATGATGCGTGAAGTAGTCAGGAAAGTATATAGAGTTTGAGGAAAGAGGAACTAGAACTAGAGACATTGGGAATGTTTGAAAACTTAGGTATGTCCTGAACACTTGAGATTCCCTGGAGTAAGGAAATGAGTCCAACGTGTAGATTTGTTCCATAGTACTTAGATTTGAGAAGTATTCCCCGATTAGTTCATAGTGATAGTCTGGCATGATTAAAAAGAATTGCATGTATAAAGTTGATTAAGAGAATGACTTATTACACGAAAAAAATTATGAATAATGACGGTAAATACAACAAGTCCTTCTAAGTTGGGTAACCCTCACCTGGTTACTTATTCTAACGGTGATTGAATCTCTATAGTCATTCCTAAGTGGACTAATAAATGCCAATGCACGAGGAAAAATAAAGGTTCCCCGAAAAAGTATCGATCAAATTTTATACATGTGAGGGAAAGCGATCAAAAGTGCCTTAATCTGATTATCCGAATGAAAGGGGTAGAAAATAAAGGAAAAGAATTAAGCTCAAAGCATAGTTGGATAGGTGACCTAAAGGGGGATTTAGGTATATGGTTTTACTGTGGTATGTGTGTTGCACCCCAAAATTTGGCTAACCTTTTTCTCTATATAGCTTGTGTTTCATTGCTTTCATTCTAGCATTATCATATGCATTTCATTGACATGTGTACAGAAGATCAAGAGGTATGACTACCAAAAAGAGGCTACCAAGGCTATGAAGCTATCTAAGAGCCTTATTCAAGTATTCAAGGGTTGATATCCTCATCAAAGAAGTTAAAGATCCTCAGAGAAGGGGTTGGATATAAGAGTGTATGCTCCTAACTTGAAGGTTGTGGGAAGCCATCAGTTGATTCTAAACCCATGTAGTTGGACTTGAAGCCTTGAGAGAGCTTATGAGGAGTATTGAAAGTCATTTTGAAGCCTAGACAGGTCATCATGTGAAGTATATGAAGCTACAACCAAGATTGGTACAACTAGGGTTTCATCTGGTCAACCCTAGGTCAACTAATGATTTGAAGAAGGTTGAGACCTAATTCCAAGGCCATGTGATCATGGATTAATGTATTAAGATGCGCAAGGGATGATTCCAAGATCAACTCATCATGAATCAAGAGTGTGAGGAGTTCCTAGGCTAGGGTTGTTATGCATGACAGTGTAAAATCCTCTGGTTTAGTGCCTAACTTCAAGACCACATAACTCAAGATGTGATTTTCATCTCACCTTGACCCTAACATGATTGTTATAGAGCATGATCATAGCTTTAATTTGAGTACTAGAACTGATAAGGTTTATAGAACTCATGTTATGAGTCAGACAAGTTACAGGTCATCAGATGAAAGTGAATTTGGAGCTTGAAAGTCAACCAACTTGCATGACACTTTTGACCTAGAAAGATGATTCTCACAAACTTTTGGCCAACATGAATGTTGGTCCTTATCTTCTTAGCTTTCTAAAAAGTACTAGAAGTCCATGATTGGATTTGTAGAACTCAAGATATGAGCTTTGCAAGACAAGGGTATTTTGGGAATTTGGGATTATAGGCCATTTTGATTATGGGTCAATTTCATCAACTTACACACCTCAAAAGGAATTTTGTCCAACTTGAAAGGTGTTCAAAATGGTGTTATTTTTCTAACCATGAACCAATAATTCATTGATATGGGTTAGAGTGAGAATTGCTTGAAGAAAATTCATGAATGAATCATTAAAGGAAGCTTGAAAAGGGCCAATTTAAATCAATTCATTTTTGAACCAAAGCATGTCATATTTGTGCTTGTTTTGAGTCCAATTAATGTTTTAAGAACAATGGAAAAATTATAAATCAAGTTTGAGTTCATTTGCTATGCCAATTTCATGGGTTCTTCATCTTTAAGCAACATAATGGAAATCCACCATCCATTCATTTTCAAGGTCTCAATCATATCCACACATCTTCCTTACATCATAAAAAACCAGATTGGATCAATTTGCAAGTTGTTTGGCTTTGTTCTCACCATAACATAAAAGCTTCAAACATGGAAAATTGGATTTTGAATTAGGCTGCCATAAGCTTCAATTGGGCTTGTAATCACTCTAGGCCCATTGCATATAACCTCTGGGATGATTTCCAACTGTCATAACAGAATTTGGTGAAAGATAACATAAAATTGAGTTAAGAAAAAGTGGAGAAACTTGGAAAATTAATTTGAAGATAGAGCCATTTTCAGTCCAAATCACCATTGCAAAAAGCTTCAGTGAGGTTCATTGATGGATTCTGGACAATTTGCTTGAAGCTTCATCCACAATTCAAGTCTCCATTGAAGCTCAAAACTAGGTTCTTATCTTTCATCCATAAGCTCTGTTCTTGATGAATTGCTACGTTATTTTCACATGATTGTGATCCTTAAAGTGTGTAGAACGTTTTAGGATTAGAACGGTTAAGTTTCATGACAATTCTTGACAAAGCATAGATTGTTGATGTAGGAAATGAGAGCAAGAGATTAGTGGCTTCAATTTTGGATTTTGTGAAAGTTGAGATTTCTTGAGTGATTCTTGGATGTTCATGATTTTTGAGTTTTAATGGAGGAAAGTAGAAATAAATTTCATATTTAGATTCTACATGAAAATCACACAGCTTTGGTTCAAGAAAATCTCATTTTGGTTAAAAAATGAAGAAGTTGGATTTTTGGCTAGAGGATGAAGATGACCGGAGCTCATCTTCGGCCACCGTCCATTTACAGCACCATCGTCCCCCACCGCCCAAGTTTTCCCTCCGTTTTCATTTTTTAAAATGCCAGAATTCCTATTAGTCGTCTGATCGCACATGAGCATTGACTCGTTCATCCCAATCCATGGCCAGGATTCGTCCGCGAGTTGGCTTTCCACTTAATGATGAAACGCTGAGTTTCACTTAAAGTGAAATCAACTGGGCCTCTAACGTTTACTAATCACACCCCATCCCCACACGGCCCAATAGCATAGCACGCATGAGATTTACTAACAACACCCTGGCCCATTTTCCCTTTTAATTCATTTTTCTTTATTTTCTTTTAATTGCTTGTTTGTTTTTAGTTCATAGAAAATAGAAATAATTGTCATAAAATCTTGGAAAAAATCATGATTGTATTTTAACATGTTCTTTAATTTGTCACATTTTTTAATTGCAATTTTAATTCTTTTTTCAATTAATTTTGTATTTTTCTTTTATGTGCTTTTCCATGAATAGGAATTATGCCATGTTAACTTCTAGATTTTTGTTTCCATATCAATGCTTCGATTTAATCTCTGATTTTTTACATGACGAATGTTGATACATTATAGAACATTTAGAATTAGGTTTTTCCCCTGGTTTTTGTACCATAGATTCTTAACATATTTAGGAGCATCTAGGATTTTTCTTAGGTTTTTTAGAATTGATTTCCTATTATTCCCCCATTTTACAAGTTGATGGTGTTTTAGGTGATCCTAGTTTAGCACACTTCATATATTAGTCTTTAAAGTGAACTTTAACTAATTCTAAGCTTCAAATTCCTTCTTGATAGAATAGAACTTAGGTAGATACCTCTTTAGAACATTGTTTAGGCCTTGATAGAGCTTTTGAATCCATTTAGTTTAGGTGATCCTTCTAGCTAGTCATTAGGGTTTCTTAGAAGTTTCTGTGATGGCTTCTTTCCCCTGTGTGGTTTATTTCCTGGGCTTTTCCCTATCCTCCTTCAAGTCTTGATGAGGATCCCTCATGGGAGAGCCTAATCCTTCCTTTGGTTGGATTATATGCATTCCTCAAGAGGTTGAGCTTTGGATTGAAATTCATTAGCATAGTACATTCCTTTGGTTTGCATTATCTTCCTCCTCCAAGTCTTGATGAGGATCCCTCTTGGGAGAGCCTAATCCTTCCTTTGGTTGGATTCTACGCATTCCTCAAGAGGTTGATACTTGGATTGACATTCATTAGCATATTACATTCCTTTGGTTTGCACTATCTTACTCCTCCAAGTCTTGATGAGGATCCCTCCTTGGAGAGCCTAATCCTTCCTTTGGTTGGATTCTGTACATTCCTCAAGAGGTTGAGCCTTTGATTGACATTCATTGGCATAGTATATTCCTTCGGTTTATACTATCTTCTCTCATTGTCCTATTGACATAGGATCCCTCTTGGGAGAGCCTGGCTTTCCTTAGGAAGTGCTTTGTGCATTCCTCAAGAGGTGGAGCCTATGATGGACTCCTGTACTGATGTACATTGACTTGACACCTTAGATTGATACTTAGGTTCCTCACCTATCTCTCTTTGTCCTATTGACATAGGATCCCTCTTGAGAGAGCCTGACCTTCCTTAGGAAGTGCTTTGTGCATACCTCAAGAGGTGGAGCCTGTGATGGACTCCTGTGCTGATGCACATTAAGTTTGAAACCTTAGATTGACATCTAGGTTATTTACCCATCATTCTTTGTCCTATTGACATAAGATCCCTCTTGGGATAGCCTGGCCTTCCTTAGGAAGGCCTCTGTGCATTCCTTAAGAGGTGGAGCCTGTGATGGACTCCTGTGCTGATGCACATTAAGTTTGAAACCTTAGATTGACATCTAGGTTCATTACCCATCACTCTTTGTCGTATTGAGATAGGATCCCTCTTGGGAGAGTCTGGCCTTCCTTAGGAAGTGCTCTGTGCATTCCTCAAGAGGTGGAGCCTGTGATGGACTCCTGTGCTGATGCACATTAAGTTTGAAACCTTAGATTGATACTAAGGTTCCTCACGCGTCATTCTTTGTCCTATTGACATAGGATCCCTCTTGGGAGAGCCTGGCCTTCCTTAGGAAGTGCTCTGTGCATTCCTCAAGAGGTGGAGCTTGTGACGGACTCCTGTGCTGATGCACATTAAGTTTGAAACCTTAGATTGATACTTAGGTTCCTCACCCATCTATATTATTCCTATTGACATAGGATCCCTCTTGTGAGAGCCTGGCCTTCCTTAGGAAGTGCTCTGTGCATGCCTCAAGAGGTGGAGCCTGTGATGGACTCCTGTGCTGATGCACATTTTGTTTGAAACCTTAGATTGACACCTAGGTTCCTTACCCATCTTTCTTTGTCCTATTGACATAGAATCCCTGTTGGGAGAGCCTGGCCTTCCTTAGGAAGTGCTTTGTGCATGCCTCAAGTGGTGATGCCTGTGATGGACTCACGTGCTGATGCACATTAAGTTTGAAACCTTAGTTTGACACCTAGGTTCATCCCTATGTATCTTTGTCCTGTTGACATAGGATCCCTCTTGGGAGAGTTTGGCATTCCTTAGGAAGTGCTCTGTGCATTCCTCAAGAGGTTGAGCCTGTGATGGACTCCTGTGCTGATGCACATTAATCAACTGTGCTGATGCACATTAATCAAGTGTTTTAGATTGACATCTAGGTTCATTCCATAAATCATTCTTTGTCCTTTTGACATAGGATCCCTCTTGGGAGAGCCTGGCCTTCCTTAGGAAGTGCTCTGTGCATTCCTCAAGAGGTTGAGCCTCTGATGGACTCCTGTGCTGATGCATATTGAGCTAACACCTTATATTTACATCCAGGATCTACCCCAGTTCCTTTATCCGTCCTATTGACATAGGATCCCTCTTGGGAGAGCCTGGCCTTCCTTAGGAAGTGCTCTGTGCATTCCTCAAGAGGTTGAGCCTCTGATGGACTTATGTGTTGACACACATCAACTGGATGCAGCCTTGGGATGACTTCCTTGTTGCTCTTCAAGTTCACTTCTTCTTTCCTGATGGATTATGGTGTACTTGTTTGTTTTCCTGTTGCTTGATGCATTAGGATAGCCTCTTGTGTAGAGTATTCTAGGCTTTGGAGCATGATTGCCCTGAAAGGTTGAGCTTAGCTCCTTTTGCTTGATTGCATTGAAAGGTTGAGGTGACCCTCCCTTTGTTTTATTGTTTTTGTTTGTTCTTTGCTTGTTTGCATTAGAAATTGAGGCTTCCTCCTTCTGCATGGCTGATGCATAGCATATTTACATGTCTTTATCTCAGTAGCTTGATAGCTTTGTGTTTGTCTGCTTAATGATTTTTGCCTCTGTTTCCCACTTCACATGATCCCTTAGGACTCTCACTTCCTTTGATAAGGAAGTGATGATAGACTTTTAGGTTGAAACCTTTGCATGATAACGTCTAGGAGTTCCCTGTTTCAAAACTCAACCATAGGATGAATCCTTGGCATGAAAACATTAGGGCTTGACAGTTTCCCCTGTAGAGTTTGTTCTCTTCTTATCTCCAAAACAACAGTAAAATACGTAATAAAAGCAAGTTGGTACAGCGTGTTATGGGCCTTAAGCTACTTAGGAAATGATTGTTGAAGGGTCACTCTTCAACAGTCAGGATGTTTAGCCTTGCACCCTTAGGGTGGCATGCGACGCATTCACTCCTAAGTCATAGTCTCTAGTGTAGTACGAACTACAAACATCCATAAAAAATAATTCTTTCCGTAAAAGACGCAAAACAAATATCAAACCTCTTTTTTCCTCGTGGGCTCTTAATCAAGGAAAACATTTTCAGAAAAAGAGTTTTGTTAACTCTCAGTTCTACTGCAAACGGTAACGCACGAGTCTCTGACGAGCGAGCTGCATACACCAAACTACTGGAACTGTTTGTTAACCCTACTCGGAAAAACAGATGAATCAACCCGTAATCCGTAGTATCCCGAACTACGTAAGCTCTGATCTCTCACACCTGTTGAGAGTACGTAGGTACAATACTGATGTATTGGCGAGCCACCTTCCCCTATCCTTTTACCCGTAGTTAGCCGAACTACGTTGACTTTGATTTCTCGTTCTCTGACGAGAATACGTAGGCACAAAGCGCGATGCTTTGCCGAGTCATTTTTATTTTCTTTTCATACCATCCTTGATAGGTAGATAGTTAAACCAATCCGTCAGATAAACACAACAAGCGTGGTTGCGATGACCTTGTCTTATACCTTTTCGTCAGGTTTTTCCGATCGTTTTCTTTCCCTTTCTGTGGGATAAATAACGAAAGGTGGTGACTCTTCTATTTTGCCGGCACCTTATTTTCGCAGTAGTGACAGCTGGGACTCTGCTAGGGATTTATAGCTTCTGGGGACTTTTCCCATCCCCTCTGCTGGGACCGTTTCCCATCCCCTATGCGAGTCAATCCTAGTGCTTACGTGTTTATCTGTTGGGTTTGCATTTATTTATCGCACTTTACTTTCAGTACAATATGATTATTTACTGTGCTGTTGTGGGAGGGGCATTCTGATGAATGATGAGCCAAAACCCAGGCTTGAGAGCATATACCTAGCATTAGAGTGGAGATTAATGGCGGACCTGTATGCTTAGCATGCACCAGTCCCCATGAAATCCACACTCAGACGAGATTCTCTTTGATGACTTCTCTTCTGGCCCTTAGGGCTCGACGGGAGGTTAGATCTGAGGGTTGTCGACTCTGGGGACCGATCATTTGTGACCCGGCTAAGTGAGGCCTCTTCAGGGAGTGATGATGCCAAACCAGAAATGGTGAACGTATCATCATTTCATGAAAGTCTGTGACACTGGGAAACGCATAGGATGTCGAACCTTGTCCATGATTAGGTCCATACATGTAAGCAGGGTTGGGTTATTGCAGGAAACCTTGACCTTCAGACAACCTGGTTTTCTTGACAGTGAATCAGTATTGTTGGTATCAGAGGGTTCTTATCATCAGAGATGTATTTGTTCTTGACATAGCAGAATTATGGTCATCTCCAGTCAACAGCACATCAACCTTGATCTCTTGCAGCATCCTAGCATTCTTGCATCTTGCATCTTGCATTTTTGCATTTCCATATGCATATCATTAACGTGTGTCTGTGTTACAGGTGCATACTTCATCCCGAATTCTAGTGATCTAGCTTCCCTCGCCGTTATGGAGACTCTGAAGAGAACTATTGCATACAAATTTCCCACACCAGATGTTAGTGCCATCCAGAGTTTGAAGACCCTGGCTGATGAGATAGTTTTGGCAAATTTCAGATAGAAATATGGTAGATTGTTGAAGTATGTTTGCAAGCCCTCCGCCCACGAGATCAGTGGTCTGTACGTGTTGCTACAGTTTTATGAGGCTCCACTGAGATGCTTCCTATTCCCTGACTTTGTTTTGGCCCCTACTCTGGAGGAGTATGCTGACTTGATAAGCATTTCTGTTAAGGATCAAACGCCTTTTTACCATGTTGACACTGAGCCTAAGCTGGTTGACCTAGCAGCTATCTTGCATTTGGAGGAGACTGAATTGAGAAGAGAGTTCACTTGGAGGAATATGATGTTTGGCTTCCCTCTATCGTTTATGGTGGAAAAAGCTCAGAAGTTTGCTAAGAAAGGTCGTTGGGACGTGTTCAATGCTATTCTGGCTGTGTGCATATACGGGATTGTGTTGTTCCTGAATCTTCCTGACTTTGTAGATGTAGATGCTTTCTACTTGCTTGCCTCGGGGAATCCGGTTCCCACCTTGCTTGGTGATCTGTATCATTTTGTCCAGTACAAGAATGAGAACAGGAGAGGGAAAATAGTGTCCTGCTGCACTCCTTTGTTATACAGGTGGTTTGATAGCCACATGCCCAAGAGAGGTCCTTTCGTTTCTTCTGCCAGCACAGTCGAGTGGTCTGGACGCCTGATGGCTTTATTAGTAGAAGACATCACCTGGTTTGATCGGGATACGCTTGGGACTGAGATTGCTTATAGTTGTAGTGGATTCCCTAATGTTCCGTTGATTGGACGTAAGGGATGTATTAACTACAACCCGGCCTTTCTAATCAGACAGTTCGGGTACACCTTGAGAGGTCCACCGAAGGATGAGAAGGTGAGGGAATCTCTGTACCTCAACGGGTTGCTTGATAGTGACATGCTGACCAAGCTGGATCATGCTTGGACTCACATCCACAGACGAGGAAAGACACTGTTGGGTAAGAGCAACAGCCAGGCTTATGAGCCTTATGTGAGTTGGGTTCAGGATAGAGCAAAACAGTCTTTGATGCCATTTCCTCCAGTGGCTCCTCCGGTTCCCATCATGAATGAGAAGCCAACCACTGTGGACATCCAGAAATATGAGCAGGTAGTGGCTGAAAAGGAAGAGTTGAAGAAGGCCAACGAGGAGTTGAAAAAAGAACTTGTTCAGCTTAGAAGAGAGAGGAACGAAACCGTCTATTCCTTCAAAAAATAGACCGAGCTGGTGAACCAGCTAGGCACAGACTTGACCAAACAGAGGGATGAGTGTGAACGCTTAGGGTTGGATTTCAAAGTTGTTAACGGTGTCCTCGCTACTAAGAAGCAAGACCTGGATAGGGTGTATTTGAAGTTATCCAAATACGAGACATTGTGGAGCAACACCCTAACCAAGTACAAAGAGCGAGAGGAGAAGCTGAAGCAAAAAATAGCCAATCTAGAGGTCCAGATTGAGATCAAGGACAAGAAGATAGAGGCTGAAGCATCACTTCGATGAGACGTTCAGTACAGATTGGTTGAAACCAAGGCAAACCTGCAGGATTATCAACTCAGAGCTGAAGCTAAGAGGTGTAGAGTGGAAGACCGCTCTGGAGAAGGTTTTTGTGGGGACGTTGCCAAGGATCTCCAGGACACCATCAGGCAGAGGGATCTGTTGATCCGGGGTCTGCTCACCCAGCCTGACCATCCCACTATGAAAAAGTTATTGGAAGATTTCCGTGCCCGTAGCCGCACTTGATTTCCCTGTATTCTTGTCTTTTATGCATCAATATGCTGACCACCACCAGGCTTGTTGGTTGAGGCCACACTTGTTGCTTCAGTTGTATTCGATTATAGTTGTACGCTGCCCGCGTGGGTCTTTCAGATATATATGAGGATTTCTTTCCATGATTGGATGTTAGATTTTATTTGTCTCGGAAACTAGAATCATGGGGGAATCTCTCCCTAGGCACATACACGCGTTTGCACTTGCATAATCATTTTACATAGCATGCACCTCTAGCTCATTTACCTAACCCTCTGTGTTTACAGGTTGTTTCAGGATTGTCTCAGGTTGATACGAGCAATGGAGCAGGTACAAGAGGAACTGAAGGACGTTCAGAGCCAGCTGAGGCAGGTTATGGGGGACATGCAAGCGTTGTTCTGGAATCAAGAGGCCCTCAAAGAGGAGAACAACCAGCTGAAGAGTCAGGTGGGCCTGATGGCAGAAGTGTTAAAGAACATACTCAGAAGAGAATGTGAGCAAATGCCTGAAGTTGTAGCCGGCATACTTGCTACTCAGGTGTCTGAAGAACCTGCACCAAGGCATGATAGGCCCAAAAGATCCTCTGCACAGCTTGAAGCTTAGAATTTTCCCCGTCAGCGGCCACGTCCGGTTCCTCAAGACAAACCCAGAAGACATGGTCAAAAGATGAAACTATCTGACAGAATCCTCGACCTAATCCCTTTGATTATGACCAGTTGGTGCAACTCTTGCTCCAACTTCAGTTGGTTAAACCTCGAACTTTGGCTCCATTGATTGGACAACTACCACCCGGCTGGGACGTAAACGCCCGTTGCAAGTTCCACTCTAGAGCACCGGGGCATGATATAACGAACTGTAATGCTTTTAAGCATAAGGTTCAAGACTTAATTGATTCGAGAGCGATTGAATTCGTGTCGGGCGGCATGAAAGCATAAGGAAAATTCATCCCTTATCATGCAAAAGAGAGGGATGTTCCCATTACCTCACCTGAAGTTGAGAAAGATCAGGAGTATATCCTGCTGTCTTTGAAGTATGAATCGCCTTGCCCGCAGATTTTTCATGTTCCTGGGTCGAGCTTAAGGATGAAAGCCCTTGAACAGAGAGAATCCTCACTAGTTCAGACCTCGTCTCCAGATTGTTTCTGCCATTCAGAATCAACAACCTCTCGCTCCATTGCAGCAAAACTATCGGAGCCCGAATCAGAGTCGACCTCACAACAACCATTCATCTGATTGAGTCTGAAGACTTCAAAGGGGCGCTCCCCTCAGCAGCAAATAAGTGTGAAAGCCCAGTTCTCAAAAGCTAGCAATCTGCATTTTATCATGGCATTTATTTACATTTGTAGTTTCTTTCCTATTAGAATGCAAATTTCGTTTGTAAAGCATGTTGTTTTTCAATTGATATTGATAATGAAATAGATATGCATGTTTTGAACTAATCCATTCGTGTTCACTCTATTGCTTTCTTTTATTTCAAACGCTTGTTTAAGTGGCATCCAGGGAGGATGACGAAATCCAATGATGCGTAAGCTTCCGATGCTATGATTTTGAATAAAAACCTGTTGATGATGTACAGGCATTGTTTCAATCCACAAACACCGGAGATATAAGGAAGATAACTCCTTGTTAACCCCTTTGAGCCTAGTAGTAGGAGTTTCTTTCTGAAGATGGAAAACCCTCAATCTTAACCCGGGGCAGGGTAGGTGTCAGGTAATTTGACCAAGCATTCAAATTACAAAAAGAGTGTCCGTTCGAGGATCAATCACACCACTATAGGTCGTACCTAAAAAACCATGATGTTTAAACTTGGCAGATCAGGAGTGAAACAATCACAATCTCTTTAACAAGTCATACGAGCCGATGCCATACGATTTGTTAAAAAAAAGGGAGAAAGAAAAGAATCAAGAGGAAAAAGCCCGCTAAGTCGAATCTTGCAAACAAGCGACTTAGGAAAAAATTAGGGTACCCCGCTGGACTTCAAAATTGAAGAAACTCCGAAGGGTTAGTCCAGGCAAAAGTTAGGGGAAAACAAAAAACGAAAAACGAAAGAACGGAAAAGGATTACGAAAGAAAAATCCTCAAACAAGAACAATATCGTGTGGCTCCAGACGCCAAAAGACAAAAAGAGAGTGATTGTCACTTCGAAAAGTGTAATCTCTTGAACTGTCACTCAACCTTTGAAAGGTGAATGCTAAGGTCGAATTAGCTGAACGTAGGATCGGAGAACATCAAGGAGAATGGGTGGGTTAAAATGAATTTTGAGCCTGTATCCTTTCCTTCTTAAACCATGAACCTGACCACGTTACAACCTTTAAAAGTCCTAATAGAAATAGGTTTGTTTCGAGAGCATACTTTGGTAAAGATCGCATCAGAACTGACTCCTAGAAAGGATTCCCATTACAGCGTTGTATTATTGTTGACATGTTGATGAATGATTTCATACATTTTATGTCACAAAATTTTTTCCAGTGAACAGGAATGGATTTTGAAAACTGCCATATGCATTGCATTTGATATGTCTTTTTTGCAGAACAGTTTGTTTTACTAGCGAGTAAGCGCTTGACAGCGGGAAAGTTTCCACGATGGAAAGAGTTGATCAGGACAGAATGCAGAATGCCAGAATATTCCGGTGAACCGGGGAAAGCTATGTCAAATGATCACAGCATGGGGGTCAGCCATCCAGAAGTCAGTTAATTCGGGGAAATCAGGTCGAGATTTGATGAATCTCTCACAGTCAAGGGTACTACTCCCCACAGATCATCCCATGAGGGGCAAAGTCATCGCAAGGCTGGAGCCGGCCACACCGAGAGCGCCGAGGCTATCCTTAGCCTGAATGCGATCAACTTGAAGAACCTTTGTGAGGTTCAAAGTGCTGAAGCCGTCCGTATCAAACCACTAGAGGCCAGAGATCTCAGGTTTCCTTTCGAGAGGATGTTAAGAAGATCCCACAGGCTGGGGCAAAAGCTGAAAGTGAAGGAACCGTTCCTTTCCATATCTACAAAGTTTGTCAGAAGTTGTTAAGATTCTGGGGCAAGCCATCGTGAGTTCGTTTCATGTCATGTTTTTTCAAGCAAGATGATTCCTTCTTCCCCAGCAGGTTCAGTTGTGTTTCCCCACAGAATCTGAACACGAGGCTGTGAGCATTGATGTGTCTCCCTAATTGGAGATAGATTCTCCCCAACCAGATGTATCCTAGGCAGGATCATCATATCCCCAGCTGAGTCATGCGCAAAGGTGTATACTCATTCCCAACAGTGGGTCAATGTGCAGTTTTCTTGTAGAAGACTATCCGTAAGTATTCAGCTCTTGATAGTTCAGATTAAAGTCTCCAGTAGAGTTGAAACACCCCACAGAGTTGTGTTCTCCCCGGCAGATAGGAGTTATTCTAGCGTCTGGTTGCCTATCCTCAGCCAAGTTTGCAGTTCCTCAAGAGAGTCGAGTCCTTGGAAGCCGTTCAAGCCATTATTGGTTTTCCCCGTGATAGCATTTGAATAGTTGTTGTTATAATTCCCCATCGGAGTCCGTGTCTCTAGGAAGATTCTATCTGCGAAGGCCGCGCAGTTTATTTCTGCGATTGATATCGTGTCCTCAGCAGTTTGTGGTTTGTATACTCAGTTGAGCGAGTACAAGTTCTCATAGAACTTTGTCCCCTGCAAAAAGTCGTCTGAAGTTCGTTTCCCCAAGTTAAGTCCAATGGAGATTGGTGGGATTTCTTCTCCCCGGCAGGATGATTCCTTCTTCCCATTAGAATAGTTCCTTTCTCTATGACAGGAGGGGCTTCCTTCAGCATTTATTTTGCTGATTTTGTCATAGCATTTTGCATGATTGCATAGCGTCTACTCTAAACGCGTAGCATTTCCACCGTGTGAAGCATTATGCCATTGCCAAACATATGCATGTGAAACATGAGCTAGGTTGTTACCGTTCTTATTTTGCAGGTGTTCTCTAGCGGAGTTGTTTGTTCAGGATGATTCTTGAGTTCCTCAGTGGAGTTGTTTGTTCAGGATGATTCTTGAAGTCCCCAGCGGAGTTGTTTGACCAGGATGATTCTTGACTTCCTCAGCAGAGTTTATTCGTTCAGAATGATTCTTGAATCCCCAGAGCAGAGCTACTTGATAGTTCTCCAGAATCCCCAGCAGAGATGTGTCATCCCCAGCAGGTTTCAAACAGAGAAGTTGAAATTTCCCTTGCAGACTTGATGATTGAAGTCCGACAACAGTGCCAAACTCCTCCTGACTTACTAATGAAGTTCGACGGCAGTGTCGAAGAAGAGTTATCCTAGCTGACGCGGAGTGCCTGACAGATAAAATTAGATATCCTTATTGGTCTGTGATTGATTAAGGATTCTATTTCAAGACTTACTAATGAAGTCCAACTGCGATGTCGAAGCAATTCTCTTAGCTGACGAGGAGTGCCTGACGGCAGAAGTTTAGATATCCCTATTGGTTCATGATTGATTAAGGATTCCATTTCCGATTTACTGACGAAGTCCGGCCGACGCCCGAGAATTTCTTTGAATGCCCGACGGCATAATTAACTCGATTGTCAAACGTTCCTAATGACCCGGTGAGTCCCGAGGAATTCTTCTACTGTTGTGCCGCAGAATGCCTGACGGCAGTATCAACTATGTATCACCAGTTACCGTGTCACCAGTGATCCCTTGATGACTTGAGGAAGAAGCTGCAGCGAAATCAGATGATCATCCTGACAGAGATTTAAGACTACTCGCTCACCAGCCAGTTTCCGCGCAACTATCATTTCAGATTTCAAAGATTGTCCTACCAATCAGAGTATCGTTTACTTGTGTAGTTGGCAAGTCACCAGTTGTCGTGCAACTAGTGATCCCTTATTGACTTACTGATGAAGTCCGACAAAGATGTTGTCGAACGTTCCTAGCGACCTGACGAGTCCATAGGCGGTGATAAGGAATTCTTCTGCTGTGGCGCAGAATGCCCGACGGCAAAATCATCCATCCTTCACCAGTTGTCATGCAACCAGTGATCCCTTATTGACTTACTGATGGAGTCCGACAAAGATATTATCGACGTTCCTAGCGACTTGACGAGTCCATAGGTGACGATAAGGAATTCTTCTGCTGTGGCGCAGAATGCCCGACATTAAAATCAGCAATCTTTCATTAGTTTCCGTGCAACCAGTGATCCCTTATTTACTTACTGATGAAGTCCGACAAAGATATTGTCGACGTTCCTAGCGACCTGACGAGTCCATAGGTGACGATGAGGAATTCTTCTGCGGTAGTGCAGAATGCCCGACGGCATAATCGACCATCCTTCACCAGTTACCATGTAACCGATGATCCCTTGATGACTTGAGGACGAAGTGCTACAGTGAAATCAGATACGTCAGATAAGTAATTTTCCAGCTACTTTCCGTGCAACTATCATTTTAGTTTCCGAAGAATTTGTCCCCATCAGAGTATCGTTCAATCGTGCGGTTGGCAAATTTCCGAGTTTATTGGTATTCAACCATCTTTTACCATAATTGTTTGAAAGTCGTTCGCTTCTCACCCAGTCAGGTCCAAGCCGTTTGAATATGGGCAGCTGTTGCACCCCAAAATTTGCCTAACCTTTTTCTCTATATAGCTTGTGTTTCATTGCATTTCATTGATATGTGTGCAGGAGATCAAGAGGTATGACTACCAACAAAAGGCTACCAAGGCTATGAAGCTATCTAAGAGCCTTATTTAAGTATTCAAGGGTTGATATCCTCATCAAAGAAGTTAAAGATCCTCAGAGAAGGGGTTGGATATAAGAGTGTATGCCTCCTAACTTGAAGGTTGTGGGAAGCCATCAGTTGATTCTAAACCCATGGAGTTGGACTTGAAGCCTTGAGAGAGCTCATGAGGAGTATTAAAAGTCATTTTGAAGCCTAGACAGGCCATCATGTGAAGTATATGAAGCTACAAACAAGATTGGTACAACTAGGGTTTCATTTGGTCAACCCTAGGTCAACTGATGATTTGAAGAAGGTTGAGACCTAATTCCAAGGCCATGTGATCATGGATTAATGTATTAAGATGCCCAAGGGATTATTCCAAGGTCAACTCATCATGAATCAAGAGTGTGAGGAGTTCCTAGGCTAGGGTTGCTATGCTTGACAGTGTAAAATCCTCTAGTTTAGTGCCTAACTTCAAGACCACATAACTCCAGATGTGATTTTCATCTCACCTTGACCCTAACATGATTGTTGTAGAGCATGATCATAACTTTAATTTGAGTACTAGAAGCCCTTGATAGGGTTTATAGAACTCAAGTTATGAGTCAGACAAGTTACAGGTCATCAGATGAAAGTGAATTTGGAGCTTGAAAGTCAACCAACTTGCATGACACGTTTGACCTAGAAATATGATTCTCATGAACTTTTGGCCAACATGAGTGTTGTTCCTTATCTTCTTAGCTTTCTAAAAAGTACTAGAAGTCCATGATTGGATTTGTAGAACTCAAGATATGAGCTTTGTAAGACAAGGGTATTTTGGGAATTTTGGATTATAGGCCATTTTGATTATGGGTCAATTTCATCAACTTACACACCTCAAATGGAATTTTGTCAAACTTAAAAGTTGTTCAAAATGGTGTTATTTGTCTAACCATGAACCAAGAATTCATTGATATGGGTTAGAATGAGAAATGCTTGAAGAAAATTCATGAATGAATCATTAAAGGAAGCTTGAAAAGGGCCAATTCAAATCAATTCATTTTTGAACCTAAGCATGTCATATTTGTGCTTGTTTTAAGTCCAATTAATGTTTTAAGAACAATGGACAAATCAGAAATCAAGTTTGAGTTTATTTGATATGCCAATTTCATGGTTTCTTCATCTTTAAGCAACATAATGGAAATCTACCATCCATTCATTTTCAAGGTCTCAATCCTATCCACACATCTTCCTTACATCATAAGAAACCAGATTGGATCAATTTGCAAGCTGTTTGGCTTTGTTCTCACCATAACATAAAAGCTTCAAACATGGAAAATTGGATTTTGAATTGGGCTGCCATAAGCTTCAATTGGGCTTGTAATCACTCTAGGTCCATTGCATATAACCTCTGGGATGATTTCCAACTGCCATAACAGAATTTGGTGGAAGATAACAGAAAATTGAGTTAAGAAAAAGTGGAGAAACTTGGAAAATTGATTTTGAAGATAGAGCCATTTTTAGTCCAAATCACCATTGCAAAAAGCTTCAGTGAGGTTCATTGATGGATTCTAGACAATTTGCTTGAAGCTTCATCCACAATTCAAGTCTCCATTGAAGCTCAAAATCAGGTTCTTATCTTTCATCCATAAGCTCTGTTCTTGATGAATTGCTACGTTATTTTCACATGATTGTGATCTTTAGAGTGTGTAGAACGTTTTAGGATTAGAACGGTTAAGTTTCATGACAATTCTTGACAGAGCACCTTAGGTTGTAGTTCGAATTTCTCTCTAATTATTGGATGAAAATGGAAAAGAAACATAGATTGTTGATGTAGGAAGTGAGAAGAAGAGATTAATGGCTTCAATTTTGGATTTTGTGAAAGTTGAGATTTCCTGAGTGATTCTTGGATGTTCATGATTTTTGAGTTTTAATGGAGGAAAGTAGAAATAAATTTCATATTTAGATTCTACATGAAAAATCACACAGTTTTGGTTCAAGAAAATCTCATTTTGGTTAAAAAAATGAAGAAATTGGATTTTTGGCTAGAGGATGAAGATGACCGGAGCTCATCTTCGGCCACCGTCCATTTACAGCACCATCGTCCCCCACCGCGCAAGCTTTCCCTCCGTTTTCAATTTTTAAAATGCCAGAATTCGTATTAGTCGTTCGGCCGCCCATGAGCGTTGACTCGTTCATCCCAATCCATGGCCAGGATTCGTCCGCGAGTTGGCTTTCCACTTAATGATGAAACGTTGAGTTTCACTTAAAGTGAACTCAGCTGGGCCTCTAACGTTTACTAATCACACCCCATCCCCACACGGCCCAATAGCATAGCACGCATGAGATTTACTAACAGCACCCCTGGCCCGTTTTCCCTTTTAATTCATTTTTCTTTATTTTCTTTTAATTGCTTGTTTGTTTTTAGTTCATAGAAAATAGAAATAATTGTCATAAAATCTTGGAAAAAATCATGATTTTATTTTAACATGTTCTTTAATTTGTCACATTTTTTAATTGCAATTTTAATTCTTTTTTCAATTAATTTTGTATATTTCTTTTATGTGTTTTTCCATGAATAGGAATAATGCCATGTTAACTTCTAGATTTTTGTTTCCATATCAATGCTTGGATTTAATCTCTGATTTTTTACATGATGAATTTTGATACATTATAGAACCTTTATAATTAGGTTTTGCCCTTGGTTTTTGTACCATAGATTCTTAACACATTTAGGAGCATCTAGGATTTTTCTTAGGTTTTTTAGAATTGATTTACTATTATTCCCCCATTTTACAAGTTGAAGGTGTTTTAGGTGATCCTAGTTTAGCACACTTCATAGATTAGTCTTTAAAGTGAACTTTAACTAATTCTAAGCTTCAAATTCCTTCTTGATAGAATAGAACTTAGGTAGGCACCTCTTTAGAATATTGTTTAGTCCTTGATAGAGCTTTTGAATCCACTTAGATTAGGTGATCCTTGTAGCTAGTCATTAGGGTTTCTTAGAAGTTTCTGTGATGGCTTTTTTCCCCTGTGTGGTTTATTTCCTGGGCTTTGCCCTATCCTCCTTCAAGTATTGATGAGGATCCCTCTTGGGAGAGCCTAATCCTTCCTTTGGTTGGACTCTGTGCATTCCTCAAGAGGTTGAGCCTTGGATTGACATTCATTAACATAGTACATTCCTTTGGTTTGCACTATCTTCCTCCTCCAAGTCTTGATGAGGATCCCTGTTGGGAGAGCCTAATCCTTCCTTTGGTTGGATTTTGTGCATTCCCCAAGAGGTTGATCCTTGGATTGACATTCATTAGCATAATACATTCCTTTGGTTTGCACTATCTTCCTCCTCCAAGTCTTGATGAGGATCCCTCTTGGGAGAGCTTAATCCTTCCTTTGGTTGGATTCTGTGCATTCCTCAAGAGGTTGAGCCTTGGATTGACATTCATTGGCATAGTATATTCCTTTGGTTTATACTATCTTCTCTCTTTTTCCTATTGACATAGGATCCCTCTTAGGAGAGCCTGGCCTTCCTTAGGAAGTGCTCTGTGCATTCTTCAAGAGGTGGAGCCTGTGATGGACTCCTGTGCTGATTGTAGCGGTAAAAATTATGAGTGTAAGCTATTGATTAGCTTAACTAAAAAGAACAAGAGTCGCCACCGCACTTTCATTTTATCCAAAGCAAGGAAAGGAAAAAGAGCGAACAAAACCACAGAGTTCTAAAACGAGAACAAGAAACAGAGATCGGGGTAAGGGGGTTGGTTACGCAATGGGAAGGTGTTAGCACCCAAAACGTCTATAGTACTCTATAGGAGCCCTTTGAAATATTTACGTTTTTTGGTTTGAAAATGGTTTGTTTGAAAAGAGATTGGGGAGATGAGAAGAGAATTATTTTTTAGATTTTTGTGTTTGGAGAGACTTATCGCCTCATGCCTACGTACCCACAAAGTGCAATATAGGATCAAAACCCCGTAGTTCGTGGTACAAATAACAAAATTTTGTTGGTTTTGATTGATTTTAAATGTAAAGACAAGTCGTCATTTTAAGGAGAAAACTGCGACTATTCACCCACGAGTATTAAGACTACATCTGCGTCACATAAAGATGGAGGATTTGCTTGGATTATCAACAAGACTATCACTCAACATCAACGTGGAAAATGTCAAAGTCTTAATAATATGGGGAATAGGAGAATTACATCTCAACTATAGAAATGAATCATGTCTAAACTTTATGAAAAGTTTTAAAGTGAGAAAAAAGTGCATAAAGGCACAAAAAGAGTTTATGAGTTTTTGTATTTTTTTATGTCTTTTGAAATTGGTCAAAGCATGATTAACATTGATTGACTTTTTATTAAGAAAAACAAAAGTTTAAAAAATCACTTGACGAAAGTCAAGGTTTTATTGCGAAAGCGGTTTTGAAGTTTGAAACCAAGAAGGTTTTGAAAGAGGGAGAAAGTTTTGAAAATTTAAGAAGGGGAGGAGATGAAGTGACTATCCTAGAAACCAAAATAAGAGCTAGAGGTAAGAAAGATCTAACCGACTTGTAGCACACTCCATAGCAAGCAAAAAAGAATTCCATCTGATTTAAAGCATAAGCTAATGAGCGAGCCAAATAAAGGCTAAGATCCACAATACTCCAAGCATAGGAATGAGAGTCCTAATTCTAAGTCCAAAGGTCCATGAAGTCCAAGGTCTAAGAGTAGTCCAAAAGCATAACCACAAAGTTAATAGCACCAAGTTTTTTTTAGAGATTTTTTATCCTTTATTAGTGTTTTGAACAAGGTATGGTCCAAGTGGACAAAAGAGAAAAGACATAAACATAAACAAAGATATGATATGAAATGATAATATGGAAACATAAAAGTAAGAAATAAGGAGTAAGAAGAGAATATAAACAAAATTAAACAAGGATATTGTTAGTGAATTAGTGGTTAGTGGTTAAAACATATGATCAATGATGATTAATTCTTGCACTTAGACCAAGGTTAATGAAAACTCATTAGAGGATTGATAGAATCAAAGCCTCCTAACAATGATTTTCATAGGTATTGGACTTAAGACAAGCAACTAATCATACTTGGACTTTTAAACATCAGTTTGAGCCACGAATGATCATTTTCCGATTAAGGGACACTTTAGCGCTATGTTAAGCAATCGTAATCGGGTTTATGTAGAAACCACGACTGTCTGAGGCTGGTCAATAAAATGTTAGTGTTAACACATGTTAGAGAAGTGATATGTAAATCACTCTCCTAAAACATGCCACACAAAAAGAAAAGAGGTAGTGATCTCATCATAATCAAGATTTTTAATCAATTAATCAAAGGTAATCTATCACTATTCCAAAGTACGGAGAATTATCTTAATGATTATTCGTCCATAGATTTGAAATAATGAAGATTAAACAACATTGATAATCAATAATCCATGATCCATAGATTTCATCGATCAAAATATAAAAAAAAAAAAAAAAATTAAAATGAAAAGAAACCTCAATTTGAATCTTAAATCGATTAAATCATCATCAATATCAATCACCTCTTTTAGTGGATAAAATCAACACTCACAGTCCATTGATATTGATGAGATCTCATCAAAATTCAAGATCCAAAACAAAACAACAATTAATCCAAATTAATATATATATTTTTTAAATCAATTTTTAAGAGTTTTCTTATTTTTAAAATATAAAAATTAGTAATAAGAAATGTTGAGAGGCTCATACGGCCTAAATTCTTTTTTAAAAAAATAAAAATAAAAATAATAATAAACAAGTGAAAATGAAAAAAACAAAGAATAGAAATCAGAAACATGGTCTTCCTCAAGCTTTCACACGCGACATTCATTTAACACCATAGCTAGCAAAATCAAATCAACACGGCGGGATATGAAGATTACACAGAATGGATCTAGAACAAGAGCTCTTCACAATAGTGTAATCGATTTCAGAAAAAAACTTCAACAACAACTTCGAATCGAAAACACCACAGATCTATCCAGTATACCTTCAAATCAAGATTCGTAAGCTTCTACTCTTCTTCTTCTACTCTTCTGAATGAGAAATCCTATTGTGGTTATTGAATGAAGTTAAAAAATATGGTGAGATTTTGTATGGAATGGTTGTGAACGAAATGAGAATTGAATTGAGTGAAGAACGATGAATTCAGAATTGATGGAGGTAATTTGGTTGAAGCTTGAAGATGAGTATTGGCAAGTTTTCAGCAGGGATTTTCTGGCTTTTCAAGCTTCAAGAAATGAATGAGGTATGTGTGGTATTTATAGATTGATAGTGAGGGAGAGTGATTTGCCGTTTGTGAAATTTTCACTACGTTTTGTGATGTAAGTTGTGCGTGACTTTTTGCTGAAACTTTTTTCATGTCGTTTTTACTCCTTTTCTTTTTTTGTAACTCACTTAGGTGACGTGGATTATTTCATCTTTGTTACAGCTGGCTCAATTGACTTTGTTACACGGTTGGGATTTGGCTTTAGCTTGGATACGTGAAACACAACTGGAATTATATTATCATGACTTGTAATGGCTCACATTAATTGACAGCTGGAGTAGTGATACGTCTCACTTATTTCAGATGGACTCAGTTCCTCTGGTGCAAGATTAGAAGGGCTCTTCTCACAATAGAGTCATTCATCCCCATTCTGCCGAGGTCATCAATCAGTCTTCTTTCTGATATATGGTTCCCAATTCCAATTCTTCTCTTTATCTGAATTTCGGCTTGCTGTATATCATGTGCCATTTCAGGTGTGAGATTTATTTGTTGGTTTATTCCTGATTTAGCTGCATCCATCGTAGACATAGTGAAAAGCCTTATGGCTTCTTGCACATTCTCTTCAGTAGCAAGATGAGATAGTTTCATCTTTGCAGGTGACTCACTCAACCTTACAATAGCTTCCAGCTGCCTTACAGTAATTGGTATTGCAGCAGCTGCTCCAGTTTCATTTGCTTGTTGCCTCATATCCTGTCTGATTTTCACATAATTATTTTGCAGTAACTTTGCTGCAGATTCCGACAGACGAGGGTGGCACTCAGTTCGACAATACTTTAAGTACCTCTTCAGCCAATTTTCTTCGTTGGAAATGATTGTCTTATTCTCACCCCTTGTTGCACTAGCTGAAGCATCAAGTTTAATGATATGACTAGCTATAATCTTATCTTGACTGTACATTCTGATATCTTTCACTAATTCGTCAACTTTACCGGTGTACTCGCGGATAAACTGCAAGAGGTATGGGAATGGGAAGGAAAATTCGATCATATTATGGATCCAAGCTAGTTCAAGAACAATGTCTGCTCGTATTAAATCACAGCAAACAAATAGACACGAGGCAAAGCATTCTTTCTTTCCCTGATCAATGAAAATAACAAGCAACTCCTCAGCCAGTTCACGCTCGCCAGATTGTGAAGCTGTCTCCATGGCATCTTTGTAAAGGTTATTCTTCTTTGACAAAGCAATGGATTGCTTCCATCTTTCTGCCTTTTTGTAAACATAAGCCGCAACCCGTCTCATCTCAACAAGCTCATACTTTTCAAACTTTTGTGCAAGACCTATTTGATCAAAGTTATCATGCAAATCAATTGATTCACGCAATCTATCATAATCTTCTTCCTCAACATGTATCTCGTTCAGGGATTCATTAACAGCAGACACATTATTGCTCTGAACTGCAACCATGTATGGCTTCACAAGACAGAGGTGACCAGCTTTATGCATTATGTCAATAACACGTGTGTGGTCCACAGGAAGTGCAAGGACATTCAGAATATCATTGAGGAGATCTAGATGCTCTTCCAAATAGAAGTGAACAGCCTTGTAATACAATTCAACATTAGCAACTTCATGGCTGACCAAAGAGTTTTCACAGCAATGTTGCTTTCGCGCACATCTTTCCTTGTTTCAAAAATTCCTGACAAAGCTGATGCTGACTTTGCTTTGAGTTTCTTCCTTTTTGGAGCTTAATAATTTTATCATTGTATTGATCGCATCACTCGCAGCACTGTCATCACGTAGAAGGTCACTAAGAGAAACAATAGAAAGCATACTTCTCAAAGCATCTAAAACATAAACCTTGGACTCAGGTAGATCACTAGTCAATAATGTTGTTAGCTGACTGATAGTTGCCGTATCAGATTTATGAATCAAGTGATTCAAGGTCTTAGCTGCAATCTCCTTCCTATTTGGGCTTCCATTCTTCAAGGGACCACTACCGGTTGTTGAGGTAACAATCCATCGTGAAAAATAACATGTTCCGATGGAGAAACCTAAACCCAACCATAATTACCTCCAAAAGGGACTTGATGTGGATATGCTTTGTAACTTTGCTCAGCAACAAGCTGGTGGTGTATCCTTAGCCCTGAAGTATTTTCATCATAAAACTGCTCAAACCCGTTTGGTTGTCCTTGCATGACTGGTCGTGGTTGAATAACACATGGTCTTATACCGGCATGAGAAGATGGTTGAGCCATTGTCATCTGCACTGCAGGGATTACCTGTTGGGATACATAACCAGCAGTATGATCATGAAAATGATGCTGAGAGTAGATAGTTCCAGGGCTTTCAGCAAAGCTTCAGCAGGTGGGGGGTCCATAAAATCAAAGTGCAACAGGTCATGAATACCAAGACTTTTTAAAGTCAGGACCACATTTGCAAGGTTTGTTCGCTGAATTTCAAGTACCGTGTTGTCGTCTAAATCATTTTGATAGTTGTATGCGGTATATAACTGGAAGCACTTCCCATGACCTGTTCTTCCAGATTGACCAGCTCGTTGCATTGCTGAGGCTTTAAAGATGGGAGACACAAGCAAAGACTCCATTCCTGTCTTTAGATTATAACTTTTCATCTTAACAAATCTCTCTCGAAAACATGGAAACTGTTTTGCGGAATGATGCAATTTATTCTCCTCTGCAAAATGACCTATCATCCCAAATTCTGTTTCGCTTTCGCTTCGTGTCTCATCCCATTCAACTTGTTTCTTGATGGAATCCCTCATACTAGATACATCCTGAAGTAAAAAGCAGTGATTCATTATCCAATCCAAAGCTATTGTTAACTCCTCCGCAAACTTATCATGATCAACCTTACCATCAAGCTGCATTTTATTCTTACTGTTATTACATGTCATAACAGAATCTTCATCTCCAGCCTTATCATCGATGAAAGCCTGTACTCCCACATTAACTTTGTCCATTGGAAAAATTTTCTTAGAATCTTTAGGTCTCGATGAGAGCCTCAACGGTGATCGCCGAATAGTTTACGGCATTCTCAACGTCAGAAATAACAGGAATACTTGAGTCATGACTAACACCTGGCTCTATGGGGTGGAATTTCTCACAAACCACAAAGAAAGATTCTATGTATGGCAATATATTTTGAGAGCCAGCTGGAAGTGGAGGCACGGCAAGCATAAGGTCTACATGGTAATTCCCATCTTGCAATGGGTTGTTCTCTTTGAAAGAGGCGCTTTGCAAAAGCAATACACTGTGAATTCCTTCTAGATAAGTGGAGATATCTACAGAAATTGAACTCCCTTGTTTTACCTGCTCAGTTATCCAAGGAAGCCATGCTTGAGGCATACTTGAGAAATTGAGACTTTGCACAGCTAGGATCTCCAACAATACAAACACTTGTGTCTCCTCTAAGGCTGATGCCGTTATGGACCCCACTCATAAGCATAAGAAGGATTTCTCACTTTATATCTTGATAACCAAAAAATAGTAGGAGCAACACTCTCAACAAGTTTTTCTTTGAAGAAATCCAGGGTGGCGAGCTTCTTAAATTCCAGATAAGAAAATAGAAGACAATACTTTACATAAACTTTCAAGTGTATTCCCTTCTACATCATATGTTTTTGACATGTCTCATGATGTTAATTTGATCAAGGCCATGAGAGTAGATTCTTGCTCACTCACTGATGGTGTTATAAGCATGTCAATGGCCTGGTTTTAGGAATTGTGAAACATGAGCTGAAGTTTGTGAAGGCAAGAAAATAGGCCATGTGAATTACATATTTTTTTTTTGTAGTTGGTGTAATGATATTGTGGGTAATAAATGGATTTTGAATAATGAATAGAATTTTGGAATATGGAAGAATGAAATGGTTCAAAGAAATTAATTTGGATTAAAATGAATTAGGCTCCCCTTCATACGCATACAATCATGAGCTCTCGGTTTCGTTGTAACACCAACTTGACTATTTTCCGCACACCTCCTGATTACGGATAAATTCAAAAATCAACCACTAAATAACTTGCAACTGAATCATCGGCCATCAATTTTGATATTTGATATAATTCTCTGAATCTCTGAACCAAAATTCTCATAGAACACTGCTTAATAAACCAATGGATTTCAACACAAGAAAATTTGATCTTGAACAATCATATTGCCTGAGAAAATAGTGCACCACCACGGGTATCTTATGATTGAAGCAAACTCTTGATAGTCTGACCAAGATGAGGTCAAACTTCCATTTGATTTAGACTTGAATGGATGTCCTTGCCATCAATCTCCTTGCAAAACCCTAAACACACAGAGAAGAAGAAGAAACAAACAAAAATTGCAAAAATATTTTTGGTATTTTAGTTAGAGGTTAGTAAACAGAAACAAACATAAAGTAAATAAGAAACACAAGGGTGAGAGAACCATAAAGTATGATCTTGTTTGTGTATGTAATGATGCAAATGAAATGTGGGATCTTAGGGGTAAAAATTAGGGTATTACAGCTGCCCCTATTTAAGATTCTTCTATCCGGAGATATGAAGATTGACATCTTTGTCTCGACCAGATAGAAGAGACTTAAATATAATGATAAACCCAATTTTTGGCCCTAAGAGGCCATCAAATGATATGATTATGCTAATGATATGGTATGCAAACACAAGATCACCATGGGGAGAAAATGCCACAGGAGAAAAACAAACACCGGAGCAGAAGAAGAAAAGAGACTCCATAGGGGCAAACAAAAAAAAACAAGATCCTATTTCGATAAAGGAAAGGAAATAACTCAACAGGGAAAGAGATACCAACTGCCAGTTACTGGGCGAAGATATTCGAACCGAAGAGAATAGGTAAAATACTTTCTACTGGTTACTGAGTAGAAAATAAGTGCAAAAAACACAAGAGAATTATTATCTACCAGTTACTGGGTAGAAAATAAAGAGATGTATTACTTACAACCAATTACTGGGTAAAAAGTAATCCACTTATTGAGATATAATCAACTACCTGTTACTGGGTAGGAAAAGAAGCAACGCTAAGTACTGGTTACTGAGTAGTTTAGCGGGCATAATAAACTTGAATGAAAGGGGTTACCAACTATCGGTTACTGGATAGGGTAAACAACATGTCAACTACCTGTTACTGGGTAGGACAGACTCGACTACCTGTGACTGGGTAGGAGGAAAAAAATAAAGGTCAACTACCTGTCACTGGGTAGGACACACATACTCGACTACCTGTCACTGGGTAGGAGAAAAAAATATATCATCAACTACTTGTTACTGAGCAGCTCCAATCACACAACAAACTTCTCAAATAAAGAGACAACCATTTGTTGGAAAAAAGATATTAACAACTCTGTCGGGGATCTTTAAAAGAGATACGAGCAGATTAAACCATGCAATAGAATTCTCATCGGGAATTATTCCACAGAAATTCCAATTGACAGAAAAGCTGGTCAGATAAGGATCTATCATTTCACAATAAACTTCTCTGTTGAGGATGAGCCAGAGAAATGTTATTTATTGAGAAGGTAAATTTCTGGAGATTACACAAGCTGCTCAAATAAAGAGGCTTCCACATGAAGTTGCATAAGTAATTACCAAGAGAGTGTTATCAAAACACTACTGGGAAAATCAAATCTTCATCTTCTGATGGGGATCAATAACAGATTCCTGCTGAGGAAAATAAATCCTTAAAACTACCTTCTCATCATCCAGGTTTCACAGCCCAGGGAAAACCAAAGTAACTACTGCAAGAGACCAAAGTTCAATCCAGGAACAAACTGGAAAGAAACGGTCAAACAAGACTCGACCCAATGAGGAAATAACTCAACTGGGGAACAATTCCATCCAGATAAAAGCTGGGGAGGAAAGCTAAACAAACATCTTCCACGAGGCATAAAATCAGTGGGGAATTAAAAATGATAGGTATTTTCTGCTTAGGGGTCGACACTCTAATGAAGAGAGGACACACGTATTCCGCGGGATAACAACACCGGGGAAAGGGAAACACCAAAAAAAAACAGGATGCACAATGCAACAAAAACATGCTATGCTCAACCAAAATGAATGCACATGCAATGCATATGAATATGAATATGCTGACATATCAGACAAAAAGGGCAAACAGAGGGTGAACAAAACACCACAACACCACTGAAATACTCGGCTAATCTCCGCAAGTTAGAGATATCATTGGAGATCGTGCTGGGGATCAGCAACAGAAAACCTGCAAGAGATACACAAGAGCCATCAAAGGAAAATAAATCCTACTACAAGGCTTAAATCTCGCTGAAGAGACAAAGATACCGCTTGGGAAAAGACCCCAAAGATCAATCTTCAACCATCAATAATTCAACAAAAGGGAACAACAATATGAACTCCACTTTGAGAAAAAAACTGTTGGAGAAAACATAGCAACACAAATCTTCCAACCCTGTCAGGGGAATAAGAAGTTAACATCATAGTAAAAAGTCAAATTGTGGGGGATTTTAAATCAACACATAATCACAAGGTGAGAGAAAACCCGACAGGCGACTGCTATGTCAACACTTCTTAGAAGTAAACAACATTGTTCTCTACTTGGGGAATAATTCAAAGTAAATATGCATAATCTCTGTTAGGAATCATCAAAGACAAATCTCCGCCTGGGAAAAAACATCAAGGAGAAGTGGTCTTCAAATTTCTCAACTGTCTGATCATAACCTGGTTGAATGAATAAAACATATCCATCATTTGAATCAAGACTTTGTTGTGGAAAACCGTTCAACACTCGTCTGGTTTATCCAAAGAAACAAAAACTTTGCTAAGGGGATATCAACAAAACTCTACTGAAGAGACCTCAATATAGCTCAAATGGGGAAACATCAACACAACTCTACTGGGGAGCTGCCAATAAATTCTACCAGAGAGGCAAGAAAGAACCTTGCTGAAGAGAACACTTACGCTTTTCGCTTCAAGATTCTACCATTCTTGGGGTTACTGTTGACATCCTTTCTTTTATTTTCACAAATCAAAGAAAAATGTTTTTATAATTTTCAAAATTTAAATCAATTATTCACATTTGTTTCAAAAATCATCATCAAATATAAAATGAAATTCTATAAACAGAAACAAAATAAGAATTGCAAACAAAGGGACAAAGGCCCAAAATCTATTGATAGAATGGTAGTCCGCAAATGGCGTAACTCCATGGATTATTACAAAGTTTGAAAACTGGTAAGTACAATGGAAAGTTCTACACTGAAATACAATGACCATATTCTCCCTAACAACTTTGAATTCCAACTGTGCTTGAGACTTCAGCGGAGAATAATTGAAGTAAAACCTTTGATAGGAAATGTTGCTTCAAACGATCAAGATTGGCCAGATGCAGTTACTTGCCATGATCCCTAACTTTTGCCTAGATTGTCCTATCGGGTTTTCAATCTACCGGGATGATTATTTCTGTTTTGTCTCTAATTTTTGCCTGGACTGCCCTTTCGGGTTTTCAATCCACCGAGACGCTCATTTTTGCCTAAGCTGCCCTTTCAGGTTTTCAACTTAGCGAGCTGTTATTTTATTTTTTAGGCGAAGTATTTCTTGACTGCATCGGCATTCACAGGACGAGTGAACTCTTCACCATCCATAGTTGTAAGAATTAATGCACCACCAGAGAAGGCTCTCTTAACAACATATGGGCCCTCATAATTAGGAGTCCACTTGCCCCTAGAATCAGTAGTAAAAGTCGAGATCTTTTTGAGCACGAGGTCACCTTCTCTGAACACACGGGGTCGAACCTTCTTATCAAATGCTTTCTTCATTCTTTGTTGATATAATTGGCCATGACACAAGGCCGTCATTCTTTTCTCTTCAATCAGATTCAACTGGTCGTATCTACTTTGACACCATTCAGTCTCAGACAATTCAGTTTCCATCAAAACTCTCATAGAAGGGATTTCAACCTCTATCGGGAGCACTGCTTCCATGCCATAAACAAGAGAAAAAGGGGTTGCCCTTGTTGAAGTGCGAACGGATGTACGATACCCATGCAGAGCAAAAGGAAGCATATCATGCCAATCCTTGTATGTAACAACCATCTTTTGAATAATCTTCTTAATGTTCTTATTAGCAGCTTCAACAGCCCCATTCATCTTGGGTCTATAAGGAGAAGAATTATGATGCTCAATCTTAAACTCATCGCATAATTCCTTCATCATCTTGTTATTTAAATTCGACCCATTATTAGTGATGATCTTGCTTGGAACATCATACCGACAAATGATTTGATTCTTGATAAACCGGACCACTACTTGCTTAGTCACATTTGCATATGATGTCGCTTCAACCCATTTGGTAAAATAGTCAATAGCCACCAATATGAAATGGTGTTCGTTCGACGCTTTAGGCTCAATCATTCCAATCATATCAATGCCCCACATTGAAAAAGGCCATGGAGAAGAGATAACATTGAGAGGAGTTGGAGGCACATGAATCTTGTCAGCATAAATCTGGCATTTATGGCACTTTTTCACATATTTACAACAGTTAGATTCCATTGTCAGCCAATAGTAACCTGCCCTTAACATCTTCTTAGCCATCGCGTGTCCATTGGCATGGGTGCCAAAGGATCCTTCATGGATTTCTTTCATCAACATATCTGCTTCGCGTCTATCCACGCATCTGAGCAAGATCATGTCATAATTTCTCTTATACATCACATCATCATTCAAGAAGAAACTACCAGCCAATCTTCTCAAAGTTTTCTTATCCTTGGATGCCCCAAGTGGGTACTCTTGATTCTGAAGAAAGCATTTAATATCATAATACCATGGTTTATCATCAACAACCTCTTCAACTACAAACACATGAGCTGGTCTATCAAGACGCATCACACTAATCTTTGGCACATCATTCCAATGATTTACCACAATCATGGAGGATAAAGTCGCTAAAGCATCTGCCATTCGATTCTCCGCTCTTGGTATATGGTGAAACTCAACTTTATTGAAGAAAGTTGACAACCTTCTTGCATAATCACGATAAGGAATCAAATCAGGTTGACGTGTCTCCCACTTCCCTTTAATCTGATTAATCACTAAAGCTGAATCTCCATACACATCAAGGATCTTGATTCTTAAATCGATAGCTTCTTCCAAGCCCATAATACACGCTTCATACTCAGCCGCATTATTTGTGCAAGTGAAAACCAACCTTGCAGTGAAAGGAATATGAGAACCATGAGGAGTAACAATAATTGCACCAATACCTATGCCATATTCATTAACAGCTCCATCAAAAATCAAACCCCAATGGGATCCAGGCTCAGGTCCTTCTTCATGTAATGGTTCCTCATAATCTTTAACCTTTAGATACATCACATCCTCATCAGGAAAGTCAAACTGAATAGGTTGATAATCATCAATTGGCTGGTGTGCCAAATGATCAGCCAAAACACTTCCTTTTATCGCCTTTTGAGTTCGGTACTTGATATCATATTCTGATAACAACATTTGCCAACGAGCAATCCTCCCAGTTAAAGCAGGCTTTTCAAAGATATACTTGATTGGGTCCATTTTAGATATCAACCAAGTTGTACAATTCAACATATACTGGCGGAGGCGCTTGGCAGCCCAAGCTAGAGCACAACATGTCTTTTCAAGCATCGCGTACCGAGACTCACAATCAGTAAATTTCTTGCTCAAATAATAAATGGCAAATTCTTTTCTCTCGGATTCATCTTGTTGACCCAGAACACAGCCCATAGACTCTTCTAGCACGGTCAAATACATGATCAAAGGTCTTCCTTCTATGGGAGGAGACAAAATAGGAGGTTCAAGCAGATACTCTTTAATTCTTTCGAAAGCTTTTTGACAGTCTTTTGTCCAGACACAACCCTGATCTTTGCGGAGAAGTTTGAAAATCGATGCACATGTGGCAGTCATATTGGATATAAATCGAGAGATATAGTTCAAACGTCCCAAGAATCCTCTTACTTGTTTTTCTGTTTTGGGTGCAGGCATCTCCTAGATAGCTTTAACTTTACCAGGATCAACTTCAATGCCTTTCTGACTGACAATAAAGCCTAACAATTTTCCAAAACGAACACCAAAAGTGCATTTATTAGGATTCAATCGAAGCTTAAACTTTCTCAAACATTGAAACAACTTCAATAAATTTTTAATATGATCTTCTTCAGTCTTTGACTTACAAATCATATCATCCACATAGACCTCAATTTCTTTATGCATCATATCATGGAACAGAGCGGTCATAGCTCTCTGGTACGTTGCACCAGCGTTTTTTAAACCGAAGGGCATCACTTTGTAACAGAATGTTCCCCGGGGTGTAATGAACGTTGTTTTTTCCATATCCTCAGGTGCCATCTTTATTTGATTATAACCGGAAAATCCATCCATAAATGAAAAGATATTGAACTTAGCAGTATTATCTACCAACAAATCAATGTGTGGTAGTGGAAAATCATCTTTTGGACTTGCTTTATTCAAATCTCTATAGTCAACACACATTCGGACTTTTCCGTCTTTCTTTGGAACAGGCACGATATTGGCCACCCATTGAGGATATTCGACGGTCACAAGAAAACCAGCATCAATCTGCTTTTGAACCTCTTCTTTAATCTTCACGGCCATGTCAGGATGAGTTCTTCTCAATTTCTGCTTCACGGGTGAACATTCAGGCTTTAATGGCAAATGGTGCTCCACAATACTAGTATCAAGGCCAGGCATGTCTTGATAGGACCAAGCAAACACATCAACATATTCTCTAAGAAGCTCTACCATCCTCTTCTTAACATCTAGCTGAAGCAGTGCCCCAATCTTGACTTCTTTCTTATCATCATCGGAACCCAGATTAACCAATTCCATCGGCTCTTCCTGAGGCTGAATGGCCTTTTCCTCGTGCTCAAGCAATCGAGAAATCTCATCAGGAATTTCTTCAATATCCTCCTCTTCCGCTTCAAACACAGGGAACTCAAAGTTGGGAGAAAGCATATGGTCATTATTTCCAATGGGTTTAACAATCAATCTGCACAATGATTTTATGTTTGATTTTAGAATATCAAAAAAACGAAAAAATTATGCAGATAAGAGTGATTATAACATTATTATACTTTTTTTTCGGTTTTTTATGTTACCATTTTTCAGAAGTAAAGCAAAAAAGGAAAACAACATATGGATAAACAGAAAAACATTTTATTGATGATGATAAAAGTTGAAACAAAGCCCTCACAAATTCACTTTCACCTTGGGCAGAGTGAAAAGATTTTTGAAAGAAACAAAAACAAATTACTTTGAAACATGAACAACAGTAGGAACATCAACAACGATCCAATTCTGGCATATCAATCCACGTGTCACAAAGTTGGGCATTTCTTCCTCTTGGTCATCTTCAAGAATTGCAGCTGTAGAATGATCTTTGCAATGGATGAATCCAGCACTTTGAAAAACTTCATGAATACTCTTTAGCTCTTTTCGGGTTGAACCAGATGTAAAACCCAAACCAGCTCTATCTTTTTTCTCAGCAACTTCAATGATTCGGCCCCATCCATTAGCTTGGCCATTATCCACTACATGTTGTGCATCTTTTAGAAAAGACATGGACACCCCATCCTTCTTAACAGCTTTATCAACCACAGAAAGAGCCTGAAACGGAGTTCCAACATCCTCTTCCGCATCGATATAAGAAAAAGACGACAAACTGCTTACCAACATAGCCTGTTCTCCACCAACAACAACAAGTTTACCATTATGCATGAATTTTAACTTTTGGTGCAGTGTCGAAGTAACAGCTCCAGCTTCATGGATCCATGGGCGTCCTAGAAGACAACTGTAAGCAGGACAAATATCCATGACTTGAAAAGTAATCTGGAAAAAACACGGACCAATCTTGATAGGGAGATCCACCTCTCCAATCACAGTTTTCCTCTATCCATCAAAGGCTTTTACAATGACCCCACTAAACCTCATAGGAGTACCTTGATAACATAATCTGGACAAAGTAGATTTTGGCATCACATTCAACGATGACCCAGTATCAACCAGCACATTGGATAGAGCGTCTTCCTGGCAATTCATGGAAATATGGAGAGCCAAATTATGATTTCTTCCATGCTCGGTCAACTCTTCATCACAAAAACTCAGATTATTACACGCAGTGATATTGGCAACAATGCTATCAAAATGGTTAACAGTCACATCATGATCTACATAAGCTTGTTCCAATATTTTCTGCAACGATTCACGATGAGCCTCAGAGCTCATTAACAGAGATAAAACAGATATTTTTGACGGTGTATGTAACAGTTGATCCACCACATTATATTCACTCTTCTTTATCAATTTCAATACCTCATCATTATCTGACTTCTGACTTACATCACTTGATTGACCAGACTCCACAGAAGTCTTCAACTGAATTTGCTTACCCACAGTATCTTCACTTGTCTTTGAGGGCACATTAGCAAATACCCGACCACTTCTGGTTACACGTCCAACATCAGCAATAGTCACAGCTGAGGGAAGAGAAGGAATGAGAACCTCTTTTCCATCCTCCAACATAGTAGCATTGTATTTGTAGGGAACGGCTTTATCGGATTCATACGGTGTCGGGCCAGGCAAACGAATAACCAAAGGCGTCACAGCAGATTTCTGACTATTGTAAGAAATTACAACTCGCTCAGGAATATTGAAACGTGGGACTATGACATTCACCTCGTTCTCAACTTCATTTCTGTTTGCAATAACCTAAATCAAATTCTCATCGATCATCTTTTGTAAGTCCCTTTTTACAATCACACACCCACGAGGGTTTACAGAACAAATACAACAGGCGGCATAATCATGCTCAATATCGTGGAACTCACTCAAAGTAGCATGCATTTCAACAAGCAATCTCCGAATCCAGCGAATATCGAAAATACGGTATGTACCAGGACAACCATATACCATATTGACAGTTGCATTACCATGATTAGGAAACGGATTTGATTGCACATTAGGGTTGGTATCTTCAAAAGACAGAATACCGCTTTTTACGAGCTTTGCAACTTCATGCTTCAGAGGATAGCAATTTATGATATCATGTCCAGAGGCACCTTGATGAAATGCGTAATGAGCATCTGGCTTATACCACCATGGAATTTCAGTTGGAACAGCCGGCGGATCACGAGGTTGAACCAAATTCTTCATTATTAAAGCCGGAAATAGCTCAGTATACGTCATTGGAATGGGATCAAATTGTGTTTTCCTCTGTGTACGACCTTGTTGAGTTGTCTTCTCTTGGAAACGTGGTTGATAACTTGCAGTAGCTTGAGCAGTAGGGGTGTTACTGATAACAGGCGTAACAGATGCTACTTGTTGCTGACGACGACTACCATTGTTGTTCACAACTCTGCGTCTTCTAGACCTTTCCTGAGATATAGCATTAGTTTCTCCCTCTTTTTTCTTAGGGAACCCAACACCAGGCTTTTTTGTACTTCCAGAATTTCCTTCTTTTATCAGACGTCCCTCACGGACAGCTTCCTCTAATCTCATCCCCATATTAACCATTTCTATGAAATCACTAGGAGCGCTCGCAACCATCCTTTCATAGTAAAATGGACCCAGAGTCTTCAGAAAAATCTTGGTCATTTCTTTCTCTTCAAGCGGAGGGCTTATCTGAGCTGCAATTTCACGCCATCTTTGCGCATATTCTTTAAAAGTTTCTTTCTCTTTTTGAGACATTGCGCGGAGCTGATCACGGTCTGGCGCCATATCAAGATTATACTTATACTGACGAACAAAAGCTTCACAAAGATCGTTGAATGTCTTGATTTGTGTACTATCGAGTCCCATATACCACTTCAGCGCAGCACCAGTAAGACTATCTTGAAAATAGTGGATCAACAACTGATGGTTGTCAGTATAGGTAGACATCTTTCTAGCATACATGATCAATGACTTTGTGGACAAGTGTTCCCTTTGTATTTCTCAAAATCCGGAACTTTGAACTTGGCGGGAATCTTCACATTTGGAACAAGACAAAGCTCATAAGCATTCTTTCCAAATAACTCCTTTCCCCTTAAAGCCCTGATTTCTCTCTGCATTTCAGCAAACTGATCTTGAAAGTCATCTATTCGATCCATAACATCTAAACTCTCGCTCGGAGCAGTGTGGAAAAGTTTTTCTTCAGTATAAGGCCTAGCGTGAGTTACAGACGGTGGCACAGGTATGACAGTAGGAACAACCGGAATTTCAGCATTAGGAACAACATTAACCACATGAGGTGGTACAACCATGACAGCAGGGATTCTAGAACCTTCGGGAACAGGAGGTCGATATCCCTCTGGCACATAATTGGTAGGCATGCCCCAAGGGAAACCAACAGGCATTTGATATTGAGAAGTATTAATCGGGGCCACAGAAATGGGCATTGATCCGATCTCAGAAATCACAGTCATCTGCACAGGAGAAAGAGGAGGTGGTGGTGGCTGATTCTGAGCAGCCACCATAGCTTCCATTGCAGCAGTGAGTCTCTCCAAACCATCTTTCAGAGTTGATACCTCTCCACGGAGCTCACGGTTCTCTTGTTGCAACTGATCCATCTTTTTCTTAGAGTTAGCCCGAGTGTTGTAGTGATGCGACAGCTTGACTGAAGGAAGGCCAAAAGAAACAAATAAGACATCTGGAAAAGGCAACACATAATGCACAATGATGCGAATGCAAATGCAAAATGCAGGTGTTTCAACCAGTTTTCAAGGATCTTTAAGATATAAAGCAATTACAAACATCATAAAGAAAATAACACTTTTTGAAATACTAATAAACATCTCATTTTATTGAATATTGGAAAGAGTTACACTTGGAAGTACAAAATACAATAATATCAAAATAAGAAAAAAGCTAGGTCCTAAGGAACATCTGATGACGATCCAAGCTGATACTTCCTTCGGAGTCTCTTAATCTCTTTCTCATAGTTGTGCTTCATGGTGATCTTCTCTAGCACAAGCTGATCCATAATACCCTTCCAAGCACCAGAAGTAGGAGGATGTGATGACGGAGTAGTAGAGGAAAATAAATCCTCTGCATGCCTCTTCACAGCGCGCCGCTCAAGTAACTCTATCAAGTCATCTTTCTCCTTCATCTGTTTTTGCAATTCCATCTTCTCTTTGTCAGAAGCTTGAAACTTACTTTCCCACATCTCTTTCTCTTCCTTCATCTTAGCCAAATCATCTTGAAGTGTCTTCACATCATCCGAAGAAACAGGGAGTGGAGTAGGGAGTGGCGTAGAGATCACTGTAGTTAGGGGTTTCTCAATAGGATAAGGCATCTTAAGCTCCATAGCCCTCTTCTTCACCCAAAGCATGTAAGGTTCCAAGGCAATGCAAACTTGTCTTCCAAGCTCCCCTCTATCCAACCTGTGAATCTTAGTCCAGGCATGAGCCATTTTTCTTCTCACACCAAGAGAATCATCCCCTCCTTGAAAGAATAAACCCTCTAATAAAATATTTTTAGGCCTATCCTTCAACATATAACCTAATTGACGGCGAGCTAAACTCGGGTTATAGTTAATTCCACCTTGTATTCCAAGAAGAGGAACATTGGCGAATTCTCCACAACTATCAATAATCTGGACATTATCATAGACCGAAGAAGACCAAGTGATATCAACATGCGTAAGAGACATAATCCTTTGAGACCACCTTAAGCAATCCTTGTTTTTCCTAAAAGCAGATGTCTGGGGTAAGTGTGAAACGAACCAATTATACAGCAGAGGTAGACAGCAAACAATGGTACCGTTTCCCTTAGAAGTCCTACTATGGATGGAGAAATAAGTTTCACCAAGCAAAGTTGGAACAGGGTTCCCAATCAAGAAAATTCTAATAGCATTAACATCCACAAAATTATCAATATTAGGAAACAAGACTAGTCCGTAGATGAGTAAAGCAAATATAGCCTCAAACGCCAATGTGCGACCAATGTCAGCAAATAAAGTGGCCTTCTCAATCAAGAACTTAGCAGTCAAACCCTTGAGGCCTCCCTTAGTCTTTAGATTTGCATCAATATCCGATTTCGTCAAATGGGTAGCTGCAGCAATATCTTGAGGCTTAAGAGCTTCCTCCAAACCAGTATACGAAACCTTATCAGAAACCGGTACACCCAACAAATAAGCATATTCTTCCAAGGTCGGCATGAGCTGATAATTGGGAAAAGTAAAGCATCGGTAAATAGGATCATAGAACTGCATAAGGGTATTCAGAATTCCGTCTTCAATGTTGGTAGAAAGAACAAATAAAAGTCTCCCATAACGAGATAAGAAGCCTGAACGATGATCTACCAAGGACACTAGCTTTCTCAACTCTGTAAGATCAGGAGCCCGAAAACTGTACTTCTGAGTGTTTCTCCTTCCAATGTCCATAATCAACAATATCTACGATGTTTGCAAAAGAAAATCTCTGAGATCCTTAAAAACCAATTGAAACACAATGCTCATGAATGCATGAGTGCAAGATGCAACACCCACAAACAAGACATACAAAGCACACAGGTTCAAAGGTTCGGCACAAGCATGGAGCCAAAGGTAAGAACCAACCATCCCACAATGGTATGTACTATGGTTATATCATCACCTATAGAACAAGGTTCTAAAAAGTTCCCAGAATCATAATTCCATCTTTTGGATATTATCGGCTTAAACGACTACTCGTCGGCCAACAATATTCTCAAGAGAAACTCATCTGAGTGTGGTATCGCGTAACGACTAATTCAAGTCTACACCTGAACAGCCACTGCACCACGTCCTAATAAGGCCAAGATGGGTTAAAGGGTTCTAAGGTCCTCAGCTTCTCAGGCTCCCAATCGGAAAAAGTAATATCAATTACGACTACTCGTAAGACATCAGTAATTCCAAAGGGGCCTCCACCGAGCGGGGGATCTCAAGTCAGCTTAGTAAGGACTACTCCACGTAAGCCAACAAGACTATACCACCCTCCTATCATAAGTGCACTCAAGTCCGGGTATAGGACTTATCTCATCACACAGATTACCAGGCACCGAAACAGAACAATCAATAACAAACAAGTCAAACAAAAAAAACAATAAATAAATCAAAGTAGGCGAAACCCACTAGGAACCTAAATGTCCCCAGCAGAGTCGCCACTTTTCTGTAGCGGTAAAAATTATGAGTGTAAGCTATTGATTAGCTTAACTCAAAAGAACAAGAGTCGCCACCGCACTTTTATTTTATCCAAATCAAGGAAAGGAAAAAGAGCGAACAAAACCACAGAGTTCTAAAACGAGAACAAGAAACAGAGATCGGGGTAAGGGGGTTGGTTACGCAATGGGAAGGTGTTAGCACCCAAAACGTCTATAGTACTCTATAGGAGCCCTTTGAAATATTTACGTTTTTTGGTTTGAAAATGGTTTGTTTGAAAAGAGATTGGGGAGATGAGAAGAGAATTATTTTTTAGATTTTTGTGTTTGGAGAGACTTATCGCCTCATGCCTACGTACCTATAAAGTGCAATATAGGATCAAAACCCCGTAGTTCGTGGTACAAATAACAAAATTTTGTTGATTTTGATTGATTTTAAATGTAAAGACAAGTCGTCATTTTAAGGAGAAAACTGCGACTATTCACCCACGAGTATTAAGACTACATCTGCGTCACATAAAGATGGAGGATTTGCTTGGGTTATCAATAAGACTATCACTCAACATCAACGTGGAAAATGTCAAAGTCTTAATAAAATGGGGAATAGGAGAATTACATCTCAACTATAGAAATGAATCATGTCTAAACTTTATGAAAAGTTTTAAAGTGAAAAAAAGTGCATAAAGGCACAAAAAGAGTTGATGAGTTTTTGTATTTTTTATGTCTTTTGAAATTGGTCAAAGCATGATTAACATTGATTGACTTTTTATTAAGAAAAACAAAAGTTTAAAAAATCACTTGACGAAAGTCAAGGTTTTATTGCGAAAGCGGTTTTGAAGTTTGAAACCAAGAAGGTTTTGAAAGAGGGAGAAAGTTTTGAAAATTTAAGAAGGGGAGGAGATGAAGTGACTATCCTAGAAACCAAAATAAGAGCTAGAGGTAAGAAAGATCTAACCGACTTGTAGCACACTCCATAGCAAGCAAAAAAGAATTCCATCTGATTTAAAGCATAAGCTAATGAGCGAGCCAAATAAAGGCTAAGATCCACAATACTCCAAGCATAGGAATGAGAGTCCTAATTCTAAGTCCAAAGGTCCATGAAGTCCAAGGTCTAAGAGTAGTCCAATAGCATAACCACAAAGTTAATAGCACCAAGTTTTTTTTAGAGATTTTTTATCCTTTATTAGTGTTTTGAATAAGGTATGGTCCAAGTGGACAAAAGAGAAAAGACATAAACATAAACAAAGATATGATATGAAATGATAATATGGAAACATAAAAGTAAGAAATAAGGAGTAAGAAGAGAATATAAACAAAATTAAACAAGGATATTGTTAGTGAATTAGTGGTTAGTGGTTAAAACATATGATCAATGATGATTAATTCTTGCACTTAGACCAAGGTTAATGAAAACTCATTAGAGGATTGATAGAATCAAAGCCTCCTAACAATGATTTTCATAGGTATTGGACTTAAGACAAGCAACTAATCATACTTGGACTTTTAAACATCCGTTTGAGCCACGAATGATCATTTTCCGATTAAGGGACACTTTAGCGCTATGTTAAGCAATCGTAATCGGGTTTATGTAGAAACCACGACTATCTGAGGCCGGTCAATAAAATGTTAGTGTTAACACATGTTAGAGAAGTGATATGTAAATCACTCTCCTAAAACATGCCACACAAAAAGAAAAGAGGTAGTGATCTCATCATAATCAAGATTTTTAATCAATTAATCAAAGGTAATCTATCACTATTCCAAAGTACGGAGAATTATCTTAATGATTATTCGTCCATAGATTTGAAATAATGAAGATTAAACAACATTGATAATCAATAATCCATGATCCATAGATTTCATCGATCAAAAAAAAAAAAAAGAAGAAATAAAAAAAATTAAAATGAAAAGAAACCTCAATTTGAATCTTAAATCGATTAAATCATCATCAATATCAATCACCTCTTTTAGTGGATAAAATCAACACTCAAAGTCCATTGATATTGATGAGATCTCATCAAAATTCAAGATCCAAAACAAAACAATAATTAATCCAAATTAATATATATATTTTTTAAATCAATTTTTAAGAGTTTTCTTATTTTTAAAATATAAAAATTAGTAATAAGAAATGTTGAGAGGCTCATACGGCCTAAATTATTTTTTAAAAAAATAAAAATAAAAATAATAATAAACAAGTGAAAATGAAAAAAACAAAGAATAGAAATCAGAAACATGGTCTTCCTCAAGCTTTCACACGTGACATTCGTTTAACACCATAGCTAGCAAAATCAAATCAACACGACGGGATATGAAGATTACACAGAATGGATCTAGAACAAGAGCTCTTCACAATAGTGTAATCGATTTCAGAAAAAAACTTCAACAACAACTTCGAATCGAAAACACCACAGATCTATCCAGTATACCTTCAAATCAAGATTCGTAAGCTTTTACTCTTCTTCTTCTACTCTTCTGAATGCGAAATCCTATTGTGGTTATTGAATGAAGTTAAAAAATATGGTGAGATTTTGTATGGAATGGTTGTGAACAAAATGAGAATTGAATTGAGTGAAGAACGATGAATTCAGAATTGATGGAGGTAATTTGGTTGAAGCTTGAAGATGAGTATTGGCAAGTTTTCAGCAGGGATTTTCTGGCTTTTCAAGCTTCAAGAAATGAATGAGGTATGTGTGGTATTTATAGATTGAGAGTGAGGGAGAGTGATTTGTCGTTTGTGAAATTTTCACTGCGTTTTGTGATGTAAGTTGTGCGTGACTTTTTGTTGAAACTTTTTTCATGTCGTTTTTACTCCTTTTCTTTTTTTGTAACTCACTTAGGTGACGTGGATTATTTCATCTTTGTTACAGCTGGCTCAATTGACTTTGTTACACGGCTGGGATTTGGCTTTGGCTTGGATACGTGAAACACAACTGGAATTATATTATCATGACTTGTAATGGCTCACATTAATTGACAGCTGAAGTAGTGATACGTCTCACTTATTTCAGATGGACTCAGTTCCTCTGGTGCAAGATTAGAAGGGCTCTTCTCACTATAGAGTCATTCATCCCCATTCTGCCGAGGTCATCAATCAGTCTTCTTTCTGATATATGGTTCCCAATTCCAATTCTTCTCTTTATCTGAATTTCGGCTTGCTGTATATCATGTGCCATTTCAGGTGTGAGATTTATTTGTTGGTTTATTCCTGATTTAGCTGTATCTATCGTAGACACAGTGAAAAGCCTTATGGCTTCTTGGACATTCTCTTCATTAGCAAGATGAGATAGTTTCATCTTTGCAGGTGACTCACTCAACCTTACAATAGCTTCCAGCTGCCTTACAGTAATTGGTATTGCAGCAGCTGCTCCAGTTTCATTTGTTTGTTGCCTCATATCCTGTCTGATTTTCACATAATTATTTTGCAGTAACTTTGCTGCAGATTCCGACAGACGAGGGTGGCACTCAGTTCGACAATACTTTAAGTACCTCTTCAGCCAATTTTCTTTGTTGGAAATGATTGTCTTATTCTCACCCCTTGTTGCACTAGCTGAAGCATCAACTTTAATGATATGACTAGCTATAATCTTATCTTGACTGTACATTCTGATATCTTTCACTAGTTCATCAAGCTAGTTCAAGAACAATGTCTGCTCGTATTAAATCACAGCAAACAAATAGACACGAGGCAAAGCATTCTTTCTTTCCCTGATCAATGAAAATAACAAGCAACTCCTCAGCCAGTTCACGCTCGCCAGATTGTGAAGCTGTCTCCATGGCATCTTTGTAAAGGTTATTCTTCTTTGACAAATCAATGGATTGCTTCCATCTTTCTGCCTTTTTGTAAACATAAGCAGCAACCCGTCTCATCTCAACTAGCTCATACTTTTCAAACTTTTGTGCAAGACCTATTTGGTCAAAGTTATCATGCAAATCAATTGATTCACGCAATCTATCATAATCTTCTTCCTCAACATGTATCTCGTTCAGGGATTCATTAACAGCAGACACATTATTTCTCTGAACTGCAACCATGTATGGCTTCACAAGACGGAGGTGACCAGCTTTACGCATTATGTCAATAACACGTGCGTGGTCCACAGGAAGTGCAAGGACATTCAGAATATCATTTAGGAGATCTAGATGCTCTTCCAAATAGAAGTGAACAGCCTTGTACTACAATTCAACATTAGCAACTTCATGGCTGACCAAAGAGTTTTCACAGCAATGTTGCTTTCGCGCACATCTTTCCTTGTTTCAAAAATTCCTGACAAAGCTGATGCTGACTTTGCTTTGAGTTTCTTCCTTTGTGGAGCTTAATAATTTTATCATTGTATTGATCGCATCACTCGCAGCACTGCCATCACGTAGAAGGTCACTAAGAGAAACAACAGAAAGCATACTTCTCAAAGCATCTAAAACATAAACCTTGGACTCAGGTAGATCACTAGTCAATAATGTTGTTAGCTGACTGATAGTTGCCGTATCAGATTTATGAATCAAGTGATTCAAGATCTTAGCTGCAATCTCCTTCCCATTTGGGCTTCCATTCTTCGAGGGACCACTACCGGTTGTTGAGGTAACAATCCATCGTGAAAAATAACATGCTCCGATGGAGAAACCTGAACCCAGCCATAATTACCTCCAAAAGGGACTTGATGTGGATATGCTTTGTAACTTTGCTCAGCAACAAGCTGGTGGTGTATCCTTAGCCCTGAAGTATTTTCATCATAAAACTGCTCAAACCCGTTTGGTTGTCCTTGCATGACTGGTCGTGGTTGAATAACACATGGTCTTATACCGGCATGAGAAGATGGTTGAGCCACTGTCATCTGCACTGCAGGGATTACCTGTTGGGATACATAACCAGCAGTATGATCATGAAAATGACGCTGAGAGTAGATAGTTCCAGGGCTTTCAGCAAAGCTTCAGCAGGTGGGGGGGTCCATAAAATCAAAGTGCAACAGGTCATGAATACCAAGACTTTTTAAAGTCAGGACCACATTTGCAAGGTTTGTTCGCTGAATTTCAAGTACCGTGTTGTCGTCTAAATCATTTTGATAGTTGTATGCGGTATATAACCGAAGCACTTCCCAGGACCTGTTCTTCCAGATTGACCAGCTCGTTGCATTGCTGAGGCTTTAAAGATGGGAGACACAAGCAAAGACTCCATTCCTGTCTTTAGATTATAACTTTTCATCTTAACAAATCTCTCTCGAAAACATGGAAACTGTTCTGCGGAATGATGCAATTTATCCTCCTCTGCAAAATGACCTATCATCCCAAATTTTGTTTCGCTTTCGCTTCGTGTCTCATCCCATTTAACTTATTTCTTGATGGAATCCCTCATACTAGATACATCCTGAAGTAAAAAGCAGTGATTCATTATCCAATCCAAAGCTATTGTTAACTCCTCCGCAAACTTATCATGATCAACCTTGCCATCAAGCTGCATTTTATTCTTACAGTTATTACATGTCATAACAGAATCTTCATCTCCAGCCTTATCATCGATGAAAGCCTGTACTCCCACATTAACTTTGTCCATTGGAAAATTTTGCTTAGAATCTTAAGTCTCGATGAGAGCCTCAACGGCGATCGCCGAATAGTTTACGGCATTCTCAACGTCAGAAATAACAGGAATACTTGAGTCATGACTAACACCTGGCTATGTGGGGTGAAATTTCTCACAAACCACAAAGAAAGATTCTATGTATGGCAATATATTTTGAGAGCCAGCTGGAAGTGGAGGCACGGCAAGCATAAGGTCTACATGGTAATTCCCATCTTGCAATGGGTTGTTCTCTTTGAAAGAGGCGCTTTACAAAAGCAATACACTGTGAATTCCTTCTAGATAAGTGGAGATATCTACAGAAATTGAACTCCCTTGTTTTACCTGCTCAGTTATCCAAGGAAGCCATGCTTGAGGCATACTTGAGAAATTGAGACTTTGCACAACTAGGACCTCCAACAATACAAACACTTGTGTCTCCTCTAAGGTTGATGCCATTATGGACCCCACTCATAAGCATAAGAAGGATTGCTCACTTTATATCTTGATAACCATAAAATAGTAGGAGCAACACTCTCAACAGGTTTTTCTTTGAAGAAATCCAGGGTGGCGAGCTTCTTAAATTCCAGATAAGAAAATAGAAGACAATACTTTACATAAACTTTCAAGTGTATTCCCTTCTACATCATATGTTTTTGACATGTCTCATGATGTTAATTTGATCAAGGCCATGAGAGTAGATTCTTGCTCACTCATTGATGGTGTGATAAGCATGTCAATGGCCTGGTTTTAGGAATTGTGAAACATGAGCTGAAGTTTGTGAAGGCAAGAAAGTAGGCCATGTGAATTACATATTTATTTTTTTTTGTAGTTGGTGTAATGATATTGTGGGTAATAAATGGATTTTGAATAATGAATAGAATTTTGGAATATGGAAGAATGAAATGGTTCAAAGAAATGAATTTGGATTAAAATGAATTAGGCTCCCCTTCATACGCACACAATCATGAGCTCTCGGTTTCGTTGTAACACCAACTCGACTATTTTCCACACACCTCCTGATTACGGATAAATTCAAAAATCAACCACTAAATAACTTGCAACTAAATCATCGGCCATCAATTTTGATCTTTGATATAATTCTCTGAATCTCTGAACCACAATTCTCATAGAACACTGCTTAATAAACCAATGGATTTCAACACAAGAAAATTTGATCTTGAACAATCATATTGCCTGAGAAAATAGCCCACCACCACGGGTATCTTATGATTGAAGCAAACTCTTGATAGTCTGACCAAGATGAGGTCAAACTTCCATTTGATTTAGACTTGAATGGATGTCCTTGCCATCAATCTCCTTGCAAAACCCTAAACACACAGAGAAGAAGAAGAAACAAGAAAAAATTGCAAAAATATTTTTGGTATTTTAGTTAGAGGTTAGTAAACAGAAACAAACATAAAGTAAATAAGAAACATAAGGGTGAGAGAACCATAAAGTATGATCTTGTTTGTGTATGTAATGATGCAAATGAAATGTGGGATCTTAGGGGTAAAAATTAGGGTATTACACTGATGCACATTAAGTTTGAAACCTTAGATTGATATCTAGGTTCTTTACCCATCTCTCTTTATCCTATTGACATAGGATCCCTCTTGGGAGAGCCTGGCCTTCCTTAGGAAGTGCTATGTGCATTCTTCAAGAGGTGGAGCCTGTGATGGACTCATGTGCTGATGCACATTAAGTTTGAAACCTTAGATTGATACTTAGGTTCCTCACGGATCATTCTTTGTCCTATTGACATAGGATCCCTCTTGGGAGAGCCTGGCCTTCCTTAGAAAGTGCTCTGTGCATTCCTCAAGAGGTGGAGCATGTGATGGACTCCTGTGCTGATGCACATTAAGTTTGAAACCTTATATTGATACTTAGGTTCCTCACCCATCTATCTTTGTCCTATTGACATAGGATCCCTCCTGGGAGAGCCTGGCCTTTCTTAGCAAGTGCTTTGTGCAAGCCTCAAGAGGTGGAGCCTGTGATGGACTCCTGTGCTGATGCACATTAAGTTTGAAACCTTAGATTGACACCTAGGTTCCTTAATGTGCTGATGCACATTAAGTTTGAAACCATAGATTGACACCTAGGTTCCTTACCTATCTTTCTTTTTCCTATTGACATAGGATCCTTCTTGGGAGAGCCTGGCCTTCCTTAGGAAGTGCTTTGTGCATGCCTCAAGAGGTGGAGCCTGTGATGGACTCCTGTGCTGATGCACATTAAGTTTGAAACCTTAGATTAACACCTAGGTTCCTTACCTATCTTTCTTTGTCCTTTTGATATAGGATCCCTCTTGGGAGAGCCTGGCCTTCCTTAGGAAGTGCTCTGTGCATGCCTCAAGAGGTGAAGCCTGTGATGGACTCATGTGCTGATGCACATTAAGTTTGAAACCTTAGATTGACACCTAGGTTCATTCCCTATCTATCTTTGTCCTATATACATAGGATCCCTCTTGGGAGAGCCTGACCTTCCTTAGGAAGTGCTCTGTGCATTCCTCAAGAGGTTCAGCCTGTGATGGACTCCTGTGCTGATGCAAATTAATCAACTATGCTGATGCACATTAATCAAGTGTTTTAGATTGACATCTAGGTTCATTCCCTAAATCATTCTTTGTCCTATTGACATAGGATCCCTCTTGGGAGAGCCTGGTCTTCCTTAGGAAGTGCTTTGTGCATTCCTCAAGAGGTTGAGCCTCTGATGGACTCCTGTGCTGATGCACATTGAGCTAACACCTTAGATTGACATCTAGGATCTACCCCAGTTCCTTTATCCGTACTATTGACATAGGATCCCTCTTGGGAGAACCTGGCCTTCCTTAGGAAGTGCTCTGTGCATTCCTCAAGAGGTTGAGCCTCTGATGGACTCATGTGTTGACACACATCAACTAGATGCAGCCTTGGGATGACTTCCTTGATTCTCTTCCAATTCATTTCTTCTTTCCTGATGGATTGTGGTGTGGTTGTTTGTTTGCCTGTTGCTTGATGCATTAGGATAGCCTCATGTGTAGAGTATTCTAGGCTTAGGAGCATGATTGCCCTGAAAGGTTGAGCTGAGCTCCCTTTGCTTGATTGCATTGAAAGGTTGAGGTGATCCTCCCTTTGCTTGATTGTTTTTGTTTGTTCTTTGCTTGTTTGCATTAGAAGTTGAGGCTCCCTCCTTCTGCTTGGCTGATGCATAGCATATTTACATGTCTTTATCTCAGTAGCTTGATAGCTTTGTATTTGTCTGCTTAATGATTTTTGCCTCTGTTTCCCACTTCACATGATCCCTTTGGACTCTCACTTCCTTTGATAAGGAAGTGATGATAGACTGTTAGGTTGAAACCTTTGCATGATAACTTCTAGGAGTTCCCTATTTCAAAACTCAACCATAGGATGAATCCCTGGCATGACAACATTAAGGATTGACAGTTTCCCCTGTAGAGTTCGTTCTCTTCTTATCTCCAAAACAACAGTAAAATGCGTAATAAAGGCAAGTTGGTACAGCGCGTTACGAGCCTTAAGCTACTTAGGAAATGATTGTTGAAGGGTCACTCTTCAACAGTCAGGATGTTTAGCCTGGCACCCTTAGGGTGGCATGCGACGCATTCACTCCTAAGTCATAGTCTCTAGTGCAGTACGAACTACAAACATCCATAAAAAACACTTCTTTCCGTAAAAGACGCAAAACAAATACCAAACCTCTTTTTTCCCCGTGGGCTCTTAATCAAGGAAACGTTTTCAGAAAAAGAGTGTCGTTAACTCTCAGTTCTACCGCAAACGGTAATGCACGAGTCTCCGACGAGCGAGCTGCATACACCAAACTGCTGGAATTGTTTGTTAACCCTACTCGGAAAAACAGATGAATCAACCCGTAATCCGTAGTATCCCAAACTACGTAAGCTCTGATCTCTCACACCTGTTGAGAGTACGTAGGCACAATACTGACGTATTGGCGAGTCACCTTCCCCCATCCTTTTACCCGTAGTTAGCCGAACTACGTTGACTCTGATTTCTCGTTCTCTGATGAGAATACGTAGGAACGAAGCGAGATGCTTTGCCGAGTCATTTTTCTTTTCTTTTCAGACCATCCTTGATAGGTAGATAGTTAAACCAACCCGTTAGATAAACACAACAAGCATGGATCCCGTTGAGTACAACGGACGTGAGGGGTGCTAATACCTTCCCCTCGCGTAACCGACTCCCGAACCCAGACATGATTGCGATGACCTTGTCTTATACCTTTTCGTCAAGTTTTTCCGATCATTTCCTTTCCCTTTTCTGTGGGATAAATAACGAAAGGTGGCGACTCTTCTGTTTTGCCGGCACCTTATTTTCGCAGTAGCGACAATGTGTTTGTGTAATACCTTCGTTAACAGACAATTACCAAGAGAACTAGTTTTAGTCGATCGGAAGAAAGACTCGCGTATGAGTATCGACACACCTTACTTTCACAAATCTTTTATTTGATGTGTACCGTTTGATCTGAAAAATGTTTATCCAATCTTGTTGCTTGAGGTCAAGCAACGGTTTAAGTTTGGGAGAGTTTGATAAGTGATTTTTATACGTTATTTTACCATGAGTTTTAGTTAATCATCTTATATGTTTATTTACATTTTATTTCCTTTTATCGCATTTTATAAGTTGGTTTGGTATTTCCATTGTTTTCAGGTTTAGGTAAGCAATCAAGAAGAACCAGAGCAAAAACTGGGAAAAACAGCAGGAATTCAGAAGAGATTTTGAAGGGAAACAGTGGCCTGACACGACCACCCGTGTCACCTGACAAGGCCCGTGTCAAGAGGATGCCAAGAGATGAAATTGTCTAGAAAAGCAGCGGGCTGACACGGGTGCCCGTGTCACCTGACACGGCCTGTGCCAACATGTCTGGAGCAGATCGTGTTTTCATCAGACATCCAGGGGGCCAACATAGCCGCCTGTGTCAGCTGACACGACCCGTGTTGGCTGAAGCGCTTCACCTTCCAATTTTATTGTTTTTGTGACCGGTGTGATCCCTAAGGGTATTTCGGGTATTTTCCTATTATTGTGTTGGACCTGAGAGTATTTAAGACGTATTTTGAGAAGGAAAAATGGACTTTTTGGCCAGAGAAGAATTATACAATCAAGAGTGGAGAGATCAAGGTGATTGGGGAACTGAAGATTTTCATGAGCGGAGGAAATTGAAGATCAAAGAAACCTATTATCTTGTAGTCTAGTTTTTACTTTGTATTTTCTTCGAATAATATGAGTAGGTAAATCCCCCAATGATATTAGTATTGCAATAATAATTCCTTTATTTTCACAACTGATTTGATCTCTAGCTATTCGTAATGCTTGTCCTGTCAGACCAACAGGGTTTGATTTTTTATTAACGATTAGGTTGGACCGACATTGTTAATGCTTTGTTTTTTATCACTCTGTAGTAGATATCACCTAGGGCTAGGGATACCATATAGGAACTAGAATATTCTTGATAATTGATTGCTTAATTTCGTTTATAATTCTCTATGGACATAGGAATTAGAGTTACAATTAAAGATTTTCTCACTAAGGAATTAGAAGCAAACAATCTAAAGAATCGGTAATTAGTTAGTTACAATAAGTTGTTGCAGTGTTAATTCAGAGTTGTTACTGAGTCGGATCACACACTTCCCGTAGCATGTTACTCATATCTGTTTAAACCACTTAGTAAATTTCTCTCATTTACTTGCAAATATTTTTATAATTAAACCAAACAATCTTAAAACCCCAAGTGCTTTTGTTTAATTGAATTACTATAGAACTTATATTTCCTATGTAGTCCTCGAGATCAATCTTCGGGGAAATCCCCTCTTATTACTACATTGAAAAAATAGTACACTTGCTATTTTACCAATCAATTTACAAGATCAAGAATGGCCAAGTTTAATTGAGTGTCGAGATCATAAAGTTATTACAAATTGCTTGTAAGTTCTACAAAAAGAAGTGCATTGGATCATAAAGTTCACCAAAAGCTTAAATCAAGTCCATTACGAAATTCAAAAAGTTTCCACAAAAAGGGTATAGACTCATGGAAAATTGTCCCATCACACTTTACATGACATTACAAGTGGGATACTACATGAATCCTACATCAAAACCATGATACAAATTCCATGTCATAAGCCAACATCATGTTATGGACCATCTTACTACCAAGTTGCACGCATCATCCTCTAACCATTCTTCAATATGCCCCATTACTTTAAGGCAAAACCTGCTGCCTGCGCAATACCACCACAAACTATACATCAATATAATATGCAGCAGTAACAAAATGTTCACAAAAATGCATAATAAGCAGCTTCTACAAAACACAACAAAGCTTTTTTCGAACAACAAAAAAAGAAACTGCAATGAGCCATCCAAAAAACATGCAATGCCCTACATAGCAAACTCTCCTATACTTTAAAATAACACGCCAGACAACCAGTACACAAACCTGCAAAATCGTATTGTGTTTGCTACTACCTCTACAACACTCCAAAACACCAACAGGATTGCCACAACCAACATAGCAGCATACAACATGCTGTTTCACAGCCACAACATAAGACCTGCACAAAAGGTACGATTCCAAAAGGGCAAGATGCATTAAAGGAGCAGTTGGCAACACACAATGAAAAAAACTTGAGCAAAAGAGGGAGAACCTAAATTTTCCAATTCAAAATCAACCTCAGAACATCAACTATCTTCATCACAATAACCTCACCAAAGAAAATAAACCTTCATCACCAAAACATCCTTCACATAACCATCTTCCACACAACCGCTAAACCACCACCCTTTGTGTCCCTCAAAATCTCACACGATAACCATTACAACCACCATCACATAACCTTCAAATCTCCATTTCTGAATCTCAAAATAACCTTATGACCAACACCCACAACCACGATAACATAATCCTCCTCCATGTACTGTTCATGCCGGTGAAATACAATTAATCACACAACATCAAAACCGCAACCACAAAAGTGCATCAGCTTGTTCCTCCAACCTCCAATAACAACGGTTACAGCAACTGACACTTTCACAACTCGATAACTTGCAGCAACAACAACCTTAACAATCAACAACAATAAAGAGCAGAGAGACCTGGATTTGAAATAAGAAAAGCGAAGAGATTTTAGCGAAATATAGCAAGAATAGAGAGAAGCAGAGAGAATCGTTGAAAAGGATGATAGATCGAAGAAGTTGGTACAGGGTAGGCACAACAATATTTGGGTCGTGCATTTCTTTCTCTTTTTCCTTTCATTTTGAATTTTGTTTAACTATATTATTTCTTTTTCTAAAATTCTAGTGTTTTAATTTAATTGTTAAACCTTTTTATTCCTTTATTATTATTATTTACTTATTTAATTTTTTTCATCCTTCTGGTCCTATTTTCTTTGTCTTTTTTAATTACTATTGAAAATCATTTTTACAATCATTTCTAATTCATTATTTTATTTTTTTTATTATTATTTTATTTACTTTTGATTTTTATTTTTATTTTCGTTCAAGTAGACTTAGTAATTTAGGTGATATTTGTGAGTGCTCTTATTTTGAATCTTTTCCTTTGTGTGGTTGTTATTGTTATTCACCTTGATATTTTTTTCCTGATATGCTTGTGCTTAATTATGTATCATGACCTATGATTTCACTTCCACATTCAAAATACTTTCAAAATAAATTCTCAATTAACATCGAACCATTTTTCACCCTTGAAAGTCGATTGCTTTTTTTAAGCATCTCCATCAAACTTTTGGTCACTGTTGCACCCCAAAATTTGCCCAACATTTCTTTACCTAACTTGTGTTTCATTGCATTCATGTTAGCATTATCATTTGCATTGCATTGACATGTATGCAGGAGATCAAGAGGTATGACTACCAACAAATGGCTACACAAGACTATGAAGCTAGCTAAGAGGCTAATCCAAGTGTTCAAGGGTTGATATCCTCACCAGAGAAGGTAAGAGATCCTCAGAGAGTGGTTGAAACCAAGTGTGTAGGTCTCCTAACTTGAGAGTTGTGGGAGGTCATCTGATGATGCTGAGGCCATGAAGTTGAACCTCGAGCCTTGAGAGAGCTCTTAAGAAGTATTGGGATCATTTTGAAGCCTAGACAGGTCATTGTGAAAAGGATATGAAGATCTACCCAAGATTGGTGCAACTAGGATTTCATCTGGTCAACCCTAGGATAACTGATGATTTGAAAAAGGTTGAGACCTAATTCAAGAGCCATGTGATCATGGATTAATGTGTTGAGATGTCCAAGGGATGATTCCAAGGTCAACTTATCATGAATCAAGAGTGTGAGGAGTTCCTAAGCTAGGGTTGCTATGCTTGATAGTGTAAAATCCCCTAGTTTACTGCCTAACTTCAAGACCACTTAACTCAAGATGTGATTTTAATCTCACCTTGACCCCAACATGATTGTTGTAGAACATAATCTTAGAAAGGGGGGGATTGAATAAGTATGGAAAATTAAGACTTAAAAATAATCACACAATTATTTTTATCCTGGTTCGTTTAACAACTACTCCAGTCCACCCTTCCAGAGTGATTTGCCTTTCTCAACAAGGACTTAATCCACTATTAAATCAAACTGATTACAATAGTATCACCTAAGAACAACAGTTCTTAGTCTTCTCAAGAGCTACTGATTCTAACTGAATCCTCTTAAGGAATATCCTTTACAATCAATGTAAATTAAATACAAGAGTTTTTAATGCTTCTATAAAGCTTTTATCACAACAGTGATTTTTCTCTTAAGTTTAAGTACAATGAGATTCTATGAAGAATAAGAATGAGAGCTTTTAGAATATTATGATTTCTTTTCAGCAAGTGTGTAGCGCTGAAGAATGAAGTGAAGATCTCCTTTTATAGGCAGCTGAATCATGCAAGCTGAACGTTGAAAAGAGAGTCCCAAAAGGTCTGAGCCTTTTTGTCTTCACATCAACTGACCTTTCCTTGAAATAGATGGCACAGAAAAATCCTTTTTGTTTGTGTAAGTGTGTCTAGCACAAATAAGGAAAGAGACGTTGAATAGTTCCAACGGATATATTCTTGAAAATACTTCTTCAGTTTCAGCAAGTTCTTCAGAGTCTGAATGAATCAGAGTCTTCTAATGAGATTCAGAACTATGTTGTATCAGAGTCTTCTGCAGCGTGTGTGCTTCTAGCGTGTTGATCATCAGAGCATTTTGACACAGAACTTCAGTACTTGGCAGCGTAGGTACTTTCAGAAACTTCTGTAGACTAATGCTTTGAGAAACTCTTCAATCAATATTCTTCTATACTTCTGATGCTTTAGCTTCAGATGCTTCTGATTATCTTCAGATGCTTCTGACTTAGAATGTTCTGGAGCTTCTTGCTTCAGATCCTTCTGGAGACTACGCTCAGGATCTTCTGTGAGGAGCAAACATATTATTCTGTAAGGTGCATCTGGCGCTTCAGAGTCAGAATAACTTCTTGTATTCAAGGCAGATTTGCTTCTAGAGAGTTAATATAATTTCAATCTGCAGTAAAACTCTCAAACAAATTTTAGAGTATATAATTCTTAAATATAAATTTCCTAACAGTTATCATCAAAACAAAGAGTAATTATTAAGAATCAATCTGTGTTCTAACAATCTCCCCCTTTTTGATGATGACAAAAAGTATCAGAAATTTTATTTAATTAAACATAAAGAATTATACCTCCCCCTGAGATGATGAATCTCCCCCTGAGTTGAATATGAAAAAGGAATAGAAACTTCCCTTTTTATCTTGAGTAATCTTCAGAGTCAGATCTTGTTTGTTTTGTAATAATTAAGGATCAGACTATCTTGCAGATATGAGATTCAGAGTTTGATAAAAGATAAATGATCTGAGAAACTCAGAGATTCTTTTATAGAGTGTTCTTATCAAATGTTCTGAAATAGTCAATTTAGATATTAGAAAGAGTAGATATGTCTGAAGATTCATTCTAGTGAAATTATATTAAATAGTTCAGATCTTTATTTTCTCCCCCTTTTTTGTCATAAGCAAAAAGTAAAAACTTTTAATAAAGACAAATAAAAGGAACAAGAGCAGATAATTCAATGGAGAATAACAAGCTGATTCATTTAATCATAATAGAGCAAAAGTACATTGGAAAATATCAGAAGATATAACAATAAAAATTTAGATGCAAAACAACAGATGCACAAATATGAGAAAAAAATCTAAGAGTGTTTTGACAAAAGCATCTTCAATAGGTCTGTGATCTCAGATTGTGATTGCTCTTGCTTTGACATCCACTTAGTCATTGTCTCATTCTTCTCATCTTGTTTAGACATCCACTCTGACATGTCCTCAGATTTCTTGTCTTGCTTCGCCATCCAAGATTTTATTTCAGATTGACCAGCTTCCAGAGCAGCAATCTTGTCTCCAAAATCTGGATTTTCTGTCTTTATCTCTGATGAAGAAAATGGAGGTTATGCATCCTGAACAGAGTCAATTGCCATAGGGTCTGGAGATCCTGAAGAGGGTTCTACCAGAGTCATAGTCAATACATTGGCAGTTGGTTCTAGTGGAGGAGGAGGAGGAGGAGCATCCAAACAAAGCAGAGGTTCAGTCTTGTTTACAATCCAGAATTGAGTTCTTTCAGCTCTGAGCTTTGCATCATCAAAACAGATGTTCTTCAGATTAGAAGCTACAGTGTTGAATCTCTTGATAAACCCTTTCCAGATGATGTCAGTCTCATTTGCATCCATAGTTTCAGAGCATCTCGTCTGAACAGTACCTAAAGACATCTGTATTTCTTGCAAAAACGTTTGAAATAAATGATCAATATTAAGTCTGGGTGGTGATTTAAGCAAGGTTTCCAGAGTCATCTGTTTAGGTTTGGGAGTTGGTGGTATCAGTGATTTTGAGATGGAAATCAGAGGAGGGGGAACATAAGGAATGAATGGAATTTCTGGTTTTTTGAGGTAAGGATCTGTTTAAAGCATTAAGCAGAGTTGGTTGAGGTCTTGTGCATGGGTAAACAACATCAAAGGATGCATTGGAGTATGGTACGAAAGCAGAGTTTGATGGTTTATCAGATGCAGGATGCAGAGCTGAAACAGCAGCTTTACCAGATGTAGCAGATATGGTGGCTAAGGATCCTTCATTGTTCATAGATTGAATGTATGAAATGATTACAGATGGAAGGGCCTGTCTGAGTTTTGGTTTGAGAGGTATCAAAGGTTCAGAAGGCTCAACTCTATCATAAAAATCTTTCAGTTTGAAACCATAAGATAAATTATGATAAAGAGAAGACACTTGGGCACAAGATATTCCAGATGATGATGGATTGGAAGTGGGAACAATCATCTCAGATGATGGTGCAGGTGGAGGCAAAGGGTCTGAAATGGAAGTTTTAGCAGGTAAGGTTGATTCAGGTTCAGGTTCAGGTTCATGTACAGGATATTTGTCAGATGGATTAATCAGAAAATCAGGATGAATTTCTGATTCTGATGAGTTGGAGGATGTAGTAGGTGTACAAGAGGTAGAAGAAACTTGAAACACTGTTTTTAATGGAGTGATATCAAGAACTTCTGTCTCAGGGATATGAGATGGTTCTGAAGGAATATCAGATTGTTGAGAAGGTGGTTCAGATGAAACCGGTGCAATAGGTTCAGAAGATGGAAAGTTTGATGGTGGTATGACAGAGTCTTTTTCTGGTTGATCTTCTGTGGTTTGTTTTTCTGGATGATCAGAAGTTTTTGGTTGATTTTCTGTTTGTGGTTGAGCAGAGTTTTGTTTATCAGAAGTTTGTTGTAGTTCTGATGGTTGTGGTTCTGTTTGTTGTGGTTCTGTTGGTTGTGGAACTGATGGTTCTGGAACTGTTGGTGATGGACGTGGAGTGAAGTGTTTGATGTGTATTTTGGGTTGAGGTGGTTTTGATACAGAGGCAGTGGTTTGTTTCTGAGGTGAGACAGAACTAGGGGCAGCAACAGATGTTGTTTGAGTGACAGGTGGTTTGGGAACATACTTAATAGATGAATCATTAATAACAACATTTTTAGAAATAGCAGAAGTCTTTGTACCTTTGAGTTTAATCCTCTTAGCAGATGCAGAGACAGCTTCTCCAGAATCCTTTCTCTTTAAAAGATCCTTGGGTTTCTCAGCAATCTTAGCCTTCTTCTGGACAGGTTCAGATTCTGCTGCAGGCTGAGATCTTCTCCTTTTAAGTGGAACTTCTTCTTCTTCTTCTCCTCCTGCATCTGGCAGTGGTTGCTTGACAAGTTGAAACACATTGGCTGGAACAGGCAGTCCTTCCTTTTTGCATTCCTCTATATACATCAGAACAATGTGTCTAGGTTCTTCAGCAAAGAATAGAGGAAAGTCAGATACTGGAACCCTTTTATTCAAATCAGACATATTTAACCTCTTTGGAGCAGTAGTAAGTTCATCTACTATCTTGAGTCTCAGAAGGCTTTTAGCGTTCAGAGGCTTTTCCATAATGAACTCTAATTCTTCTGTAACACCAGCATCATACAGAGCAGCCACTAAACCATTTTCAGTGAGAAGATCTGAGAGCAACCTTCCAAAAGGTATCCAAGTCCTGATCTTCTGGCCTTTTTCTTTTACAGATTCTCTAGATGCATTTATGTGATTCCACAGATGCATGAACAAAATGTAAGGAAGATCTACCTTATTGCTCTGACTAAGGCAGTACATAAAATAGATCTGTTCATTGTTGACATAATCTGGGGAATTTGTTGACTTTCTGTGATGTATGCATCCCATGAAGATCTTGGCCCAGATCTTGTAATCAGGCTTCAAATCTTTGAATCTGTTAGAGGCTTGTCCAGCAGTCATAACTTCCTCATAAACTTCATCCATATCCACACGCCCAGCTGGCAAATGTGAAACACCATCTGTTTCTTCATAACCAATCAGTCTTCTAATCAGATCCTCTGTGATGATGATCTCCTTTCCCAGCACAGATGATAAAAAAAACTTTGGATACACAGATGCATGAATCCAGAATTCCTTAACAAGTAGAGGGTAAACTGGTCCAAACAATCTATCAAAGTATTTCACCCAACCTTGAGCTCTAACAATGGAGCGAAAATCAAACCCATTGTCAGCCAGAGAATCAAATTCAACCATGGATTCACACAACACTTCTAATTTATCAACAGGTGTGAGAAGAGTTCTCTTTGGAGGAGCATATGGAGCAGCACCTAGGTTATCTGAAGTCACAGCAGCCATTGTGGATTGAAACTGTGCAGTTGTTGATGAAGAAGACGCCATTGAAGATTGCTTTTTAGAACACTTAGGTTTTGAGTTTTTATGCAGAGAGAACAATACATGAAAACGCATGTAAATTCTGAGAGTGAAAAGTGTGAAAGTGAATACACAACAAGTATTTATACTAATCACATAGGCACACCAAAAGACAGAAAGAACGCACGTTTGAGCAGCATTAAATGAAGAGAATAAAATCATTTCAAATAATAAATGCTTCTGACAATTTTGGGGGGAAAACCAAGATATTTACTATTCAAATTTCACCTCAAACGTCTTTTCAGTTGTGCACACGCCACCTCATCAGATTTTGTGGGACACGTGTTTGCTTGCATGTTGTTCTGAATTCTCTCAAGAAATGAAACGTTAGCCAACGTTCAGATCTTCTAAAGATGATTAGTTCAGATTTTCACATCAGAAATATTAATCAGAATAGAATGAATGAACAGAAGAAATACTTCAGAAGAATTAAGCATTTTTGCATCTGGAACAATTTGCTTCTGATAAATATCATTCTGGACAAAAATCCATACCAATATTTTTCAGAATAAAATTGAATCTATCTTCAACAAGGGGTTTTGTAAAAATATCTGCCCATTGATGATCTGTATCAACAAAGGCTAAATTTATGATTCCCTTCTGAACATAGTCTTTGATGAAATGATGCTTAATTTCTATATGTTTTGCCTTAGAATGTAAAATGGGATTCTTGGACAAACATATAGCAGAAGTATTATCACAAAAGATAGAAATGTTACTCTCAAAAATTTGATAATCTTCTAGTTGACTTTTCATCCAGAGCATCTGCGTGCTACATCCAGCAGCAGCAATGTATTCAGCCTCTATGGTTGAAAGTGCAATTGTGGGTTGCTTCTTGCTGTACCAGGAGATTAGATTTCTTCCTAGAAATTGACAACTTCCAGAAGTACTTTTTCTTTCCACTCTGTCTCCAGCATAGTCAGCATCACAGAATCCAACTAATTTGAAATCATCAGATTTTCTGTAACACAAACCCACATTAGAAGTACCTTTCAGATACCTTAGAATCCTCTTGACAGCTGTCAAGTGTGATTCTCTAGGATCTGATTGGAATCTAGCATACAGACAAACACTGAACAATATGTCAGGTCTAGAAGCAGTAAGATAAAGAAGAGAGCCAATCATACCTCTGTGGAGCTTCTGGTCTACTTTCTTACTTACCTCTTCTTTGCCAAGTGAGCTAGTAGGATGCATTGGAGTCTTTGCCACCTTGCTGTCAGACATGTTGAATTTCTTCAGAAGTTCTTTAACATACTTTGTCTGATGTATGTAGGTGCATTCTGGAGTTTGATTAACTTGGATTCCTAAAAAGAATCTGAGTTCTCCCATCATGCTCATTTCAAATTCTGCCTGCATACATGTAGCAAATTCCTTTCCAAGCATAATATTTGTTGATCCAAAAATAATATCATCTACATAAATTTGGCAAATTAGAAGATCTTTCTTTATAGTTTTACAGAATAGAGTTGTATCCACTTTGCCTCTGATGAAATTCTTCTCCAAAAGGAAATTACTCAATCTCTCATACCAAGCTCTGGGAGCTTGTTTTAATCCATATAGAGATTTCTTTAATTTGAAAACATGATCTGGAAATTTTTCATTTTCAAAACCAGGAGGTTGGTGGACATAAACTTCTTCTTCTATAATACCATTAAGAAAGGCACTTTTAACATCCATCTGATATAGAGTGATGTTATTCTGTGCAGCAAAAGAAATAAGAAGGCGTATAGATTCTAACCTTGCCACTGGAGCATATGTCTCAGTGTAATCAATACCTTCTTGCTGACTGTATCCTTGAGAAACCAGCCTTGCCTTATTCCTCTCAACTTCTCCTTTCTCATTTAGTTTATTTCTGAAGACCCATTTTGTACCAATAATATTAAATCCTTGAGGTCTTTGAACTAGATCCCATACATCATTTCTGCTGAATTGGTTAAGCTCTTCTTGCATGGCAATAATCCAATCATTGTCTTGCAGAGCTTCTTCTACAGAAGATGGTTCAATTTCTGACACTAGTCCAAATAGAGACGCCTCAGATGATCTTAGAAAAGATCTTGTTCTGATGGGATCATCTTTCTTTCCAATAATGACATCCTCTGGATGAGAAGCTTTAATTCTGGATGATGATCCTCTGATAGTTGACTCTTCAGAAATTTTTAGATTATTCATCTGAGAAGTTAAGGGAGTAGCATCTGGAGTTGCTTCTGGTTCCTTCACTTGAAGTTTGTCTGCTTCTGGAACTTCAGAGTCAATAAAGACTACTTCCCTATCTGCAGAGTTATCATCCTGCTTTGGCTTTTCAGAGCCAAGCTTATCATCAAATCTGACATGAATGGATTCTTCCACAATCTATGTCTCAGTGTTGTATACTCTGTAGCCTTTAGAGCGTTCAGAATATCCAAGCATGAAACACTTCTGTGCTTTGGAATCAAACTTGCCCAGATTTTCCTTAGTGTTTAACATATAACAGATACATCCAAAAGGATGAAAATAAGAAATGTTGGGCTTTTTGTTCTTCCACAGTTCATAAGGAGTCTTCTTCAGAAGAGGTCTAACAGAAACTCTGTTCTGAATGTAGCATGCTGTATTGATTGCTTCTGCCCAAAAATGTTTTGCCAGATTTGTCTCATTGATCATGGTTCTGGCCATTTCTTGCAAAGTTCTGTTTTTCCTTTCTACAACCCCATTCTGTTGTGGAGTTCTAGGACAGGAAAAATCATGAGGAATGCCATTTTCAGAAAAATATTTTTCAAAATATTTATTTTCAAATTCACCACCATGATCACTTCTGACTTTTATAATTTTGAAATTCTTTTCATTCTGGACTTGCTTGCAGAAGTCAAAGAACACAGAATGTGACTCATCCTTGTGTTTTAAGAACTTTACCCATGTCCATCTGCTAAAGTCATCAACAATGACCAATCCATACTTCTTGCCTCTGATGGATGCAGTTTTCACTGGTCCAAACAGATCAATATGAAGTAGTTCTAATGGTTTAGAGGTAGAAACAACATTTTTTGATTTGAAAGATGTTTTTGAAAACTTCCCTTTCTGACATGCTTCACAAAGAGCATCTGAAGTGAACTTCAGATTAGGGAGTCCTCTGACAAGATTAAGTTTATTAATCTGAGATATACGTCTCATATTAATATGGCCCAATCTTCTGTGCCAGACCCATTGCTCTTCATTCACAGACAAGAGGCATTTAACATTTTGAACTTTAAGTTCTGAAAGATTTATTTTATAAATGTTGTTTTTCCTCTTACCACTAAATAGGATAGAGCCATCCTTTTGACTAATAGCTTTACAACATTTTTGATTAAAAGTTATATCATAACCATTGTCACTTAATTGACTTATGGACAATAAGTTATGCTTTAACCCTTCAACAAGTAAAACATTAGTAATAGAGGGAAGTTTACCATTTCCAATAGTGCCAGATCCAATGATCTTGCCCTTCTGGTTCCCTCCAAACTTCACGTCTCCTCCAGATCTAAGTTCCAGGCTTTGGAACATAGACTTTTCTCCTGTCATGTGTCGTGAGCATCCAGAGTCCAGGTACCATGATTGGTGTCCTGACCTTGCTGCTAAGAACATCTGCAACAGGAATTATTTTGTTTTTAGGTACCCAGATCTTCTTGGGTCCTTTGGGGTTAGTTGGTTTGTAGGTTTGTCTAAACTTCTGTTTTGCAACATAATGTTTATTCTGAGTTGCCTTAGGTTTAAACACATAAGTACTCTTCTCAGAGCTTGTGTGTTTAATGTCATTCAAGTGACCAAATTTGAATTGAGAATACAGAGGTGTCTTCCTGATGAAAAGTTTGTCAACAGGTTTTGGATTGCTTCCAGATGAAGACTCATATCCAATGCCTCTTCTGTTGTTTCCACTAACACCATAGATCATGGAAGCCATCTTGCTTCTGTCTATGCTCTTAGTGAGAAATCTCTGAAAACTAGAGTCATATTTTTCTAAAATATTTTCACATGAATTAGTCTCAGATTCAGATTCTTGTTGAGTTCTTTCAAAGTCATTTTTGATTTTTAAATTTATTTCTTTCTGCTCAACAAGTTCTGTTTTCAGAAGATCAATCTCAGATTCAAGATTGCTTTTCAGCTTCTTGTATTTGAGTTTGATGTTGTTATAACTTTTAAGAACTTCTGTTACAACTTTAATGAGTTCTTCTTTGGTAAGTTTAGCCATTACCTCTTCTGCATCATCATCAGATTCAGATTCTGATTCATATCCTGAGGTACCTTCCTCTTGATCTTCTGTCCTGGCCATCAGTGCAACGTTTGCACATTCTTCTTCTGATTCAGAAGATGATTCACACTCATCTGAGTCATCCCATGTTGCCATCAGAACCTTCTTCTTTTTGTTGAACTTCTTCTTAGGTTTTTCTTTCAGAAGTTTGGGGCAGTCATTTTTGTAGTGCCTAGGTTCTTTGCACTCATAGCACACAACTTCTTTCTTGGCAGATCTTCTGTGACTAGAAGATTCCTTTCTGTTGTCAGATCTTCTGAAGTTGTTGAACTTCTTTCCCTTGTGCTTCCAGAGTTTGTTAATCCTTCTGGACAGCATGGATAACTCATCTTCTTCTTCAGAAGAAGATTCTTCAGAGCTTTCTTGAATGACCTGCAAAGCTTTAGCAGTTTTGTTAGATTTTAATGCTACAGATTTACCTTTATCTTTCTTCTGAGGTTCGTCTTCCTCAAGCTCAATCTCATGGCTCCTCAGTGAGCTGATGAGTTCTTCTAGAGAGATCTTGTTCAGATCTTTGGCCATCTTCAGGGCAGTCACCATTGGTCTCCATCTGATGGGCATACTTCTGATGATTTTCTTTACATGATCTGACGTGGAATATCCCTTGTCCAGAACTTTCAGCCCAGCAGTGAGTATCTGGAATCTGGAGAACATGGCTTCAACAGATTCAGAGTCTTCCATTTTGAAAGCCTCATACTTCTGGATCAGAGCCAGAGCTTTTGTCTCCTTAACTTGAGAATTTCCCTCATGGGTCATTTTAAGGGATTCAAACATATCAAAAGTTGTCTCCCTGTTTGTGATTTTCTCATACTCTGTATGTGAAATAGCATTCAGTAATATGGTTCTGGCTTTATGGTGATTTCTGAAGTCTTTCTTCTGAGAATCTGTCATAGATTTTTTGTCAATCTTTTTGCCATCTCCATCTGTGGGATGTACATATCCATCTATGACAAGATCCCATAGATCAGCATCATATCCTAGGAAAAAACTCTCAATTCTGTCTTTCCAGTAATCAAATTTTTCTCCATCAAACATTGGAGGTTTGGTGCTGATCCTATCTCTCTCTTCATATTTATTGTTAATATTTGACATTGAATTATCAGCCATGATAACAAATAAATATATTTATCAAAGTATATCTCTCTGGATCTTTACTGACAATGTTAAGTGATAGCACACTCAGAACCGGAGCTCTGATGCCAACTAAAGGTGAGATAATACTTAGAAAGGGGGGGATTGAATAAGTATGGAAAATTAAGACTTAAAAATAATCACACAATTATTTTTATCCTGGTTCGTTTAACAACTACTTCAGTCCACCCTTCCAGAGTGATTTGCCTTTCTCAACAAGGACTTAATCCACTATTAAATCAAACTGATTACAATAGTATCACCTAAGAACAACAGTTCTTAGTCTTCTCAAGAGCTACTGATTCTAACTGAATCCTCTTAAGGAATATCCTTTACAATCAATGTAAATTAAATACAAGAGTTTTTAATGCTTCTATAAAGCTTTTATCACAACAGTGATTTTTCTCTTAAGTTTAAGTACAATGAGATTCTATGAAGAATAAGAATGAGAGCTTTTAGAATATTATGATTTCTTTTCAGCAAGTGTGTAGCACTGAAGAATGAAGTGAAGATCTCCTTTTATAGGCAGCTGAATCATGCAAGCTGAACGTTGAAAAGAGAGTCCCAAAAGGTCTGAGCCTTTTTGTCTTCACATCAACTGACCTTTCCTTGAAATAGATGGCACAGAAAAATCCTTTTTGTCTGTGTAAGTGTGTCTAGCACAAATAAGGAAAGAGACGTTGAATAGTTCCAACGGATATATTCTTGAAAATACTTCTTCAGTTTCAGCAAGTTCTTCAGAGTCTGAATGGATCAGAGTCTTCTAATGAGATTCAGAACTATGCTGTATCAGAGTCTTCTGCAGCGTGTGTGCTTCTAGCGTGTTGATCATCAGAACATTTTGACACAGAACTTCAGTACTTGGCAGCGTAGGTACTTTCAGAAACTTCTGTAGACTAATGCTTTGAGAAACTCTTCAATCAATATTCTTCTATACTTCTGATGCTTCAGCTTCAGATGCTTCTGATTATCTTCAGATGCTTCTGACTCAGAATGTTCTGGAGCTTCTTGCTTCAGATCCTTCTGGAGACTACGCTCAGGATCTTCTGTGAGGAGCAAACAGATTATTCTGTAAGGTGCATCTGGCGCTTCAGAGTCAGAATAACTTCTTGTATTCAAGGCAGATTTGCTTCTAGAGAGTTAATATAATTTCAATCTGCAGTAAAACTCTCAAACAAATTTTAGAGTATATAATTCTTAAATATAAATTTCCTAACAGTTATCATCAAAACAAAGAGTAATTATTAAGAACCAATCTGTGTTCTAACACCTATGAACTTTTGGTCAACATGAATATTGTTCCTTATCTTCTTAGCTTTCTAGAAAGTACTAGAAGTCCATGATTGGATTTGTAGAACTCAAGATATGGCTTTGATAAGTCAAGGGTATTTTGGGTATTTGGAATTACCGGTTATATTTGGTTATGAGTCCATTTCACTATTTTAGGCACCTCAAATGAAGATTTGTTCAACTCGAAAGTTGTTCAAAATGGTGTTTTTAGTCCAACCATGACCCAAACATCCATTGATATGGATTGAATATGGAAGAGTATGAGGAAATTTTGGAAAAAGATCATTAAAAGGCATTAATGAAAGAAAAATTCAAAATAAATTACAATGGTTCCAAATTTCACAAGTTTATGCATTTTCTGATTGGAAATGATGTTTTAAAGAGATTGGCAATCTCACATTTTTGGTTTGAAGCTTAATTCATGGACTTTGCTTAGGTTACTTAGGATTGAAGTAACATAACAAATCTTGACCATAAGATCAATTCAAGCTTGCAATCTAAGCCATTCATCTTCACCAATGATTGTGCAAGCTGTTGAAGAAATGAGTGAGCCAAAACAGAGCCAGTACGCGCATATTCCATTGTTGAACTTTGGAGGAAAATGAAATTTTGGATCAAGCAAATTGGGCCATGTTAGGATCCAAATGACTTCTATTTAAGTTCATAACCATGTTCAGATGGTTTTTTGGAAGGAATTAGTGGAGATTTCAGTTGTGGCAGTTAGAGATCAAAGCTTCCAACTCCAAATCGTGTTTTGCAATTCAGATGGTTTCAAGAGGAATTGAAGATTCAGTTAGCACCAGGATCGTTCATTGAAGGTTTCTGCAGCATTTGAAGCCAAGAATCACCCTGCAACTGCTCCAATTTCAAGTTTTTTTCTAGGTTTTTATTTTTCACTATTGCTCTAGTTCTAGGCATGTTTAGACTGAAATTGGCATGTGGTTAGGTTGTAATGATGACATAGATCGTTTTAGGATCATAATTGAGAAGTTTGGTGATGATTCATGAGGTGATGCAATTTCTGTTTGGATACGAATCTGGATGATTCTTGAGTGTTAGCATGGATTGGTTAGTGATTCTTGATCCCTGAGAAGTGAGGATTAATTCTGTGTAATCAATTTTGAGTTTTGTGAGGATTATGGAATTGAGTATTTTTCTATTCCTCTTCGTGTTTGGAGATTCTTGAGGAATTAATGGAAATGGAATGGATATTAGTAATCCTGGTGAGGAGACGAGAAGAACGATGTAATTTTCTTGGAGTTTGGTTAAAGTTGGTTGCAGAGCTTGATGGCTCTCGCCGGAGAAGAAGGTGGGGCTCTTCTCCGGGCACCGCGGCTGTGTTTCCCTCCCCTTTCAGTTTCAAATGAGGACGATGGTCAGGGATCGTTGGATCTGATGGACTTTGTTGACTTAGTCTTTGAATCTGATGGACCAGGATGAGTTAAATTAGGGTTTGGTGAGGTGGCTTAACAAGGAGCATATGATCAGAATACTTTTCTGTTGGACGGATACGATTAGGGAGCACCATGGTCTTCAGTCAAACTTACCACACTTTGCCTTGAGTCATACACACCGTTTCATTAAACTAGGTGGCACGTGCGTGGCTGTTAGATCCCTTGACCAGTAATCTCATCTGATGGCTCTAATATTTTCTGGTTTCTTTTATTTCTTTTAATTGATTTTTCTATTTTATTTAATTGTTTTATCTTGTTTAATTCATTTTAATTAGTTTTAATGATTAGAAAAATATGAGAAAAATATGTGGTTGATCCTTGTGGAATTTTTGAATTTTCCACGAATTTGGATTTTATTTTGGTGTTGTTTTCCATTTAATGTCCATTTTTCTATTTTTGATAATTGTTTAAAAGTGCATAAAATGACTTGTTGTTTGCTGATTTTATTCCCAATTCATGCTTTTGATTTTGATGTTGATTTTTGGCTGGCTGGTTATAGACATGTTGATGATGTTATAGGATTTTTGTGGTGATTTTTAGATGATTCTAAGATTAGTTTTGAACTAGGTTATTAGAGCCTTCCCCACTTGAACCCTTCTTTGGACACCTTTTGGTTTAGAATTTCTTTAGGGCCCTTAAACCTTGATTTAAGCTCTGGATTTTCTGCCATAGGTTCTTAATAAATTTTGGATCCCTTAGGAAAATTTGTATATTTTTAGTAACTGATTTACTATTTTAGTTGGATTTTACATCTAGGTTGTTTGTAGGATGATTCTAGAATAGCACTTCCCATAGATGAACTTTAAAAGTGACCTTTAGTTCATGATTAGTTTCCAAACCTTTTTTGATGGTTTAGTAGACATGTTGATTCCTTTGTAGATTGAATCTCAAGGTTTGATTTGGTGTTTTAGTTCCCTTTGGAGAGCTTCTTTTAGAGCTTGTAGGATTAGGGTTTTTAGAGATTTAGAAGTTGCTTCCTTTTTCATAAGTATGGTTTGCTTTGATTTGCATTCCATTTCCTATCCAATGATGCAAGGTTCCTTGTGGGAGCCTAGTCCCTCCTTTGGAAGGACTAAAGGCCAACAACAAAAGGTAAAACCTTTGAGGATACCAATCTTAGATGAGTGGTTGAGTGCCTTAAGGGATTCCATTGGTTTTCCTCTTGCTTCCCCTCATCATGCAATGATCTTTGTGTTGATTCACATCATCTCTTGTTGGATCAAGTTTAAGCTTGAATATGAAGTCCTCATTCCCTTATCTCCTGATGGATGGCTTGGATTAGAAGACAAACTGTTGGGCTGCTTTGCTGCTGAAGTGTTGTTGTGCTGCTCTGCTGTTCTTGTTGTTTGACTGTATTTGTTGGATTGTTTCTCTGGTGTGTTGCATTAGAATAGGCTTTCATGTAGTTGCTCCTAGGCCTAAGTGCATTGAAAGGTTGACTTTTCCTCCCTTTGCTTGTTTGCATGAGAGGTTGAGTCTATCTCCCTCTGCTTGTCTGTTACTGTTTGGCTTTACTTGTTGGCTGAAGGTTGAGTTTGCCTTCCCTGCCTGTATATTGTGTGTTGTTTTTGCTTGATTGATCTAGAGGTTGAGTGAGTCTCCCTCTGCTTGTATTGCTGCATTGCATGTGCATCTTTACTGTACTCTTCTGTATATCTGTTTACGGATGTTAGCTGATGCTTTATCTGTTGTCTGTTTCCCACTTGACATGATCCTATAGGAATCTCACTTCCTTATATAAGGAAGTGATGATTAGAACTTTAGGTTGAAACCTATGCATGATAACTTCTAGGAGTTCCCTGTTTCAAACCTCAATCATAGGATGAATCCTTGGCCTGCCAACATTAGGACTTGATAGTTTCCCTTTAGTTGTGTATGTTCTCTTCTCTCTTCAAACAAATCAAAATACAGTAATAAAGGTTAACTGATGTCGTACGTTACGAGTCTTAAGCTACTTAGGAAATGATTGCTGGAGGGTTTCCTTCCAATAACCAGGATGTTTAGTATGGTACCCTTTGGGTGACATGCGACGCATTCACTCATAGGTCATAGTCTCTAGTGCGATATTAGTTACAAACATCCATAAAAGACAGTTCTTCCGTAAAAGACAGAAAACAAACTTCAAAACTTTTTACCCTGTGGGCCCATAATTCAAAGGAAAGCTTTTCTGAGGAAAAGAGTGTCGTTAACTCCTAGTTCTACCGCAAACGGTAACGCACGAGTCTCTGGCGAGCAAGCTACATACACCAAACTGCTGGAACTGCTTGTTAACCCTACTCGAAAAACAGATGAATCTGAACCCCCATAATCCGTATTATCCCGAACTACGTAAGCTTTGATCTCTCATATCTGTTGAGAGTACGTAGGCACAATACTGACGTATTGGCGAGCCACCTTCCCCGTAACCTGTAGTTAGCCGAACTACGTTGACTCTGATTTCTCATTCTCTGATGAGAATACGTAGGCATAAAGCGCGATGCTTTGCCAAGTCATTTTCTTTTCTTTTCAGACCAGCCTTGATAGGTAGATAGTAAAACCAACCCGTCAAATAAACACAACGAGCGTGGATCCCATCGAGTACGATGGACGTGAGGGGTACTAATACCTTCCCCTTGCGTAACCGACTCCCAAACCCAGACATTGGTTGCGACGACCTTATCTTATACCTTTTCGTCAGGTTTTTCCGATCGTTTCCTTTCTCGTTCCGAGGGATAAATAACGAAAGGTGGCGACTCTTCTGTTTTGTCGGCACCTTATTTTTGCGGTAGCGACATCTGGCGACTCTGCTGGGGATCCGACGTCCCCTGTGCGAGTCAATCCTATCGCTTGCGTGTTTACATGTTGGGTTGTGTTTATTTATCGCATTTACCTTCCGCATTTAATTTCCAGTATGATATGATTATCTGTGCTATTGTGGGAGGGGCTCTGATGAGTGATAATCCAGACCCAGGCTTGAGTGTACCTAGTATTAGTTGTGGAAAGTAGTGGGCGCGTGCATGCTTTGCATGTACTAGTGTCTCATAAAATCCACGCTCAGACGAGGTTCTCCCGATTGACTTTTTTTCGGCCCTTTGGGCTTGAGGGGTTGTTGGTTTGGAGGATTGTCGACTCTGGGGACCGATCATTTGGGATTCAGCTAAGTGAGGCCGCTTCAAGAGATGATGATGCCACACTTTCCTGGGTATCGTATCATCGTTTCTTGAAAGTCTGCGACGCTGATGACCGCATAGGATGCCATACCTGTGTCAGTGGATTAGGTCCATACATGTGAGCAGGGTCGGGTTATTGCAGGAAACCTTAACCTTCAGACAACCTGGTTTTCTTGACAGTGAATCAGTATTGTTGGTATCAGAGGGTTCTTATCATCAGAGATATGTTTGTTCTTGACAGAGCAGAATTATTGGTCCTCTTCAGGGTTTTGTTGTCAGAGGAGTGTTGTGGTTATGTTGAAACAAAGCCTCGGTCTCCTCAACAGCACTCTTGATCTCCTGTTGCATGATTGCATCTTGCATTTTTGCATACTTATTTGCATCTCATTAACGTGTGTCTGTGTTGCAGGTGCATATACTATCCCCCGGTTCCGGTAATCTTGCTCTCCGTTTGTCAGCATGGAATCTTTGAAGAAGAATGTGGCTTACAAGCTCCCTACCCCAGATGTTACTTTGCTGTCTAGTTTGATTGCCTTGGCAGATGATACAGTGAAAGGGGAATTCAGGAAATCGTATGGGAAGTTGCTCAGTCTGGTTCGTAAACCTTCGGTCTATGAGTTGAACGGGTTGTATGCATTGCTACAGTTCTATGACCTTCCGATGAGGTTCTTCACTTTTCTAGACTTCATTCTTGCGCCTATCTTAGAAGAGTATGAGTTGTTGGGTGTACCGGTTAAGAATCAGATGCTGTTTGTTCACATGGATGCTAAGCCTAATCTGGCTAACCTAGTTGTTGCTCTTCATCTGGATGCCTCAGAGTTGCTTCTAACCTCATGGAATAGAGTTCCTGGTTTTTCTCTGCAGTTTTTAGTTGGGAAAGCCCAGCAGTGTGCTAAAGACGGTCATTGGATCGTATTCAACGCTATTCTCGCCCTCTGCATCTATGGGATCATCTTGTTTCCCAACATGCCTGACATATCTTCGCCTCGGGAAATCCAGTTCCCACCCTGATTGGTGATCTATATCATTTTGTTCATTACAAGAATGAGAATAGAAGGGGTAAAAATGTATCGTGTTGTGTGCCCTTACTCTACAGATGGTTTGATAGCCACTTGCCCAAGAAGGGTCCCTTTGTTTCCTCTACAGCCACAGCTGAGTGGTCTGAATGCCTGATGGGTTTATCTGCAGAGAGCATCGTTTGGTTTGATCGGGATATGCTGGGTACTGAAGTCATCTACAGCTGCAACGGTTTTCCTAATGTGCCCTTGATCGGAAGAAGAGGCTGCATTAATTACAACCCCTCATTACTTGTCAGACAGTTTGCGTACGCCTTGAGAGGCCCGCCAAAAGATGAAGAGGTGCAGGAATCTCTGTACCTCACAGGTCTCCTAGAGGGGGATATGTTAGCCAAGCTCAGGCAGGCTTGGAATGACATCAGTGATAACACGAAATCATATAGACATTTTCATGCATAATTCAACTAAAGTCTAACCGTTTTCGATCCGATTTCGGGTTATTTCCGTGTATTTGTCTGATGTTTTGCAGGTATTCAACGATCACGTCTAAACAAGGCAACATGAAGAAAAGAAGCAATCTCAGATGAAATATGGACGAAAAAGGAGTGAAAACACAATGAAAAGCGCAGCAAGCTGTTTTTGCTGATGTGACGACCGACACAGCTTCATGACGACCGTCACACGGGTGACGACCGTCACACCTTGTGACGACCGTCATGCAGGCAAAAACGCCCCACTCAGATTACACGTCAAAGGATCAGTTCCAATTCCCAAAGAGTGGACCACTACTCCCTAAATTATCTGCCTCAAGGTCCATCATCTTCAGAGATAACCGTTGGGATTCCACTTCTATAAAAAGGGAGGCAGGGGACTTCAGAAAGTGTGTTGCATTCATACCATGAAGTGCTGCCGAATTTACTTTCCAGAGCATTATTTTCCAGTTTTATTCTTATTTGTTTCTCTTTACCTTTCCTGTATTGCCTTTCCATTCTTCTATAACTTCTATTTTATTGTACGACCAAATTGGCATTAAAGACCAGAATCCTGCCAACATCTGTGGAGGATCTGCCCAAAGGCCAATTGGAATATTTACAGGTTTTCATTTTGATCGATTTCAGTTATTATTATAATGCAAATCATTATTTATTGTTTTTATTTATATTTTATCTTTCCCAAATCCATGTCTAGCTAAACTTAGGTAATCGATATGTAGTAATAATTCGAATGGGATTTGATAACAACTGGCTGAAAAACTTTCTTTTCACAAAAGTAATCTATGGTCTGAGTGTTTAAAATTGATTCACTGAATAAACTTCGTCGCGAAAGCGAGAACTTATTTAAAAGTAGTTTTGCCACGAAAGTGGGAAATTAATTAAGATACAAACCAACAAGCGAAAGCTGCGGTAAGGTCAGATAGTAAACACTAGGAATTTGTTTTAATAACAGCGAAAGCACTTTAAAATGAATTAGAACTTAGAGATTTCCAAAAAATAATTTTAACCCCGAACGGGATACGAAAGTGTACGTTTGGCCCTTAGGATTATGATTAGCGTCAATAACCATCGTGAGGCGAGAGTCTTCAAATCTCCATTTTCTGCTTAAATAAACTTTGAAAATTATTTCATACACCGGTAACTTATCAAATCCCTGAAGAACACAATTACTACGTATCGATTCAATCATTTATAATCTAAATAGTATTCTTAGTTCCCTTTTAGTGACAATCTTATTCCCTTAAACATATTCTACCTAGCTAAACATAGTAACTCCCGAGAACACTAGTTTGATTACGAGTCCTTGTGGGATCGATATCTATTATTACTATGCGATAGACTGTGCACTTGCAGTTAGATTGTATTAGACATAGAAAGTCGCGATCAAGTTTTTGGCGCCGTTGCCGGGGACCCGTTTAGTCAATAGTGTAACCTTCTGTTACGCCGTATAGACTAGGTTAACAATTTTCATTTTTCCTTTACTAGTTCTGTCGATTGTATGCCAAGAAATCGCCCGCAAAGCGATATCGTAAAACCTTCAGTCGCAGAACTAGAACGCTTCTTACATTTAAGAAGTAGAATCATTGAGTACCAACTCAAACAACTCAAACATAACACTCCCGAACCTCTCACTCCCATTCCCAAATCAGAAGAAGAAGAACCAGAGATGGCTGAAGGACCTCCAAACAAACTGCTGAAGGCGTACGCTACACCATCTCAGATGGAGCCTAGAAGTAGCATTGTTGCCCCAGCTATTACCCGAAACGATTTTGAGCTGAAACCATCATTGCTGTCGGCTGTACAACAAAACCAATTCTCAGGAAACGCAACTGAGGATCCGAACGAACATCTAACAAAGTTTGTACAATACGCGGACACAGTGAAAGCAAATGGAGTAACTCCAGACGTGATAAGACTTCGTCTTTTCCCATTCTCTCTTAGAGACAGAGCATGGACATGGTTACAATCGTTACCATCCAACTCCGTTACGACGTGGGAGCAATTGAAGAACGTCTTCTTAGCGAGATATTTTCCGCCAAGCAAAACTGCTATGCTTAGAGCTCAAATCAACGGATTTCGACAGAAAGATACTGAATCTCTTTACGAAGCATGGGAACGATTCAAAGATATGATGAGAACATGTCCTCACCACGGTCTAGAAGACTAGGTGACAATCCATACTTTCTATAATGGGCTTCTATACAATACTAGATTGACAATAGACGCTGCCGCGGGCGGTGCACTTATGGATAAGCCATACGATGAAGCCTATCAACTGATAGAAAACATGTCACAAAACCATTGCCAATGGGGAGGTGAACGCACTCCAACTGAGAAAACAATAGCGAAAGGTGGGATGTACGAAATCAGCAGCCTTGAAAAGTTCAACGCTAAAGTAGATGCTTTAGCACAGAAGATCGATAGTCTGACCGTTAACCCCACTGCAACTGTCGCTACAGTAACTCCAAATTGCGAGTTATGCGGAAGCACCACTCATAATGCACCCGAATGCCCATTGCTAGCCAGAATCCCACCAGACCAGGTAAATTATGCTCAAGGAAATCCCTACGCAAATACCTACAACCCAGGTTGGCGAAATCATCCAAACTTTTCTTACAAAAGCGAAAATGCATTGCAAATGCCTACTGCTCCGCCAGGATATCAGAAACCAGCTGCTCAGAATGCACCTAGGAAATCAAACCTCGAGTTGATGATGGAAAAGTTCATAGCTACTCAAGCTCAAACAAACAAAGAGTTCCTGAATCAAAACGTACACACTAGCGAGCAAATTAAACAGTTGACAGGAAAAGTAGACGCTTTAGCCACCCACAACAAAATGTTAGAAACTCAGATATCACAAGTGGCTCAACAACAAGCCTCTGCTGCCGCACCTGCTGGCACATTTCCTGGACAACCCGAACAGAATCCAAAAGGCCAAGCAAATGCTATGATACTAAGAAGTGGAAATGAATTGGACGAACCGATTGATCCGAGGACCGAAAACTCAACCATGCAACAAAAACCAACTGAACAAGCAGAAAAGGAATCCGAGTTAGAGAAGAAGGAGGACAACGAGAAGGAGGATACCGCAAGTGAAAAAACTCAAGCACCTCCAGCGCCATATAAACCACCTATTCCTTATCCTCAAAGACTAATAAACTCCAAAACTTCAGGACAGTTTAAGAAATTTGTAGAGCTCCTTAAACAGCTGAATATTACTATTCCTTTTACAGAAGCGATAACTCAAATGCCGTCATACGCTAAATTTCTCAAAGAAATCCTGTCGAATAAGAGAAAGATCGAGGATAACGAAACAATTACACTTACTGCAGAGTGTAGCGCCATTATACAAAACCGCATGCCTCCTAAATTAAAAGACCCAGGTAGTTTCTCCATACCCTGCGTCATAGGAAAGTTCGTAATAGACAAAGCTCTATGCGATTTAGGAGCCAATATCAGTGTTATGCCCTTATCTATATGCAAAAAGCTGAATATGGGAGACCTCAGACCAACCAAAATGTCCGTTCAATTAGCTGACCGATCAGTAAAATACCCCGTCGGAATACTGGAAAACGTTCCAATACGCATAGGACAATTTTACATTCCAACCGACTTCATAATCATGGACATCAAGGAAGATACTGTAACCCCAATTATCCTAGGAAGACCGTTCCTAGCTACAGCTAGAGCTATTATAGACGTGAAGAAAGGAAGGCTAACATTCGAAGTAGGAGAAGAAAAGATAGAGTTCATTCTCACCAAGTTCTTACAAGCACCAGCAATAGACGATACCTGCTATTTAGTAGACGAAATCGACGAATGCATAAGAGAACTTGAAAATGAAGAGACCACGTATTCAGAAATAATAAAGATTCAAATACCCGATATTTCTGAAGACGATAATTGGCGTAAACCGTATAAAGACGACAGCCTAAGCGAAAGCTTAGCACTAACCCCAAACCATATGCCAGGTCCAAAGAACCCATCTTTAGAACTCAAAACACTACCCAAAAACCTCAGATATGAATTTCTAGACGATGAACTAAAAAGACCAGTGATAGTCAACGCCGACTTAGGACAACCAGAAACCGAAAAACTATTAGAAGTCCTAAAGAAGTACCCCACCGCGTTAGGCTATAACATAAGCGATTTAAAAGGTATAAGCCCTTCGATCTGTATGCATCGAATTACAATAGAGGAAGACTCTAAAACCTCTCGAGAGCATCAGAGAAGACTGAACCCCATCCTGAGCACTGTAGTCAGAGATGAAGTAAAGAAATTGCTAGATTCAGGAATCATCTATCCGATCTCCGATAGTGAATGGGTTAGCCCAGTTCACGTCGTACCAAAGAAAGGAGGAGTCACAGTAGTTAAAAACGAAAAAGGCAAATCAATAACGAAAAGAGTCGTGACTGGAAGCAGGATGTGCATTGACTATAGAAAGCTTAACAAGGCTACGCGCAAAGATCACTTCCCATTACCCTCCATAGACCAAATGTTGGAAAGATTAGCCAAACATTCATATTTCTGCTATCTAGATGGTTACTCAGGATTATTCCAAATTCCCATCCATCCTGATGACCAAGAAAAGACTACATTCACCTGTCCTTATGGTACTTTTGCTTACCGCCGAATGTCGTTCGGACTCTGTAATGCTCCAGCAACCTTCCAAAGATGCATGATGGCAATCTTCGCAGATTTCATAGACAACATCATGGAAGTGTTTATGGACGATTTCTCGGTATGTGGACAAAGTTTTGAAGGATGCCTACAAAACTTAGAAATGGTATTAGAACGTTGCGTAAAAGTAAACCTCGTCCTAAATTGGGAAAAATGCCATTTTATGGTCCGACAAGGAATAGTTCTAGGACACGTCATATCAGATAGAGGAATCGAGGTGGACAAAGCTAAAATAGAGATTATAAAAGATCTCCAACCTCCAAAATCCGTACGAGAAATACAGAGTTTTCTAGGACACGCCGGTTTCTACAGAAGATTTATAAAAGATTTCTCGAAAATCACAAAACCTCTGACCGGCCTGTTAATGAAAGATGTTGAGTTCGTCTTCGACGACGACTGTCTAAAAGCATTCGAAACATTGAAATCAACCCTTATCACCGCACCAATCATGCAACCACCCGATTGGCGACTACCGTTTGAAATCATGTGCGATGCGAGTGATTACGCTGTAGGCGCAGTTCTAGGACAAAGGAAGGACAAGAAACTCCATGCCATCTACTATGCCAGTAGAACCTTAGATCCTGCCCAAATGAACTACGCTACCACAGAAAAGGAACTTCTAGCAGTTATATTTGCGCTTGACAAATTTCGTTCTTACTTAGTAGGAGCAAAAATTATCATATACACAGACCACGCTGCCATAAGGTACCTAATAAGCAAAAAGGATGCCAAACCAAGACTATTAAGATGGATCCTGTTATTACAAGAGTTTGACTTAGAAATCAAAGATAAGAAAGGAACCGAGAACGTTGTTGCAGATCACTTATCCCGAATAGAAGGCATCAAACATGAACCAGTACCGATAAATGACGATTTCCCGTACGAACGTCTGATAGCCAAACTAGAAAGTGACACACCCAATTCAATCTCAGAAGATCCAGAATTCGAAAAAGCCGTAGAAGTCGTCTATGCCCAAGTCACATTACCTTGATATGCTGACATCGTTAATTACCTCGCTGCGGGCGTGCTTCCACCGGATCTTACTTATCAACAAAAGAAGAAAATCTTCCATGATCTGAAACACTATTATTGGGACGAACCTCTACTCTTTAAGAGAGGGGCCGACAACATATATCGTCGTTGTGTCCTAGAGGAAGAAATATAAAATATTATTTCCCAATGCCACTCAGCACCATACGGTGGTCATGCTAGTACATCCAAGACGTGCACTAAGATTCTCCAAGCCGGCCTATTTTGGCCTAATCTCTGGAAAGACGTTCACATCGATGTGCAAAAGTGCGATCGATGCCAACGAACTGGCAACATCTCACGACGAGATGAAATGCCTCAGAAAGGAATCTTAGAGGTAGAAATCTTCGACGTCTGGGGAATAGATTTCATTGGACCATTTCCACCTTCTTTTGGAAATAACTACATACTCGTCGCTGTCGATTACGTATCTAAATGGATAGAAGCCATAGCTGCTCCAACAAACGACACACGAGTAGTAATCAAACTCTTCAAAAACACAATCTTTCCTAGATTCGGTGTACCGAGACTCGTCATTAGTGACGGCGGATCTCACTTCATATCACGAATATTCGATAAACTTCTCTCTAAATATGGAGTCCGCCACCGAGTAGCTACACCCTATCATCCACAAACTAGCGGACAAGTAGAGGTCTCAAACAGAGAAATAAAACAGATCTTGGAAAAGACTGTCGCTACCTCAAGGAAAGATTGGTCGTCAAAGCTACAAGAAGCTTTATGGGCTTATAGGACCGCTTTTAAGACACCAATAGGTACTACCCCCTATAAATTGGTTTACGGTAAATCCTGCCATCTCCCTGTAGAGTTAGAGCATAAGGCCTTTTGGGCCATTAAGACACTCAACTTCAACTACACCGAGACAGGAGAAAAGCAAATCTTAAACTTACACGAGTTGGAAGAACTTCGATTAGACGCTTACGAAAATGCCCGTATCTACAAAGAACGAACTAAAAAGTGGCATGATAAACGTTCAATCAGGAAACAATTCAGTGTGGGAGACATCGTATTGATCTTTAATTCACGATTAATACTCTTCCCAGGTAAACTAAAATCTAGGTGGTCTGGACCCTATGAAGTGACTAAAGTACTTCAGAGTGGAGCTATTGAAATTACCGATAAGACAAATGCACCATTTATCGTAAACGGGCAACGTCTAAAACATTACAATAAGAACGACAACAGTCCTCAAGTAAGCAATATAACATTGCTTGAGCTTCCAGCTCAAACACCCGAATAGCTTCTCACCAAGCTATCGTCAGGCTTTAGACGTTAAAAACAGCGCTTACTGGGAGGCAACCCAAATTTCCCTCGTTATTGCATTTCATTTTTCCTTTGAAAATCCAACAAAAAAAAATCTAAACTCATAATTACTACTACTTTATACTTTCGTTCATTTTCGTACTTTTATTCTTATTTTATTTTCTCTCTTTTGTCTTTTGATTCTACCGCTTTTCGTTTCTAAAAATCCTGACTTCAATTTCCTGTTTCAAACTTTTCAGGATTTTTAAAAAAAGCCTTCAAAACATTCCTTCTGTTTTCTCCGAATTACCTGCGAGTATGGCCGAGTACGACTTCACAAAGGTTCACTTCCGAGGACTCGCTCAAAAGGCAAGATTTGTAGCACTGACCGAAAGAGAATTCGCCTTAACGCTGTATTATGATAAGGCTACTATGGATAAACTAGGGATCATAGATCGCATTCAATACCTGTTCAATCAACTGGGTTGGGAGAACACTGCTCTGAAAACACGTTTCGCTACCTACAAGGATCTTACCTATGAATTCCTTAGTTCTTTCAGATACACACCCAACTATGGCTTTGGATCCAACACAGAGCTGATTACCTTCCGATTGTTTGGAACGGACCAAACCCATAGCCGGATGTCACTAGCTAACCTCCTAGGATTCCCTAGCGGACCACATGTGTTCATCAGTGCAGAAGATGACGATATTGATTTTCAACTCGATCAATTCTGGGGTAGAATCACAGGCGACTATCACCCTGAACCAGGCAGAATGCACAATGATGACATACACAACCCAGCCTTCAGATACTTCCATAAGATACTAGCTCACACCTTGTTTGGAAAAGAAGAAAATATTACTGCAGTATCTAAGGAGGAGTTATTCATCATGTTCTGTGCTTCTCAGGGACGGACAGTAAATGCAGTGCCTTTCATGATGAGATCTTTCAAACGCCTCATGCTGGAACCACAGACACCTATCATTATAGGAGTCCTAGTAACAATGATTGCCCACGAGCTTGGCCTTAGATTCCATTTAAATGCCAGCACTCGTTTTGGCACCATCCGACCCATGAACATACAATTCTGCTTTAACAGGCGCATCTTAGGAACTATGGGACCTGGACCGTATGAGTACCTTATTAACAAAAAACCAGTACAGCTATTCACACTGCCTGATCATCTGATGACAAGCATCCACAACAAGGATAACTGGCTCTACGAATTAGATGAGCCTATGGGACCTCCTTCACCACAGTCAACACCACAGAACTATATGTATGACAGTGACCACATCTCTGAGGCACACGACTATATGTACTATGAGGACGCTGAATCTGAAACTGAAGTAGACCCTACGACTCCTCCGCACTACAACACTTATCCTGAGCCTATCCCTGAGGAGACCACCGACAAAATGGATGCCGTGTTACTCAAATTAGACGACGTCGATACAGCTCTGACTAATGTAAAAACTGACATCGCAAGCATGCACAGCGAACTGGTAGGCTTCATGGATCTAGTCTGCGACCAACTCGACTACTATTCACAGAAATTCGATGAGTTGAAGGCACGAAAAGATTAGTTATTAGCTCTTAGCAGTAGTTTCAGTTTAGTCTAGTCTAGTTTAGTTTCATTTAATCATTTGGATTTTTCGCATTGTTAGTTTTCTTTATGTACTACATACAATTGTTTCAATTTTATGTTATTTCAATTATAGTTTTTATTCAATTATGCTGTTTTCGCATTATTTGTTGTTTGTTGGCTGTTATATTACATCACCGTATCAATACTAAGCCTTAAAGTCACTACGAGTATGCCCTCAGAGCAAAATTCTGCGTTCTGCAGATTTTGCTACTGTGACGACCGTCACAGCCACATGACGAGCGTCACGCGGGTGACGACCGTCACACCTATGTGACGACCGTCACGCAGTCCAAAACTGATATCTGATAAAACATGGTTCGTGTTCTCTTCCACTTCCCCCTATTATCACTTTCAATCATCCTAACTCCTACCCCACTACGAATTTTCGTCCTCCCCACATTGAACTATAAATTTCAACTCCAAATTCAACCTCCAAACCACACTTCTGTCAGTTTTTCCCTCTCTGCAGAAAAACCCCAAATCTCAGAAACCTCTCCATCTTCCAACAATGGCAAGGAATGCAGAAACCCCAGATGTCAACAACATTACCTTCAGTGAGGGAGACTTAGGCGAAAGACAACGAGCAAACTACATTGCATTTCATCAGAGGTCGCTCCAGCCGAATCATTATCCGCACCTTCCATCGCTTACGGAGCTCGGACTCCTTGAAGGTGTAACCTGGATGCTTCAAAGAGCAGGCATCTGGAACCTCTGCACCAACCCACAGCCAATGTACGAACAACTCACTCTTGAGTTCTTGAGTTCGTTCACTTACGTCACAAGCAGCGGCGAACTTAACCAGCACACAGGTGCCGCATGCTTCCGGATGTTTGGCACCAACTATCAGGTGAACCAAAATCAGATTGCTAGCATCCTGCAGCTACCTCGCGGCGACAACGCTCATCGCCGCATCACCGATCAGTTCCAGCACGAAGCTTTCGCGCTGTGGTATCAGTTGACCGGCCTCAATGCCGACGGTTGGGACTCCCTGCACGCCACTCATATCCATAACCCAACCATCTGGTACTTTCACAGAGCGTTGAGCAACACTATTTTCGCCAGAGACAGCAACCACAAAGTGAACTCGAAAGAGCTCTTCTTTCTCCATTGCGTCTTCAACAATGAACCTGTCAACGCTGCCCCGTTTCTGCTGGCTCACATTCAGGCCAACTGCAACCGTGGCTCGAAGCCATTCTACTTTGGCGGGATTGTCACCGCTATTGCACTTGGGCTGAACCTTGGCGACCGCCTACAGCACCTCCATTCCATCCCCTCGGTGTTCCTAGACACCGACCACTGCAGAGCCTCTCATCTTATCCGCTCCAGAGCTGACGGCAAATACCATCTGGTAGTGCGTGGAAAGACCGTCTGAAGCATCATCCTTCCGTCCCGCACCCGCATCCATCCAGAGGACCGTACCAACTGGTTGTTCGACCTCACTGCCCCTCCTTCTGCCGCTGTTCCTACTCAGGACCACACTCACGGTTCCGAAAATGAAATCCAAGCTGAGTTGGACAGGTCCGAGCAGCCAGAGGCATCGCAGCCTCCTCCTCCCGTAGGTACATCCTCCCGCCGCCGCCGCCATCAGCCTGTGCCAGACTACACAGAAGAGGACCTCTGTCGCTCCCTAGACCAGCAGGCACAAATACTCGCGATGCTGCAGCAGCAGAATCAGCGAGCTGACCAGTTCGAAGCTTGGCACCGGACTCAAATGCAACAACTTCACACCGGCCAAGCTACGATCACTGAGAGCCTAGCGAATCTGACCTTGCAGGTCGAAGGACTCCGAGACACCGTCTACCACACCGGAGCTATGAGCTATGAGGACAGAGTAGCCCTTGCCAGAGCCAGAGGACGCCAGCGCGGATGTGACAGAGGCCGTGACTAGATTTCCATTTTTCCTTCATTGTTTACTATATTTCAGTTATTTGTATTTTCATTTTCAGTTGTATCTCCCTCTCGCATGCTTCAAGTATCAGTGAGGACACTGATCGAGATAGTGTGGGAGCGGAGCCTTTATTTCCATTCCACTGTATTCTGAATTTCCTTTATTTCCATTTCACTGCACTTTGAATTTTCGTAATTTCTATTTTAACACTTTCTATTTTTAGCAAATAAAGCTCGTCTATATATTTTTCCCGTTATGCAAACAATCCCCACATTATTCAACGTAAACAAAAACTTTCGTTCGTTCCTCAAAAGCAAAAGCATCACGAGAATGCATCTGAGTTCAAAACAAGTTTTGAAACCCCGAGGAAACGACAGTTCTAACAAAACCAGTACCATCCTGACACCTTAGATCTCCGGTTTATGCGAGTCGGTTTCACTACCTACGCGTACCAAAGTCTCAAGTGTCTACGCAAACTCAACCCCCAGTAGTTTATACTAAGCAGTCAGCACCATCCTAGAACACTTCTAAGCGAGCGACCGATGCAAATAAGTGTATGATCTCCAAAAAGATGAAAAATCATGAAAAGAGAGCTAAATAGCCCAAAAATATAAGACACGTTTCCTTCTAAGTTAGGTGCTCCTCACCCGAGCATTTAGCCCAACGGCACGAAAAACTCATTGAAAAATCAATGACATAAACTTATGATCAATGAAGAAGATCAAAAACAGAAATGAGATCATATTCACTAACAGGTCGACTTGCCATGAAAGTGTACGGACAACAGGCTTAATGTGATTGCGCTAGAACAAACAGGGTGAACTTGCCGCGAGAACCTTGACACCAAGCTACAGTAGCATGACTGAGACCGATTTGCATAAAAAGGAGACCTCCGAAGACTTGTAGTCCAGTGTCGTCATGATACTCGTCTTGTTCCTACCAAGAATCCCGGTTTTTTTTCCAAACTCTGCGAACGAAGAAGCTGCTTCGTGCTTGCCGACTTTTCCATGTTTTACTTGAGGACAAGCAAAGATTCAAGCTTAGGGGAGTTTGATAACACGAAATCATATAGACATTTTCATGCATAATTCAACTAAAGTCTAACCGTTTTCGATCCGATTTCGGGTTATTTCCGTGTATTTGTCTGATGTTTTGCAGGTATTCAACGATCACGTCTAAACAAGGCAACATGAAGAAAAGAAGCAATCTCAGATGAAATATGGACGAAAAAGGAGTGAAAACACAATGAAAAGCGCAACAAGCTGTTTTTGCTGATGTGACGACCGTCACAGCTTCATGACGACCGTCACACGGGTGACGACCGTCACACCTTGTGACGACCGTCATGCAGGCAAAAACGCCCCACTCAGATTACACGTCAAAGGATCAGTTCCAATTCCCACAGAGTGGACCACTACTCCCTAAATTATCTGCCTTAAGGTCCATCATCTTCAGAGATAACCGTTGGGATTCCACTTCTATAAAAAGGGAGGCAGGGGACTTCAGAAAGTGTGCTGCATTCATACCACGAAGTGCTGCCGAATTTACTTTCCAGAGCATTATTTTCCAGTTTTATTCTTATTTGTTTCTCTTTACCTTTCCTGTATTGCCTTTCCATTCTTCTATAACTTCTATTTTATTGTACGACCAAATTGGCATTAAAGACCAGAATCCTGCCAACATCTGTGGAGGATCTGCCCAAAGGCCAATTGGAATATTTACAGGTTTTCATTTTGATCGATTTCAGTTATTATTATAATGCAAATCATTATTTATTGTTTTTATTTATATTTTATCTTTCCCAAATCCATGTCTAGCTAAACTTAGGTAATCGATATGTAGTAATAATTCGAATGGGATTTGATAACAACTGGCTGAAAAACTTTCTTTTCACAAAAGTAATCTATGGTCTGAGTGTTTAAAATTGATTCACTGAATAAACTTCGTCGCGAAAGCGAGAACTTATTTAAAAGTAGTTTTGCCACGAAAGTGGGAAATTAATTAAGATACGAACCAACAAGCGAAAGCTGCGGTAAGGTCAGATAGTAAACACTAGGCATTTGTTTTAATAACAGCGAAAGCACTTTAAAATGAATTAGAACTTAGAGATTTCCAAAAAATAATTTTAACCCCGAACGGGATACGAAAGTGTACGTTTGGCCCTTAGGATTATGATTAGCGTCAATAACCATCGTGAGGCGAGAGTCTTCAAATCTCCATTTTCTGCTTAAATAAACTTTGAAAATTATTTCATACACCAGTAACTTATCAAATCCCTGAAGAACACAATTACTACGTATCGATTCAATCATTTATAATCTAAATAGTATTCTTAGTTCCCTTTTAGTGACAATCTTATTCCCTTAAACATATTCTACCTAGCTAAACATAGTAACTCCTGAGAACACTAGTTTGATTACGAGTCCCTGTGAGATCGATATCTATTATTACTACGCGATAGACTGTGCACTTGCAGTTAGATTGTATTAGACATAGAAAGTCGCGATCAATCAGCAGACGAGGGAAAGTGTTGTTGGGTAAGAGCAACAGCCAGGCTTATGCTCCTTATGTAGCTTGGATTCGAAGCCGAGCAGAAACAGTAGGGATGCCTTTTCCACCAGCTAAGCAAGATTGCTCTCCAGTGGTTGAAGAACCTACCACAATGTCCATTCATAAATACAATCAAGTATTAGCTGAGAAGGAAGAACTGAAAAAGACCAACGAGGAGTTGGAAAGAGAATTGGTACAGCTTAGAAGTGAGAGAAACAAAGCCGCCTACTCCTTCAAAAAGCAGACAGAGCTGGTGAACCGGCTAGGCATAAACTTGACCAAGCAGATGGCTGAACGTGAATGTTTAGGTCTGGACTTCAAGGCTGTCAACGATGTGATTGCCACCAAGAAGTAGAACTTGGATGATGCATACCGGAGAATTTCCAAATTCAACCAACAGTGGAATGCCACCATAGCCAGCAACAAAGAGCGGGAGGACAAGCTGAAGCAACAGATCTCCAAGTTGAAGGCCAACGAGAAGAAGTTTGATGATGAAACTGCTCGTAGGTACGCCACTGAAGACATGTTGAATAAGGCTATTGCGAACCAGAAGGATCGCAAGCAGATCTTTGAATTTAAGAAGCAAAGGTTAGAAGACTGTTTTGGCCAAGGAGCATGGGAAGACTCCGTTGAGGGTCTCCAGTACACCGTTGTGCAGAGGGAGTTACTCGTCGAAGGGTTACTCACTCAGCCTAATCATACCAAGACGAAGGGGTTGTTAGAAGAGTTTCGCGCCCGCGGCCGAACTTAACTACTTTGTAATCCCTTGTATTTTTCTGATCATTGTTGTATGCTGACCATCACAAGGCTTGTTGGTCGAGGTCATGCTATTGATTCTACCTGTACTCAGTGACATTGTATGCTGCCTTGATGGGCTTTATATATATGAGATGTTATTTCCATGACTGGATTCAGACTTCTTATTATCAGCACTGGCACTCTGGCACTAGAATCGGGGGAGAAATCTCCCTAAGGCGCAGACACACGTTTGCATTTGCATGACATGTGCCTTGCCATTTTTCTAACCCTTTGTGTATGCAGGTTATTTCAGGATTGAACGAAGATAGATCCACCGATACTCGACCAGAGCAAATCAAGCTAGAGCAATGGAACAAGTTCAGACCGACATCCAAGAACTCAGAGAGAGGATAAACCGCTTCATGGAACTCATGCAAGTGATCGCTAACGGCCAGGACCAGCTCAGAACTCTGGTGCAACCGCTGATCTCACGGGTTGATAGCAACGGCGTGCTTCATGGTGGGAATACTCCTAATTTGTTGAGACCCCTCAGGGTGGCATCCCTGTGACTGGAGGGAATGGAAGTGGTAGCGGCAATGTTGTCACTAACATTGGACCCAATGGGAATATGACTGGCGTCTGAAACAGTAACTTTGAAGCCAATGGCAATGCTGGTATAGGCCATGGCAACACTGGAGGAACTGGCAATGCGGGGAACGCTGGGGCTGGTAATCTGTATGGTATTGATGCTGCTGGGTTTGCTGCTGGCAATGGCCATCAACCATGGCAAGAGGATCGCCAAGAGGACTTATTCTCGCAGAAGGGAGCTGAGGGAAAATTGAATTCTGAAGCCCGTTTAAGGTTCAAGGACCTCGAGGACAAAATGAAGAGTTTTGAGAACTTGAATACTATGGGTGTTGACATGACCAAACTGGGAATGATCTTAGACTTCAAGGTGCCTCCCAAGTTTAAGGTACCCGACTTTGAGAAGTACAAGGGCACCACTTTCCCCCGTGTCCATCTGAGGTCGTATAACCGAAAGATGTCCGCACATTCTGAAGATGAGAAGCTGCTGATGCACTTCTTCCAGGACAACCTGTCAGGCCCCTCATTGGAGTGGTATATGGGTTTGGAACCCACCAGTGTACGTACATGGAAAGACCTTGCTGAAGCATTTGTACGCCATTATCAGTATAACAGTGATCTGGCTCCCAACTGGGTTCAACTGCAGAACTTGTCTCAGAAGAACAACGAGGGATTTAAAGAGTATGCCCAGAGGTGCCGTGAACTGGCAGCAAGAGTTCAGCCGCCGATGGTTGAACGAGAACTTGTTGAGATGTTTGTAGCTGCTCTTCTAGGGGTTTATTATGAGAAACTGGTCAGTGGTATGTCGGGAAGCTTCTCCGATCTTATCATCATTGGAGAGCATGTTGAAAATGGCATCAAACTCGGGAAGATTCAGGGTATAGATGTATCCTCAGCCGGAGGAGGAAAGAAACCTTACAGTGGTAAGAGGCGTGAAGGTGAGGCGAGTTCAGTGTCCAACGCTCGGGGAAAGGGTAAAGGCCAGCGGCAGCAGGTTGCTAGCATTACTATTCCTGCTGTTCCGCAACCTCAGCAGCAGCAGCAGAACCAGCAAGGGTACCGGAGGTACCAGAACAAAGCTCCTCTGTCGAATCGTCATCTTGGGACACCACCTATGTCGTACGGTCAGATTTTACAGACATTGCTTCAGCTACAGCTAGTCCAGAAGAGAACTTTGGCTCCCTTGACAGGGACACCTCCACCGGGCTACAATGCGAATGAGAGATGTGAGTTTCAATCGGGGGCACCTGGCCACTCGATTGAAAACTGTAAAGCATTCAAGCACAAGGTGAAAGATATGGTCGACGCCAAGATCGTTAACTTTTTTGATAATGTTCCGAATGTTACAAAGAACCCTATGCCGAACCATGGGGGAGATGGGGTTAATGCCATCATTGAAGAAGAAGATTCGAATTTATTGACTGATGTCAAAGACCTAAAAACACCACTTGGTTTTGTTAAAGCCAAGTTGATGAAGAAATGTATTTTTCCGGGCTGTGGAAAGTTATGTATGGATTGTGCAATTCATTCAGACGGCTGTGATCAGTTGGTAGCAGGGATTCAGAGTCTGATGACCGAAGGAATTCTGCAGTTTAGTCGGAGGGCTGAGAGCAGATCAGGGGAAGTAATGCTGAAGCAGAAAGATGAGATTGCCACTATCACCATCCCTCGCAAGACAATAACCATTGCTGCATCCAGGCCACCTACGATCACCATCACGAAGGCTGGGCCTATACCATTCGAGAGCACTAACGCTGTTCCATGGCACTATGGGGCAGATGTCTATAGCAATGGACATAAGTTGGAGTTGGAGCCTTCTGGGCAGTCTGTTGACAACTTAGTTGGAGCTGCGGGAATAACACGTAGCGGAAGAGAATTCGCTCCACCAGAGGTTGTGGCCGACAAAGCTGACAAAGCTGAGAAAGCTAACAGAGGAAAGGGTAAGGTCGTTGAAGAAACCTCCCGTGAGGTAGAGAAGGACCTGCTTGTGAAGGACGCTGAAGAGTTTATGAGACTGATCAAGAAAAGTGATTATAAGATCGTTGATCATCTTCATCAAACACCATCTAAGATCTCCATTCTGAATCTGTTGTTGTGTTCTGAAGCACCCCGTAACGCTCTGCTGAAGGTTCTGAATGCAGCATATGTACCATAGGAGATCTCCGTCAACCAGCTAGAGGGAGTAGTGGCTCATGTGAATGCTGGGAACGAATTAGGGTTTACTGACCTAGAGCTGACGCCGAAAGGAAGAAACCACAATAGCACCTTACATATCTCGATAGAATGTCGAGGAATGGTTATGTCCCATGTGTTGGTGGACACGGGATCATCGCTGAATGTTCTCCTGAAGAAAGCTTTGATGAGGTTGGATACGAGAGGGTTGATCTGCACACCCAGTGATCTGGTTGTGAAGGCTTTCGATGGAACTAAGCGTCACGTCTTTGGAGAGGTAACTCTACCCATTCAAGTTGGGCCAGAAACCTTCGACGTGATCTTCTATATCATGGATATCATGCCTGCTTATAGCTGCGTGTTGGGCCGAACTTGGATCCATTCTGCGGGTGCAGTGACTTCCACATTGCACCAGAAGCTGAAGTATGTTGTGGGGGGCAGCACCGTAACCGTCTGTGGTGAAGAGGACATAATGGTGAGCCATTTGTCGTCTTTCAAATATGTTGAGGTGGATGGAGAGATCCACGAAACTTTGTTCCAGGCGTTCGAAGCTGTTAAAGTCAAGGATGTGACTCTGGTGATGATTGAGAAACCTGAGATGACTCTCTCTTCCTTCAAGGAAGCTCAAGCTGTTGTTCAAGCTGGCTCTGTCCCAGGCTGGGGGCAAGTTCTGGAGATCCCTAACAAGAAGGATAAGTTTGGGTTAGGGTATTCTCCTTCTGCCGATGCTTCCTTCTCTCGCAGTGTGCCGTGCGTCAAAGGGCCGATTCAGTTCACAAAAGGCGGGGTGATATTTGAGAATGTCAACGCCGTGTCTGAAGACGACGAAGATAGTGATTGCGACCTGGACTCCTGGATTCAGCCGAGCAAACCAGGCCAGAGCCTTAACAACTGGTTCGTCCAAGATATCATCCAAGTGACACGTAAAGAGTAATGCTTTGTCTTTTCCAATTATTGTACAACCTTATGCTCTACCCGGGGCATAACGGTTTTATTGTCAGGGCCTTGATATCTTATGCATGTACAATTTATTAATAAATCAAAGGGAATTTTTCTTTGCATTCAAATTGGTGATCTCTGTTATTCCTGTTTTATTTTTGTTTTGAAAAACAATAAAATGGCAATACGGTTTGTGCTAACCTACATATCCTTGTTTTAAGCTTAACCCTTGTTATTGCAGGATTCACATCACAGACGACATCGACTCTGAACCTTCTATGACTCACTTCGACTTTGATTGCCTGATATATCAAGCTGAAGAAGAGATTGATGAAAATGAAGACCTTCCCGAAGAGTTGACCCGTTTGTTGAAGCAAGAAGAGAAGGTCATTCTGCCTCACGAGGAAGAGATTGAGATCGTTAATCTGGGTTCTGAGGAACTTGTCAGGAATGTCAGGATAGGGGCTACATTACAGAGCGATGTCAAGAAGAGATTGGTCGAGATGCTTCGAGAGTATAGTGACATCTTTGCTTGGTCGTATAAAGATATGCCCGGACTCGACACTGACATAGTGGTCCATCATCTACCACTGCGAGAAGATTGTCCTCCTGTTAAGAAGAAGCTTAGAAGGACACGACCAGATATGGTCGTTAAGATCAAATAAGAAGTGCAAAAGCAGCTGGATGCTGGCTTCTTAGCGGTCACTACTTACCCTCCGTGAGTCGCCAACATAGTACCTGTACCGAAGAAGGACGGTAAGGTGCGAATGTACGTTGATTATCGGGATTTGAATAGGGCGAGCCCTAAGGATGATTTCCCGCTCCCTCATATTGATATGTTGGTCGACAATACAGCTCAGTTTTCCGTGTTTTCGTTCATGGATGGCTTCTCCGGCTATAATCAGATCAAGATGGCGCTGGAGGACATGGAGAAGACCATGTTTATTACCCCTTGGGGGATGTTCTGCTACAAGGTAATGCCTTTCGGTCTGAGGAACGCAGAGGCCACTTACCAGTGAGCGATGGTCACTTTGTTTCATGACATGATTCACCATGAGATTGAAGTCTATGTTGATGACATGATTGTGAAGTCCTAAATGGAGGAGGGACATCTGGTCAATTTGTTGAAGCTTTTTGAGAGGCTTAGGAAGTTCAGGTTGAGGCTGAATCCTAACAAGTGTACTTTCGGAGTACGATATGGAAAACTACTGGGGTTTATTGTGAGTGAAAAAGGCATTGAGGTTGATCCTGGGAAGATAAAAGCAATACAAGACATGCCAGCGCCAAAAACTGAAAAATAAGTTCATGGTTTCCTGGGCAGAATAACCTACATTGTAAGGTTTATATCTCAGCTCACGGCCACGTGTGAACCGATGTTCAAGCTACAGAAAAAAGATTAGGCGTTTATCTAGAACGAGGATTGCCAGAAGGCATTTGACAAGATAAAACAGTATCTGCAGGAACCTCTAATTTTGATATCCCCAGTGGCCGGAAGACCCTTAATCATGTACTTGACAGTTCTTGAGAATAGCATGGGTTACGTTCTCGGTCAGCACGACGAGACTGGCAGAAAGGAGCACGCCATTTATTACTTGAGTAAAAAGTTCACAGATTGTGAGTCCCGTTACTCAATGCTGGAAAAAACGTGTTGCGCACTCGTGTGGGCTGCCAAACGTTTACGACAGTATATGCTTAATCACACGACCATGCTAATTTCGAAGATGGATCCGATCAAGTACGTCTTCGAGAAGCAAGCGCTTTTAGGCAGGATTTCCAGATGGCAAATGGTGTTGACGGAGTATGACATTCAGTATGTTTCCCAGAAGGCTATCAAGGGAAGTGTATTGTTTGAGTACCTTGCCAAACAGCCTATCGAAGATTATCAGCCGATGAAATTTGAATTCCCTGATGAGGATATCATGTTTCTCAAAGTGAATTGTGAGGAACCGTTGCCCAACGAGGGTCCAGATAGGAAATCCCAGTGGAAATTGATATTTGACGGGGCGGTTAATTCATAGAGAAGTGGTATTGGGGCAATCATCACGACTCCTCAAGGATCCCACATCCCGTTCACTGCTAGATTGACTTTTCCGATCACCAACAATGAAGCAGAATACGAAGCATGCATCATGGGTTTAGAAGAAGCTATTGATTTGAGAATAAAAAACCTAGATGTATACGTTGACTCGGCACTTGTTGTTAACCAGATTAAAGGGGAGTGGGAGACTCGTCAGTCGAATTTGGTCCCGTACATGAATTATGCCAGAAGGCTGCTTCCGTTCTTTGATCGAGTGGAACTCCATCATATGCCCAGAGCAGAAAATGAGATGGCTGATGCCTTAGCCACGTTGGCTTCGATGTATAAAGTCAATTTTTGGAATGAAGCTCCAAGAATTATTATTTCTCGTCTTGATAGACCTGCATTCGTTTTTGCAATTGAGGAAGCCTTCGATGGCAAGTCGTGGTTCTATGATATCCAGACTTTCCTTATGACTAAGGAGTATCCCGCGGGAGCGTCAACCCAGGATAAGAAGACTCTGAGGAGGCTGTCGGGAAATTTTTATCACAATCCTGATGGAGTTTTGTATAAAAGAAATCACGATCTCGTGCTACTCAGATGTGTAGATGAGAAAGAAGCGAGTTTGCTCATGGAAGAAGTCCATGAAGGCATATTTGGTACACACGCCGGCGGGCATGCTATGACGAGAAAAATCCTACGAGCAGGATATTATTGGCTGACAATGGAGTCAGATTACTTCAAATTCGCGAAGAGATGTCATAAATGCCAGATTTATGATGATAAAATTCATGTGCCGCCGTGCCCGTTGAATGTCATGTCATCCCCGTAGCCGTTCTCCATGTGGGGCATTGATATGATAGGCAAGATCGAGCCCACTGCATCTAACGGTCATTGCTTCATTTTGGTAGGCATCGACTACTTCACCAAGTGGGTGGAGGCAGCATTGTACGCTAACGTGACAAAGCAAGTGGTGGCTAGATTCATAAAGAGGGACATCATCTATTGATACGGAGTTCCCGAGTGGATCATTATTGACAATGCTTCGAATTTTAATAATAAGATGATGAAGGAGTTATGCCAGAGCTTCAAGATTGAACATCACAACTCATCACCTTACCGACCGAAGATGAATGGTGCGGTTGAAGCGGCCAACAAAAACATTAAGAAGATAGTACAAAAGATGGTTGTGACCTATAAAGATTGGCATGAGATGTTGCCATTTGCATTGCAAGGTTATCGTATGATGGTACGCACATCAACCGGGGTAACTCCTTTCTCACTAGTGTACGGTATGGAGGTTGTCCTACCGTTGGAAGTTGAGATTCCTTCTTTGCGAGTTTTGGTTGACGTAAAACTCGATGAGGCAGAATGGATTCAGAACCGATTGAATCAACTCAGCCTGATGGATGAGAAGAGATTAGCATTGATTGCATATGGTCGTCTGTACAAGAGCCGAATGAAGAAAGCTTATGATAAGAAGGTGCGTCCTAGAAGCTTTCATACGGGTGATCTCGTCCTGAAGAAGATTCTTCCACCACATTCTCGGGAGGAGTCTTGTTGTTATCAATGATGGATGGAGAAGATTTTGCATCCCCTGTGAACGCGGACACAGTTAAAAAATACTTTGCTTAAAAATGACCCGCTGGAAAGAAAAAAGAATATCAAGGCAAAAATGGGGCATCCCGGCGAACCATAAAAAAGGGAAAAGGTTCGGGAAAAATTAGGGATATAAATGCAAAAATGTACACTCGCAAAGTCGAAAACCTGGAAGGGTGGCTTTGGCAAAAAAGGGTATCCCGGTGAATCGAAAACCCGAAAGGGCGATTCAAGCAAAAGTTAGGGATTTGAAAAAACAAATGACTGTGTTCCACGTGTGGACTCTCATTGTTTAGTGGTTTGGAAGACCCGAGGGCCGTTTATTTGAATCAATCTCTTCTGAAGCTGAAGCGTCGGAGAAGTATCGAAGTCGAGTGGGTCATAAAGGGATCAACTCATGGTGTTCGTCTACGCCGCATTGCCGACATTTGTGTATACTGATGTATATTTATGTTATTATGCTTGTGCATCTTCCTCATTTCAGGAGCTTGCATCTGTTGTAAAACATTTTGCCCATTCAGGGGTTCGTTATCAATAAACGTATACTATTCAACATTTCTTTTTGTTTCTTTAGCTTTTATCTGTTTTGTTTGCGAAAAAGAACGCATGATGTTTTTGATAAAATGCGCATACATAAACTTGCTGACCTAGGCCAATAATTGTTGAAACATTGAATTACCTGAACATTATTACAGGATGATAACCTTGATAGGTCCCTTTATGAAGGGTATCTTGTCTGTTTGTTCATTTTGTTGCAGGGACGTCACCATCCAGGCAGTACGCCAGATGTTTCCGAGCAGGATGATTCCTTCTTCTCCAGTGAGTTCAGCAGTGTTTCCCCACGGAGTCTGAACGTGAGACTGTGAGCATTGATATGTCTCCCCAAGAAAAGGTAGATTCTCCCTGACGAGATGTATCCTAGGAAGGATCATCACCTCCCCAGCTGAGTCATGCGCTGAAGTGTATACTCGTTCCCAGCACTGGGTCAGTGCGCATGTGTTCAGCTTCCGATAGTTCAGACTGAAGTCATCTCCCGGAGAATCGAAATTCCCCATAGAGTTGTATTCTCCCCGGCAGGTAGAAGTGATTCCAGCGTCTGGTTACCTATCCTCAGCCGAGTGTGCAGTTCCCCAAGAGAGTCGAGTCCTTGGAAGCCGTTCAGGGCATGATTGGTTTTCCCCAGTAGAGAGTTAAATAACTGATGTTGTACTTCCTCATCGGAGTCCGTATCTCCAGGAAAGTTTTATCTGCGAAGACCGTGCAGTTTATTTCTGCGATTGACATTGTTGTCCTCAGCAGTTCGTGGTTCGTATACCTAGTTGAGCGAGTATAACTTCTCATAGAACTTTGTTCCCCTGCAAAAGTCGCCTGGAGTTTGTTTTCCCAGGTTAAGTCCAATTGAGATTGGTGTGACTTCTTTTCCACAGCGGGATGATTCTTCCTCCCTACCAGAGTGGCCCTTTCTCCTTGACAGGAGGATTTTCCCTTCAACATTTATTTTGCTGATGGGGTCGTAGCATTTTGCATGATTGTATAGCATCTACCTTGAACGCGTAGCATTTCCACCGTGTGGAGCATTACGCCATTGTCAAACATATGCATGTGAAACACGAGCTAGGTTGTTACTGTCCTTGTTTTGAAGGTGTTCCTCAGCGAAATGGTTTGCTCAAGATGATTCTTGAATTCCTCAGCAGAAGTTGTTCGCTTAAGATGATTCTTAAAACTCCCCAGTAAAGTCGCCAGAGTTGTTTGCTCAAGATGATTCTTGAAGTCCCCGGCGGAGTTGTTCGTTCAAGGTAATTCTTGATTTCCTCCGCAAAGTTTATTTGTTTAGGATGATTCCTGAATCCCCGAAGCAGAGTTACTTGAAAGTTCCCCGGAATCCCCAGTGGAGATGTGTCATCCCCAGCAGGTTTCGAACAGAGAAGTTGAAATTTCCCTTGAAGACTTACTGATGAAGTCCGACTGCGATATTGAAGCAGTTCTTCTAGCTGACGCGGAGTGCCTGAAGGCAAAATATTACATATCCTCGTTGGTTCATAATTGACTGAGGATTCTCTTTCCGAATTACTGACGAAGTCCGGCTGATGCCCGAGAATTTCTTTGAATGCCCGACGACATCATTATAGAGATTGTCAAAAAGTTCCCAATGACCTGATGAGTCCTGAGGAATTCTTCTGCTGCCGTGCCACAGAATGCCTGACGCAGTATCAGCTATGTATCACCAGTTACCGTGTAACCCGTGATCCCTTGATGACTTAACGAAGAAGCTGCGATGAAATCTGATGATCATCCTGATAGAGATTTGGGCCAGTTGTCGTGCAACTGTCGTTTTAGACTTCAAAGAGTGTCCTACCCACCAGAGTATCGTTTACTTGTGAGGTTGGCAAATTTCCGGTTACCGTGTAACCAATTCCCCAGCAAGTTGTCGTGCAACCGTCATTTCAGTTTTGAAGATGTTCCTACCAATCAGAGTATCGTTTACCTGTGCGGTTGGCAAATAACCAGTTACCGTGTAACCGGTGATCCCTTGATGACTTAAGGACGTAGATGATCATCCTGACGGAGATTTGAGATTAAACCCTTCACTAGTTACCGTTTAACCATTGATCCCTCGATGATTTGAGGACGCAGTGATATCAGATACAACAGATCAGTAATTCTCCAGCAAGTTTCCGTGCAACTATCACTTCAAATTCCGAAGATTTGTCCCCATCAATGTCCCGTGTACTTGTGCAGTTGGAAAATTTCCGGGTTTATTGGTATTCAACCGTCTTTTACCTTGATTGTCTAAGAGCCGTTCGCTTCTCATCCAGTCAGGTCCAAGCCGTTTGAATAGGGGCAGCTGTTGCACCCCAAAATTTGCCCAACATTTCTTTACCTAGCTTGTGTTTCATTGCATTCATGTTAGCATTATCATTTGCATTGCATTGACATGTATGTAAGAGATCAAGAGGTATGACTACCAACAAATGGCTACACAAGAATATGAAGCTATCTAAGAGGCTAATCCAAGTGTTAAAGGGTTGATATCCTCACCAGAGAAGGTAAGAGATCCTCAGAGAGTGGTTGAAACCAAGTGTGTAGGTCTCCTAACTTGAGAGTAGTGGGAGGTCATCTGATGATGCTGAGGCCACGAAGTTGAACCTAGAGCCTTGAGAGAGCTCTTAAGAAGTATTGGGATCATTTTGAAGCCTAGACATGTCATTGTGAAAAGGATATGAAGATCTACCCAAGATTGGTGCAACTAGGGCTTCATCTGGTCAACCCTAGGATAACTAATGATTTGAAAAAGGTTGAGACCTAATTCAAGAGCCATGTTATCATGGATTGATGTGTTGAGATGCCCAAGGGATGATTCCAAGTTCAACTTATCATGAATCAAGAGTGTGAGGAGTCCTAAGCTAGGGTTGCTATGCTTGAAAGTGTAAAATCCCCTGGTTTAGTGCCTAACTTCAAGACCACTTAACTCAAGATGTGATTTTAATCTCACCTTGACCCTAACATGATTGTTGTAGAAAATGATATTAGCTTTAATTTGAGTACTAGAAGTCCTTGACAGGGTTTATAGAACTCAAGTTATGAGCCCGACAAGTTACAGGCCATCTGAGGCATGTGAATTTGGAGCTTGAAAGTTACCCAACTTGCATGACACTTTTTCCCTATAAGTATGATTCCTATGAACTTTTGGTCAACGTGAATGTTGTTCCTTATCTTCTTAGCTTTCTAGAAAGTACTAGAAGTCCATGATTGGATTTGTAGAACTCAAGATATGGCTTTGACAAGTCAAGGGTATTTTGGGTATTTGGAATTACAGGTCATATTTGGTTATGGGTCCATTTCACTATTTTAGGCACCTCAAATGAAGATTTGTTCAACTTGAAAGTTGTTCAAAATGGTGTTTGTAGTCCAATCATGGCCCAAACATCCATTGATATGGATTGAATAATGAAGAGTATGAGGAAATTTTGGAAAAAGATCATTAAAAGGCATTAATGAAAGAAAAATTTAAAATAAATTACAATGGTTCCAAATTTTACAAGTTTATGCATTTTCTAATTGGAAATGATGTTTTGAATAGATTGGCAATCTCACATTTTTGGTTTGAAGCTTAATACATGGACTTTGCTTAGGTTACTTAGGACTGAAGTAACATAACAAATCTTGACCATAAGATCAATTCAAGCTTGCAATCTAAGCCATTCATCTTCACCAAGGGTTGTGCAAGCTGTTGAAGTAAAGATTGAGCCAAAACAGAGCCAGTACGCGCATATTCCATTATTGAACTTTGGAGGAAAATGAAATTTTGGATCAAGCAAATTGGGCCATGGTTGGGCCATGTTAGGATCCAAATCACTTCTATTTAAGTTCATAACCATGTTCAGATGGTTTTTTTGGAAGGAATTGGTGGAGATTTTAGTTGTGGCAGTTAGAGATCAAAGCTTCCAACTCCAAATCGTGTTTTGCAATTCAGAGGGTTTCAAGAGGAATTAAAGATTCAAGTAGCACCAGGATCGTTCATTGAAGGTTTCTGCAGCATTTGAAGCTAAGAATCACCCTGTAACTGCTCCAATTTCATGATTTTTTCCAGGTTTTTATTTTTCACTATTGCTCTAGTTCTAGGCATGTTTAGACTAAAATTGGCATGTGGTTAGGTTGTAATGATGACATAGATCGTTTTAGGATCATAATTGAGAAGTTTGGTGATGATTCATGAGGTGATGCAATTTCTGTTTGGATTCGAATCTGGATGATTCTTGAGGGTTAGCATGGATTGGTTAGTGATTCTTGATCCCTGAGAAGTGAGGATTAATTCTGTGTAATCAATTTTGAGTTTGGTGAGGATTATGGAATTGAGTATTTTTCTGTTCCTCTTCGTGTTTGGAGATTCTTGAGGAATTAATGGAAATGGAATGGATATTAGTAATCCTGGTGAGGAGACGAGAAGAACGCTGTAATTTTATTGGAGTTTGTTTAAAGTTGGTTGCAGAGCTTGATGGCTCTCGCTGGAGAAGAAGGTGGCGCTCTTCTCCGGCCACCGTGGCTGTGTTTCCCTCCCCTTTCAGTTTCAAATGAGAACGATGGCCAAGGATCGTTGGATCTGATGGACTTTGTTGACTTAGTCTTTGAATCTGATGGACCAGGATGAGTTGAATTAGGGTTTGGTGAGGTGGCTTAACAAGTAGCGTATGATCAGAATACTTTTCTGTTGGACGGATACGATTAGGGAGCACCATGGTCTTCAGTCAAACTTACCACACTTCGCCTTGAGTCTTACGCACCGTTTCATTAAACTCGGTGGCACGTGCGTGGCTGTTAGATCCCTTGACCAGTAATCTCATCTGATGGCTCTAATATTTTCTGGTTTCTTTTATTTCTTTTAATTGATTTTTCTATTTTCTTTAATTGTTTTATCTTGTTTAATTCATTTTAATTAGTTTTAATGATCAGAAAAATATGAGAACAATATGTGGTTGATCCTTGTGGAATTTCTGATTTTTCCATGCCTTTGGATTTTATTTTGTTGTTGTTTTCCATTTAATGTCCATTTTTCTATTTTTGATAATTGTTTAAAAGTGCATAAAATGACCTGTTGTTTGCTGATTTTATTCCCAATTCATGCTTTTGATTTTGATTTTGAGTTTTGGCTGACTGGTTATAGACATGTTAATGATGTTATAGGATTTTTGTGGTGATTTTTAGATGATTCTAAGATTAGTTTTGAACTAGGTTATTAGAGCCTTCCCCACTTGAACCCTTCTTTGGACACCTTTTGGTTTAGAATTTCTTTAGGGCCCTTAAACCTTGATTTAAGCTCTGGATTTTCTGCCATAGGTTCTTAATACATTTAGGATCCCTTAGGAAAATTTGTATATTTTTAGTAACTGATTTACTATTTTAGTTGGATTTTACATCTAGGTTGTTTGTAGGATGATTCTAGAATAGCACTTCCCATAGATGAACTTCAAAAGTGACCTTTAGTTCATGATAAGTTTCCAAACCTTTTTTGATGGTTTAGTAGACATGTTGATGCCTTTGTGTATTGAATCTCATGGTTTGATTTGGTGTTTTATTTCCCTTTGGAGAGCTTCTTTTAGAGCTTGTAGGATTAGGCTTTTTAGAGCTTTAGAAGTTGCTTCCTTTTTCATAAGTATGGTTTGCTTTGATTTGCATTCCATTTCCTATCCAATGATGCAAGGTTCCTTGTGGGAGCCTGGTCCCTCCTTTGGAAGGACTAAAGGCCTACCACAAAAGGTAAAACCTTTGAGGATACCAATCTCAGATGAGTGGTTGAGTGTCTTGAGGGATTCCATTGGCTTTCCTCTTGCTTCCCCTCATCATGCAATGATCTTTGTGTTGATTCACATCATCTCTTGTTGGAGCAAGTTGAAGCTTGAAGATAAAGTCCTCATTCCCTTTTCTCCTGATGGATGGCTTGGATTAGAAGACAGACTATTGGGCTGCTTTGCTGCTGAAGTGTTGTTGTGCTGCTCCGCTGTTCTTGTTGTTTGACTGTATTTGTATGATTGTTTATCTGGTGTGTTGCATTAGAATAGGCTTTCATGTAGTTGATACTAGGCCTAAGTGCATTGAAAGTTTGTGCTTTCCTCCCTTTTCTTGTTTGCATGAGAGGTTGAGTCTGTCTCCCTCTGCTTGTCTGTTACTGTTTGGCTTTGCTTGTTGGCTGAAGGTTGAGTTTGCCTCCCCTGCCTGTGTAGTGTGTGTTGTTTTTGCTTGATTGCTCTAGAGGTTGAGTGAGTCTCCCTCTGCTTGTATTGCTGCATTGCATATGCATCTTTATTTTATTCTTCTGTATATCTGTTTATGGATGTTAGCTGATGCTTTATCTGTTGTATGTTTCCCACTTGACATGATCCTCTAGGAATTTCACTTCCTTTGATAAGGAAGTGATAATTAGAACTTTAGGTTGAAACCTATGCATGATAACTTCTAGGAGTTCCCTGTTTCAAACCTCAACCATAGGATGAATCCTTGGCCTGACAACATTAGGACTTGATAGTTTCCCTTTAGTTGTGTCTATTATCTTCTCTCTTCAAACAAATCAAAATACAGTAATAAAGGTTAACTGATGTCGTACGTTACGAGCCTTAAGCTACTTAGGAAATGATTGTTGGAGGGTTTCCTTCCAATAATCAAGATGTTTAGTATGGTACCCTTTGGGTGACATGCGACGCATTCACTCCTAGGTCATAGTCTCTAGTGTGATATTAGTTGCAAACATCCATAAAAGACAGTTCTTCGGTAAAAGACAGAAAAAAAACTTCAAACCTTTTTGCCCCGTGAGCCCATAATTCAAAGGAAAGCTTTTCTGAGGAAAAGAGTGTCGTTAACTCCCAGTTCTACCGTAAACGGTAACGCACGAGTCTCTAACGAGCAAGCTGCATACACCAAACTGTTGGAACTGCTTGTTAACCCTACTCGAAAAACAGATGAATCTGAACCCCCGTAATCTGTATTATCCCGAACTACGTAAGCTCTAATCTCTCATATCTGTTGAGAGTACGTAGGCACAATACTGACGTATTGGCGAGCCACCTTCCTCGTAACCCGTAGTTAGCCGAACTACGTTGACTCTGATTTCTCATTCTCTGATGAGAATACGTATGCATAAAGCGCGATGCTTTGCCGAGTCATTTTCTTTTCTTTTCAGACCAGCCTTGATAGGTAGATAGTAAAACCAACCCGTCAGATAAACACAACGAGCATGGATCCCATCGAGTACGATGGATGTGAGGGGTACTAATACCTTCCCCTTGCGTAACCGACTCCCGAACCCAGACATTGGTTGCGACGACCTTGTCTTATACCTTTTCGTCATGTTTTTCCGATCGTTTCCTTTCCCGTTCTGAGGGATAAATAACGAAAGGTGGCGACTCTTCTGTTTTTCCGGCACCTTATTTTCGCGGTAGCGACAGTCACCATACACAACAACATTCATAGCTTACTCCTGGGCTTTCTTACAATGAGACATATTCGATCAATTACTTCTAGTTGGTCATTTAGAAGACTAGTCTACTTTGCTAGTGTTCACGTAGTAAAAATTGATTTAAGTGCTTTATCGCTGCGTGGTTCATTTACTTATGTATGTTTGTTTGTTTGGTTATGTGTTTACCGTCTTTTTATCATCCCCATTCAAAAATGTGTACCCTCCTCCCCATGATGTGCAAAATAATTTTATTGATTTTATTTTACTTGCTTGTCATTGTATGATTGAATATTCAAAACCCTAAAGCATACTTAATCCATGTATCAAGCTCTAGTCCTCTTGTAAACCGATTATCGTGTGCATCGCCATCGACCTTACCCTCACCAATTAGGATCTCCTTTCCGTTAGTTCAAACCTTTACACCGTTTCGCATTCAAATTTAAACCTCGATCCATATCGAGTGTTTTCTTCAAAACAAATTAAAACACTTAATAATTATGAAACACTTTTCTATTAAAAGATTAAAAGGGAGTTGGAATGGAGCCTTCGATTTCTCTCCCCAATTGATTGGGTCTGAGAATCCTTTCTTACGCTCGAAGAATTGTCTTCTATAAGATTTATAATACGTTTCACATTAAATTATTTTCTTAACAAGCCAAATCAAATCTATTTTCTCAATTACTTAGATGAAAAAGAGAGATAATCGAGTCTTTGATTCACTCTCCCAATTACTTGGGCCCGAGGAGCCTAGAGAGCAACCTTCCCCTTTTCACCATAGTCCCATGAACTACAGACGCTCTGATTTCTTATTCTCATTGAGAATACGTAGGCACAAGGGCCCCAATCCTTGGCGAACACCCTAATAAAAAACCACCCATTACCCTTAGAAGAAAATAAACAATCTTAGCAAACATTTCTCATAAATCGAATTTAGAGGTTCCCGTTGTGTACAATGGACATGAGGGGGTGTTAATAACTTCCCCCTCACGTAATCGACTCCCGAACCTAGAATGTGGTTGTGATGACCATGTTCTTTCCCTAAAGGTTTTATCAATATTTCCCTTTCACTCTTTGGGATAAATAAAATTCGGTGGCGACTCTGTTTTTCCGCATCCATCGCGAAGGTCGTTCTCATTTTTCGAGGTGCGACACCCTCTGGAAGTTTTGTTTTTCCCCTGACTTGGTTCCCTTTGGAATTTGTCGTTCCTTTACAGAGTTTCAATCTCCCTATTTCTCCCCCAGCATTTGTTTTTCTCTTGTGGTTTTGTGTTCCCCAATGCCGTACCTCGAAAAAAGCACGACCCTTCGTGAAAGGTCGTGGAAAACAGGATCGCCACCGAACTTTATTTATCCCAAAGAGGGAAAGGAAAATATTGATAAAACATTTAGGGAAATAACATGTTCATCACAACCAAGTTCTAGGTTCGGGAGTTGGTCACATGAGGGGAATGTATTAACACCCCTCACGTCCGTTGTACTCAACAAGAACCTCTTGATTTGATTCGTGAGAAATGTTAGGTCAGATTGTTTGTTTTCTTCTAAGGGAATAAAGTGAAAAGGTAAGGTAAAAGGATTATATTGCTAAAGGGAAAATGGGTTGGTTTTTAGATTAGGGTGCTCGCCAAGGATTGGGGTCCTTGTGCCTACATATTCCCTCATACAATGGAAAAGTCAGAGCATTCGTAGTTCGTGAGACTACGGTAGAAAAGAGAGGAGATTTCTCGCTATGATATTATAATCTTATGCCTACATATTCTCATTGACAAATGAGAAATCAGAGCGTCTGTAGTTCAAGCTGCAGATTGTTGGTTTGATTTTATTGTAAGATACTTAGTCGCATTCGACAGAAAATATTGCTTTACCCAAGCAGGTGAGGAGTGGACGCCTACATCACTTTGAATGGACTTCCATATATCAATATTCATGGGAAACACGCCACTTATCTCGACTCAAATAGGTTATATGGACGAAGCAATATTTTGTGTCGTTCTTAAGACACCATATCTCACGTTTACAAAAAGATTTTATGGTTCGCATGGCGGCGAGAAGTGGAATTAATATGTCGATGTATTTGTTTGGATGAAGATTACTTGAAGCTTAAGAAAGGCTCCTCAGGCCCAAGTAATCGGGAGAGTGGGTCAAAGACTTGACTCTCTCTCTTTTCCATCTAGAAAATAGGTTGTGTTTGAAAAGTGTTTTGAACGATGGAAGATAGTTAGAGTATTTTAAATGAATGAAAACTACTCGAAGCTTAAGAAAGGCTCCTCGGGCTCAAGTAAATGAGAGAGTGAGTCAAAGACTTGACTCTATCTCTCTCTCTTTTTCATCTTATATTATGAAAGAGTTTTGATATAGCTAGAGTAAGTTATGAATGACGATTACTCGAAGCTTAAGAAAGGCTCCTCAGGCCCAAGTAATCGGGAGAATGAGTCAAAGGCTTGACTCTCTCTCTTTTCATCTAAGTATTAAGAAAATAAGTTTGATTTTGTTTATTGTAAAATAGTTTGATATGAAATCGGGTTATAAATCTTTTAGAGAAGACAATTGTTCAAACTTAAGAAAGGCTCCTTAGGCCCAAAAAGTTGAGGAGAGAAATCGAAGATTCCATTCCAACTCCCTTTTCATCTTTATTGAAATATAGCTTAAGTGTAATTGTGTTAATTGATTTGACTTTGAGAAAATGCTCGATGTTGATCGAGGTTTAAATTTACGTACAAATTTGTGTAAGTGTTTAAACTAAAAGTAAGGAGGTCCTTATGGTATATGGTAAGGTCGATGGCGAGGAAAAAGCGCTCGACTTATAAAGGACAGGTAATGGAACTTGATATATGGCTCAAATGGACTTGAGGATGAATTGGTGGTTAATTGAGTTTGTTTTGAAAATGCTTAACGTTGGATCAAGCTTACTTATAAATTTTGTGAAAGTATGTGGTTGATTTTAAACTTGATTAGAAATTACCAAAGTGCAACAAAAAGAATAAAACGGTAAAAATATGTTACAACTCATGGGAGGGGATATATTTTGATGAATGGGATAAGGAAAAAAATGAAGTAAGCACCCACACAATCAAGTATGCACACAATGAACACATAAACCAAATGAATAAATATCACTCATAAACACAAACAAGGAAGAAATCATTAACCAAATTAAATATAAATATTTTAATAAGGTTAACCAAAATTTTAATGAACCAATATTAAATAAAAATATTTAAAATGGTTAATAATTAAACAAAATATTGAATTTTTAAGATAAAATAAAATAAACAAAGGTAATTAATTAAATTGAACTCAAATTTTTAATAGAATTAATCTTAAGATAGATTAATTATAAAGGTTTAATAGAATAAAAGTTAATTAAAAAAAACCTTTTTTGATTTTTTTTTTCGAAAAGAAAATATGCAAATAAAATCAAAGAATTTAAAAATAATTAATTAACTAATTAACTAAAAAGATTAATCAAAATTATTATCATAACAAAAAAAATATAATCTAAATAAATAGAGTAAATAAAATAGAAATGGAAAATATAAAATAAATAAATAAGAAAAGCAAAGGTTAGCTGTAAAAGGACCCGGGGTGCTAACAACAACCAGATCCAGGCCCACGCTGGGGATCCAGTATGCGCAACCAACACCAAGACCACCATAAGGGACGATCGTGACCGTCAAATTAAAGGATCTGACTTGGTCAAACGATCATAAGGTCAAGGCGTGCTAGCACATAGAACACTCTCACAGAAAGATAAGTGGGATATCCAACAAAAAGAACTCCAGGGAAATGACACACATCCAAAAACAGTGACACTTGTCACCATTTGCAATTGCCACTGAATATTGCAGCAACAAAAGAATCATTAAAAAAATGAAAAAAAAACTTTAAAAAACCTAAACCTCTTGCATTATTCTATCCTCAACCATTTCTTTACACTTCCGTCTCTCTCTTTCAATATTCTCTTTCACTCAATAACAATGCTCGCCGAAGAAAAAAAAACCTTTGCTGGAGAAGGCGGTGGCACATGGCGGACGCCGCCGTCTTCTCCGGCCAACCACAAAATCAAATCCCTATTCCCATTAAAGTAACCTTTCTGAGTCTAAATTTGGACTCAGAACTTTCAACTTCAAACCCGAAAATCCTAAATCAGAGAACTCAAAATAAAAAACCTAAAATCCTAGATCTACAACATAACAACATAATCATGTAATTAAAAGAGGGTTTAGCATCAACAAGGCATGGGGAACAATAATACGACATCATAAATCATTAAGGAAGAGGTTTCATACTGTCGCATCGCTGCGAAGAGGGGCCAACAAAGATAGAAGAATCGCTACCGTTTGTTATTTATCCAAAAGAGATGGAAAGGAAACGACCAGAGAAAACCTACGAAAAGGGGAAAAGACAGGTCATCGCAACCAAATCTTGGGTTCGGGAGTCGGTTACGCAAGGGGCAGGTATGAGCACCCCTCACGTCCGTTATACTCAACGGGATCCACGCTTGTTGTCTATCTAAAAAGGGTATTAATCTATCAAATGGCTGGCTCGCAGGGACAAAAGAAAAGAAAAGAGACTTGATAGAGCATCGCCGCTCTATGCTGACGTATTCCCACGTGCAATGGGAATATCAGAGTCAACGTAGTTCGGAAAACTACGGGTGAAGGTGGGGGAAAGTTGCTCGCCAAGACATCCTCATGTTGTGCCTACGTATCCTCATCTGGTATGAGAAATCAGAGCAAACATAGTTCAAGCTGACACGGCCATAAATTGGTTCAAGTGTTTTAACTGAGTAAGGTTAAACCTTCAATCTAGGAGTTAGGCGTATTGCTTCTCGACCATTTGAGACTTAGCCGTTACCTGTTTGCGGTAGAACCAAGACTTAACACACTCTTTCTAAAAATGATTTTTCAAACAATCCCGAAGGATAAAAAGGTTTGATGTTTTGTTTTATGTTTTTTATGAAGAAGTGAATTGAGTTAAGTTTGTAACTCATGTTGCACTAAAGATTATGACTTGAGAGCGAATGCGTCGCATATCGCCCAAAGGGCATACGCTAAACACTCTAGACAGATTGAGAGGAGGCCCCCCAACTATCATTCCTCAAGTACTTAAGGCTTGTAGCGTACAACACTTATTATCCTTTATTAGGTGTCTTAAGAGATTATGAGATGAGATGAGAAAGACACACATGTTGCAGTGAGAATCGCGATACCAAGCTATTGATTAACTTGAATCTTAATTCTTAAAATTCACAACCGGACTTTAATTTATCCAAAGGAAAGGTCTAAAGAAAGAAATAACCTTTTGCGCGATTTAACAACAACACTAAGAGATTCGGGGATTGGGGGTTGGTTATGCATAGGGTAGGTATTTCACATCCTAAACATCTGTAGTACTCTACAGGAACCTTTTGTTTGTTTGTATGCTAAGTTTGCTAAATGTTTGCTATGGATTGGGATTGGGTAAAAGGTGAAGGTGTAGGTAAAGACCTAAGGATAGTTTCTAAGTTTTCTCGCAAAGACGTCACGTCCTCTGCCTACGTATCCTTACTAGGATAGAATCAGAGCAATCGTAGTTCACCTCACTAGGGTTAAAGAAAACTTGATTATGATCAAGGTTCAAAGGGGAACAAACATTACAATGCTTATTTAGAGTTTAAGAAAACTCTCTAGATCTACATTGAACACTCAAGAAAGGGGAGTAAGTACTCATCTCCATGATTCTTACATAGAGTTAATAAACTCTATCTTAAGTTCTAGTTGAAAGAGCACTCCTAACAAGGGGTAAGCTTTTTAGACTTAAGCAAAGTCTAAAGGATAGGTTCTAACTTAACTAAGTGTATAGATGACTTTACAAAGTCAAGGGAGGGTAATGAGCTATCTATGACCCAAAGGTCAATAGAGAGACTTTCCTTTGGAAGGAAAAGAAGAGAGGCAACTTGGATGAGAACTAAAGAGTTTCATCACTTGGGGAAACAAACTTAACAAAGCAATAAACATTCAAACATGATGAATATAAAGGATATGGTTACAACCAAGAATAAGCAAGCATATTACAATAATCAAGGATTTGAATCAGGATGAATGGTTACGACCAAGATAAGGTACAAAAATATCACAATATCAAAGATTTTAAACAAGATAAATGGTCACAACCAAAGCATGCAAGCATATTACAATATCAAGCAAGGATTACAATCAAGATGAATGTTCACAACTAAGAATATGGTATAAGGATATCACAATATCATGAATGGGTTCTTACAAGACATAAGCACAAAGGGTGAAAACCAAAGACATATCTTGACAAAGATAAAGGTAATAACCAATGCAAACAAGTTATAACTTCATGGGGATTCTAAATGGAAATCAAATGAAACAATCATAATGCTTACAATCAAAAGTAATTACAATCACCTACACAAAGGAGTTGACAAATAATACTCATAATCAAGTGCAAAATCAAACTCACAAAAAAGAAATAACAGTTTTGAAAGGAAGATGAAAGAGAGGAGGGTAAAAACCCGAGAAATGAAACATGACCATTTTTTAATGCAAAGTGTTTTCTTAAATAAAAATTCTAGAAATTTTTACATGCCATATGAAAATATGCAAAAATAAAAGACAATTGAAAAAAGAATCAATCAAAAATGATAAAAATTGACAAAGTTGTGCTATTTTGAATTTTTAAGAAAAAAACAAACATTGTGGTAATTAAAATAAAGGGATGCGCTTGGTGGGTGTTGAACCCACCACCTTTGGGTCACAGGTACAAAACCTCACCAATCCAACCAAGGCGCGCGCTCGTAATATTTGAAGGAAGAAAAGAGAGATAAGTGAAAACAAGGAAAATATGAAGAAAAAAAAGCAAAAGAGTTGATCTCCACACGGATCGAACTCAAGTCAGGTAGCATGGCAAGGCAATTGAAAAGCAAGGCATAACCACTGGGGTGGCGATACATCCGTGTATTATGCCACCCCAATAAACACTAATACTTAACTAAGCAAGCATTTCTGGGCCAAGGCATGACAAGCAAACAAGGCAAGTTGACATGGAAACGGTTTCATCGTAACTTACTCAAAACAAAGTCAAATTTAACAAAATTTGGGTATATCTTATGTGAAATTCAATAAGAAACACAATGGCATCATTAGTTTTTCAAGATGAAGCACACACATTAAAACACGATGGCAATTGCAGATGGAGGCTTATGACATGCATTATGGAAGATATGATTCAAAACAGAGGTGATTAAGATCAGATGAAGGTATGCACAAACTTCAAATACATAGCTATGGATTCTAGATGCAAAGAACATTCAAAAATCAACCAAAACAGAATCTGGCATGTGGACTACATTTATTGAACAAAAGTGCTTGAAATGGTGTTTGGAAAAATAAGAACAAACATATTGCAGCATACATGCTTTAACTCAATCAACATGCATAAAGTGATTCACACACATCAAAACATGAACTCAAAGCAGCTTGCAAGAAAACTCAACAAAGTAATTGATAGCACAAGAGGTGAAAACCTCAAAACAGAAGTTTGATAACAAGCTTGCTCTTTTGCCAAATCAAAACATACATGATGAATCCTACACACACACATACAATTCATACCATGACAAATTGGTCTAAACAAACATTCTATCAGACATGATTAAATGGTTGAGCACAGATCAAACTGCATGACAACAAGTCTTTGGTTATTACAATACCAATCCAACATTAATTCAAAACATGCCTTAAAATGAGGGTCACAGCTCTATGGTAATGAACACAAACCAAGTCTAGCATGAAAACCTAGTTCTAGCAGCAACATATGCAAACATGTTAATTAGCAATAAACAAACATGTTCTTGCTTACAAGCAAGCAGAAACAGCAAAAATGACAATGGTTGGAAGCAAAGTAGGTAGCAGCATTACATAGTGGTTCATGAATCAAACAGTTATGACAGCAACATGGTGAGCTCTAACATGACAATGCTAGCATTAAACAACAATTAGCCCTAAAGCACCTAATGCACATAACAATTTGCAAGCATATGACAAATGCTACCCTATATCAATAGTGCTATGATAGTTTGAACTTGTAACAGAAAAAGCATGACATGTTAATACAACTATTCAAAACATTGACCAATGATGCTAACCAGCAGTTTCAAGACAGATTCACACAATGACTTATAAAGCATCAAAACAATACATACAGGCTCATCACAATTAACAATGCAAATAAGATATGGTTATGTCATGATTACAGAACAACCCTATTACCATGCCTCGAAATGATAGTCCTTGATGCAAAAATGACAATGTCAAATATCTAGCAAAACATGATTCACCTGATGCCACATTCTTATGTTAACAAACATAGATCAAACACAAACAGCAGTTCAAATCATCATAGAGGCATACTTAGCAGGACAATGACATGTATCAAGTTTCAATGCATATATCATGATGGTTACAAACATTAAGACAACAAAATAAGTATTGGTCCTCATGAATCAAAAACAGGCATCACAATTACATGACTCATCCCAATGATTCTTCAACAAATCCAACAGAACTATGCAACTTACAAGTGTCGCTACTGCGAAAAAAGAGGCCGACAATGACTAACAGAGTCGCCACGTATCGTTATTTATCCCAAAGAGGGGAAAGGAAACGATCGGAAAAAACCTGACGAAAACGGGAAAAGACGAGGTCATCGCAACCAAATCCTAGGTTCGGGAGTCGCTTACGCAAGGGGAAGGTATGAGCACCCCTCACGTCCGTCGTACTCGACGGGACCCACACATTGTGGTCTATCTAAAAGGGTGTGTTGAAACTATCTAGCTAAAGGCTTAGGGACAAAAGAAAAAAAGAAAAGAGAAGTGACTCGGCAGAGCATTGTCGCTCTGTGCCTACGTACTCCCTCGTGGAATGGGAAAGTCAGAGTCAACGTAGTTCGACTAACTACGGGTAAAGGGGAAAGGTTGCTCGCCAAGACATCGCTTCTTATGCCTACGTGCTTTCATCTGGTATGAAAGATCAGAGCAAACGTAGTTCGGGCTAAAAGGACCACGGGTTGGTTCAAAAGTTTTTAGGCCCGAGTAGGGTTAAAACGTAGTTCTAGCAGTTGGTGTATGCAGTTCGACCATTGGAGACTTAGGCGTTACCGTTTGCGGTAGAACTAAGAGTTAACGACACTCTTTTATCTGAAAAGATTTTCCTGATTAGAATCCCTAAAGATGAAAAAGGTTTTTGTGTTTTTGTGTTTTTTAGAGAAGAACTGTTTTGAACTTGATTTGTAACTCATGTCGCACTAGAGACTATGACCTAAGAGCGAATGTGTCGTATATCACCCAAAGGGTGTACACTAAACACTCTAGGTCATTGAGAGGAGGCCCCTCAATCACCATTTCTCAAGTAGCTTAAGGCTCGTAACGTGCTACACTTGTCATTCTTTATTAGATGTTTTATGAATGTTTGAAGATGAGAAGAGAAGAAAGGACACTAAGGGGAGACTAATCAATCCTAAAAGTTGTCATGCAAAGTGGACTTAAAGTTGAGTTTAGAAGGGAGCTACCTAATGTTATTGTTGCACCCCAAAATTTGCCCAACATTTCTTTGCCTAGCTTATGTTTCATTTCATTCACATTAGCATTATCATTTGCATTTCATTGACATGTATGCAGGAGATAAAGAGGTATGAGTACCAATCAAGGGCTACACAAGGATATGAAGCTAGCTAAGAAGGTTATTCAAGTGTTCAAGGGTTGATATCCTTGCCAGAGAAGTTAAAAGATCCCCAGAGAGACTGGTTGAAACCAAGAGTGTGTGCCTCCTAGCTTGAGAGTTGTGGGAAGTCATCAGATGATTCTGAGACCATGAAGTTATACTTGAGGTATTCTTAATTGAATTAGGATCCCTTAGGAATTTTTGTAGAAATTTATAAGATAGTTTGCTATTTTTGATGGATTTTAGTTTAAGTGCTAATTTTAGATGATTCTAAGGCACTAACTCAACTAGATTAACATCTTTAGTTCCCTTAGATTAGGGTTTTGTTTCTCTTGTTCTTGGATGAGGATGAAGACAAGTTTAAGATGCATTGGATTGCTTGAAGAGGCTTGGATTTGAAGATCTTCCCTTCTTGTGGTGTAGTTTTGATTAGGTTAAGATTAGGGTTTTGTAGGCAGAGCTTCTAGATAGTTATCTTCCTTCATAAACATGGATGATGTTGATCATTTCCATTCTTCCCTATGATGAAAGGTCCCTTTGTAAAGGCCTCATCCCTCCTTTGGTAGGATGTGTGGCTCTTTTGCTAATTGGTAGAACCTTTGAGGGTCCCTTTCTCTGATGACAGGATGCTCAGTGGTGACCTTTGGTCTTCACTCTGCTACCAGTCATCCCAACTTTGCTCTTGATAGATGAATCTTTCTCCCTTGTCAGAGGATGGAGTTCCTTGCTTGAAGAAGATTGAAGGATGGAGTTGATACTTCTGCGTGATTGAAGATTACTCTGAGGAGATGGAGCTTGCAGATGAAGAGAACTAAGTTGATACTGGTAAAGCAAAGAGAGCTGAAGCAAGAAGAACAAGTTGATACTTATGAAGAGGATTCAATTGAGATTGAGTGAAGAGTTGAGGCTTGAGGAATAAAGGGTAAGTTGACACTTACATTGATGCATTGAGAGCCTGAGGGAATCAAGTTGATACTTGTAGTTATGAGTGAAGCCTGAAGGTGGCATTTACTGTAAAGCTGAGGCTTGAGGAAGAGAGAATAAGTTGATACTTATGTTTGATGGGTTGAAACCTTGGAGGAGCAAGTTGATACTTGCTATTGAATATGATAGCCTTGAAGGGTGATTGAAGTCTGAAGACTGAACTGCTGTCAGAAGGTTGCTTTGCTTTGAAGTTGTAGGGGTGGTTGATCTGCTTTCTTTTCTGTATTGATGTGGCTTGTTTGATTTGCTTGATGCATTAGAATAAGTCCATATCTAGACTGATGTAAGCTAGGAGCATGATTGCACTAGAGGTTGGGTTGCTCCCTCTGCTTGTATTTTTACTATATGGCTTTGCTTGCGGGTATTCGGTAGAGCCCAGCTCCCTTGCCCATGTGGTTTGTGTTTGCTTGATAGCACTTCATTTCATTTCCTCTGTATGATTGCAGTCACTGATATCCTGCTTGATAGCATTTTATTTTCTTCTGTATGATTGCAGTTATTCATATCTGGCTTGAGGTTGAGATGAGCTTGTGGAGGCTGATGCTCCACACACATTTCCTCCCTCACTTGCATTGCATGCATTTTATAGTCGTTTATTGTTTACTGTTTAAGATAATGCTTTATCTGTTTCTGTTTATCATTGACATGATCCCTTAGGAATCTCACTTCCTTTGATAAGGAAGTGATGATAGAACTTTAGGTTGAAACCTATGCATGATAACTTCTAGGAGATCCCTGCTTCAAACCTCAATCATAGGATGAATCCTTGGCATGACAACAGTAGGACTTGATAGTCTCCCCTTAGTTGAGCCTCTTCTCTTCTCATCTCAAAACAAATTAAAACATAATAATAAAGGTTAACTGACGTCGTACGTTACGAGCCTTAAGCTATTTGAGAAAGGATTGTTGGAGAGTTTCTTTTCAACAGTCTGGATGTTTAGTATGGTACCCTTTGGGTGACATGCGAAGCATTCACTCTCAGGTCATAGTCTCTAGTGCGACACTAGTTGCAAACAAACATAAAAAACAGTTCTTCCATAAAAGACAGAAAACAAACTTCAAACCTTTTTGCCCCGTGGGCCCGTAAGTCAAAGGAAGATTTTCTGAAGAAAAGAGTGTCGTTAACTCCCGGTTCTACCGCAAACAGGCTTTGTCCCTAACTGCTGGAACTATTTGTTAACCATACTCGATAAAACAGATGAATCTGAATCCCCGTAATCCGTATTATCCCGAACTACGTAAGCTCTGATCTCTCAAGCCCGTTGAGAGTACGTAGGCAAAATACTGATGTATTGGCGAGCCACCTTCCCCGTAACCCGTAGTAGGTCGAACTACGTTGACTCTGATTTCTCATTCTCTGATGAGAATACGTAGGCATAAAGCGCGATGCTTTGCCGAGTCATTTTCTTTTCTTTTTAAGCCAGCCTTGATAGGTAGATAGATAAAACCGACCCGTCATGTAAACACAACAAGCGTGGATCCCATCGAGTACGATGGACGTGAGGGGTGCTAATACCTTCCCCTTGCGTAACCGACTCCCGAACCCAGACAATGGTTGCGATGACCTTGTCTTATACCCTTTTCGTCAGGTTTTTCCGATCGTTTCCTTTCCCGCTCTGAGGGATAAATAACGAAAGGTGGCGACTCTTCTGTTTTGCCGGCACCTTATTTTCGCGGAAGCGACAGCTGGCGACTCTGCTGGGGACTTGATATTTTCCTGGGATCCAACGTCCCTTATGCGAGTCAGTTTGGGGATCCAACGTCCCCTTGCGAGAGTGAATCCTAGCGCTTGTATGATTACTTGTTGGGTTGGGTTTATTTATCGCATTTTATTTCCCGCACTTTGTTTTCAGTATGATATGATTATCTGTGCTGTTGTGGGAGGGGCATTCTGATGAGTGAGAAGCCAGACCTAGGCTTGAGTGTACATAGCATTAGTTGTGGAAATTAGTGGGCGCGTGCTTGCTTGGCAGGCACTAGTGTCTCACGAAATCCACACTCAGATGAGGTTCTCCCGGTTGACTTCTTTTTCAACCCTTTGGGTTTAGGGGGTTGTTGGTTTGGAGGATTGTTGACTCTGGGGACCGATCATTTGGGATTCAGCCGAGTGAGGCCGCTTCATGAGCTGGTGATGCCACACCTTCTGGGTATCGTATCACCCCTCTTGAATGTCTGTGACGCTGATGACCGCATAGGATGCCGAACCTGTGTCATTTTAGGTCCATACCTGTGAGCAGGGTTGGGTTTGTTGCAGGAAACCTTAACCTTCAGACTACCTGGTTTTCTTGATAGTGAATCAGTTTCGTTGGTACCAGAGGATCTCATCAGCAGATATATGATTGTTCTTGACAGAGCAGAGTTATGGTCCTGTATCAGAGGACCTTATCTTCAGAGATGTACGTTTGTTCTTGACAGAGCAGGTTTTTGATTGGGATCAGAAGATCTCATCAGTAGATGTATGGTGGTTCTTGACAGAGCAGAGTTTTGGTCCTGTATCAGAGGTCCTTATTACCAGATGTTTGTTCTTGACAAAGCATAGTTTTAGTCCTGTATCAGAGGTCTTTATTGTCAGATGTTTGTTCTTGATAGAGCAGAATTGGGGTCCTGTATCAGAGGTCCTTGTTATCAGATGTGTGTGTTCTTGACAGAGCAGATTTGTGGTCCGATACCAGGGTTTTCTTCTCATCAGAGATGGTGGTTTTTCTTGATAGAGAAATATTATGGTTTTGTTGATACAGAATCTTCACTTTCACCAGCACAGTTGTCTTGATCTCCTGCTGCATGATTGCATTTTACATTGCTTTGCATACTCATTTGCATTTCATTAACGTGTGTCTGTGTTGCAGGTACCGTTTCCCCCGATTCAGGATTTCTTGCCTTCTATTGTGCTGTCATGGGTTCTCTGAGGAAGACTGTGGCCTACAGACTCCCCACTCCTGATGTTGTTCAGCTGACTGGTTTGATTGCTTTAGCAGATGATTCTGTGAGAGATGAGTTCAGAAAGTATTACGGCAAACTGCTCAGTCTGGTTCGTAAACCTTCTGTATTTGAGTTGAATGGGTTACATGCCTTGCTGCAGTTCTACGATCCTCCGTTGAGATGCTTTACTTTCCAGGATTTTGTTCTCGCACCTACGCTAGAGGAGTATGTTGATTTGTTAGGTGTGCCTATCAAGAGTCAGATGCCCTTCGTTTATAGGGAGGCTGAGCCTAATCTGGCTAGTCTAGCTCCGTCACTTCATCTGGATGCCTCTGAGTTGGTCTTGTCTAGTTGGAACAAGGTTCCCGGTTTCTCCTTGCAGTTCTTAGTGGGAAAGGCTCAGCAGTGCGCCAAAGACGGATGATGGGTCGTGTTCAACGCCATTCTTGCTCTGTGCATATATGGCATCATTCTATTCCCCAATATGCCCGACTTTGTGGACTTCGACGCTTTTCGCATCTTTGCTTCAGGGAATCCAGTCCCTACCTTGATAGGAGATGTCTACCAAGGCGTCCACTACAAAAACGAGAACAGAAGGGGTAAGAATGTCTCATGTTGTGTGCCCTTGCTCTATAAATGGCTTGATAGTCATCTACCCAAGAAGGGTCCCTTTGCTTCGTCTGCAGCCACAGCTGAGTGGTCTGAGCGTTTGATGAGTCTATCTGCAGAGGATATTGCCTGGTTTGACAGAGATAGGTTGGGTACCGAGATCATCTTCAGCTGCAGTGGGTTTCCGAACGTGCCTTTGATAGGCAGGAAGGGTTGTATAAACTATAATCCATCTCCGCTGGTCCGACAGTTTGCTTATGCTTTGAGAGCTCCGCCGAAGGATGAAGAGGTGCAGGAATCTCTGTACCTCACTGGTCTTCTAGTGAGGGATATGTTATCTAAACTTCAGCGTGCTTGGAATGGTATCAGTAAGAGGGGAAAGCCATTGCTAGGGAAAAGCAATAGCCAAGCCTACGCTCCGTATGTGACTTGGATCAGAGCAAGAGCAGATGTTATAGGGATGTCGTTTCCTCCTGCCAAGCCAGAAAGCCCTCCAGTGATTGAAGAGCCTACCACCGTGCCTATTCAGCAGCATAATCAGGTGTTAGCTGAAAGAGATGAGCTGAAGAAGGCGAATGAAGAATTGGAGAAAGAGTTGGCTCAACTCAGAAGCGAGAGAAGCGAAGCTGTTCATTCTTTCAAGAGGCAGACCGAGCTGGTGAATCAGTTGGGGACAGATTTGACTAAGTAGATAGCTGAGCGCGAGCGTATGGGTCGAGACTTCAAAGCTGTCAACGATGTGCTGGCCACGAAGAAGCAGCACCTGGACGAAGCGTATCGGAGGATATCCAAGTTTAACCAACATTGGAAGGCCACCCTAGCCAACAGGAAAGAGCGGGAGGATAAGCTGATGCAACAGATCTCCGAGTTGAAAGCCCAGGTGAAGGCCAGTGAGAAGAGGTTTGATGAAGAAACCGCTCGCCGATATGCCGCCGAAGGCCAGCTCAACAAAGCTCTCGCTAACCTGAAGGAGTGCAAACTGACGTTTGAGTCCAAGAAGCGGAAGTTAGAAGATTGTTTCGGCGAAGGAGCATGGGAAGATTCAGTCGAAGGTCTTCAATACACTATTATGCAGAGGGAGTTACTCGTCGAAGGGTTACTCACTCGGCCTGGTCATCCAGAAACAAAGGGGTTGTTAGAAGAGTTTCGTGCCCGTGGCCGTGCTTGACTATTTGTATTCCTCTTGTTTGATCATTGTTGCATGCTGACAATCACCAGGCGTGTTGGTAGAGGTCATGCTATTGATTCATCTTGTACTCAGTGACGTCGTGTAATGCCTTGATGGGCTTTCTATATATGAGATGTTATTTCTATGATTGGACTCGGACTTCTTATTATCAGCACTGGCACTCAGGCACTAGGATCGGGGGAAACCTCCCTAACGCACAGACACACGTTTGCATTTGCATGAAGCATCTGCATAACGAGCACTTTGTCATTTTTTCTTAACCCTTGTGTGTTTTCAGGTTGTTTCAGGTTGTTCCAGGATTGATCAGAGACCAATCCACCGCTATCCGACCAGAGCAAATCAAACCAGAATCATGGAGCAAGTGCAAACTGATGTTCAAGAACTCCGCGAAAGAATGGACCGCTTCATGGAGCTCATGCAAAAGCTCATGCAAGCGGTCGCTAATGGCCAGGATCAGCTCAGAACCTTGGTTCAGCCTCTGATTTCAAGGGTCGATAGCAATGGCGTACTCCATGGCGGGACCGTGCCTACCCCTCCACCAGTTGAACCTCCTCAGAATGGCGTCCCCGTGACCGGGGGGAATGGCAGTGCCAACGGCAATGTGATAGCTAACATGGGACTCAATGGTAATACGACGGGCGTCGGTAATGGGAATTTGGAAGCTAACGTCAATGTTGGGCTGGGCAACGGCAATGCAGGTGTTGGGAATCTGTTCAGGCCTCAGCCGTGGTTAGAAGATCGTCAAGACGATGTGTTCTCTCAGAGAGGTGCCGAAGGTGAGCTGACTGCTGAAGCACGTCTAAGGTTCAAGGCACTCGAGGATAAGATGAGAAATATCGAGAACCAGAACACCCTGGGCGTTGACATGTCCAAGTTGGGACTGATTGCTGATTTCTAGGTGCCTCCCAAGTTCAAGGTACCTGACTTTGAAAAGTACAAGGGCACCACTTGCCCTCGCGTCCATCTAAGATCATACTACCAGAAAATGTCTGCTCATTCTGAGGACGAGAAGTTGCTGATGCACTTCTTTCAAGACAGTCTGTCCGGGCCCTCCCTCGAATGGTACATGAGTCTGGAACCTACCAGTTTGCGCACGTGGAAAGACCTTGCTGAAGCATTTGTGCACCACTACCAATATAACAGTGACTTGGCCCCGAACCGAGTCCAACTGCAGAATCTGTCGCAAAGGAACAACGAAGGGTTCAAGGAATACGCCCAGCGATGGCGTGAGTTGGCAGCCAGGGTTCAGCCACCGATGGTTGAACGTGAGCTTGTGCAAATGTTCGTGGCCACCCTCCCAGGGGTTTATTATAAGAAATTGGTCAGCGGTATGTACGGAACCTTCTCAGATCTCATTATCACGGGTGAGCACATCGAAAATGGGATCAAACTGGGGAAAATTCAAGGTGATTCATCCTCAGCGGGAGGAGGCAAGAAACCTTATGGTGGCAAAAGACGGGAAGGAGAAACGAGCGTCGTGACCAACGCTCGAAGGAAGGGTAAAGGCCCTCACCAACAGGTGGCCAGCATAACTATCCCGACAGTTCAACAGCCACAGCAGTAACCGAATCGACAAGGGTACAGAAAGTATCAGAACAGGGCACCTCTGTCGAGCCGTCACCTCGAGACACCGCCCATGTCTTATGCTCAGCTGTTACAGACTCTGCTCCAGTTACAGCTGATCAAGAAGAGAACCTTGGCTCCCTTGACCGGGGCACCTCCGCCAGGTTATGACGCGAATGCAACTTGTGAGTTTCACTCAGGGGCACCAGGCCACACAATAGAGAATTGCAAAGCCTTCAGGCATAAGGTGCAGGACATGGTGGACGCTAAGATCATCAACTTCTCAGATAATGTGCCAAACGTCACGAAGAACCCTATGCCGAATCATAGGGGAGGTGGGGTAAACGCCATTATTGAAGAAGAGAGTTTGGATTTGTTGACTGACGTCAGAGATCTGAAGACGCCGCTTAGCTTCGTTAAGGCTAAGCTGATGAAAAGGGGTTTCTTTCTAGGTTGTGGAGAACTGTGTATGGGCTGTGCGACAAGTCCTGATGGATGTGAACAGTTGGTAGAGGGGATTCAAAGTCTGATGACCGAAGGACTCCTGCAGTTTAGCCGAAGGGCCGAAAGCGGATCGGGAGAGGTAATGTTGAAGCAAGATGATGAGGTTGCCACCATCACCATCCCTCGCCGGACGATAACTATTTCTGCACCCAGACCGCCTATAATTACCATCACCAAAGCTGGGCCGATACCTTTCGAAAGCACCAACGCTGTCCCGTGGCACTATGGGGCAGAGGTCTACTACAACGGACAGAGGTTGGAACTAGAACCGTTTGGGTCGTCTATGGAGAACCTAGTGGGCGTTAGTGGAATCACTCGCAGCGGAAGAGTGTTTGCACCACCTGAGGTCGTAATGGATAAAGCGGACAGAGCTGATGCAACTGATAAAGGTAAAAGTAAAGTCGTTGAAGAGATCCCTTGCGGGGTAGAAAAAGACTTACTCGTTAAAGACGCTGAGGAATTTATGAGGTTGATTAAAAAGAGTGACTACAAGATCGTGGATCATCTCCATCAGACACCCTCGAAGATTTCCATCCTGAATCTGTTGCTGTGTTCTGAGGCACACCGCAACGCGCTGCTGAAGGTGTTGAACGCCGCGTATGTACCGCAGGAAATATCGGTAAACCAGTTGGAAGGGGTCGTAGCCCACGTGAATGCTGGAAATGGGTTAGGGTTCACTGACCTAGAGCTGACGCCGAAGGGGAGGAACCACAACAGTGCCCTGCACATCTCGATAGAGTGTAGGGGAACGATTATGTCCCACATGTTGGTGGACACGGGGTCGTCGCTCAATGTTCTTCCGAAGAAGGCATTAATGAAGTTGGATACTCGCGGAGTGATTTGCACACCCAGTGATCTGGTTGTGAAGGCGTTCGATGGAACCAAACGCCATGTTTTCGGGGAGGTGACGTTGCCGATCCAAGTTGGGCCGGAAACGTTCGACGCGATCTTTTACATTATGGACATCATGCCTACCTACAACTGTCTCTTGGGCCGGCCATGGATCCATTCCGCGGGTGTCGTGACCTCCACGTTGCACCAGAAGCTCAAGTACGCTGTCGGAGGTAGCATCGTGACCGTATGTGGCGAGGAAGACATAATGGTGAGCCATTTGTCGTCCTTCAAATATGTTGAGATGGATGGGGAAATCCACGAAACCCTATGCCAAGCGTTCGAAGCTGTTAAAGTCAAGGACGTAACTCCTGCGATCACTGAGAAGCCAGAGATGACTCTCTCCTCCTTCAAGGAAGCTCAGACCATTGTTCAAGCCGGATCTACCCCAGGCTGGGGGCGAATTATAGAGATACCAAACAAGCAAGACAAGTTTGGGTTGGGATATTCCCCTGGAGCTGAAGCCTCCTCTTCCAGCAGTGCATCACGAGGTAAAGGACCGATCCAGTTTACTAGTGGCGGGGTGATATTTGAAAGCGTCAACGCGGTGTCTGAAGACAGCGGAGATAGCGACTGTGACTTAGACTCTTGGATCCAGCCAAGCAAGCCAGGCGAGAGCCTCAACAACTGGTCCGTCAAGGATATCATCCAGATGACAAGCAAAGAGTAATGATTTACTTTTTCCAATCATTGTACAACCCTATGTCCTACCCGGGGCATAGTGGTTTTATTGTCAGGGCCTCGTTTGATTATGTACATGCATTTTATCAATAAATCAAAAGGCGTTTTTCTTCGTACTCAAATATTGTGATCTCTGTTATTCCTGTTTTATATTTGTTTTAAAAAACAATAAAATGGCAACGGGGTTTGTGCTAACCCGCATATCCTTGTTTTAAGCTTAACCCTTGTTATTGCAGGATCCACATAGCAGATGACATCGACTCTGGACCTTCTACGACTCACTTCGACTTCGATTGCCCGATCTATCAAGCCGAAGAAGAGATTGATGAAGACGAAGACCTTCCCGAAGAGTTGGCCCGCTTGTTGAAACAAGAAGAGAAAGTTATTCTGCCTCACGAGGAAGAGATTGAGATCGTGAATCTGGGTTCTGAAGAACTAGTCAGGAACGTCAGGATAGGGGCCGCATTGCAGAGTGATGTCAAGCAGAGATTGGTCGAGATGCTAAGAGAGTATAGTGACGTCTTTGCTTGGTCATACGAGGATATGCTCGGACTTGACACTGATATCGTGGTCCATCACTTGCCGCTGCGAGAAGATTGTCCTCCCGTTAAGCAGAACCTTAGGAGGACGCGACCAGATATGGCTGTTAAGATCAAAGAAGAAGTGCAGAAGCAGCTTGATGCTGGCTTCTTAGCGGTCACTACTTACCCTCCGTGGGTCACCAACATAGTGCCTGTACCGAAGAAGGACGGTAAGGTACGAATGTGCGTCGATTATCGGGATTTGAATAGGGAGAGCCCTAAAGATGATTTCCCGCTGCCTCATATTGATGTGTTGGTCGACAATACAGCTCAGTTCTCCGTATTTTCATTCATGGATGGCTTCTCCGGCTACAATCAGATCAAGATGGCGTCAGAGGACATGGAGAAAACTACGTTTATTACACCTTGGGGAACATTTTGATACAAGGTAATGCCTTTCGGTCTGAAGAACGCAGAGGCCACTTACCAACGAGCAATGGTTACTTTGTTTCATGATATGATTCATCATGAGATTGAAGTCTATGTTGATGACATGATTGCGAAGTCCCAAACGAAGGAGGGACATCTGGTCAATTTGCTGAAGCTTTTTGAGAGGCTTAGGAAGTTCAGGTTGAGGCTGAATCCTAACAAGTGTACTTTCGGAGTACGGTCTGGAAAACTACTGGGGTCTATCATGAGTGAAAGAGGCATCGAGGTTGATCCTGCGAAGATTAAAGCGATACAAGAAATGCTAGCGCCCAAAACAGAAAAAGAAGTTTGTGGTTTCCTGGGCAGAATAAACTACATTGCAAGGTTTATTTCTCAGCTCACGGCCACATGTGAACCGATGTTCAAACTGCTAAAGAAAGATCAGGCGATTATCTGGAACGAGGATTGCCATAAGGCATTTGATAAGATAAAACAGTATCTACAGGAACCTCCAATCTTTATACCCTCAGTGGCCGGACGACCCTTAATCATGTACTTGACAGTTCTTGAGAATAGTATGGGGTGTGTTCTCGGTCAGCACGACGAGACGGGCAGAAAGGAGCATGTCATTTACTACTTGAGTAAAAAGTTCACAAACTGTGAATCTCATTACTCGATGCTGGAGAAAACGTGTTGTGCACTAGCCTGGGCTGCCAAACGTTTACGACAGTACATGCTCAATCACACAGCCATGCTAATTTCGAAGATGGATTCGATCAAGTACGTCTTCGAGAAGCAAGCGCTTTCGGGCAGGATTGCCAGATGGCAAATGGTGTTGACGGAATATGACATTCAGTACGTTTCCCAGAAGGCCATTAAGGGAAGCGTATTATCTGATTACCTTGACGAACAGCCGATCAAGGATTATCAGCCGATGAAATTTGAATTCCCTGATGAGGATATCATGTTTCTCAAAGCGAGAGATTGTGATGAACCGTTGCCCGACGAGGGTCCAGATAGGAAATCCCAATGGAAATTGATATTTGACGGGGCGGTTAATTCTTATGGAAGTGGCATTAGGGCGATCATCACAACTCCCCATGGATCCCACATCCCTTTCACGGCTAGACTGACGTTTCCGGTCACCAATAACAAAGCGGAGTACGAAGCATGCATCATGGGTCTAGAAGAGGCAATTGATTTGAGAATCAAGAACCTAGATGTATATGGTGACTCGGCGCTTGTGATCAACCAGATTAAAGGGGAGTGGGAGACTCGCCAATCGAATTTGGTGCCGTACATGAATTATGCCAGAAGGCTGTTTCCGTTCTTTGATCGAGTGGAACTCTATCATGTGCCCAGGGCGGAAAACCAGATGGCTGATGCCTTAGCCACGTTGGCTTCGATGTATAAAGTCAATTTTTGGAATGAAGCTCCAAGAATTGTCCTTTCTCGTCTTAATAGACCTGCATTCGTCTTTGCGATCGAGGAAGCCTCCGATGGCAAGCCATGGTTCCATGACATCCAGACTTTCCTTATGACTAAGGAATATCCTGCGGGAGCGTCAACCCAGGATAAGAAGACTCTGAGGAGGCTGTCTGGAAATTTTTATCTCAATCCTGATGGAGTTTTGTACAAGAGAAACCACGATCTCGTGCTACTCAGATGTGTAGATGAGAGAGAGGCGAGTATGCTCATGGAAGAAGTCCATGAAGGCACATTCGGTACGCACGCCGGCGGGCATGCTATGACGAGAAAGATCCTGAGAGCAGGATATTACTGGCTAACGATGGAATCAGATTGCTTTAAATTCGCGAAGAGATGTCATAAATGCCAGATTTATGCTGATAAGATTCATGTACCGCTGTGCCCGTTAAATGTCATGTCCTCCCCGTGGCCGTTCTCCATGTGGGGCATCGACATGATAGGCAAGATCGAGCCCACTGCATCTAACGGTCATCGCTTCATTTTAGTAGCCATCGACTACTTCACCAAATGGGTGGAGGCAGCCTCATATGCTAATGTGACAAAGCCGGTGGTGGCTAAATTCATAAAGAGGGACATCATCTGTCGTTATGGAATTCCCGAGTGGATCATTACTGATAATGGTTCGAATCTGAATAACAAGATGATGAAGGAGCTGTGCCAGAGTTTCAAGATTGAACACCACAACTCATCTCCTTACCGGCCGAAGATGAATGGCGCCATTGAAGCGGCCAATAAGAACATTAAGAAGATTGTATAAAAGATGGTTGTGACCTACAAAGATTGGCACGAGATGCTGCCATTTGCGCTACACGGTTATCGTACAACGGTACGTACATCAACCGGGGTAACTCCTTTCTCACTGGTGTACGGTATGGAAGTTGTCCTACCGTTAGAAGTGGAGATCCCTTCTTTACGAGTTTTGGTTGACGTGAAACTCGATGAGGCAGAATGGATTAAGAACCGACTAAACCAGCTCAGCCTGATGGACGAGAAGAGGTTAGCATCGATTGCGCATGGTCGTCTGTACCAAAGCCGAATGAAGAAAGCTTATGATAAGAAGGTGCGTCCTAGAAGCTTTCAGACGGGTGATCTCGTCTTGAAGAAGATTCTTCCTCCACACTCCGATCAACGGGGCAAGTGGACTCCTAATTACGAAGGTCCGTACGTCGTCAGCAAGGTCTTCTCGGGAGGAGCCTTGTTGTTATCCACGATGGATGGCGAAGATTTTGCATCCCCGGTGAACACGGACGCAGTTAAAAAATACTTTGCTTAAAAAACGACCCGCTAGAAAGAAAAAGAAGATCCAGGCAAAAAAGGGCATCCCGGCGAACCATAAAAAAGGAAAAAGGTTCGGGAAAAAATTAGGGATATAAATGAAAAATGTACACCCGCAAAGTCGAAAACCTAGAAGGGCGACTTTGGAAAAAAAGGGTATCCCGGTGAATCGAAAACCTGAAAGGGCGATTCAGGCAAAAGTTAGGGATTTGAAGAAGCAAATGACTGCGTTCCGCGTGTGGACTGTATTTGTTTAGTGGTTTGGAAGACCTGAGGACCGTTTATCTGAATCAATCTCTTCTGAAGCTGAAGCGTCGGAGAAGTATCAAAGTCGAGTGGGTCATAGAGGGATCAACTCATGGTGTTCGTCTACGCCTCGTTGCCGACATGTGTATATACTGATGTATATTTATGTTTTTATATTTGCGCGGCTTCCTCATTCCAGGAGCTTGCCTCTGTTGTAAAACATTTTTACCCATTCAGGGGTTCGTTATCAATAAAATGTATACCATTCAGCAATTATGTTTGTTTGCTTAGCATTTATCTGTTTTGTTTGCGAAAAAGAACGCCGATGTTTTTGATAAAATGCGCATACATAAACTTACTGGCCTAGGCCACTGATTGTTGAAACAATGAATTACTCGAACATTGTTACAAGATGATAACCTTGATAGGTCCCCTTGAGAAGGGTATCTTGTCTGTTTGTTTATGTTGTTGCAGGTGTAGCATATACCAGGTAGTACGCCGTATGCGTCCCCAGGCCGGATGATTCCTTCTTCTCCAGCAAAGTTCAGCAGCCTCTCCCCACAGAGTCTGAACGTGAGATCGCAAGGCATTGATATGTCTCCCCAGGCAGAGAAGATTCTCTCCCTAATCAGATGTATCCTGAAGGAACGTCATCGCCCCAACTAAGTCATATACTGAAGTGTACAGCAATTGGTAGTTCCAGACTGAAGTCTCCAGGAGAATTGAAATTCCCCACAGAGTCGTACTCTCCCCAGTAAGCAGGATGATTCCTTCTCCCCCAGCCGAGTTTGCAGATCCCCAAGAGAGCCGAGTCCTTGGAAGTCGTTTGGTCCATGATTGGTTTTCCCCAGTAGAGTGTTGAATAGTTGATGCTGTATTTCCCCACCGGAGTCGTTACCCCCAGGAAAGCTTTGGCTGCGAATGCCGTGCAGTTTATTTCTGTGATTGACATCGTTTTCCTCAGCAGGTCCAGGTTCTCGTAGAGCTTCGTTCCCTTGCAGCAGTTGACTGAAGTTCGTTGCCCCAGGCGGAGTCCAATTAAGATTGGCGTGACTTCTTTTCCTTAGCAGGATGAGTCCTTCCTCCACCAGAGTGGTCCTTTCTCCTTGACAGGAGAATTCTCCCTTCGACATTTATTTTGCTGATGGGGTCGTAGCATTTTGCATGATTGCATAACATTTACTCAAAGAACGCGTAGCATTTCCACCGTGTGGAGCATTGCGCCATTGTCATACGCATATGAAGCATGAGCTAGGTCGTTACCGTTCTTGTTTTGCAGGTGTTCCTCCTGAGAGTCGCTTGCTCAAGATGATTCTTGAATCCCCCAGCGAAAGTCGTTTGCCTAAGATGATTCTTGAATTCTCCAGCGAAGGCGCTCGTTTAAGATGATTCTTAAAATCCCCAGTGAAGTCGCCAGAGAGGGTTGCTCAAGTTGACGCTTAGAGTCCCCGGTAAAGTGTTGCTCAGGATGATTCCTGAAATTTCCAGCAAAGTTATGGGTTCAGGATGATTCTTGAAGTCTCTGGCGGAGTTACTTGTCCAAGATGATTCTTGAAGTCCTCAGCAAAGTTGACTCATCCAGAATGATTTCTGAAGCCCCGAAGCGGAGTTACTTGATAGTTCTCCAGAATCCCCAGCGGAGATGTGTCATCCCCAGTAGGTTTCTGAACAGTGAAGTCGAAACTTCCCTTGAAGACTTGATGATTGAAGTCTGGCAGTAGTGCCAAAACCCCTGACTTACTGATGAAGTCCAAAGTCGAAGCAGTCCTCCCCGCCGACGCAGAATGCCTGACGGCAGTGGCTTAGATACCTCTATTTGGTTCATGATTGACCGAGAACTCTGTTCCTGACTTACTGACGAAGTTCGGCTGACGCCCAAAAACCTCTTTGAATGCCCGATGGCATGATTAACTTGATTGTTGATCCGATGAGTCCCGAGGAATCTTGATGCCTGACAGCATGATCGACCATGTATCACCGGTTACCGTGTGACCAATCCCCCAGCTAGTTGCCGTGCAGCTAGTATTTCAGTTTCCGAAGATTTGTTCCCATCAGAGTACCGTGTACTTGTGCAGTTGGCAAATTTCCGGGTTTGTTAGTATTCAACTATCTTTTACCTTGATTGTTTGAGAGCCGTTCGCTTCTCACCCAGTCAGGTCCAAGCCGCTTGAATAGGGGCAGCTGTTGCACCCCAAAATTTGCCCAACATTTCTTTGCCTAGCTTATATTTCATTTCATTCACATTAGCATTATCATTTGCATTTCATTGACATGTATGCAGGAGATCAAGAGGTATGAGTACCAATCAAGGGCTACACAAGGCTATGAAGCTAGCTAAGAAGGTTATTCAAGTGTTCAAGGGTTGATATCCTTGCCAGAGAAGTTAAAAGATCCCCAGAGAGACTAGTTGAAACCAAGAGTGTGTGTCTCCTAGTTTGAGAGTTGTGGGAAGTCATCAGATGATTCTGAGACCATGAAGTTAGACTTGAGCTCTTGAGAGAGCTCATGAGAAGTGTTGAAGATCACTTTGAGGCCTAGACAGGTCATTGTGCAAGATTAAGAAGGCTCAGCCATGAGTGGTGCAGCTAGGGTTTGACTGGGTCAACCCTAAGTCAACTGATGATTTGGAGAAGGTTGAGACCTAATTCAAGAGCCATGTGATCATGGTGTGATACATTGAGATGTTATAAGGATGATTCCAAGGTTAACTCATCATGATTGAAGAGTTTGAGAAATTTCAAGCTAGGGTTTCTAAGACTTGACAGTGTAAAATCCCCTAGTTTGACCCCTATCTTCAAGGCAATATAGCTCAAGATGTGATTGTCATCTCATCTTGCCCCCAACATGAATGTTGTAGAGCATGCTCTTAGATTTAATTTTAGTGCTATAAGTTCTTGATAGGATTTGTAGAACTCAAGTTATGACTTTGACAAGTTACAGGTCATTTGAGGTATGTGAATTTGGGGGCTTGAAAGTTACCCAACTTGCATCAAACGTTTGCCCTAGAAGGATGATTCCTATGAACCTTTGGTCAACATGAGTGTTGTTCCTTATTCTCTTAGCTTTCTAGAGAGTACTAGAAGTCCTTGATAGGATTTGTAGAACTCAAGTTATGGCTTTGACAAGTCAAGGGCATTTTGGTCATTTGGAGATTATAGGTCATTTCAACCATAAGGCCATAACTCCTATTTCCAAGCTTCAAATGGGAAAATGTTCAACATCAAACTTGTTCAAAATGATGTTTTAAGGCTATTAAAGAGGTCATGAGATGTTGGAAATGCTTGTAGCTCAAAGTTGCAAAAATGACCTAAAATGAGGGTATAAGTTAAATGAACCAAAGTTGGAAATTGATACTTTTGATCTACACATCTAAACCAAGGCATGTAATAGGTCATTTTGACTCTAAAAAGCATTTTAAGAACATTAGTTTAGCCACATTTTTGAATTGAAGTTTAATTTGTGGACTTGCTTTGAAAAGTAGTTAGTTACATCTTAAGTAACATTTGCAAAACTCAAATTCAAGGCATGATCAAGATCCCTTGCAAGCCAAACACTTCCAAAATGTCATGAGGGGAGAAATTGGAAGGGAATGGGATTGATTTCAAGCTGTTTGCAGAGTTGTGCACACCATGGCATATAAGTGAACTTCTCATGTCATGAGAGATTGGATTTCTCATTAGAAGGATCTAGAGGGTTCTAGATCATCCACACATGTTCTATATATTGAGTAGAAGAGGTTCAGATGAAAGGTTGGTGATGATTGAAGGAGAGAGCAGAGATTGAGATTGAGATTTCATTACTTGCAACTGAATTCGGTTACATCATTTCACTCACTTTCCATCCATTTTCTTGATTGCAATCTCTTCCATGGATGCTAGGGAATGATTCCAGATCATAATCAAAGGGAATTCGTGGCTGATTGGTGTTCTTGAACTCAGATTTTTCCACCTGCAACTCAGATTTGGTTCCAAGAATTGAAGCCATTTCAATCAGTTCTATTGCATACAGAAGCTTGGAAGTGATTCACTGAAGGAGTCTGGAACATTTGAGGGCTTGATTTGAGGTCTTGCTACTTCTGTGCACGCGAAATTTTCAGGTTGGTAACCTTTGATCTCTGGCTTGTTTTAGTTAGAATCAATAGGAATCAGGATGATAGATGCATTGTACAACGGTGTAGGAAGGATTTCAGATCATTAATTTGAGAATTAGTGACCAATTAAGGATGTTACCATTATCGGTTGAGAGTTGGTTCTAGCGAATCTTGAGGATTTAGGTTGAATTAATGGTATGAGTGAGTTCCTTGTGAGATTTGGGACAAGTTTCATGTATAAACCACCTGGAATGGAGGCCTGTGGAGAGAGTTAGGGTTGGGGACGATGATCGGAGCACCACCGGCGGTGGCCGTGATTGCGCGTGAGGTTCAGAGTTTCAAAAGGTTGAAGATGATCCCAGAGCCCTTGGATCAGGGTAGGACCTTTGACCAGATGAAGATCCAATGGCCACAAATGGATTTCAGCTTGTGAAGATTTCTGAGTGATGAAACGCAGCGTTTCATTTAAGTTGTGTTTTGGGCCTTGTGAAATAATTGATAATCACACCCCCTGATGGCCCAATCCATGAATTGAACTGGATTTTACTACTATCTGCACCGTGCATTTATTATTTTACTTGGATTTTCTTTAATTTTTCATTTTATTCATGGTTCATGATTAAATCATAAAAAATGGAAAAATGATCCAATTGACCCCATTCTTTTTGCATTAGATTCATGATAGGGTCTAGTATTTTTTAGATAAATCTTGAACTTTGATTGACTAACTTGGATGTTTGAATTTTGATCTGAATATAATGGGATTTAAAAAGTGCAGGTTGGTGGTTGGGGTTGAGTTGCAGCAGGAAGTGCGATATTAGGTTCTGGAATTCCATTCCTTGCAGGACTATAACCGAAAGGGACACCATATGGCTTTGGATAAGGTGCTTGAGTAGAAGATGTAGTCACAGCAGTGTTTGTAGCAGGTACTGGTGTTACCACATGCAACTTTTCTTAAATTTAATGCTTGATTTTCTATTGTATGCACATGCCTTGTAATTTAACTTTGAAAGCTTTGAATTTGAATTGTAGCATGAACCTTGACTTGAAACCTTTGGAATAGATTAAAATTGAACTTGAACTTTATTGAATCATTATGTATACTTGATTAGAATTAACCGGATATGTTCTTAAAAAAACTGAACTTGAATAACAATGACAATAATGAGGTTGTGTGTGTTTTGAATTTTGAAAATGATTTGTGTGAATTGGAATATTATGAGATGTCTATGATGTCTTGCAAACTATGTCTACATGGATGGAAATAAGGTTTGTGAATCTATGTTGAAATGAGAATGATTGAATTGGAATTGAATGATGTTTTGGGAAATATGAACATGATGAGTTTGAAACTTGTCCGGGAAAGTTGTTGTAATGAATATGTTTGGTGAAAGTCACTGTACTTGAAAAGTAATTTGAACTTTGAAATTTGAAGGAAAAAAAATGAAATTTAATTTAATCACCCATTTAAATTGTGGCATAGATTATGGTTTGATTTAATTTAGATTGAATGCTTGGAAATGATTTGGGTTTATACTTGATAAGTTGAATGTGAGACTTTGGATTTGTTTGAATTGTAATATGCCTTGAAACATGAATTTTGATGAACGGAAATTGGAATTTTGGCATGACTTGCACACCAACGTGGCTTTTTTCTTGTGTATGTTCTTGGAGCAACTTTCTAGAGGAGTAGACTATGAAGCTTGGAATAAGAAACATATATTTGGCGTGTCATTTGGGTGATGCTTGAAGGTGAAGCAACTGTGGCAGCTTGTATAGAACAAGTGGATGAAGAGAAGTGACATGTGAACAAAGTTTGGAAGACTTGGCATATAATTTGGTTTAGGACTAGCTTGAACTTTTTGTATCAATTGACATTTGAATCTTTGTAATTTTTTAACCCTTGTATTACATGTAATCTCAAAGTGATATTGTAACTTGTAGCATTAGTACCTTTGAATATAAGTAACAACCCCATTTGCTTTGAAATTGCAATCTTCAATTATTTTATCCAATGTGTGCCTATTTTGAAATGAATTGGATCTTGTACCATATTCATTAGTAATAACTTGCACTTTCAAGGCTAGCACCGTTTGTGAATTTAAAGGAACGTTATTTACTTCATGCCAACCAAAACAAAATTGTCATGTAGCACACCTTGGATATTCATGAAAACAAAACTCGCTTCCAAACATAGCCTTGAATTGTGAAAGCATGGTTCAAGTTTGAAACAACTCAAACGATTAAACATGACTTTGACACCACTTGAGAATTTAATTTTCACTTGGAAACCTTACTCCAATAAGACTTGAGTTGAAAATATACTTTAATAAAAAATTGGTTAGGCCCACCAACTAAGTCAAATTGAATCCTAAATTGGCTCAACGTTCGAAGTCAACCAAACTAAGTCAATGCTTGTTACCAATCTTGAAATCAACCAAAGTATGATTTGCAAATATCTTGACCATGTCTTGAACACTTAAACCGATTTTCTAATTATGGTTGGAAACAATCTTGAAACAAATTGGGGCAAAGTTTGGCTTATTTTACCACATGACAAGACTTGATTTTCTAATTATGGTTGGAAACAATCTTGAAACAAATTGGGGCAAAGTTTGACTTATTTTACCACATGACAAGACTTGAAATCGTCTTGAGATATGGCTTATGAAAACCAATTGCTCATGTCTTCCCTACTTGGCCATGAGAAGGATAGTATATCTTTTCCTCCAATCTCCACTTGAACTAAACACATCTTGCAATGATAGCCCAACAATCTCAATAAGCACACACAAGATCCTGATGACTGAGATTCATCAGATTGCATTTGTCTTGTAAATGGCCCATGGTGAAGATAACTTCCATATGATGTATGCCCATCTTGCTCAGGTTTGACCATGATGAGATCAAACTTCCACCATTCACTTGAAACTCTTATGTACCATCCCAGGCTTGATATGAACTAAACAGTGATGATAATGATGTAGTGAATCTATGATATGAAATACTTAGTGAAAAATGAGGGTGTGACACCCATAAAGATCCTTTTCTACATTTCTTCATATCATATCATGTGCATTTTGTCACATCTTAGAGCCAAAAATTGGGTTTGTTGTTATATTTAAGTCTCTTCGATCTCGCCGAGACGAAGATACCAATCTTCATATCTCCGGATATAAGAAATGTAAATAGGGGCATCTATCATACCCTAATTTTTAACCCTAAGATCCCACGTTTCATTTGCATGTTTACACAAACAAGATCACATATTGGTTCACCCACCCTCTCATCCTTTGGGGTTTTGCTTTTAAGATCACCAAGCAACCTTTTGTGTGCATTTTTTTATGTTTATATGTTTATTGTTTAACTAACCACTAATCAAAATTAAAAAATAATATGTCTTGTTTCTTTAAGCTCATTGTGCAAGGTAGAGCATTTCATCAAGGGCGTCATGCTTGGTTCCTCAGCTAGGGTTTTGATTCCTCAAGTCAAAGTGTGAACATCCATTGACTCTCACAGGAGAATTTCTCAAGATATTGCTCCTAATATCAAGTTCTATGTTCTCAAGCATCATTCTATATCATTTTGAGCAAGAGTACTTCAAGGTTGTGTAGCTTGTTTCTCAAGAAAGTCAAAGGTTCATATGTTCATTTTCATGCCTTCTACAATAACCTATCTCAAGCCTTGATCAATTTTATCAAAGGACATCTTATTTTGGGTTCATATGATCATCCATGTACCCTAAAGTGCAAGAAAATCTCAAGTATACAAGTTGGTTTAAGAAGGTTTGACCAAAAAGTCAACATTTTCAAAGCAAAGTTCCAAGGACTACAACTCCTTCAATTCTCCATATTTTTTAGTGCTTCTTTTTTGATATGACTCTTCTAAACATCCTTCACAACTTATATTCACATGACAAGAGCCAATTATGCTTGGAGGATCATCAAAAGTTTGAAGACATTATAGGTTATTTGTGGACTTAGTTAAAATTTACCTTTTTTCAAGTGACTTTTTCCCAACTTTCAAGTATCACAACTTCATCAATTTTTATCCTTTGAGGCTGATTCTTTTTGCACAATATCATTTACAATCCCCTCTTCAAGATTGCATCAAGAATCAAGATCAAATTATGCTTGGAAGGGCATGGAATTTGATGGAACATTATAGGTCATTTTCTACCTCAAACACTTAGAATTTTTCTAAGTATGATGACCAGTTTTTCATGCCAACTTCAACACATCATAACTTTCTCCTCATATGTCCAAATGAAACCTTTCTTGGCACATTGTATACTAGGCTAGGAGGACTACATATTGCAAGAAGAATGGTAGCAAAAAGCTCAATGATTATATTTTTGATTTATTCTAATTCCAATTACAGGCCAAGTTAAAGTTCAATTCCGTGCCTAATCAAGTTTAGCAAGTATCTAGAAGATGTTTAGCACTGAAAACACAAGTTTTGGTTGAGATTTGATGACTTAAGAGTCATACTTTTGGCATGACGAGGGTGTGCACAAATTCTCCAATTCTTTGATCATTTCAACCCTCTTAACATTCTATTATCTTCATCTATAAATAAAGAGTCTCCCTCCATTCATTTCCAAGCTTTTGAGAGCCATTGAACCCCTGTTAGGGTTTTGAATTCTAGCTATTCTTAATGCATTTTCTTTGTTCTAATACCTTCACTGGAATCCTCTAAAGCTTTTGCATCAAGTCTTAAGCTCCCCAAACCCTCTGAAGTGCTCTGACCATTTCAAGCTTCTTCAACCTCCTGCCATCATCTCAACAACGTAGTTAGAAGCTTCAATTTTCTTCAAACAAGTTACCAAGATGTAGTCCATCACTCTCTGATCTTTTCCTCTTAATCATCTTGCATTTATTCTTAGTGTTCATCATTTAATTTTAAATTTCGTGAGTTTCTTATTTTTGTGTATTTTGAAAAATTCACCATGCTCACTTTCAACAAATGAAACTGAAGCATATGGTTGAATTCGCCTCAATGAGACGGTATGAATGGCATATGGTTCATGACCTAAAGTAACTTTTTCCCGAAGCTCTAGTGAGGGCTCACTGGAGAAGAAGACCAGAGAGGTTTATTTTCAAATTAAATCTGGTGCGTTATTTCATGAGTGGACCACAATGCTCTTTCCATCTGATCCCTTGGATGCGCATGCATTAACTGTTTTATTTAAATACGATGAATGATGATTTATTAGATCTGGTAATTTTATTTCATTAAATTCTATGATGCGCTCTCTCTCCTAACCCATGGATCAGACTAGTTTGTTTAGTCTGACTCCATCCAACGCATCGAATATTTTCTCTTTTATTTTTATTTTCTTTTTATTGCATTATTTTCCAAAATTCATAACTAATTCATTTTTGTCCAAAAAATACCAAACCAATTTCTAAAATTTTCTTATTTTCTCTTCTTTCTGAATTATTTTGTTTCTATTCTTTTCCATCATAAACTATTTTTCATGATTTCCTTCTTTTTGCATGAGTTTTAATTAGTTTAAAAATATTTTTATGCATTTAAAATTTCTCAAATTTTTGCATAGCATTCTTGAGTTATTTCTGACCTTGTGGATTTTTCTTCGCCATTTGTGATCTTTCTTGATGCACATTTTTCATTTTCATATTTGTTTTCATTTTAAATTTCATTTTAAAAATCATTTTGATGCATATTAATTCATATTATTGCATTTTGGTCATGTTTTACCTTTATTGACTTCTGTTTGACTTGGATCTTTGTTGATTTGGTAAAGTTTCATCAAGCTTAATGGATCTTGGGTGTTGATGGGGTGAAAACCCTAATCCACCAAAGTGGATGATTGATCTTGATGATAGCTTGATCATTCCTTGGATTCAATTTATTGTTTTTGTTTCCTTGTTTCCTCTTCTTCTTCTTTTATTTTAGTTGACGAAAATCTTTAACATCATGGAACTTTTGAAGTTATTGATTAAGATGAGACCATTCTTTTTTTCTTTTGGTGTGGCATGATTTAGGAGAAGGATCTACATATCATTTCTCTAGCATGTATTAACACATAAATTGTTATTGACCGGCCTCAGATGGTTGTGACTTCTATATAAGTCCAATTATGATTACTTAACATAGTGCTAAACTTGTCCTGAATCAGAAACTTAGTCATTTTTGTAAGTGAGATTGTCAGCCTCATATTCTCCATGGTATTGTGTGAAATATATTGGATCTTTTGTTACCTAAGAGAGCTAACGGCATACTTGTTGATTGTATCCAAGTTGGAGCCCTTCTCCTGGTAATGTATAAGACCATGTTTTCATGCTTGTGGATGTTTAGTTGAGTGTTCTCCAAAAAATGAATCTTTTCTAATCACTAACTTACTAACATTTTGTTGATTTAATCTTTACATTAAAGTCATTTATATTATACTTTTTACTTATTGCAATTTACTTTATGCTTTTACTTTAGCATTTTATATCATATTATCATATTGCTTTTTTCTTTGTCCACTTGGACTTGTGTTTATGTTTATGCTCTTTTTATTTTGTCCATTTGGACTTTCTCCTAAAACATTAATAAATATCAAACCTCTTAAAAAACTTGGTTAGTTTCATGGACTTTATGTTACTACCCTATGCAATATTGAGGAGTTATGGACTTAAAATAAAGACCTTGACCTTTTCTTTAAAATACATCTTAAGACCTATTTGGATTCATCTGGTACCCTTGGCTTAAGGATTCTTTTGAAGACTCATCCTGGTTAATATTGATTTCATCTGATGCTTGCATTGTTATTGCTTATTTGGCTTGCTTGAGGCTTAATCCAAAGGAGGGAATTCTTGATTGACTTATGTCATTGGGCTTACTATCTTCTCTTAGTTAGATCTTTCTTTGTCCTATCTTTTATTTTATGCTTTATGATAGTCTTTTCATCTCTTCTCCATTCTTAAATTTTCAAAATCTTCTCCCTTTTTTAAAACTTTCTTCTTTCAAACTAGAACCTTTTTCATAATAAACCTTGACTTTGTCAAGTGCATTTTCAAACTCTTTTTCTTTAATAAATGCTAATAAATCTTAAGCATATTCAAACCATTTCAAAAGACTTCAAAAAAACAAAAACTCATTCAAATCATTTTGTTTCTTCTGTGCACTTTTCCTTTTAAACTTTTCATAAAGTCTAGACATGATTTATTTCCATATTTGAGATGTAAATCTCCTATCCCCATAGTATTGATAATAATTCTTTTCCACTTGTGAGAGTTAGTGGCATACTTATTGATTTTTATCCAAGTTGGAGCCCTTCTTCTTGTGATGCAAAGTTCTCATTACTTGCGGGTGATTAGTTGTAGTAATCTCCTTAAAATGATATCATAACCCGAAATTTGACCTCCCCTTTTGCCTTTTTGCATAAGCATGTGCATTTGCATTGTCGAAATACGCATTAGCATTTTTTCTCTGTGGTTTTGTTGTAGGAGTATTCAAAATTTCAGAGCCTGATTAATCGCATCCTCACAAAGTCAATACATTATCAATACAAGTAAAATACAAGGGTTTCCATGCCTATTTATTAAAACAAAGAGTGTAAGATCAGAGCCACAACCATAGCACCTTGCTTCCAACCCAATTGGGTAAGTTCTAGTTGTGTTAATCGATTAACCATTTGCTAGGAAAAATTCGATTAACACATGTAATTTGGCAAATTTTCTGCATTTTTCATGGCAACAACTTTTCTTCTGCTTCTTTAGCGTCAACTTGGTTCTAGTATCATGTGGAATATTCTAGACACTTCAAGAATCCACTTGCATTTGCTACAATACATCATTTCCAATCAAGACCACACTACACCTTTGTTTCCAAACATGTGAACCATTGGATTTTGGACTTGCATTAGGATGCTCCTACCGAGTTAAAAAATAACTAACTGAGTCAACTTCCGACTCAGTGAGTTAGATGTAAATAACTCTAAAGCTAACTCCAAAGCAAACTCCAAACCTAGCCTACTCCAAAGCTAATTTCTGTTTAAGCATACCTTCACATTTTCACTTGGACCCTTAATCATTCTCAACCATTTTTCTCTCTTAACTCTCAATTCTCTCTCACTTTCACTTTTCTCTCTCAATTCCCTCTGAATTTTCTGCAATTCATCTTCATCTTCTTCCTCAAACCACACACAAAAGCTCAATTTCAACTATTAGAGTGTAACAATCTTCACATTAAAATTGTTATTCTCTTGACCTAAACCACCATTCCACTACATTTCTACTTGGATTTATGGATTTACAGTAGTTTATACTTCAATTCAAGTAATCATCTCAAGTGTTTTGGTTCAAATTCATATTTGAAGCATTTATCGCGTTTTTATCGACTTCACAACGATTCGATCTCAAGATTGGAATTATCTGGTTTTCTTCTCACCATATTTCACTTACAACAATTACAAAGGCAATCATCCTCCTTATAGGTTGGTAATTCTCGCTCGATTTACTGTTTTCGGTCACTTTCGCATGTTCATAATGTTGATCCAATGGCTTTTTTTATGTGAATTGATCATTCATTTGTTTAATTGTTGATCTTGATGTTTGATGGTTCAATTGATGATTAATTGTTACTACTTGATGTAACTTTCGTGTACAGTTGCATGCCATAACATGTGGATGATTGGAGAAGTGATTAGTTGCTAGAAGTGCTTTTGAAAAGTTGTTTTTTGTCATTGTTAAAGGGTTAATCGATTAACCATTTTCTAGGAAAAATGTGTTGGTTGATTAACACCTCTGTTTTATCCAAATTCTGCTGTTTTCAAAGGGTTAAACGATTAACCATTTGCAAAGCAAAAATGGTTAATCGATTAACAATGTGTCAGAAGCTGTTTTTTATGCTTTCTCATGCTTGTTTGGATTTATTTCCTCATTTAACTTCCATGGATTGGCATACTTGATATTTGTGGATGTTTCTTGAGCTGTTTAGCCTCTGGTTGAGGTATGTATGCAAACGTTGATGCACGATTTATCGATTATGGAATTATTTGCATAATCATGTTGCTTTTTGCACACTTTTGTTCACATGATAAATGATGCATGCTAATTGACGCTTGTTAACGCTTGGCAACTCATTCTTGATTGCATTAAGTTTGTTCTTTATTGAACAAATTTAATTTTGTGTAATAATTACTTCACACGGTTGCTTTGATGATCTTTCGATTCGCTTGAAATATTTTTTTTGTTCTTTCCCTTTTGATTGGTTGATTGAAACTTTATTTAGATTAGTTAATATTCCCTCTTTCTTCTCTTTAGGCTTCCTTTAGAGTTTCTCCTTCTTGGTCTCCTAGGAGTCGAAGGTCTGCATAACACATTGGAGCACTGTACAAATTTATGATGTTACTCTGTCGGTTTCAATTTCTGCACTATACTCTAACTTCTAGAGAAGGGATGCGAGTGGAGAATTCCAACACTCATTCTGATTATTTTGGGTAGGGGACGAATGACCCTATGCTTGGAATAATCATTTCTATCTCCAAACTATAGTGTCTCCCAATCCTCATCCGAATCGATCCTTGATCACTCGCACCTTAATCATTGTCTCTTGGGTTAATCACTTTCTCTTGGTTAATCACCCGTTCTTTGGTTAACCACATCCCGTCTGTTAAAACCAATTCTCTTCTTCTCCAGCAAATTCGCAATCCTTTTCTTCGGTTAATGACAGTCTTCCTATTAAATACCGAATCCTTAGCGGTGTTCGCAACCTTTTCTTGGTTCCTCGCTCTTTTTGGTTGGTTAATCATTGTCAGTTAGTTAAAACACCAATTATCTCCTTTTCTCAGTTAAACACATTCTATCTGTTAACATACTGAGTTCCTCTTAGGTTAATCACCTTATTTTAGTTAATCACATGTTCTTTGGTTAATCACAGTCTGCCTGTTAAAATCAATTATCCTTGGGTTAATCAGTTTCTCTTGGTTAATCACTTTCTCTTGGTTAATCACCCGTTCCTCAGTTAACCACAGTCCGCCTATTAACATATTGAGCTTTTCTTGAGTTAATCACCGTCTCCTGGTTAATCATTCATTCTTTTCGGTTAATCACAGTCTGTCTGTTAAAATACCTAATCCCCAGCGGTTAGAAACCTTTCTTTGGTTCGAACACTCGCACCTTTGGGTTAGTAACCTTCTTTTGGTTCAAATACCCTTTCTTCGGTCAATTACTGCTTGTCCAGTCAGTGTACCTAACCCTTTTGGGTCACAACCTTCACTTGGTTCCACACCTGTTCTCTTGCGTCACATCCTTCTCTTGTTCCACACCCATCCTTTTTAGGTCACAACTTTCGCTTGGTTCTACACCTTTCCTTTTTGGTTAATCACCGTCTGTCGGTTAGAGACCAACTCCTTTCTCTTTTCGGTTAACCACTATTTATCAATTAACACATTGAGTTCGCTAGAGAGTCAAATACCTTCTCTTGGTTCAATACTCTCCTTATATCACAGTCCGTCTGTTGACACTAACCTTTGATTTCCCCACAAAGTCATAATCCTCTTTTTCTTTGGTTAACCACTGCCAGTCAGTTAATACATTGTTGTACCCCAAAATTTGCCCAACCTTTCTTTACTTGGTTTATGTTTCATTTCATTGCTCTAGCATATTGCATTGCATAACATTTTGCATTTTACAGGGGATCAAGAGATGTGTGTGTAACAAGAGGAATTTGCCAAGGGTTCTAAACCTAATCAAGAGTTTGTATTTAAGTCAATAAGGGGGTTATCATCATCAGAGGCAAGTCAAAGCCCTTTGGATAAGCAGATAAGTGTATATGGTTCACCTCCTGTCTAGGAAGCCATTTGAAGGTCATATGAGGATCACAAGCCCATGGTTATGGAGGGAGATGATCATTTCAGCTCATTGGAGGCCTTTTAGGTCATTGTGGAGTTCATTCAAGTGGTTATACCAAGTGTGAAGAGCTACAGTTGAAGATGGTGCAATTAGGGTTTTCATCTGGTCAACCCTAAGGCAACTGTGAAATTGAAGGAGATTAAGACTCAATTCCAAGTCTTTATGGTCATGGGATGTTGTGTTAAGATACATGGGATATCATTTCAAGATCAATTCATCAAGAAGCAAGAGTGTGAGGAGTTACTGAATTAGGATTCTCAGTGTAAAATCCCATGTTCAGTGCCTAACTTCAAGACCACCTATCTCAAGATACAAGTCTCATCTCATCTTGACCCTAACATGAAACGTGTAGAGCATGTTCTTAGCTTTCTTTTCAGTACTAGAAGTCCTTGATTGGATTTATAGAACTCAAGTTATGAAACAGACAAGTTACAGGTCCTCAGATGAATGTGATTTTGGTCAACAAAAGTCAACAAACGTCCAAGCCATTTTTGACCTCGAAGGATGTTTCTCCTCAACTTTTGATGAACATGAAAGTTGTTCCTCATGATCTTAGCTTTCCAAAGAGTACTAGAAGTCTTTCATCTGATTTGTAGAACTCAAGTTATGAGGCTTGCAAGGTAAGGGTATTTTGGGAAAGCAGGATTACAGGTCATTTTCATTATAGGTCCATTTCACCACTTTGCACACTTCAAATGAAAATCTTTCCAACTTTAAACTTGCTCTAAATAGGGTCATTTGCTCAACCAAACATCAAGGTATCAATGATTTGGCTTGGATTAAATAATCCCTAATGAAATTTCCATGAAAAAGGCTTTAAAAGGGGAAAATCAAATAAAAATCATTGGGAATTATTTTGTACCAACCTTGTGCATATTTTGAGTGCCAAACACATTTGAAACACAATTCCATCTTTGGATTTGAGATTTGAGTGCATTTTGGTGGCTATTTTCAAGCTTTCTTCAAGATTAAGTAACACATCAAAGACATGCCATAAGATGAAATCAATGAACCATTCTCAGCCCTTTGATCAACCTACCTCAAATGCAAGCAAGCTGAGTCATTTTTACAGTTGAGCAAGGTGAATTTCGTGCAATATTAAAAGGTCCATGAGGTGAAAAAGTGAAAATCCAATTGGGCTTAAAGAGAACAGAATTGGGCCTTCTTTCCATCTGAATCCATCATATTTAATCTCAGCTTCATTCACATGCCTTCAGAACTGGTTTTGGTGAGGGATTGAGTGAGAACAGATTGAGAAAAAGAGAGGAAAAAGTCAAAATCGGTTTCCAAGTTTCACTGAGTTTCAATCCAAATAAAAGATTTCAAAACACTCCTTGAGACTCATAGAAAATTTCTGGGCATTTTATTTCAAGCTTCACTCACAAACTGAGCACTGTGGAAGTTTTTTTTTAGGTTTCTTTTCTTTCAAAATATCTCTCTGTTCAAGCATTTTTATCACGCCATTTTCATGTCTTTTTAATCCTTGCATATCATAGATGGATTCTGGAATGATTTCATGGTTGTTTGTGAACTTTTTTCATTTGAGCTCATTTCTATTTCTTTTCGTTTTGGCTTTTTAAGGCATGATCAATGAAAATGGCTAGTGGATTCATGAACCACGTAACCTGGAGATCATTTCTGGCTTTTATTTTGCTCGTTTTGATCAAGTTTTGAGGTTTCTAGGTTTTGGCCGTGACTGGTTTCTTGTTGGTTCGCCGGAGAAGACGACCGAAACAGTGGTTTCGGCGTCTGGTTCTCCCTCCACTTTTTAAACTCATCAGAGCCACGTGGATGTGTTCCCAGCCATCTGATTTGCTTTGACCAAACACACTAGATCTAGTTGTGATTTCATTAAATGACGTGTGTGAATGTGAGCCTCTTGATCTGATTACTTTCTGATCACACGGTCCGAAGCCTAGGTGTACCATGGACTTAGTTTGACTTGTAACACCCATTTTAATTATCTCGTTTTTCCGTGATATTTTATTTTCGGCGTGTTTTGTGGGGGTGTTTGAGTGCGATTGTGTGTAGCCCTTAAGTTGGAATTAATTAATAATTTTGGACTGTAAGACTAATAATAAAATTATTAGTGATAATGATAAATTAATGACTAATAGTAATATTATTAATATTATTATTATTATTATTGTCATTATTATTATTATTAATAATATTATTATTAAGTAAAAGAAATGGAATAAAAAGAATTGGGATGAGGGGTATTGTGGGGATATTGAAAAGGAAAAGAGAAGGAAAACACGTTAGAAGAGAAGAGGAATTGGAAGGAAGAAAAGAAGGTGAATTGGAGCAAGAGGAAGCTAGAATTTTAGAGATTCATCAGATTGTTCGAGTTATCGAGGTAAGGGGGGGGGGGGGGGGGGAAATCGGGTCAAATTGGTATAGTGCATGGATTCTAGGTAGAAGGGGATTTCCCTAACCCCATAGGTTGATGATCATGTTTGTTGTGTTTGCATAATTTTGAATGTGTGATTATCTGGTTGAATCTGTTGCATGCGTTGGTGAAATAATCGTTTGGTGATTTGGGGAATTCGGGTAATTGCCGTGTTTATGCCGGAACTGAATTAAAGGAGTAGAGCTGAAATTTAATCGGGTTAAATCAAGGATAGATTATGTAGCTAGATTGTAGAATATTTGTCTGATATGATGGGGACTAGTTTGATTAGAATCAGTTGAGTTCGGAGAGTTTTGCCGACTCTGAGCAGTGGAACTTTTCTGAATTCGCAGGCGTTCGCTGAGCGAACTAGGGCGAACCTTCGCCAGGGATTCGCTAGGCCAACTGGGCAGCGAGTACTTCCAGTAGCCACTATCTGCATTCGCTAGGGAGTTCGCTGGGCGAGCTAGTAGCGAGTCTTCGCTGGGGGATTCGCCGAGCGAATGGGTAGCGAATCTTTGCTGAGGGGCCTCGCCAGGCGAATGAGTCAGCGAGCGTGACAGTAGTTTGTGTTTTTGAGTTGTGCTATTCAGTTCTCTCGTGATGTTGGACCCTTGTTGGTCATGGTTGATTATGATATTGGTATTGAACTATGGGGAGTATATGTGTGGTGTGGAATATGATTTCCTTGATATTCGTTTAATTTGAATGATTGAAATCGGTGTATGTGATTGCGTAGGAATGTGGTGATGTGTGATATATATATATATATATATGATACATGATGGAATGTGATCGAAGGATCGTGTGCACCGTATGTGCTGGTGTTTGCTGTGTGCATTTGGGTCTTGCATAAGCATATTGACGGGGTGAATCATTGCTCAGTGGAGTGTATGTGATTCACTCGCGTGCTCAAGGAGGAGCGTGGTAGGGATAGATCGTTGCTCGGTGGAGTGTATGCAATCTATCCTGAGATTGATTATGCTCAGTGGAGTGTGATAGGGATAGATCATTGCTTGGTGGAGTGTATGTGATCTATTCCGGGTTATTTGCCCGTACTCCGAAGGGGATCTTGTAGGGGTAGATCATTGAGCAGATGGAATGTATGCGATCTATCCTGAGTTTGAGTCGGTACCGCATATCATAGTGTTGAGTTGCATGTGTTGCATTGTTTGTATGTTGTGTTGGTGTGGGACAGTAGGTCCGGGTTGACGTATGTGAAATGATAATTGTATGTTTACTGCCTTTTCTTCATGTACGTTTTTACCGTTATATTTTGATCGTGATTTCTCACCCCTTGATTTTGTTGTGGTCTGTGCTTCTTCGGAAGTACAAATAATCCAGATGTGCAGCTAGCTTGGTTTGTGGCGAGTCGTAGGGATGCTCTGATACGTAACACGGGGGCTTTGGGGAGTTTTATGTTTATTTGATGATTTTGTGTGCCTCTGTGGCGTATCATGTTTCGATGAATCTTTTTGGTGAACATATCTTGTATATTTTGGGCAGTTGGCCGAGCATGATCTATATGATGTTTATATGTATATATATGATGACAAATTTCCGTTGTGTTATATTTGTTCAAAACCATTTAATGAAAATGTTTTGTGTTGAGTTTATTTCTGTGACATCTCGTTTTGGTATGAATACTCTGATAATTGTTTATTTTAAACTGCATTTATTTTATTTTGGGAGCGGGGTGTTACAACTGGTATCAGAGCAGGTGGGTCCGTCCGGCCAGTGTAGTAGTTGAGTCTGTCTGTAGGATAGAGTTTGTTTTTCTGTTAACCTGGCGTTGTTGTTGTTGAGAAGTATGGCGGGAAGGAATGATGTTGCGTTGGCTGCAGCTATGCAAGCGATGACGCAGGTGGTTGCTAATCAGAACCATGTTGCGGGTGCACAATTCAGGGATTTGGTGCCGTTTCAAAGTAACAAGCCGCCGACGTTTCAAGGAGGAATTTTGGACCCTGAAGCGGCGCAGAAGTGGCTTAAGGCGATTGAGAAGATCTTCAGAATGATGGGTTGCAGCGATGAGCAGAAGGTGATGTTCGGTACTCACATGTTAGAGGGAAAAGCTGAAGCTTGGCGGGACAACAGTCGCCAGAGGTTGGAGATTGCAGGGACTCCAATTACCTGGGATGTGGTCCAAACTGGTTTTCTTGAGAAGTATTTTCTGAAGGATATCAGAAGTGCTAAGGAAATCGAGTTTTTGAAGCTGAAGCAGGGTAATATGACGGTGGCTGAGTATGCGGCTAAGTTTGAAGAGCTGGTGCAATATTGTCCTCATTACGATATTGACGGAGCGATGACCTCCAAGTGTTTGAAGTTTGAGAATGGGCTGCGTCCGGAAGTGAAGATGGGAATAGCTTGTCAAAAGATCAGGGATTATCCTGAGCTGATAAGCAGAAGCAGGATTTATGATAATGATAATTGGGTGAGGATCGCGCATTACAAGGCTGCAAATGACCGTAAGGGTAAGCAGAGGTTCAGTGGTACGCCTTATAGTGTTCCTACTAATAAGGGGAAGTTTAAGGGTGCTGCTGATAAGAAGCCCAGAGAAGGGAGATCGTTTGCTGGTGGGAAGTGTTTCCGATGCGGTGGCGCGGGTCATCATGCCAATGATTGTCCTCATGAAGTGAAGAAGTGCTTCAAGTGTGGTAAGCCGGGCCATACGATGGTTGATTGTCGGACTACTATGCCTACTTGCTACAAATGTGGTGAGAAGGGCCACATCAGTACGCATTGTGAGAAGCCGAAGCCGTCCCAGGTGTCTCAGGCCAGTGGTAAAGTGTTTGCAGTGGTGGGAACTCAAGCTGCTAGTGAGGATTGTTCTATCCAAGGTACTTGTTTCATTAATAATGTTCCCTTGTCTGCTATGATTGATACGGATGCGACCCACTCGTTTATTTCTGTGGATTGTGTGAAGAGGTTAGGTTTGGTGCCGACTACTCTTGAGCGGCAAATGACTATTGAGACTCCCTCTATTGGTTCAGTGACTACTTCTTTGGTGTGTTTGAATTGTCCACTGACTATTTTCGGTAGAGATTTTGGGGTGGATCTGATTTGCTTGCCTCTTAGTAAGTTGGATGTTATTCTGGGTATGAACTGGTTGGAGTTCAACCGAGTCTACATCGATTGTTTTCGGAAGGTGTTGTTATTTCTTACGCCGGAGGAGGAAGCTTTGGCAGATTCCTTGTCTGGTAAGGAATTAAGGATCTTGTTGGAGGGTGAAGCTAAAATGTTTGCTTTATTTGCATCATTAGCTGTTGACGAAAAAATGTCACTGAAGGAGTTGGCGGTGGTGAAAGAATTTCTGGAAGTGTTCCCTGATGATATTACAGAGTTACCTCCGAAGAGAGAAGTTGAGTTTAGCATTGATCTTGTACCTGATACGAGGCCTATATCTATGGCGCTGTACAGGATGTCAGCAGTGGAATTGGCTGAATTGAAGTCTCAGATTGGAGATTTGTTTGATAGGAAGTTTATCAGGCCAAGTGTGTCACCATGGGGAGCTCCAGTGTTATTGGTCAAGAAGAAGGATGGTAGTATGCAATTGTGCATCGATTACCGTCAGTTGAATAAAGTGACCATCAAGAACAAATATCCTCTTCCAAGGATTGATGATTTGATGGATCAGTTGGTGGGAGCTCGAGTGTTCAGTAAGATTGACTTGAGGTCGGTTTACCATCAAATTAGAGTGAAGGAAGGTGATATTCAGAAGACGGCATTTAGAACTCGATATAGACATTACGAGTATGCGGTAATGCCTTTTGGAGTGTCGAATGCGCCGGGAGTGTTCATGGAGTATATGAATCGGATCTTCCATTCTTATTTAGATCAGTTTATTGTTGTGTTCATTGACGATATACTGATTTATTCGAAGTCTGAGGAAGAGCATGCATGACATTTGAGAATTGCTTTGCAAGTGTTGAAGGATAATAAGCTGTTTGTGAAACTGCCCAAGTGCGAGTTTTGATTGAAGACGGTGAGTTTCTTGGGCCATGTAATATCTGGTGATGGTATATCGGTAGACCCATCAAAGGTGAGTGTAGTGTTGCAGTGGGAATCGTCGAAGACAGCGACAGAGGTTAGAAGCTTTTTGGGTTTGGCAGGGTACTATTGAAGATTTATTGAAGGATTTTCTACTTTGGCGTTGCCATTGACTCAATTGACGAGAAAGAACCAAGTTTTTGTGTGGGATGCCGCTTGTGAAGAGAGCTTTATGTAATTGAAGAAGAGATTGACTACGGCACCGGTGTTAGTGTTACTGACTCCGAGTGAACCGTTTGTGGTGTATTGTGATGCGTCTAAGATGTGTTTAGGCGGAGTTCTTATGCAGAATGGTAAAGTGGTGGCGTATGCTTCGCGGCAACTGAGGGTGCATGAGAGGAATTATCCTACTCATGATCTTGAGTTGGCTGCGGTCGTTTTTGTGTTAAAGATCTGGAGACATTATTTGTATGGTTCGAGATTTGAGGTGTTTAGCGATCATAAAAGTCTGAAGTATCTGTTTGATCAGAAAGAGCTGAATATGAGGCAGAGAAGATGGTTAGAATTCTTGAAGGATTATGATTTTAGCCTAAGTTATCACCTGGGAAAGGCTAATGTGGTAGCCGATGCTTTGAGCAGGAAGGCGATTCATATGTCGGCTATGATGGTGAAAGAGATGCAGCTTATTGAGCAGCTCAGAGATTTGAGCATGGTTTGTGAAACTTCCGCAGATTGTGTGATGTTGGGCAAGTTGCAAGTGAACAATGATTTCTTGGATATGATCAGAGAAGGTCAGAAGCTTGATGTGAAGCTAGTGGATGTGATATCTGGAGTGGGAAGAGACTCCGATAGTGATTTCAAGTTGGATGGTTCAGGTGTGTTGAGGTTCTGAGGTAGGATTTGTGTTCCGGATAATGATGAGTTGAAGAAGTCGATTTTGAGTGAAGGACATCGTAGTAGGTTGAGTATTCATCCAGGAGCTACGAAGATGTATCATGATTTGAGGAAGATGTTTTGGTGGTCAGGTATGAAGAGGGATATAGCTCAGTTTGTTTATGCATGTTTGACGTGTCAGAAATCGAAGGTGGAGCACCAGAAGCCTAGTGGATTGATGCAACCGTTAGAGATTCCAGTTTGGAAGTGGGATTGTATCACCATGGATTTTGTTACAGGATTGCCGAACATGGCAAGAGGATTTGATGCCATTTGGGTAACTGTGGATCGGCTTACGAAGTCTGCACATTTTGTGCCGATCAGTATCAGTATCAGTTTTCCGTTGGAGAAGCTGGCAGAGATTTATGTTCGAGTGATTGTGAAGCTGCATGGTGTGCCGTCGAGTATTGTGTCAGATAGAGATCTGAGGTTTACGTCAGAATTTTGGAAGAGTTTGCAGGAAGCTTTGGGTACCAAGTTGAAGCTGATTTCAGCGTATCATCCGCAGACTGATGGTCAGTCAGAGAGGACTATTTAGACGTTGGAGGATTTGTTGCGGGCTTGTGTGTTAGAAAAAGGTGGTCCGTGGGATACTCATTTGCCATTGATTGAGTTCACATATAACAACAGTTACCATTCTA